>OY986979.1:5333652-7733652 GCA_963920545.1 Lepidium didymum | reverse complement strand
AACTCATCTCTAATTTCTATGTTCAGAATCAGATAACACTAGTTAATAACTCGGGAAACCAGTCTTCTTTTTCTAAATATATTGTTCTTGATGCTTTACTTTGGCATAGTGGATCAAGTCATCCATCTGTATCAAGAATCGTTATGATACTCGTTTACTTAGAATAAAACAAAAAGTTTTTAAACGTTTTCATTGTATAATTTGTCCTATTGCTAAACAAAAGCATCCTCCTTTTATTTCTCAAAACAATATGTATGCTCATGCTTTTGATTTAATTGATATGGATATTTGGGGCCCTTTTTATGTAGAAACAACTAATAGATAAAAATATGTTTCAACCATAGTTGATGATTACATTAGAACTATTTGGGTTTATCTTTTGCGTCTTAAAAGCAATGTTCTTCAAGTGTTTCTAGCATTTTATAAAATGATAGAAATTCAGTATGGAAAGCATGTGAAAATAATCTCAAACAATACTCCAGAACTAAAATTTGCAGATTTATTTCAGTCTAAAGACATTGTTTCATATTATGCTTGGCCAGAAACGTCTAAGTGGAAAGGAAGCACTAGTACATTTTCAATGTGGCAAGATCCTCAATTTTTCAAAGCAATGTATCATTGGAGTTTTGGGGAGATTGTGTTCTCACAATAGTTTTCTTAATAAATAAATTGCCAACTCTTTTACTTAAGAACAAATCTCCACATCTACTTCGTACACTAAAAGTACTAGATTGTACAAATCTGTGAGTTTTTGGGTGCATTTTCTACAACTCAACATCACCAAAACATATGAACAAGCTTCACCCAAGAGCCAGAGGATGTATATTTCTCGGTTATCCTACAGGATTTAAATGATACAAGCTTCTGGATTTGGAAAAAAATAGATTTACATCTCAAGAAATGTATTTTCCCATAAAGACATCTTTCCTTACAAAAATGAAGCTTGCTATGACAATTGATTCTGATTCTGATCACGCAGCAAGAACTGAAAGAAATACAGTGAGTAAAATGATTTTGGTTGAACAAAATACTAATGATTTTAGAACTGATGCGACAAATGATTCTGACGTCGATCACGTAGAAACCAATGAAACTAATACAACAAAGTGGACATATAAAACACATGCATATCTTCATGATTATTATTGTGACATTTCAAATACAAAAGTTCTTTATCGTCTTGCTGCATATATGTCTTATGATCCACTGTCTTCAGAATATAAAGCTTATATTTGTTCAGTAAGTCTTCTGTCAAAACCTAGTTTTTTCACACAAGCTAAATGTTTTCCTGAGTAATTACAGCGACATCGTTTCACTTCCATCAAATAAGCGTGCCATAGGATGTAAATGGGTCTACAAAAGTAAGCTAAGGGCCAATGGAACTCTAGAGAGATACAAAGCCATATTAGTGGCGAAAGGCTACACACAAAAGGAAATAATGGACTTTATGGAAATATTCTCTCATGTTGCCAAAATGACTACGATAAAGTCTCTCCTAGCAGTATTTGCATCAAAGAGATGGAGTTTGACATAATTAAATGTGTCAAATGCATTCTTAAATGAGGACTTAGATGAAGACATTTATATGTCTTTACCACCATGATACACACCATGTGATGGTGAAATTCTTTCCTGATAATGTAGTATGTAAACTCCGTAAGTCATTCTATGGTTTGAAATAGGCATCGCGCCAATGGTTCTTGAAAATCAGTCATACTTTACATGGTTTGGCTTTCACAAAATCTTAGACTGACCATTCTCTCTTTATAAGAAACATTGCAGGAAGATATATATGTGCGTTAATTTATGTAGATAACATATTGTTCTGTTAATGATGATTCTCTTGTTTCTCACTTAATCAGCGATTTAGACAGATCTTTCAAGCAAAGAAATCTAGGACCACTTCGCTACTTTCTAGATGCGATAATCGCAAGAACATGAAATGCAAAAAAATCAATTTCTCAGCGTAAATACACACTAGAAATGCTTGAGGATGCAAATCTTTTAGCTTGCAAACCTTCCAGCACACCAATGGAACCTAGTGTGAAGTTGAGCATGTATATCGATGACCATCTTTCCATGAACCATAGCTCTATAGAAAAATTGTTGGGAAGATGATGTATCTTACCATAACCAGGCCAGACATTACTTATGTTGTAAATAAACTGTGTCAATACACTTATGCACCAACAAGTTCACATCTTCAGGCGGCATATAATATTCTACATTACCTAAAAAGGTACAATAGGATTAGGACTATTTTATGCAGCTGATTGTGATTTGGTTTTGAAGGCTTTCATATATACTAATTAGGTTAATGTCAAGATTCACGAAGATCAACTTTCAGATTTTTTCTTTTTTTCTTGGTAACTGATATGTATGCATTTTACCTAATTTTAGGTGTCTCACTTAGTTCATTGTGCATACATATTTGTTGCATTTGCATCGTGTTAGAGTCATTATCGGTTCATTTGCATAGTTTGCATTTGTATATCATACACTTTGCATTTGGAGTTGTTTTTAGGAAAAGTTGGACCAGAGATGAAAGGAACCAATGGTTAAGTTGATTTTGCTCAACTAGTGTGGTCAAGTGGATTCTGCTCAAGTGGTGTGGTCGAATGGATTATGCTTAACTAGTGTGGTCGAATGGATTATGCTTAACTAGTGGAGGTCGAACTAATTATGCTCAACAGGTGTGGTCAATTGGATTCTGCTCAACTAGTGGAGGTCGAATTGGATTCTACTCAACTGGTGTGGTCGAATGGATTCTGCTCAACTGGTGGAGGTTGAATTGATTATGCTCAACTGGTGTGGTCAATTGGATTCTGCTCAACTGGTGTGGTCGAGTGGATTCTGCTTAATTGGTGGAGGTCGAATTGATTCTGCACGTATGAGGTTGATGGACCGTTTTTGCATATGGATTGAATTAATGATTGTATTTTCCACTCCAATGGGCCACTGTACAGATGGACTGAGTCGTTTTATTTTGGACTTTTTTAGGTTTAGTGAGGTAGGAGTATAATTATTCGACACTAAAACGGACAACCTAGTTTTTGCCATTTTTGAGAAATAATCTTTGAGCAGTTTTTCTCACTTTGTAATTCCAGAGCAAAAATTTTCTCTTATAAAATTTTAATGCAATTTATGTTCTCTTTTCAGTATGTTTGTAATTTCCTTTCTTAGCTTGGTGGTTATGTTATTGATAAAATGTCTGATTGAACCATCTCATAGATTCACACTCTTAGATCGAGGGATTGAATGTCTAAGGTGTTTATCGGCTAGATTGAGTTATTTTTTCATGCTAGTTAGGTTGTTAAACGCATATGATAATAAGGTCTGTTGATAGCTGCGCTGAGATTATTTACCCTAAGAGTGGATTCAATCGTCTATGAACTTATTGCCTAGAGATTCGCTTTGTTTGAGTTTTGTTAAGCAACCTAGTAGATTTAAGAGATCCACTGATCCATGATCTCCACTGATCCATGATCTCCACTTCTTAGGAACCCACTTTTTCATCCTATTGTTTAGATTTGTGTTCTGCTTATCTGCGGTTTCTTTCTGTTATATGCTTGTTTAAACTGCTCATTTAGGTTGGTAGGAAATCATCTCATCTACTTGGCTTAAATTATATAAGTTTGATCACATTCTAATTGCGTAGCTGCTCACCCTTTTTGTTCGATAGCCTATTATACTACAACGAACAAATTTGTGTAATAGGTATTTGAAACTGAGTAAAATCATGTTATCAAATTGGCACCATTGCAAACTGGTTGTTTGTTAGCTACATTTAGAATTTTAGACTTTCTGAGATCATGTTCTTTTTGCTTCGCGATTGATCACTTCCATGTGGTTCTGCCTCTGTTGTTCTAGTTGAGGTGATTTCGCAACTTTTTTACTCAGCTCGACCCTCCCGCTCGAGTTGAGTTCTCTCGTTGTATGCAGACACGTTCCAAAGGCAGCCAGAACCTTCTTCGTTTTCTCGACAACGTTGACTAACTTCCACGTGAGTAGAGAGAGCAGAGAATCCACCTCCACAATGAACCAGAAAATTCAGTAGGAATGGATCCCGCACAAGGATCAAACACATAAACACTTTATGTGCTAGGGCCCCATCAGAGGAGGCCAAGAACAATTAGAGCAGGAGATGCACTAAGCAGTCACATGAAGCGACATGGGATTGTTCATTCCGCTATTCAGAACAACAACTTCGAGATCAAGAGTAATCTCATCTCCATGATTCAAGGGAACAAGTTTCATGGGCTGTCTTCTGAAGATCCTCTTGATAATCTCGATGAATTTGAAAGGTTGTGTGGGCTGACAAAGATAAATGGGGTAGTGACGATGCTTTCAAGTTGAGGTTGTTCATATCCTCTCTTAGGGACAAAGCACACATTTGGGAGAAGCATTTACGTCAGGGATCTATCACTTCGTGGACTGATTGCAAGACGACTTTTCTTGTAAAGTTTTTCTCAAAATCTAGAACTGCAAAGCTCCGTAATGAGATTTCTAGCTTTGTGCAAAAGAATTCTGAATCATTCTCTGAAGCATGGGAGCGGTTTAAAACATACCAATCTTAATGTTCCTCATCATGGCTTCATCACTAAATCATTTCTTAGCACACTCTATCGCGGTGTCTACCCCAAGATCTGCATGCTATTGGATACAACTAGCAATGGTAATTTCCTTAACAAAGATGTTTATGATGGCTGAGAATTAGTAGAGAACCTTGCACAAGCTGATGGACAATATGGAGAGGACTTTGACAGAAGTGTGAGAGGTGTGGTTTATTCAAATTCGGTGAGTAGAAAGGAGATTAAGGCTTTGAATGAGAAACTGGACAAGCTGCTCATGGTACATCAGAAACAAGTGCACTTAGTGTGTGAAGAATAAGTTCAAGAACAGGAGGATGATCGGGTTGAAGAGGTTAGTTTTGTGCATAATCAAAGAAAAGGTTACAAGCAATACAACAACTACAAGCAGAACCTGAACCTCTCCTACTGAAACACCAACATTGCTAACCCCCAAGACCAGGTCTACCCACCCAATCCCCAACCGGTTCAAACTACAACTTATGTGCCTAAGCAACAATACCACCAGAGTTTCCAGCCAGCTCCAACCGTGCCACCTGGGTATGAAGCTCAAGCTCCGCCACCTTAACAAAAACCTCTAGAGGTAATGACTTTGCTCCAACAGATTCTCTATGGTCAGACAGCTACTGCTAGTGAGTTAACAAAGAAGTTTGTTGAAATGAACACAAAGATCGATGCTTCTCATAATGATCTCAACTACAAATTTGAGACTTTGAATGCAAAGCTGAAATATCTAAAGAGTCAACAAGTGTCTTCTTTAATGAAGGCAACTGGGTAACTACCATGAAAAGCTATTCAAAATCCCAAGGAATACACTATCCAATCTATTACATTGAGGAATGGAAAAGAGCTTTCTCCACGTACAGGAAATGTTAAGTCCACTGAGGACAGTGTGGTTCAAGAAGGGGAGGACGGTCAAAACAAAAATCAGCATCAAATCTCCACTCCAAAAATCACACTCGACCTCACTCGATTGGACAGCGGTCAAGTTTAGCCAGTTCCCGCAGAAAACATCACTGTGGACACCACACTCAACCTGATAGTGGTCGAGTAACACTTTCTACTACTGAAAAATCTATTGCTTCAAAGGAAAAGAGTAAAGCCTCAGCTCCACCCTCATATAAGCCTCAACTACCTTTTCTTGGAAGTCTCAAGAAGGACTTAGCTGAGAAATATAAATGCCTATTTTGACAAGCAAATGAATGAGATTGAGCTTAAGATTCTCATATTGGATGTGTTTACACTTATACCTCCTTATCAGAAGTTCTTAAAAGAGGCAGTCAAAGAGAGAACTAAGGAAGTAGGGGGAATGGCAATGGAGACTCATGAGTGTAGTGCCATCACATAGAGGAGAATAGTGCAAGAGAAGCTAGAGGACCCTGGGACATTCACATTACCATGCTCATTGGGTCACTTAACTTTCAGAAAATGTATTTGTGATCTTAGAGCTTCAATTAGCCTAATGTCACTCTCCGTTGCAAACTGGTTAGGATTCAACAACTACAAGTCTTGTAAGCTCTCCTTGATCCTAGCTGACAGGTCCATTTGATTGTCATATGGCTTACTAGAGGATTTGCCTATTAAAATTGGAAATATGAAAATGCCCACAGACTTTGTGGTGCTTGATATGAATGAGGAACCACATGATCCACTACTCCTTGGTAGGCCATTTTTAGCCTCATAATGTGTAGTAATTAATGTGAGGAGTGGAACAATCAAGCTGAACCTTGGAAAATACCTCAAAATGAAGTTCAATATCAATAAGGTAAAGAAGAGGCCAACTATTGAAGGTCAAAGTTTCTCAATTGAGGGATTGGATCCGCTGGACATTAAACTTCTTAAGCTCCCTCAGGTTGTATTGGTCAAGAGTGTTAAAGCTAATGATTACTGCAATAAAGCTTCAATGTATGAGGAGGTTGTAGATGGGAAAAGCTTTGAATCTATGTTTTCTTGCAATGAGACTGCACATCTACCTCATAAGGAGTTATGCAAGTTACCAACATTGGATCTTGGACCTGATATAGTCTTGCAACCAAATGGATATGTGGATTGAATAATGAAATACAAAGTTAAGAGCAACAAACATCTCAAGCCATTCGCCAAGGTTAAGCAACTCCTTTTCCCAACGAATACTAAACCAGATTGGTCAGGACCTTTCAACATTAAAGAGGTTATGCCTTGTGGAGCCATCACTTTGGTTAACAAGGAATGAGAGGATCTTCCAATGAATGGGCAGAAAGTCAAGCGCTACATGGTTGCTGGAACCACTTTAGAGGGGATTTCAATTCCTCTCTCTGAATCACCCCTAGTCTAATGGGAGTGAGAAGTCAACCTTAGTAACTATAAATAAGCTCACTTG
This sequence comes from Lepidium didymum, assembly GCA_963920545.1. Taxonomy (NCBI): domain Eukaryota; kingdom Viridiplantae; phylum Streptophyta; class Magnoliopsida; order Brassicales; family Brassicaceae; genus Lepidium; species Lepidium didymum. The sequence goes on along the minus strand of OY986979.1, from coordinate 7,726,704 downwards.
GGAAGAAGTCCCATGGTATCCTTGTATATACTTTATTGCAGTTTTTCTTTGTTTCTTTTGTGTTTTCTTATGTTTCAGGTCATGGGAAGTTTATGGAACATTAGGCGAGTTGAGTAGAGCTGATTTCAGACACAATCTGTTGTACTCGACCACATTACTTGATTAACATATGGTCGAGTTCACCATTTACACATCAGCTGAGCCTCACTCGAGCATGCCACTTGACCTGACAGAGGTTTCCATAAACTCCTTCTCTGGTCTCCAACGCGGTACCAATTCCAACTCTCATTGTATATATCATTGTATCATTCATTTTGCTTTGCTGGTCTAGGATTTTTCCTTCGAGCTTATAATACACAAGGGACTATGTAGTTTAAGTTTAGGGGAGGATCCTGGAGTATGTTAACATATTTTCTCATTGTTCTTAGTTTCAAATTTTTGCAATTGAGTCTGCATGCATATCATATCATTTAAGGCATAGAAAAACTATAAAAATTTGAAAATGCATTTCATAAAAACAGAGTGTTCATGTAGTTTGCACTCATTTAGGATTGAGCCTAGATTGCATTCATTTAGGATTGATGCATTTGTACTTGTGTTTTTGGGAATTATCTTGCTAAGGATGGGCAGTCTTGTTAGGTTGACAGCTAGTAACCATTGTGAGATTTTGGATTTGCTATTTTTCACCTAGAAAATGTATGCTTGTGTTGTGTCTCGAAAGGGCCTGATTTGATTCCTTCTAATTAAACTTAATCTGCTGATTTAGGGCATTGAGATGCATTGAATGTTTTCCTTCCTTGAGCTTATAACAGTGGTAAATCCCTCTCTAGATTACTAATTGATAGGATGCCTCAAAAACAAACCAGGGGTGTGCGTAAACCCGTACACATTTGTGTCTCGTGGCAGGACTAAGCAGCAGAGAGGGTGTGTAAACTCATAGTCTCTCATGCTTGTGTAAATCCACCTATCTATCTCTCATGCAGTTTGGTGAAGCAGCCGGGAGGGTGCGTAAACCCGTAGTCTCTCATGCCTGTGTAAACCCATTTATCCATCTCTCATGTAGTTTGGTGAAGCAGCTGGGAGGGTGCATAAACTCATAGTCTCTCATACTTGTGTAAACCAATTCCAGAGAGCTTAAAACGAGAAAAGAAAGAAAAATGAATAAGTGCAGAAAGTGGAAACAATTAAGAGAGAGAACCACAAAAAAGTGGAAGTAAAAGTCTTGTTAAGTTTCTGGGAAGTTAAATCACATGTTCTTTGATCGATAGTCCCTCTTGAGGCCCTCACCACTAGAAATAAGGGATTAGATTTGTGTTCTTAAAGACCAGCTTAGGTATTAGGGATTTTATGAATGGATGCTAGGAATAGGGGTTCACATATGGATTACGGTTTTCGATCTGATGAGTTATTTGTTTGAAGTGAGATGTTCCTTGTGTTTGCAACCTCTTTTCCTTATTAGTTCTATTTGTTTTCTTGGGGCAATCAAAGTATAAGTTTGGGGGAGTTGATATGTATCCATTTTAGCTAATTTTAGGTGTCTCATTTAGTTTATTTTGCATATATATTCGTTACATTTGCATCGTGTTAGAGTTATTCTCGGTTCATTTTCATAGTTTGCATTTGATGGCATACACTTTGCATTTGGAGTTGTTTTAAGGAAAAGTTGGACCAGAGATGAAAGGAACCAGTGGTTGAGTTGATTCTGCTCAATTGGTGTGGTCGAGTGGATTTTGCTCAAGTGGTGTGGTCGAGTGGATTCTGCTCAAGTGGTGTGGTCGAGTGGATTCTGCTCAACTGGTGGAGGTCAAGTTGATTCTGCACGTACGAGGTTGATGGGCCGTTTTCACATATAGATCGAATAGATGACTGCATTTACGAATGGGCCACTCTACAGCTGGGCTAGTCGTTTTATTTTGGACTCTTTAAGGTTTAGTGAGGTAGGAGTATAAATATTCCTTTGACGCCACTAAAATGGACATCTTAGTTTTTGCCACTTTTGTGAAAGAATTTTTTAGCAGTTTTTATGTGCAAAACTTTACTCTTATGAATTTTAATACAATTTCTTTTCTCTTTTCATTCTGTTTGTCATTTCCTTTCTTAACTTGGTGGTTATGATGTTGATTTTGATTTCTATTTTGGTTGTTTTCTTAATGATTTCTGGGTAGATTATCTAGGGTTCTTGAGAAAATGGGTAAGGTTAGTGTGGATCTTAGGTTTTCTAGGTTCCTTAAGGGTAGATTAGGTTAGATCTCTTTTGTTTTAATAATGTTGTTAATGTTTATTTCTCTTTGATTAATTGAAATTCATTCTTAGATATTTTAGCACATGAAAGGTGTTTGATAAAATGTCTGATTGAACCATCTCACAGATTCACACTCTTATCTCGAGGGATCGAATGTGTAAGGTGTTTATCGGCTAGATTAAGTTGTTTCTTCATGCCAGTTAGGTTGTTAAACGTCTATGATGATAGGGTTTGTTGATAGCTTCGCTGAGATTGTTTGCCATGAGAGTGGATTCAATAGTCTATGAACTTATTGCCTAGAGATCCGCTCTATTTGAGTTTTGTTAAGAAAACTAGTAGATTTAAGAGATCCACTGATCCATGATCTCCACTCCTTAGGAACCCACTTTCTCATCCTGCTGTTTAGATTTGTGTTCTGCTTATCTGCTTATTCTGTCTGTTATATGCTTGTTTAAACTGCTCATTTAGGTTGGTAGAAAATTATCTCATCTACTTGGCTTGAATTAGATAAGTTTGATCACATTCTAATTGCATAGTTGCTCACCCATTTGGTTTGATTGCCTATTATAATACAACGAACAAACATGTGTAATAAATATTTGAAACTGAATAAAATCTTGTTATTAGTAACTCTTTAATCTCTTAGAAACCGAAAAAACAACCAACTATTTCTCTTTCTTATGTAGAATTAGAATATTGTGCAATGCGTTTTACAGTTCATGAGGTGTAGTGGCTGGTCAATCTGCTTTGGGAGTTAAACATGGATCAGTTATGTTTTCATCTTCCTCTGACTGTTTCTTTGTCATTTACCTTCTTTAATATGAGAGAATAATGATTGTACGATGTCAATCTAAGTCAATGAGAATTATGTTTTCATCTTCCTCCAAATTTCCTAATTCTTTCTAGATTTAACTCTAAAAGATCTAATGTCTTTTTCTTTTTCGTTTTTGTCGAGATTTAGTGTCAACATTATAAAATAAAGATAAGGTTTATAATTAAATTGAAATGATATTAAATTTTGAAGAAAAACTGAAAAAGTAGATGTGAACACACATGGTTGACTTAGGGCAGGAAGTAACCAAAGAACCACAAGCCGCAAAATTTTGCGCCACTTTTGAAAATCTCAATCCTGAAACGCGCCGGGTTTTATTGTTGTGTTTTATTTTTTAAATGTTGAATTAAATCTTTCCCTCGTATTTTCCTAGTAAAGATTTTGGCGGGTGGTAAAAAATTAATAAAAGCTCCCGCTCGAGGGTATTTTTGTAATTCAAGTGCCCCGAAATGCTAGGGTTTCCGCCCCCGCTTTCGTCCCCCAATTATAAAATCACACTCAGTTTGTTTAATTCGTTGCTTACCAATCGCCGTCTCTCTCTCTTCCTTATCTTTACACTTGCTCTGCTTCGATCATTTTTCTCTGAAGATGTCTGAGGGATCAGATGAAACGAAAACAAAGCTCGACTCTGCCGGAGAGCTGTCTGATGTTGATAACGAGAACTGCAGTAGCAGTGGAAGTGGCGGTGGAAGTTGTGGTGAGACGAAGAGGACTTGCGTTGATTGCGGAACTTTTCGAACTCCGCTTTGGCGTGGTGGCCCTGCCGGACCTAAGGTAATATTTTCAACTAACTCTTTACTTTCAATATCATTCTGGGCTTCCTATTTTTGTAGATCTGTTCATAGAATCGCGAAACTATCTAACCTGACTGTGATCCAATGTTATGTTTACAATAAGGGTTCATAAGCTTTAGTATTAATTGTTAGGTTTTTGCTGAACTGGGATTCTTTAGTTTGTAAATCTATATAGTAGATGGAGCAATTTAGTGTACTAGGAACTGATTCTAGAAAAATCTGATTTTTTGAAAATGGTGATCACTTTTTTTGATATGTTATCTGAAGAATCTGAGTCTTTATTCTTGATCCTGGTGAGAATAGTCCTCGTTTGATTCAGAAGAACTTGAGATATTTGTTGGTTGTATACCCATTTTGCTCTCAAGATGAATTTCTTTCATTGGTTCTCATTTTTATGCCTTGTTTGTGCTATATGCAGTCATTGTGCAATGCTTGTGGGATCAAGAGCAGGAAAAAGAGGCAAGCAGCTCTGGGAATGAAATCAGAGGAGAAGAAGAAAAACAGAAAGAGTAATAGCAATAATGATCTAAACCTCGACCATCGGAATGCAAAGAACAAGATGAACAAAGAAGATGATCTCAAAACTTGCAACAGCAAGAGTAGTAGTAGTAGCAGCAACAAAGGAGTGAGTAAATTTTTGGATTTAGGGTTTAAAGTACCGGTGATGAAGAGATCAGCGGTTGAGAAGAAGAGACTATGGAGGAAACTCGGTGAGGAAGAAAGAGCTGCCGTACTTCTCATGGCACTCTCTTGTGGCTCTGTTTACGCCTAAGTGTTTCTGTTTTTTGATCATTAGGGAATAATTAAGTGAGAGATTTTGATTAACTTAGATAGAAATATATATAATGAATGTGTAAGTTTTAGTGCTATCGTTTTTTTAATTTCCCACTAATGTTATGTGTTCATTCGCTTAATGAATTCAAACACTTCTGGTTTTTAACTTTTAAGTCACTTAATGCATAACACTAAGCCCTCAATGTCTCTTACCTAAATGGGCCCGACAGGCCCAGAGAATTGGGTTGTTACGGGGCAATCGAGATATAGACGCGCGTGATACTATTTGTCTTGTCTACATCAACCCTACCTTTTTTTTTTATATATATGTTTTTGATGTCACATTTGGTTTAAAATTTCAAAATTTAACACAGTTTTTTAGGTTGAAGTAACTATATTGCCCATTGTTTTGATCACTGAGTCTATATATATTTTTTAAGGGTTTAAAACTTGATTAAATATTGTAATAGTGGTGTAACTTGTAAACCTACCAGAAGTGAATTTCAAACGCAACTGATTATTAGATTAATTAATATGACTATATGGTTCAGCCTTAATAAACCATCATATAATTATGATGAACCGCCAAGATTATCATAATGATGTTTTTTTTGGGTCATAATTGACTAGTGTATTAGCTAAATTTTTACATAATATATGCAGTATAACTTAATTTTTGATTGTGTAAATGCGTATATTTTAGTGGATTTACCGCTGAAAATTAAAAGTTATTAATGTTATAAAATATAAAGTGGTGAGGAAAAATAAATTAATAAATGTAAATGGTGACGTGGATTAAAGGCGTGAAGCTGGAGAATGAATTCGAAAAATGTGAGTGGAGCCCAGACAGACATCGCTCAGACGAAAGCTTTCTTTCATCCTCATATTATGCAATTTTGTTCATTTTTGGATCAATTCATTCTTTTTTTTTGTAAAAGTTCATTCTTTCTTATGCACTATCTTTTCTATGCAAAACTTACTTTTCAAATTGCTTATGAGCTTAACTTTATCTCTTTTTCTTGTAGCTAGTTTAGTATTGTTACCGGTTCTTTGAGTAACATTTTTAAAATAAATTTAATATTTATCTGTGAAGAAAACAATACTTTTAAATTGAAAAAAAAATCAATAAATATTTTGTATTTTTCACTGAAATCGAATTCCACATGTTCGATTTGAAAAAATTACATTTTATTTGAAATTCGACCTAAAAAAATCATATAATTATGTATGAAATTCGACACTACAAAGATATTGGATAATTATGTATGGAATAAATTTTGTAATGTAAACAAGGACTGTGGCCTTGGGTTTAAGGATATTGCTAGGTTTAACCAAGCCTTGTTAAGCAAACAAGCTTGGTGGATTCTATTACGACCTCAATCCTTACTGTTTCAGATACTTAAAGATAGATACTTCTGCAATGGTTCATTTTTAGAAAGCAGCATCGGTTTTAGGCCTTCTTTCGGATGGCGTAGTATCCTCTTCGGAAAAGACCTATTACGACAAGGTATAATAAAACAAAAAGGGGATGGTCGAACTACTAATGTCTGGAAAGAGAATTGGATATATGATGATAAACCAAGAGCTCCGATGAGCATCCAATCAGATGTTGGTGTCAGTATGACTGTATCGAGCTTATGGAATGATAGGTGGAATAGATGGGATGCATAGAAACTTCAGCTCCTTTTCAATGCTCGAGATATCCAATGTATTACACAAATTAAGCTGGTGAGAGGCAAAACAGATACATACACATGGCTTCATTTGAGGAATGGCGACTATAGCACTCACATAGGATACCGACTAGCATCAGAGTTGGCGAAAAATCAAGCACATCCAGTGCAACCTGTGTTACCTATTGAGAAATCAACATGGCATAAAGCTATGGAAACTCGCACTGCACCAAAGATTCGTCACTTTCTATGGAAGGTATTAGTTGGAGCATTAGCCGTAGCAGACAATCTTCAGCGTCGGGGTATTACCCAGAACAATCGGTGCAAAGTTTGCAATACTGAAAGCGAAACAATTAACCACATTCTTTTTCATTGTGAGCAAGCAAAACATACCTGGAGCATTACGGGAATATCATTGCCAAGTCATGGGTTCTCGACTTCTTCTACATATTTCAACATCAATTACCTCCTACGCACCACTGAATCAAACAGACAATGGTCTAAAGCATTACGGGCAATTTCGTGGCTACAATTGCATATATGGAAAACCATAAATGTCTTTATTTTTGAGAAAACTAAACTTGACCCAACAAGAGTGGTTAAAAAAGCAGGGATGAAGCAGAGGAATGGTAAACTGTGAACCACACCACCTCAAACCATCACTAACATACCACAAACATCAATAAGTTGGACCAAAGATGGCACAAACCTCCAGCAAATTGGATTAAGTGCAATATTGGCTCCTCCTAGAATAATATTGCAAGAATTAGTGGAGCAGGATGGATTATACGTGACGACCAAGGTCAGGCTATTCTCCATAGTAGGAGAGCGTATTCATCAGTTAATCAATTCTTGCAAGCAGACCTTCTGAGTTGCCAATCGGTCATAGAAAGTGCTCACCAGATTCGACAAAACAAGATTATCTTCGAGGTGGACTCCAAACAAGTTTACGATCTTGTGATGAGTACATTCTCACCAAATGGGGGTTAAATAGGGACCTTAGCAGCTATCAAAAGGCATCTTATGGCCATTCAAGAATGGTCCATAGTACTTACTTTGCAGGCCACCAATCAGGTAGCATTAGCCATAGCTACATCAGTGACAAAGGATCACAGAAGCCAATCATACATAGCTCAAAAAGGTTCTGCTTGGCTACAATGTCGTATTGAACATGAAGCACTATGGCCCTCATCTTGAGTGCGATAAGCTTTTAGTTTGATAGTCCTTTGTTAATAATTTATTTGCTTTGTATCATATCTATTGATGTGGAAAACTTCACTTTTTTGTTGTTTTAGTAAAAAATACTTTTAGTGTGGAAAATAAATTTTACACTAAAAAATTATCTAATTTTTGACGTTATAGTATATTTGAAGAGTTTAGATTATAGATCAACATTTGTCAATTTAATTTGCAAGTGGCATTTAGTCTAGTGGCAGGCGGTAAGTCCACTAAAGACAACGCACTTGCACAACCAGGGATCGAGTCCTACCGCCTACAGTATGTAAGAACTTGGCTAATGGTCGGCCAGTTGTGGCCCAATATTGACAACAACAACAAAAATTGTTGACAAAAAAAAATTGAATAGATATTAGTAAAATATCTTATATCTATATTTTGATAAACACCATTTCTTAAATTTGGAAACACGATTTCTTTCTTTTTTTTCCTCTTCATTCTTTAAAAAATCAATTAAGTAAAATCTTCATGATTATATCACTCTCAATACATTCATAAATTCCAGAAACACACTTAAAAAGTCATTTAAATTAAATGATAAGATATTAGGAAAGATTCAAAAGAAGAGATTTTGGTCTTTGGCATTAGTTGAATACCTTTGCTTAATTCAACAAGAAAAACACACAATTCGAACACGCACATAATTTCACTACAGCGTCTACAAAGCTGTTCTCTTGAATAACGCGGTCTCTTCCTCTTCTCTTTAAATTAAAACCTCCCATTTTTTTTCTTCAAGTAAAGAGATTTATGATGTTCATGGGTTTAACTTCGAATTTCATTTCATGGATTTTGTTCTTATCTCTCTTTGTGGCGATTCCACTAACGTCGTCTCAGCCCAACGCTCCTCCATCACGCTCTCGAGACGCCGATCGTTGCAACGGCGTGTTTCTCTCGTACACTTACTCCACCGGAACCGGTATTAAACCGAACGACACCAAGAACCAGCCGTACCGGTTTGAGTCGGAGATCACGGTGCTCAACAACGGCCGCAACGAGCTTAAATCATGGCGTGTCTTCGTTGGATTTGCCCACCGTGAGATACTTGTTTCAGCCACTAACGCTGTTCTCAGCGACGGTTCCAGCCTTCCGGTAACGGTCGAGAACGGGACAATCTTCGCCGGGTTTCCATCGCCGGATTTGAAGTCGGCTATTATGACGGCGGGTGACATCACTCAGATGCAAGCACGTGTCGAGCTCGTCGGTACTCAGTTCGGAGTTGCTCCACCGAATGTTCCGCTTCCGAAGAATATGAGTCTCGTTAATAATGGTTGGTCTTGCCCCAAACCTACTCAAAGAGGTAAACCAAAAAACAAACACTAGTTCAAGTTCATTTCACTGTCTTGTTTCATATCTCATGATTGCTAATCTCATTATGAAAGCATTAGAAAGAGTTTTCAAAAAAAATCTATAAATGATAACATTGACTAGTTCCACTTGTGATCATTTGAGTCGTTTAAAAAGTCTATTGCTGTTGTAGATTTCTTGTACATTAAAAGTTTGAACAGGTCATCAATAGCAATTCAGATTAGACTTTAATTTACTTAGGAAATCATTTACATTCTTGGCTTCTTGTGATTGATGAAAGGAATGTCTGATTTAAAAAATGGAATTTGAGCAGTTCAGTTTGCATTTTGGTTTTTCTCTTACTTATTGGTCATAGGACTATTATTTGTGTTGTGGCTTGAATGAAATGCATTAAAGATACTGTGATCGTAAATGTTTCCTTTGTGTTTTACTGATATCTCTAAACCTCTTCTCTATTTTTTTCAGGTAGAAATGTTCTGCAAGTATGCTGTACGCCGAATCCCAACAGTACAATAGACAAAATTGGTGAAAAGTTCCTTCCTAGGCAAGAAGGAGATCTAACCATAATGTACGATGTTACCAAAGCATATCAGTCGAGTTACTGGGCACAGGTCACAATCGAGAATCATAACCCGCTTGGTCGGCTTGATAATTGGGATCTAAGTTTTGCCTGGATGAAAGATGAGTTTATCTTCACAACCAAAGGAGCTTATCCAAGTCTTGTTGATTCATCCGACTGCATCGATGGTCCTCAAGGAAAATACTATCAACAACTTGACTTCTCCGCTGTCTTGAGCTGTGCAAGAAGGCCACACATCATTGACCTTCCACGGACTAAGTATAACGATTCCAAGGTCGGACTTATCCCATTTTGTTGCAGAAACGGAACAATTCTGCCACGGGCCATGGATCCAGAGAAGTCGAAATCGGTTTTTCAAATGCAAGTTTACAAAATGCCTCCAGATCTCAACATATCAGTTATAACGCCTCCCCAGAGCTGGCAAATTAAAGGTAACCTTAACCCGGATTACAGATGTGGCCCTCCTGTTCGAGTCAGCTCGAGCCAGTTCCCTGATCCAAGCGGTTTGCCTTCAAACCGGAGTGCATTTGCTAGCTGGCGAATCGTCTGCAACATCACTCAACCAGCTACTCCTCAGTGTTGTGTCTCATTCTCTTCTTACTTCAATGACTCGATCATCCCATGTAAGACCTGCGCTTGTGGAGGTTGCTCTAGCAACAGAGTGGCGCGTACTTGCAGCATAACCTCTCCAGCTCTTCTTCTTCCACCTCAGGCTCTTCTTATTCCGTTTGAGAACCGAACCAAACTTATGACCGCTTGGGCAAACTTAAATCGCCGCAAGGTCCCAGACCCAATGCCTTGTGGAGATAACTGTGGAGTCAGCATCAATTGGCATCTAGCCACGGACTATAGAAGCGGATGGACTGCTCGAGTCACAGTCTTCAATTGGGGAGAAACTGATATCGTGGATTGGTTTACCGCAGTTGAAATGAGAAATGCTGTACCGGGTTTTGAGAAAGCTTACTCCTTCAACGGAACAACTATCGCTATCAACGGAAAAAACAACACTATTTTAATGGAAGGGCTCCCTGGACTGAACTATCTCGTTGCAGAGGAAGACGGAAAGAAACCGAGTAAAGATTTTCGGATACCCGGGAAACAGCAGTCGGTTATCTCCTTCACCAAGAAACTAACTCCTGGAATCAAAGTTGGTTCCGGAGATGGCTTTCCGACCAAAGTGTTCTTCAACGGTCAAGAATGTTCACTCCCTTCTGCACTACCCACAAATGACAACAACAAGAGACAAGTGTCCACCTTTCTTCTCATGGCAATATCAGTTTTGACTCTATTGTTTCTGCAGGTTTAAGAGTTACGGTGAAGGAGCTTAGCCATTAGCCGGAAAATATACAATTTACTTGATTCTTTCTAACCAGATATCTTACAGAAGTAGTAGTGCTTTGTGAAGAGTGCGATTCTTGAATTTATTATGATCAGATTTTAGTATATCTGTATGTATACATAATACATTACATATATTGCATAGACGAACTCTTTGTGTTTTGATAATTTGTAGTCCGGTTTAATTCCGATGGACAGTGAGGATTATATCGAGACACAGAACTAAATACATCCATTTAAAGCATTTGCTCGAAACATTTACTTACAAACCACACTAAGAGAGGTCTTCTTATAGCAATTTAAAATGTCAAAATCCTGAACATCCTCACTAGTTAAAATGAGGACTTCAAATAATCTCCAAGGAAATTAACACCTAAGGTAGACATAAATATTAATTCCGCTATATAATCTGCCATGTTAAATCTCTTGCAGACTACAAATTTGAGTAGATCGTCATGTAATGATACAATACAAATCCTGATTCCCTTTGGTTTAATGACTTTTATCCAATTAAACCGGAATATTATCGATCGAGAATGCATCCAAGTCGAATTCGCCATCAATCGGTGCAATTCTTTCCTGTATCAACACAAATTTATATTTCAACTTCTGTTAAGTCAATGTTTTCATTGCAATTGATTTTTATGTTCATTGAAAATAAACATTATAAGAAGTGTCCAAAATGATGATAAAAGTTCACTTCTTGTCAAAAGAGTGTATATCCGTTAATGTCTAATACTATAATATAACGTTGTCTTGTCACTTTGTTTCAATGTTATTTTCTTTATTATATAGTGGTAATTTGCGTAATTATGAAAGACACGCGAGCAATGGTGTGAGAAAGGGTATGAAAACTGTTATATATTTGGTTTTGAAACGCAAACTAGTGATGATGACTGATCAGATTATGCTTCTATATAAAAGTAAAAAAAAATCAAATCAAACCTGCTTGAGAAGTGCGCTCATAAGATCTTCTTGATTACTATACTGTTCGTGAAACGCCATTGCTGATGTATCCGCTGCTACTCTCTCCGACTTCACCCTTACAGAACTGCCATTTCCATCTGCATAAACCTGATGATGTGGGATCATGACTGGCGGTGGCTGCTGCTGTTGGTTCCGGCCACGCTCGGTGGCTGCTCCCGTCGTGTTGTTTCTTGGCATGGACGAAGAAGAGTAGGCTTCTGAGGAGGAAAACGCCGCAGATTCTGCGTCCTGGTGTACATCAAAGGCTATTCCAATACTCCGAAGATCCCAATCGTTCTGTCTGTTGTTGAACATGTCGTAACTTGGAGTAGTGAAACAGGCTTCAGAGCTGTTAACCTCTTCCTGATAAGAAGTGGGTTTCCGAACTGGAACGGACAAGCCTGGCGCACTTGCTAACGGAAAGCTGTTCACGGGAAGTTCTTGTTGGTAGTTGTTAAAGGCCATTGAATTTGATGACTGTTGTGTTGCAAGATTGGTGTAACCTGTTGGTAGAACTCGGCTGCTCTCGAGGATACTGTGCCTTCCAGAGAAACTACTTCTCTCGGAAACGCGGTTTGATAACATAGGCTGCCTGATTGATGATTGTGACGAGGGTGGCATTGGCGGTGGTCCCCGTAATGGCTGCTGACCCGCTAGAGGCATCAACATTCCGTTGTTTTGAACGCTATGTCCGGCTCGAACAGCAGCAATCTGTTGCTGAATGCACAATCGATTACCCATAGGAAGCTGTTGTTGTAATCCTGTTGGTACACCATGAAGTAAGTTCATCTGCGGTTGTGGTTGTTGCACGTGATGCCCAAGCCCCTCTCCGAATCTCGTTTTCGTGTTGTCAAAGCTGAAGACACTTCTCTCATCCACAACAGATGAAACAGGCAATCCTGACTTAGAGACCATCGCAGGCCGGCCTAAACCAGCGACTTGAAGCTGTGCTAGGCTCTGAGCAGGAAGCTGACCCGTGACAGCTAGAGCTTGAAGATCAAACCCATTCAATGTTGAAAGAGGGCCAAAGCTTGCGTCTTGACCTGGCATAAACGAGTTGTTTAGATTGCCTTGGTGCTGAGATACTCCCCCAAGCCGTCTTAGATATATCCGGTATTTCTGCGAGTCCACGCAAAGCCTATAAGAACATATGTACATAATTCATTGGCTCATTCCAATATCTGATATAAGATTAATACCTGGAGGTGACTGGCTACGTTTTCTCGGGTTAACCCAGGAACATTCATCAGCTCTAAGATCTTCTTAGGAACCGCCTCTGCACAAAAAGATAATCAATTAGGCACTAAGCATTTCAATCATAAAGAAAACTATAAGAAGCTTTTAGTCTTACTTTCAACGCCAAGCTGATTAACAGCAGCAACAAACTGCTGATGTAATTCAACAGACCAGACGACACGAGGTTTCTTTAAATTCGATGCATCATCGTCCTTGTCGTCTCCTTGCTCTTCCCCTTCCTCGTCCTTCCGCTTCCGTGAGTTGCTCTTCCAGTTGTTCCCTTCGTTAACCGAGGAAGAATTATCATCCACTGCATCCTCGCCACCAGAAACAGCTGCCCCACCTCCACCTCCTCTGTATTTCTGCTGCTGTCTCTCACCGGTCTCCTCCATACTCCCAGAGTGTTCTGGTATGCTCCACTCGCTCCTCCTCTTCCGAACTACGTGCTGCCATATGTTCTTAAGTGCCTCCATACGTACTGGTTTGATGAGGTAGTCAACCGCACCGTGCGTAACTCCTTTTAGAACAACACTCTTTGAATCATCCGCAGACATCACTGAGTGAATCAAATACAGAAAACAAGATCAATTATTGAAACCATAATCTAATACAAGATTCAATATTTATGTTTTAAGGGAATAAAAGAACTTACTGATAACAGGTAAATCCATCTCTAGACCAACATGTTCAAGAAGCTTGAAGCCGTCCATGTCAGGCATATGAACATCGCTGATTACTATATCGAATCCATGTTTGTTCTTCCGGAGCAGAGACAATGCCATCTCTGCTCTGTTGCATTTAGTTACTGAAAGTCAGAACAAAACACTCAGCCAAGAGTTCCATATCCAAAGAGTTCAGAAAACAGAGACTCATAACCAAACTAAGATCAAAGAGAGACAAAACTGTTGATTCCAATAAGGATCTCTTGAATTGACAATTAACCAAACTCAAAGTCAAAGAAAAACATCAGAGAGACACAGAGTTGAATCCCTCCATATTAAAGTATTAGAAACAAAGGCTTGCTCAAAAAAGTTAGCCCAAAAAAACTGAGACAACATGTGAATGTTTCACCAGATCAAATGGAGTGATCTAAAAAAACAAGAAGAGAGGAATTAATAAGTGAGAGACATGAAAAGTAGTAAAATTGCTCCATTTTTATTTCTATTTTAGGCAGAGCAAAGTTAGTCAACCACCGATATCAAAAACCATAATTAATCCCCAAAATAACATAATTTTCGAGAATGGACCACAATAAACAAAAGCCAAAACCCATCATTGGAGGAAGAGACCATGAACTATCGTAAAATTAAACCAAAAAAAAAGAAACGAAAAGAAAAAGAAAGTAAAGATCTTGTTCCGATTCGAACCTTCGTATAGACAAGTCCTAAGCATCCTCTCTAAGATCATAAGACAAGTCGGGTCATCGTCAACTACGAGTACTCGAAGACCTGAAGGAAACATCTCCACGACGGACTCGCTTTGATTTCTACCGGAACTCGAACCACCAGCCGATCCGAGTCCTCTTCCGTGACTCGGATTCATCATCTCAGTCCCTCGACCTCAAAAAAAGAAGCTTTAAGGAATATATACCCAGAAAGAGGGGAAATTGACGCGATCTTTATTCGATTCAAGGAGTTGAAGAGAGTGAATATGAATGAATTTGGGTTTAGAAAAAAAAACAAAGTGAATAGAGAGAGAAAGAAGAGAGATGGTGAGATTAGACTTAGGGAGTTGAAGACATGGCTTGTCTCACCTTAGAGCTCTATTTCTCTGTTATTTAATTCAGAGTAAAGCTAATTATTATTATTTGAGATATAGACCAAAAATTTATATCAATTTGTGTTTTTTTTATGTACTCATGTATACATATACCTCTACATACATTTTTGTATATGTGGATCTGACATACCCTTTATTTTTCTTAGTTCTCTACATTCACACCATTGGTTTATCAAATTTCACTTTTTATCCATTTATTATTTTATTTTTCAATTTTTCAACATTAAAAATTTGTATATCAAGTGAAAAACTACATTTGGTCAAGTTTAAGCTAAGATCAATATTTTTTATTTAATTGTTGGAAGAAAAAATTATACATAAAATATATATAATGTATGTATATCTAAGTTTTTTTATCACAGTTTTTAGATAAGTATAATGTAATTTCACTCTAGAAAACCAAATTTTTACTGTTGATTGCTTATAATTTGAGACTAAATAAAATTACTACAAAAAGTCTCTATGTAACTTTCGAATAACGAGACATTTGGCTGTTGATCTTAAATTTAGCTCAAGTTCATGGTTAATTTGTAAGGTAATCAAATGTAGGGGCTTAATTATGAATAAATTGAAAGTACAAGAGAGAGTAAGGAAACCTATAAAATTGGAAGAAAGTGGGTCCAAAGACCCTTGATGCGTGGATCCAGCTCATGCATGACAAAATTAATCAACTCGTTATATAAACTTGTAAACTCAGCCTTTAAACATGTTTCATTATAATTAATAATCCCAAATCTTAAAATTTTTATATCCATTTTGGACCAATTTGAAGAAAGGAATTTGCCTAAACAAAGAGATGCATATAAATTACTTTCTTTATTTGTTTACTTTAACCTTGAGAGGTTGAATGATTTTACTGAATTAACCCTTATGGATTTCTGTAGTTGAGAAACAATGTTTCCTGTCTTATGGACCTACATGTATTAAATTAAACAGGAAAAATTAAAATATTCATCATTATAATAAAACAAAATAATACGTCGACGCACATTCAAGCATATGATTAAGGTACCAAAATACACCTAAGCATTTTCCATCATCACGTACATGTTTATATGTATATATAATTTTATATATATAGCTTAGACAAAGCTGTATATCTATTTTTTAATAGGGTTTTTTAATAGATGTCTTTTTTAGGTGTAATTAAAACATAAAACATTTAGCACAAAAAAAATAAAATCATACTACTAAATAATATTACGACCATGTTCGGAAGAAATAAATTGTATTAAATGAAAAATGAAAACGGATCTCCTTATTTTATTTTCTATTAACAATTTGACCCATGAGATCCAATTTATAATTAAATTATAAATATACTACTGGTTAAAACTATAGAAGTATACATTTAATTATTTTATTAAAAAATTTGAAACCAGGTTTTTCATTTGCAATAAACTATAAATACAAGAAAATACAGTATAAATAGAACATAAGCTCACGTCTATGAAAACGTTGGATACTAAATAAACAAAGATATAAATAGAGAAGTTTCATTTGAATGATTGACAACTAGGGGTGAGCAAAATATCTATAAGATTCTATTCGATTCGGTATGTGGTTCAATTCGATCTAAAAATTTCGGATATCCATAAAATTTTAGAGCAAAACAAATAACAAAATTCAATATCCGTTAAAAACGAGCAAATATCAAATATTATTTTTCAAAAAACCGGATATCCACTCCGATTCGTATCTCAATAAATATATATTTAAATCTTAATTATATACATATATTATAATATAAATAATGTTGAGCATATTTATATGGTTAGAGATGAATAAAATGCAACATGTAATTCATTTTAATTGTTTTTTATTTTTTTTGTGATGTTATCATTTTTGGCTATATAATATACTATTAGTATAGTTTTCGGAATTATTTAATTAAAAGCTTTTAATCCTTAATAGTTAGCTATATTTTTTTAAAAAAATTATATTGAAAAATAATTATTTTGGGTTTAAAATGTATATTGATATCAGTTTTTAATATATATTTTATTGTTTTTGTGAATTTTTTATCTTGTTAATTGTTTAAAAATAGATTATTTCCGGATTTTTGAAAAAAATAGATATTTGAGTTTTCAGATATCTGAATTTTTTTGGATCAAAGTAAATAACAAAATTAGATATCCGAATAAAACATTATGGATCATGGATATTACAAACTTTCGAGGTATCCCTTCGTGCCCACCACTATTCATAACATCATATGCTACACACAAATCGTCTATTACCCCAAATATATTTGTTTTTAATATAGGATAACAAATCACGTTTGACTATTTATTGAATTGTGCTCCCACATTTTTATTAAAACAGCCAAACCAGTAACTATTCTCGATACTTATTACTTTTTTTTTGACAAGTGTATTTTTCTCTAAATATATAATAAGTATTTAAATATGTCAACATCAGTGTAAATATTTATAAGTTATCAAAATTTAGTGTAAGCTTGATTAACCAGGTGTTTATCACTGCTTATTCAGAATTTTATAAATTATCGATGATATGTGTCATACAACTCGTTTCATATGCATAATACATTAACACCTTACATTATACTAATATCTTAAATTATGATATCAAGTTAATTCACTCTTAATTTATAGTTTTATTTTACATCCATGATGAATTTTCTTTAATTTTGACAATGAAGAATCAACTGTTAATTTTAGTCAAGAAATATGTGCATCTGATTTAGTTATGCAATGAAAAGAAAAACAAATACTAATATATCACGATGCTGAGAAGCTTTCCCTAATGCGACACGTGTCCACGTGAAATAGATAAGATCACTTGCAACTTTTGCATCGACCTCTTCATCTATCGTTGTCTCCATTTGTTATCTCCTATTAAGATCCACTACTAATAAAAGAGATCCATTTTTAGTCTAAAATTGTTATCCTACGTTATTGCTGTTTAATACCGCACTTATTCTGTAAAATAATAAAATTATGTTTTATTAGTGATTCATGTTTATTATATCAATTTTGAACTCCTTTATTTGCTTCTGCTTCTGTAATACTACAAAATAAATATAATTATTCATGAGTAAAAATAAAGAATAATAACTGCGCTAAAAGCAATAAAAATAGAGAAAGTCCCGAGAAAGAAACTGGGTGAGACCGTATATTCTCTGTAAAAAGTTTTTACTCTTACGATGAGCTTTTTGAGTTTTTTAATGTATATTTATCTTCTTTATTGTTGCTTACACACACAATACTCTTATCTTATTTTATTTTCATATCCTAATTAAACGTCCATGTCACCAAAAAGTTTTTGTAGAACACAAATATTGCAGCTTTCATGCACTCCCATCAAACTTTTACCAAAACTTGCACACTTATGGTGATTTTTATTTATTTTATATTTATTTATATTTTTAAACAACTCAAAATTTGTTTGAGCTCTTGATGGAACTTGCACACACCAAATTAAAATACTTAGATTCAAAACAGCTAATTCAAATATTGAGTTGTAGGATCGATTAACTCTTATATGTAAAAATATTGTGTTCGAGTGGCAAGAGACAGATTTGGAATGTTATCACTCTCGCAGATTTTGTTTTCCAACATATGAAACTAACTCACTATTCTTCTAAACAGACTTAATACATATATTATTCTATTTAATAGTCTATTTAAATATTTGAGGAAAATATATATCCGTATGCTGCATTTCCTCTCGGTTATCAAAAAAAACTCTTATATGTAACTAAAATATTGTGTGTTTATGTATTTGTTTAAGCATATAATGTTGTAATGGAGATTCATATTTATTTGGTATGAGAATACTTTTAAGGATTAAGTATCATAAATTAATTCACGCGCACCAATAAAATATTGGTTCTTTTTGTCTTAATTATGAATTCATATAGATTTTAAAACTAAAAAGGTTTTTTTAATGAGAAATTGGACTCTATATTCACATATTTATGTGTAATTAGCTAATTTCTTTTCCTAATTTTAGTAGGTTTTTGTGAACACTTTAGAACAAAATTGTCTCTACTATTGTTGACTCTTACCTTTACATTATCTCTCTTCATTTTGACCCACGATTATTCTTCTCCTTCCTCACCATTTTGTTATTTGTGCATCATTATATAACAAAAAACTTTGATAACATCTTTATCAACTCCAATATCATGAAAAAATCAGGAACCTCATCTTCATCAGGTTTTTCAGTCTTCCTACAGATTCGATTAGTGGATTCAAGCATCTTCTTTTTCTGATTTTGATTGAACTTTGTCTTGAATCGCTTCGTAGAGATGATTATTGTTTACGGCTCCAATAGCTCGATTAAACGAAGATGAGTCAGACGGTAGTGAGTAATATTTACTTGTAAAACCAATATCTAAATTTGAGATTCACTATAGATAAAGGGCAAGTGAAACTTGGAGATCAATTTAGAGGTTTTTCGTTGATCAGATCCCATGGATTTATATCTTATTACAAAAGTATGTTGAGTATAAAGAATCTGTGAGGGGTCCGATTAGAGGTTAGGGATAAGGAGATGAAGACGTATTGACAATTTAACTCTCATTCCAAATATAAACGTTTTTACCAGATAATAAATGTATTATCGGGTAATAAATATGTTAACAAATAATACATGTGATAATGAATGTATTAACATGTTTTTATGTGTCAATCGGGTAATATATATATATATATATAAACACACAATATATATGCTAATCAGTTAGATGTTTATCAAATAATAATTATTTTACTTGCAATTATATGTGTTAGCGTTTTAATATACATGTTAATTTTATGTTATCAGGTAATATATGTTTTAACGGGTAATATATGTGCTACTCCGATAATATATACGTTATCGCACGACATATGTGCTAATCAAATATATGTTTATGGGATAATAAGTTTGTTACCTATATAAATTTTGTGTTAGTCATATAATCAAATATGTGTTATCAGATAATAATTGTATTAACAAGTAATAAACATGTTATCAGATAGTAAATGTATTAACACACAATACATCTGCTCAACTAATATATGTGTTAACATTTAATTTGTGTGTTACCATATAATATATGCGTTAGCGGGTAATATATATTACTGAAATATTATATCCTTAGCGGGTATCATTTTGTAACTAATGTGAGTTGGGTAAATAGCCTGAAATCACTGTTGTAGCCTCTAAATATATTCTTACAAGGCCCACATATCGTTTGCTAATTTAATTTTGCGTGCTTTGTAGCAGGTAATGATATTCTTACCCCAATACTTTTTTTTTGCCTGCTAAGGGTCCACATGTTTGTTAATTACTACTGGTTGGTTTAGTGCAAAGCTGTAGATCCTAAAACTATTTTTATCTGACACCTCGCGCTTGAATGGTAACTGTTTCTTTTCCAGCTTCTAGCAAGTAAATGTTGTTTTACTCTAATTCTTGTAGTTTGCCTGCTAAGCGTCCAAATATTTTCTAACTAATGCGAGTTAGTTAAGTTCTCAGATGTAGTCTCTAACTCTATTCCAATCAGTCATTACTGATTAAATGCTAATTGTTTCTTAGTGTGCTAAGTGATTGAATGCTAATTGTTTTTTTGGTGCTAAGTGATTGAATGTTACAAAGTTACCCGTTGTTTCCGCTAAATCTGTTCTTATCCGGCACCCATTGATTGCATGTTGATTTTGCATTTTTGTAGCAAGTAACTTTAGTCTTACCCCAGTTTTTGTTACATAACACATTTTGGTTAAGTCTCAATATGTAGTTTGTAAATATATTCTTACTAATTCTATATTGATTGAATGCTAAGTGATTTCATTCTCAGGTAAATTTTGTCTTTCTCATTTCTTGGAGTTTGTCTGCTAAGTGTCCAAATGTTTGCTAACTAATGTGAGTTTGTTAAGTTTTTAGATGTACTCTCTAAATCTATTCTAACCAGTCATTAGTGATTGAATGTTAATTGTTTCTTTGTATGCTAAGTAATCTAGATGTGCTAATTGTTTCTTTGTGTGCTAACTGATTGAATGTTTCAAAGTTACTTGTTGTCTCTTCTAAATCTGTTCTTATCTGGTACCTATTAATTGCCTACTAATTTTGATTTTGCGTCTTTTGACTAATAAATGTTAGCTAATTCATTTATATGTTAGCAGATAATAAATTTGTTACACTGGTAAGTAATATATTAACGTGTATTATATATAGGTTAGCGGATACTCAATATACCCAAGTACAATACGAATTGTCGGGTAATAACAATGTTTACCATGTAATATATATTTTAAGTTACCAAATACTAAATATGTTAACCGTAACTATATATGAGATTGATGTCCTATTTCTATGGAACATCTTAACAATGGGATCTTTCTCATTTGTTCTTCCTATGACATATAAGTTAACCGATAATAAATATGTTACATTGGCAAGTTATGTATTACATGGTCTTATATATATATTATCGGGTAATTAATGTAGACACCATATACAATATAAATTACCGGACAATAAATATATTACCATGTTTTATATTTTAGTTAGCGGATACAAAATATATTATCAATGTAACAAATATATTACCAAATATTACATTAAATATTAGTGGATAATAAATATGTTATCCGGTACAATACGTATTACCGGGTAACACTCGCGGAGACAACGCATTAAATACGTTGTCTCCGCATTTAATGCTTTGTCATCTTCTCTTTCTTTTATTTAATGTCGATGAATGCATTTATGTCATTTGACATTTGAGTCTATTAGCAATCACTTAATTATCATAGTTTATGAATTTCTCTTTTGTTGTGTATATTAGATTAATTCACCCTTTTTTATATGTTTAAACTACGCATAATCAACCATATATTAATTCACCAGCTCCAATAGAGCTAACAAAATAAAAATAATAAAGTGAAGTTGTGTAACATAATTTGTATATTCATTTACTCGATGGGTGTCCTTCTCATGTGCCCATAACTTTTGGTATGGAGTTTATCTTGTTGAATAAATAACTTCACTATTACTAAACAACAATAGCTACACACTCACCATACTCAAGGGATGAGTTGAAAATATAACATTAAGATAAAACAATCATGCTTCAAATTATCATTAAAAAAAAAATCATGCTTCAAATTAGAACTCTTTCAAATTATTTGTCAACTCTCTCACAAAAGTTATTAAATTTGTAGTTTTATTCTGAAAAAAAAAATCGAAGATATCACAAATCCTTATATATATATATATATATATATATATATATATATATATATATGTATTTTTTTTAAAAATTAACCGGTAGAGATTTAAATGGCTTAGTGGTTAAAGGGTTAGATTTCTGACACCTAATAAAGATTTCGATCCATTAACTCTTTTGAGGATTTTATATTTTTATTAATACTGGTCACAACTAACCAGCCCAGCCCATTAACAAGTGAAAATTATAGATCTCAATTTTCATTACATATCCTTAAAATTTTAATTATACGTCCACAAAAGTTGTGAAAAATAGCTGATTGGAAAGAATTCCTACATATTCCCTTTTCGTTTGATTCCACTCGTTTTTCATCTAAATGATGATTTTAGTGAATATCATAAGAAAACCAATTTCGTTTATAAATGTCAGACATAAAAATTGATGTGTTTTCTGTTGAAAGAGAGAGGAGAGATTGAGTGGAAGCAAGAGAGTAATAGTGGGGTCAACGGCTGAAAAAGAGCCACGTGTCAATTCGGAGAAGAGAAGATGATGGCAGCCAAAGACATACGAAGAACTATTACTGCAACAACTGCGACACAAGTCTTTATACCTGTTTTTCTCTTCTGAGACCAATCTCTTTACATGACGGGACAAATATTGGCTCTAAATCGAAATACATAATACGATTTGTATTCAAAACTAATGTGATAGTATAACTTCCGAACAAGCAGATGATAATCGAACTTAGCTGAGGTAAAGTCCGGTAATATGATCTGCAACCGCTAGTAACAGTGTTTCGATTGTTTAGTGGTCCTTGCTGAACATTTTCCGGGGCTCAAGCTCGAGATACATGAAACCGAAAATGGGCCTGAATATCGCCTGTTTTGAACTGTTTTGTCAATTGTTTGGGTTTAGAATGTGTGTATACGGATGTACAAAAGATGAGTGTAACTTGATAGGAATATCAGTTTCAAAAAAAAAAAAAAAAAACACTTGATAGGAAGATGATAGGGAATCAAATGTAAAGAAGCAAGGTTTTGCAATATCTGACCTATCAATCAATTAGGTACCTTAAGAATGTGCATTTTGATAGAGAATATTTGAGAGATAGTGAGAGAATAATCTCAGAACAGTGTTGTTTGTGTGTCAAAAGGATAGTCAGAGATTGTACCAAGCAACAAAGAGGCAACTCTGAAGACAATAATACATCACAGCTTCCAAACCTGCATAAATGGTTACTTGCCTTGTAAATAAATGGTTAACGGCTAAATAGGCTCATCTTCCTCCAGGTACTCACAATTAAGCAATTCACAACTTTTTTTATTTATTTCTTCTTCACAGAAAGAAAGATAATGAAAATTGTTACACCATGAATGAAAGAAATGGAAGCTGTACATAATACAATAGAAGCTCGCTCTGTTCTTGTAACTCACCACTTCAAACGTAAATTTTTTCTTTTCTTTGTTCTTCGCTCGCTCTGACAACAAATTTCGTGACTTATTGACAAAAAATTGAAAATCCAATCGTATCGCAACCTCTTCTTTTTCTTCTTCTTCTTCTTCATCATCATTCATTTATTACTTTACTATAATCACCAACTCTCATACGACTGAGCCGCCGTGTTTCCGCCGTATATGCTACCACCGGCGAAGCATGACGACGGAGAACTCATGAGCTCTTGACAAGGCTCAGGAGACACGTCGTCTGAGAATCCAGATACGTTGGAGCATACCCAAGATTCTGAACGCGTTTTTAGATGAATATCCGCTAGGCAAATCGACGTAAACGGAGATTCTCCAATTCCGGTGAAATTACCGGCCATTCCTATGTCCTCTCCGGTGAAATTACGCATGCCTATGTGCGTCACGATTGGAAGTGCATCCCAGTCGTATTTATCATCCGGATGTAATCCAACGTGTCCGTCGGCGACTATGACAGTGTTGATGCCGGTGAATTTCACGTCGGCGATTGTTATATTACGGATATATCCTCCCCTCCCTCTGGTGGTTCTGTAGGCGACACCTATGAGTGAGCTCTGTATAGTGAGACGCTCGATGGTTACGTCAGAGATTCCGCCTGACATTTCGCTTCCAAAGGAGATTCCAGCACCAGTGGGAGACTTTAAACTAAGATTCCGAATATGGACAGTAGTGGTTGGACGGCCATAGTTTATGCCGTATTGGTCCCAACCACTCTTTAGAGAGATTGCGTCGTGGCCAACATGTACCGTTGAGTCTTCTATGCAAACATTGTCCGAAGAATCTGAGAAAAAAAGCAGAGAATTAGCTTTCAGGACAATAGCATCACAGAAAGATCGAAAAGAATGAGGAAATGAATTTACCTGGGACAATTCCAAGAACGAATGGAGAATCTACCGATGTTTCGACTACAACTTTCCGAATATGAACCTTACTGCAATATACAGGGTGAATGTTGATGGAGGGTGCGTTTAAGAAGGTCAGATTCGATATAAGGATGTGTTTGGATGAGACAAATTCTATGATATGAGGTCGGCTATAGTTCAAAGTCCCTGACTCAAGCCATTCCCACCATGCTGCACCCTGACCGTCAAATGTCCCGTTATCGCCTGCCAAAAATCAAGAAGTGTTAAGTCTTAATGTTATCAAGCTAGAAAATTTAAGTAGGAATGGCATGAGCTTGTTGTTTACCGGTGATGACAACATCTAGTAGATTATCTCCATTGATCAAACTTCTGTAACGCTTTCCGGGAAGTTCAACTCCGCGACCATATGATGGTAGAGGACTGACAATGTCCCAATGTGACGGATCCTAACACGTTTAACAACAAAGAAAGACAGTGTTACCGCTTTAACAAAGGTTAAACACAGCACTTGTCTACCTAAACGCTGCTAATAATTATCATATGCATTTTTGCTGTTAGTTTTGGTTTCAATACTCCAAACGCAAACGCCATAACAAAATCAGGCAAACAACATTTAAAGGTTTTGCTAGAGATCATACCGGTGATGCAAGTATAGTTGCTCCTTTCTCCAAGAAGAGTGTAAGATGGCTGGTGAGATTGAAGCTTCCGGTGAGCCATTTTCCAGGTGGAACATAAAGCTGAGCACCACCTTTATCCGCAAAGGACTTGAGATAGAAAATAGCATTCTGGAAAGCAAGCGTATTCAGTGCCTTTCCATCTCCAACTGCTCCAAATTCGAGGATTGAAACGCTGTGAGGTCTAGGGTCTAACTTGAATTGCTCCTTGCAGATGGCATTATTGCTTTCTCCTCTGATCAATAGATTGGTTAATGCCAGTAGCCAGACCAATGCCACCTGCATAACAACTTGAGCCTATCAGTTCAAAAATTCGCTAAAATCGAATCAAAACAGATGAATTTGTCTATGGATGTAGCAAGACATGGGTATGAATGAATAATGAGGATCATATATGAGTAGAAATACAAAGAGTTTTAGGAGAAATATTATTCGTTTTCTGAAGAGGAAATTCAGGGAAGCAAAAAACTTCTGGAGAAGTGAGTTTGATAAGAATCATATCTGATGGAAAACATGAACTCTCTTCAACATAGGAAAATCCGACATAACTAACACTTTCTCGGAAAATTTTCGATTTCCATGGAGAGCTTCAAGGAAATCTGATTAAACAAAAATCTCGGGAAATAACAGCCATGGAGGAGATCATAAACTTTCAACTTCAAGAAGAAACGAAAGCATCGGCACAATCAAAACTTTAATCAGAAATCACAGAAATGAAGATCCAAGAAGATAAAAACAGAAGACGAAAGTAGCAAAGAGAGGAATCTATGAAAGAATTCTAGATTTGACTGCTGTGAAGATCAGAATTACAAACAAATACTGAGAGAAGAAACCCAGAAGATATCTCGATTTCCTATGATCTTATTTATTCACCAACAAAGACAACAAAGATTCAGCAAAAGAAGTGAGAGAATCATAGAATTGAAGTAAGAGATTCATCAACAAAGTTTGAAACTTTGGAATTGAAGATGGAAATTAAGAAGAACCCAATAGATAAAAGAAAAGGGAGAAACGTACTTACTGGCATCTTCATGGAGTGAGAAACAGAGGAAGGAGAAAAGTCGGAAGAAAGAGCAAAGAGGAGGAGATGAAGAGAAGGAAGAGCAAAGTACTACATGTTATTATTTGTTTAAACACAACACTGTTTGTTGGAATTTGCTATTAATATTAATAATTATTAGTGTGTTGATTTGTTTGATCCCAGTAGTAAGTAACATTAAATTTACATAAAAGGACCAGACAATATAATTCACTCACATCTTGGAACCATATTTCACTCCTTCCTCCTAAACTATCTCTTTATATTGTCTTTTCTTTTTCTCTATTAATTAATGATAATGTTGAATCAACTAATTACTCAGTTAAATTCATCAATTTGTCTTTGATAGAACAACAAATCTTGCCGACAGGGCCATTCTACTAAAACTAAATTAGCATTACATTTTGTCTTAGTAACCTTGACATGACATTGGCTATACAGATTATAAAAGAAGATTAATGAAGACAAAGATATTCTTAATATTGGTAGTAGCTAAAGAGAGAGAGAATAAGAATATGACGTGTTAAAATGACACATGGAGCTCATGTGGTCTGTTTTGATTTGAGCAAGCAGCCGTTTGGATTTACTGTTTAAAATTAAAAAAGAAAAACAAAAAAAATACGAAACCTTAATAATAATAATGTAAGAGATTAGTGATGTAGTAAAAAGTAGGGAGATAAAGACGCAAGATAATTGTTAATATATGGTAGAATTACAATAAAACAAAACATAGGCAGTCCAATTTTGTAAGAAGAAGAAGAGCAAGTAGGAATGTTAAATGCGAAGAGGACACGTAAGCAGAAGCGCATGTGGTAAGACAGTGAAGCGAAGGGGACCCCCAAGCAATCATCATCGGAGAGAAATGCCAGCCTGCCTTCACACTCCATTTTTCCATACATTATTTATTGGAGCATCTTAAAGTATCAAATACAAATCCAAGTCTTATTCATAGGATGGGGAGACACCAAATTAATGTACACATTTTTCAATTTATCGCATGAAAATTACCATGATTATACTAGTAAGAGCCTCTCCCGTCGAAGACACCAAACGTCAAAACAAGTCCTCGGCTTTGTTCTTTATTTGATCGCTGCGATCATGCTGACCGACCAAAATATACACTTTTAAAATATAAAAAGTAAATGGTGAAAGTGATAAGTGAGTCGCTGTGACTCCATAATCACCGTTGCTGATGTATGTTTGTATCGCTAAAAATTACAGCGACAACTAAACCGATCGCTGCGATTGTTTTACGGCTGCCGTGTATACACTTTACACGAAACTAAATTTGAAGTTAGTTAAATTATTTGATCGCTCGTTGTCATCTCAGCGACAATGAAAAGAACACGGCTTTCTTAACCCATCACCCATTTTTTTTTTTGTCAATAGACCACTGACCGATTTATTAGCCAAATTCTTACATAATATAGGCAGTAGAACTCAATTTCTGGGTGACCTATCAGTATATTTAACACCAAAATTTTTATTATTATTTTAATATTATAAACTAATTAAATATTTATTTATTATAACTAATTTTGAGTATTTTATTTGGAACTGATTAAAACCGATCAGAATATCCGAATGTTAGTTTTAAGAATTCTTAGCATATCACAGAAAAATCAAAACCGAGTAACTCATATTAAATGTGTTAATTGAATATTTATGGTTTGAAGTATACTAATTCTGAAAATTAGTATGATTATTATTTTTTAGTTATCAAATATAGTTTTATTTAATAAATTATTAAAATATTTACTTTTTAGTTATATATCAAAATTATTAGATAATTAAAATAATGTTAAATACAATAACAAGGAAAGTTTAAATTTAATTATTATAATAATAAAGAATTTTTTTGGTGTAAATTTGGTGCTATAGTTAAAAATAGAAAATAAAGTGAAATATCAAAACATCAAATTTGGTGTTAATTTTGCACTAAATATCGTGCTAAGGTTGGAGTTGCTATAACATTAAGAGATTTGGTAGTTGCTACAAATTTTTTTCGTGGCTATTTATTGATAAAACTTTATTTTTAATCCAAATTTCTCAAATTCTAAATTCTATAATGTAGATGCACGTCAAAAATTAAATTATTGCAGAGAAAATTATGGAAATGGATAATTAACAACTTTCGAAAACAAAATCTTAGATAATGATTTTACTTATTCTTTGATTGATGTTTTTTTTTTTGTTTAAGAAGGAAAAAACTGTGAGATGTCTTAGGTAATGATTATATGTATAGAAAATCATCATGTTGTTGAAAAATAATGGTTTCGACGTTAACGTTATCTAGTGACTCCTTTGCATATTCATTAAATCAACCACACAAGATCTAAAGCTCAATAGGTTCTTAATAGTAATATATGTGATTAGTTACTTGGTCTCTTTCATATTTGTTGGAATCTTATGAACGAGGCGAGTCACATACACTTATGTCGGATCATAGTTATGTCAATATCTAAGTAACAAAGTTGTGATTATCTTTTAGGCTCCGATTGGTAAAATTGCATAATTATCTAATAATATAAATAAAATAAAGCTGTAGAATAAAATTTACAGAATAAAAATTTGCTAAATAATCGATTACGAAATGAATTTTGACAGAATCAAATGGTGATTGAATAACTTTGCTGAATGACATAATATAATTTAATATTATTAATATTCATCTATTACATTTAATAAGTTTTTAGTATATTATAAATTATTTTTATATTTGAAAAACTAATAAGTTATAAAATTAAATTATATATTTAATACTTGAAAATATATTTTCTAATTATTATAAAAATAGATAAAAAATTCATTGTTTTTTAATATTATTATTAATTTTAATATATTCATCATTACATAAAATATTTAATGATGTTGTAAACCTAAATCATATATGTAATTTCATTTATTAGAATTTTCATGTATCGGTATACATTTCCTTCTTCAACTTGTATTGCATCTTGTTCTACCTCGACTTGTGGTGTTGTTTTATCCTCATAGTAATTTTTTGTCCATCTATATTTTTTTGTGATACTTAGTCAAAATCTATATCTAGAATTTTGAAATCCAAATGAAATTATTAACGTTATTATATCTTAAATTATTTTATTTTGAGTCATCTTATTATATATTGGGTTATCATCTAAAATTCTGGATGAAAGATAATATTGACATTTAAATATCATCTATGAACACCATGAAGTGACCGTACTTAATTTTACGTGACCATTGCTACTATTATTATTCATATTTATTAGTAATTGTAATAGTAACAATAATAGTTAAATAAATAAATAAAGTCAATATTATTTTTTAATTAGTTTATTATCTTCAAAAAAAAACTGATTTATTTGCCTAATAATTATTTTTGTAAATTTTTAAGCAAAAATAAAAATTGCAGAATTGTATTACATTATGCTTATACACATAATGCTGATTGGTAAAATTTTAATAGAATCACATTAGAAAATATCATTACGCGATTATACATTTACTAATTAAAGCGTTAATTTAAAGTAGTGGCCACTATAATTAAGCCAGGTGATCTCCCGTGATTAATAAGTTCAAAATGCTAATTAATTAGTCATTAAGACTTTGTATTCTTCCTCCCACGATATTATCTATTTTGTCGTACTTCTTTGCCTTCTTGGACGCAACCCTAGCTGTCTATATATTTCAATAATAATTATGTAACTCGTAGAATAATTCCCACGGTTTGTCCCTCAATTAAGTACTTGCATACATTCATGAAGAAACTTTTTGGTTTTATATGCAAATGCCATACAAGATAAATCTGCCGTCATTTTTATCAGTTACTACAGCTAGAATAATTTTTTGGGGAATTTTGAACAGATAAATTAAGTTTTCAAATCGTAAGGTATTATTTCATATTTATTCCCGAACACCCCTATAGTCTATTATATTTTGTGTTACTTATTTTTCTCTTCATTTTTTACTTTCTCTCGGAGATCACATCTAATTTCTATTTTCACCTATTATCTCTTTCTATTTCTATATTCATATATTTGTAAAACTTTCATTGTTACACTTACATGTAAATCCTTATGTCTCTATAATTTTGTTTTTAATCTTCGATTTCCACATGTTAAATCCCACCGCTGTTATTTTATGGATTTTGAAGGCTAAAATTCTGATTTAAGGATGTTTGATAACTTGCAATTTTGATTAATAATCTCATTTTTCATGTGTTTGCCAATGTTGATTGTGTCAATTTTGAAGGACATTCAAACAAAAGCATATTCAAACAAAAGCATGTTTAGATTTCCTTTTGCTTCTAGATCATACAATTTTTATGTCAATCATCTCATCCTTTCACTAATGATTACATACTTCTTCCCAAGAATCCTTCTTGAAAATGTAAAAATAAAACAAAAATTAAATTTTTAAATTGTTGATCAAACCAATAACTAAAAAAATAAACATGTATTTAGAAAAATATATATCTAATATATTAGTTATACATATAAACAAATAATTATATGGTTAAATTACTTCGTAGCGTGTATTTTTTGTATATGCCACCTTGATTTTTAACTCTCCTACGAATTAATTCAGGCTATATAATAGACTCAACTTTCACATGTTTAGGTTAAATATTCGTATTGTTAAATGTATACATTACTCACTAAGCCCATAACTAAAAATTTAAACAAATATTTTAGAAAACTATAAATTTAATATTTTAGTTATATGTATAAAATAATTATTATACTTAAAAAAATAATTATAATAAGTAAATAAATAATTATGTGAAATGACATTGGTCTAGTGGCAGATTAAGTCCAAAGGCAGACACTATTTCACACCCAGAGATCGAGTCCAACTATCTACATTATGTAGGAAATTTGCTAATGAGTCGGCCACTTATGACCCAATGTTGACAAAAAGAAAAACAAATAATTATATAACTAACAAATATCCTTCCCAAATCTGAAGTTACCTTCGCCAAATATATCACTAAATGAACCTGCATTCTGTCAAATAGCATAATCATTATCGTTAATTTTTTTAACACATTATAACAACTTTCATATATAGGGACAAGACAATAATGTATCTGCTAGATTATTAATTTAGAAAAAGTAGGTGCTACAATTTTGAGCTAAAAGAAATAAGGCACGTCATAATCTAAAGGAGCGCCTCGAATTCTGAGTGAAGAACAGAGAGACGTCGGATGCTCTGGGCTCCCAAATTTACTCCTCTTCTCTTAAATGGGAAACAATACCATCCTAAACATGTGACAAGATCCGATTCCTTCCATGAGGCGTCCACTGTGCATCTATATCCGGTGAAGGTCGGGTTAACGACTAAGGGACGAGAAACCATTTCGTCCTAGTTTAGTCTTGGCTCAGAGTTGCCATCAAACTTTTCATATTTTCCACGTTGAGCCAATTCCCAAGCCTCCGCCTCCGCTTCTATTGCTAAGACTAGGTCGAAAGATTCTGAATTCATCTGTTTTGGAAACTCTCCGAAAAAGGTAATCAATATTAGAATAAACAGACGTACTGGGGAAGTACGAGCTTGCTGGTATTTTAGATAACGCTCAGGCTTGTCAAGCTGGAGGTCTTTCAAACATGACATGATTGATTGTCTCTTTCTCTGCTCCATATTTATCACAACATTCATCACAGTGTATCCCACGTCGCACCAGATTAGATTTTATCGCTATTTGGCCTGATAAGACCTGCCAGATGAAGTGTTTTATTTTTTTGCGGTGCATCAATTTTCCAAGCCTGAGCTAGTATATCATGTATATGTGGTCCAAAGGAGTTTGTCGAAAGGTGAGAAATGTTTTGTTCCGCTCAATAACCTGATTTTACTATATAAAAGCCCATCTTAGTATAGTGCCAACCTAGGCGATCAACTGTAGGTCGTCTTGGTATATGAATCCCGAGAATTAGTTCAACATCTCTGGGGACGAAAAGTTGTTTAACTAAGGCCTCTCTCCATAAGCGCGACTGTGGATCAATCAAATCCGATACTTTTAAGTCAGGGTACATATTTGGGCCCATTCCAATCGGTGATCTTGGAGAAATGTTTGGAATCCATGGATCACTCCAAATTCGAATGGAATCCCCATTCTCCACTCTCTTAATTAATCTTTTCATAACCAATGCTCGTGCTGAGATAATACTTTTCCAGCCATAAGAAGGCGAATATAATCGCCTAGGCTCAAGTAAATTAGAACCCATAAAATAGCGACCTTGAAAAACCCTAGTCAGTAGAGAGTTAGGGTGATATAGTAATCTCCATAATTGTTTGGCCAGAAGAGCGGAGTTAAATTCGTCAATCGCTCTAAAACCCAAACTGCCTTATGTCTTATTCTTGCACAAATTCTCTCATTTCACCCAATGTATACCTCTTGATGAACCTGTGTTATGCCACCAAAAATTAGCAATAGCAGCTGAAATCTTAGAAGTAACCGCCTTGGGAAGTTTGTAACAGGACATAACATAGGATGAGATAGCTGTAAGTACGGACTTTATTAATATTTATTTTTCTCTTTTGCTCAGAAATTTAGCTAACCAAGAGTTTATTCTCGCATCTATCTTTTCCTTAACAAAGGCGAACACCTTAGTGTTAGCACTTTCAAGCCCTTCTAGCAAACCTAGGTAAGTTCACATACCTCCAAGAGTTTTAATTCCTAAAATTTATTGAATCTCGTGTCGCTTTACGGAGTCCACTTCTTTCCCAAATTGTATAGAAGATTTTGAAAAATTAGATTGTAGTCCTGAAACTGCCTCATATTCCTTTACAACATCTAATATTGTAGAGGCTTCTTCCAAATCTTCCTTGCAAAAAAAGACTATCGTCAGCAAAGAGGAGGTGAGAGACTGGCAGGCTCGTTCAAGCCACTGAGATGCCAATTATCTTTTTTTGTAATTTGACATTCTTCAGTTTCGCTATCAAAGCCTCTGTACATAGAATAAACAAATATAGCGATAAGGGGTCCCTTTACCTTAGTCCTCTGTGAGGTTTAACACTACTTCTTGGTATCCCGTTAATTAGGATTGAGTAGCGGACATGAGAGACACAGTGC
Source organism: Lepidium didymum (assembly GCA_963920545.1). NCBI lineage: Eukaryota > Viridiplantae > Streptophyta > Magnoliopsida > Brassicales > Brassicaceae > Lepidium > Lepidium didymum. The sequence continues at coordinate 7,693,661 of OY986979.1, read as the reverse complement.
ATTACCCCACACATAGTTCATGGAAGCCTAATTTAAGAAGTAACTTTTTCAAAAGACCCCATTCGATTATATCATATGCCTTACTCATATCTGTTTTAATAGCCATATATCCTCATTTCACCTTTTTGTTCGTCCTTAACGCATGAAACATTTTTTGAGCTATCAGTATATTGTCAGAGATTAGGCGCCCTGAAACGAAAGCTGATTGTGTATCCGAAACTAGTTGAGGTAGAATCTTTTTCAGTCTCAGACACACCACTTTAGAGATTATTTTATAAACAACACTACACAAGCTAATGGGTCTAAATTCCGCCATCTTAGTTGGTCTAGTAGTCTTTGGTATTAAGCAAATATTTGTAAGATTTAAATCTTTTTTGAATAAGCATGTCTTAAGAAAATAATTTACAATTCGCACCAGTCCTCTTTAATGATATGCCAGGATTGTTGGAAGAAGAGGGCCGCCATACCATCCAGGCTAGGAGCCTTCATAACCATCATGAATAATGCTTTCTTCACCTCCTCTATTGAAGTCTTAGCTAGTAGTAATTCATTCCTTTATGCCGAGACCATAGGTTATGTACCCTCAAGGGATGTATCAATATCCTCAGTACCATTTGGCGTGAATAAACTATTAAAGTACTTTACGGCTTCATATTCTACGTCTTCCTCCTGATCAATCCAATTACCTTGCTCATCAAAAAGTCCTATAATTCTATTTTTTACTCTTCTTTGCTTAGTTTGCGCATGAAAAAATCTTGTATTCTTATCGCCTTTGTGCAACCATTTATTATGACTTTTTGTTTCCAATATGATTCTTCCTCTTTGTAGGCCAGACACAGCTCGTGTGCTATCTCTTGAATCGATGTAGTTGGACAAGAGTCCAACTTTTTCATTTCCTCCAATTTGTTTTTTAGAGATTCTATTTTCATTTTTCCGGGAATCACTTGCTTTTTCCTCCATTTTGAGATATAGTTAACTAGTTTACATGAGATACGGTTTCCTCTAAGGTTTGGGTATCTAGTCCAACCTACCTTAATGGCCTTCTCGAACCCTGGCTTTCCAAGCCATCTTTTATCAAAATTGAAACCCGATCTTCGTATAATTTCATTATCTTTTAACTCCACCAGAATAGGTCTATGATCAGATCCTATCATCTTATGATATTCTGTTTTTGAGTTTGGAAATAATGAGTACCACTCCTTGTTTCCATATGCTTTATCCAATTTACAACGTAGAATTTTGTTTTGCCTAACGACACGCCATGACCAAGTGTCGCCGATACATGGGAATTCGATGAAACCACAATTTTGTAACATCATATTGAAAGGAACAAAGGATCTCAAACTCCTCATCCTTCCATCAATTTTCTCATGATGTCCCAAGATTTCGTTAAAATCTCCAATGATAAACCATGGTTTGAAACATTGAACTCTATACCGAGTCAACCGTTCCCAAACTTGCTCTTTAAGATGATGTATAGGTTCCCCATACAGAAACGAAATAAAAGTTTTTTCGCCCTTAAGGTCGAGGGAAATATCGATGATATTTTTATCCTTATAATTTATACTAACATTGTAATGGTTATAGAAAAATAATGATAAGCCTCCACTTGCTCCAACAGCTCCACCGTAATTATATTATCCATTTGAAAATCACTTAGTAACTTTTCCATAAAACCATCACATTTCTTTGTTTTCATAAGAAATAAGAAATCAAATTAAGCTTGCTTATAAATATCCTTCAAATAATTAATAGTAATTGGGCTTCCAATGTCCTGACAATTCCAAGATAATACTTTAATAATAAAAACTAGTAAAAATAAATTTAGACGGATGATGCCATAATGCGAGAAGATGCGCCATCTTCAACGAGCTTACTCCCCTTTCCCACATTTTTTCTTTTGTCGTGCTTCTTATGGACACTCTCCACAGTATTCACAAGATACTGTTTTTAGAGTTTACGCCTTTTAAACTTCCAACAGACTTGGTGTTAAATATGATAATGAAGTGTGAAGTAAGTAAGGGTGCAGATTGAGTGGAATGCAAGGCACAATCTAGCAATATAATGCGCGGATCAATTATGGTCGTTTGATCCTTATAGCTGTTGGGATCCTAACTAGAGGCTTGTGAGCCAACAAGAAGTTTAACTAGAAGAAACTAAGTCACATGTGTTGGTTTGACTCAGCTGAAAGTCACATGTGACTCTATTTGACTGTTGGAACAACTTAGGCAATGTCTCCTTCTTCCTTTGGCTTCAGTAGAAAGTGTTGGTACTATTTTGGGTAATATTTTTCTTTAGTAGTTTGTATGGTAGTTGGGTGTGTATAACCGAGTATGTATGTATGTATAGGTAGTGTTTAGTTAGCTTCTTATATATATATGTTGTAAAGACCATTTGTAAAGATTAAGAAAGAGAATTCCTCTTCGTTCATACTCTCCTCTCTTCCGCAACTATTCTTCTCAATCTCTCTTTCAATCTCGCATACTCTAGTCTCTTAATCTCTATTTCTACCAAAACTTACACTTGGTACCTTTCTTGTTTGTGTCAATCGATGTTTCCTTGTTGCATGCATGACTCTCCATTTTCTGAGGCAGAAGCGGCGGTTTGCGTGCCTTGTATTTCTTCTCTCTGGCTTGCATCAGTTCCTATCTTTCCTCTTCTCTAATTGTGCCGTAAGCTTGTAACCTCTCCAAATCTTCTACATACAGTTTCAAAGATCTCTGATTGTCTTCTTCAGTTTGACAATCGGATAAGAGGTCGCAATTCATTGAGTTATAGTTTTAGCCTAGTGAGCCTTCTTTTGAATATTCAGTAAAATTTAAGTAAGCAAAAACTTATGAATATTGAGCAAAATCACCCTAAACATCTTTTAAATATATATTTCTTTTCAAGAGATTTAAACATAAACAAACCAAAGTGTTTTATACAAATGAATTGACTATAAACCTCTCGGCACATAGATATATATATATATATTACTAGACAGTCTATTCAATGAAAAAGTTGTGTATGTTAAGCTATTTTTTTTTGATAAAAGATTTTAAATGTTAAGCTATTTTAAATATTCTTTTAGTCTATACAGCAAGAAAATAGTATTAGTTTGTGAATCTACAAAGATATGAGAAAGCAAATGAAAGTTATGAAATATGGTGAGACAATGTGAATCAAAACCAACAAAGATTAGCTCAACTGTTTAAACTGATGACTACAATAGTCTAACACACAATAAACAGCTTTACTAACTTCTTACCAAAAACAAAAAAGTCCATCAAGAATTCAAAGTAAATTGAAAATTGGATTTGGTTTGAAATATCTTCGGATCCTTTTTGTGGTTGCGGTGGAGACCCCACACTCTCTTCACACTTTCACACTTTCACACTTTCAGGTCTTTTGTTTTACTCATTGAAGTTACAATACATTTATAGTATGTATGTACTTGAGGAAGTAAATTATAAATATAATGTTACTAATACTACTACTCATGTTGAAACAAATTGTTTCAAGCCATGCGATAAGAATTTATGATTCTTTTTCTTCACGAGTCTTACTATTAACTCCATGATAATTACTCTCTTAGTAGGAAAAAAAATGTATCCAAACGAAAGTCGAATTGGTTATAGTACTTGTACTACTTTCTAATTAGCAGTAATCAGTAATCAATGCTCCAATTGCATGCTAATGCTATTCACTTATCACTTTACCAATAATGACATCTAAAAGCGTATAATTATATGCATGTATAAATCCGAAAGGACCCGATCCAAACCCGAACGAGTACCCGAATACGCAGATCTATATACATTCATTCATTAGCCTTTATTCTGACTAATATAATTGAGTAGAATAAATTATAATATACATATGGCCGATATAAATTTATATATAATATATTTTTCGACATTTATATCGGTTTTTCTAACTACACATAAGTATGAAACAATTAATAACAACACATTTTTTAACTTGAACACTTTTAAAAAAATAAACTGAGTTTTTGCAGATAGAAAGCTAATGGGCTTCACGATAAAAGGCCCAAATTAGTCTCACGTGTTCATATGAACCCTAATCTTTTTTTTTTTTTTTGTCGGGCCATATGGATCCACTGGATCCTACTAGACTATTTTTGAGCATTTTGCAAGGTTGATGCTCGAACCTATGATGCCTTGCGACTATGAGAGGGGCTCCTACCATATCCCGGCGAACCCCTAATCTTTAAACGCAGAATTTGAAACGCTATTTCAGCGTTTGTTGTATACGAATATATTTTTTTCATTCCCATTTTTCAACTGACTCGGGTCGGTCCGAAGCAAATTATTCGAGCCAACCGAATTAAAACCGAAATAACGGTTTAATTATACTACATCCTCTCGCTTTGATTTAGGGTTTATCTAAGTTTTTGACTTTCCTTCAGATATTCATCCCTCTGTCAACTACGCCTCGACTCGGGGCCTAGGATTCTCATTTGATAACTTTCGAGGGCAATTCAATGGCTAAGACGGCTGCAAGCAGCAGAGAATCTTCCTCAATGGCGAAGAAGAACAAAAAAACTCATAAGAGAAAGCGGGAGGAGGATTTAGAACGTATGAACTCACTTCCGTGGAGCGCTACTTTACCCATCGGCGAAGAAGACGAGGGAGAAACCTTCTCCACTCTGTTTGCAGGTTCAGGCCAGCTCGACGGTGGTAAAATCTTATGACTTTTTAGTGTTTTCTGTGAATTAATTTCGGTGTAGTTTTATGCATTTTAATTGTTTTAGTTTAGGTAGCTTTGCTACTAAGAGTTTTCTTGGAATCAAACATGTACTCAAACATGTATCTCTAATTCGTGTATGGAGTCATTGCTTCGCATTGTTAGTTCTCACTGGAAAATTTTCTACTTTGTCTGGGCAGGTTTTCTTTCACTTGAAGAGATTGATGAAGCTGATTACAATCTGGATGTTCCTATGACTGAAAGTGTTATAACAGAGGACGGGTTGAAGTCGAAGAATCAAGCTCAAGAAAAGAATGATGGTAACATCGAGACCGGGGATGAAATAATTGAAGGCGAAGACGACAAAGAAGCAGAAGTAAATGGAGAAGGAGGGGAAGATGATGATAAGTCGGAAAGTCGTAAAATAAAAGAGAAGAAAATTAAGAAGAATAAAGAGAAGAAGGAGCAGAAAAAGAAGAAAAAGCAGAAGAAACTGAAGCTTAAGGAGGCCGAAAAGGACCAGAACTCTTCTCATGGTTAGCATTTAATATACTCTTTTGTTTTACTTTCTAGTGCTAAGGAGATAACAATTTGGTATATGACAATTTTTCTTAGGGATATTATGATTCGGCAAGAAAAACCTTGGTCTTTGACTGGTCTCAGATACTAATATATATTTAATAGATAAATTTGGCAAGGGTAATACCGTGTTGTAAGGAACTGGCTCCATTTTAGACGCAGTTAAAAAGAAAAATTTGTCTTCTTATCTTTTTGAGCTTAAGAATTAATTTTTTTTATCTGTTCGACCATATTCACGTGAGCTAGAAACTCTTGAATATTTCTCAAACTTATACTGTTGTTACCCTCAGTTCCTGTTCATGCACTAATTTATGTCTATCTTTGAGGTTTTGATACTTTCTACCAAATTTTTGCCCCCCTCAACTTAAGTCAAATTATAATGAGATCACCATTTATAGCAGTTAGCTGTCATGAGGATAATAATAAAGCAGAAGAGCAAGTTGAGGAAGAAGAGGAAGAAGAGGAAGAAGAGGAAGAAGAGGAAGAAGAGATTCCTCCGGAATATAATGCATGGAGTTTGATGAGACTCCATCCATTACTCATGAAGTCAATATATCACCTCGGATTCACGGAGCCGACAGAAATCCAGAAGGCTTGTTTTTCCGTTGCCGCATATCAGGGAAAGGTTGGATGACCTGCTTTATTTACTATCAATAAACTATATTTTATTGACGTATGGTTACTATGTGGACCACAGGATGTTATTGGTGCTGCAGAGACAGGATCTGGAAAGACTCTTGCTTTTGGGTTGCCCATACTTCAACGCCTCTTAGATGAACGAGAAAAGGTTGGTAAATTGTATGCATTAAAGGGAGAGGAAGCACGGAAATATGCTGCAGATGGCTATTTACGAGCTCTAATCATCACTCCAACTAGGGAACTTGCTCTACAGGTATCCTTTATCATCACATTGCTTTTTTCCCCTCACATGCTTCTTTGTTCACTTTTGGTTGGGGTCATCAGTAAGTTCTGAAATACAATTCCAACTTTTCTCTTATTCCAGGTGACAGATCATCTTAAGAATGCTGCCAAGAATCTCGGCATCAAGGTAGTTCCTATTGTTGGTGGGATGTCATCAGCAAAGCAGGAAAGACTTCTGAAAGGGAAACCTGAAATTGTTGTTGGGACTCCAGGAAGGTTATGGGAACTTATGTCGGCTGGAGAGAAGCATCTTGTAGAGGTAATGTAATGCATAATCGTGGAGTAAAAGAATTTTGTGCTTCCTTTTGTCCAGTATCTTGCTTTTCCATTCACCAATTCTCGTGAAGTTATTGAATTTGTGCTTAAATGCATAATCAGTCATACAGTTTCCTTGAAAGTTTTATTTCTAAGTATGTCTGCTAGTTAAGGCATGTGTAAATGTTTTTACTATTTAGCTATTTATACACACTGTCTAAATGTGGTTTGTCTTTTTTTCTGATCCTCTTTCGCAGCTGCATTCTTTGTCTTTTTTTGTGTTGGACGAGGCCGATCGTATGGTTGAAAGTGGGCATTTCCGAGAGCTGCAGTCTATAATCGATTTGCTTCCAGTGAAAGATAAACCAAATGAAGGGAAAATGCAAACTGTGCAGAGTAATGACACAGTTTCCAACGCCCCTAAGAAGAAAAGACAAACTTTTGTTTTCTCAGCGACCATAGCATTGTCTTCCGATTTTCGTAAAAAGCTAAAGCGTGGGTCCTCAAAGTCAAAGCAGTCATCATCTGGTGAAGTGAATTCTATTGAGGTTTTATCTGAACGAGCTGGAATGAGAGATAGTGTTGCCATCATTGATCTGACAACCTCATCTATTCTAGCACCGAAAATTGAAGAATCTTTTATTAAGTAAGTATTGTATTTTGCATCTATGCTTCTACAGTTCTACTCATTATTTGCTTTTAAAACATCCTGCAACCTTTATGGTACTTAGTTTCTTGGTCTATCTCTATTCTTAGTATTCGTATCTTACAACAACTTTCAGATGCGAAGAGGAGGAAAAAGATGCTTACTTGTATTATATTTTGAGCATCCATGGACAAGGGCGGACAATTGTTTTCTGTACATCAGTGGCAGCTTTGCGGCATATCTGTGCGCTTTTAAAGATTCTTGGAGTCGATGTTTGCAAACTCTACTCAGATATGAAGCAGCGAGCTCGGTTGAAGGTTTGACTTACAATTGCTTAGTTGTTTTCCGCATGACTCTTTTGCTACAATACTCAAATATCAGTTTTTTATATTCTAAGTTCAAGGGTGTTTTGGGTACACACATATCTGCTTGATATTGTTACTTAGCATCTTTTCCTTCCCACCCTCTTTATTTTTCATAGGCAGTTGACCGATTCCGTACAAGTGAAAATGGAGTACTCATAGCAACAGATGTTGCAGCAAGGGGGATTGATATTAAGAATGTCAGAACTGTTATTCACTACCAACTTCCACATTCGGCAGAAGTAAGCTTAGACTGAATTAAGTCTTCCAGTTTTTCCTTGATAACATTTCTACAAGCTCTCAGGCTTTTTATCCGTATAGGTATATGTTCATAGAAGTGGGAGGACAGCTAGAGCATTCGCAGATGGATGCAGCATAGCTTTGATTGCACCAAACGATACATCAAAGTTTTACACATTATGCAAGTCATTCGCTAAGGTATATATTCACACTTTCAAACCAAATAGATATCCTCAAAAAGTTAGTATTTCATAAAGAGAAGACTGAGGTGTATAATGCTAATGGAGGTTTTTACACTTCTGTTTTGCCACTTTCATGCTGAAGGTTCGTCTATTTGTGCTTACAGGAAAGCGTAAAGATTTTCCCTTTGGATAGCTCTTATATGCCAGCTGTGAAGAAGCGATTATCTCTAGCACGTCAAATAGACCAGATTGAACGGAAAGGCTCGCGGGTATATCTTCTATCAGTATGCTGAATGTACTTATATTCCCTATGGATTTGTTGTGATAGCACCAGGGTGTGAAAATTTGGAAATATATGCAGGAAGTCCAATTTTCTATTACAAAGTTTATTCCTGATGTATCTATAAATATACAAATTCTGGTCTATGTGAATTGTTTTGGTGGACGTCTTTGTAGTTGCTTCACTCACTGCCGTAATCTGGATACCTTTCTATAACTCTTCCCATTGAACTCTGTCATTAATTTTTTGCTGGTGTCTGCTATCCAGGAGAAAGCAGACCGGACTTGGCTTGAAAAACATGCTGAATCGATGGAACTCGAATTGGATGATGAAGAAAGTGAAGATGATAGAGTGGATAATGTTAGGCAGAGAAAAGCGACCTCTGCACAACTAAAAAAGCTGCAGGAGGTAGGTCACCACTACACAGAAGAAAAGTTCTCCTGAAGAATTATATGATTTAGTTCCCTTTGAAAATCTTTAAACCAATTTAATCTTGACATCTGATTCAATCTGCAGGAACTTAGCTCTCTCTTATCACGTCCAATGCAGCCCAAAAAGTTTTCAGGCCGTTACTTTGCTGGGGTAAATTTTGTTCCTCCATTTGTTTTTTGTCAGTCTCCCTATTCCGCATGCAAAGCAAAAAGCTTTAGCTATTCTAGCTCTCTTCAAAACAGAGGTACTGCTGGACAGGAAATTTATCAATATTTTTTGGTCCCAGGCTGGTGTGTCGACTGTTTTGCAGCATCAGTTTGCAGAGTTAACCAATCAGAAGAATCCAAAAATGCAAACTGGTGGCGATAACAAGAAAAGAAATCTTGTTGTCATTAACCAGAACTGCATCGAACCTCTTCAAGCCCTTCGTGCTGGTGGTAACGAGGTACGTAGTTTTTGACTCTCTGAGTACCCCAATTAATTGACGAGTCACGTTTCAGCTTGACCTTGATGACCCTTAATAGGAAAATAAGGGTGGCTCTTTTAAGTCTTTAAAAAACCAAACCTTCTGAGTTGCTGAGACGGTGTGAACTGTTTCCCTGGTTTGCTTTGTTCATGAATAATAGTGTTGCTTTTGTTCAGGTGATGAACATGAAAGGTCAGAGTTCAGAAAAGAGGCGCGATATAGCGAGCTTGAGGAAGAAAAGAAAGGAAGAGAAGATAGGTATATTACATTTAAATGTGATAGAATTAATAACTTGCTTTCACTGATGTGTGTCTGCTTAATTGTGCCTGGTAATCAGCTTAAGTTGAAACAGATGTTTATGATCTTACTGTGTTGTGCAATGTCCCAGGTCGGCGTGATCAGCGAAGGGACCAGAAGAAAAGGAGAAAACTAATGGCTTCTTCTTAAGTGTCTTTTTACAAAATTTTGTTTATTCACTCAGATCTTGACCTTATAGTATATTTTAGCAACCATATATTGTATGCTGGTGTACGTTACTCCGTTCTCTTTACCTTTAAAGAACCGTACAATCTCCCAAAACTTTGATCAACTAGCTCGTGTCATTATGATACATTGATGCTTATATAGCCACTTCTACAAGATTTACTCGTCAAAGAAACTTGTGTTTTCGATAATAAGGTTCTTTTATGTGTCGTCAAATTACAATAATAAGGTCAGTCTCTAAAAAGAAAAGTTACAAGCTTTACTCAGGGCTCGGCAATTGGGAAATCAGACATAATAATTGTCAGTCTCAGATTTTAACAAATCCAAATACATTCAACAGTATATAGCCTTTTTCAAACTGTTATACCGCCGAAAAATATAAAATAACAACTGGTATTACGCCTACTGATGTAATTTAAGAATCTCATTTACAGAAACAGCACAAACCTATCACACCTTTACAATCCAAATTAAAAAAAAAAAGGTATGTCAACTAACTTAACTGACATAACTATTTTCACCTTTGAATCTGATCTGAACTTGAGTTATTAGCTGCCGATGAACTCGACGGTCGTCCATTCTCGGTCCCTACTTTATCTGAACCGGCCACGGCACCAGTACCCCATCTTCTAGAAAGATCTGATGGCTCAATCACTTTAACGGAACCATCAGAAAGTCCAACGGCTAATTGATTCGGTTCTTGTGGATGAGCTGCAATAACTTGTGGAATGATCGGTGCACTATCACAAGAAAAAGGGCAGAAAATCAAGTCAAGTCATGAATTCACAATGGTCAGATTATAAGAGCTTTATATGAAGTTGGTAAAAGACGGTACCTGTTGGGTGTTGGCTGAGGCATGTAAGCTGATGGAGCAATGCGGCATCTGAGTCTCAAGGATTCCGCATCAAAGATTGCAATGTTTCCATCAGCAAATGATGCGTAAACCAGTTGGCTGTTGCATGAGTAAGATGCAGAGGTTATGGGGGACGAGAGGGCTTCTTGTGGCACCCACTGCACAGATTGATACAACAGGGAATGTCAAACTGAGTTTTGTGAAAACTAAAGAAAAAACACTATGGATCTGGAGGTAAAAAAGACGATTTATGGTTTACCTTATGAATACATTCCATCTTTGAAGCGTCGTAAATGGCGAGCTGTGTCTCATGTGAGACCAATAGATGGATTTGGTCGTTGTGGAATTGGACTCGCGTATCACCTACTGGTACTTTTCCAGGTGGAAGCTGGATCCCTGAAGATTTCTTCTTCTCCCACGAGTCAGCGGTCCAGTAGAAGAGCTATAAAAAGGAGTTTGTGAAGTTACACGCCATGATGAGCACGAGAGCTTTTAATAGCATCAAAGAAACAAGAAAATTTGTGTTACCTGAGCATCAGCACCAGAGGAGACAAGAATATTGAGTGCGGTAGAAAATGCTAAACCTGTTATGTGCTTCTGGTGACCTTTCAACTTTGTTTTCACCTATAAGATTATAAGAGATTAGATTACAGATTCGTTTAAGAGGTGAAAATGTAATTACACCAGAAGTTCAAAGAAAATCAGTAAACCACGGAATCAAACAAATGTATCATACCTCATCTACCCTGACGTTGTAAATATGTAAACTTGAATCCTCCATCCCAATTGCAATAATGTTATTATCTTGAGGATGAAATGCCAAGAATGTTGAAGCTGGTGGTGGTGGCATGAAAGTTGTCATTACCTGTCAACAATGTGAAAGTTTGCAATTTAGCTCGCATATTTATGGACATGTTCTCCAGAGAAAATAAGTTCGATTGGACTACGTACTTTGAAAGTCATCATATTGAATAATGATACTTTTCCGCCACAAGCTGACATTACGTATGAGTCATTCTTAGAAAGCGCTATACACGGAACAGTTCCTTCAGCAATCTCGGGGACATCATTTGCCATTAGGAGACCACTGTTAGGCTGCCAATGCTGTGGAGTTATACTAGCAGTTGCCTTCAAAATAAAGAAAGCACGATTTCAGACTCTTATGTGAAAGAGCTTTAAAAGTGACTCAACCACTCACATATCGTCAAACCACACGAGGTGTAAAATTTGTAAGGTGTATCATATCACCTTCCCAGTTGGATTTTGCTCATTGCGGCTCCATTTCCATAGTCTTTGGACACCATTTGATCCGAGAGCCAAAATGCCAACGCCAGAGTTTGTATAAAGAAGCCGAGCAACCTTTAGAATTGACATAGCAGCAAAAACTTATTCCTAGGAAATTTAGAAATGAACAAGGCAAGTGATGGAAAGTTTCAAGCTGAGACGACAACAAACCTTGCTAACAGAGTCCTTGCTATCTGGCAGGGTAACTTGTCGGCACTGAGTTGGATCAACAATTTCTGTGAGTTCCAAAAGTTTAGACTTATCAACAGCGTCCAAGTTTCTTGGCTTTTCCATCGTTCTTGACATTGCCTCAATTCCATTCTGCATACGTCATAACACCAAACTTAGATGACAAGAAATTGGATTCTCAACATATTATGAGCTACGCAAAAACAAAACCATGACCTGTTTCCACTTAGGCCACAATTTTAATTCTTCCATATTAATCAGCTTAGTCAGGGAATCAGTCTATAGTTTACGGATTCTTGAAGAAATAGGAGAACATAAAGTGAAAAAGATGTACTAAAATCTTAATCATACAGGAATTGGGTTTGGCCTCGCAGGAGAGTCTGTGTCCATATGTTCAATTTTACCAATAACTGGGCTGATGTTTGTTGCGGAGGTGGATACCTGAATCACCGGCATTGACAGAGTTATAACTGGACAATATGCATGAGTAACAAAAAGTTTTATGTATAATGTGAAAGGGTAATCATTTTAACCTTCATCTCAATGGATGCTTTAGATGCCTCAAAAGCCCGAGCATCAAATGCTCTTAACGTTCGGAGACCATCAGTATTTGCAAGGATTTTGAATCCATTATCTGCTGTAGTAACTGCAAGAAGATTCCCTTCCTTGTTGAACCTCAACCGCGGCAGATTCTGACATAAAAGCAGATACCATTAAAACCATAGGCTCAAAAATACCAAAGAATATATGTACAAGTAGCCTAGAGGAATAGCTGGGGCAATAATTTCATACCTGAAGTCCTCCTTCAGCCTCGACAGTTGTCAAAAGATTTGTATTATCCATGTCCCAGAATTTCACTTGATTGTCTTCACCAACAGCCAAGAAACGGTTACGGGTTGTATCAAACTGAACAACCCCAGAGGATTTCTTCCTAAAACCTAAATATGTCCTCTTTAGAGCCCCTTCACTCTCATTCCACTCGACAAGGAAAGAGTCTCCATCTTTACTAGTCCCACACGAAAATAATCTGAAAACACAATAAAGGTTTACTTCAATTGAGCATAAGACCAACAGTTTACAAGCTTGTTGATTAATAGTAAAGACACAATATCTTTTTACAAGCTCTTTGAATACGAATAACGCACCTGCTTCCATCAGCACTGTATAACATTGTTGTACACCACTGTCCTGGTGCATCGTAGTCAACCCGAGAACCAACATTATCATACAGCCAAGCCTTGATCTTACCATCAAGAGCAGTTGAGAATATAAACTGCATAGTAAGAAAGAGAAGAATAAATTACAAAGGGAAAGTTTCAGGTCTTTTGAAACAAGTGATGACTATACCTGAATATTTTCCTTCTGGTGAGGGCAAATGGAATAAACTGGTGCCTCGTGGCCTTCAAAGGTGTAAAGCTTCTTCCCGCCCAAATCCCACACCTAAAGAAGTCTAATAATTAGACATGGAAATAGAAATCATGAATTCAGAGTCACAATCCTTTACGTACCTTAATCAATTTGTCATCCCCACAAGTTACAACACACATTTGCTTGTTTGGGTGGGCGAATGCCAAGTCATTCACACTGCCTACATGAGTATCAATCTAATTCACAGAAACATACGATTGATTAAGTTTGACGTAGACGCCACAAAGACAAGAAATTAAATACATTCAAAGAAGATTAGACATGCCTCGAGGTGTTGACGTAGTTCCGAGCCTTGGTAAGCATAGACATGGATCAGATGTTTAGTAAAAGAGACCCCTGTTCATAGAACATGATACCCAAGTTCAAACTTACGTGTCTACTTGAAACTACAACTATATCTTTGTAAGTTCTTTTGGGAGAGAACACTCTATCATTAATACCAATAAAATTTCCATCTGGGCTCCATGCCACACGAGTGACGGATATTGGTGGGTCTTTGACGATAGAATTCTGGGGAGAAAAAGCCATCACCACGTTAACTAATATTATATTTAAACTTTCATCTCATAGGCAAGAACACAACATAATTCATGCAAGGCTGGATTAGCTTAGAGTTAAAGTATGTTCTAACTGTAATTGTGAGAATAAGAATGATGGAGAAGAAAGAACCTGAAAGATCACAGAACAAGCTGCCATATTCCATATCTTGAAAGGCTCTGTGACAACTTTCTCTCTGGATCCAACTTCCCACAAGGTGACTTCGCCGCTTGAACAACCAACTACAAGTAATATGTAGACGTGTTAAAACAAGAGCCAAACAAAAGCTCAACTTTACTAAGCGTTTCATGGTAGCAATATACAAACCAGCGAGTAACGTATGGTGAGAAGGGTGAAAATCCATGCTTATCACCACAGACCCTTGGCGAATCGTACTCACAACATTTCTAGGGAGGTCATCAATTGAGGCAGCGAGATGAGAATGAGCAGGATATGTGACCTGTGATTTGAAAAGTAGAGCCATATACTCAATTCTAAACATACAATCCAAAGGCAACAAGAACGTTTTTTGCCTAGTTCCATTACAAAGCAAGGAAAACTTGAAAACAATTACCTCGTTGGAGGTTTGTGCAGACCGTAAGCGTTTCATGAATAGCTCGTGATCAGTGTTTTGATAATCCATCAATCCTAGAGAGTTTGAAGGTGCCCGAGGGTGTTTCAGCACATTAACTGTTAAGAAGAAACACAGTAACAGGAATTCAGGTTTTAGAATTCATTTTTCAACAATTCTGATATCACATATAACAAAATACTTGTAACATGATATATACCTTGACTTGGCTGCATAGGAAATGGGGAAGTAGCAACAACACCAGATGGAACTGATGAAGAAGGATTTGGGTTTGCCATCCATCCAGCTAAAGCATTGGCATTAGGAGCCTGAGCAACACTAGGTTGAAAAGGCTGCACAAATACAATGGTTCCATCAACTCTAAAAATCTAAATGTTTACGGTAGAATAGAGTAAGAGGATGTTAGTAAGTGATCCTACTCCACCATGTACGCCAAGTGGAACAAAGTTTGAAGGTCTTGCAACAGCGGCAACTGGAAGATTCACAGGGGTGAGTGCGCGAGCACCGTTTGCTGGTGAACAAGAGTGATCCAAGAACAATGTTTTAATGTCAGGATTTGGCCTTGGATTTTTACATAGCTGGTGCTGCCAATTCAAGCTGTGTTTTCCAAAAACATATATCAAACACAGAACTCCCAATTTATACAGAAGAAGAAAGGAAAAAAAAATGACACATTTAGGTCACCTTTGGTTGATCAAAGTTCGCAGACGAGAAGCCTTGAAACTGGGGAAGGCTAGCTTCTCTCGAAACAGAGGATTTGCCTCTATCAATTTCTTCAACTCAGTATACATTATGGTCCTGGCTGATTTTGTATCACCATATTTCGATAGTTGCTCATTTTCCCTATGGAAATACAACAAAACACAATTCCGCTCTAAAGTGACTGCCTTTCAAACTACAAATCTAGCAAAGCTGAACAATATTTACCTAAAATTCTCCAGAGTTAAAAGCTGAGTGATTTCCTTGTACAGTTCCTCGTTAAACGTCGCAAAGACTTTCAAGTCTTTAGCTAATATTTCAACAGCTTTCGCTCTGTCATTTCTGAATAAATTACACAACTGTATCAATCATGAAAACCAGGCCAAAAATTCGAGCAACAATAAATAATATCAAGAAAAAACCATTACCGATCTAGAGCTTCGAGATACTTTTGCTTCCTGATCTCGAAGAATATCTTCATAGAGTAACGATTATCATCGACTTTAGTAAAGCCTGAAAGATACTTCTCCACTTCGTCCCACTCTCCGGCAAGAGCTTTCTCTTCGAAGTACTTAATGTTGAAAAAAAACCCAGATTCTTGCTCTAGTCTACAACATCAACCAATTTCAGTTATCTAAACATTGAAATTATGCAAACAAACATAAGAAACGGTGCCTCAAACAAGGAAGAAAACAAAACTTACCTGTGAACAGATTCCTTGAATTTTTCTTCATCTAAGAACTGAAGGATTAAGAAAACTAACTCCCTGCTCAAAGATGACATTTTCTAAACTCTAAGAAGAAGAAATTCGAGTAATTTAGAATTTAAGCGATCTGGGTTTGCGTGAAAGACGGGTAGGTCAAAGTTCAGATATCGATTTGGTCGTAGTTGAAATGGTTTTTTAGGGTTTCTGGTTCCATTTCCTCGCGTCGCAAAGCGAAATGAAGAAAAGCTGACCCACAGAGAGAGGTAGAAAATTCAATTTATATTTAATTATTTTAAAGAGAAAAAAAAAAAAAGTACGACTTGTTCTCCACTTTCTTCGATGCGTTTTGTCACACAGACTGTAGTTTGATAAGCTAGCATGCTTATCACTGATAAGTGGCATCAAAGTCGTATAAGTTGATAACCTCGTTTGCTTAGACTGTTTGGTCTGATCCTTTTGCAACGGCTTTCTATTCGATGCGGTTGAGCCCACCGAAAGCAGAAGTTGGTATTCTTCCGTGACTCACCTTACTAACACGTGTTGACTTATAAAATACTTTACGGGAATAAAACGGTGGCCTGCGAACTAGTGGATATTAAACCATAAGGTGGCTGACGTCATGCGGAATCGAGAAAGGGAATTAAACTGAATTGAGCAGAGTGAAATGGCGTCCGCCACATGTTGTTGGCTTGTTAGGGGGAATGACGTGGTCTCTTTCATCTCGGTCCTTCGCTCTCTCCTATTTGAAAGCGACTTCTGATGGCTGCGACCAAATCCAGCCAATACTAAGTGTTTGATTCGACTAATTTTTATATTAAAATTAGTCTTATTATAAATATATGATATACGATAGCATCAACATATAAAAATTATAAATACTTGTTTGAAAGATTCTCAAACGTTTGTGATACATTTTTTTTCTCCAAACGTACATTTTTTGTTTAACTGAGGTTTTTGATATATGTACAAGAAATTGAGTTATTAGAGTTTGCTGAATCGATTTGTGAGAGAACAAGAATTGAAGAAGAAAACAATCTTATTCATCTTTTTAGAACATGTATCAAAAGTTATGAGAGTAATTCTATGTTTATATAAGCACAAAGAATTAAAATCAAAAAACAAAACTGAAGTAAACTTAAACATTAAACCAAAAGATAACCAATCCCTAATACTCCTTTCAAGATGGTACAAAGATAGATTGAAGTGCCATAGATTATGAAAAGTTCCTGGAAGATAATGGCTTTGTAAACACATCGACTAATGGGTGATTAGTCTACACGTGTAGTGTCTTTATCTTTCCACTTCTTCATTAATTTGATGGAAGTTCAAGTCACTACAAGAAATATGTTCATTCTTAACACATGATAAACACTATAATACTTAATACATAGCGTATTCGTAAACGATGTTACTGCTGGATCTATAATAAGGTCCGTACATACTATAGCACTTTACCTATATGCTATTATATCTTGTTTTATGATAGTGTTATATATTTACCATTATATAGTATTTATTACACTTGTTCCTCGCTACCATATATATTACTGTAGCATTTATCTGTTGTTATAAAATATGTTGGAGCAATCAAAGAAGAATCCTGCAAAATTGAGCTTAAGAAAGTAGAAGCAGAACCGTAGAAAAAAGTCTACTGCGCTTTAGCAAAGAATTCCTATATCCCGTGAAAGATTCAAGAGGAGAATGCTAAAAGTGTTAACTCTGCAGTTTAAAATCGATTCACGAAGATTTCAAACTTGTTAGTCTCAAGAAGATGAAGAGAAGACAAGATTCAGAGCCAAAGAAATTGAAAGAGAGAAGAGAAACGAAGATGATCAAGACTTCATTGAAGAAGAGCTTCAAAGTTTTTGATTCATATCGAGTGATGAATCTTTATGTTACAAAATCACCTTATCTTTATCTGCTTACTTTCACGCTCCTCGTTTCTCTTTATATTCAGCTCATTAGTTTGTAGAAACAAATTGAAATGTTGGTTAAGAAATTAATGTCGGTTTCTTCCAGTTCAGACATTACTAAACCTGATTTTATGAAACACATCCAACATTTCCCCTGTGTTTCTAAAATTAAGAACATTCTTTGTTGATGTCTATTAGGACTTGAATCAACAAACTCTTCTGATACAAACACACAAGAGAATCTAATAATCCCTATTATATATTCATAGTTTTAAGTTTACACTAATTCAATAAGCTTTCAAGAAAGAAACCTGTTAATATATGTTCATCATAAACTGATTCATATATACATCTTTCTCATTCAAATAAACTACATTTGAATCTTTAGCTAATGAATACATGACTCTATCAAGTTGTAGAACTTCTCTTCATTTGACCTTTTGAACCACTTCTATCTTCTAGAAGATTTTCAGTGGTAAGGAGCATGAGAGGTTCTAGACTTAAGTCACCATAATCCCATTCCCTTTGTTGTTTCATGAACTGTTCTTCCACACAAAGGTTTGGTCAATGGATCAACCATATTCTTCACAGACTTAACATATTCAAGTGATAATACACCGGTTTCCATCAAACCTCTTATCACTTTATGTCTCAATCTGATAAGCCATATCTTTCCATTATAATGCTTGTTAAAGCCACAACTATAGCTGCCTGAGAATCACTTCTCAAAGAGACATACGACATGTTTTTATCAAACATTGGCAAATTTTCTAACACATTTCTCAGCCACTCTGCCTCTTGTCCAGCCAATTCCATAGCAATCATTTCAGATTTCGTGGTCGACCTAACTGTACAATTCTGCTTGTTTAATTTCCATGCTACTGCACCTCCACCAAGAGTGAAAACAAACCCACTTGTAGAGTTTATCTCATCATTATCTATTACCCAGTTTACATCACATAATGCTTCCAAGACACAAGAGGATCCACTATAGTTTAGTGACCAATCTTTTGTACCCTTTATGTACCTCATAAGTCTCTCAACTATTATCCAATATTTTGAGCTTGGATTTTGAGTGTACCTACAAAGTCTATTCATAGTATAAGCAATGTTAGGTCTGGTGCAATTCATAAGAAACATTACACTACCTAAGGCTCTTGCATAATCTCCTTGTTTTACGCTATCACCCTTGTTTTTATACAAGAGATACGAGGGGTCATAAGGACTTTTAGCAACTAGGTTATCCAAGTATCCAAACTTCCTTAATATCCTTTCAATATAATGAGTCTGAGATAATGCAAATCCTTTATCTACTCTTGATACTTTAATCCCCATATAACATCTACATCCCCTAAGTCTTTCATACTAAACTTAGAACTTAGGAAAGACTTAGTTTCCATAACTAATTGCAGAGATGTTCCAAGTATCAACATGTCATCTACATAAAGGCAAATTATCACAAATTCATCTTTACTACCTTTACTGAACAATCATGTATCACCAGAGTTCAACATGAAACTATTTTCAATTAGAGTAGTACTAAATTTCTCAAACATTGCTTAGGAGCGTGTTTGAGTCCATATAGGGATTTCTATAACCTACACACTTTACTTTCTTGTCTTTATACTACAAATCCTTCTTGTTGAGACATGTATATCTCTTCTAATAAGTCACCATTCAAAAATGATGTTTTAACTTCCATTTGATGTACTATCAACTTATAAGAAGAGGCTACATCTAGAAGTAATCTAATAGAAGCAATTTTAGTAACTGGTACGTAAGTGTCAAAGAAATCTACTCCCTGTTTTTGTGTGAATCCTTGAGCTACCAATATGGCTAAGAATTTGTCAATGTTACCATCATATTTCAGTTTCTTCTTAAGAATCCATTTGCACTTTATGCCCTTGCATCCACTAGGTAAATCTACAAGTTTCCAAGTGTGATTAGTCATGATTGAATCATATTCATTATTAATTGCTTCTTTCCAAAACATTGCATCTAGAGATTGCATTGCTTCAGTGAAAGTTGCAGGATCTTCATTAATCAAGAAGGTAAAAATAAACTCTTCAGACAATTTATCATGTTCCACTATAAAACTTCCGATGAAGTCTGGTCCAAAGTGAGTTGTTGTTCTAATTCTTTTACTTCTTTTTGGTTCTACTTCCAAGTGATCTGCATTACGCTTATTAGTACAATCAATACCATCTGTGACTGAGATTGAATATTTGAAAGGAAAAATCTCTTCAAAAAACTCCACATCTCTTGATTCAATCACATTGCCAAATGTTTTGGATACAAGATCAAAAGTCAAGCATCTATATGCTGCATTTTCAACTGCATAACCTACGAAAATAACATCAGATGTCTTTGAACCAATATTAGATCTTTTGAAACTAGGTAATCCTACCTTAACCAAGCAACCCCATACTCTCATGAAAGATAGATTTGACTTATGACCTTTCCAAGACTCATAAGTGTCACATCTAACCTCTTATGAAGCAATTTGTTAAGAATATAAAAAGCAGAAAGTATAGCCTCGGCCCACAAAGAATCAGGTAAACCAAAACTAATCAACATAACATTTATTATATTCTTTAGTGTTCTATTTTTCTTTTCTGCAATGCCATTCTGTTGAGGCCAATATGGTGCAGTCTTTTCATGAATTATTCTTTCATTTAAACACAATGATCTCATAGATTCATTCACATATTCACCAACTCTATCAGATCTGATTCTCTTAATTTTTCTATCTAACTGATTCTCTACTTCATCTTTATAGATTTTAAAAGCATCAAAAGCTTCATCTTTATAGATTTTAAAAGCATCAAAAGCTTCATCTTTAGAGTTTAAGAGATAAACATTACTGAACCTTGAACAATTAGTCATCCACGAATGTTATGTAATATCTTTTCCACCTCTGCTTACTGTGTTTCTAAAGTCTGCAAGATCCGTATGAATTAGTTCCAATAATTCAGATGATCTCAACACATGATTAGAAAAAGGTTTGTGGCTATTCTTAGCTTCATAGCAGATTTCACATTTAGACAGTTGTGAATGTAGGTTATCCGTGATCAAGTTCGATTGTCTCAGCTTTTTAATAGATTTGACGTTAAGATGTCCTAATCTACTATGCCATTTTGACATATCACACACCAAGTACGAAGAACCTTCATTCACATTTTCATTAATGGTTTCAAGTACAAACAAATTCTCCTTACAGAAAACTTTACCAACATATACCCCATTTTTAGTAAAAACCATTCTACCAGCATCCACAACTTGTTTAATACCACCAGAAATTAACAGAGCACTAGAGATCAAGTTTTTACGCATATTGGGCACAAAGAGAGTCTTAGTGAGAATTAGAGTTCTCCCTGATGAAAGTTTCAGCTCAACTTCTCCTATTCCTGACACCTTTAGAACACTAGCATCACCGAGAAACACATTGTTGTTTGATGACTCATCTAAGCTCTTGAAAAGTGACTTTTGGTTGTATATATGCCGAGTAGATCCTGAGTCCACAATCCATTCAATTACATTTGTAGTAGCATTAACCTTAGTCACTACAGCCACCAGGTCCTCTATGAGATGTGCCTTAGCTTCTCCTTTATGTTTAGGTGCAGCTGTACAATCTTGCTTCTTATGTCCAATTTGATTGCAATTCCAACATTTTATTTTCTTCTTGAACTCCACAGTTTGTTTGGTTGAGTTCTTGTTTTATTTCTTTGCATTCTTTAACTTGTTCTGGTTGCTACCACCATTATTCTCCACAAGATTAGCATCGAGTTTATAAGAATGAGTCATAGAATCATTACCAGCTAACTGACGATTCGCATCTTCAATCATTATGTCAGAAATCAGTTCGTCGAGATTCATCTTCTTCTTCTTCTCATGTTTGAGCTTTGACCGATAAATATTCCAAGATGCATGCAACTTATCTATCAGTACTAACGCAAAATGATTGTTATCAATCATCATACATTCAGCTTGAATGCGAGAGACAATTGCTTCGTAGTCATGAAGCTGTTCAAGAATTGAAAGATCATCTCGTATCATGAACGAGGTCCATCTAAAAGGTCACATATTGCTTCTTTCCTTCGTCTTCCATGCCATATTTCTTTTTCAGATTTCCAAGATTTCCTTAGCTGACTCGTAGTTGACGTAGATATCAAATAGTTTCTCTGATATATAACGGATGATATGACCTCTGCAAGTTCTATTATGGTCTTCAAAAGATCCTTCAGCCTTTGACTTAACTAGAACAGATTCTCCGGTATCTGAGATTGAAGCACCGACGAAAGATCCATAGTCTTCATTTATCACATAGTCTAATCCGACTTCTTGGAAGAAGAAAAAGATTTATTCCGATCAACGCATGTAATTAGAACCTGTAAGTGGTTGAAGCTTAGAGAGATCTGAAACTATTGAATTCCTCGGCATCTTCGAGTGCTATGAACAAGATATTCTTTGCTTAAGATTGTTGGAGCAATCAAAGAAGAATCCTGCAAAATTGAGCTTAAGAAAGTAGAAGCAGAGCCATAGAAAGAAGTCTACTGCGCTTTAGCAAAGAGTTCTTCTATCCCGTGAAAGATTCAAGAGGAGAATGCTAAAAGTGTTAACTATGCAGTTTAAAATCGATTCACGAAGATTTCAAACTTGTTAGTCTCGAGAAGACGAAGAGAAGACGAGATTCATAGCCAAAGAAATTGAAAGAGAGAAGAGAAAGGAAGATGATCAAGACTTCACTGAAGAAGAGCTTCAAAGCTTTTAATTCATATCGAGTGATGAATCTTTATGTTACAAAATCACCTTATCTCTCTGCTTACTTTCACGCTCCTCGTTTCTCTTTATATTCAGCTCATTAGTTTGTAGAAACAAATTGAAATGTTGGTTAAGAAATTAATCTTGATTTCTTTCCGGTTCAGACATTACTAAACCAGATTTTATGAAACACATCCAACAAAATATATTTTCGTAGTAGTTTTTTGTTGCTGTTATTATTGAAATATTTGGTTTGATATTTGCGATTTTTGGTGCTGTATGTAGCTCTTACATTTAGCAATTACAAAACAATCTGATTCTAATTCAAATATATATATTTAACATTCAAAAGATCCATACATTTTCCACATCCAAAATACATCCAAGTTTCTAATAAAATCTGATACATACCACAACAAAAGACATCTAAGTTTCTAAAATCATAATTATCCAGACCGTAGACTACAACGTCACATAATAAAATACGTTACTAGATGAGTTCAATAGACAACAACCTTGTCCTCTGGCCATGCAATAGATGTACCTATTGCATCTTCCATGTACTCGATCTCAGAACAAGGACTCCAAACTGTAGTGTTTTTGTTCTTCACCACATCTAACCAAACTCGGACATCATCTAGTCCAAGCAGAACAAAATGCACAACTTGTTTTGGATCATTCGAAGCTTAACACCCTTCTACAACTACCCTCTTTTTTCCGCTTATATATATGAGTTTACACTTTTGATTTGCTTCTTGCTTGTTACGCTACACATATGTAGAAGTTATATTCAAAACCTATCCATCCATAATCCTAAAGCATCGAGTAATAATAACAGCTAGATAATAAACTGATATAGCTAGAACTTCTCTAAAGCAATAAAACCATAACCGATCAACATAGACATAAGAGAAGGATCTTCTGCTAGTTAAAGTGTTTAGTTCATTCATGGAAAACATGATTATTAACTATATGAATAGCTGCCATAGAATCGTAGTAGAAAGCTACATATTTTTCTTGTGAAACTTGTAATTCTTATAGCAAATGCACAAGCCATTCAACATCTCTAATACCATATCCCATTGCTCCATATTCTGATTCAGCAGATGACATTGAAATTGTTTGGTCTTTCTTAGACTTTCACGAGATCAAAGAGGACCCTACAAATATACCATATATGGATGAAGACCTTTTCGTGTTGATGCAAGTGGCCCAGTTTGCATCAATAAATGCCTTGATAATTAATTGATTTGATGTAAATTAGAACAACCCCAAACTAATCAAATTCTTGAGATATTTCAATATTTTGTAAGTTACAGTTAGATGACACTGTTTTGGAGCTGATGTTTATTAGAAAAGACAATTTACTGCGTATGTTATGTCTGGTCGAGAAATTGCTAAGTACATTAGTCGACTAACAAGTCTTCTATACTGCTCTGGTTATGCCAGCAGATTCAAATGCTTTTTAATATCTCTTTCACTATAACATCTCTTTATCTCTTTGTAATAATTGTAGGACAATTACTTGTGTGTTTCATTATCTTTGTGAATATCCTTTTATAGACAAAAACAAGAGAATTACCAAGAGATACGATTGGTATTACGAAACTTATGGAGAACCACTTCTGATAACTGTTGTATTAGTAAACTGGTTTGGTATACTGCCAAATCATGGGGAAAAACCGATTATAAATCAACAAATGTTGTTGATCTTGCTATCTCCAATCCAAGGAAATATCAAAGTGGTCCAAGATCTCTTAACTTGAAACATTTGTGCAGAGCACTATTTAGTTCTTCCACGGCTTCATCATTGTTTGATGCAATGATTATGTTATCTACATATACTAATACTACCACATATAATCCTCCATTTTTTCACTAAACAACCGAGTTCTTCCCAGTCTGGTGGTTAGGATGATCCAACTAATGACTATGGCATCTAGGGTTCGATTCCCCCCTCTACAAATCAGGCCTTGTCGATCCAATGTTGACAAAAAAAAGAGTTTCAATAAATAACCATTGTCTTGAAACTTGTTTGAGGCCATATATGGACTTGTTGAGCTTATATACAAGTGTTCTGAGGCCATCTTCAACCCTAACACCATATTTGGTGCAAAATTAACATTTGGCATTTTGGTATTCTACTTTATTGTTTTTATCTCCAACTACAACACCAAGTAGTACACCAAAAAGAATATTTGTTATTATTATTTTATCATAATTAAGATTCTCTTTATTATTATATTATTAAATAAAATATTATTTTGATTTCTTAATAGTTTCAATAAGTAATTAAAAACTAAATATTTATATAACTCATTAAATAAGATTACATTCAATAGTAAAAAATGGGAATATCCCATTAAAAACCTCCAAAGTTTAATGTACTCACAATTTAAACCTTAAATAATTTTAACTCCTAAATAAACCTCTAACTGTACATATTAATAAAATTAACCTCAAACCACATTTCCATTATCACTATAATAACTCTGTTAAAAAAATCGTTAAAGTAATTTTTTTCCGTTAACAATATCACTGTTAAATTATATTTTTTCATTAAAAATATCCATTTACGTTTCTCTTTTAACTTAACGATGATTAAATATATTTTAATTTTTAATTTTAATTAAAAGAATGATAAGAAAACAAACGATTCGAGTGTAGGGTTTAGGAAAAAAATATAATCAGAGAGCAAAAGAAAGAAATCGATTTGAGTGCTCATAGATTTATTATGGTGGTTATCGGAAGTCAAGTGCATCCCTATTGGTAAAATCAAAACAATTCTACAGTTTCCAAAAGGTGAAGTGTTTATCGTGTATTATATGTTCATCGATCTGCAGGTTTTTAAGATCTAGCTATCTCATAATTCTCAATTTTTTTTATTTATATATCCATTGAATATTGATCAAGTTTGACACTTGTGATGCATAGACGTATAACTACAAACAAAACTATAAGTTTATAATTTACAATTGGAGTTTTATGAGATATCTAGATCTCAAAAACCTGCAACATTAGATAAAACGCAAGATTAAAGTACTGTACCTCAATTTATATATTTGTCCATAATCTTTATACCATACTTCCAAAAGTCTATGTATTGTATGCAATAGACTTTTTCTATTTGTAATACAAAATATGTATAATTGTTTAAACATAATCATTAATCCACACTGTTTTTTTTTTGTTTTAGTGTCGTGAGATGATTATAAAAATCAATATCCACTATGGTGGAGCAATGTAGCAAGTATCAGAGAAGTACATGTACACATATGAATTAGGTTGTAAGACAATATGATGGCAATTCACAAACATTCGATGAATGAAATTTGATAATTTTCTATGGAAAGAAAGCATTATTGCACTGATAAATTTGTTTTGGTTCAAAGAAGTAAAGGAGGATATGACGAAGATTGATTATGTGTTTGACCGATCAACAAATGACATGTTGGAGCTTACAGAATCTGCAAAATCTATAAGGGAAATTGATGTGTTTATCGAACATGATTTTTCAAACTGTTGTGATGCCTCTTTAGGACTTACAAACAGTCAACCTGAAGCTAGTGCTAGAGAATGTATTAGTGAAAAAAGAAAAGATGATGCGATTGATGTTGATGATGGAGATGATGTGGTCATAGATGAAGGAAATGGTGGTGGAGATAATAGATTTCAGTTGGTTTTTGAGGAAGGTGAAAGCTGATCTTTAGCGGTAGATAATTCAGCTAAAAATTTTGCTGAAAAGCAGGCTAAAGAGGGATTAGAAGAAGTAGAAACTAATCCTGAGTTTGGAGTAGAAGATTTTAATTACCCGGATACACCCTTAGAATCTGAAGAAGAATGGACACAGTAGAATAATCCGAAAAGAAGAAAATATAAAGAGAAGTTTTATGGAGCATTAGAAAAAGAACCATATATATGGTTGTTTCAGACTTTTAACAGCGGAATGGACTTTAAAGATCAACTTCTTTGGTATTCACTTAATACACAATATGATGTGAAAATGGCTAAATCGAAGGCAAACATGATAGCAGATATTTGTTGTAATGTGGATTGTCTGTAGCGAATTTTTTGTTCAGTTGAGCATCCAATTAACAAGTGGATGGTAAAAGTGTGCAGGATGGAGCATAATCATGGGAAGTCGAGTAGATTTTCCATGCTTAAACAAGGTGTCATTGCTAGATTATTTAGGAAAGATCTTAGATGAAATATGAATTTACCAGCTGCTGAGATCAAGACATCATCAAGGAGCATTACAATATTGTTGTGAAATTGTCTAAGTGTTACAAAGAATGAAGGATTGCATTGGACTCCATACTTCAAGATCAGACAATAGAGTTTAGTAAACTTTGGGATTATGAGGTGGAGCTCAAATAGTCAAAAACAGGTGTTAGCACAGAGATTATTAACTGTTAATATTGGCAGTAAAGAGCACTTTTAGTGTTTTTACATATGCTTTTATCAGATTCAGTGGAGTTGGCTTAATTGTTGTAGACCAGTGATTATATTAGATGGATGCTTTTTGGAGTGGGATTTAGAAGGTGATTTACTTGCAGCTGTTGGTAAAGATGCTGATAACAAAATGTACCCAATTGCATGGGCAGTTGTGAGAGGAGAGAACACTGATACTTAGAGTTGGTTTATCAAGAAATTGCAGCTTGATTTAAGATTGGGAGTAGGAAAAAATCTGACTGTTATTTTAGATAAACAAAAGGTATTATACATAGAATTTAATATTTTCTGCTTATATATATGGTGATGGACTTGGTGGGACTTATTAGTTCATTTATATTAATCTATTAGCTATAGAAATACATAGCTATATCCATAAAAATACTACGACAACTTAATTTTGACACCACAATATAAAACTACTGCAACATAATTTTGATTTACATTTGATCTTGTTGTTATTGTTGTCCTTACATATATGTTAATCATAGAAATTGAGTAAATGCTTGCATATTTGTTGTTCTCATCAATTCTTGATTTAACTTTGCAAAAATTTAAGTTCTAATTAGCTTGAATTAATTCACATTATTTGTTTATTTTTAGAGTCTTGTGAAAGTAGTAGCAAATGAGTTACCTCAAGCAAAATATTGTATGTGTGTAAGACACATATATAGGAATTTGAAAAAGACTTTCTCTAAATCAGAATATAAAAATTTATTTTGGGGTGTTGCTTACAATTTTCACGAATGAGAATATGAAGAAAAGATGAAGCTGTTATATGCATATGATCATGCAAC
The DNA here is from genome assembly GCA_963920545.1 of Lepidium didymum. Classification (NCBI taxonomy): domain Eukaryota; kingdom Viridiplantae; phylum Streptophyta; class Magnoliopsida; order Brassicales; family Brassicaceae; genus Lepidium; species Lepidium didymum. The sequence goes on along the minus strand of OY986979.1, from coordinate 7,665,915 downwards.
CTATGAGGCACTGATTAGGATTAAACCAAATAGATGGTGTCGAGCATTTCTTAACACAGAGTCACATTGTTCAGATGTGCATAATAACCTATTAGAGGCCTTCAATAGAACAATTAAATTGGCAAGAAAGAAACCTATCATTAGTATGTTAGAGGACATAAGAAGACATGCCATGAAAAGGATATCACGAAGATGGGCAAAAGCAAAAAAAATGTAATTCCTATCTTACACTGACCACAATGAGAATATTGGAGAAAGCTCAACTAGACAAGAAATATTGTTCAACAATACGTAGCAGCACCAATTTATACGAAGTTATAGAATTTGACATTGGCTATACTGTTGATTTAGGAGCTCGTCAATGTGCATGTCCGTCAGTGGGACCTCACAAGTAGTTTGTATGATTTTTTTTACTTAAAACAATTGGATTTTCATAAGCTTAAGAAGCACGTAAAACTAGCTGAATATTGGTGATACCATTTTTTTTTATATAATACCATTACTTGATGATGATTTAATACTTGTTTTGTAAATGATAAGTATTTCATGCAAACATGCTCTTTGCGTTTTGAATGACAATCAAGATGACCCGGAAAAAATATGTATCTCAATTTTTTCAGTTCTCTCGGCTTTGAGACACTTATGTCGACAATATCTCACCTGTAAATGGTGAACATTTATGGAGTAGAGTTGCAAAGACTCCTATAAGTGTTCCAGACGTTCAGAGACGAAGAGGTCGACCAAAAACACGTCATAGGAAAAAAGAACCGTTTGAGTCATTGAAAGATCTGGGTAAATCATCACGTCATGATATGATAGTGCATTGTAGTAGGTGTCATGAAGCTGGACATACTAATTGAAGCTGCAATAAAGAACCAATTGTTGTTAAAGGACCAAAAAATCGACGTGGAAGACCGCGTAAAACTTTAGTAGAGGTAACTAAACTTAATTTAACATAACAATTATATTTTCTATATTACATTATAACTATAAAATAATTTATTTTGGATCAGTATCCACCAATACAACAACCAAAGAAACACATAGCTAATCCATCAGGTGTAAGTTCTCAGCCTGCTCAAGTATCTGATTTAGCTCTGACTGGTAGAACACCATTCATACATTCAACTTCTGAATTACCAGTAGTATGTAGTGCACCTCAAACTTCATTATCTTCTAACAACCCAACAACAAAGAAGCGTGGACGACCTTTGACGATAAGGAAGATAAGAAGCATTCCAAGAGGGACTAGAACATTTTGGAGTCCATTCACTAATCAACCTTTCGATGTGTTTGGAGACAAAATATATGATAGCAGTGGAGATGGTCCTAATCGTACACAATGATACAAATTTATGTGTTTTTGTTTCTTTCTAAACTATGACTTGTGTGTGGTTTTATGAACGTCCATTGTTTCTCTTTTTCTATATATTATGAATCTTGTTATGTTGATTGTATTGAATTTTCCATGATGTTAGGAAATGATTGTTTCCAAAATATTCATTATCAAAATGAATTGCAAATAGTACATAGATGCAATGAAGTTAATGGTGGAGAAGCAGAAATAGTTCAAATCCATGACTCACTAGACGACAGATCTTTTAAGCCTAATGAGTCCGAAAAGGACGATACAAATTTATTATATGGAGTTGAGTTTATATGCTGAACTTGAAGTCGAATATGATCTAATGTAAAAGAACTTAGTAGAAGATGTGTTTCAGAGATTGAGCAGACTGTGGGGAAACAAAAGCAATCTTTAAAAAATAAGACATGGAATGTTGTCTAAGGATTAGCTTGAGAACATGAAATCACCCCCTGAGCAAGAGCAATGTGTACAAATCTATGCAGACTCTAATAATCTTGAAGCACAAGATGAGCTAACTATATACAAGCTTGTAGAATATTCTCAATGACCGAGCATTATGTGGAGAAGGAAGACGAGAACATGAGTTGGTCTATACAAAGAAAGAAGACATAGAACATAATTTATCTATGGATCAGTTAGAGCAATTAATTAATCACATATGAGGTAGAGAAATAAATTACATAGATTTTTGGAAGTCTGGTGTTAAGATGATGGAAATACATAAATTTGGCTACAATTTTCTAATCTTGTATTTGTTGTTTAAATATGGAGTAAGCAACTTAGACTGCAAACATACTTTTTCCACTCACAACAAAAGCAAACTAAATCTATGATTAACATTTATAATCAAATTCTGAAACAAAAATTCAATTTATAATTAGATTTTGATACTAACAAAATTGTTAAATTAAGCAATGATGAACATAATACACGATAAAGGTGAAAACTTTAGAATAGTTTAAATTCTACCAAGAGCGATATCATGCACTTGACTTCCGATCCATTCCTTTCTTATTTTCTTTGATTATATTTTTTCCCTACCCTAAACACTCGAATCGCTTGTTTTCTTATCATTCTTTTAATTAAAACTACAAATTATAATATATTTAATCATCGTTAAATTAAAAAAGAAACGTAAATGGGTAATTTTAATGAAAAGATATATTTTAACAGTGATATTGTTAACGAAAAAAATCACTTTAACAGTTTTTTTAACAGAGTTATTATATTGGTAATGGGAACGTGATTTAGAGTTAATTTTATTAATATATACAGTTTAGAAGTTTAGTTAGGAATTAAAATCATTTAAGGTTTAAATTATGAGTACCTTAAACTTTGGAGGTTTTTAATGGGATATTCCCGTAAAAAATAGAAAAAAAAATTATATCATACTAATTTTCAAAATTAATATACTCAAATCACAAATATTCAATTCATGTATTTCTAAGTTCAACACGAGCTTCTCGGTCTTTGATTTTTTTTGTCGAGCTAAGAATTCTTGAAACTGAGCATCATAATCACTCATCACTATCTCCACTTTGGTAGTTGGGAATTCAACTTGTTATTGCATGAACGTCGCGTTCATCCTATCATATTATGCATTATAATACACGTTGTCATTATGTCATGTAACACATGCATATTCCAAAAGTGTGATGGTCTGACCAGAATTGAAATCTTGACTATAATACTCCAAATGAATGTTCCCCGTCTTTTGTACATGCTTCTTGCTTCTTTTCAAACAATTTCTTTTTGGGACATTGTGGGATATATACTGTCAACTAGAGAATAACCCATATTATAGTTTTTCTCAGTAATAACATAATTAGCGGGTGGAGCAGTTCCTTCAGCTAGATTAGCAAAAAATATGAGACGCTTCTAACACATTAATATCATTGTTAGATCCTGATATAACAAAATATGCATACCAGATCCAAATATAATAATTAACTACCACATTTAAAATAATTGTACGAGATCCACTACGACCAACATATTGTCCTTCCCAAGCTGTTGGAGAATTTTTCCATTTCCAATGCATACAATCTAAACTACCTAACATACCTGAAAATCCTGGACTTTCACCAATATAGAGTAGCCGTGCAACATCGTTAACATAATGTGATCGGAGATAACGACTACCAAACACTTTAATAATAGCACGAGAAAATCGTTTCAAACTTGAGAGTTGTAGATTCTCCTTTTTTGATATACTCATTGGTTGAATCCGCCGGTGAACCGTACACCAACATCCAAAATACAAAAATTATTTTTTGCAAACCAGTCAATCCAAGTCTACCTAAACCATCTCTTCGTTGGACAAAGTAATTGTCATGTCTTTGTACATCATCACAAATTCGCGGAAACAAAGGACGACTCGTCTATAATCTTCGTCGGAACATTGTTTCATGGTACAAATGATTATCTGCAAAATAATCATTGAAACATTTTCTCGGTCACGATTGATAATTATATGACCCAAAACAAATCCACCATGAGAACCTCCGAGTTAAATTGGTCTTGAGTGATGAGGAAATTAATGTTTGTAGTAATTTGAGCTACTACTTGATTTTGTATAATGTTGTCATTATCATTATTTGAATATGAACTACCATAGTTGAAATTTATCTTATATGAGAACAAAACGAAGTTAATGGTGTTATTTATCTTGTTTTCCAAACATGGTACTCATTTTATAGTATAAGAAATTGCTTTGAATACAAATCATTCTTAGCCATTATTTTTTTTTTCAAGATCTAATCATTGGTTCGAGTAGTCACTTCATTTCTTCAGAAACAATCTTTCAATCTTAGCTGTTAATTTTTTTTGACCATTTAATCGTTGTATTGAGTAGTCACTTCATGTCTTCACGAAGAATCATTCAAATCTTAGCCGGCGTTGATTTTTTTTTTGGACCAAAATCTAATCGTTGGTTCGAGTAGTCACTTCATGTCTTCGGAAAAAATCTTTTAATCTTAGCCATTGATTTTTTATGACCAAGATCTAACTGTTACATTAAGTAGTCACTTCATGTCTCCAAGAAGAATCTTTCAATCTTAACCATTGATTTTTTGGATCAAGATCTAACCATTGCATCGAGTAGTCACTTCATGCCTCCAGAAAGAATATTTCAATCTTAGCCGTTTGTTTTTTTGACGAATATCTAACTGTTGCATTGAGTAATCACTTTATGTCTTTAAAAATATTTTTTCAATCTTGACTGTTGACTTTTTTTTAACCAATTTTAGCATTTTCTTTCTTCATAAGGAATCTTTCAATCTAAGTCGTTGTTTTTGCCTTCACTTTCCTATAAAATTATACTTTTATTTATACTAATATAAAATGGTGTATTAACAAGAAACTCACATAAAAATAGTATAATAATACTTATTATTTAAAATAAATAAATAAATGAACGTTTGACTTGGAGACTATGTAAAAGGAGTTTGTATGGGAGCTCGTGCAAATCCAAGGAGTCTCTCCGCTCTTCATTATGACGTTGAAGCAGTTATTTGAGCGGTGGTGAACCTTCTTTCCCTGTAGATGTTGGAGGTCTAGTTCGCGCGAATTGTTCAGATATCATGTAGATGGTGTTAGCTCTTGAAGAGTGATCGTCTTTCTCCTCCTATCTATACGACTTTTCGATGTTGAAGAGTCTCTCTCGCTCTTTCTCTCTTCATGGAATCCCTAGGTTTCTGAATTACAGAGCTAATTTTCTCACACATAGTATTAGCTTATATTTCAGATGTCGTATAATTTTTGAGGCTTTCCTCCTTTGTTGAAATACACTTATCACTTTTCCAAAATCGTGTTACCAATCAGAACTTTTGTAGTGTTAGAGACGACCAATTTGCAGTGTTGTGTAAGATTAAACTCAATGCAATATTTTGGAGCTAGTTGTATTTAGAGATTTATAGACTTTTTACCAACAATTGGATCGACAAGGTCCACTTCTAAAATCTCTTTCTAATCTACTAGAATATAGTGGGGAAGATTTGAATCTCTGATACCAAGTTATTAAGTAGATCATCTTAACCACCAAACTGAAAAAAAAACTCGGTAAAAATTCATATCTTGAAGTATAAATATATGTATCTACTATTTTCTTTTTGTTATTTTTTATAGTTTTGTATATTGACAAAGATTGCCAAGATAAAGTATCTTGTTTCTCAATATGGTGTCTTTTTTCTTTGAAGTTTTAGTTGCAAGTTCTTTTTAATATTGCAAATTAGCTTGAAAAGAAAGGGGTTATGTAAATGCATACCTAAAAAAAGAGAAAGGAGTTATGCAGAATACAACTGTTCTCTTGGCACATGAACAACAAAAACACATGAGCTTGAAAGCTTACCAAAATTGATATGTGATATAAAAAACCATAGAAATATTACAAAATATAGAAAACCATAGAAACGGACCGGACCGTATCACTTTGGCAATAATGGCAAAACAGTAATTTAAAAGGATTTGGTGCCTTATTTCGGTACTTTCTCAAATTGTATAGCCGTCTCTTGTTCCTCAAAAACCCTAGCAACTGTAAAACCCTTCTCTATCTCTTTCTACACCCATTACAGTTATACGCTAGTTTTGTTAACAATGTCTTCCAAAGAATTGAAACTGCAGAAATCGACCAAGAGGAAGGATAGTGATAGCTCTGAGAAATTTAATGCTCTAAAATCGAAGAAGCCAAAGCTGGTCTCGTCATTTCAAAAGCCCGGAGAACAACATGGGAAACCTAAATTTGGTAAACCAAAATCTGCTGGCGACAAAGAGCAGAGTGTTACCCTATCGAAAAAGGAGCGTCGTGTACAGGCTAAGGTTTTCATCTTTTATATTTTAACAAACATTTGGAGTTCGAATCGATGTCTGAATATTACTACTGAGTTGACTTGGAATTTAATTCCTGATTCGAGATGTGTTTTTGTTTGGGTTTCAGGAGCTAACAGAAGCTAGGAAAAAGAAGAGGAAGCCGCATTACAATCTCGAGCAAGTATGCAGCTTTTTTTTTTTTTTTGGTAATTGAGATTATTTGCTTTAGTTTTCCCCATTTATTGTAACACAGGATGAATAAACTCGATGCCTCAAGGACTAACCTAAATATGATGGTTAATAGTGGGCATAGAATTGATCACTCATTTATGCTATAATATGTCAGGAGCTTGCTTCTCTATGGGAGAAGATGAGGCGCCGTGACATTGGCAAGGAGGATCGATCAAAGTTAGTATAGAATAAAGAATGCCTTAGATTCTTCGATTTAAACCGTTCTGTGTTATATTTCTTTGATCATAATTGGTTAAACACTACTTTTTAGGCTAATATCTGAAGCCATACGAAAGATGAAGGGGAAGATTCCAGAGATTGCTGGTTCACATGTTTCATCCCGTGTTCTTCAGGTTATTTTTTGAATTTTTGCTTTATGTGATAAAGGCTGCTAAATTCTTAAGAATTTTCGTTATATTGGTCTGTTGGTTTATTCTGTGACATAGACTTGTGTGAAGTATTGCTCACAAGCTGAAAAAGAAGCTGTCTACACAGAACTCCAGCCGCACTTTCTTAACCTTGCTTCGAACACATATGCTGTTCACTTGTTAAAGAAGATGTTGGATGGAGGTAACAACTAATTACAAGCTGCATTGTATATTTGCTTATACATACAAGTACAATGAACTAAAGTGACTTATTATTGCAGCATCTAAGCAGCAACTGACGGCTTGTATATCCAGCCTCCGTGGACATGTCGCTCCTCTCCTTCGTCACATGGTTGGATCTGTTGGTATGTGCACAACTGTTTTATGAACATATCGGACATCTCGCTTACACAAATTATTCTTTTATGTTCTATGAAGATGTGCAGAGCATTTTTCTGTTGCATTTTTGAAGCTTACCTTCTCTTTCTTTGTAATTCGTCCTCAAGTTGTGGAGCATGCGTACCATCTCGGAACTGCAGCGCAAAAACAAGAACTCCTTGCTGAATTGTACTCGACAGAGCTTCAGTTATTCAAAAGCCTGACCTCAACTACCGAGAAGAGGTAATATTTCAGGATGTATAAGAAAGATAGAGAAAGCTGGGTCTCTTGTATATTTCTTTCTCGATATCTAGAGAGCCAGAAATCCATTAGCTTTCAGTTGTGATTATAAACTCGTTACTCTTTACAATCATAATATGAACACATATTAAGAGTTGCTGAATGGGGTTCAGGGTGGTTGACATCATCGCTAAGCTGGGACTGCAAATAGGTGCTGTTAATAGGCACATGACTGCCATTGTCCAACCGATTCTTGAGAAGGGAATTGTCGACCACTCTATTATACACAAATTGTTGATTGAATACCTGACAATAGCTGATAAGGTATATATAATTTTAAAAATTTGTGATAGTATATGGAAGTAGAAATATGATTTGCATTAAAGTGTTCTTGTTTTTACTAAATGGATATTTTTGTGTAGACTTCTGCTGCAGATGTGATTCAGCAACTGACAGGGCCCCTTCTTTTGCGTATGGTTCATACCCGTGATGGTTCAAGGCTTGCTATGCTATGTATCAAACATGGAAGCGCTAAGGTACACATTTTAGAATTTTAGAAGTTCTGGGTCCAGTTTGAAGAGATCTCTTTTCTTTAGGTGTACATTGAGCCTTAGTTTTTTCTTCTTTCGTTGTATCTGTTAATCATGAGATTAATGTAAATATCAAAACAATATTGTAAATAGATTCCACAATTATCTCTAGCTCAACGGCCGACGGTGGAGATTTCCATATAGAACTTTTAAATTAAATTTCTGCACATTCTATTCTATATATATTATTTGCAGGAGCGAAAGAAGATAATCAAAGCAATGAAAGGCCATGTTGGAAAGATGGCTTCTGATCAGTTTGGAAGTATGGTAAGGAAGCCTTTAATTATCGTATCTTGGAGATTTGTTATTATTTGTAGTGCTTCACTGCTGCTTTATATTCGTCTTTCAAATAGTTTCTTGTCTACCATGTGTACTCAGGTGCTTGCATGTATTTTTTCTATAGTTGATGACACAAAGCTCGTTAGCAAGGTAGTTTCCCTGAACCAAATAAAAATTGCTGGAGTATCGATCTTATGTGTTTATTCTGAATCTTGTTCAACCATGCAAAGATAATTGTTCGTGAGCTTGAGGCCACCGTAAAGGATCTTGTTACGGAAAAGGTTGGTGTCCTTTCATCTGAGAACATTCTGAGATGATTTTAAATGTACTTTGGCCCAATTTTAGGATTTGTTGACTAACCTTTTGTCCCCCTCCCTCCCACTTGGGAATTATGTTCCTTTCTAGGATTAATCTGTTAAGATCTTCATGTATTTATTTTCTTTCTTAACATATGGCTTCAAAATTGTGTCTGCAGAATGGTAGGAGACCCCTATTGCAGCTATTGCATCCACATTCATCACGATATTTCAGTCATGATGATTTGGCCTCTCTTGATCTGTCTGTTCCATCACTTTGCTCAATGGTATGATGATAAATCCCCAACTGTCCTCTTAAAATGACAAAATTATTTTTTCTTATGGAATTCTACTGGATTTAAAACGTGTCAATCTCTTCTATTTGCATTCAGGATAAGTCAGAGACATCTTCTCAAAAAAAGGACTCAAATGGTAACGAATCTGGTGAGGAGGTAAAGGACGAGCAAGAAGATACAGCAACTGAGCATACAGATCAAGAAGAAAATGTCACAGTTGCAGGCAGTAAAAAAGATCCCCTTTTAAGAAGACAGGAGTTACTCGTCAACAGTGGCCTTGCTGAGGTGTGTGTGACGTGTTGACTCTTTTTTAGTTTCTTCATTATTTTCTGATATAATGTTTCAACTCTCACATCTCTTGGATCAATATTAATTTGTTGGACAGAGGCTTATTGATGTATGCGTAGAGAACGCTGAGGAATTCCTCAAGTCAAACTTTGGCAAAGAGGTCATGTATGAGGTATTGAGTTTTGTTTTCTTACATCTTTTGCTGGTTTTATTTCTGTTATAAAAACTTTGGAAGAGAAATAAACTTCTTGTAGCAATCTAACAAAAGGTTATACGATATAGAGCACATAAAAAGAAAAAGGATTTTGTAACCATATAACTTAAAGAAGCCACTCACCACATTTATTATCATACTCTCGTTTGCCGTAATTTACCTTTCATAAGGGATGCTACTTTTGATTTGATAAAAGATGCTAATTCTAGTGTTTCTTTCCGCGGTATTGTTATCATCTGCTTGCTCTCAGCCAAACTGTATTATTTTTCTCATTTTCATGTTTGTTTGTATCAGGTTGCAGTGGGAGGCTATGATGGTATTCTTTGCCTATCTCTGAGCGAGAAGCTGTGTGAGCTATACGAAGCTATTAGCTCAGTAGCAGCAAAATCGAAACCCCAAGAACCGGAGAAGAATTCAGAGCACATCCTGGAAAACTTTCACTCAAGCCGAACCATAAGAAGGCTTGTCTTGGACTGCCCTGCTTTTGCGACCACTCTCTTTAAGAAAGCTTTGTCTGGAAAATGTAGATCATGGGCTCAAGGACACTGGTTTGTTAGCATAACTGCTCTCATGTATTCATTTTAATCTTGAAATCTGGTTGTGTTGAATCTCCTTTTTTTTTGGCAGTTCAAAGATTTTATCTGCTTTTCTGGAGACTGAAGATCTTAAAGTTCGTGAGATGGCTAAAAAAGAGCTTCAAGTGTTAGTGAGTGAAGGTGCTCTGAAAATCCCAGAGACCAAAAAGCCTGAGTGATGCAACCTGTATTGTTGAATCACTTGGCTCTACTATGTTCCGGACGAGGGCTTCACAGATTATAAAAGATCTAAACTTGTACACGCAATACAAAGTAAAAGTAACAGAATGGGGTTTCAGATATTTCAGACAGGTTACTAGGTTTCAGGATTGGGAATCTGGGTTATGGCAAATTTTGTCCTTTTTTTCTTCTGTAGTTTTTCACTTGCAGCTTAAAAACCGCGGTTCGAGAACGGTCACTTTGTAACTCAAAAACAAAAGTTAAATAGCCTGCCTTTTCTTAGTTGATGATATCATATGTTCCCTCGCAGTTGACTAGATTCTCAAATCAAAATCGCATTTAGATGATCATAATTGTCTTAGAAACACCTAGAAAATCAATTGTAAAGTATCCTAAATTTAGGCTGTCAAGACAGTGATCAATATATTTACTACCATTACAGGCCAAATAACAAAAAGACATAATGAAACTCTAAATCAACTCATATCTGTTCTCAACCACTCTTCTCATTATTCTATGTATATATACGTATGTATAACACATTTCCTTTTTGTTGTTGGAAGTCAAAATACAATGATAAATGTAAATACAAGAGAGGTTAAACTAAGGAGGGCGAAAGAAAAGACAAAGAACAGAGATATCATCCATGGCGATGCTTCTTCTCTTCCTACGCCAAAGAATCATAGCTCTCTCTACCAATCTCTTTGCACTTTTTCTTCTCTCTTTAACTCCTTTTACTATCTCCACTGCTTCATCATTTGTCATCACATCCCACATCTACACACATATCATCATAATTATCATTAGATTAATTAAAGTTAAACCGATTTTGATTCAAATGTCAAAACAAATTGATCTTATTACCCCATCGGTGGCCAAGATGAGAAACTGGTCTTTCTCGGTTATCTTTCGGTATGTTACTTCCGGTTCAGAGACTAAACCGAAATCTTTAAGGCAGTAATCTCCGAATGCTCTTGAAACAGCTAAACCGAGTGATCCTCCATGTGGCATACCCACCCGGTACACTCCCGGTTCATCATCTAGGCAGAACAATCGCCCATCCGATTGCTTTATCCGTTCTGCTTCCTCTGTTTAACCACAATTTTAACACATACCAATTGTTAATCCCTCTTTGATCAAATTTTTACGTCTGAATTATTAATAATCGTATAATAATGAAGGCTTTTAGATATAATACCGGGAATGTTTGGTTTGAAGTCAACAGAGAGCTGAACCGGCACTAAACCGTTTCCATCATCAGAAGTTGTTGCTAAGACTGCTCGTGAGTCACCAGCATTTGCTATAACAAGATGATCATCCTGCAAGACTGCAGTTACAGCAGTGCAGCCGCTGCAATAAGAATCAATGGAAGGATTGATCTTGAGGTCAAGATCGATGGCTGAGAATGTTTCCAGGAAAGATTGCTTCCATATATCAAACGGAGAGATACATTCCGGCGACGATGATAAAGAGGCAAGAGTTTGTTGCCATTGGCAAAGCAGAGAAGATGGAAATGACTTTTTAATCCTTTTGGCTATTACATGTCCCCATGGTCCATGTCCATCAAACATCCCACAATATGTTATGTCTTCTTGGCACCCAAATCCCTATATAATCGTGTACAATATTATAAACTCATCCCACAACGGATTATAGAATTGTATGAAATCAAATTCTGATAGAAAAAAAAACTGCAGAGATAGTCAATAAACACTTCTCGGTAAATGAGCAACTACATGATGAATCCGTTTTTTTTTGTTGTCAACACTAGATTGACAAGGCAGATTTATAGCCTAACCCAACCCTTAAAATTCCTATTTAATCTACCAATTTGTAGAGGAGAGAAATCGAACCCTAGATTCTATATATAGTAATTAGCTGAATCATCCTAACACTGAGAAGTACTCGGCATGATGAATCCGTTTTTCGTTTTTCAAAATACATATTTGCCACTAAACTATAGATTGGTTTCACGGAAACAAGAAATAGCTAAGATATAGTAATAATAAAAAGTGTACCTCCCAAACAATGGCACGATCTTGGTTGATTCCTTTCTCACCTCTATTAGAACAGATAGAGGTAAATCTCTTTGAAGTCTCGGAGCTAACAAAGCCAGAAGTACCAAGCAAACTCGAGTTCTTCTTCGATTCTTTCATCATCGATTTCGCAATCTCTCTCCCTTCTTGATCTTTCGGTTGATTTTTAATTTTCTTCGTCGATACAGTTCTCGCTAGTCCGTCCAAAAACGCAGGTAAAAGCACCATTTCTTTGACGTTCTGATGATCCTACCGTATACATAAAACAAGTGGTAAGATGATTTAGGTATATATATAAACACATGATGATTTTTGCAGCTGAAAATTAACACGAGTAAAAGAAAAAGAGAGAGAATCGGAGGATTATTAATAAGGAAGTTACCTTTAATGTCTGCTCTGGTGAATATTCTTGATCAGAGTTTCTCTGTTAAATATTTTTTCGTTTTGTTGGAATTTCTACTTATAAGCTGGTGAATTGTCTCTCTGACTCATCATCTTTCGCTTTCTTGCCTTCGACTATTCTAAGCCTTTTATTATTATTCTAATTAATATACTTTGTTTTTGCATGTCGATAAGGACACGTAAAATTATATGTTATGAATAAAGTTGACCACATTTTTTTCTAGTTATTGCTCAAGGTTGTATATATAACAAATGGCTCGCTATATAAATGCGTTTTCTTTATATTAGCTAGTTACTTCCAATAATGACCAAAAAATAGATGTTCTAATTGGATTTAATGGTTATTTGTTGACCGAAACAAAAAAAACTAATTACTTCGAAAGGAACTAGAATTTAAAAATTTATATGTTCTAACTCAAAGGTACGTAAACATATCATAATAACAAAAAGTTGGATTTCAAAAACCTAGTACACAAAAAAAACAGTTCGAAGTCAAATGTAAAATTTTAAAATATGCTATATGATTATATGAACCAGCCTTTTATATATAAATTGTATGTGTTTTTTTTTGGCTAATGCAGTTGTTGATAAAAGAAAAAAAAATAACAAAAAAGTAAGGAATCATTTTCGGTAGACGTCATTTTTACGGTTATTTTCCATATAAATGAATTGTGTAGCCCAAATAATATTGTTTGAGTTTTGAGATATATCATCTATGGTTCTGTAAATGAGGTATTGAGAAAAGGAAAAAACAACAACCAAATGAACAATGACCAATGAAAGTTTTGTATTTGTTGTCACGATACTTAATAAAAAGCTTAAGGCCGACAAATGAATAAAACAAAGGTGGTAATTACCTCATTAGGATAGAGATGTATATACTTTAGTATAATAAAATGTTTAGATTAATGTGGATATGTGGAAGAAAGTTTAAACGAATTGTGGTGGAAATAAAAAATGATATCATGTGGGATTTGTTAAACAATAAAGACAATTGTCCCAAAAAAGTTGTGGCTGTGCGAAGCTCTCAAATCTAAAAGCTAATGAATGGTAAGTGCCTTTGATCCTAAACAACTACTCTTTTATCTTCTTAATATTTATATTATCTCTTTTTTTTTTATTACAGCACTTTGTCAAATGATATGTTCCTGTCATCCAAATGTAATTAAATAAAAACCGACTTACTTTGTAAACTCTACTCAAAATTATTATATATTCTAGAATTGTTCAATATTTAGTGAACACGGATTTGGTCTTAGTCGTAATAGATGTTCATATATTACCGGATGTGTTTAGGTATTAATCAGATTCTAGACTACATTTTTTGTTTACATACCGTTTTTATTTTTGTGTTGCTATGACTATAATAAACAAAAAGGCTAAATTAAGAACAAGTTACATTAGTGACACAATAAAATAAGACTTTTGTTTTTCTTCAATAACTAAATCGATAAAATTTAATTTACAAACTTAAATTTTATTACACGAGATAATCAAATTACATGGAATCAAATTCAGATAAAAGTATTGCGGAAATAAACATTTAACTGTTTTATATTAACCAAAAAGTATATTTCCCTTTGTTATGGAGAAAATAGGTATGTAATAAAGAAATAATTTAATTGGCTTATTCCTAATTTAATTTGATATTATGTGGTAAGTTCGAATTCATCAAACTCCAGTTGGAAAACTTTAGCTGTGAATTGGAATGGGCATGCATGAAACAAAAAAATTCGTGTGAATGTATATTTGCACTTTGCTTATCCTTGCCCTTAATTAATGAACAAACTTATACCTATGGCTAGATATAAAGATGTGCATGTTAGATTGTATATATCTCCACTTGGCTAGATTTCTTAGGTAATCCATAGATATTAATTAATGCTTAATTACGACTTTATATACATGTTTTTAGTCTGAATAATCATTAAATAATAAGAGTGCGGACTTGCTTGGGTGGGTGATGATGCTAATAATCTAATAGTGAATGAGAGTTATAAATATTGGAAAGAGATAACATAAATTAATATGCCTAGATGGAATATGCTCCATGCATGGTCACAATGTAACACCCAAATCTTTTGAAACAAGAATTATGTTAACATGTATTCGAACCAAGTTTCAACGCTAATACAACTTTACTTTCACTTCTTTGATATTTTAATTAGTTACTATTTACGCCCTAAACTGCTTTGATGTTATATTATTAGCTACCGTCCTTTTTTCACAAAGATTGATATTGAATTTTTTGTTAAATTGAGCTTTCAAATTAACCAAATCAGAACTAGATATTTCATATATGACTCACATCTGTGTATGTATAGCTATATTTTTAAATTAATAAATAAAATAGTGATCACCAAATCTCCCACATGAAATCTTTAAATTTTCTTTTGTAAGTTGAGACATATAACACACAAATAGATACAAACAGTCGAAACAAAACACGAGACAACAAAGAGATGCAAGTGTCAATAAAATGGAGTTGTTTGGTCCCAAAGGTAAACAAAAGAAAAGAGACACGACTCAATACTGTCACATGGCCCTTGGTGGATCTCGACGCCGACATTATTATACTTTTCAGTCTTTTTTCGCAT
The DNA here is from genome assembly GCA_963920545.1 of Lepidium didymum. Classification (NCBI taxonomy): domain Eukaryota; kingdom Viridiplantae; phylum Streptophyta; class Magnoliopsida; order Brassicales; family Brassicaceae; genus Lepidium; species Lepidium didymum. Next base: position 7,650,773 of record OY986979.1, on the reverse strand, counting down.
AATTACAAATATGAAGTTAGTTATAGGATAGTAAATATTTGACTGAAGAAAAGCAACTGTTTCTTTACCTCGGAAGAGAGTAACCAAAATTAGAAAAATGGCTTCTCTTCTGATTTTCCTTCCTGTTTCCAATATACATATCTCTATACAAAAAACCTTTAATGCCTCTCCCATAAACATATGAGATGAAGTGTGTACAGATAGCAACAAATCAAGTATATTTTTTCGTGTAGAACGGTCGGTCACTGAATGAATCCAATCAAGAATTGAGGTATACTGGTATCAATGGAAGACTTGAGGGAAGGCGTAGTATTCACTCTCATTGAACACTGGTCTTAGATCTTCTTTGCACATGAAATCTAAAGGGAGAGAGACGATATGTCCCCTTACCGACTTTAGTCTGTCCATCGGATCACTTCTCTGTATATCACCATTGTGGTAAGACTCCAGTTTTTTGGGTGCTATTCCCAAGTCGATTGTTGTGTGTCCTAGCTTCTCCTTCCAATGCGCTATGCTTTGTCTAAACGCCATTCTGCATACATAGAGCAAGTGGTTTCATGTTTCAAGGCCATGGGTCTACCATAATCCAAATTCTTTCGGTTTGGAAAGGAACTATATTTTCAAGCTTAAGTTCACTACTCAACATAATGCTAGTGTCAAAAGGTGGAAAAGAGATAGACCGGACTTGTACCTCGAATGGATAAGATCATTGGGCACACAAGAGAAGACATCCTGATATATCATTGTGTTTGTCTGCGTTGGGATAAATAAAGTTCATGGGTTATTTCTGGCCCGTGAAAAAAAATATTTCAATATGTAATTACATTTCCAACCTTTGCGGTTGCCATCCATATCTCCTTGTAGGTTGAATCAGAGACGGGATCAATAATCTGATCGATCTGCAAAGAAATAACCAAAGCTCACACTTTTGGTAGTAAAAAAAACGAGGCATTTAGTTTTATGAACCTCTGAAACTTCAGCCAGGGAGGTTCAAATCAACTTTCATCATTAGGTCTAAGTACCAGAATAGATTCCATGGCTTTTGAAGTTCTATATCTGTTTATGATCAGAAATTCCACAAACAGCAACAATTAAATGGTATCATCCCAACCTCTCCACTACGAAGCCCAAGGTGTTCGGACCACAGAGAGAGCCTAAGGCTTAATGAAAATTTTCCAGCCTTCCATGGCTTTCCTGCCATGCGCGAATCTACTAACTCTTTGTCTTCAATTAGTACTCCAATCTGATATAAAGCAAAGAAGCAAGTGAGTATAAAACAGGCTTCTGGGAACCAATTCTTAGCACAAAAAAAGCAGGTGAGTTTAAAATATGACCTCAGAATCTCTTGAGCCAAGTAAACTCCGGTCGTTAATATTGGCAGATCCAACTAATGCAGCACGGTCGTCAATTATCATGATTTTACTGTGAACATACACCTGCATAGAGAGAAAGATATAGCATTCAGTTTTCACTCGCACTATGTTTAAAATTTTTGAAAAACAGATATCCTAGATGGTGTTGTGATCACTTAAAAGGCAGCAATGCGCATATCTAACCTGACTAGTGGCGACAGGTCCATCCTCGGAAAGTTTACCATATGCCCTAAGGCCGTAGAAGGAAATATAATCATGAGCCTTTGGTCCAATAGTATTGTAAAGATTATTCAATATTGAGTTCTGTCCTCTGTATATAGTTCGATACTGCCAATGCATTATGGCTCTAACAGATGCTGCACCGCTGTCGTCAATACCTCCCTGCCATACGCATACTTCAGAAAAATACATCTCAGGGGCATTTTTTTCCAACAGATTACAGTTCAGAAACTAACCTGGAAACCTGGGAGGAGGGGTATAACAACAACAACCCTGAAACTTTTTTTCTCGTTATGGGCTCGCAAAATCCTTTTATACAGTGCTTCTAGAACACGATTTTTTATTGTGTCATCTCCAGAAAGGCCTGATATGAAAAACTGATTCTGGAGATATATTGCACAACATGAAAACAGAAGTCAGAAAAATGAAGACAAATGTGAATTTGAGTTGCTACTTGTTTCAAGAACTAAGTTACTTTTGTTATGTGAAGAAGAATGATGGCAGGTAGTTTCAATGAAACTCTCTATGATGCTCTAATCATTTGGTCTATTAGATTGACTCGTGCAAACCATGGTAGCATGAAAAGAAATCTTGTACCAAATACCTCAATGTAAATAAAATGTTCAGCTTTGTCAATAAGAGAACGGTAAGCAGAATGGATACTCTCTTCAACTTGGCTTGTTCCAGCAGACCACTGACTGACACTTCGTATAATCTGAAAACAGGGTCTAATCAGTGCTAAATGTTGAAGGGAAATTTGATTTTTTTGATCACGAAAAAACTTCAAAGTAATCTAAAGGCAAAAAGGAAACAGAAGAGGATCTTTCATGATAGCATCAGCTCAGTTTATATTGAACATTCAGTCGAACACACCTGACAGCGGCATGAAGTTCTCGGACCGACTTGCCCAGTCTCATCTGGAGAGCCAACCTGATAACCACGTTCTTCTGTTTCCCACCACTCTGAATCTATTGCTTTCGAACCACGCTTTGCTACTGGAGGATCTAGCACATGACGATCATCTACAAAGCCCCTCATAGGAGTATCTCCATCAACTGGTTCAGTTTTTAATTTCCGGAAGGAGAAAGGACCATTTCTGCTGTTTGTGCCATTTGCTTTATGCCCTTCACTCGAACCATCCTGATCAACAGGCTCTTGAGGCAAAAGTAATGGAATATCCTGCAATGATGATCTAGAAGAAAATGAATCGTCTCTTCTGATCCCTTTAACGCTGTCTTCGTCTTTCTTGTGTTCACTGTCTGAATCCTCTTGCCTTCCCATGTAGTGGGGTATAACCATGTGATGCTGGGGGATAAGCAGCGGAATTGAATCCTCATATGGTGCTTTGTTTCTCTGAAATAACATTGGTTATCTTACTGTTATAACAAGAGAAAAAAACAAAGAAATAGAAGAAAGTTCAAGAAGTATAAATAAACCTTAGCATAGTTCCAGCGCTGAACAAAGTGTCTAGCCACATCACGGCAAGGTGGGCCCCATAAAGCACAATGCACATCATGCCATGGCATCCGTGGATATTTTCTACGGTCTAACTCATCTTTCAGTGCATCCTCCCAAGTATTGGGTTCAGATTCTCTGGAGAATTATAATTGCGTTCAAACAGAAAAATTAGTTTTCGGAAATGTGAAATGAGTAATGGACATCCTCGTTTATATTGAATAGCTACTATAGGATTGGTTGAAACCCAGCGAACAATAAAAAAACTAGCAAGTGACACACAAGTTCTTATTATAAAAACTCAACTTGGTATAATGAAGAAAGATTTTACATCTCAAAAATCAACTCTTCATTCGCAATATTAAAATTTGTTAATACTCGTTGTAAAGATTTAAATCCTTACCTGGGGTTGTAATAGTCCTTTCCAGGCCATATTACAGAAGGGTTATCTCCAACTTTATGTTCAAATGTGTCATACCGGCCAAAACACAAGTCCAGCCCTCCAATAAAGCAAACCTGATGATCGACGATAACGAGTTTTTCATGGTGAGACCTACAAAAACATGCAGAGTAAAAATCAAAACCTTTCCCAGTTAAAAACTGTGTTCAGATATGAGTTCTAAGGGTACGATTTATCTAATATCAAACCAAGAAACAAGAACAAGAAAGAAAGTGTTGACATATTTGAGTGTTAAATTTGAACTGTCCACTATATCATACCAGAGGTAGACACCACTTGAGAAGTGGTCAGGATAACGAAGTACCCTCACATTCTCATGAATGCCAAGAAGAATGCGTTTGCTATATACACTGTTGATCTTTAAAGCAAGAGCAACCTCCTTGTACAGAAGGATGTATATCTGAAAAAAGATAGTACTAAAGAAATGAAAATCCCATAGAGCACTGACAGTTTTACATGTCTACACTAGTGAGCAAGCATAGTTAATCACACTTAGGTAGAAGAATGTAAAAAATTATGAAAATTACACTCATCTAACTATGAAAGCTGGAAATCAACGTCTCCAGAAATAAAGAAATACAAGCCAATATTCAAGTTAACCAAGATTATCCTCAAGTACAACGAGCATTTAATAAACTAAACTGGACCAAAACACAGCTAAAAGCAATGCTAATTGTTGAGAGGACAGGAAAAGAAAATGATCAGAGCCAAAACTATCTATTTATACAAAGTTGTCACCAAGTCGAAACAAATACTATGGCTCTTTCGATAACATACTCTGCAAGATCACACAATAAGTCTTACAAGGCATGCTTCCAAAAGTGGCATAGCCTTCAATGAAATGTATCCACAAAAGGAATTTCTAAGCAAGAACATGTGCTCATCCCTCCAAACCTCCCCAGTAAAATCTCCATTGCACACTTTGGACACGCTTCACAACAGACATAGATAATAAGCACATAGTAAGTACCTGAACTCCTTGCTTAGCTTTATTCTCCAACAAGTTATCAAGTCTGGAGGAAGTATGTGAATCAAAAGGTCGCTTAAGATAGAGTTCTGGGCACACCCACCAGCCACAAATGAAAATCTACATGAAAAATCAGATCAGTCGAAATATGATGCTCGACATCTCGATCTCCATATTCTGTAATGGAAAGTGCTAGACCTCAGATTTAGCATTTTCAATGGCTGCAGCAATGGCAGAAAAAGCTGCTCCACCATCTACAAACCACTGGGCCTCACTTCCATCATCTGTCAAGCCCCTCGGGGGTGCAAATGAGCCAAAGCGATGGGGATGGCACCAGCCCTCAGGAGGTCTAAGAGCAGCATCGTTAATAGAAACCACCCAATCCTTAACTTTTGGACTACTCTTTGCCCTTATTCTTATACTCCGGTTTCCAGATGTTACCTATGACATTTTCACAGAAGTTATAAAGTATGGATTATCCATAGCATTCTTGTGTCTAGCCCCAGAAATATTTGTGCAGCAAAAGAGGGGAATGAAACTGAGGAAGATTCAACTTTAAGCCTGTAAAAAAAACGGATTCAATGGACTCCACTTTAAATGCAACAAAAAAAATATCCTACTATTCTTGGCTATTTACATGGAGTAAGCATGCATATAAGACAAGTAAGGCAGTAACTGCTAACCTTGAATGCATGCCGCAAAGGATTGTGATCCTTCAGTTCTACTGCTAGCGATACATCCACACCATCATTGCCATTAGAAACTGGTAGGACATCAAAAACAATTATATCTAATAGCTTTGCATCAATCGGATCTTCCAATAAGGCAAGAAAACCAGGTTTTAGTACCCCCCACACCTGTACTGGAAAAAAACGAAACCTTAGATACCATCTTTTCATGACACACTGATTTTGAATGTCTGATCAGGAGCATAAAATGACTTGTAAAAGGAGACAAATTCTTGTGTTTGATAGCACATACAATACATAACATAAAGATCAACAGCAGAGTTAACATCTCCCCATTATGGCTAAGCAGTCAGACAATTTTATTCCTCAAAACCTCTCCAGTAAAGTAGTTGCAAGTTTTGGCAATAAAAAAAGGAACTACCAAACAATTAAATTTATTTTGCTTCTGATAAATTAGTTTTTCATGAAGTTCATCGTGTTGAGAGACAATGCAAGAGTGAGAGAGAGGACAAGGATGACTGAAAAAAAAACATAAACGAAGCTCACGAGTCATACCATTGGAAGTAACCAAAGGTAACCAAACTTTCATGGCAAAATACAGACCACGCGTATATGAGCAAGAAAATGAGAATTTCCATACCTTCTGCCAATTATCATTGCAGCAACAGAACCAACAGCATCCACAGCATCTATTAGACTCATCATCACTCTTTGAAATTTTCGGGAGATGTTTTACCATAATATAGTCTTCTTTTAATTTGGGTCCATACTCTGGTGAAAATGACAACATCGAAACCTCCAGAAACCTGCAAACCTATATTACACATTTAGCATTTAACTAAACACGCATATGCCTTAGAAATGAATGAAGCTCAATGTGTAGACAATAAAACCTTTAAATGTATGAATCTTTAGATATTCACTTGATGTATTCAGATTTTTAGATAAAATAGAAGAGAAAACAACTCTTGACATAACTAGGTATTGACTATTATAAAGTAATTAGCCACCCAGCGAAAAGATTATAGAAATATACCTCCCGTGAATTGACAATGTCAAGATTCCCTAGAAAATGATTCAGATATTCTTGCATTGCATGCTTTCCTCTAACTGATATCGACTGCTGTCTTCCCAACGGACGAATGACAGGCAAAGCAGCGCTTGAGGGAACATCTCTGAACAAAACAGCCTAATTGTCAGAAAATAAAGGTACCCTTTGGAAGAGTATAAGAGACACACAGCAGCAACTAATCCCACCAAAAATTATGCCAGAATGTCTGACCTATTTTTGGCACTCTCATCTTGATGTAACGGAACTTCATCAGCATCTTCATCTTGCACAACCGGTGCATGATCCCCTATTCCTAGATTTTGAAGCCATTCTTTAACCTTTAATGTGATATTCGAAAGAAAACCAAATCAAAACTCGGTGCAACATCAAGCACGCAATCAAAAAAAAAATTAGAAACAGACCAAGGAAAAGCCTATAACATGTTCCATCAGAGGGAAACACAAACTAGTAGAAGATTCCTTGATATTTCAAGTCAATACAAACCTGTTCCTGCTTTTCGTGAATTTCTTCAATAAATGCACGCTTCTTCAATGCAAAATGCAAATAAAACACTTGAGAAGCCTTCTTCACAAGTTGCCACTTGAACTGTTACATAAAAGCGCTAAAGTTACGACATAAGAATTTCAAGTACTGAAGTGAAAAGTCCAAGCACCATTTCCACTAAAGTAAGGAAAAACATATAAATTATGAGTAATGGGTCTCAGAATAGGGCCTTCAACCGAACAACATCGATCAATGGTCAGACTTGACGATTTTCTGTGAAAGTAATTTTAAGATTACATGGACCCAAGAAACTACCTAAACAAATTTTTTGCTACTTGGATCAATAGTCAGACTTGACCAATGTGAAGTGCATGGAATTGCTTGTACAACTAGCAGATGTACCAAGCCAAAAACTATTATCCAAGTAGACTGATTTGAAGTTGTTGATAGTCACTTCCTGTAACCGTAAAATTAAAATACCCAGCGGCAATTTTGAAAAACGAATTCTGATCTAAGCATTTATGAGACCATGAAACTCTGAACCTAGATACTTGCCTGCTTGTATTGGCACTCAATGGTGTAAGACAATAGTACAGGACTGATATCGCCGGCATCAGGCCGAGAAACGGAGACGATAACTGCCTTGGGTAATTCTTCAAAAATACGATTGGCTTCCTGAGTTGGAGCAGGAGCTAACGAGAACAGCGAAGAGACCACCGAAGGGAATTCCGACTGCATCTGAAAGTAGCGTCCTCCGCCACTGGCGGGAGACATCAACTGCTCAGATGCCATCCTCTGATCTCTTCAACCAAACAAAAAGATAAACCTCGAATTACAGAATTCGATTCCCGAATTCAAGATCTAGCAGGCAAAAGTTCTCTAATTTTTTCGCCACGTGATCTTGCCGCCTTTTGTGATGCTTATAACTTGGGAATTCCGATGAAAAAGATCAATCTGAACACCGAATCGTTCGATGATCCAGAGTGAAAGAGAATCAAATGAAGATATACACCTGAAGGAAAATTCAAAAGTCAGAGAGAGAAAGAGAGGTTGGATTTCTGATTACAGGTGCCCGAAGAAAGCAAGTCAACAAGAACTACGTCGACTTTGACCCCAACACAATTTTTCCTTATTCGCGCGGATACTCCGGTACCGGATCCGGGTCTCTTTTTTTGTAAGTAAATTATTTGGATTATTTTCTTACAACTCATAATGAACATTAATAAATCAATAATCTCAATACCTGTTCTCGTTATAAAAAAAACTACTGCAATGTCTTTCCATTTTATTTTCGTTATTTCTTTACACTAAAAGTGATGGATTCCTAAAATTGCAATTGTGAGATCCAATACATTAGAATATGTTCAATAAAAAAAAAAACAATTTTTCAACAAAATCGATAACGCTTCTTCTACAGGTAAACTCAAAGATTCAACCACAAAAAGTTCAAAACCAAATCACTTCTTTGACTTCTTTGTTACCCTGAAAAAAAGAAAACAAAAACCCAAAATAAATATTGAAATTTCTAGCTATAATTTCCGCCTACTTTAACTTCATGTACATGACAGATTTCTTGCTCTGCTTGTTGCGGTGGTGCTAGTGCAGCAGCAGGTCCCTAAAAATTACAATCACAAAAGCATTAATGAGTGGAGTGTATACAAAACGATAAATGACTACAACAGTAAAACCAATATTGACAAAGAGACATCATTGTCCTGTAAATTTTTCACCTGAGCTAAACGTTCCTCTCTTCTGGCAAATTTTCTCTCTCTGCTAGCCTTGTTCTTAGCACGCTTGGCTTCAAACTGATCAGAGAGTGTCTTTTCTCTTGCCTTCTCAGCCTTTGACTTGTGGATGCTCTCCATAAGCACACACTTGTTCTTGAACACGTTACCCTTCACTTTCATGTACATATCGTGGTACATGTGTCTGCCGATCTTCTTTGACTCACGGTACTTGCTTAATAAACGCCTCAACACCCTCATTCTCCTCATCCAAAGAATCTTGGTTGGTAGCCTAGCCTCTCTTGTACCCTTTCTCTTACCTGAAAACCAAGAAAGATGCATTGAAGTAGTTAGAAAAGACAACGTTCATCAAACCAGTAAAGTTCGGGCAGCGAAAGATATTTTATGCAGGAATATCACATTAGGCCTTTTACCGTATCCAGAGTGACGACCCTTCCTCTTGGCCACGTTCAAACTCCTTGCCCGAGAGCGTGAGTGGATCTTTGTAGGTTTCCTAATAATGAAACCATCCTTCACAAGCTTCCTAATGTTCTGCCCTGTTACAGATCATCCATAAAGGTATTAAGAAGAACATCACTCCCAAAATTCAGTTGACATGCCGATGAATCTGGATAGCCCATCTACGCTTGTAGAAAAACCAGTTGAGTGATACGTGCTGGCAAAAAAAACAATTAGCCATTTGACAACTAAATTTCTAATAAAGACATTATAAAATTCAATCCCATAACCAGAGATGGATCCACATTCACTTTTTGGGGTTCATATGACACTCCTCAAATATATAATTTTTTTTTATCTCACATATAAGTGTAAAAAGTCTTTAGTAGATTTGGTAAAGTTTTGGGTCATTTGACAACTATGGATCAAATCCTTCTATTGATATTTTTTAACTGAAATTTTAAATATATTTATGATATTTTATAATATTATTTTGAAAATTATGGTAATTTTTATAAATAAAATATATTATATTTTTTATAAAAAAATTGATCCAGATAAAATTTTTGCCTAGGTCCACCACGGCGCATAACAATGCTATGAAACTTAAGGCAGAATCTTATTACTGCTAAGGCCTAATTAGAGATATGCATTCATACAAGTGACTCAGAATTCAAACGAGCTCTTTGCAGCTCTATTTCAGACGACTTCAACCTAAAAAGACTGTCATCATACTTTGATTTATCACAGTATAGTGTTAAAAACGAGGTTCCATAATATCAATTGATGAATTATCCTTAATTTACATCAATGAGCAATTTCTATACAATAGTATTAACTTCTTTTTTGATAACAACAACAACAAACTTCCCTTCTTCTGTATGTTTCACTTTTTTTCCATATAGAAACTATAAAATAATTGCAAGGGAAAATTGTTATTAAAACTCCCAACTTTCAGATTTCCGTCATTTTAAGTATCAAGTATCGGGTTTACTAAAATCGACATCAACTTTTGGTTGACTTTCACTTACGGCCCAAAATTTTCGTTGACTCGGCCAAAATTAGACACGTCATTAAATCGTGTAATGGAACAATCAAATAGAGTTAAGCATCATTAACTCTTGGGGTTAAGTCAAAACAACAATGTAAAAGAAAAACAAAAAAATCCCAAATTGATTTCTCACTATTTCGATTTCACTCTTTACCATTTGTACTGAGTAACCCTAGAAATAAGAGAGGTAAATCTTCCATAGTAATCATCGATTGAAATGATAAGACGACAAAAGCTTGTTACTCGATGGAAACCGAGTCGAGCAGTAGGCGAAGGTCATGATATCGACGAAAACCCATCCGGCGGTGAAGCGAGAAGAGATGGTGGTGAGGCGAGAAGGGACGGTGGTGAGGCGAGAAGGGACGGTGGTGAGGTGAGAAGAGACAACGGTGAGGGTGAAGCGAGACACGACAGTGAAGTGGTTTAACAAAGTAAGTGTGTTTCGCCAAATTTAGTAATCTGAGACTTGTTTCGATCTTCTTTTCCTGGTTTTGAGACTTGATTCAAAGTTTCAATCGTCTTTTCGTGTATATTTTCAATCTTTTTTTCTTGGTTCTGAGACTTGATTTAAGTATTTCTTCTCTTTCTTTAGTCCTATGAAGTACCGTTAGAGCTTTAAGTAAGAGACTTTGGTCATTCATGGAAGCTTTTTTGAAATGTAGAAACTGGAGCCAGACTTGAAACAAGAGAAGATGAAGACATACCAGAAGCTATAAGTGATGATACTTGTGAGGTCAGTGGTGATGATGATTGTGAGGTCAATAGTGATGGTGATTCTGATGATTACGATGAAGATGGACCAGAAGGTGTAAGCGGTGAAGAATGCTTAGAAGAACATTTCCATGAGGCTGTGTTGAATGAAGATGAAGCTAGTGATGCAAGCAGTGGTAACAATATATGGGATGATGAGAGGATTCCCGATCTTTCAGCATCTTCAGACGAAGGTGATAACGAAGATGAATCAGAAAGTGAGGTCCGAAGCAATGAAGATCTGCAAGAGCTGCTGGCATTGGGGAAGACTTTCAATTCATCAGAGGATTTGAAGCTTGTTGTGCTTAGGTATTCTCTCAAAACTAGATATAATATTCAGTGGTATAGGTCGCAAGAATTGAAGATTGGTTCAAAATGTGTTGATGCTAAGTGTCAATGGAGAGTATATTGTGGTTATGAGAAGAGAAAGCAGAAGATGATGGTAAAGGTTTACATAAATGAGCACATTTGTACCAAATCGGGTTATACTAAGATGCTGAAGATATCAACGATTGCTCATTTGTTTGCGGAAAGACTAAGAGTGAATCCAAAGATCATAGCGCATGAGATGGTTTCTGAGATAAAGAGAAAGTATAACTTGGAAGTGACTAATGAACAATGTGGTAAGGCGAAGACGAAAGTGATAAGAGAAAGTATAAACAATAAGAGAAAGGAGAGATGAGGGCCAAGGTTTCACAATACCGAGGCAACTCCAAAGGAGGCTTAAAAGACTCAAAAGAGGTCCAAGGAGTCACCAAGGCCAAGTGATGTCAAGAAAACACCAAAAGAAAGCATTTTGGAAAAGTCAACAGTATGACCAAAAAAGTCAACGGTAAGGAGTTGTGCACCGCGGGTAGGCCATCGGGTTGAGAGGCATGTACCGCGGGCAAGGATTTCATGTACCGCATGAAAGTCAACGGACGTTGGAAAAAGTCAATGAATGGGTCATGTACCGTAGGTCGAGGTTCGTGTACCGGAGTCGAGACACGGATGTACCGCATGTCAAGTTTAGCACGTACCATAGGTCGAGAAAACACATACCGCATGCTGAGCTCCTACGTACCATGGGTCAAGTTTCTATGTACTGCGGTACGGGTCAACGGTCGAGGCAAAAAGTCAACATTTTCCAGAATCTTCAATTAGTTGATTTTTGACTTTGGGAGCTTAACTAAGGTTGTTAGGACCTAAATGGAGCCCAACTAGAAGCAATATGAACGTTGGAAGCAAGAGACCACATGTGACTAACTCCTTTATGCTAAGTTCAAGACTTGGACATGTCACTTTCAAGGAGCCTCTCTCTTATGTTTTGTCCTTTAGTGTTTGGACTCTAAGCTTTTATTTTTCTATATAAACCATGTAAGAAGCAATGAGAAAACTAACATTTTGGTTCACACTCTCTCTATTCTCGGCTAATGGCCACAACAATCTCAATTCTCCATTATTCTTACAAACTCTCATTCTCTTGGTTCTACACACAATCTCAATTATTCTCACTTATTCTCATGTATACTTCCGCAAATTCTAACAGAAAGAAAACCCAGTCATGAGAAACACTTTGCACATATATGGGACTACCAAGCAGAGATTTTTCGGTCTAACAAAGACATGAAATTTGAAATTAAGATGATCCCGAGACCAACCATTGGCAGTAAGCTAAGGTTTTATTGATTATATGTTTGTTTTAATTCTCAGAGAACATCATGGAAAGAAACGTGTCGTCCCATCATAGGATAAGATGGAGCATTTTTGAAATGGGATATAAAGGGACAACTATTAGCTACAGTAGGAAGAAATGAGGATAATATGATAGTTTTGATTGCATGGGTTGTAATTGAGATCGAAAATGACACAAACTGGGACTGGTTTGTGCGACAGTTAGCTGCAGATCTCGGTCTTGAAGATGAAAGAAATGTAGCTATTATATCCGATAAACAAAAGGTTTGATCCGATAAACGTAGTTGGTTTGTATTCTCATTAGATTTTGCTTAATGTTTAATGCAAGGACTTGTGAAGGTTTGCACAATGTTCTTCCAGCAACTGAACATCGACAATGTGCGAAACATGTTTTTGAAAGCTGGAAGAAAGACGATCATAGTTTACAACTGAAGCGCATGTTTTGGAAGATAGCACGAAGCTACACCTATGGAGAATATGAAGACAATATCAACCAGTGGAAGAGGTATAATCCAAATGCTTGTAATACTCTTCAGAACACTAATCCTCACTCGTGGTGTAGGGCGTTCTTTAATGAGGGTTTTTGCTGCAACGACAACACCAACAATTTGAGAAAATCCTTCAATCGAACCATTCGTCAAGCAAGGAAACAACCTCTGTTGGACATGTTAAAAGAGATTCGTCGACAATGTATGATTCGTAATGCAAAGCGGTTTAACATTGCAAACCAACTGAAACCAAGTTTCACAAAGAGAGAACATTCGAAGATAGAGAAATGATAGGGAGATCACAGCATTGCATTATACACATGGCAAGAAACGATGAGTATGAGGTATAGTTGAATGGTGTTGGGTATTCGGTGAATATGAACCAACGAACATGGCTACAAAAAATGGTAGGTGGTAGGTATTCCATGTGAGCTTGCCACAAGGGTTATTATTAGTAAGAGACAAAAGGTAGCGACTACGTTAGTGAGTACTACACAGTGGAAATGTGGCGTCGTACTTATTTGGATGGTATTAAACGTGTTCAAGGCATGCAACTATGGCCTAGGATGAGGAGGCTACCTGTATTACCACCACCATGGAGAAAAAGAAACTCCGGAAGACCAAGTAATTATGCAAGGAAGAGAGGTAGAAATGAAAGTTTCTTCATCAGATAAGAATAAGTTGTCACAGAAGCTTAGAGTGATGACGTGTTCAAACTGCAAGGAAGATGGGCACAACAAAAAGACATGTAAAAATCCTACTATTGTAGATCCTCTAAGGAGAAGAAGAGGTGGACCACGAAAGGAGACGGTATGTCATCATTGTCTGATTTTATGTTATACTATACCACGAAAACAGACATGTAAAAATCCTATTTTATGCTTTACTTTACCTTATTTGATTTTTATCTAATTTGTCCAGGATGGAGCACCAATTATGGAACAAGGACCAAAAGCACAAGAAGTTTCACAAAGACATTCACAAGGACTATCACAAGGATTTTCACAAGGAGTTCAACAAGCAAGTTCACAAACTAATCCGCAAGGAGGTACACAAAACGAAGTTCATGGACATTCACCACGCTCACAAGGATTTTGACAATGAGCTTTGGGACCAGGAGGTTCGAGATGGATATCATGGTTTAATTGTTCTAGTTAGTATTTTGGTATTGCTTCGAATATGGAAGTATTCTACTTAAGATGGTTTTATGTTAGTATTTTGCTACTGTTAGTATTTTGGTATTTTAAGTGTTATATTGCAATATGTTTAGTTTAAACATTTGTTAATTAACATGAATTATTGGAGTTATTATGTCCTTAACCGAGACATTTATCATATACATTTTTATGTTCTTAAACGTTTTTAACATTGAAATTTAACATTATCCTCACACAGCTAATCAAATACATTGTTATGTCCTTAAACATTTTAACATTGAAATAGAAATTCAACATTCTCCTCACACAGCTAATCAAATACATTCTCCTTACACTAATAATCTAGAACATATTTATTCTTCTCTCCTTTACCAAACATTTGGTAAACAATGACAACAACTAGAACACAAATACAGACGAGGATGAATTTGGTCATCACTTGCCATTTCCAAATTTTTTTTTGCTCCAAATCACATATTCTTTCAAGTCCTTAATTACAATCTTTAGCTCCTCAATCTCAAATTTAGCATGGCTAATGTCACTTTTAATTACTCTAACTTTTGGTAAACAATCTTGAACTTCCTCAAACACAACATCCTAAACTCACTTAAACAAGTGATCTTATTGCATAAACCAATCACATTATTGTTTTTTCTTCATCATCTAAGTCTGAAAACACTACAAAAACATGTAAAATACTCTACATACATCTTTTTTGCTTTTACAGTGGAAGAATAGACGTCCTGGATTATTTTGAGTCCTAGATGTTAACACTTTTACATCTAATCCACAATTAAACTTCGACAGAAATCCACGTTCTCCACCAACACACAATTGCTCAGAATTTGAACTCATTGGAGAAGAGGAAGAAGAATAAAATAAAAGGAAGTGAGTTTGGCGATAATAAACAAGACTCGAGTACTTGTATCACAAAAACAAAATGAAAAAATGAATTCTGGGTTGAGAGAAATTGAATTGGGGTTGTGTTCAATCTCTCTAGGGTTAGTAAAATCGATTTGGGGATTATCCAGTTTATAACACATCTGCCTTTTTGACTTAACGGGGACAATTAATGATGCTTAACTCTATTTGATTGTTCCGTTACACGATTTAATGACGTGCCTAATTTGACCGAGTCAATAGAAACTTGAGACCGTAAGTAAAAGTCAACTAAAAGTTGATGTCGATTTTGATGAACCCGATACTTGGTACTTAAAATGGCAAAAATATGAATGGCGGGAGTTTTAATAACAGTTTTTTCAATTATATAATAATAGTATGTTAATTGTTATCTTAATAGTAAAGCTCGATCCCGGCAAATACTGGTTGTGCGAATAAAGAGTATTATCAAGCTGCTTGCTTGCTCTGAGCCTAAGATGATCAAGTGTTTAGGCTCCAAATAAATTTGTTTAACAGTACAAAAAAGAGTTGTTGAATGTTGATATTATAATCCAAACGCGATTGGTTGCATACGTTTAAAATAAATTGTCTTTGTTTAAGGCACCACCAATCGTAAGATGCTTTTTGTTCTTTGGGGATTTGATTATGAGTTAATTAATCAATCAGACCGAAATTGGAACGTCAAACAAATAGACAATCTAGTGAAACAATTAGATTCTGTCAATCTTTGAAAAAGCATACGGACCCACTTTTAATTCTTATCAGGACAACTAGTCTTGGAGGTTCACGCATCTAAACTGGATATTCGGTTTTTCGTTTCGTTTCGGTTCTTTTAGTTTTTGGTTCGTTTTGATTCTTTCAATTTTTGGTTCTTTTAGTTATGAAAATATGGTAACCAATGGACCTATTAAATTTTGGTTCGGTTCCGGTTCCGGTTTTTTCAGTTCTAGAAATGAGGTAATCAATAGTTACATGTTAAAATTTGGTTCGGTTTTGGTTTGGTTCCGATTCCAAAACATGGAACCGAATGAATCTCAAAATAATATTGGTTCGGTTTCGAATGGTTACTTTTTCAGAAAAGTAACGAAAAGTAACCAAATATCCAAAAAATATGATTAGTTGTAAACAAAAGTAACCAAAGTATTTTAGTACCAACTAGTTTCAGTTTCTATTTGGTAACTTTTGGTTCTCGTGACTGAACCGAGAACCGAAGTTACCTAAAATTAGAACCGAACGGTTTTTTTTAGAAATCAAAACCGAACCGAGAATCGAAGTTACCTAAAAGTTGGAACCGAATGGTTCTTTTCTCGGAACCAAAATCAAACCGAACCAAAATTTTCGGATCGGTTTTTCAGTTCCAATTTTTTTACCCAGACCTAATCTAAACACAATTTACATCTCTTTATTTAGTTTTCTGCATCTATACGTTAGATTGTAAGAACAATATATTGGGAAAGGTCAAGAGTAAAACATAACTATATATATAGTATATTTATGATGTAAAGTGAAATACAGATGAAAATGTATTTAAAAGAGATTATCAAAATTTCTCAAATAATTATTGTATCTAATATATAAACTACTATTTTCATATAAATGATATAAAATGATATATTTATAAATCATCATATGAATGATGCACTGGTTTAATGTTTAATTTTTTTTTTTGTCAACATTGGGTCACAACTGGTCGGCCCATTAGCCAAGTTTCTACATAATGTAGGCGGTGGAACTCGATCCCTAGTTGTGCAAATACGTTGTCTTTAGTGGACTTACCGCCTGCCACTAGACTAAAGGCCACTTGCAGTTTAATGTTTAATTTAAATTCAAATAAACGCATAATATTATGTAATTCGTATGATTTGTCAAGTTAATCAATAGAATTTAATAAATATATCTCAATATCTACAAAAATATTAAATTTTTGTTTGTTTGGTAGTTTAGAGAGAATGAACATTGAGCTACTAAAGAGGTTTTTCGACCCAGTCTTAAACAAAAAATCTATAAAAATAGAGGGGATAAAAAAACAGTGCTAATTCGTCTGATGATACTAAAATCAGTCTCATCACCTTTTACCATAAAAGTATTCAATCTCTGTAATCTAAAGTATTCACCCTTCGTTTAAACTTCTACTAAACTAGGATTTTTTTTTTGTCAAACAAAACAACCTATACATATTCATTATTCAACCTAAAATTAACAACCCCTATGAAATAAACATCAATTTAATGGAAAATTATTACCCACAGAATATTCTAAATTTCTACCCAAATATGACTCATTTTGTAGCTGCAGTTTTATTATTTATTACAAATCAGCATTAGGAAATAATATAATTACAAATGTATATGCATGCACAACATGATATTTTTCCATAGAAGAAAAATAACCAAATATCAGAAACTGTAAAATAACGCTCGATTTGAGTCGCACATTACACAACACACCAGACACTACCATCGACAGTCTCATGTAACGGCAAAATCTTCACAGTAACGGCGGTTACATTTTCATATAAATTACAGACTTTATTTGACCACATTTTTTTAACTTTTTATTCTTTTTTAAAAAATTTTATTGATACGACGCGATGACATCGTCAAGCATCCACATATCCACCTCGGACACGGACTCATCTAGTTGACTCGGTTGCTCCGCCGAGCTACCGTCTAGCTCAAGGAAAGACTCCAACCTCGATATCTGCCGCTTCAGATCGTAATCAGGTTCATATCCGTAACTAAGGCTCTGAAACTCGTCCCCATTCCCGAATCCAATGCACTCCACCGACTGAGTCAACTCGTCAGGGGAAGAAACGCAAGGCTTCTTTGCCGGAGGCTGATCGGTTATTGATTGTGAAGGTGACGAAGACGGTGGAGGAGATTGATGATTCAGATCTGGGAAGTTGAGCTTAGCTTTATCGCCGCGGATCCGTTTCGCCGCAACGTCATAAGCCACGGCGGCTTTCTCCGCCGTGTTAAACGTCCCAAGCCAGACTCTGACACCTTTCCTTGGATCTCTAATCTCCGCCGCCCATTTTCCCCATGGACGTTTACGTATTCCTCTGTAAACGTTCTTTCTCTTCCTCCGTTTCTCCGTCACCGGCTTCTTCTCCGTTGCCTCATGCTCTTTCTCGCTGACTTCAAACCAAAATTACATTTTCACCCTCACATACTTAACTAAAAAAATCCACTAACAAAATTCATTCAAAATCATCTAAAAATTCTTCTCGAATCCTTATTTTGCTTAAATAATTTTATGATCTATTGCTAGAAAGGAGAGAGAGAACATTTACTGACCTTGGTTGGTGGATTGAAGCTTAGATGTGGAATAAAAACCCCAAAAGTTATCGCCGGCGGAAACATCGAGTTGAGACCAGAGTTCCTCCGCCGTGAGTTTGCGGCCCTTAGCCTTGGTGACAAGAGGAGCAAAGTCTGAAATAATAGCACCGCCACACATTTTCAATGTTTGTTTGATATCTCTCTAACGCTGGGTTTCAAGAAGGAGATAACTTAGGGTGAATGAGAAAGTGTATTTATAGACGAAATTAAATGCTTCATGGTATAACGTCCAACTGAGTTTGAATTAAACATATAGATACTTAATAATTATTTTGATCACCATATTATGATTATTGTATGAGCCCAATTAGGCTCGACCCAATTAGATTCGGCCCATTTACGTTCGGCCCAATATTTTGGCCCAAATCTGCTTAAAGTCTATTTGACAAGCCCATTAAGAAGAAAAGGCCCATCCAGTTCGAGCCCATTAGGTGAATTGGGCCTGTACCTCGCCACCTGAACACGATGACGAGCAGGTGACGAGTCATACGCGATGACGAGCAGGTGCGTGTAACAAAGCCAACACACGGCTCTTCGACACACACATGCAGGCTGACACATGTCAATGAAGAGCACCTGCTCACCATTTTCAACCACTATAAAAGGGAACGTAGGCCATTTGAAAAAATGATAGAAAAATCTGAACTCTCAAGGAACACTGGACGAACATAAAATTGGGCTGCTAGTCGACGAACATAACTTTAGCCACAAATTGACGAACGTAAGAACTAAGAAGATTAGATTCGACGACCATACAATTGAACAACTCTAGTTATCACTCGACGAGCCCAAGCACCCAAGTGGTGAGGCTTTCGACGAGCACAAATACACAGATAATCGATCGATGAGCGCAACCACCAGAAAAGCATAATCGATCGACAAGCGCAACCAACAGAGAAACCTATTGACAAACGCAACTCATACTAACACCCTAGTGGTGACGTACAGTGACGAGCGCGTCATATCGACGAGCGCAATCCTTCATTCCAGAAACAACATCGACGAACATAGATCGATTTAACCAAGCATAATCAATTGACGAGCGCCAGCCAATCTTCAACAAACCACCTGAGACTCATTACACGAAGATCTCGACCCACGAAGAATCTTGATCGACTCATGATCAGCTGATTATCAGAACTACGAGCAGGCTTGATTCCTCATTGGATACGTAGGCAGCCGATCAACGGTGCAGCCAAAATCACAAAACAACGTTTTCGTACCGAAAGCGTTCTAAGACCGGTACGAACAATTATTATTATAAGATAGTACTAGTATTGAAATAGTTTTATGTTCCTTGGTACTAGAGCATGTCTATGGCATAGGCAACATAAGCCACATATTAGAACTCAAAAATTTTAGAATTAATAATTTATTTTAGATTAAAAAAATTATTGATTTCTTTTTCTGTGTATAAGTGATTTTCCTTTTGCATAAACTTTTTTTAATCAGAATTAATAATTTATTCCAATTTTTTCACTTGTTCAATTTTTAATTAGAGAAAACATTAAAGAATTAATGTTTTTAGATTGTTTCTTTTTGTGTTTTTTTTTAAAATTTTTGAATAGAGCTCTCAACCAAATCGGACAGGCTCTGCTTAGTACATGACAGGTACAACAAATTAAAGAGTAATCCATATGACGACAAAAATTAGAAGCGTTTTTTAAGGTCATCTGGAAACAAAACGTAAGACAATGTCATTAATTATTTGTTCGGTAATTGGATTGTTGCGTCCACGAGCGTCGGGTCCATCCAAATATTAATGGTGTTATATACACGCAATCGACTATACTATCCTTTTCTCTATACGAATCTTTTTTTATCTGGAAATCATTTATTTAATGTATCCTTGATTGAAGAAAGTGGCGAATTTGTTTATTAGACTGATAATTAGTATTCTTTGAGTTATATAGAAATTTATGAAAATATTTTTTACCTCAGAAAATTGATTAATTAATAATCAAAAATACATATCTTTTGTAAGAGAACTAAGGAAATACCAAACGAGATCTAAAATCAATCAGTTTAAGAACCTAAACTCGATTATGAATGTATGATGCATAACTTGGATACATAAAATAAGTTACTATATAGTTGACGAACAAAAAACCAAATAACATCTAAAAGTATTGTAATTTAATGACAAGAGGTGATGATTAAATTTGTGTAATATGCGTTATACGTTACACGTTCCTTACACTGTCTGAAGAGTAAGGTTCTCGTTTATTACAACGCAAATTTTACGGCTAGCTTGCCACTTTATTCACGATGAGTGTTCAACTCTATCTAAACTAGCTCGAGCTTATCACAATATTCAATAAAACATCGATGTTCAAATATTTCGTGAAAAATTTCAAAAAATATGTTAAAAAAAAGTCAATTGGTAACAATCGACAACATGTACGTATATTGATCCCTTAAAATAAAAATAAAAATACATTCGTAACCCACATTCCGCATAAGTTGAGTCACTATAGAATAACTCGTAGCTGAAGAGTTCGTTAATGGATGAAATTAAGGATCTGAGAAAATAATTATATGAACCCTGATGCATTTAAAGACAAATGTACCATTCTTTTACGTGCAATAATACCTTTGTGCAGTCGGCTACAGCCTTCTTATACTCTCCAACTTCTTTGTAACATGAAGCCCTAGATGAAAGAACCTCTGCTGATCCAGCTTGATCGCCAGCTTTATCCATAAAAATCACAGCCCAAGACAGCCAGTTTATAGCATCAGAATACTGGCCTTGTCTCTGGTATCAATGCCTTTGCTCTTAGCTGATGTAACTGATACACCCGGTGGAGGTGGTGGCAACCCATCAATGCTTCGGCGCAGGTTGATGTATTGTTTCCCATCAACCCATCTGATTTTGCACTCTCAAAGCATGTATCTTTAGCAAGATTTTGCAGTCAGAAGACATAAATATTGTTTCCCAGTTAAAAGGATTTGTTTTTTTTCTTCCAAAATTGTAAAGATGCATGCCTTGAGAATGCAAAATCAGATGCTAAAGATATAGCAAAGTCTATAGAAATTGAAGCTATATTTTCTATAAAAGAAAAACATGTCATAAAAAGGAAGAAAAAATTGGTGAAAATCAGAGGCGAAAATAAATATTTTGTAAGGATCTAATTTGAGGTCGTCACGAAAAAGAAATACTGTCTCGGCTACAAACTAATTTGAGATCACATGAATCAGTATGGATAAGTCCAAGAGGTTTGATATTTCTTTTTACTTGAGGTGATGGTATTTTGGTGAGTTTTCTTGAATGCATATTGCATATTTGTTTTTGTTTATTGGACATTTAAGAATTAAATTTAAATTCATTAATCTATCAGTTGATTTAGAATTTATATGTCCAAAACGCATATCCAATTATTGTAAGACTCAACCACATAAACAAATGAGCTCTTATTATTATTGGAAATTGTTATAACATTTTCGAATCTTGAAACCCTACTATTATTGTGGAAATTTATTACACTCGTTTTAACTAATCCTCTTGATACACAACCCTTCCTAATAAACACCTCATTTGTAACACTTGTCTCCCAACTTTTGAGACAACGTGTTATTCAGTGCCAAATAAATACTTAACTCAATTCAAAAATGGTCCCAAAATCTTACATAAAACTTATTGAATAAAAATGTTTAGAATAGAGAAAAATATTGAAAATATCATTTAAAAGAAGGGAAATAACAGAAATAAATAACTTCAAATAACCGGGAGACTCGAACCAGCTACTCACGAATCTCAAGCTAATTTGGAAATGGAGAAAAAGAGGGGGTGAGTATAAATACTTAGTGAGGAACTCACTTATACTCACTGAGGCTTTAAAGTTCTAGCCTAATTAAAGCAAGTCTATCCTAACCACATAAAGCAAACATGTACAAATCGTGTTTTTCAACGAGTTGTACCAAACATGTCGGTCCACCATAGCAGCCAACTCTACACACATCGGTTCAACCATCCTCTAGATGGCTTCAGCTCGTCCCAAAGCTTGATCCTTCCTAGCTCGTCAGCGGTTTTTGGGCTGAAGCGTTCCCGTTGGTCCACTTCTGACCATCTATCTCTTTTTTGCAGAAATGCCGGTCCATAGCCAAATATTTATTCCGTGTCACCACTCTTTAAGAGATAGCTCTAAACATCATTTAATTATTTCTTTTCTTTTTATCAACTCAAAATAATATTGATTCTCAACAATACTTCACATCACAATTATATTTAAATATTCATTTAATATAAAATATAATTCACATAACTATCTTATTATCAAACAATCATACAATTCTAAAATTATTATTTATAGTAATAGTATATTTATATTTATACCTATTTTTTTTATATTTATTAAAATACTTTAATAATTATTATTAATAATAAGATAAACTGACTCTAATTTAAACTAAAACTAAAAGTCTTGTAGATCATGTCCTCACCTTGATTGGCCGATGAATTAATCAAAAAACGCAGGAAAAATAAGCTTAATCACAAAACCCAGCAGATACTTTCGTGCACAAGCAAATGACAGGAATTAGGGCTCTTCAGTAAATAATACAGATGATACTTGCGGGTTAAGGTATACGATTTCTGATGAAACCTTACCTAAATCTGAAGGTCTGATTGTCCATTTTCCTTCTTGGATATGTCCTCTATCCAAAACCAGCTTCGATCTAGCCTTCTTTGCTTAGATATATTCAGAATTCGTCCCTAAACAAGCCAAGTCAAACACATATTTTTGAACAGAAACTCAGATTTTCTTCAAGTCTGAAACTGAAAACAGATTTCGTCTCTTACCTTAATCTAATTGTAACTCTTTCAATATAGCTCTGATTAACGAACGTTTTGCGGCTAAGGATTTTTGAGAGAAAGATCTTTCCAGAGCTATAAAGATCACGATTAGAGGATCAGTGACGAAAAAGTTATGAGCCCCGAAAGTAAGCTGTTTGGAATAGTTTTCTTACCAGATTGAGGCTTCGGTAAGTAGGGATAGAAATTCCGGCGATAGAAAAGGTGACCTGGGATTTCAAAAGTGAACGTGTGAGGAGAGGAAAGAGCTTTGACGGCGTTGAAAATAAAAGGAATAAGAGAGATGTGAGAGATACTAGGTATTTGGTTGATATGATCTTATCTCCTCTTTATTTCTCCAACAAATTCTCTCTCTACTTCAAACTCTTTGATGGATATGGCAAACTCTTTGATTTATAGGTTTAATGGGTCTCACATTTTTCCAGCCAATATGAAGCAAATACATGCTTAAGAAAGTCATAGCCAATTGAAGTGTTTCTTAAGAAACCTAAAACCAATTAAAACTTGGCTCATTAAGTATTTAAATTGTTTTCGACAATTTTTCTTGCATAGTTTAATCAAATATTTTCCATTTAAACTTTCTTTATTCTTCACTAAATTAAGTACCCATTCCAAAAATTCTAAAAATTTCAAAAATCATTATTTTGATTTATAAAATGAAAAACAATTGTATGTCAAAAAAATGAAATTCTAACATTGTTAAATGATAATAGAAAGGACATGCACCATTGACTTAGAAACAAAAAAAAAAATTTCTTTTCGCTCCGCATTCTAGTATAGTATTCTTCTAGCTGTTTGTTTCTTTTTTTGGCATCTTTTTCAAAAGTAAAAAAACAGTTTCTTAACAACATGATTTTGTTCCTTTTAAGGAAACCTTATTCAGAAATACATGTTTTTCCGGTGGTCTTCTTTCTTAATGGGTCTCCATGGCAACGCCTGACTCTTAGCAGGGGTTGTATCACGTTTGTGTGACACATCTATCACTCTATGTTCTCTTTGTTGTAGATCCTTTCTTACCAGCTTAGGGAACTCCTTACCTATTTTTATCTGGAGAATCCTACGGTGTTGTGCTATATCGGTGGAACTCTCCAGCCCTTCAAGTGTGCTTAACTTTACTATCATGGCTAATCGTTTCTCGGCCACCCAGAAAGAGAAAGTTGTGGCTCACGAGCAAGTCTCTACACATGAATCACATGTCCAAATTCCATCATTTGATAACTCTCAGCTTGTTTAAACTAATAATCTTACTATAGTAGACAGACTAACAAATGCTCGGCAATAGCGAGTGGGACCATAGTTCCCTTCCTCTGTGAACATTGGAGAACAAGAAAAAAAGTGTCTGGTGCGGATTTAGGCCAAGGGCTATTCCACTTCAAGTTCTCAAACTAGGATGACTTCAACCAAGTTCTCAATAATCGACCTTATCATTTCGCAAGGTGGATGCTCATTCTGCAAATATGGGAAGTTACAACTGACAACTCTTTTTCGTCTTTAATACCTTTCTAGATCAAAGTCCAAAAGATTCCACTCCACCTCTAGCCCGAGACAATTCTACAGAGCTCCATGTTTTCCTCTGACTGGCTTGGTAGATTCTCCTCTTGCAGGTTGGATTGTCTGGAATAATTCGAAAGGCCATAAATAATCTCCTTTTCAAGGATATGGCTTGGACTGAATCTGAGACTATAATCAGGGCTATAAATGACGCAAAAGAGTAAAGCAAAGCACATTTTGAATAGAAACAAGAAGCCCAATCCTATCACTCACCGCGAGCCGAAAAATTCCCAAATCATATGCGGCTCTGATGCAACATCGGCTTGCCACTCATGGCTGAAGCATTGGCGATGGAGTGGCCATAATTGATGCCCATGGACTAGGATTCTCTTAGCTATCCTTCAAATCAGATTCTCAATCCTTTATTAAAGCCATTAACTCCGGCTCACCTCCATTGGAGATCTATGGAGTATCTTCGGATATCTTGCTCTTTTCCTTCTCTTCACTTCAATGAATTTTATGTTTATCCCTAGAGAGCAAAATCAATTTGCAGATCGATTAGCTAAGAATGTCTTAATGGTTTGATAAAATAAAAAAAAACTTTATTAAGTAATATAATAATTATATGTCAAAAATGAAATTCTAACATTGCTAGCTTAACAATCTATGTGTTGAAACTTTGTTCCTTTGTGAATATTGCTTTGGTTTTATCTCAACAAAATTTTTTTTCTGTTGAAATGTGAATTTATTGATCAACAAAAAATATATTTACAAAATGAGTTTAGAACAAATAAAGAATTTAGTTTTTGTCTAAAATAAATAAAGAATTAATAAATCATCTTATCCTCACTTCAACCCATCTATGCAATAAACCATGAAGCTTGTGGGGAAAGACGTAATGAAGAGAAGTGATGTGGTTTCGTATGACTTTATTAATCAAACGTGTAAGTGCGGAAGCACACATAGCTATACGACCGTGCACTCTCGAGTTACATTTGTGCCAATTGTGATAGATGATCATTTGGAGAGCCATCTTGTAGATGATAGCATCATGTAAGTCACGCCTATGACCAAGAAAAGAGGATATTGTGTCATCCCAATGTAGAGTAATCATCTCAGTCAAAAGATGATTACATAAATCTGTCCAGACAGTGTAACTATATGGAAAGGCGAAGAACAAGTGATCCCTAGTCTCATTCCTTTCTCCACATAACACACAATGTTCTCTTCCCCGTATTCTCATCATATCCCAAATATACAACCTATTTCTCATAGCAAGCCAGGAAATAAAAGCAAATCTAGGAACACCTTGAGTAAACCAAATCAGTTTATGCCATAGTACCTTAGGGCAATGAATCTGCAGTTGATCCCAAATTCTGGAGGAGGAGAATTCCTCTCAGAATTCGCCAGGAGAATGTAGCCAGAGATAAGCATCATCGCCTATGGAAGGTGATGGCACATGTTCTGGTCTAATAGCAGCGAGGAGCTGACCCAAATGTCTACTTCGAACCAGCTGTGGCAACAATTCAGAATTGATAACTGCATCTTTAACCTTTGCTGAGCGAAATAAACTAAGATACCGAGTTCCCGATTCCTAAGTATGATCCATGATTTTCCCTAAAGAGCACTAACTACCATACCAAAAGGAAGTTGTATTACCCGACTTAATGCAAACCTTTATGAAATCATAAGTTAAATCTCTCAGCTTTAACAGTTTGCGCCATATCCACTATCTTGTGGTACCACTCTTAACTTCCCAGAATGAGCTATATTTAAGTAGATAACGTTTTGTCCAAATTACCCAGAGAGATTAAGGACAAGAGAACAACCTCCAAATAAGCTTTAGTGCAAAAACCTGATAGGAATCTCTAAGTAGTCTTATTCCAAGCCTACTTTCATACTTTGGCATAAATACATCTGATCAATTAACCTTAGCTTTACTAGAATTTTTTGGGGAACTAGACCAGAGAAATGATGCACACAAACGTTTTATCTCATCAGAAGTTTGCAATGCTTGCAATGACCAAGTTGATTAACTGTAACCTACCAGCAAAAGACAAGAATTTTGTAGCCTAAGCAGTCATACACCCTTTTACCTTATCAAGTAGCGGTGCATAATCCAAACGAGACAGAGACTTTGTAGTCAAGAGCAAATCAAGGTACCAAATTGGTAGTGTATAAGGAGAAATACCATGACGAATAACCGCCTCTAGAAGAGGACCACAATTCCTTCCCGCCATATAGATCAAAGATTTGGTCGGATTTATGTGCAAACCTAATACATCTGCAAATTCATTCATCAATCCAAGAATTCCTTCAAATGAGTTAGCTTTACCATCAGTGAACACCATGATGTTGTCGGCAAAGCTTAAGTGTGTAAGATTAACCTCCTTACAATGCAGATGGTAACCAAACCGAGAGTACCCTTGTCGTATTCCTCTTGAACTTTTAAAAAAACCATGCAGGTCACCATTGACCAAAACAGAAAATGATGTCGTTGAGAAGCAAACATAGATCCAATGTATAAAAAAATCTGACAGCTTCATAGCTTTAAGAACACCCACTATAAAACTCCAATCCACCGTGTCGAATGCCTTTGCGATGTCAAATTTGATATCACACCGAGAAGAGATATTAATCTTGTGATAATTTCTCACAAATTTTGTAGCAAGTAACACATTTCCAACAATAACTTCTTTTTCACAAAAGCACACTAGTTACGAGCAATGGCATTAGAATAGTTTTCAAACGGTTTTACAATAAGTTTAGATATAATCTTATAGATGAGGTTGCAGCAAGCGATAGGTCAATATCTCTCATAGTTTCAACAGCGGAGTGTTGGGGATTAAGGGTAGTGTTGTTGCGTTCACACCTGATGAGAGGAAGCAAAATCTAAAGAAAGATTGCACTACTACTACAAAATTGATATGCATGATTTTTACCATGTTTTAGAATCTCATTTAGCTTAGTTTGCATGCATATTCATAGCATTCTCACCATTTTAGAGTCACTTTAGGTCCGTATTGTACATTTTGCATTTGCATAGCATACATACTGCATTTGGTTTGTTATTAGGCACTTTGGAAGGATTTTGGACCATTTTGGAAGGTGATGGACGTGAGGATGGACATGGACCTGAACGGAGTGTTGTACGTGATAAAAGGAAACGACCAAGTGTTGGAACCAGACAGACTCGACATGGCCTACTTGACCACACTTGGTTGAGTTAGGCACTTTTAAAGAATTTCACCCGCAGCTCGAACCAGACACTGGACCGGATGGGTCGAGTCTTAACTTCACCAAGATCATCCGGAGAACTGCTTGACTAAAGAACCCACCACTCGAGACTCGAGTGCAGAACTACCGTGCACAATTCTGCCTACTAGACTGACAGACTCGAGTAGCACAGACTCGAGTCTCCTGGAAAAAAGCAAGAAACAAGACCACTCGATTCTGAGACTCGACCAAATTCTGGTCGAGTCATGATTCCGAACTTTTGTTTTGTTGACTTTCTTAATTCTACGTCTTGACTTTTAAGGGTTTGTGTAATGGGCTATAAATACCCATAAACACCCAGAATAACGGACGCTTTTCTTTCTAATTTGTGGCTAAGTTTGAACTCTTTCTTCGCGTTAGATTTCTTGTAATCTCTGAGTTGATTTTAGCTTAATGCATTGAGTTTTAGCTTTTAATCTTTTGATCTTTGTTATTTACCTTTCCATTAAGCTTGCTGATCATGTTTATTATTGTCTTTGTTGAGTTGATAATGTTGATTAGTGAGTAGATTTGCTTAGGTTTTAAGAGGAAATGGTTAGATTGATGTGAAACTAGGATGTTTCCAGCTTGCTTAAGCTCTTCCATGCTAGGATTTTTTTAGATTTGGTGTGCTTAATGCTTGTTTCTACTTGATCACTAGAAATCTGATGTTAGCTTGTCTCACCCGCAAGGTGTTCGATTAAATGCATGATAGAACCAAAGTCTGAGATATGTTAGTTTATACCAAGGGATTTGTTGCGTAAATAACATATTGGCTAAAATAAGTTGATTCTTAGTGCCTGCTAGTTCGGATTCCACTAACGGAAGTTAGGTCTGACCCTTGCTTGTTGAGTGTATTGACCACGGACGTGGCTATGTTATCGTTCAACTTATTGCCTAGAAATCACCTTAATTAGGTTATTGAGCAAGATGAAAGGCCCTGGTGTAGTGTTGATCCATAATCCAAATCCTCTTAAACCTTTATTCCCGTTTATTGCCTATCGTTTATCGTTCATTTCTGTTTATCGTTTATTTTGCTTGCTGAGCTATTTATGTATTTTTATTGCTTGTTATGTGTCCATTTTATTGTTATTGTTATGCTTCAGTTCCGTGACACTTTGATGAACTAAATATCGAGTTAGGATTAGGTTGATCCGTATAAGTCTTGATTGTTAGCATCACACTTAACTTGGATTGACATCTTTAATACTACATCAACATGTTTGTATTTTAGGGAATTATTAGATCTGATTGAGCGAACCCGTAGAGAAATCTTGTTATCAAATTGACGCCGTTGCGAAATTAAGTGTTTGCTTGCAACATTTGGGACACTTGGGTCTCTTGAGACCAAGCTCCCCGCGATTATAGAGAGAACTGACTACTCGTTTTCTCTATTTGTGGTGATTTTTCAGGTACCTCGACCTGCTTAATTGACCTGTCCAACTCGAGTTATGATTTCTGCTCACCTAGCTTCACGCCTCGAGTCTCTCACTCGACTAACACTCAGTCGAGTCTTCCATCTGTCACCAAGTTTTTGCTACTCGGCTCTGTCACTCGATCTACATAGGGTCAAGTTAGTTTTTCTGGATGATATTCTGGTTGTATGTAGACAAGATCAAAGGGTAATCGGAATCTTATTCGCTACATATACAACATTAATCAGTTGCCACAAGAGCTATGAGAACAGCGGGATAGGTTACAGGCTGTTCAACAGGAATAAGCGGGTATAGAGAACTAGAATGCACCACCACCTATACACGAGCCTCAACAGCGGAGGCCAAGACACATCGGTGCTGGAGACTCACTTACCACTCATCGCACAAGGCATGGGATTGTTCCCCTAGCCATTCCGAAGAACAATTTTGAGATCAAGAGTGGACTCATAACCATGATCCAGAATCAAAATTTCCATGGTCTTCCTGTTGAAGATCGCCTTGGTCATTTAGATGAATTCTAGTGGCTCTACAACCTAACTAAAATCAACGGGGTTAGTGAGGATGCTTTCAAGCTGAGACTATTTCCATTCTCTTTAGGTGATAAAGCACAACAATGAGAGAAACATCTACCTCAGGGTTCTATCCCCTCATGGGCTCAATGCAAATAGGCATTCATTTCTTCTCAAATTCTCTGACAGCAAAGCTTCGAAACAACATATCAGGTTGTATCCAAAAGCATTCTTTGAATCTTGAGAACAGTTCAAGTTTTACCAATCCCAATGTCCTTATCATGGGTTCAGTGACGAGTCTTTACTCAGCACTCTCTATCGGGGTGTTCTACCGAAAATCCGCATGCTTTTGGATATAGCTAGCAACAACAACTTTCTCAACAAAGAAGTTGACGTTGGCTGGGAATTAGTGGAAAATCTAGCAGTTGCGGATAGTAACTACAGTGAAAGCTATGATCACACTCCACGGGGTAACGGTTCAGCTGAGTCCGACACAACGAGTATAAAGGAAATCAAAGCTCTTAATGAGAAGATCGATTAGCTCATCTTGGCTACATCTCAGAAATAGGTTCATATGGTTTGTGAAGACGACATAGTCGACGAAGATGAAGACGGTTAGGTTGAGGAGGTTAGCTTTCTACAGAATCAGAGAGGTTACAAGAACTACAATGCCTACAAGCAGAATCCGAACTTGTCTTACCGCAGCACCAACGTTGCAAATCCGCAAGGTCAAGTCAACCGACCCCAGCAACAACAAGCCCAATCTAAATTGTACATTCCAAAGCAGACTTACAACAATTATAAAGTAGCCCCAGCGGTACCACCAGGGTACCAACCTAATCAGGCTGCGCAACATGAATATACTTCAACAGCTCATTCAAGGGCAACAATCTAGTGCCAAAGAGTTATCAAAAATGCAAGCTGAGTTGCATAGCAAGATTGATGCCTCACATACTAATTTTAACTGCAAGTTCGAAACATTGAATGCGCAGCTGAAGTATGTTGAGATTCTACAAGCATCTTCTTCTACTGTGAAGACTGCAAGTCAATTACCAGGTAAAGCGGTTCAAAACCCGGAGGAGTACACTGCCTAATCTATTACTCTACGGAGTGATAAAGAATTTCCCCCACGTGTTGGTGATGTTGCTGTTACTGCGGACAGTAAGGTTCAAGACGGGGATGACAACTTTTCCAAAGGTGGAGCTAAAAATTCATAAAAAACAGCCTCAATACCCAAGCTCGACCCGACAACTCGGCTGAAGAAGAGTCGAGTTGTCCCTAGTACCTCACCTAAGATGAGACTCGAGTCTCAAACTCGACCTACACTAGGTCGAGTTGAGCCTTTTGAACCCCAAAAATCTGCATCTCTGCAGAACGTGAGCAAATCTCCAACTCCGCCTCCATATAAACCGCAACTTCCTTTTCCTCAAAGGTTCAAGATGGAACTTGGTGAGAAATACAAGAACCTTTTTGACAATCAGATGAAAGAGATTGAGCTGAAAATTCCCCTACTTGATGCATTCACTTTTATTCCGCAGTATCACAAATTCTTCAAGGAAGTCGTCAAGGAAAGGACCAAAGAAGTAGAGGGTATGGGAATTAAGACTCATGAGTGTAGTGTCATCGCACAGATGAAGGTAGTGCAGGAGAAGCTAGAGGACCCCAGAACATTCACTTTACCATGCTCGTTGGGTCATTTAACTTTCAGCAAATGCCTTTGCGATCTCGGAGCTTCAATCAGTTTAATGCCGCTTTCAATTGCAAAGAGGCTAGGATTCAACAATTACAAGTCTTGTAAGCTCTCTTTGATCCTAGCTGATAGGTCCGCTCGACTGCCGTATGGTATATTGGAGGATTTGCCTATCAAAATCGGCAATGTGGAAATGCCCACATATTTCATAGTGCTGGATATGGGTGAAGAACCAAAAGATCTGCTGCTTTTGGGCATAACGTTTTTAGCCTCAGCTGGAGCATTATTTGATGTGAGGAGTGGGACTATTGAGCTGAACCTTGGTAAAGATCTCAAGATGAAATTCGGCATCAATGATGCAACGAGGAAGCCAACTATTGAAGGACAAACGTTCTCGATTGAAGGATTGAACAAGATGGATGTTAAACCATTTAAACTCCCTCATGTTGTATTGGTGAAGAGCTGCAAGCCCAGTGATTACCGTAGCAAGACTCCTATGTAGGAAGAGGTTGTGGACGGGAAAAGCTTTGCGTCCATGTTTGCTTGTGATGAGACTGCACAGCCACCGATTAGGGAATTATGCATGCCACCAACGTTACATCTCAGATCTGGTATAATACTAAAACCGATCGGATACTTGGATGGAGCAATGGAATATAAGGTTAACAGTAGTAAGCGTCCCAAGCCTTTTGCAAAGGTCAAGCAATTACTTCTCCCATCACAGCTCAAACCAGATTGGTCGGGACCTTTTGACATCAAAGAAGTTATGCCTTGCGGAGCCATAATTTTGGTTAACAAGGAAGGAGATGATCTACCGTTGAATGGGCAGAAAGTTAAGGTTTACGTAAACGCTAGAACAAAGGGGACTCCGCCTCTCTCTGATCCATCCCAACTCTAATAAGGATAAAGAATCAAGCTAAGTGACTATAAACAAGCTCACTTGCGAGGAAGTCCCATGCATATCCTTGTAAATATTCTATTTGCGTTTTTTATTTTCTAATTATCTTTCTTTTAGCAGTCTTTTCTCTCTTGTGGATGTTTCTCTGCTTTCAGACCGTAAACGAGAACATCGAGTCAAGTGCATTGCTATAAGCATCTAGAACCAAGGATCAAAACCTCCTAAGGCTCTAAAGTTGGCCAACTCGAGTGCTATACTAAACGCACAACTTGAGTCTCTTACTCGAGTGGCCAGCCCGAGTCAAGTAGTGATCTAGCTTAACTCAACCAATATCACTCGAATAGCCAACTTGAGTTACGAGAATATGTGGCCATAAATTAACTCGAGTTAAATCATGTGGACAAGAGAACTCGAGTTAGTTTAACTCGACCTGGATTGAATTTAATGCTGACTCAAGTTAAGCTTTGTGTGGACCAAAATGAAGCAGCATTAACTGCACATGGCTTCCCACTCTCCTATATATAGTGGTATCCTCCTCACAATTCAGCTCACATCAGCAAACTCACTCACTCTCTACAACCTTCTCTCTAGACGCTAAGTCCCAGCTTTCAGCCAAGTCTCGAGTCTAAAACCCAAACTCGACCAAGCCAAATCGAGGAGCTCGGTCGAGTTCACCCCGAATCTCGTACTCCTAGCCACATCAGCACCACTCGACCCAGTTCAGTCGAGGGTGACAGTCGAGGCTCTTAGGAACCCCGATTCCCGTGACCAAAAACGCACAACTTGACCCATTTTCAGTCGAGTGCCCCGGTTGAGCTAGCGTATTCCAAGTAATTTTCCAGCCTCAATTTTTTTCATTCTAACATCATGTCTTCGTCTCTTGCTTCCTGGCGTGCAAATCAAATACGGAACAGGGGCAGAATCAACAAGAGAAATAGAAAGCTTCATCCAACTAAAGAACCTCCAGTAGCTCCCCTAGACAGTCCAGAAGACAGAAGGAGGTGTTTTATGGCAAATCGGAGGTTGATCTTGCAGTCTGAAAGTGATGAGGAATAGGTGTCTATTGAGCAAAGTAAGGCAAGTACAAGCGTGACTCTCTACGGAGAAATCAATATCCAGCTGATTTTCTGAATATGTCCAGAATGCTCTTGAAAGAGAGAAAAGAACAAGAGAGCAGAGGTTCTCCAGAATGCATGAGGAAGAGCAGAAAAGGTTACATGCTTGAGAAATGAATACCCCAGACATCAGAGGGAAAGAAATCGCTCCTCTATCCGAGAATGAAGGCGAGACACCACAAGTAAGCGATGATGATGCTGGGAATACCTATCTTGAAATCGAGTATATGGAAGAAGGTTCGCCGAGTATTGATGATCAGGCTAAGAAGAATCCGATCAAGAAGAATCTGGCAACGAGGATAGGGAATCACCAAGACGTGAACTACAGACTGAGCTAACAAGAGCCTTAACCGATCTGATGGCACTTGGGTACAGTGAGGATGAAGCCTTGATCGCATATGAAGAAAAACAATGTGAGCTATGGCAGAAGCAAGCTCTGCAAAGAGCTAGCCTGATAAGTGCTTGGGAAGCGTTAAATGCAATGGGATTCGAAGTTAGGTGGACAACGCGTGTTTAACCCATCTCACGCAAAAGGTAATTGCGTACGTAAACCTTGTATTAATTACATCCGCAGAGCTGTTGGGGAAGTCTTTTTCACTAGGGACTCTACATCTCCGATCAATCTAGGAAAGATGCATATGTTAGTCACAACACTAAAAGGGACCATCGGAGAAATGCCTAGCGGTATGCTGATAATCGGAGATGATGCAAATTCTGGGTTGGCCTTTGTATTGGCGAGGCAATTAATAGAGTATAGAGTAAGAGCTGCAGTACAAGCAAAAAGAAATAAGCCCAAGCGGATCAATATAGGTGGACCGTTTTATCGGATCATGAAGAAGTGTGGAGTAAATATTGATAAATCAAACTGCATTGAACCCTGCTACATGGACGTTGAATATCTAAACGTCAACAAATTTTAGCATGGGGTGAATATGACGGGAAGCTAGTTTACAAGTTCGTACATCCGGAAGAGCCAAATGCACGCATTGTGCTGCTATGCCCCGAATTCACTTCTATACTAATGAGGTAAGAATGCAGATTTTATTCCACCTGTGCATGCTCTTATTGATCCAGATGCTCCGCCAATCCGCTAGCCGATTCTAGCGAGTGTAGAGGAGCTTGATTCAGAGGAGTATCTTTTGAAGGAGTATGATGCACGGAGACAAGGAGCTACTATTAAAGAAGCTCTCAAATGGATAACTCTACTCCAAAAGATGAATAAGTGGCTCATCAAGAAGGTGAAGGGTCTGGTCATGCATAAAGAGGAATGGAATCAAGAAAAAGTTGATCTTAGACGAGAAATAGATGCTCTCAAGGAGCAATTCAGTGCTGAACTACCCCGAGCGCCTGCTACTCTTCAAAGGCGTCACTCCATATCTGTGGAGAACACTCGTATTCAGCACCAAGAGCCTCCAAGACACTATTCCGCAGAGCTAAGGACTTACCAGAGGAGGCCATGCAAGGCCAAGGCAACGCACTCGAGTCCCTCACTCGATCAATAGTGACTAGAGTGGCCTCAATCAGCTCCTAAAAATCCAGCCTCGACCTTCCAGCTCGATAAGCTAGGACTCGAGTCGTACCATCCTACTTCGAAAATCTATGCCTCGACTGATCAACTCGACCCCCAGCAGCTCGAGGTGCCTCCAAACGTTGGAGATTATACTTTGGAGAGCATGAATTTCTTCGGTCTCTGAACGGTACCAAATTCCTTCCCTCATTGTAAATATCATTGCATTTTAAATTTTGTTGCTGGTCTAGAATTCTCTTTCAAGCTTTTATGCACACAAGGGACTGTGTGATTTAAGTTTGGGGGAGGGTTCTAGAGGATATTAACCATGTTTGCTTTGTTCTTAGTTTTGATTTTCATTCATTTCATGCATAGCATAAAAATCTATTCAGATTTTTTTATTTTGGGCATTGCATTTCATATAAGGCATATAAAAACCAAATTAATCGAAAACCACTTTCAAAAATCCATAAAAAGAGTGTCATATAGCTGCATTCATGTAGGATCGAGGCTAGTTTTGCATAGGGGATTATGATGACTACGCCTGTTGAGCTTGTTGATTCTTTGTGCTAAATTCACCGCCCTAGATATAAGTTGTTTGCTGCATGCTTTCCTGTCCGAAATGTAAAACTGCACCATGTTAGGAAGGTTTAGTCAAGCATTCACGCCTAATTGAATCATGTTGTAATCTGATGCCAATCCTTGCTTAAGTGAAAATCGTAATCTTAACTGTTAATTATCGGGTATATGCATCGATTTTAAGCTTGTGGATTATAGAAAATATTTTGATTTCCTTTATCATCATGCAGTCTATCTTGTTAATCCAAATAGACTCCTACCATGCACTGTACCTTCGTTTAAACCATCCGTTGTTTGATGTGTGTTTCGTGAGGTATATTTTTGGTTTAATCTTGGCATAAAGTGTTAGGTGAAAGCCGACAAGAACATGACTTCATGTAGATGCTGGTCCATAATTTTTAGACCAGATAGAATTAGGTGGTTTTGATTATGGATATGAGAATGCATATGTCTAAGTGGAAACAGAACGAAAAGAAAAGAAAAAAGAATGAAAAGAAAAAGGCTAAGTAAAGATTGTCTAAAGGAGAAAGGGGCATGAAAGTGTTTGAAGTTTTCTAGTAAAGGTTTTGGGGAATGAAAAGAAAGGAAAAGACTGGTTCTAAGTAAAAGAAAAAGGAAGAAAAAGAAACAAGAAGAACCGAGTGCTGTAAATGTTTAAAGTCCCAAACCGCTAGAAAACGCAAGTTTGTGAACCTTTCCCTCGTTAGATTTATGAATGGAAAACCTCTTAAATATGATCTTGGTGGCTAAAAAAGAAACAAAAAACCTTGAATGAAAAGGGTAGATTAGGATCAGATTCTGGGTTTAGACTGCTAGGATGAATCCGATCTGGGTATACGGGTAGATGAAGTCATGTTCTTGTATGCGCCTATTGGTTCTCACCTTTAGCATTATGTTGAAGCTTAATTCATTTCATTGAGTGATCCCCGTGCATTGATAGACCATTACTATATAGAGATCGTTCTATTCTCTTGATATTACCCTTAGCCAAACAAGCTTGTAAATGGTTGCATATGCTCGATTCATGGTTCTGTGCTAAATGAATGCTAAAAGGATTGGCTGAAGTGAATGCATGTATAGGTTAAGGCTGAGCTTAGGCTAGATTGTGATTGACATGGCTAAAGTTTTTGGAGTACGGCTTGTTTAGTGTGCATCTTAGAACTTGTATCTAGGACTGTGAGTTTAGCATTTCGTTTAACTCATTTTGGCTATGAATCCCTACTTTCACCCATCTTGGTTCGGTTTGTTTGCTTGAGGGCAAGCAAGCTCTAAGTTTGGGAGAGTTGATATGCATGATTTTTACCATGTTTTAGAGTCTCATTTAGCTTAGTTTGCATGCATATTCATAGCATTCTCACCATTTTAGAGTCACTTTAGGTCTGTATTGTACATTTTGCATTTGCATAGCATACATACTGCATTTGGTTTGTTATTAGACACTCTGGAAGGATTTTGGACCATTCTGGAAGGTGATGGACGTGAGGATGGACATGGACCTGAACGGAGTGTTGTACGTGATCAGAGGAAACGACCAAGTGCTGGAACCAGACGGACTCGATATGCCCTACTCGACCACACTTGGTCGAGTTAGGCACTTTTAAAGAATTTCACCTGTAACTCGACCCAGATACTCGACCGGATGGGTCGATACTCAACTTCACCATGATCATCCAGAAAGCTGCTCTACTAAAGGACCCACCACCTGAGACTCGGGTGCGGAACTACCGTGCACAATGCTGCCCACTCAACTAACAAACTCGAGTGGCACAGACTCGAGACTCTTGGAAAAAATAAAGAAACAAGACCACTCGACTCCGAGACTCGACTAACATCTGGTCGAATCATGATTTCGAACTTCTGTTTTGTTGACTTTCTTAATTATGTGTTTTGACTTTTAAGGGTTTGTGTAATGGGCTATAAATACCCATAAACTCCCAGAATAACGGACGCTTTTTTTCTTATTTGTGGCTAAGTTTGAATTCTTTCTTCTCTCTAGATTTCTTGTAATGTCTGAGTTGATTTTAGCTTAATGCATTGAGTTTAAGCTTTTAATCTTTTGATCTTTGTTATTTACCTTTCCATTAAGCTTGCTGATCATGTTTATTATTGTCTTTGCTGAGTTGATCATGTTGATTAGTGAGTAGATTTGCTTAGGTTTAAGAGGAAATTGTTAGATTAATGTGAAATTAGGATGTTTCCAGCTTGCTTAAGCTCTTCCATGCTAGGATTTCTTTTGATTTAGTGTGCTTAATGCTTGTTTCTACTTGATCACTAGAAATTTGATGTTGGCTTGTCTCACCCGCAAGGTGTTCGATTAAATGCATGATAGAACAAAAGTCTGAGATATATTAGTCTGTACCAAGGGATTGGTTGCGTAGATAACATATTGGTTAGAATAAGTTAATTCTTAGTGCTTACTAGTTCGGATTCTACTAATGGAAGTTAGGTATGACCCTTGCTTGTTGATTGCATTGACCACGTAAGTGGCTGTGTTATCGTTGAACTTATTGCCTAGAAATCACCATAATTAGGTTGTGGAGCAAGCTGAAAGATCCTAGTGTAGCGTTGATCCATAATCCAAATCCTCTTGAACCCTTATTCTCGTTTATTGCCTATCATTTATCGTTATGTTCTGTTTATTGTTTATTTTGCTTGCTGAGCTATTTATGTATTTTTATTGCATGTTCTGTCTCCATTTTATTGTTATTGCTATGCTTCAGTTCCGTGACACTTTGATGAACTAAATATCGAGCTCGGATTAGGTTTATCCGTATAATTCCCGATTGTTAGCATCACACTTGACTTAGATTGACACCTTTAATACTACATCGACATGTTTGTATTTTAGGGAATCATTTGATCTAATTGAGCAAACCCGTAGAGAAATCTTATTATCAAAAATCGAGACTAACAATCGACCATGCTGCTTTATAGAACTCCACCATGAAACCATCTGGCCTTGGAGACTTATTTGAAGACATTGAGAATAGTACCTGTTTGATTTCAGCTGGGCCAAAAGGTGCTACAAGTTGTGCTATTTTGTCATCAAGGCAATAATAATCAACTAAATTCGTTAGAAAGTCATCCGACAGGTTCAATCTTCGGAATTGACTAAAGAAATGAGCTGAAATGAGAGACTTCCTCTTGTTTAATTTCCTCATGGTTATGTTAATAAATCACCTGAAGAAGTACAAAGTTGTTTAATAGCATTATGTGATGCAAAGAACTGGGTAACTCAGTGAAAAAGGATGTGTTTTGATCACCCTCTGCTAGCCATTTGATCCTCGACTTTTGTTTGTAGAAATGCTCCTCAACACCAACCAAATGATTCCAACGAGTAGTGGCAGAAGCTACCACATTAAAATGCATTGTGTTAGGGTACAAAAGAGCTTCCTCCTGCTTTTGGCACAAATCTGCAAAAGCTTGTTTGGTGCGCATAGATATGTTACTATTACGGTTGGGATATTGACCCGATCCGTTTTGTCCGACCCGATCCGAATCGAAATTCGGGTCGGTTCGGGTCGGGTCGGATTAAAGTTTATTTAAGAATTCGGATCGGGTTGTTCGGGTCAGTTTGGGTCGGTTCGGGTCGGGTCGGATTTTTTTAGAATTTTTCCAAAAAAAAAAAATCATTTTTTCGTAATTCGGGTCGAGTTTTCAAATTTTTCCAAAAAAAAAAAACAAAAAAACAGACCCGACCCGAACCGACACGAATTTTTGGTTCGGTTATTTCGGATCGGTTTTCTACTATCCGAATAACCCGATTACCGATCGACCCGACCCGACCGACCTGCCCCAACCGACCCGAATTCCCACCCCTAGTTACTATAGTTAGAACAATTTAGGCCCCTTATAATAGGTTTTAGAAGTTTGAGCTTCTTATAGAATAAATGGATTGCAGATCTCGAATGAAATAGAGAAGGTGATTGCTCCCAAGACTGGCGTAAAGAAGGAAGAAACTATTCAAGATTCACCAAATAAATGAAGAAGTAAAATGATTTTTTGGGCGTGACTGGCTGTGAAGACAAGTGTACTACACTCTGCAGATGATCAGGGATACCTCCAGACTCGAAGACACCATAAGAATGTGGGAAAGTATCCATCCAAGTGTCATTAATAAGTATCTGATCCAACTTCTTATTGGATTCCCACCTTGCTTGTTAGTACATGTAAAGAGGGGACCCGTGCTTGCCAAATCAGTTAGATTACAACTAGAGACTGCTTGTTGAAACCAAGACATAATTACAGTATTAAAGTGATAATTTGTGGCTCGAAAATGATCAGAGAGAGATAAGATCTCATTAAAATCACCTAGAAGCACCAACGGTTGTACTAAGTGTTGATATGCTTCTTTCAAATCCTTTATTCCCTGCCAAAGAATTTTGCGATCCTCTTCAAAATTAGATACACAAATAGCAGTACAAATCATTATGGTGCCCGAGTTCTTTAACTGAAGCCCAAAGGTAATTTGTTGAGCACTCTTGGTGAGGATAGTGGCATCAATTCCATCTGATACACCCAACCGATGGTGTTCATAGTTTGTTATAAACTGCCATTCTAAACAAACAATTGTTTTCAGCTTGAACTCGGTTTCTATAAAAATCTCAAACAAATGTTTTAAATCTCTAATCCACTGCTTAACAACGATGTGCTTGCGTGGAGAATGGAACCCACACAGTTTCCAAACAAAAAATGATATGATTGCTTCCTAATGGAAGCTTTTTTAACAGCATTTTGAGCAGTAAGTAGTATATTAAGATCTTTGGTTTGCACAATTGGTGGTTTTTGACATTTCTTTCCTTCTTTATTCTTTATTTTTAGCATTTTATCACTACCATTTTCCTATACTATTTCTCCATCCTCACGTACATATGCCTAAACCTTGTAACGAGAAGGAGACTGCGGCAACACATCAACAATAGGAACTATGGTCGGTGAAGAGCTCTTACATGATCTTTTAATGGTTTTCCATTCACTTTGAGTCATATCAAACTGTTGTTTTGGTGTATCATCATGACTGCATTTCTTCTTCTTTTCTTTTTGTACCTCAGGCACCAGTGGAGCGGGCATAATCGACTTGACAGAGTTATCAAGGACCACTTCATGAGGAGTTTCCAGAATAGCTTGACTCGAAGAAGCTGGAACAACTTTCTGCAAATTATCATTAAGAATCGGTGTGCTCTGAACAGGAACATGGGCTATATGTCTATGACTTGTAGATAATCTTTGCAGTATACTAACCTCACCAACAATTTTCTGCTTCAAACATTCCTCAAGTTCATTACCCCATTTGCGGCACCTAGTGCAATGAGGAGGCAGCCAAGGGAACAAAACTGAAATAACAATAGCAGGGAAAATACCTTCAGGTACAGAGATCAAAGCTGGCAAATCTCTTTCCAAATTAAAATTGACCAACAAACGAGCCACATCAAGTCGCAAACACTTCTCGCTATTAGGATGACGTTTCACCGGATCACCCACATGACTAGCTAAGAAGCAAAGTCCTGTCTATGCTCATGGACATTTTCGAAATCCACCCACATTGGAATAAATGTGATGCCAGGGTTTTGAGATGCAGTATCCAGGGTCCATGAACGCACAATCATGGGGACATCACATATATGCCAAAATTTCCTATAGAGAACTCTAGATTGAGTGGATTCATCATCAATTCGAAACAGTACCACTTTGGCACTGATAAAATTGGCATCAACTTTGAGCGGGTTCTTTGGTTTTGCCAAATTCTATTCATTGTGGCGTGAACTGTGCCAATGTTAGGGGTATCACCAATGAAATGAACCACAACAAGATTATGCCACAGTGAAGTAGAATCAACAAACAAATCATCGTTGAAATTTAGACAGAGATCATACGAAGCAATAATAGGTAATGATTTTTGAGCTGCAGAGATCCACAACTTCTTGCTCTTGGATTGAGAAGGAACCAGAGACGACAATGAAGAGGAACGAACCAAATGGGAGGGAGAAGCTAGCTCCGATGGAGGAGCAAGAACCTCCATTGAAGGCGGCGGAGGAGGAAGAGAGAAATTCTAAAGAGACGAGGTTTTATATTATAAAATTTTATTGTTCTCTTAGTTTTAATATGTTTTTATTCATCATGTTAGTCATCGTCTCAAAATTAAATAATAAATGAGAAAAGCTCGTCAAATGCATGCCTCCTATGAATAAAAAAAAAAAAGTCATTCGCCTCGGGCCCCCTCAGATAAAAATATTTTTGGGACCCCTAAATTTTTTTTAAAATCATATATTATAATGGTTTTTGGATTTATATTATACAAACAATCAATTTTTGGTATTTGTAAATATGTATTTCAAGAATTAGATTATATTTTACGATAATTAATTTATTTTGAAAATTAGGTTAAATTTAGTTACAATGCTCTCCGCTAAAAAAATAATTTTCAATTTTAAAATTGATTAAATCATATCTGTTATCTACTATATCACAAAAATGTTTAGTTAACATATACTATAATTTTTTTTTGAAAAAGCTTCTTTTTTTTTTATCAGGAAAGGGAGGCCATGCCTCCCATTTTATTAATAAATTAAACTAAGCTCGGCTCCTACGAATAGTCGCAATGTCACTCGAGTCCTCAAACAAAAATAACAACACATCATCAGGTGGAAACAAAAAAGAATGAAAGCCTATAGGCAACAAAAAAGAATGGTTAACTAACCCATCTGCAAGACGATTAGCTTCCTGAAAAATATGTGTACCACAGACTATCCAATCCCTAGATATGAAGCCATAACACAAATGTACTAGGAAGGACAAGGGATGAGAATCATTAATCCATGTCTGTAAAAAATCCACCACCAACTTAGAATCAATCTCCAGTTCTACGCTTGAAGCTCTTTTCTCCCACGCAATGTAAAGGCCATAATACACACCTCAGAGCTCAGCAAGAGAGACCGAACACTTACCAAGATTCACTGAAACGCCACCACACTAGTTACATGCATCGTCTAGTAACACCCCACCAGCTGTGGCCACACCATCTCCGCCTCTAACAGCACCATCTGTGTTGACCTTTAACCACTTTGACTCAGATAATGCCATCGAATAAGCTTATCAACACGTTGTGGTGGATCACATGCATTGCCCACTCTCCGGTTCGCAGCACAAACTTCTTTACCAAGATCTCGAATAAAACTTACACGGTCCATGCACTTTTCTGAATTCCCAAACACATAGCCACATCTCCATTTCCATGCCCACCAAACCCTCACCGCAAATAGTGTCGACCATGAACACTCCTCAACAAACGAATCATCCTTCAAATTATCGAATAACCAAGCAAAGATAGATTGATTGAATAAAGAATGATGTCTTCGGTTAGGCAAAATACAGTCCCAAATCCCTGTAATTGATGAACAATCACGTTAAACATGGCTGATTGATTCCACTACACCTCGACAAACAGAACATACAGCCGTAGGACCCAAGTGTCTTCGATATCTCTCAGAGTTACTCATAAATGATTGATATGAAACAAGTCACAGAAAATTAAGAACTCTCTCTGAGGAGATAACTTTCCAAAGATGACTATAGAACAAAGATATGTTCGAAGAAGTGTCAGAGGTGCGTGTTAAGATGGCATACGCAGATTTTACCAAAAACTGACCATCTGCAGTTCCACTCCAGCCTAATCGATCTTGGCGACCAGTGAAGTTATCCACCACTCGCGTACGAAGCTCCAATACAGACGATGCCGGTAAAAGATTCTCAAGGCGGGAAAAATCCCAACCAACACTCATCGAACAATAATCTGCAACAGTAAGGTTCAACAATAAGGTCGGAATCAAGACAGAAGATACCTTGGAAAGTGGAGAGTTACCCATCCATATATCCTTCCAAAAACTAGTTGTATTTCCATCACCAATAACCCACCGAATATAAGGCAACAATGTAGAGCTAATCTCTTACAAGATACATTGCCAAGTAGAGGAACTGCACCTCTTACTTGCTAGCCACGAAATATCAGGTAAGTTCTAGACTTTATATTTGGATCGCAGCACCTGAGCCCATAGACTAGATTGATCCGTTAACAAACGCCAAGCCAACTTGGCCACTAAGGCTCTATTCGATTCCCAAACACGACGAAATCCCAAGGCCTCCCTCTCGTCGAGGTTTACAAACATGCTTCCAAGAGACCAAGTGTGTTCACCTTTGTTCTAAAGATCCCCCAGACAAAAGTACGAGAAATCATGTCCAGCTTCGACAACGTAGACGACGGTAAAAAAATAGCACTTATATCGTGTATAAGGATGGATGATAAGACAGAGCGAGTAAGAGTTTTATGGCCTAGAAAACTGAGGCATTTGCACTTCCAACCGGAAAGTTTCGAAGATACTCTTGCCAACGTTTCACTAAAAGTATCCTTATTAATGGATTTTTGGAGAATAGGTATGCCAAGGTATTTACCTAACTCATTAGTTACTCTGATACCACTCTCATAGCTAATAGACTCCGCAAGTTGGCTGATAACATTATAAAAGAAGAAGATTATGGATTTAGATAAGCTTATCTTTTGTCCTGATGCATCACAAAAATGTTCCAAGACTTGACAAATGATACGAATTTGACTTACTGAGGCTTTTGCAAACAAAATCAAATCATCAGCAAAACAAACATGGGACAAAGATGGGCCTCTGCGTGAAAGAACCATCGGTTTCCAAGCCTTATCAAAGACCGAGAGATCAATCAAGTGGTACAAGCGCTCCATACAAAGCACGAACAAATATGGGGATAAAGGGTCCCCTTGACGGAGACCGTGACATGGCTTGAAACCTGACGTTTTCACTTTATTCCAAATCAAACTCATAGTTGGGCCAGTGACACAACTCATAATCCAATGTAC
This sequence comes from Lepidium didymum, assembly GCA_963920545.1. NCBI lineage: Eukaryota > Viridiplantae > Streptophyta > Magnoliopsida > Brassicales > Brassicaceae > Lepidium > Lepidium didymum. Next base: position 7,606,343 of record OY986979.1, on the reverse strand, counting down.
CCACGAGTCACTAAAGTTAGCAGCACGAAGTGTATCTTAAAGGAAATGCAATCATATGCGATCATAAGCCCTTTCCAAATCTAACTTCAATAGCATCCAACCCTTACGACCTTTCTTCTTCTTCATTGAATGAACGATCTCTTGAACAATAACAACATTGTCTAAACCTAGACGCCCCAGGATGAAACTAGACTGTGTTGGACCTACCAGCTTTGGCATAAAGCGTTTCATATGACTCACCAAAGTTTTTGTAATGGCCTTAAAGAGAACATTGCACAAACTAATTGGACAGAATTGAGTAATGTGTTTAGGCTAAAAAACTTTACCGATAAGGACCATCAAAACATCATTAAGATCCTCTAGAAGATGTCCTGAATTGAAGAAGTCAAGAGCTAGTCATGATACTAACTCACCAACAATATCCCACGAGTTCTGATAAAATACAGGTTGAAAGCCATTAGGTCCTAGAGCTTTGTATTTACCCATAAGATGTATTGAAGATTCAATCTCATCTTTGAGAAATGTTTTTCTAAGAGCTGAACCTCTTCTAAACACAAGCCCGAAAAGCCATCGTGGGGTAAACTACTAGCCACAGTTGGGACATTATCAAGAGAATAAAAACGAGTATAGTATGAGAATGCAAGGTTTTCAAGCTTGAAGGGTAGGAGCACCAAGAACCATCCTCATGCTTCAACCCATCAATTTTATTTCGACACCTGCGGACAATTGTGGAAATATGGAAAAACATGGTGTATCTTTCCCCCAAGGCGATCCACTTCTCCCTTGACTTCTGAAACCACATAGTTTCTTCCTGCTTAAGAACTAAATCAAATTCCTTAGAAAGCTCCTGTTCTCGCTCAAAATCATGAGGAGGATGGCAGTCCAAGCGAGCTTGAACTAGAGAAATTTCGTGTAGAATATTATCCTTTTTGCGTTGAATATGTCAGAATACCTCCTTATTTCAAACCTTAAGAGTAAGTTGCAGCTTTTGCAAAGCAACCAGAGTACTCACACTTGTATACCAAGAAGCAGTCAACATGTCACAAAAACTCTCGTGAAGCAGCCATGTAGCTTCAAAATAGAAGGGAAGTCTCCTTGGCTCACACAGAACAACTGGGGCAAGTTGAACGTACAAAGGAGCATGGTCTGAGGATAAAAAAGGTAGATGTCGGACATATGATTCTTGTCATTTCAGCCGCACATGAGGACAACATAAGACCTGATCTAACTCTTTGGCCACAAAAGTATTTTTCACACGTCCCCTCCGCCATGTGAATGGATTTCCCCGAAAGCCCAGATCAATCAAAGACATCTCTTTAATCCAAGTGCCAAACTCTAGAGAATCAGTTAAGAGTCTACCATTACCACCAGGACATTCATCTAGGCGAACTATAGTGTTGAAATCACCTCCTACAAAAACAGGGTCAGAGAGAGAACTAGTAACCCATAGCCCACTTTGACGACTTACAGTAGGAGCCGGGTAAACCGCAATCACATTTGTGATATCAAGACTAGTAATAATATTCCCATGAATGAACTAACTTAATGATTCCACAATAGACAATGTACCAATGCTAGCTCTCCATAAGAGCCATATACCTCCACTCTGGCCAACAACATCCACTCGAAAACAGTGTTTAAATCCAAGACCCTGACAAATAACACTAGCCCTATCTCCACCCGCATGAGTTTCAAATAAAGTAAGTAGATCCATATTGTGTTTTTTCATAAGATATCTAATATAATGTATGAAGTTGAGTTTATTAGCCCCTAGACAATTCCAAAATAAATAATTCATCATAATGAATATGAAAAGCGAGATAAGGGCTACCAGGGCGTAGAATCAAGCCCACGTCTCAGCACACAGTTTCGCAATCTCGGAAACCGCCTGAGGATGCTTGATAACCACATCTAGAGATTCAAAAATTATACCAGAGCTATCATTACTATTCTCGATATGCGAAACCAACGAAAAAGAAGCTGTAACTAACTCATGAGGAGAGTTATCTGGAGGTGGTTGGTCATTAACAACACCATCTAGATCGTTACCCCTAAGAGTCCCAACCTGATCATTTTCCAAACGAGGTCTCGTCCCAACGTTGAGACTGACAATATCCTCCTTATCTGAGCCAAAGATCAAACCACAAGTAAGACGAGGAACAACTTTTTTACCCTTGGACTTAAAAACTACTAATGATTTAGCACCTTCAATACGATTACCTTTAGTCTATTCCTTTAAAACTGGACGTAAAGAATTAAACACACTTCGTAATCCAACTACATTAGTCGACGTGGAGGCCGTTAACTCCGTCCCCACCACATCGTGCTTTAGTACATCATTCTCTTTATTGACCAAGTTACTGTTATCCGACCCTCCACCATCAGAAATATCTTGGTCGACATGTAGGTTGTCAAACTTATTCATTAGAGCTATATTGTCCTGAGATTCAGAAATTTTTCTTTCTCGTAGCACTCTCGACTTCGCCTTTACAAGCTAAATAGTAAGGTTCATCGAGGGAGCTGAAAAAATTCCACCCTTACCTCGTCGTCTAACTTAAGTTAAGCCATCACCAACTGTTGCGTTAACAACCACCGAGACTGGAGTAGCAGCAATAGACGCAGTAACCTGCGAAGGGCCCATATTCATCGAAGCTTGCGGACAAGATTGAATCACATGCCCATGTATACCACAACGAGGGCAGATATTAGATAACCCCTCGTATGAAGCATAATACCGGTCACCATTAACCGTAATCAAACCCTTCAACGGTTGCGAGAGATCAACCTCCACACAGATTTTTGCAACGCGACCATGTACAAAGTTAAGTGTGGACTCATCCACACGAATTGGCTTTCCAAATCCGCTGGCAATCCCAAAGAGAATAGAGTCGTGATAAGATGCATAGGAAGTCTATCGATACAAATCCAAACAGGAGTTGTACAAATTTCACTTCTACTAGGATCAAAAGCAGAAAACCAAGCTTGTGTCAGAAGGTAGCTCCCGAACATCCTCCAAAGACCCCTGTTCACGCATCAAGGTACTCTTGTTCAACACCAAAACACACGAAAAAAAATTCTGTTCAATAATATGCATCGCACCTACTGGTTTCCAAATCTCATAGAGTTTCTTTAATCACATTATCTCCCATCGTGACCACCACTTCACCCGTCTTACCTTGTGAAAACTCTACCCGCATACTTGCCTCGATAAATTTTTTCGAAATCCGCTTTGTAGGGCTCGAACCACCCCCACCATAGACCCAGCAACTCTCCCAGCCCACGAAGGAAGCGTAGCCAGTGTAACCTCATGAACTTCTCCCTCCATCATCAAAATTTCGTTCGAACTCTTCCTCAAAACATTATCCTCCACCACATATATGCCTAACACCGAGTTAACAACGCCTGGCAGGTCTCCAGGCGGCGGATCCTTTACCGTAGGGTCTTCCATGATCACGTCATGATCACCATCTCCTAAAACCTTAGAGTCGCTTGTCGCAGACATAATCGTTACAACATTTGTGAAAAAACTTATTAAAATTCAAAGAAAATTATATTATAATAAAAACAAATTATTTTGTTTTATTTATGTATGTTATTTTAGAACTATGTATTTATGTTATAATAAATTTATATTGAAAAAAATTTAGTTGCCTTATGACCTGGTAATAATAATAACTACCGAACTGAAGCTCTCGTGATGGAAACGAAATTGTTCTCAATGAATAAAATAGCCAGCGTAAGGTTCGCGGGATGGAGACGGGTGGGCTTTATAGTGATAACACAAAATTAGTTAGTCCTAAAGCCCAAAATAATTAGGTCCAGTAATACTGTTCGCATGAGAAGCGGGAAAATCTTCAGAAGTCACAAATCGAAATCATTCGTATCTCTCTCCAAACTCCCACAATCTATACACAGCTCCTCGTATCTTCACTCTTTACTAACTACTTGAATTATTCGTGTCAGATCGTTAACTCCCTTCGTTTCTTAGCAATTTCAACTGAAAATATGAGATTTTTTCGGTAATTTCTCTTTTAGTGACGATCCCAATTCACAGCTTTTAGGGTTTCGCCTTTTCCCTTTCGGGTTTTCGGATTTGGGGTATGAAGTATCCAATCTCTCCCAATAGAAGCTTAAATTCCGAACGTCTTCACAGAAAATGACGAGTCACGGTGGCAGTGAGAGAATACATACGGTACAGCCGGAGAGAGATTTGGTGGCAAATTGGGAAGTTGATTTGTCGGAAAAGCTAGAAGAGTACCTCCTCAAAATTTGTTCCGGAGAAATCACCGGAAATGAAGAAGATGGGCAGATTCCTGTGAATTTCGCCGAAGGTTTGTGGATTTTGCTTCGATTCAGACTTTTCTTCGTGAATTTCTATCTAAAGCAATTTAGGGTATCTGAATGTGTTCCTTTGAATATGTAGCTGCTTTGCTGCTTCAGGGTTCGGTTCAGGTTTACAGCAAGAAAGTGGAGTACTTGTACAATTTGGTTCTACGTACGCTGGAGTTTTTATCGAAGCAAAGGTTTGTCATTTCTTTCCTGAATTACATGCTTCTACCTAAGTTAATAACGGAGGCTATTTGAACAAGATAAAAGTACAGTACTTAAATATTTCAGATATCTTAGGGTTAGAGGCTAACATCGATTTCATCTTTTTCTAGGTTTATAAGATTTTGTGCTCACAAATGAAGTGAATTTATACCATGGTTGCACCTAGTAAATGCATTTTATTCTAGAAAGGTGCTCTACTAAGCTGTGACTTGATGAGATTTATATTTTATTAGTAGCTGAGTTGCTAAAGTCAGTTCTAGTCACTCATTACACACTTAAGAAATTTATTCTTTTCCTTATGCAACTCTTCAAGTAAATATGTACTCTAAAACCCCGGTTATTGTGACCAAGTATGAAGTATCTCAATCAAATAAAGCTGTTTCTCACAATCTTGCAAAGAGTATATACTAAAAATGTTAACAAAGGTTTTCTGAGAAGTCAATGGTTCTTACTATTTCAAACAGAGAGCAAGAACAATCAACAGGCACATCAAACGAGGCTGCAGAAAGCTCCTCACGTCAGGTTGATGAAGAAGAAAATGATCTCTTCTGGAATGTAGATGACATCCAAGGTAGAGAAAGTTCTAAGTGTAACATTTTATTTTGGTGCCACTTAAGAGAACAGATTTCTAATCCAGCTATTGTCCGTTAAATAGTGGACACAAAGAATAGCTTGGACAGCGCAGTTGTTGGAGATTCTTGTCCAAGTCACTTTGTCAAGCCTCCGGCAAATCTAGTTGTTCGTGAAGGTGATTGCTTGGATACTAGTGGTGATGGTGGAGAATTGGAATCCTATCTGGTATAGCATGTTCTTCCATCTTCTTAGAGCATCGAAAAATAAAAAGATCTAGGGGTTTGAACTTCATTTTTACTTTCATTTCTTACAGTTGGCAACTACACAGCTTTACCGGGATTTTATTTTATTAGATCCATGTGACGCTGTAGCGGTGAATGAATTTCTAGGTGATAATTATGCTGGTAAAGGGAAGAATAGTGCTCACAGAGGCAGCTCAGTTCGTAAAGGACGTTCTGGAGGAAGTGCTCGTAGATCATCTACGGGAAAGAATCAGGGAACCAATCTCAACTTGTCCCCAATATGTGGGAATGGTCCTGATGTTCAAGATCATGACCAAGCGTCTCAGCCTCCTGATTTTGGAGACAATGATCATGGTTTTGAAATGGATAACGAACATGGAGGAACCATGGATTTGAGTGATACTGATGCTGATGAAGATGATCCGTGGAAGCCATTGAATCCCTATGAACCAGGGAAGTTGAAAGTGAAGCCTTTTAGAAAAGGTTGGGAAATGGCTGTTGTTTTGCTTGATTGATATCTGAAGCTGTATCTTTTGATCGTCGCCTTACATCTGGTTCATGCTCTACTTTATTTCTTGAGCAGTAAAAAGTTTCAAAAATATTGGATGGAGTGTTACGAAGGACCATGTGACTTCCATGTTTCCTCTTGCTAGGCCCAACGGTCCCATCAGTACAGAGCTTAGTGGAATTTGGAAGATGCGCTGTTGTGCTAGTAAAGATAAGCGAGAATCACAAGACATTCCCTATTACGAGAAGGTCTGTCTCTTTATATCTTTTATCTTATACATTTTTTTTTTTTGTCAACCCTGATAGTTTGATTTTAGTTGCGAGAGTTGCTTGTGAATGGAGGAAACCAACCTTTTGGTGCTGACAGCAATCAAAAGGATAACGATAAAAATAACCATGGCGAAGCAAATAATGACGACTTCCATGATTTTGGGGAGCATGATGGTGATGATCCAGAACATCCATTCATGGATGAAGATGTAATCAATATGGTGAGTAGCTCTACTAATATGATCATAATCTGGTGGAACTATGTAAAATCTTTATCCTCTCATTTGAATTGATGCAGTATGCTGACGGAGCTGCCGAGATTCACAGCTACGATGAATGTCAAAACAACGAATCACATTGTCAAGAAAGCTTGGAAGATCTTTGCCGCTCACACTTGGTAACTACATTGGTTTGATTTTATACATTGGAAGTACGATTCTTCCAATTTCATCTACGTGTTAGCTTTCATGACGGAGTTGGGTTTTTGCTCTGTTTTTTATTTTTTTAATTTTTTGGTCAAAGCTCTATTTTCTTAAAAGCTCAAATGCTCGGTTTTCTTTTTGTAGGATGCTCTTCTGGCTAACATAGCTAGAACTGAGAAGCAAACGGATCTAGCTGCTCGAGTTTCAACCTGGAAACAGAAAATTGAGCAAAACCTAGAAGAGCAAGTAATATATCTCTCATAGTTTCTGTGACCATTCACTTGAAGTCAGAGATGCCTTTTTATATCCTCCTTGTTTTGTCTATGTTCAGGAGCTACACCCTCCCTTTGACATTCAAGAATATGGAGAAAGGATTATCAGCAAACTGACTGTTGAAGAGAGTAAAAACATCGAGACATTTACTGATCTTATGAAAGACCAAGAAAAGCATGATGTAGCTCGGGCTTTCTCTGCGCTTCTCCAGTTGGTAAGTCACAGTAAAACAGGTTCCGTCTGTTAACCAAACATAAAATCAACATATGATTTATGATTTGCTCAGGTGAACAATGGAGACGTAGATCTGGAAAAACCTGGGAACTCCACAAACGAACCAATATGTTATACAGCGGTTAAACCTTTCAGAGTTCGGTTGCTCAAAAATCATAACAGAAAGAATGGGAAAAGAGAGATGCATTTACCCCAGAAACGAGCTAAGTCCCCAACTACCAAAAGCAGATCTCACGAGTCACCACCACCAAAGAAACCAAACACATGCTCTGTCTCAAGCCAGACTCGAAAAGTCTCGTTAAAGATCTTAAAGATCAACAGTATAGGCGCAAAATGCACACCAAAAAGTAAGAAGAGACGAAGGGTCGATCTGAAGGCGTAACTGAAGTTTCTTCAATCAAGAAGACTTTGGAGAAGCTGTGACTACTCAAATTAGGTTGTGTAGTTTGGTATCAGAGTTTATCACACTTATGAAACTCAGTAACGGTCAGTTATGTAATTTATAATGGAGGCATTGTCCGAAGGAATAGCATATGTTGTAATAACAATGAAAATCCACATTTTGAGGATCTTTTAACTAATTAATGTCATTCAACGCGCGCATTATGTTCCATAGATATCCCTTAACCATGCTGCGTACATTCGTGGAATACAAAACTAGCAAAACATAGAAATATTGCCAGAGAGAAAATCCAAGCAAAAGAAGCTTAAAAAAAGAATCGTGAAAAAGACTATAAGCTAGGACAAATATGGACAGATTCCCGAAAGAATTATCATGAGTCCGAAGATCGAAGCAGATGACAAGACATCTTATGGCGAATGAAAGTGCCTCACATATAAAGAAAACATGCTACTAGACCAAGATTGAAACCTCATACATTTTTAGGAAGTAGCAAATTCTAAATACAGTGACCGCTTAACGCTTTAATAAAGTTCAAGAAAAGACCAAACCTCGATCAAGTCTTAAGAATATGAATAAGAAGCTAAACAAATCTCTACACAAGAATAACTGAACCCAAGCAAACCAACAACCAATCGAACCAGAGAGGAACATTAACAATTAACCTCGTGTAATAAATGACATGATCCTAACCGAAGACCTAGCCCAAAATGGCAAAACCAATCAGGATCCAACCAGATTTGAAACTGCAATCAACATTAAACCACCAACAAACCAAGATAAATGTGGAAATAGGCAATATCCGAGGAAAAGAGGTAATTTGGGCTAGCCATCTCCGACTAGGCGAAGCCATCACAGGCGAATCCATCCCAGACTGAACAACCCTCTCCACGTCAAAGTCTTGCGGTCTCACTACACTCAACCATCACCGTCAATTAAAGATATCTTTGACAAGAAAAAAACGTGACAGATCGTAACCCATATCAAACCTCGAGAAACCACCCAAATTTTCACGTCATTTCAAGATTGTTAACAAAACAACAAAAGGAGTGAATGTCATCAGTGCTGTCGGAGCCACTAATGAATTGAATCCTTATAACTATAGTTTTAAATTTTTTCTTGCATCAGTTTCAATTTATGAAAATTTTTGCTTGTGAAAAAGAAACATATATACATGTATTATATATATATATATATATATATATATATATATATATATATATATATTACTTTAATTGGTAAATTTTTTAATTTGTAGTCTTAGAATTTACACTACGAAAACCACGATTACTTTTTTTTTTTATGATTATTTTTAAAACTCGTCTCGCTTTTAATCCCCGGATAATGATGAGAATGCAGAAGGAACGTCTGGCAGATACATCAACCAACCAAACAAATGTTAGTTGAAAGCTTCTTTGAGGAGTCTAAACACCTGGCGTCTGCAAAGTTTAACCGTACATATAATAACATCTAAGAAGAAGGCGATTTCACAGACATACCCTACCCACCGCAAGTCAGCTATTCCGTCGTGCCGATGAACGTTGGTTGGGCTTTCATAGCACCGACAATATTCACCTTTTTCTCTTTAGCTTTTGTTCTGTCCGATGGATCTCTCCTCCTATACTTGCGATTTTGGCTGTGACGAAGTCTAAGGTATTCTTATTTTGGGGCTTTCGGCGGTGGTTTTCGATGGTGGTGTTGGTCAGTGATGGTTCTTGTGCTTGTTTTGGTGGTCGTCATGCAAAGGCTTGTTGTTGTTTCCTCCACGCCTCAAGTCTCTCATACTTTTGTTTTTTCTTGGTTGGTTCATGGCTCTTTAGCTCCTTAGTTGCTTTTACGTTGGAGTTTAGTTGCGTAAGGAAGATCGTTTTTATGTAGTTTTTAGTTGAAGAACTTCACTGAGCGCTGCTAGATCGGTAGTTTCTATTGGCTTTATGAATAGATCGATGGTTATCTTGTACTTGTGCTAGCCGGATCTTACTTTGTCACTTGATACTATTTGGTCTTCGCTATTTCCAGTGGCTTCTAACTCTTTGTTCTTCTAAGTTTCTACTGGTTGGCATGGTATTCTAGTTTATTTGAGGTTCGTTTTGGGGCTTGTTTCTTGGATGTTATTATGCTGATGGGTCATCTACTTTTTTCCTTAAAGCCTTGTTGGTTATAAGGTTTTGTGATTTAGTAACTTTAGTCTTGCGTTTTTCTTTTGCGAAGATGTGGCTCTGCTTTGACAGTAAATGGTTTTAGTCGAGCTCACTATGACTGCATGCAAGTTCTGCAGATCCTTTATAACGTTTCCCCTTTGTGATGTTTAAAGTCATTTTGTGCCTTGGTTTGCTAGCTTCATCTCATCTTGAGTGGTAGCTTGAAGTTGTTGTGTGTTCCGAGTTCTTCTTTTATCTGCGTTTCTTTCCTGTCCATTCATGCCATTATGTTTATCTTCGGTCTAGCCTTCATCAGTGTTTGTTTGACTTTTTTCCTAAATTTCATGCAATTCTGATTTCTACTGGTTTCTTGGATTCGATCGCAGTTCAGTTGCAGTTGCTGTTTTGAATTAGTTTTAGTAGCGATGTGGTTTTAGCCTTTACGCTTGTTTTCTTTATTTTTCTTGGTTAGTTTCTCTTTTCGAGAGTTCACTTCGTTTGTTTGAGGGTTTGTGACTCTAGTATCGTTTCGGTTGATATCCGACTGTGATGTAATTGAACAAGTATTTTCTTTAATGAAATCCACATACTACAAAAAACAAAGAAGAAGACAAAAAGCATTCCAAATGAGGCTCTGACTCTGTCTACAGTGTATTTGGACCTTTAAAGTCTTTTAGAAAGCAACAAAGACTTTGATGTCATCTAGTAATTGACGATGGAAAGTTCAATTTCATATTAAGTTATTAAGTGATGTTTGGGAAAAAAATTTGTATCAAAATATTTGATGTTTTCAACTTTCAATGTAAAAGTAATTACATTTTTATTTATTTTGACCATTGTATTATGCAGATTGATTTTTAATTGGTTAAATAGTTTTTAAATACATTAAAAAAATTACTTTTAATTGGAAAAATCAAAAATTAAATGATTTCGCAAAAACCTTAAATATTATCTATGAAACAAAATGAGTAATTGACAATGGAAAGTTCTTAGAAAATGTACGCTCTTTAATGATTTTTTGTCATATCTACATGACTACATATACTCAATCTCTACCTAAAATGCCATTCATTCTTAATTACCTAGTTGTTTTTTTTTTTTTTCTGAAATGTGAAAGTTATATACCAACAAAAAAGAGTTTATACACAAGAGCAACATCAAAAGAGAATTCTAAACAAAAATAAAGGATTATGGAATTTTAACTTCAAACCATCTTTGAAGAAGGTTATGAAGCTTATGAGGATATACATAGTGTAAAGAAGAAACATGATTGTGAATTTGTTTATCTATAGCTCGAATAACAACCATAGTTGCAGTGCAAGACTTTCCATAAATCATAGAATTTCGTTCTCGCCAAATATGATAGATAGAGCCTTGAAAAGCAAGTCGAACAAGAACTCTGTCCAAATGACGAAAGCAAGAACTAGTGAGATCATAAATAGTATCAGACTAATCTGGATTAATAGAGACTCGAATTAAGTTGTTGCATAGAGAATTTCAAATAGTGTAGTTGTATGGACAAGCAAAAAAAAGGTGATCTCTGGATTCATCTTGCTCATTACAAAGGACACAATATTGAGTGAAGCCCCAAGAACACATCCTTGAACCAGTAGAAAACTTATTTTTAACAGTTAGCCAAGTGATAATAGAATGTTTGGGGATACTTTGAGAAAACCAAACCAGCTTGGATACCTAGTGGTTTATCTATAGCTTTTAGTTTTCAAATATAAAAAGTTTAATGCATTCATCTTAAGGATAAATCACGGACATCAATTTGTTATATCTATTATCTATATTTTATATTTTAAACATTGAAAACAAAAAAACAAAATTGATAATTGGAGTTGGAGATAGTGCGAGTTGTTAACTTGCTACTCTATTCTTGTTGTGATTGTGAACACGAATTAGTTGCAACGTATCTACTATTTTATTTTATCATTACGTAGTGAAGATGGTTAGGAGGCAAAAATCAAGAGATTTGGTCAACTTACGCGTAAAACCTAAAAGTCATATATCAATTTATTATGTATATCAACTACTTTTACATAGATCCATGACAAATAGATTTTCTTTTTAAAAATAAAATAATATTATCATGAACGAATTAGTGAGGATTGAGTCAAAACTCAAAAGTCCCAGTCGTGTTGAGCACTATAATAAGTCTCATCCTATGTGTGACTTTAAATTGGTCTGATTAGTTTGTTGTAAAATTTTCTACAACTACAGTTAAAATCATATGATTATATTTTTAGAAAGAAATTCTCTAAATAGTTCTAAAGTTTTTAAGAATTTACCGAATTGCTTTTACTCTGGTGGTTAAGATGATCCAGTTAATGACTTTAAGAATTTAATGCTTGAAGTACTTTCAATTACAACAGATTTGGAAATATATTTTTATAAATCACTAATTCTATCATCTAGATTTAAATATAAATATATATATACATATATATACCATCTTTACCGGATCGTTTATAACACAACCTATCAATTCTTATTCACAACTCAAGAGTCGATGACTTTGAGGACTTAGTCTCAGAGTAAATAAGAATTGATAGGCGGTTTAACCCTTAAGACTACTGGAAATTTTACAGATGTAGGTTTCTGTCATAACTAAGAGACTTATAAGAATTGTTCTAAACTAGTTCCTTTTGCCCAACCATCCTTTCTGGCTTAACGGGACTTATTTCGCAACATCCGGTATTACTACCAGAACCATCCTTATTGTATCTCTTAGTTGTCTGAACCTCTATTCATCTAACCAAAGTTTTAAGTGTTAAACCAGGGTCTCTTTAATGAGTACCCGACTCATCTTCCATGTATGAAGCCAATAATTCAGACTTTGAAATTAATCCCTTCTTCATCTTCATTTTTTGTGTAATATGTCTGAAGGGACTTCTTGTTTCTTGTGCTTGAAGCACTTCGTCTTTGCTTTTGTATTTTTTAAAGCAATCTTGATAGAATCTATTAACTCTTGCCCATGGTAATTTCCTTCTAGAGTTTTTTGTAATAGTTTATTCCAAAATTTTGTAATAGTTTATTCCAAAATTTTGTATAAAAAACTCTTTTTAGACAAGGAATATTATCCTCATCTATACTAATTTTCACATTCCATTTTAATATCCATGGAATTGAAAATTCTATAAAGAAATACATAGTTGAAATTTCTTCAAAATATATATCTTTGTTTTGAAAATGTTTTAAGGTGGGAGATATATCTACCCATTGTAAATATAACTTTTTTGAAAATTTCTGAAATGATTTCTATTGTTGGTCCATGATAAATCCACCATTTACAGAACCAATTTGGTATTTGTTGTTCAAAAACATGTGAACATACTTTTATAAACCAAGAGTGTTTCTTATTTTCATTTTCCTATAAAAACACTTTAAAAAAACTGTGAGTGTAATCTCAGTAATTATATTTTATAGGGATTTTTTGGTGAGGGTGAATATAATTTGATTCCCTTAGAGTACTAAGTCCCCATTCATCGGCGGCTATTACCTTTTTTATAATAATTTTTGAGAAATTATAAATTTATTTTGTATTGGCAGGATGAAAATGATTAATCTCAGCAGATTTCAATGACAAAAGTATTGTTTCATAATGCATCCTATGTTTATAATTAGGTGTTGGACCTGATGATTTTTCAAAATATCTTTTCATCAGATGCCATGGATCTTTTTCCCATTTTAGATCTGAATGTTCTAGGAGAAGTATGACTTCTTCCTTTTGGTTTCTATTATAAACCTCGTTTTCCTCATTACTAAGAGCTTTTATATATGATGAGTTTTGAGATTCACTAGTTTGACTAGTCTCACAATCTTTGGATTTTATAAAATCCATAAATTCCTGGTATCTTGGGTGATGTGGATCTATTTCATTATTAATGATCGATCCAGCAATGTTTTGGGCTATAAGCTTCTTGTTTCCATGTTGGATGAGGATATTACCTTGGCCCAAATTTTGACCTCTACCCATTGGGTTGTGGCCTCCTCGACCCCTCCCTTTATTGGGAGTTTTGAATCCTTGATGCATTCTGTACAACATTTAAATATTCTCTTGTTAGAAAATCTAGCAGATTATTATCTGAACCTTTTTTATATTCTATGTCAAAATCAAATGAGGCCAATAAAGTCTGCCATCTTGCAAACATTTGTTTTGATACATCATGTTTACAATCTTTATTAAAGATGAACTTGGCTGCTTGGCAGTCTGTTCTTATTATAAATTTTTGATTATATAAATTACTTTGAAATTTTAGTACGTATTTTACTATTGCTAATATTTCCTTAACAATAATAGCGTAATTTTTTTGGCTATTATTCCATTTGCCAGAATAGAATTGTATTAAATAATCATGTTTATTGTCAAGATCTTGTTGTTTTAATATACCTCCATAACCTATATCCGAGGCATATGTTTCAACAATTTTTTTTCAATTATTATTAGGTAACGTAAGGCAAGGAATTATTATGACTTTTTCTTTGATTATTTTTATTGCTTTAGTATGATCATCTGACCATGGTTTAGGGTTTTTCTTTAGTCTATCATATAATATAGACGTGTCTTTTGCTAAATCTTTTATGAAAGATGAAATATAATTTAAGCTTCCAAGAAATCTTTGAAGTTGTGTTTTATCTGTGATTATATCAGAAAATTTAGAAGCAAAGTCTATGCTTCTTTGTATAGGGATTATTTATCGTTTTTCAATATTATGTCCTAAAAATCTGATTTTTATTTGGAATAATAACATTTTTGGTTTAGATATTACTAAACTATTTTTTATTATTATTTGTTTAAATATTTCTAAATGTTGGAAATGTGTCTCAATATTATTTGAGAATATTAATATATCATCTATATAGACAATTATAAAATTGCTATATGGAATAAAATATATCATTCATAATTTTTTGAAATTCTGAAGGAGCGTTTTTCAGCCCAAACGACATTACGTTCCATTCATATTGTCCATTTGGGACATTAAAAACTGTTTTATATCTATCTTTTTCTGTTATTTGGATTTGCCAATAGCATGATTTTAAATCAAACTTGGAAAATATTATTGCAGATTGCAATCTTTCCAGCATATTTTTTTTATTAGGGATTGGATCTCTTATCCATTTTAATACCTTATTTAAAGGTTTGTAGTTTATTACCAATCTTGGTACTCCTCTTTCTTTTTCAGCATTTTTATTTACATAAAAAGTTGTACAAGACCATGGAGATTTTGAAGGTCTTATTAAACCTTTTTGTAATAGACTTTCTATTTCATTTTTACATTTCTAGGTATTCTGAATTCATTTGGTATGGCCTAACTTTGGTAGGTATATTATTTTTTTGAAAGTTTTCTTCATATGGTAGATTTACCATATGTTTCTTTCTATCCCAAAATGCATTAGGATGATCACTACATACTTGTAGTTCAAATTGATTTTTCATTAAATCAATCTTTCTTTTTAATTTGGGGTTTTCTAATGTAGTATTTATTGTTATACTACATATTTCCAATTTTAGAAATTCTATTTGTTTTTGTTTATTTAATATAGAATTTCTAATTTCATTTATATATTTTGAATATGGTTGAGTTATAAACTCAAGATATATTTCTTTATTATCGTATATGCCTGTTATCCCTTTATTATCCCATTTACTTAGAAAGGTAATATGGTTTATAAAAGGCCTTCCTAATATTAATTCATTGAACATGTCTTTTATTAAGATAAAAGTTTCTGGTATACATATATTATTTTTACATATATATGCATTTGGTAGTTTATAATTAATTATCATTTTATTACCACTAGCATTTTTTAGACTAGGTGTTGTTTTATGAAAATATTTAGAAGGTATCATCCCTTCTTGTATACAATTTAAGTCTGTCCCACTATCAATAAGTCCTACAAATTCTTTTTTAAAATTGTAATCTATTAGCAAAGTTATTTTAACCATAGGTTTTTGAGTTGTTATTAACTCCATTCTGGAAAGAAATTCTTCTTTTCTTTCCTGTATTATTTGCTCATTATTAGTTATTTCGCCAAATTGACTAAAATCTATATCATTTATTTTTGTGTTAGGATTTTCTAAATCTGTTATTCTTTTATTAAGAATACAATTCTTAGATTTTAATTCATTAATTTCTATTTTGAGGTTGTTTATTTCCTCTGATAAATCTTGGATTGTACTTGGTGTTTCCTCTAGATTTATTCGTTCTTTTAAGAGTTTATAAACTTTTGACATTAAATAGGGCTTATCAGACGAAGGAATCTCCTTTGGCTGACTTGTGGATGGTTTATTGTTTTCATCAATTTTATCAATAATTTGTGATCTTATTTCTGGATCTTTTATTGTTTTTAATAATTCTATTAGATCATTATTTGTTAAAACATTAAGTTCTAAGTGATCAAATTGTGAGAATATATTATAAAACTCATCTTTTTCTTCCTTTTCACATGGTTTTCCCATTTGGCAAGGAATAAATTCTTCCTTTGATGTGGATGTATAATATCATCTAAGTCAAGGTTTTTTTTTTTTTTTTGACTCAATGATATTATTTCATTAAAAGGCAAAGCCATTCAAAGTCCAGGTACAGTTTAAGGACATGAACCTTAAGACAAAAGTGCAATGACACAACGAAAAGGACTAAGATAGTTAGGTTGTGACTTAAGGGGGAATGACACTTAGAGCTAGTAGAAAGGAGAGGGTGCGAGTGCAGCTTCTCGACTCTATGAAACTTGTTAGGGAGTCATCTTTGCTGGTGTCCCCCCGAAGGACCTGCAGTAGCCTTTGCCTCCGAGCCAACTTCCTTATTGGTAGCACCTTCCGCATCTTCTTGGCTCTGTGGAATTGTAATGTTCAGGTCATGGGGCGGTTCATTAACCTCATCCATGAAGATGTCGTTAGAGTTATTGATCACGTCTTCTATCGTGATCCTTGTGTTGTAGCCCTGGTTCTCCTGATTCCTCGTGGTGTCTGTGAGAGGGGATGGAGGTTGTGAAGTGATTGAACCTGTGAGAGTAGTTATATTATCAGAGGAAGTATTACTCTCATTACTTACATTATCTTCGTAAGGTTGTCCAAGCGGGTTCCCAATGTAATCCGCCGCAGTGAGTAGATAGTTGCAAAAAGTAGTGATGTGTGTCAGTCTCTGACAGTTGAAGCAGAAACACGATATCCATTCATAGTAGAATAGGATTTGGAAGCTGTAACCGTTTTCGCATTGTACCACTTTGTAGTATCTAAGTCAGTATGTGGCATTGAAGTTGATTTTTGCTCGGATCAAGAAAGGTCTTGTGACTAAGGCATCATGTAGGTCAACTTCAATAACCTCACCTAGAGAGCTAGCGATTCTACGAACTGCCTCTACCGATGCGTACTGGAGGGGTAGGTTCCGTAGTTGTACCCATAAGTGGACTTTTGTAAGGAAATCTTTGGGTGGGTGATCAACCCATTTTGCTGCTGCCACTGGCCATCCATTGTAAATGAATGGCTGCATTCTGAGGACAGAGTTTAAGTCCTCTTCATTATTGAACAAGAACTGAGCAATCTCCTTATCAATTAGTCTCCCTATTTCTGAGCCTTGGAGTCCTCAATCCTTCGGTAAATCCTCTGTAAGTTCATAGATGTTTTGATCAATCGTGTTGAGGGGTTTGACAACTAATCTTCTCCTGTTCTTGGCTAAATTCGCATCATAGCACATCTCTGGAAGGAATGTTGGGGGGTCGGTTCTTCCCAGATCAAACTGATTCAGGGCTCTCCAGAGATTGTTGTCCATTTCACAAGTTTTTGATGTCTTTAGATGATTTGGTGGTGTTGAGGACTGTGACTGCTTGCTGTCTTTTATAGTCATTATGGGAGCAGACTCAGCTGTGGAAAAGAAGCTCAGGCGTGTATCGAGAGCCATGTTCTTGCGTGGATTATTGCTTAAGTGTGTATGGTAACGAAGCGTTTCTTCAACATGGCACGCCATTATGATATCTTTGGTCTATGCGGTCTGTGGAGCTTCGCTGATTGGTTCATTCTTAAGCTTCTGCCATTTGTCAGTAGCTGAGCTTCACAGATGCCTCTTTACGAGTACCAATGTTAGCGTGATGCGACAGGTGGTAAGTTACGTTGCCCCAAGAGGTGAGATCTCTGTAACTTGCATTGGAGGCTAACCAGCATGATTACCCTAGGCTATTCATAGTACAACATGAAGAAAACGACATACATCTTAGAATGAAGGGTCGGAGTTCTAAAGGGCCAGGTTGTCTAATGGGCTTCGGCTGAGATGGGGATTAAAGAGAGGCCCATTAAGAAAGACCGAGAAGTAATGGATCTGGACCTAGTGTGAAGGATCATGGGCTTCCTAAATTGGTAGAATGGGGCTACTTCTTAATCGTGGCCCACAAGGTAAGGAAGGCCCATTTTCCTGTAAAAATTCCGTTGATAATCCTAACAGAATTGCTAGCAGCTTAACTCACCGCCTTTATTCCTTGAGCGGAAGTCATTTTTTGAGGCCACCAGGGGAGTAAGCGAAGTCTGGGCTAGCAACTGTTGGATGTACTTCCGATTTGAGTCTGAGCAGGCTGAGCCGTGAGCCAAAATGGTACACCTCTCTCCAAATAGTCATTATACCTCCTGTCATGTACTACACTGCTAGCTATTGCCTTGGCGTGAGCATTCTCATTTGGGTGTATTGACGTGAACCGTATTTCAGTAAATCTGGATGTGAGAGCTTGAATCTTCTTATTCCATGCACCATAACAGGGCCACTTATCGGACAAACGGATTATGTTGTGGAGCTTTGTGTTGTCAATCTCTACCAATGCTTTTGGAACCTGTAGCTCTATAAGAAACTTAAGGACGCAGAGAAGACCCTCTAATGCTAGGTGAAGGAAAGAGTGGGCATTAACAATAACATGTCTGGAATGTATCCAGGGGATGTTGTCATCTTTGCTATGTATGAAGGCCGCTCCGTGGAGATTGTTATGTGGTGACCAATATGTTTTCCACCTAGCTTTGCAGGCCCGTCCCAATGAGGTATAAGATTCACCCAAAGTCTGTTGATTGTGTCACTTACTATCTCGGCTAGGTGTTGTAATGTTTGTGCTGAGCCAAGTAGTTTCCTCCTATGATACTTCCCGATAAGTTTTTGCCAGGTTTGGTATTTGGCCTTGTATCACATGACTATTCCTAGCCTTCCATATTGCCCAAAGGATCCATGGGAAGAAATTCTTATGTACCGTGCCAGAGTTGGATGGTTGCATATTATTCATCAGGAATGCCATATTGGAGTGTAGCGAGTGTTGAGAGTAACCACTATGCGGTATCGACATGGCTGCCATTGCCAAGAGGAGTCTTGCGGGAGGGCAGAGGAAAAGACAGTGGTTGATAGTTTCTGCTTCAATCCCACATATTTGATATAGGTCATTGTATACTATGGATCTTGATTTTAATCTTGCTCGTACAGCCAGGGCTCCTGACAAAACTCTCCACATGAATATTGTAATTTTTTTGGGAATTTTGAAGTTCCAAATCTTGGCTTTCATTGTTGTTATATAATTCGGGGTTGTAAGATTAATCGTGGGGCTCCCGTATTCTTGTTGTTGGAGTAGCCAATTCCCACTTTTCACTGTGTATTCCCCAGAGTTGTTGTAGCACCAAATCCATTTATCTTCGGTATCAAGGTCTGGTGGGAATTCTCGGATTCTTTTTGATGCTAGAATCATAGAATCCGTCGGTATAAAGGTGTTGTTGACTTTCTCCTGATCCCAATCACCATCATTTATTAGGTCCGACACTTTGAGACAGACATCAAAAATGGGTTCTTTACTAATAGATGGTCGCGGTTTGTGATGATAAATCCATTTCGTTGTCCAGACATAAGTCCCTCTTCCATTTCCGATTTGTTTTATTAACCCCCGTTTTAGAAGTTCTCGTCCATGGCATATGCTTCTCCATCCATACGATGGTCTGGTCCCTACACCAGTGTCTAGAAAGGATGAGGTTTTGAAATACCTAGCTTGATATACTCTTGCTATCAGCGTTTCTGGTTTACTGAGTATCCTCCACGCTTGTTTGGCCAGCAGAGCTTGGTTGAATTGTTTAATGTCCCAATCCACCCTTACTTTTTGGCTTACACATGTTTTTCTTTTTATCTTTGGCTGTGCTCCACCAGTATTGCGTCATAGCACTAGTGAGTTCCCTACATTGTGTTTTGGACAGTCTAAAATTTGACATCGCGTATATCGGGAGAGCCATTGCTACTGCTTTTATCATGATCTTCTTACCTCCAAGAGATAAGGTTTTCGAAAACCAATTATCCATTTTTGTCACAAGGTTTTCGGATATGAAATTGAATATGTCTTTCTTTGATCCTTTAAAGAACTCCAGGAGACCTAAGTACTTCCCAATGCCATGGTCCGAATGGATGCCAAGGATATTTTTGATTTCCATCTGTTTGGACACCCGGATCTTCTTTCCAAAG
The DNA here is from genome assembly GCA_963920545.1 of Lepidium didymum. NCBI lineage: Eukaryota > Viridiplantae > Streptophyta > Magnoliopsida > Brassicales > Brassicaceae > Lepidium > Lepidium didymum. The sequence goes on along the minus strand of OY986979.1, from coordinate 7,586,258 downwards.
GCCACTGTCGATTTATCGTAATTGATACATTGACCTGATATTCTTTCATAGGTTGTAAATCAATCTTTGAGGGAGGTCGCTTCCTGACTAGTTGCTTTGCTTATGAATAGACTGTCGTCTGTATATAGTAATTTTTGAATCGTAGGTTCGGTTGGATTAAATTGAATTTTCGTGATCTTATTCTCTTCTTTAGTCTTTTTCATGATGTGGATGAGCGCTTCAGTTCCTAGTATGAAGAGAAATGGGGATAATGGGCCACCTTGACGAATTCCTCTCTGAGGGGTGATGTGACCAAACAGAACACCATTAATAATAACTGAGTATGTTACCGACGATACATAGAACATTACCATTTTTATATACTCTTGCTGAAAACCTATGGCTTTAAGGGTTTCCGAAAGAAATGGCCATTCTAGTCTATCATAGGCTTTGGACATATCAGTTTTTATGGCCATAAAGTTCCCATGACCGTTCTTGTGGGTGTAGAGATGGTGCATCACCTCGTGCGCCAAGAGTAGATTGTCCGATATAAGTCTCCCAGAAATGAATGCTCCTTGTGTTTCTGAAATAATGTGGGGTAAGATTCCTTGCAGTATCTTCGTTATGATTTTGGAGATGATTTTGTAAATTACTGAGCATAGGCTTATTGGTCTAAGGTCTATCATTTCCTTAGGGTCCGGGCATTTCGGTATCTATATGAGTATAGTTCCACTCTTTGGGGAATTTACCGATGGCAAAAGCTTGTTGGACTTCCTCGGTAATCTTGTACCCTACAGTGGTCCAGTAGGTTTGAAAAAAGGTACCAGTCATACCATCTGGTCATGGGGCACTATCTCCTCTTATGCTAAATGCTGCTGCTTTAATTTCTGCTGGAGACACCCGGCTTAGGAGTATCTAGTTCATTTCTGGGGTTACTTTAGGTGCTAGTCCCTGTAAAGCTTTTTTCCAGCTGGATATTGCCTTCCTCCAGTTTATTATGCAGTCCATGGTTGTAAGGGATGGGTTGGTCCCTGACTTATCCCAACTTGTTTTGATGACATATTCAAAATCCCTTCTTTTAATCCATCTTTTATCAAAATATAACCGCCTCTGGAAACTCGTATTATCAGTGGCTATCTTCAAATGTATCGGTATGTGATCAGAGCCCATTATTGGCAGGTAAGCAGTGGATGATCTTGTAAATTGCCGAAACCATTCGAGGTTCTCGTAACTACGATCTAATCTGCATTATATCCAGTGCCCATTCTTGTTTCCCATCCATGAGACGTGGGGGCCTGATTTTATATAATCTTTTCGTTTATAAAATTGTTGTTTTCTATCATGTCTTTTTTCAAATCTCTTAGATTTGTATTTATCTTTCTTATCATAATATTTATCATTATGATGTTTGCCTTGAATCTATGAGATTCTTTTTCTTTATTTCTTGGTACTTGCATTGCAAATTACTCATAGAATTCACCTAACTGTTTTCTTTCGTTTAGGTGATGTCTTTTTATTTGTTGGTTTAATTTTATTTCATTGCATAGGGATAACCCTCTTGTGTGCAAACACTTATTAATTTTTCAATTTTATAATTGATTTTGGTTTTCGGGTAATTCGGTTTGGTTTTTGGTTTTATCTCGGTTTACGTAAACCAGACATTAAACCACATATAAATTAAAAAATTTAGGGTTTTCTTCTCATTCTCTCGCGGCCGAATTCCTCTCTGTCTCACCTCTTTCTCTCCGAACCTTCGATCTTCGATTTCTTCACTCTTTCTCTTGTTTTTTTCTTCGATCTTTCATCTCGTTCGTTCATGTACAAGCTAGCATCAATCAAGCCATCAACTCGTTCAGGTAATATCATCCTTCCTCCGATTCATTCAGTTTTTGATTTTTTCATTTTTGATTTTCTGTTTTCTGTTTTGCTGCTTTGTTTCCGACTTATTCTCCTTATCTTGAATTGATTTTCGGTCTTCGATTTTGTGATTTTTTGGTCCGATTTAGGGTTTGTTAAAATTAGGGTTATTTCAAAGTTGGGGCTTTTAATTTCTGTGGTTAATCGAAGCTTTCTGACGCCGAATAGGTTCCTAATTGCATCATAGTCGTTCGATTTTGTGATTTTTTTGTCCGATTTAGGGTTTCTAAAAATTAGGATTTTTTCAAAATTGGGGCTTTCATTCTCTGTTGTTAAATGAAGCTTTCTAATGCCCAATAGAACTCTAATTGCATCATAGTTGTTTGATTTTGTGATTTTTTGGTTCGGTTGTTTGGTTCGATTTAGGATTATGTGGTTCGTTTTTGTGAGTTTTTATCACTTCGATAAAAACTGTTGCAGTTTTGTGTATCTCTCTGTCTTGGTTTTGTGTTGATGTGATGTATGTCTTTGTTAGTGGCAGTGGAGGAAGAACCAAAGACATGGTTTATTAGGGTTAATTCGGGTTTTTTTGGGTTAATTCGGTTTTTTCGGGTTAATTCGGGATATTCTGGTTCTCTTATTATTGATTTATTCGGTTTATTGTTATGTATTTTGGTCTTTTTAAAACCAAATAACTAAGATTCGGTTCAATTCGGAATGTATTAAATTTCATAAAACCGAACCGATTAAACCGAGTACCGAACCGAATTGAACCGAATGTTTAATCGGTTTAATTTGGTAAATTTTAAAAATTCCGAACAAACCGAAAAATCGATCCGATTAAACCGTTTAAACCGAAAACTCAGGGCTAATCTAAAAGATGTTAGTGTTTTACATCTAAGATTTTGAAGTAAAGTTCTAATGGCTTCACTATTGTCGGACCATCTTGCTGAAAAATGTTCTATAATATTTAGACTCCTAATATACCTATATATATATTTGCATAATTTTGTTGTTTTAACATTACTTTTAAATGTTGTGTTGTTATTACAGCTATTTCATTTTCAAATAATTTTGAAAATGCATTAAAATAAACTGTTTTATCTTCTTTTTTAATTTGAAAGGACTGTTGTGGTGGTAGAACCGATTTTATTATAAGACCATTAATTAATTTATAATCCCGTTCTAAAATTGAGATATATGGTTCTATATATTTTGCCAAAAACAAAGGTATAAAAAATATTATCTTATTAGTTTTGGAAAGATTTGAGTAAAATTGTTCTTGTAATATAATTTTTTTTTGTGGTCGGATATTATCAAAAAACTATTTTCTAAATTTTTTCCATCTGGGTAAAAAAAACCAAAAATAAATTTTAAAAGTTTATAATTGAATTAAAAATAATTTTATTTTCAATCATTTCTACAATCCTTCATAATTTTGTTTTAAAAATAAAAGAATACATATTATAAGCTCAAATCATTTAAATTAGATTGCATGAGGCGTTTATGTAAAGTCTATGAGCAGTTAACATAAAAGAGATTGTGAAGAGAAGAAAAAAGGAATTAATGGAAATTGAAATCAAAGTGTGACTTTGTACATCTTCATACAAATCTATCTAATCTACTCAGAACGGACGGTCAATGTTGGTTCTCTGTGCTTCAGATTACGCCACGTGTCAACGGGCATACCTTGATCGAAGTGTGTTGACTTATAATCACTACTTGTAATAACTTTTGACTTCCTTAGTTGTGGTAAAATGATAAACCAATGGCGTGGCAAGTCACCGAGTTTCTTCTCCTCCTCGCTCCATATCTGACTCGGTCATCGGTATCCCACAGCTCAACGACGGCGATTGCGGCGGAGCCCCGTCATTAGGAGACGAAGCGCTTCTCCGTTCTCTGCTTAACATCCGAGTGAAAGATAACATCCTACTCATCGGCGACCTAAACGAGCGACTCGCTGGCCAATTCCGATTCAATTCATCTTCTAACTCGCTGAAGTTCCTCCTCGGAACCTCAATCGCCGCCGGTTTTCTCCCGGAATTTTCTGTCGGCATCCTAGAAGATCCAGATCCATGTGTCTCGTACCTTAATCCGGAGCTCGAACCCGGTTCAATTGCGGAAACCGGGTGAGGAGAAATCGTGATCACGACTTGGTCCGCCGCCGTCGCTGTAGTAGGTTCGGCGAGAGGGTCGACGAGGGAGCGACACAGAGGACAAGTGGAATGAGAATGAAACCACATATCAATACAGTCAACATGAAAAGTATGTTTGCAATTGGGCAAAACCCGACCCGATTCACTCTCTTCAAATTCGGAAAGACAAACGGCACATTCGATCGAATCCTTGTGAGTCTCATCGGAGAAAGTGAAAACGGGAAGAGATTTGATGACATTAGGGTCGAGACCGCGTGAGGCAGCGACGGAAGTGGCGGCAGTGGAAGGATCGGCGGTAAAGAAAACCATAGTAGCGCGGCGGTTACGGCTGTGACGGCGGAGATGACGTCTTCGAGCACGGAGGAGATACCAACGAGCGTAAAGATGGAGGAAAACCATTAAAATGACGACGAAGAAGAGGATGACTATGGCGCTAAGCATGATTTTACCGCTCATGGCGTAAGATTTAGAACCGGAGTAGTCTGCTTCGGGTCTGCCACCCGGAATGGGATCTGGGTCGTTGGAATTCATGACTTGAAACTTGAAAGAGAGAGTCAACTAACTGATGAAGAAAGAAGAAGAGGAAAAAGATATGGTTTTGAAGTAATTGAGAGAGGAAGAGTTTCGTGGAAGGTGTAGTCTAATTATTCGGAAATTTGGTAGACGACGCCAACGTTGACGCGTGATTTTTGTCACTGACAATTCTGCCTTTTTTCTCCTTTTTGTTAACTCTATATAAGTTTCAAGACTATTCAAGGAGTCATGTATTACCGTAACTCATGCCTTTCTATGGAGCGGAAGCCAACAGTTTATTTCTACTGGTCCGATCAAATCCGTATTTAGAATTTGATCCGAAAAATAAATATCCGGTAAAAATAGATATTGATAATAAAATTTTATATCCAGTGGAGAGTAAATTATTATATCCACCGTTATTATGAAAACAAGCTATTTAGGTATTTTATCTTTGAAACAATTCAATCTGAAAAATGAATAGTTAAACCTTACTAATTACTACATATGACATCTCCAACAACTAGAGAACAATAATAATAATTGGAAAAGGAACTATAATACAAAAAGCTAATTATAATTCCAGTATAACTGATTTAAGTAAAGTCCAGAACAATTTTACTTATTCATCACAAAATATAACCCCCTTGCAACAGTTCATTCGTTAGACACTAGCTCAACGGCTTTAAAAGCCTAAACTCTAAAGAGATTGAATTGAAAAAGGTAAGTGCCGGTTATTGCCGTTATCTTCTTATTACTCCTTACAGCTCTTTTGTACATTCATAAGTTTTATTAAGAATACTATGTTAGATTTCAGTAATCTAATGTACAACTCTGGTTCGAAGGGGAATCTCCAAGATGGAAGGAACCTAAGACAACAACGACACCTGTCAAGATGACATCTCCATGTAAATGAATCAGTACAGAACTTATGTACCTCAACATTACTGCACCTGAAAATTTATAATTTATAACAGGCCTAGTAGAAGTTAAAATGTTAGTTAAGTATCCAATCTAACTTACAGCATCCTGAAGCAATATAAGTTTCTAATATGCAAAACATGCTTCAAGATATTTATATAACCTCTGTTTCCTCATCCCAAACTGCAACTGCACCGTCATATGCTTGATATCAGAAGCATTGAAGTAACCTTAGCTCCTCATGTGTTCAGCTTACGGTGGTACCTACTTATATACACGCATGCATCTGGTTAGAACCCATCTTCTTTCATTTTCTTAAAAAGCGCATCAGCTTCATGAATTAGGCCCCGCCTACAAAATCCTGATATCATTGTCGTGTAGGTTATAACATTAGGCTTCATTCCTTTGGAGAAAAGGCTACAAAATAAATCAAAAGCATCTTCAACCTTACCAACTTTGCACATCCCTTGAATAATGATAGTACAAGTAACAATATTGAGATCCATCTCTCTCTTCCGCATGATATCAAATATCATCAATGCTTCCTCTACGTTCCCATTATAACAAAGACCATCTAAGAGAACGTTGTAGGTTCGAATATCAGGAGGCGCACCATGAGAACCCATTTGTCTGAAAACTTCTCGGGCCACATTAGGTTTGCCCACTCTACAATAACCCTGGATTAGAGTGGTGTAAGTAATTGTGTTGGCAACTAATCCTTTCTCGGACATCTCATAGAAGATTCTCATCCCGTCCTCGACTCTCATAGACTTGCAAAATCCATGTATGAGGGTAGTAAAAGTCACTTCGTTTGGGAAACAATCATTGCTTTCCATCAAATAAAACATTTGCCTAGCCTCATCTAGGCGACCATACATGCAAAGCCCATTAATCAGAGAATTGTAAGTGAAAACATTAGGATCTATCGACAACCCGATCATCACCTTGTAAAGCTCTTTCGCCTCGGAAAGCTTCCCTACTTTCACAAATGCGTCGATCAGTGCAGTGAAAGTAACTACATTAGGTTCAATTTTTCTCTTCATCATGTGTGTCAGCAACCAAGCAGCCTCGCTCCATCTACCAATCTCGCAAAGACTGCTCACGAGAGAGTTGTAGGTAACAACATTCGGCCTAATCCCATTAGTTTCCATGTGGTTAAAAAGGCCCAGAGCGTCATTCACATGTCTGTTTTTGCAAAGACAGTGAATCAATGTGGTGTATGTTACAACATTAGGTCTATATCCTATTTCCACAATCTGATCAAATAAAGCTACAGCATCATCAATTCTATTCCAATGACAGAATCCATTAAGCAGAGAGGTAAACGTAACTAGATCAGGCTCAAAACCAAGTTTCAACATCTTCCCTAGAAGAGACAGAGCAGCATGAGAACTTTGGGAGGAGCGACAAACACAATTCATTACGATATTGCAGGTATAGAGAACAGGCGAGATTCCCATCAGTTGGATATAATCGAAGAGAGAGATCACAACATCGTATCTCTTCATCTTGGCAATAACACCCAATACTTTAGTGAAATCGACGATGGAAGGAAGAGGACGAGAGTGAACCATGCGAGTGAACAATTCAAGAGCCTCACTGAACTGAAGATTGTGAAAACCATTTCTCTGAGTCTTTCGGTAATCAGAGAAAGCTCGAATCCAGAAACAGAAAACCCAACGGCTAAAGGAAGGAGCAGTTCCAGGATTACCTATTTGTAGATGATTCCTATGAAGATGAAACCCGTTCGCTATCGACGCAAACCCAGTCACAATGGATCTACGCATTCACAATCTATGTCTCAAGAGTCATTTCACTTGAAAAATTAGAACCCTACAACATCGTGATAAGCAGAGAAGCGGCGAAAATGAGCTTGAAGAAGACAAAAACCTAACTCTCTCTAGCATACTCTGTGGCGGAGAGAGGACAACGTCGAAGAAAAAAGAAACACAAAAAAAGTCTTGCCGCGAAGTCTAAGTTGTAATTTCTCTGCTCTTTTCAATTTCTTAATTAGTTTATTTAAGTATTAACCATGATTAAATTGTAAAAATCCTTCGAATTAGTTGCAAGAGCTTTAGTTGAATCTTTACGCCCATTCTTACTGTGGCATTTTATATCTGATTGAAGATTATTAACATGTGTATTATCACAAAAAGTAGATATAATTTAGATACTTTTAAGAATATAAGTTGAATGCTCTAGGCCAGAAAATTAGAAGTTGAATGCTCTGGAAACTAGCACAGAAGACACTAGCTCAAAAATGGTTTCACACGCCTACCAACATCGAACTGAACTTCAGAAAGACCAGTGATTCCGGCAGTTATCTTTTGACCAATCTTTACAGGTCCTATACCTTCTGGTGTACCTAAACATACATTCACCAACTTTCTTCACAATACTGTAGAATCCTGAATTTTCTCAGCTATAAATAGTCAAATCAAACCAATACTCCAATGGTACAAGCTTGATCTAATGCGGAAATCTTGGAGATGGGAAAATAGATATTTACCTGTCAATATGACATCTACACAGAACTTATGCAGCTGATAAGGTATGGGACCTTAAAGATCATATCCTTTCTCCGACATTGCTGCCTTGTCTCCTCATCGACCTGTCACAGAGCGTGACATTCTTAAAAAATGGGAGCAACGTAGCTTCATAAGACAACAGAACAGGAGGAGCCAAACCTTTAGCCAAAGTTCCAGGTTATTGGGATCCACCACCATTGCCTTTGGTAGGTAAAACCCGATAAAAGAAACTTATTTTGAGATGAGAGGCCAAAAGTGTTTGCTATCAGTTGCTAATAGGCTATGTTTGTTACAGATATTCCTATATCAGTTAACATAAATCCCCGTGGACGCAATAAAACTTATATGCAACCTGTTATAAGACCCGAGCTGCATATGTCATGATCTAGGGACCTTGAGAGTAATAAATGGATCCATTTGAATTAAATTTAATCACATTTACTCCTGTGATCTAGTGGAGTCTGATTTTCACATGGATTGGTGAACTAGAAATTTGGGAAACAGGTTCCAGATCATGACTTACAACGGAACTGATGGCGGTGAAAGTATCCTGTGCTTTAGCAAGCGTACATGGGAGACCAGATGCCTGAAGAGAAGTATTAGAACATACCCATGACAAATTATATATTTATATTATTATGTAAAGAGTTGCATAAGCAGTTATATTTCCAGGCTATAAGGATTTGATGTGTGTGCAAAAACCACAAAGAAACATATAATCAATTACAAACATGTGTTATGATCCCAAACAGGGAAAAGCTCGGCCAACTTATGGTTTACGGGCTTATAGAGAACTTCTTATTGTAAGAAAATGTGATGGATAAATTAGTAACTGTCAAATCAAAAGCAAGCAACAAGAAAAAGGAGAAATATATCAGGTCTAAAACTATGTATGAACAACACCCATAAATATCCATTGATACCAAAAACAAATAATTATCTACCATGGCAGAAACGTGGAGTTCCTTAGCAGTCATATCAAGAGCAAGCGCATATCCTAGAAAAAAAGGAGAAAATCAAGAACATTGTACATGTACAACAACACAAAGGAGATATAGATACTAAGATGAAGAACACAGTCGGCAACCAATTGGCTTGAAAACATCACATACAAAACATGCATTGATAAGTATATTTCCAACTTGTTAAAATGAGAAGCAAGTAAAAAACTTGAGTCCCATGTCTGCGAGGTTTACTTGTGAGTATTTTGAGTAGCTGGTAAAATACCTCCGATGTAATCCATGGCTAAGCGTTCTGGGACATCTCTTGCCTTTTGTCCAATTACTACAGCGAGTTCCACCTCATGGTGAAGTGAATCCAGTGGATGTGGGATCTCAATTGTTCCACCATTTTCCAGGTACGAAGAGGTTGGCTTTAAGAATACAATCGGGTCCTACTTCCCAGTACACAAACACAGAGAGTGTCAAAATCAACATCCCACGATGCAGGACCTAGTTATGTATCCTTACAGATCAACTATCATAGTTTACAGCTAATTGTATGATCCTGCTGCAATTGTTCAATTTACGCGGAAATTTGGGATTTTTGTTGGATCATTTTCTCGGGAAAACCCCAAAAGTGTACCTTTGGGAGGGCGTTGCCGATTTCTTTGGCGTGGGATGCGTAATTGAGTTCAACACCGACAATCTTCGTGCTTTGCTTGAACAATCTTTGAATCATCGAAATCACCAATTTTTAGGTCAAAACAAGTGAACACAGACAGACCTTTCTCAGTTTCGTCCGGAAAAGATTCGTCGTTGACTGAGTTACCGAGTACACTCAGTGGGACCAAGGGTCACAATACAAATCAGTGAAAGTTAGTGGGCAAAAGTAGAAAATAACTTAAAAATTAGCATCTACTTGAAAATAATTAAGCAACCGCGTGTTTCACGAATTTGACAGTAGGATCATAATGACGTGGAAGTTCCACATTTTATAATCAACATTTTTTTTTCCAACATAATCAACATTTTTCTAATATTTAGAAACAAATTATGTTATTTTTAATATTAACTATTAACTATTAACTATTTTATATTGAACGTCAACTTATCTACGAAACTTACAACTAATCAAATCTTGTGAAAATATGTTAAGAATCAAATTTGGGATAATTGATCATATTATTATCAATTAGAGTTTAAATTTTGATAATGACATAGCAGACGAAAATCACATGTGAACCAATTCGGTCAACTTAGTTTTTGTGTTTGTAAAACAATTATGATTGTGTTCATTAGTCAATAGTTTAATTTTAAGTAAAGAAATTAAAAGATTACGTATTCAGGTCAATGTTTTAGTTTGATGTGAAATTTAAATTGTAGCATGTAATTTATGTATTGAAGTTGAGAGTTTACCAAAATAGTAGTTTTAATCGGTGTAATAAATACATTAATACATTATCTAAAACTACAGATGTATATAGAATATATATTAAGATTTAGAAAGATTTCATAAAAAATATCACAAAAGAAAATTCCTTTAGCAAAAAAATAATCACAAAACAAAATTCCTTTAGCAAAAAAATAATCACAAAACAAAATTCAGACAAACCAGAAGTTTTTTAACAAATCATTCTTGAATCATTTATTTTACTCTACCTCAAACATAAAGTTTTTGGTATCTTTTGGATTTTTTACGTTACTCTATTTTTTTCCTAAACCATAAAATGTGGTTTCTTTTCAGAAATTCCCATCAGTATGTGTTCAAAATTCATGGTTTAACAACAAAATATGTTGATTAATTATATATGTCGTTTCCGGCTGATAATGATAGAATAATATGATTTTTATGGAAAAAATTCAAGCTCTCTAAGTTACAATATGTTAATTACAGTGGAATCTGAAGGATTTAGTAGTGGATTGGCCCTTTTTTCTAATGATTTTCATAATGTTACAATGAATCATAAAGATAAAAGAATGATCTATGTGTCTTTACTTATCAATGATCAAACCATTAGTATTACTTTCCTATATAGTGAACCAAACCAAAATCTGCGTGATAATGTTTGAGAATGGCTAATTTGTATTGGTTTATCCCGAAATTGACCCTGGTTAATTATTGGAGACTTCAATGAATTATCAGGAAATCATGTAAAACAAGGAGGGGCTCTAAGACATGCAAATTCCTTCTTACCTTTCAATACTATGATTCAAAATTGTGGCCTTATTGAATTCCCGAAATTAGGTAACTCATGGTCTTGGAGAGGAGTTCGACATTCTAATATCGTATGTTGTATCCTTGATAAAGCCTTTGGCACAGCCGATTGGCATGACTTATTCCCGATGTCCGAAGTCGAATATCTCGATATGATTGGCTCCGATCATAGACCAGTTGTGGAGATATTTTCCGATAATATTACCCGACGTAAACATCAATTTGTCTTTGATAAAAGTTGGATCGGGAGAGATGGCTATGAAGACACTATTAGGAAAGGTTGGAAAGGTGTTCAATGTCGTCGCAGGATCACGATTACATGATGAATCAGAAACCGTATACGTGAAATTTCCTATTGGAGAATCAAAAATGTTCCTTCTGGCAGCCAAAGAATAATTATATCTCAAAAAAAGGTGGAAGATTTACAAAATGATAACTCCATAAGCCGAGCGAAAATTGTTGAAGCTAAGTTGGAACTAAAGCAAGCTTATGCAGACAAAGAGAAGAGATATTCTGGAAGCAAAAAAGCATAAATAGGTGGCTCAAAGAAGGTGATGAAAACATCAAATTCTTTCATGCCCAAACTAAACAAAGGCGGGCTAAGAACAAAATCATTGGTTTATCCAATAATAATGGAGACTAGGTAACTAAGCATGAGGAAATTCTTGCAGAGGCTACTCATTACTTTTCAAATATGTTTGCAACAAATGGTAGAATATGTGACACTGAATTGTTATCCGAGATTGAGCCAAAAATAACAGATAATGATGACCAAATGTTGATGGCTAGGATGGATCCGGGTAAGACTTCGAGACCGGATGGAATGACGGCTATGTTTTTACAAAAATCTTGGGAGATTATTAAGTCGGATATTGTAACGCTTGTAAATGATTTTCTGATTTCAGGAACTTTTGAACAAGGTTTAAATAATACAAACATTTGTCTTATTTTTGACCAACAAAGATGGCAGAATTAGGCCAATAAGTTTATGTAATGTGGTTTATAAAATAATTTCAAAGGTTTTTTGTCTCCGGTTACGGAGAGTTCTGCCAAAACTGATATATGAATCACAATCAGCTTTTGTTTCTGGACGGTTAATCTCAGATAATATTCTGATATATTAGGAAATGTTCCACGCACTTCGCACAAATAAAGCTGTTAAAGGGAAATTTATGGCTATAAAAACATATATGAGTAAGGACTATGATAGAGTTGAATGAAGTTTTGTTGATAAATTACTCCATCGTTTTGGTTTCAACTCTAATTGGATTCGGTGTATTATGCACAGTATAACCACTGTAGAATATTCAATACTAATAAATGGTGAAACAAATGGAAAAATTATACCACGTAGGAGACTTTGTCAAGGAGATCCCTTATCACCAAATATTTTTATTCTCTGTACAGAGGTGCTTATTTCCAAATTATGGAAAGCAGCGCGAGACAAAGTTATTACCGAGATTTCTATTGTAAGACAGAGTCCAAATGTTTCACATTTATTATTTGCAGATGATAACCTTTTTTTTTGTAAAGCTACAATAGAAGAAGCTACCCAAATTATTAGAATTCTAAATGAGTATGGAAGAATATCATGTCAACAAATCAATTTTGACAAATCCTCAATTCAATTTGGACACTCACTTCCCTAAAGCGAGAAGAAGTTTCTTCATCAAATATTAGACATTAACCAAGTTGGAGGAATGGGATCCTATCTTCGTATACCAGAGAATATTGGTGGTGCTAAAACCAAGGTTTTTGCCTTTGTTCGTGAAAAGTTACAGGAGAGGATCAATAATTAGTCTTCAAAATTCTTGTCTAGAGGTAGTAAGGAAGTACTGATAAAATCAGTATTGACGACGTTACCAACTTATATTATGTCATGCTACAAATTATCAAAGACAATAGATAACAATTTAAATTCTGCAATTGCCAATTTTTGGTGGTCAAACTCAGAATCATCAAAAATGAGGAGTTTAATTATGCACTTCTGGCTAAGCAAGTTTGAAGTTTGATAGATTATCCAGATTCGTTATTTTCAAAATTAATAAAAGGGAGAAATTATAAGAATGCGTGCCCAATGACGGCAAAACCAAACTCAATCCGTCTTACGGTTGGCAAAGTATCTCTTCAGCGAGATCATTAGTTAATAAGGGTATAATTCGCAAGATTAGGGATAGGCGATCGTCAGCGGTCTGGAAAGACCCATGGATCCCTGATGTAGTGCCCAGATCGGCGACTGGAATTGGTCAGGAGAATTTCTCGGACCTTATAGTTGATCAATTTATCGATGTCCAATATATGTCTTGGCGTGAGCCAGACAATATTTTACCTCTGAAGATGTTCAGTTAATTATGGGCATTGCTTTACCCCGTAGACCAAGACCAGATTCATGGGGTTGACACTTTACTAAAACAAGATGTTATTCAGTAAAATCTGGGTACCATACCGAAGAGACGAATTCATTACTCGAGGTGGCGAGATTAGGACCAAATTTCACGGCTCTACAAGCCAAAATATGGATACTAAATTGTCCCAATAAAATTAAACATTTTATATGGCAGACTTTATCAGGATGTACCGCAGTAAAACAAAACTTGAATAATCGATGTATCAATTGTGATGCTAGATGTTCTAGATGTGGGGCGGAAGAGGAAACGATAAACCATGTTCTCTTTGAATGTCCTATGACAATTCAAACTTGGGCTCTTTCGAGCATTCCCTCTGCTATAAATATGTTTCCACGAAATTCATGTTGGTATAATCTAGACTATCTGTTATGGAGAATCCCTGATTGAATAGATATGAAAATTTTTCCATGGATTATTTGGCACATTTGGAAGGCAAAAAAAATGCCAAATGTTTCTCTAATGTAGATACGAATCCACAAGATATTATTTCACAAGCAGAAGCAGCGTCTTCTGAGTGGATCAATGCTAGGCGAATAGAGTCAAGAAGCCCTCAACAAGGCATCATTAGTTTAGCACCGGTGTGGTCAGAGGTGGCAATTCCTACTGTTTGTCACCCAGGTTTCACAGGATACAAATGCTTTGTTGATGGTTCGTGGAAGAGCTCCGATCTGCATTCTAGACTAGGGTGGATATGCTTTCCGGACTCAGTAGAGGGAGGATGTATGGGGGCTTGGACGATCCGGTGTAGTCTATCCGCTCTACACTCGGTGGTAGAGGCAGTGTTATGGGCGATGGAATCCCTTTTTTCTCTCAAAATCTTATTAGTGGAAGTTGCATCGGATTGTGCGGATGTGCTCAAGATTTTGATGCAACCAGAGGAGTGACCTGCTTTTTAGACGTACCAGGAGAACTTTCTCAGGTTGAAATCACTTTTTTGTTCTTTTTCTCTTCATGTAATTATGAGATCTCTGAACCATAAGGTTGATGCTCTCGACCATCTTTCTAGAGAGTCGGCTTATGGTTTAGTACTATAACTTTGTCCTCGACTCTTTCGAGTATCTTATATATATCATTTAGTTGACAAAAAAATGATAGAATATATATTAAGATTTAGAAAGATTTCATAAAATATCACACAAAATTTCTTTTTCAAAAAAAAATCACAAAACAAAATTCAGACAAACCACAAGTTTTTTTAACAAATCATTCTTCAATCATTTATATTACTCTACCTCTTAGTTTAGTTGAAGTAGTTTTCATTCGTTTTATATAATTTTATAAACTTTTAAGTTAGTTTAAAGCTGATCATGAGTTGTTTTATGGATTTCAACCAAATTTGAATGATGTGTTAATTATTTTATTGATCTTTTATCTATTTTTTAAAGTAGGTTTCACATTATCGATTGATTTCCTTTGATTAATTATGTCCTCGTGATATTCATCTTTATTAAATCGCCTTTTTTTATTTTGCTATTCCAGATATCTGGAGCATTTAAAAGTTAGCAGAGAGAATGGGTCAACACTGAAATGTGAAAAGTGTAGAATAAGGTATGCACGATACTAGTTTTTATTTTTTATAACCCTAAATAAAATATTCACATGCTATACACGAGCCCTTTAAGTTTAACATTAATCTTTATCTGAAAGAGAACTTATATATATGTTATTATTACATTACCAAATACATATCTTTTATATGAGCAGATAAACACAAAGTCGCCCTCCTTATAATTTGCTATCTTCTCTCTTCCTGATATTGTTCTTCCTCAGAAGCTCTTCCAGCGATATGGCGGACTTAAGTTTCTATATTGGAGTCATAGGTAACATAACACCATCATCGTTTTAAATCATCAATTTACATGATCATATATTCACATATGGGCATGTATATATGGATGCAGGGAATGTAATTTCGGTGCTTGTATTCCTCTCCCCTGTGTGAGTTAATTTATCTCTCTGATCTCTCTTAATTTCTCTTTCTGTACGATTTATGATTGATGAACATATAAGAAATGATTATAACAGGGAGACGTTTTGGAGGATAGTGAGAAGGAGATCGACGGAGGAATACGAGTGTTTGCCATACATTTGCACTTTGTTGGGTTCGTCGTTGTGGACATATTACGGAATAGTGACACCTGGCGAGTACTTGGTTTCTACTGTGAATGCCTTTGGTGCTTTTGCTGAATCCATTTACCTTCTCATTTTCCTTTGCTTTGTCCCCAAATCCAAATTCGTACGTTTTCTTATACACTTATATACATTTATTATATAGTTTCAGTTTGCATTTATATGTGATAGAGTGAGATATTATGTGTTTTTAAAATTATATATAAAGACTAAAGTTGGTCGGTCTGACTCAGATTCAGATCTGATTATAAGAATTATTATGCCTTTTAATAGATCTAAATTATGTCTACTTGGTGTTCAATATAATGACTGATTTTTTCTTCTTGATTTTCAGTTGAAAACAATAATAATGGTTGGAGCTCTGAACGTGTGTTTCCCAATTATAGCGATTGGGGGAACAAGAATAGCGTTTGGAGACGCAAACACGCGTTCTACTTCAATGGGTTTTATATGTTCTACTCTCAATATTATCATGTATGGTTCTCCTCTCTCCGCCATTGTAAGTCTCTTTCTTCTTCCTTTTTTTCTTATCAAAACTATATATTATACACAATTTACTTAAAACCACAATAAGATAGGATACCTATCACTCTTTCTTGTGTTTTTTTTTCTAAATTTATATTGCTGTTGTTGTAGGGACTCTACTGAGTTTTCAGAAATAACATTTTAATAATAGTTTATTTGAGAATTAATTATTTTTAATGAAAATATAAAAAATAGTTGTTTTTCTTGCAACTTATTATAGAAAAGAAATCTTGGGGTTACACTACAAGAGTTTTTCATTTTGATTTATATATATGAGTCAAAGTGTTGGATATGAGTTAATCTTAAATGATTTTACCATTCATTCTGATCAGAGGACAGTTGTGACAACAAGAAGTGTACAGTTCATGCCGTTTTGGTTATCTTTTTTTCTGTTTTTAAACGGTGCAATTTGGGGTGTCTACGCTTTACTCCTACATGATGTTTTTCTACTGGTACGTATATTATCGTTTTGATGATATATAGTTTATAATAAAACTAATATAGTTATAGTAACATTCTTATGTGTATGGTGTTTGTGTGTAGGTGCCAAATGGAATGGGATTTTTCCTTGGGGCAATTCAACTCTTAATTTATGCTTATTACATAAATGCCACACCAAACTTACATGATGAAGAACAAAGCCTCCATCTCCTCTCTTAATTTACCTCATTTTTTCCATAGAAAAAATATGTATACAAAAACAATTTCGATTCTTGAAAAACAACTATTTATTTGGTTGAGTGTTCACTTTGATGTTTTTTTTTTGGTATTATCTCCAGCCAGGAGATTGCTTGAATTCCTGCATATTCATCTCAAAATATAACAATATGTATACTTATTTCTTTTTAAAGTTTGAGTATTTTAGATTTTATTATTTTATTTTTATTAAAAATTATAAATTTATGGTAAAATATACAAGCCTTAAATTTAAAAGCGAAACAAACACGGGTCAAACAATCTAGATGAACACGGGTTAAAATCTCAATGAACATGGATTAAAAAATCTAAATGAACATGTGTCTATAAACTTAAATGAACACGGAATAAAAACCTAAATGAACATACACAAATCTACAAACTTAAATAACCACGTGTCTAACAACCTAAATAAATACGAATCAAACAAATTATATAATGCATCAAAATCTTAATAAACATGGATCCAAAAAATATATTTTGTGCATAACACGAATCATAAATATAAATTAATTTTTAGTATATTAATTATATGTAAATTTTTTTAATATACAAATCAAACTAGAAAATAAATAAAAGGCAAACAAATATCACATATATAAATATTATAGATAAATATAAACAACTATAAATAAATATTTATTTTGCATAACAAATAGTCTTGTGTATCGCACGAGTGATCATCTAGTTTCATATAAAAACGGGAAAACGGTCAATTAAATGCTGAACTTACGTGTTTTTGCCAATTTAAACTTGAACTTCTTCTCTCTCCAAAAAAATCACAAACTTGTAGTTGACCACGCCATATTAGGTTCATCGATAATCAAAATTAACGGATGCTAAACGTCGTTAGTGTAATTAAACTGGCGTTAGTTGGGTTAACAAAATCATCAAAACGCAGTGTTTTGCCCCAAAAGATTGAGAAAAAGCTTTCGCTTTCAATTTCGATTTGAGATTGAGAAGAGGAGAAAGATCGAAATCGATTTGAGATTTCGATTTGGAATTCAAAATTGTAAGGGAAAAAGATAGAAATCGAAATTGGGGCAAAATCTAGGGATTTCAATTTTTTGGGGTCAAAACACTGCATTTTGATGGTTTTGTTAAACCAACTAACGCCAGTTTAATTACACTAACAACGCTTAGCATCCGTTAATTTTGACTAACGGTGAACCTAATATGGCGTGGTCAACTACAAGTTTGTGATTTTTTTGGAGAGAGAAGAAGTTCGAGTTTAGATTGGCAAAAACACGTAAGTTCAGCATTTAATTGACCGTTTTCCCATATAAAAACTGAAAATTAATAAAAACTTAGTAGAAAAATTACAAAAGGCTAAAATTTTAATAAAAATATATCGGATACCCATTCAGATCTTGATTTCGGTTCAAGTTTGAGTTCAATTATTCGGGTACATAGATTTAAGAATCATTTAGGTGTTTTATCGGGTATGCTTTAGGTTTGATTTCTCTAATTTAGGTTGATTTCGGTTTGGGTTTCATTTTTTATGCCTAGGAATAAACTTATATTTTACATTCACAATAAATGTTTAGAGGGTATGGTTTTCAAGAATATCATAAGCTAAAATTAATTTATGGTTTAGATCTAAAATGTGATTTTTAAATCCGTAAAAGAATATACTCAAATACATAAATGAAAAAAATCACCAATTTTTTAGATTTTCTCACCATACTATATTGTTAGTCTTATTTTCAAATAAATAATTGAATGAGTAAAAATATTATTAGTTAAAAATATTAATTATTATAAAAAACTTTTCTAAAAAAATTTCAAATCGGATGAGTTTGATTCTCTCTCTTTTCTTTATAAAGAGAGTTACTCTCTCCTTTCTCCGACCAAGTCATGCCTCAGATTCTTCTCTTCTCCTATTAGAAATCTTTTAGAGACGTTGACTAAGCATCTTTGTCGGTTAGGAGTTACCACTCAGGCTCTGGCCGGCTTTCTCTGGGTTGGGTTCACTCGCCGGCTACTAACTTTTGATGTGTTGTTGGTCTTATGTATATTTATAGATCCATAATATTAGTTTTTTCAAGTTTTGTTTTGGTTTTTATTTTTGAAAACCTAGATTTTTGTTTCGCTTGATCATTGTTTATATGTCGTGTTTTGAATTTTAATAAGATCTAGATCTATTTGGTGTTTTCCAATTTCAATTTGGCTCGCTGGATTAGGGGTCGGTGTCCGTCTCCGATTTGGCTAAGTTAGGTTGTATGGTCAAGTCCAAATTTCCGGCTTCAACTTTTGGTTAGTCTCGGGGATTACAATATTCTTCACCCTCGGCGGCTGCACATCATTTCCTCTACAGATGATTTTAAGCGTGGAGATTAAATCATCTCCGGTGGGTCTCTATCTTGGACCTCGACAACGTTGGTGCCTTTTGGAGGCAATGACTTTTGGTGAGGAAGACCTATAGACTTTCATGGCTGTAGCTTAGGCCGTTGTTCTTTTAATGGAGGTTTCCAGGACTTTTTCTGATCTCTATTGCCGGTGGTTCCATTTTGTTAGAGATGGACATGTTAGTGAGATATGTGGCTTCACTATTCTAAAGGTTAATGATAATGCTTATCCTTTGTAATTAGGCATGTGTTTATATATCAAGTGTAATATTATAGCCTATTGGGCATATTAAATAAATAATTTTGACGACAAATTTTTTGTATATTTCAAATCTAGTCCTAGTTTATTTACCAATTGCTATTGTAGGGCTACTAAGTCTACATAAAAAATTATTAACAATAGTTTACTGAGAATTAATTTTTAATGAAAAATATAACCACTTGTTTTATTTGCAACACATACTATATAAAATAACTTTTTGGGGGTCATTTTATAAGGGTTTTTCCTTTTATTATAAAGATTTATATATATTTGGATTGTTAGAGAAAATAATATATATATGAGTGAAAATGTTGGAGATGTGTTGCTGTTGCTGTCGCTGTCGTTTTAATCTTGTTTGATTTTACCGTTTGATTCCAATCAGAGGATAGTTGTGACAACAAGAAGTGTCCAGTTTATGCTGTTTTGGCTGTCTTTTTTCTGCTTTTAAATGACGCGATTTAGGGTGTCTACAATTTGGGGTATCGTTTTGGATATTTTCTTGAGGTAATTCAACTCTTAATTTAAGCTTATACAAAAATGCCATACCAAATGTACATGATGAAGAGGAAAACCTCACATAAGGCCTCCCTATTCTCTCTTAATTTACATCACATTGTTACATCAAACATGTATACAAAAAAAATTTCATTTCTTGTAAAAAGATAAAAAGAAAAAAAATTATTTATTCAATTGAGTGTTCATTTTGATGGTCTGCTTTTGAAAAAGTTTTCTTTTTAAAAATCTTTTTCTTGTAGTGTTTTGTAAAAGTTTACATTGCAACATCCAATGATTAAACTATTGCTATTCGATATATTAGACTTTATGATCCTTGTAATCTACAACACCCATA
Source organism: Lepidium didymum (assembly GCA_963920545.1). Classification (NCBI taxonomy): domain Eukaryota; kingdom Viridiplantae; phylum Streptophyta; class Magnoliopsida; order Brassicales; family Brassicaceae; genus Lepidium; species Lepidium didymum. The sequence goes on along the minus strand of OY986979.1, from coordinate 7,565,929 downwards.
AGCTGCAGGTGGCCTTTAGTCTATTAGTAGATGGTAATTCCATTAAAGGCAGGTGCACTTGCACATTCAGGGATCGAGTCCTATTGCCTACATTATGTAGGAACTTGGCTAATGGGCCGAACAATTGTGACAAAACTTTGAAGAAAAAAAAAACAACACCCACAAGTTGCAAATCGTTTATCCCTCCAGTAAATTATTCCTTCTCTTCATCATGCTAAATTGCTAATGCAAGATATGCAAATGTAAATTAGTATATAATGGATAGCTTTTTTTTTTTCCCTTCTTTTCTATCATTTCCGGCCGGGAGTAATTTTGAAATATGGTTTTTCTTTTTTTTGTTAATTGATTTTGAAAACGTTTATATTGCAACATTCAATATTTAAACTTGGATCTTTTTCTATCTCAGTATCTTATTTCTAGTTTATTTTGTGGATCTCTTTTTGGTTTTGGCCATTTCATGTTAGGTTTGGGCCAATAGTAGTTTGTAATAGACTTTTGAATCACCAAGTTTTCTTGGTCTAATATATTTGGATGTTATGAGGAAAAAAAAACTATTGCAGCTTTGATGGACCAAATCTTTACTTGTTTCTAACTAGGTCCGGCCTTAAGCATATCCCCAACAAGCATTTGTTTTGGAAGATAAATAAATTTAGGGGCATCAATTTCCAAAAAATTAGTTTATTCTACTGGTTAAGAGTTATGTAATTCAAGAGTAAGTTTATGAGTTCAAGTTTTCGTATATTGTATTTTTTTAAATTAAAATTTTTAATATCTAAACTGATTTATTTTAATCTAATGCTGATCCACAAAAAAAATAGTGTGACAATTTGTTTTCCTCTCTCTCCTTCGTCGATCACCAAAACATCACCAAAAGTTATATCATAGTTTTTCAGATTCTCTTCCATCTACTTCTAATCTCTAAAATCAATTTCTCATCTCCTTCAAATCTCTGTAGCTTGTTTTTCTTTCTTTTTTATCAAGTCAAAAACATCAAATTCTCTTCTATTCCAAGTGCAGCTCTAAAGGTATGTGTAAACATGATTAAAAATTACTAAGTAAGTGAGGTAGTTCTCAAACAACTAATAATTTAATCTAATTTAATCTTAATATGTTAAAGGAGTGATTAGTTCCTTGCTCACTCACAATTCACAATTGAGTGATTGGAATGAAGCACTAATTTAAAAAAGTACATTAGATTGGTTTGCTTTATTAGTAAGTGGGATCGAAATTGTATTGTTGTTTACTTAGTTTTATAGTCGACTACAAATTTTACAAATTGTTGGCCATATTTTCTTTTGTACTATGAGTCATTGGTGTTAGATAGATAGTTTTTATTTTTATTTTTATCTCAGTCTAATGATATGCTAATGATATGCTAAGTTATGTAACGAGATTAATGTTTCATGTTTTTTTTAAACAATCTATGATTTTACTTTTTTGTTGTCATAATTTTGTATTGATCGGAAAGAAATAGGGCATCAATTTTATAAATTGTTTTAACCATCAGAATACATCGGTCATTGACTATTCTTTGAACGAATTTTGCATGTTTCTAATCAAGATTACTGGACTTGAATATTCTAGTTACAAGATATAATCTCATTAATTAGACAAATCATTGTATAATAGTTTTGGTTATACAACATATAAGCGATACTTGGTAACATAATGACCAACGGTTTCACTCAGACTTATGACCTTCACGACTTGGCCACTATTTTAGTCCAATGTATTTTGCTATTGGATCAGTCATTAGGATCCTTAGAAGCTAAAAACATCCACAAGTTTGCGACGACCTATAGGCGTCGCAAAATTTGCGACGCTACTGCGATGAATGGGAATTGCGATTCATGATTTACGACAAAAAGTGTGATGTCACAGTGGTGTTGCAAATAGCGATTTGCGACGCCACAGCAACGCTCTTTGTTATCGCAAATCGTAAGTTTCTTGTAGTGATTACATTAAACCAATGATGTTCTTTGGAATGTTTTTGATGTTTATCATATCACAATCGGATCATATTTTACAATTGTCATTCTTTTTGGTGATCATGATTTTGATCCTCTTTATGTATTATTTAGGCCAAGTTCTGTTAGCTATAGTTCTTCATAATATCTTTTATTCATCTTATGCTTGTTTTCTCAATTATCTAAAAACCTCTCTCACTATTTTTTTATGTTTCTCCTATGAGGTCATTTCCAATCCGAAGATGTCACAACTCAATCTTGTCAAGAAGGTTTTGAAAGCTCGGTCTCCTTCGAGAAAATTGAAGATCAAGGTTCCTATCATCGACAATTCAGCATTGCTGGCTCGATCTTCAAAGATTTCACTTGGGAGATGTCTGAACCCGATATGTTAAGATGTTGATACTTTCATTTTCATGATGCCAAAATTTTGGCATATGGAAGGAAGAACCACATGTCTGAATCTGGGTAATGGAAGATTTCATTTCGAATTCAAATCGGAGAGAGATGTAAAAGATATTCTCCGAATTCGTTCGAGTCGTTTTGATGGGTGGATGGTGACATATGCTCCGTGGAAGGCGCTGGCAGATGTGAGCTACCCGAACAATATCAGTTTCTGAATCAAGATAATTGGTATCCAGTTTGAGTATAGAAGCGAAGAAATCTATGATTTGGTAGGTGGTTCTTTCGGGTCACTGATTAAACTGATGTGAAAAGAGGGAAAACTCTGATCGAATTCCCATGTTCTAAATCATTAATCTTCTCATCCTCTTTGGAGTTCGTGGAAGGACAAAAATCTCAGTTCCGGATTGGGTACCAGAACCTTGCAGGTTACTGTTAGTTATGGTATAAATTAACGCATGGCTCTGATCGATGTTACAAGGCCAAAAAAGAGCCAACTGACTCAGAAAAAGATGAAAGACAAAGGAGCTCTAATATGGGAAGGACTCAATGCTACAAAGGTGCTGTTACAATTAGTAATGGTAAGGATGTATATGAGACATATATGAGAAACCTGAATTAGGGAGTTCAGGAACAACTTGATATACATCTCTCAGCGAGTAAAACTTATTATAAAATCTCACTGCTAAGTCCTCCAACTCACTCGGGTTAGAGATCCAAGCACCAACATCATTCCCTATCATATCAATCTTATTCCACCACTATAGAATAATGGTAGAAGTGTGAAAGAACGAAGTGTTCCTACCCCCTCAAAGCGATTCTTTTTTTTGCAAGACTTCTGGAACCATAGCATTTCTAACTTTTCCAAGATTCACTCAAACTCATGTAATAGTTTCTCCTATTCCTCAAGAAGCGTATCCAACGGATTGGAGTCTAACTTTGTTGAATGCTATTAATCTGATCAACTAATCGCTCTTTACGATGCTGAATACTCTCAAAGACTTCTCTATTCCAAGTTCTAAGAGTGCCTTGAAGTTTACGCAGAGCTGCCGGAGTAGAAAGAGAACTACTCCACAAGGCAGAGAGCATTTCTTTAAACCCAAAGTGATGCAAGTACGCAGCTTCAAAACAAAACGGGTGTCACCGAGGATTAGTCATAGTCTCACGGGCTAATTGCACAAAGAAAGGCGAGTGATCGAAATAAAGAAACAACAGGTGAGTCACCCGTGCCTCTTGCCAAAGTAAGCGAAACCGAGGACAACAAAGTACTCGGTGCAAACGTTTTGCATCATAATTATAAGCAAGACGTCCTATCTTCCAAGTATACATAGAGCCCATATCCACCAAAGAAAGAGACTGAATCCAATCCATAAAAAAACTAGAATCTTGTGACAGAAAACCATTACCACATGTCCTTTCATCACATCGAATAATAGTTATCCCCTCCAATCATCAAAGCGACATCAACAAAATTTACAATACGGCTAAGGTTATCCCACAACCCTACACGTCAGAGGCACAAAGAGCAATATAGACCACAAAAAGATGGAAAACCACAACCCCAGTATCCACTCGTGCTGAGATAAACTGATTTGAAGCCTCCACCACATCCACTGAACTCTCACTACCTTTCCATACCAACCACAAACCACCACTCCGATCTGCGGCGTCCACACGAAACGAATGCTCAAAACCCAATCCTTAACAAATAACTCGTACTCTATCACCACCAGTATGAGTCTTAAACACCGCAAGGATATCCACCTTAAACTTCTTCAAAATATATATGACTGATCTTCTAAAATTGGGTTTATTTGCCCCTTGGCAATTCCAAAGTAGAATTTTCATCATAAACACGATATAGAAAAACAGACAAACTCAAAACCCTAAACTCTAAATCCTAAGCCCTAAGCCCTAAGCCATAAACCCTTTACTCGACACAACTGCCACCTCACTTCTTATGATCGGTGCTTGAGCATCTTACGCATTCTTCACCTCCATCGAATTACTTTCATTAACAACAATGTCTGCATCATTAATATTAGTCGGGTTATCGTGATTAACCAACTGAAACAATTCCAAAGAAGCCAAAGAAGACACACTAGCTCCGCTAATAGCCTCAGTATCCATTCGCAACCGTTTATCTGTAATAACCAAGCTCACATCCTGGCCCACATGACCAAACACAAACCCTCAAGAAGGACGAGTTTGTTTAAAAACCTTGCGTTTCGGACCCGTTTATTCACTAACCTTCAAACCAGTCGACTTCTTCTCTTTCATAACCTCCTTAAAGCTAGTATTACTAATCAATTCCGACCCACTCCTTGAACTAGGAACTTCCAAAAGGTCATGCTTTTTATGCACATATGAGAATACTACCATAGAGATCTCTTTGTTATTGGCATCGCATATATGAACTAAATCCAAATCTGATGCAATACGATCAACACTTAAAGTTGTAAACCTATTCAAAGTAGAAACCACCTCCACATTAGCTTTACTTGGATACGAATCTGTTAGGTTTGGTCCTTGATTTGATAGCCTCAATCACGATGTCAAAAGCATTAGTCACCTTGTTACTTTTTGAACTTACTGTAGGGGTAATCATTTACACACTCTTACCCTGATCTAAAGCTGCTTCTAGAGCATGATTCATGACTCTCTTATCTCCACGCAAAACAGAGCTAGAAGACTGACCTAGAGCTTCTGTAACTCGAAGTAAAGTAGTACATGTGGCCTGATCAGAGGCTCTTTTATCCAGCAGTCAAACATTATCCAAGTTCAAAGAACCAACAACAGTAGAGCAGTAGAGCCACTCTCGCACGACGCCACTTTCCGAGGACAAGAATGAACAAGATGTCCATATATTCCACAAGAACGTATTGAACTCAGTGCCTCATATTCAACAAAGAATCTATCCTCATTAATTAAGATCATTCCCTTTAGCGGTTTCGACAAGTCCACCTTAATACATATTCTTTCAAATCGAGCTCTTTCAAAGTTTAGAGTATTACGGTCAACCTTAACTGGAGTACCGAGATCACTAGCAATCTTCAAAAGGATAGCTTCATGATAAAACCTTGCTGGGATACCCAACACTCGAACCCACACCAGTTTAGTCAATATCTCATCACTTCTTGGATGAAAATTAGGGCACCAAGCTTGTATCGTAAGGTAGCTGCCAAATATTCTCCACGGACCACTAGACATAGCTGCCAAATACTCCTTCTCATCCGTAAATTGAACCATAAAACAAGATCTAAGTAGATCAATCACGTTCATCTCACTCTTAGGATTCCAGAGTTCCATTAGCTTCAACAACGCGACATGACCCCCTAATACTTTCACTAACATACAATTCTTCCACATGCTATTCATAGCGATCAAAACCTCTGAGTCAATTGTAATCGAAGCCTCTCCCTCCTTTCCATTAGGAAAATCCACACAAACCCTATCATTCACAATGCTTAGCAGATCTATTATTATAAGACTAAACAAGACAAATATGTAGATGAAAAGTTATAAATATATTATTTCTAAATATGTTACAAAACAACCATTTTCATATTCATATAATTTTTGATAGTAAAACAATAAAACTTTGCATATTTAAAAATTTTAACTTATCTTTTGTCGGATCTGACACAGAAAATAACAACGTTGTTTTTGTTTTACTGAAAGAAGCAATCTTTGTACTAAAAAAATTTGTAGATGAAAAAATAACAAAACCTTAACAAAACTCTAGGGCTTACTCTTTTTATTAGGAGATAAAAAATAAAATATGACTTAAAAAAGAAAGTCTTACCGATTGTTGATTTTTATAGTATGGAGATTTGTCTGATATACGATTTCTTTAGTATGGATATTTGTCTGATATGCCATTTTGAATCTCTTCTACAAGTACAATAAAAAACTTTTAACAATGGAGAATATATGTGTACAATAAATTATAATTATGGCATTGTCATAGACTGTAAGATTAGTGTAATTCGAAATTCACTAATTCTAAAATATTCTTATAATATTATTTTAATATGTTTGTGGTGATGAATTTAAAACATATAATATTTAATTTTATGTTGGAATTTTTTTTAGTCATTTGGTAATATATATATTCACAAGTTATTACTAATATAAGATTAGCATAAAACGTTTTCATGTAATTAATTTGTAAACATTTTCATGTAATTAGTCATGGTTTAATTCATGAAGTAGTTTAATATTAGTATAATTCGAAATTCAATAATTCTAGAATATTCCTTTAATGATTCTTTAATATATTTGTGATGATGAATTAAAAACATATAATATTTAATTTGTGGTGATGAATTAAAAAAATTAATTGAAGGATTGTGCGTAATATGTCATGCCGAATCATAAATTGTATCAACGAATATTGCTTAAATTCATTTATTCAGGTAAATAAATTTAAGAATCATTTGAGTATTTTTCTGGGTACGGTTTGGATTTGATTTTTCTAATTCAGGTTGATTTCGGTTTGAATTTCATGTTTTATGCCTAGGAATAAACTTCTATTTTGCATTCACAATAAATGTTTAGAGGGTATGGTTTTCAAGAATATCATAAGCTAAATTTAGTTTACGGTTTGGATCTGAAATGTGATTTTTAAATCCGGATCATTGAATTTAAATATCAACAATTTTCTATCATACATCAAGAAAAGAATATACTCAAATACATAAATGAACAAAATCACCAATTTTCTATATTTTCTCACCATACTATATTGTTAGTACTATTTTCAAATATATAATTGAACGAGTACAAATATTATTAGTTAAAAATATTAATTATTATGAAAATATTTTCTTAAAATATTTCAAATGGGATGAGTTTGATTCTCTCTCTTTTCTTTTATAAAGAGAGTTACTCTCTCCTTTCTCCGGCCAAGTCATGCCTCATATTATTCTCTTCTCCTATTACAAATCCTTCAGAGATGTTGACTGAGCATATTTGCCAGTTGGGAGTTACCACTCTGGCTCTGGCCGGTTTTCTTCGGGTTTGGGTTCACTCGCCGGTTACTAAATTTTGATTTGTTGTTGGTCTTATGTGTATATATAGATCCATAATATTTTTTTTTTTTCAAGTTTTGTTTTGGTTTTTATGTTTGAAATCCTAGATTTTTGTTTTGCTTGATCATTGTTTATATGTCGTGTTTTGAATTTTAATAAAATCCAGATCTATTTGGTGTTTTCCAATTTCAATTTTGCTTGTCGAATTAGGTGTCAGTGTCCGTCTCCGATTTGTCTAGGTTAGGTCGTATGGTCAAGTCCAGATTTTGGCTTCAATTTTTGGTTAGTCTCGGGGATTACAATATTCTTCACCCTCGGCGGCTGCACATCATTTCCTCTACCGGTGATTTTAAGCGTGGAGATTAAATCATCTCCAGTTGGCCTCTATCTTGGATCTCGATGACGTTGGTGCCTTTTAGAGGCAATGACTTTCGGTGAGGAAGACCTATAGACTTTCATGGCTATAGCTTAGGCCGCTGTTCTTTTAATGGAGCTTTCTGGGACTTTTTCTAATCTATATTGCCGGTGGTTCCATTTTGTTAGAGTTGAACATGTTAGTGAGACACGTGGCTGCACTATTCTAAAGGTTAATGATAATGCTTATCCTTTATAATTAGGTATGTGTTTATAAATCAAATGTAATATTATAGTCTATTGGGCATATTAAATAAATAATTTTGACGAAAAAAAAGAATATATTTCAAATCATTTGCTATAGCGCATGAATAGTCCTAGTTTAATACCAATTGCTCTTGTAGGGTTACTAAGTCTACATAAAAAATTATTAATAATAGTTTACTGAAAATTAATTTTTAATGAAAAATATAACCACTTGTTTTATTTGCAACACATACTATATGAAATAAATTTTTGGGGGTCATTTTATAAGGGTTTTTCATTTTATTATAAAGATTTATATATAGTTGGATGGTTAGAGAAAATAATATATATGAGTCAAAAGTGTTGGAGATGTGTCGGTGTTGTTGCTGCTGTCGTTTTAATCTTATTTAATTTTACCATTTGATTCGAATTAGAGGACAGTTAGACAACAAGAAGTGTCCAGTTTATGCCGTTTTGGCTGTCGTTTTTTTTCTGTTTTTAAAGAAAACAATTTGGGATGTCTACAATTAGGGGTATCTTTTGGATTTTTCCTTGGGGCAATTCAACTCTTAATTTATGCTTATTACAAAAATGCCACACTAAACATACATGATGAAGAGGAAAGCCTCACACAAGCCTCCCTATTCTCTTTTAATTTACCTCACATTGTTACATCAAACATGTATACAAAAAAAAATTCATTTCTTGTAAAAAGATAAAAAAAAAAAAAATTATTTATTTGATTGAGTGTTCGTTTTGATGGCTTGCTTTTGAAAAAGTTTCCTTTTTAAAAATCTTTTTTGTAGTGTTTTGTAAAAGTTTACATTGCAATCCAATGATTAAACTATTGCTATTTGATATATTAGTCTTTATGATCCTTGTAATCTAACAACACCCACAAACTGCAGGTGGTCTTTAGTCTATTGGCAGGCGCACTTGCACATCCAGGTATCTAGTCCCACTGCATACATTATGTAGGAACTTAGCTAATGGGTCGGACAGTTGTGGCCCAGCGTTGACAAAAAGAACACCCACAAGTTCCAAAACGTTTATCCCTCCAGTAAATTATTCTTGCTCTTCATCATGCTAAATTGCTAATGCACGATATGCAAATGTAAATTAGTATATAATGGACAGCTTTTTTTTCCTTCTTTTGTATCATTTCCGGCCGGGACTAATTTTGAAATATAGATTTTCTTTTTTTGTTAATTGATTTTGAAAACGTTTATATTGCAACATTCAATATTTAAACTTGGATTTTTTTTCTATCTCAGTATCTTATTTCTAAGTTTATTTTGTGGATCTCCTTTTGGGTTTGGCCATTTCATGTTAGGTTTGGGCCAATAGTAGTTTGTAATAGACTTTTGAATCACCAAGTTTTCTTGGTTTAATATATTTGGATGTTACGAGGGGAAAAAAACTATTGTAGCTTTGATGGACCAAATCTTTACATGTTTCTAACCAGGTCCGGCCTTAAGCATATCCCCAACAAGCATTTGTTTTGGGAGATAAATAAATTTAGGGGCATCAATTTCCAAAAATTAGTTTAGTCTACTGGTTAAGAGTTATGTAATTCAAGAGTAAGTTTATGGGTTCAAGTTTTCGTATATTGTATTTTTTCTAAATTAAAATTTTTTATATCTAAATTGATTTATTTTAATCTAATGTTGATCCACGAAAAAAATAGTGTGAAAATTTGTTTTCTTCCCTCTCCTTCGTCGATCACCAAAACATCACCAAAAGTTATATCATTTTTTTTCTTCAGATTCTCTTCCATCTACTTCTAATCTCTAAAATCAATTTCTTATCTCCTTCAAATCTCTGTAGCTTGTTTTTCTTTCTTTTTTATCAAGTCAAAACCATCAAATTCTCTTCTATTCCAAGTGCAGCTCTAAAGGTATGTGTAAACATGATTAAAAATTACTAAGTAAGTGAGTTAGTTCTCAAACAACTAATAATTTAGTCTAATTTAATCTTAATATGTTAAAGGAGTGATTAGTTCCTTGCTCACTCACAATTCACAAAATCACAATACAATATATATAATAGGGATCGAAATTGTATATGTGATTGGAATGAAGCACTAATTGAAAAAAGTACATTAGATTGGTTTGCTTTATTAGTAAGTGGATCGAAATTGTATTGTTGTTTACTTAGTTTTATAGTCGACTACAAGTTTTACAAATTGTTGGCCATATTTTCTTTTGTACTGTGAGTCATTGGTGTTAGATAGATTGTTTTTATTTTTATTTTTATCTCAGTCTAATGATATGCTAATGATATGCTAAGTTATGTAACGAGATTAATGTTTCATGTTTTTTTTAAACAATCTATGATTTTACTTTTTTATTGTCATAATTTTGTATTGATCGGAAAGAAATAGGGCATCAATTTTATAAATTGTTTTAACCATCAGAATACATTGGTCATTGACTATTCTTTGAACGAATTTTGCATGTTTCTAATCAAGATTACTGGACTTGAATATTCTAGTTACAAGATATAATCTCATTAATTAGACAAATCATTGTATAATAGTTTTGGTTATACAACATATAAGCGATACTTGGTAACATAATGACCAACGGTTTCACTCAGACTTATGACCTTCACGACTTGGCCACTATTTTAGTCCAATGTATTTTGCTATTGGATCAGTCATTAGGATCCTTAGAAGCTAAAAACATCCACAAGTTTGCGACGACCTATAGGCGTCGCAAAATTTGCGACGCTACTGCGATGAATGGGAATTGCGATTCATGATTTACGACAAAAAGTGTGATGTCACAGTGGTGTTGCAAATAGCGATTTGCGACGCCACAGCAACGCTCTTTGTTATCGCAAATCGTAAGTTTCTTGTAGTGATTACATTAAACCAATGATGTTCTTTGGAATGTTTTTGATGTTTATCATATCACAATCGGATCATATTTTACAATTGTCATTCTTTTTGGTGATCATGATGACCAACGGTTTCACTCAGACTTATGATCTTCACGACTTGGCCACTATTTTAGTCCAATGTATTTTGCTATTGGATTAGTCATTAGGATCCTTAGAAGCTAAAAACAACCACAAGTTCCGAACTTTAATTACACAAAGCTAATTATAGCAATTTTCGACGATCTTACAATAACATAAGCAAGAGTCGAAGTACCATCGGAATTTTTGACCGCTATAGACAGATACCGTTGAGAGATTTATGATGGAATATGACATTTTAGAGTTTAGAGTTTAGGGATTATGATATAAATGTTTGTAATGCTTTGGGTTGTCACATATAATTATAGTTTAAACGATACCCGTTTAAAAAAAAGTTACAAGAGCTTTATTGTGAAAAATGGAGATATAAACTTGACCTTATTGATGCATACGCAAGCAAACTTAAATGGTCATGAAACACAAACATAAAACAGACATGTAAACACAAAGTAACCGAAGATTATCATCGTTTTGTAATCAGTTACGCAGTGGTAGAAAGCCAGTAGGGACGACATCCAGCATGTTGAGGAGGCCGGAGATGAGGCCACCCACGAGGGTTAACGGTGAGGTGAGACCACCTGTGGAAGGAAGGGAGGCGTTACAGTTGGAGAGAGGAGTCGGGACGACGAGTCTACATCCGCTAAGGAGTGCTGGAAGTGCTATCTGTATCTGGTTTGTAGTAATTGTGAATATTCCCGCTGCGTTCGTTGTCGTATTTGAAACCACTGTGTTTTGGGTTCCACATCGGAGCTGAACCGTCGCATCTGGTAAGTCAGAACTAGATTAGTACAGTATATGCATGTCAAGAAAGGGATTATACTTATTTTGTTGGGACGTATGTTTTTCATGATATATAGATCAAAGATGAGAATAGAAGCTAACTCACTTGGAAAAGGCGGAGCGGAAGTGCCGTTGAGAGCGGCATTGACAGTGCAAAAGAGAATCCCATTGATATTGACTACACTGAACAGATCATCAAGCTGAGCCTTAGCCATTGGAGCCACCAAAATGAGACACACCAAGACCAATGAGAAGCTTATGTGTTTGTTCTTCATCATTGCCATCGATCTTCTTAGGATATTACTTTAAGAGTAGATAGTAACTGTTGTTTGTTTTTGTTTTGGATGTGATATTTGTTTTCCTCAAGCTGCTCTATTTATAGAAGAAGATTTGTAGATCTCTTCCCTCCTATTTACTTTAATTTCTCTTATACATTTAAATGATGCGTTTACTTTAATATCTAGCTAGCGAGACGTTCGTAGGGTTGGTGGATCCTAAAATGTAATTTCAACTATGTATATATGGACAATATATTTTGTATTATTTTTCCTAGACATTATATATTATATATCCAAGAACATCCATGCAGTTTTTATTTTGTTCATTGATACATACGCCTTCAATTGAATGTGATTTCTATACTAAATTATATATCAACCGGTCGTTTTTGGTAGTATTCAAACCCATGGATGTATCAAGCATTGCAGTGAGAATTTAACGCCTATGTATCAATAAAAAATACAATACATATATGAAAACTCATTATAAATAATTTAATTTGCATATTCCATGCATAAACCATTATATATATGATGCAAAAATTCCAAACCCTACCTATTTGCATCAGTAGAGTGCTCTTATACACCAAATCATAGCTGCTCCTATACTTTTTGCTCCATTGTTCAACCTTATTTAACTAATATTATCAAAATAAATAAATTTTACACAAGTAGACTTTTGGTGAAGAGAAAATCCACTAAGCCATATCGTGTAATAGATAGGTCCCTGAAATCCATTTTATTCTTTGCCATTGATCAAGTTGCATCGATTAGTCCTATCTCGATCAAGTTGTCCTCTTGGTAACTGTAATTGCTCAAAAATTATTTGGTAGACATCAAAGTATTTATATATGTAATAGTATTATAAGATGCTGAAATAAGACAAATTATGAATTTGAAATATGTATATATATGATATCGGTAATTTATGGTCGAAAATATTGTTTTTCAAATATTAAAACTTTTAGTTCAAAAATAATGAAATTTATAATATTCAAAAGATTAATCTAAAAATAGTTTCAATTTATATATTTTTAAAGAATTTTAATAATAAAAGTACTATAAATTAATACTTATTAATTTATAGAGAAATTAATATCTTTTTAATAATTTTTCAAAGTCCAAACATTATTAACTTATAGAAGTTTTACTGTATATAAAACTCGACAAAATCATTGAAACTATGTAAAACTCCATGATTACAATTTCTGGAACTAGAAAACTTGAGAGAATGTGATGGAAATCGAGGAGAGGAAGATTGTACAAAGAGAATAACTTCTCAGATTTTTGCTAAATGCAATGGATGTTCAATTTAGAAACCTTTCTGTTTAAAATCAAAGTGATAATGTCGACGAGCCCTAATCGCAAATTGATTTGGAGATGGTTTTCTTTTATTTTATTTTTGTGCTGTTTTTTTGTCGCATAATATTAGCCGAGGAAAGGACCATAAAGGTCAATATCTTACAAAGACAAAAGGATGAGACTGATGAAATAAATTACCGGAATAAGAAACCTACTGAGCCAGTGATGGCGAGCAAAAGAGAAGATGCACATCACTGCTAATACTTGGAACAAAAGAAAACGACATACTCGAAATTAAAAGGATAGACTAAAAAACAACAAAAAACATAAGCCCAAGCGTGAAGCGACATAGTTTTCTCAGAAACTTTCGTGACTGAGTTAAAAATCTGTTTAGATTTTTTAATTTGCGAAATTAATAGCCACGTTCAAAATTTAAATGGAAAGATTGCCACCTTGATGGTTTATAGTGGAAGTGAAAAACCATCAAGGTTTAAAGTGGAACTCAATGCTAATTAAACGTTTATTTTGGAATTTTTCCGATAGAGATATTATCCTAATAAATGTGAGAAGATTTTGGAAATCTGATGGTTTTGGTCACCATATATAAATTTTTGAACATATTGTCACATGTGTTATATGTGATTTTTTGGAGTAAATCTCCTAAGGTTCTCTCTCAAAACATAGTCCAGTTTTCACATAAAGAAAAAAAATACTTAAACATATAACAACAAACTCTCTGTATCCTTCGGATGCTTCTCTTATGGCCCTAAGAGTTTTCGGCCTTCTTTTGTAAACTCGTTTGGGCATAACATCTGAATATTTCTTAGACGTTTGTTGTGGTTGTTGGAAATTGAGTAATTTCGATCTTCATGGCCTCCAATGTAACCAATGTATAGTCATTAATCTTTTTATATGTTTGTTGGAGATGAATGTTGGAGGTGGATCTCAGATCTTCTCTCAGATCTTGAATGTCTGGGCACTGTTTCATTTCGGATCGTAACCATTGTTCTCATATACGAGTTAAGAGCATCATCTTGGATCTTAACTATTGATCTCGTATGCGAGTTAAGAACATCATCTCAGATCAAATTGACCCGTCATCCTAGACCCTCGTGGAGAGGTTATTTTGTCGGCAAGGCAGCTCAAGAAGGATATGGAAATATTCCATATCAGAAAATGGAATATTTCTCGATATCTAAATTTTTTTTGAAAATAATGTCAAATCATGTTAATAATGTAATATTTTCTGTTTTTGATCATCTTGTAACCGCTTCTATTTAGTTTTGGTGCAAGGTTCTTTGATATTTTTTTAGCCATATTTTTTGTTATATGGTCGTTGGTATAAAATTTGTAGTTAGATCATGCTATTTAATTAATTTTCGTGATTATTTGATGGTTGTTAATGTAGTTGTGATCTATTTACAAATTTTTTATACTATCACAATATAATTAGTACTGCTTATCATCTTAGCATTTCAAATTAACCATGACAAAAGGCGGAAAATAGCCAGGAGGGAGTCAACAATATGATAATCATGGTTACTCTATGATTGATACATTTAGTATTTTTTGTATCATCATAATCGTGTCTACAAGAGAAAATAAATTTCCAGAAGGATAATTCTGTCTAGAATAGCTAGTTTTAACGGAGTCCGAAAGAAATATATCCTACGAATTTGGAAGTCAAAAATTAAAAATGGTGGAGATTGGTTGCTAAATTCTAAATTCCACGGTTATGTTTCTGTCTGGAATTTCTAAACTCTCGACGACCACCATCGGTCCTTGATGGTAATGTAATTTTTTTTGAAAAAGTTAAATAAAATTTTTGATAAATATAATATATATAAACAATTTGATTATTTTTTTAATAACGTCTGGCCAATAAATACGCCAAAATACTAAAATTATTTTCTTCAATTTACTGGTCAGGATTAACACTACCAAATTTGATGTAAACTTTTTCATTCAAATCGAACGATCATTAATTTTTTCTTCTATTTTGCTCTCTTTCTTGATTTCTTGAACTTCTTGGTTATCCATTTTTTCACCAACTTAGAAAATCAGATGCATAATTTTTTTATCAACAATAATTCGATCGATAAAATCCAATCTATAGTTAAAAATTTTAACTAAGTTAGGTGGGACTCGAACACAGCACCTAATGCTTAATTAGATTAGGGGCAAATCTGGTTACCTACTTCTTGGGAGATGCACCGTTTATTTTGGTAATTATCCTAAACACAATATAAAAACTAAGAATTATTACAAAATTTGTTAACAATAAATAATAAATTGAAAACAAAAACTCATAATTTTTAATATAATACACAACAATTATCCAACAATCTAATAAATCTTTATTCTCGATAAAAATCCTACATTATCCCAACAACCTAATAAATCTATATTCTCAATTAAAATCCTAAATTATTCCAACAACCTAATAAGTATTGTGTGCGAAAAAAACCATCATAGGTTGGTTTTCAAGTCAAATATGTGCAAAATAACCATACAAGTATGAAAAAAATGCAACCATCACCAATAGTTACTGTTCACAAACTAAAGAAAAATGTTTCTTCATGTACCAAAAAAATAACATAGAATCTAGTTAGAAATAACAAGATTAAAAATAGAAGTTTAAAAATAGAAGTTTCAAGTCGGGGACATGTGAGCTAATGGTAGTGCTCACTTTACAAATATTATGGCAGCGGAGTTCAATCCCTACCCGATACAAATGTAAGAAAAAAAAGAGATTTTAGAGTGTAAATTTTGGTCATAGATCGAGTCTTATCAATTAAGAAATAGAAGTTTCAAATAGCTAGTTGATAGAAACAAAACAGTAAGAGAGATGGGCGATTTTGGAACGAGCAATGTCAATGAAGTTACGATGACATATGTGGTGGAAGGGCCCTCTGTCAGGAATTCCTCCGGATAAACCAAGACTTTTAGGAAAATCTGAAGCCAGCGGTGATAATGAAATTACGATGACGGATGCGGTAGATATATGTGTCATAATAAGCTAGCTCGCTCAACTCAATTCAGCTCGATTTCATCTCGAATATCTAGTGAGCTAGCTCAGCTCAGTTAATTTATTAAATGAATTTCAATTATAAGCTCATGATCAGATCATTTATGTCGTGAACTAAATGATCCAGGTCGCGAGCTATTAGCCAACAAATATAGTATTATAATAATATTGCAAATTTTAAAAATATTTATCCAATAACATAATTTTAAAATTTAAAACATATTCAAATAAAACCTATCTCTAACTATCTAATAAAACGGAGTTCAAAGATAAAAACGACAAAAACCTAAATTGAGATTAATAATTTGTGAGTTGTGTGAGAAATGCACCACTTAATGTGTATTTGTATTTTTTAGACAAACTTTTAAATATAATATTTTTAATTTTTTATTAGATTTTATAAATAATTTATATTTACAAAAAGGATAATTTTCACTTAAGTTTTAAAAGTTGGAGTTCGTGAGCTAACTCAGGCTCATTAAAGCTCACTCACATAATTTGCGAGTTAAATTAGGCTCAACTCATTTAACTCATTTATTAAATGAGCCTAAAAACATAGCTCATGCTCACGTAAAATTGAGTTGATCTGAACCAGCTCATGAACTAGTAGCTAATATTGACACCCTGAGCTGGTAAAGAAGGGTTTTCTGTCAGGAACTCCTTTAGAAAACTGAAATCATGGGTATCTATGGTGACAAATACAAATCAAGGAGGGGTGATTACACAAGAAATAGCGATATATGAAGATTTTGTGACGTCTCACTTCAAGGTGGAGTACCCCGATGGTGAGGAAGGGGAACTGTTGAACGTGATGTTCTGGAAGCATGAATAAACTCAGGAAGCATTGTATTGTTGTGAAAGTTTTTGGTCGAGTGGTGTCAATAGCAGTGATTAATAGGAAGGTGGGAGACCTGTGGAAACCTAAGGAAATGATGCATATTGTGGACCTTCCTCGACATTTTTTCATGATCAGGTTCGACGGAGATGAGGATTATCTTGCAGCTCTGACGGGATGGTGGTCCATGAAAAACTTTTGGTAGTTACCTCATGATGCAGACTTGGGATCCTAATTTTGATTCGTTGTGTGACGATATTGTCATTACACCGCTTCGGGGGAGTTGACTAATCTTCCGTTGAACCTTTACCATAAGTCCATCCATATAGAATTTCTGGATGCCTTGGTCAAGCTGTGAAAGTAGAAATGACAACACTAATGCTGGGGAGAGCGAGGATTTGTATTGAAGTTGACTTGCAAAAACCTCTTAAGGGTTCATTACTAATCAATGGAGATAAATATGTTGGGCTATACAACGGGCTTTCATCTATTTGCTCAAGGTGTGGGGGTGTTTGGGTATTTAGTGAATACTTGTAATATGGCGAAAAAATGTCGTTCTGAGAAGGTTACACCACCGAGTAATGGGGTGAAGATGCAACGTCCAATCGAGGAAGATAAGGGTTTCACGGTGGTTAGTAAGAATGGGAAGCCACATGGTAAACAAAATCACAGTGTAAACAAAGTTCTACCAGTAAAAATCGGTGACAAGGAAGGAATCATTGGCCATAATAGACACCAGTAATTCACGGAAAGCGTTACAAAATATTCTGCTAATAGGGCTTTGGAGAATATTCGCATATCTAATAGGTCCAAAAAACTTGACAATAACATAAAAGAGAACGTTAATGGTGGAGTTATGAACCTTTTGGAAGCTAATAAGGAAAATCATGTCTCTATAGTCAGAAAATGGGACAATCTAAATAATTGGGATATATCTATTGGAGAATCACACGAATGCAAGGAAAGGTGTATGACCAGAGAATAAATCATCAACAAAAGATATGTTACCTTTATAAAAACTCAAGAGTGGTTGAACTTTTTTGTGTCTTTATTATCAATCACGATTACACTATATACTCTGCATAATGATTATATCTAGCTAAAAATATGAGAAGATCTCACTAACTTAATTACAACACTCTATTTTAGGGAAATTCTGTAATGACCATAAACCAAACCAAACCCAAGTTAACCATGATGAGATTAAGTCCAATACTCCCCCTCAAGTTGGAGCATATAGATTTTGTATGACTAAGTTGCTTCGAAAAGAATGAAATTCGTCTTTCCCAATTGGTTTTGTAAAGATATCTGCAAGTTGAAGCTTGGTGTTGACATGTTCGAATCTGATATTTTTTCTTAAGACCTCATCTCCGACAAAGTGACAATCAAGCTCAACATGTTTTGTTTGCTCATGGAAAACCGGGTTGATTGCTATATGTATAGCCGATTTGATGTCACAATTAACAATCATGGGTTGATCATATATGACGCCTAGTGTGTGAAGCATTCTTTTGATCCAAATAAGTTCTTGTGTGAGTAAGGTGAGAGCTCGATACTCAGCCTCTGCGGATGAACGGCTCACAATATATTGTTTTCGAGTTTTCCATAAGATAAAAGACGAACCAAGCTGAAAGAAGTAAATAGTCACAGAATGACGTGTCAAGGGATAGCTTGCCCAGTCCGAATCACTCCATTCGTTGATCTGAAATGTATCATCACGTCGAAGCAAAATTCCTTGACCATGATTGGATTTCAAGTAACGAACAAGACGTAGGGCGGCTTGTGGTTGCAGCATAAACTATGCAAGAATGTGTATAGAAAATGCAATTTCAGGTAGAGTATTAACCATATGTATCAGCCTTCCAAGCAAGCATCGATATTGTTTGGGATCTGATAGGAAATCTAACGTGGAGAGAGCTAAGTGGTGATTTTGTTCAAGCGGAAACGTTGCCGGTTTAGTATTCTCCATACCAATTTCCTTGATGATGTCTATAGGATATTTCCTTTGGCACAAATATATTTCCGCAATACTCCTTGCTACTTCAATACCAAGAAAATACTTCAAGGGTCCCAAGTCTTTCATGTGAAAACATGTGGATAAATATATATTGAAATTTTTTGTAGCTGTAACATTGTTTCCAACAATGATCAAGTCATCGATATACACAAGTATGTGCAACGTGATTCCTTTTTTTGTTAAAGGGGAACAAGGAGTAGTCACTCAGTGATTGTTCAAAACCATAAGCAAGAAGAACCAAAGACAGTTTCGAAAACAAGCACCTTGGAGCTTGTTTCAAACCATATAACAACTTTCTTAGTCGACACACCTTGTTCAGATCACTTCCTTGGAATCAGGGAGGAAACTTCATGTAAACCTCTTCTTTAAGATCTCCATGAAGGAACACATTGTTAACATCCATTTGATGTACAACCCAATCTCGTTTTGCTGCTACATCAAGGAACAATCTTACCGTTGCCAGTTTTGCAACTAGGGCAAAGGTTTCTTCATAATCCTCACCTTCAACTTGTTTGTTTGCTAAAGCCACTAAGCATGCTTTGTATCGTTTGATTGTGCTGTTTGAGTTAAACTTGATTATAAAGATCCATTGGTTGTCAATTGCCTTTTTACTTGGTGGAAGATCTTCCTCTGTCCACATTTAATTTACGTCGAGAGCATTCTACTCTCAATCAACAACATTCACCCACTTCTTATCTTTCATAGCTTGTGTGAAAGATTTTGGTTCTGCATTCTCCATTATCGCTGCAACAAAGACAATATGAGAAGCATTAAACATATGTACATCATCGTACTTAACCAGATCATATGAATGCCTATTTTCCACTGCATTAACAACGTAATTCTGAAGCTTTGCCGGTGGTTGACGACGACGATGATCTCTTCCAATCTGTTTAGCATATGTGTTTTCTGAGACACTAGGCAGATCAGCTATACATGGCTCATGAATTGCTGGTGAAGTCGGTACTGTGTAAACAAGGTGTAGTGGATGCAACTTCATAAACCAAGTCAGTGTGAAGACAAGTTAAAGTTGGAGTTCAGTTCTTCAACACAAGCTCCATCAGACATTGGAGTCCACAATGGTACAGACTCTGCAAGTTGTCTTGTATGTTGTTCTTCACCGGAGAATGGAATTTTAGTTTCGACAAAGACCACACCTCACGATACAAAGAACTCAGAGGTTTCAATATCAAACAATCCCCAACCTTTCTTTCCATGAGGATACCCAACAAAAACACATCTCAGACTTCATGGAGAAAACTTGTCACCATCGCTATTTTGAATATGAGCATAGCACAAACTCCCTAGGACTAAAAGATGATCATACGCATTGGATCTAGATCCTCATTGAATATCTTGATTTCACAAGGTATCCCTTATGGATTTACTCTGTATTTTCAAATTTCAAAATTATCCAAATTTTAAATCTAGAGATCTGAGGTTGAGATTGTGTCAACTCGTCTTGATTCGATCACGATCCTCTTTTATGATGTGGAGCTATCTCACCATCGTTGATGAGACTAATCTAGCTGATGTTCAATTACTTATGGGTAAATCCAAATTATTGTTTAGTCATTGGTTATAATATATTATGTTGAACTCTCTGATTCAATTCTGGGATTTGGGGAAGATTATACGCTCTCTTTTTCTTTTATGGAGTTTAATGTTGATCTTGTTATGTGAATTAAGGATCCGATTCTCTGCTTTCCTCTTTGATTTGATTTGCCGAAACCATAGCAGATTTCGATCCAAATCATTATCTTTGTGATTCCTATGTTTAAAGTATGCAGATTTGATTCTGAATAATGATATGCTGTTTAAAATGTCCTTAGTACCTGATTTTGATTTTTCTTTGAATCCTCCAATTGATGTTATGATTCTTACAATGATTTTCGTTACTATTATTTTGAGAATCAAGTATAATGTAATTAATCTTCTTCGATTTGTGCATTCACTTATCATTATCAAGAGATCAGTCATGAACCATTTTGCATTGAACGTGAATGATTCTATTGTATTATTATCTAGAGTTATAGATCATAAACAGTATCGTCTAGTTAGTATGAATATCTATGTTTCTCCATTGGTAATCTCTGAAATATCTTATTACATTAAACAAATGATGTTCTTTAGAATGTTTATGATCTTTAACATATCACAATCGAATCATATTTTAAAATGGTCATTCATTTTGGTGATCATGTTTTTGATCCTCTTTATGTATTATTTAAGCCAAGTTCTGCTTACTATAGTTCTTCAGAAATATCTCTTATTCATCTTATGCTTGTTTTCTCAATTATCTGAAAACCTCTCTCACTATTTCTCTATCTTTCTCCTGTGAGGTCATTTCCAATCCGAGGATGTCACAACTCAATCTTGTCAAGAAGGCTTTGGAAGCTCTGTCTCCTCCGAGAAAATTGAAGATCAAGGATCCTGTCATCGACAATTCAACATTGCTGGCTCGATGTTCAAAGATTTTACTTGGGAGATGTTTGAACTCGATATGTCAAGATGTTGACACTTTCATTTTCATGATGCCAAAATTTGACATATGGAAGGAAGAACTACATGTCTGAATCTGGGTAATGGAAGATTTCAATTCGAATTCAAATCGGAGAGAGATCTAAAAGATATTCTCCGACTTTGTTCAAGTCGTTTCAATGGGTGGATGGTGACATATGCTTCGTAGAAGGCGCTGGCAGATGTGAATTACCCAAACAATATTAGTTTCTGGATCAAGATAACTGGTATCCAGTTTGAGCATAGAAGCAAACAAATCTATGGTTTGGTAGGTGGTTCTTTGGGGTCACTAATGAAAACTGATGTGAACAGAGGGAAAACTCTAATCAAATTCCCATGTTCTAAACCGTTAATCTTCTCATCCACCTTGGAGTTCGTGGAAGGACAAGAATCTTAGTTCCTGATTGGGTACCAGAACCTTGTGGGTTACTGTAAATTATGTTACAGATTAACGCATGACTTTGATCGATGTTACAAGGCCAAAAAAGAGCCAACTGACTCATGAAAAGATGAAAGACAAAGGAGCTCTAATATGGGAAGGGCTCAATGCTACAAAGGTGTTGTTATAATTGGTAATGATAAGGATGTCACTTCTAATGTGTTGCGGAAACCTGCAGGGAAAAAAGACAATGGAAGAAATTTCTCTATTTCTCATCAACAAGTCTGCGAGGATGTTAGATACATGTCCAAGCGTGTATTACAAGACGATGTTGATCTTGGTCAATCCTCCAAGGCACACGGTACTGCTTGAGAGTCGTCTCACAGCTCTTATCTCTCTAGCTCTTTGTCCACTAAAAAGGTCAGAAGACCATTATTCTAGCAAGAAGACATGGAAAAGAACCACACCGGTTCTACTGCAGCATATGAAGATGGCGCAACTGGATCCAAAGGCGATGTTCTAGTTGTTTCAAGAGCTTCAAAATGATGACTTGCTCACAAATGAGAAAGATACATGTAACGATGTCAATATGAACCATAACTCTGATTCTATGATGCTTGAACCAGAATTGGAAAGAGTAATAGCAGAAGATGGCGAAGAGAAAGAGAGTACATACACGGCCTCAGAGTTGGCAGAGCATGCTGAGTTCCACAGACAATTTGAACTACGAGAACAACAAGAATTGGAAGCTAAATCTTTGAAGCCTTCCATTGTTCCATGTAAACCATTATCAAAACCATCAACTCCTCTTCGTGGAGTAAATTCCCAAAAAATGATGGCTTTTGCAGCAATGTCACTATGCAATACGCCAAAAGAAGTCGAGGCTAAAGTGAAGAAGACAAAGGAACATGAAGTTTTAATATTAATATTTAGTTAAAAACCTTTTGTTGGAATTGCCAAGGTGTTGGTAATAGGGTTACAATAAGCTTTCTTAGAGATATATGGAAGAAACACAAACGAGATTTTTTTTCCCTTTCTGAAACTAAGAATAATATCACTTTTATGAAAAAAATTCAAGCTTATTTAGGATATAATATGATGCTTTTAGTTGAACCTAATGGTCTTAGTGGCGGATTGATTGATGTATCTTTGGATGTTAAAGGGAAAAATGTTAAAATAAATTTTAGTAATGGTGAACCAAATCTGAATCTGCATGATTATGTTTGGTAGAGGTTAACGGGGATTGGCATAATTTGTGATTCTCCCTGGTTGGTTATTGGAGATTTCAATGAATTATCTAGAAACCAATGAAAAACAAGGATGAACGTTAAGACATGCTAATTCCCTATGTCTTTTAATCAAATGATCCAAATAGAGGCGAGCGAAGAATCGTATAAGTGGACTATTAGATAATAATGGAAAATGGGTAACTAAAGATGAGGAGATCATTGCAGAAGCAACCCGCTATTTTAGTGATTTTTTTCTACCAAGGGTATAGATTGTGGGATAGACTTATTATCTGAGATTGAACCTCGAATTACAGAGTCTGATAATCACATGCTTCTACATATAGTCTCAGAAGAAGAAATAGAAAAAACTCTTTTTATGATGGATCTAGGTAAGGCACTAGGGCCAGGATAACTCTCTTCTTCCAAAAATCATGGGAAGTGATTAAACTAGATATAATTAAACTGATCAATGACTTTATGTGTTCAGATTCCTTTGAGAAGGGATTGAATGAAACTAATATTTGTCTTATTCCGAAAATTAAAAGACCTACTAAAATAGCGGAATTTCGGCCAATTAGAAACATGAGATAAAAAATCCACTTTCACTGAGATTTCGAATAGCTGTCCCGTCTCAATAATGTATGATATAAAATTATCTCGAAAGTATTATGTCTCAGATTAAAGAAGATAATGCCGAAGCTGATTTTAGAAACACAATCAACCTTTGTTTCTAGCAAATTGATGTCTGATAAAATCCTTATTCCGCAAGAAATGTTTCATGCCCTTCGCACAAACAAAGTGGTGAGAGGCAAGTTCATGGCTATTAAAACATATATGAGCAAGGCTTATGACATAGTAAATTAGAATTTTGTTGAAAGCTTATTTCCTAAGTTGGGTTTCAGTATGATTGGATAAGATGTATCATGGAGTGTATTACCAGTGTGAAGTACTATGTCCTACTATTCTGTCCTACTAAATGGTGAGCCCTAGGAGAAAATTATTCCTAAAAGAGGTTTAAGACAAGGAGATCCTCTCTATCCATATATTTTTATCCTATGTACAGAGGTACTCATTTCTAAGCTGAGGAAAGCTGAGCATGATAAGTTGATCTCGGGCATCCCTATTGCGAAAGCAAACACACAGATTTCACACATATTTTTTGTTGATGATAGTCTTTTTTTCTATAAAACAACTTCAGATGAGGCTAGACAAATTATTAAAATTCTTAAGGAATATGAGATGATTTCAGGTCAACAAATAAAATTTGACATATTTTCCCTTCAGTTTGGTCATTCTTTTCCAGAAGTTGGAAAAAATATGATTCATCAAATTCTAGGAATTCATCAAATGGGGGGGTATGGGGTCTTATCTCTTGGTCTTCCAGAAAATATTGGAAGAGCAAAAACAAAAGTTTTTGCCTATGTCCAGGAAAGACTTTCAGGAAAGGATAAACATTTGGTCCTTAAAATTCCTATCTAAAGGCCATAAAGAAGTTCTGATTAAATCAGTCTTGACGACATTACCAATATATATTATGTCATGTTGTCGATTACCCAAGACTATAGTGACTAAACTTAATTCAACTATAGCAAACTTTTGGTGGTCGAAGTCGGAAACATCAAAAGGGATACACTAGATGCAGTGGAAAAAATTATGCCGACCTAAGATGGAAGGTGGTCTAGGATTCCAAGATTTGGAGGAGTTCAATTCTGCACTCTTGGCAAAGAAAGTTTGAAGATTAATAGATTATCATGATTCATCATTTTCTCAAGTGATGAGAGGCAAATATTACAAAAATCAATACCCGATGACTACTAAAATTAATTCAAACCCTTCATATGGTTGGAGAAGTATCTCTTATGCCCGATCTCTGGTCAGTAAAGAGATAGTTAGAAAGATAGGTGATGGGAGATCCATAGCGGTCTGGAGAGACCCATAGATTCCTGATGTCCATCCAAGATAAGCAATAGGTATTGATCCGAAAGATTAGTTTATTGATTCTTAGACAAGATCTTGGCGCGAGATTTTATTAAGACAGTATTTTTTCCTTACCGATGTTCAGTTAATTATGGGAATTATTCTACCACAGAGGGGAAAGCCGACTCATGGGGTTGTCATTTCACAAAAACCAGTCGTTACACAGTAAAATCTGAGTATACTATCGAGGGGACTTATTCTTTGTTTGAGGTCGGGAGGAGAGGGCCTAATTTTGCGGCATTACAATATAAAATTTGAAAGATTGAATGCCAAAATAAAATTAGACACTTTATGTGGCAAGCATTATCAAGATGTACAACACTCAAACAGAACCTTAATAATCGGGGTATAAACTACGATTCGAGATGTAGCAGATGTGGTGTAACACCCCCAGTTCGTTCTCCAGACCTGGAGCGCTACTGATGCGCATTCAAGCTGACGAACCAAAGGATCCGAAACACATTTGGTCCTTGACCTAAGCTCAAACACATATCCCGTTCTATTATCTCAAGGCTTTGCAACCCGAGACAATAGTCCGTTAGTTTGCCCCGGACCAAGGCTAAGCACACACGCGAACCCATTTATATGAAAATACTTTATATTATTTTCAAAAGCGTTTACAACATAAAACCAAGTCCTCGGCCGAGTTTAAAAGTACTTTACAAATCGCTTTGTTACATACATTTGCAAAAGGAGAAATCTACACTGGCGTCCTATGCTTTCCTTCGCGGCCTAGATGTTCTTACTACGGTCACCTGCAAAAGGGAAGTGAGACGTGAACAAACACTTGCTCAGCAAGTTTGGGAACTCCCACTAGGAAATGTTAACACAACAATACATAGCATCAAATGCATTTGCCTAACTCACACAACAAACAATTCATCTTAAACACAAACACACAACCATCATTCAACATCCACAAACACTTACGGACTAGTCACAACGCAATATATTACAGTACCCGCGTTGCCAGTCCGTCACACATATAACAAACCAATGCGGCTAATCACAACGCAATATAATACAATACCCGCGTTGCCGGTCTGCTATGCACCACGTACACATAGTACGGGTCACCCGACGCTTCATGTACCTACAGGTACACAGCTATATTCACAATCACACGCTTTATGTACCTTTACCTGGTACGAAGCCACAACACACGCTTCACGTACCCTTCCGGTACGAAGCCACAACACACGCTTCACGTACCCTTTCGGTATGAAGCCATAACACACGTTTCACGTACCCTTCCGGTACAAAGCCACAACACATACTCCACCTACCCTCACCCGGTACGGAGTCACAACAATAAAAATCATGTGCACATGAGAACACAGAAAGTAAACAATTCACGTACTTACTAGCAATTAGCACACCATACCACATCACATCTTTTCTACTCACATACAAGCAACACGTAAACAACACTTACCCATTTACGTGACCCTTAATCATCAACAATGAACCTGCAACTACACTCAGTGGGTTTAATTAACTTCCATCAATTTACTAGGTGCAATCCACATTCACAACATGGATTCTAGCACCCTAACCACAACGTGGCCAACCATCTATTCAATCTACTCAACGTAATCATGTTATGAACATATCATATTAACATGATCTATTACAACTATCACACAACACTTGGCCACACAATAAACCTACAACCAAGCTAGAACCATCACAATCATCACACAACACTTGCCACACAATCAACCTACGGCCAAGGTAGAACAATCACAATCATCACACAAACACTTGGCCACACAATCAACCTACGACCAAGGTAGAACAATCACAATCATCACATAACACTTGGCCACACAATCAACCTACAGCCAAGCTAGAACAATCACAATCATCACACACAACACTTGGCCACACAATCAACTTACAGCCAAGCTAGAACAATCATAATCATCACACAACACTTGGCCATACTATTAACCTACGGCCAAGCTAGAACAATCAAAATTATCACACAACACTTGGTCATACTATCAACCTACAACCAAGTTAGAACAATCACAATCATCACACATAACACTTGCCCACGAAATCAACCTACGGCCAAACTAGAATAATCACAATCATTACATAACACTTGGCCACACAATCAACCTACGCCCAAGCTAGAACAATCACAATCATCACACACAACACTTGGCCACACAATCAACCTACGGCCAAGCTAGAACAATCATAATCATCACACAACACTTGGCCATACTATCAATCTACGGCCAAGATAGAACAATCACAATCATCACACACAACACTTGACCACACAATCAAACTACGGCCAAGCTAGAACAATCATAATCATCACACAACACTTGGCCATACTATTAACCTACGGCCAAGCTAGAAAAATCATAATTATCCCACAATACTTGGCCATACTATCAACCTACGGCCAAGCTAGAACAATCGTAATTATCATACAACACTTGGCCATACTATCAACCTACTGCCAAGCTAGAACAATCACAATCATCACACATAACACTTGGCCACAAAATCAACCTACGGCCAAGCTAGAACAATCACAATCATCATATACAACACTTGGCCACGAAATCAACCTATGGCCAAACTAGAACAATCACAATCATCAGGCACAACACTTGGCCACAAAATCAACCTATGGCCAAGCTAGAACAATTACAATCATCACACACAACACTTGGCCACACAATTATGCCACACAATTCACGCAACTACCCATGAAAACCCCTAATCCCATAACCATTCAACCCGTGATTAACACAAGGGTTTTACCATCAAATTTGGTTAATCAACAATTCAACATGACCACCCTAATCACATCCACTTTTGCATACCTAATCAACAAACTCACCTCGACACTCTTTCCTTTGTTCGGCGGGGATTAAGCAAATTGGTCGTTCTCTTAAGCACTTAAACTCTAAGGCTTTTTGGTAAAGATTTTAGCAAAGGTTCAACCGAAATGTTGCAGTAACTCTATTGTTTTCTCTTCCAAACACTCAAGGCTTTACTACCTATTTATGGTGAATTAAGCTAGGAGCTCAACTAAGCAAACTAGGAGGTTAACCACACAAGCTCCTCGGTGATTAAGCTTTCCCTGATTGTGCCACGTGTCATTGCTAATGACTCATCGGAAAAAGCTTACTTAACACTCAAGTTTCTTGTAAGCTTCCAGCCTTCATGTTGGATCACGACAAACCCAAGCACGTCGATTTTCACTACTTGGTCCTAAGGCAATACTCCTCCAAGTAGAAGACTAATTGCTCTTCACCATCAGCCACGAGGGATCTCATATATCCCTTACATGGTATTTGCTTAATAATATGAGCTCGTAAGGTATCATAGCCTTGAATTAATTTCACCCCAACTTCGAGACCAAAGCATGATTCATCTCTGCTGCTCGGCGCAGACCTATAACACCATCTTTTCCGGGTAAACACACATGATCCCCAAAGTGTTGCTTTCATTGCTTTGGGTTACTACCCCAAAGGAAAGAATGAGCAATCTTGTCTAGTTCCTTTAAAGTCACTTTCAGTAGGCAAATTGTACTCACATAATACACCGGGAGAGAGTGTAAAATTGCCTTTGTGAGCGTGAGTCTTCCTACAAAACTTAAACAATGACTTTTCCAACCAGCAAAACGTGTAGAAGCCTGAGATAAAATGTCAGTGAAGGTGTCTTTATTAATCGAGATCTGAAGCACATGCATACCCAAATACTTTCCAAGCTCATTAGTAACCTTAATTCCACTTACCAAACTTGTCTCTTGCGACAATTCTCGATTCATATTATCAGACTTCTCTAAGCTCACCTTTTGTCCCGAGACACTACAAAATGTATCTAACACCTGACGTATTATCCAGATTTGCTACACTCAAGCTTCTGCAAAGAGGATCAGATCATTGGCAAAACATATATGTGATAAGGAAGGCCCATTACGAGACATGCACACTGGTTTCCATTTCTTTAACGAGATAGATAAATCAATCAAGTGGCAAAGACGTTCCATGCAAAGTACTAATAGATATGGAGAAATAAGGTCTCCCTAACGAAGTCCCCGTCCCGGCTTAAGCCTCTGTCAACTCAGCATTTCAAAGCAAACACTTCAAAGGCCCAACAACGCAAGACATGATCCATTGAACCCAAGAGTTTTGGAAATTAGCAGCGTGAAGAGTGTCCTCAAGAAAGTCCCAACGAACATGATTATATGCTTTTTCTAACTCTAGCTTCAGTAACATCCAGCCTTTCTTGTGCCTCATAGAATGCACCACTTCTTGTACAAAAACAATGTTATCAGCACTTAACCTCCCCGGGATGAACGAAGAATGAGCAGGTCCTATAAGATTCATCATAATAGGCTTTAAGCGACTAACCATCATCTTTGTAATGGTTTTAAACAACACTACCACAAGCTTATTGAGTAGAACTGTTTCATAGACTCCAGATTAGGAACCTTAACAATCGGGACTAAGAGAACATCATTCGTTCCTGTAGAGAGAATACTTGTAGTACAAAACTGCAGCACAAAATCTACCACTGAAGGGGCCACAACATCCCAACACTCCTGATAGAACACTGGTTGGAACCCATCATGACCTGGAGCTTTAAACTTCTCTATCTTACGAATTACGGCTCAACCTCACTTGGTTTAAATGGTTTATCGAGCTTGGTTACTTCATCCCGAGACATATATGAGAAATCTAAATTAGGGAGTTTAGGAACAACTTGATATACATCTCTCAGCGAGTATAAAATCTCACAGCTAAGTCCTCTAACTCACTCGGGCCAGAGATCCAAGTACCAACATCATCCTGTATCATGTCAATCTTATTCTGCCGCTGCAGAATAATGGTAGAAGTGTAAAAGAACAAAGTGTTCCTCCCCCCCCTCAAAGCGATCCATTTTTTGCGAGACTTTTGGAACCATAGCATCTCTTCGTTTTCCAAGATTGAGTCAAACTCACGTAATAGCTTCTCCTCTTCCTCCAGAAGCGTATCCAAAGGATTAGAGTCTGAGTGTGTTGAATGCTATTAATCTGATCAACTAATGGCTCTTTATGATGTTGAATACTCTCAAAGACTTCTCTATTCCAAGTTCTAAGAGTGCCTTGAAGTTTACGCAGAGTTGTCGGTGTAGAAAGAGAATTACTCCACAAGGTACAAAACATTTCTTTAAACCCAAAGTGATGCAACCACGCAACTTCAAAATAAAACGGGCTTCGCCGAGGATTACTTGTAGTCTCATGAGCTAATTGCACAAAAAAAGGCGAGTGATCGAAATAAAGAAACGACAGGTGAGTCACCTGTGCCTCTTGCCAAAATAATCGAAACCAAGGACAACAAAGTACTCTGTGCAAATGTTTCACAACATAATTATGAGCAAGACGTCATATCTTCCATATATACGGAGAGCCCATATCCACCAAAGAAAGAGACTAAATCCAATCCATATAAATACTAGAATCTTGTGAGAGAAAACCATTACCACATGTCCTTTCATCACATCCAATAATAGTTATCCCCTCTAATCATCAAAGCAATATCAACAGAATTTACAATACGGCTAAGGTTATCCCAAAACCTTGCAGGTCTAGAGGCACAAAGAGCAACATACACCGCAGCAAGATGGAAAAACACAACCCCCGTATCCACTCGTGCTAAGATAAACTGATCTAAAGCCTCCACCACATTCACTAAACTCTCACTACCTTTCCATAGCAGCCACAAACCACCACTCCGATCTGTAGCGTCCACACGAAACGACTGCTCAAAACCCAATCCCTAGCAAATAACTCGTACTCTATCCACCTTAAACTTCTTTAAAAGATATATGATTGATCTTCTAAACTTGGGTTTATTTGCGCCCTGGCAATTCTAAAGTAGAATATTCATCGTAAACACGATATAGAAAAACAAACAAACTCAAAATCCAAAACTCTATATCTTATGTCCTAAACCTTAAACCCTTTACTCGAAACCACCGCCACCTCACTTCCCGTGACCGGTACTTGAGCATCTTCCACATTCTTCACCTCCATCGAACTACTTTCATTAACAACATCATTAATATTGGTCAGGTTATCATGATTAACCAACTACAACAATTCCGAAGAAGCCAAAGAAGAGCCACTAGCTCCGTTAATAGCCTCAGTATCCATTCACAACCATTTATCTGTAACAGCCAAGCTCACATCCTGACCCACATGACCAAACACAAACCCTCAGGAAGAACGAGTTTGTTTAAAAACCTTGCGTTTCGGACCCGTTAATTCACCAACCTTCAAACCAGTCGACTTTTTCTCTTTCATAACCTCCTTAAAGCTAGTACTACTAATCAACTCTAACCCACTCCTCGAACTAGGAACTTCCAAGAGGTCATCCTTTTTATTTACAGACGAGAATACTACCATAGCGTGCTCTTTATTATTGGTATCGCATATATGAACTAAATCCAAATATGATGCAATACCATCAGCACTTAAAGTTGCAAACCTCAAACCTATTCAAAGTAGAACCCACCTCCACATTAGCTTTACTTGGAATTTTGGATATGAATCTGTTAGGTTTGGTCCCTGATTTGGTAGCCTCAATCACGTAGCCAAAATCATTAGTCACCTTCGTCTCTTTCACCTTGTTACTTTTCAAACTTTCTGGAGCATGATTCATAACTCTCTTATCTCCACGCAAAATAGGCTAGAAGACTGACCCAGAGCTTCTGTAACCCGAACCAAAGTAGTACATGTGGCCTGATCAGAGACTCTTTTATCTAGAGGTTAAACATTATCCAATTTCAAAGAACCAACGACAATAGAGCCACTCTCGGGCGACGCCACTTTCCGAGGACAAGAATGAACAAGATATCTATATATTCCACAAGAACGTATTAAGATCGTTCCCTTTAGCGGTTTCGACAAGTCCACCTCAGTACATATTCTTGCAAATCGAGCTCTTTCAATGTTTAGAGTATTACAGTGAACCTTAACTAGAGTACTGAGATCACTAGCAATCTTCAAAAGGATAGCTTCGTGATAAGACTTTGTTGGGATACCCAACACTCGAACCGTCAATATCTCATCACTTCTTGGATCAAAATCAGGGCACCAAGGACCAATAGACATAGCTGCCAAATACTCCTTCCATCCGAAAATCAAACCATAAAACAAGATCTAGGTAGATCAATCACGTTCATCTCAATCTTAGGATTCCAGAGTTCCATGAGATTCTTCTTCAACGGAAACAACGCGACATGATCGCCTAATAATTTCACTAACATACAATTCTTCCACATACTATTCATAACAATCAAAACCTCTGAGTCAATTGTAACCGAAGCCTCTCCTTCCTTTCCAAATCTATTATTATAAGACTAACCCTATCATTCACGATGCTTAGCAGATCTATTACTATAAGACTAAACAAAACTAATATTTAGATGAAAAGTTTATAAATATATTATTTCTAAATATGTTACCAAACAACCATTTTTCATATTCATATAACTTTTTTGATAGTAAAACAATAAACTTTACATATTTGAAATTTTTAACTTACCTTTTGTCAGATCTGACACAGAAAATAGCAATGTTGTTTTCGTTTTACTGAAAGAAGAAATTTTTGTACTAAAAAAATTTTGTAGATGAAAAAAGAACAAAACCTTAACAAAACTTTAAGACTTACTATTTTAATTAGGAGATAAGAAATAAAATATGTCTTAAAAGAGAAAGTCTTACCAATTTTTGATTTTTTAAGTATGGAGATTTGTCTGATATACGATTTTTTTAGTGTGGATATTTGTCTGCTATGCGATTTTGAATCTCTTCTACAAATACAATAAAAAAACTTTTAACAATGGAGAATATATGTGTCGTTTCTAATTATTTTTAGTGGTATCTTTTAGTTGGCCGAGGCGAAGGCAACATAAGTGGACCAAGCCCATAAACGAGTTTGATTGTATCTTCCAATTTTTTTAATTAAAAACAAACAGATGTAGAAAGACTATTACTATTTATTCGGCCTAATATGTAACTTTGTCAACAAAGACCACAGATTTGTTTCGGCCTTATTTGTATATTGAATCCATAATGTTTTTATTGTATTAGTTTATTTATGATGTAATACAAAATTGAACTAAATGTAACCAATTTTTTTGTAGATTCTTAATTATGCATTTAGACTTCAATATTGTTCTCTCAAATAATTAAATTAACAATTATAAAATTAAAGTGCAAAAAAAGGTATATTGAATTTTAATTTTTTTTTTTTTTCTATATTTGATTTCACATTCTCTTTATTATTAATACCCTTAGAGGAAAATATATAGTCCCACTTTGTATACAAAACATAGTATTCTAATATCTAAATTAATATTGTACACAAACAATGAATATTATAAACTAAATATATTGTTAATTAAAAACTAAAAATAATCATAATCCCATGATGTAGTGCGGATTGAATCCTAGTCTTATATATTAAAGTGAGAGATACTTTCATTTGGGAGGTGTTATAAACTATATGATAAAACTAATTTATGGTTTATAATAACCCTTAAAAATAGACTGAAGTGAGTTTCATTATAAGTTATTATACAAAGATTCAAAATTAATGAAGATTTAATAGAAAATCTTTTAAAAAGCTAAAATTTAATTAAAAAAATATCGGGTATAAATCCGATTCTTTATTCGGTTGTTTGGGTTTAGATTCGGTTTTCCGGGTATATAGATTTAG
The DNA here is from genome assembly GCA_963920545.1 of Lepidium didymum. Taxonomy (NCBI): domain Eukaryota; kingdom Viridiplantae; phylum Streptophyta; class Magnoliopsida; order Brassicales; family Brassicaceae; genus Lepidium; species Lepidium didymum. The sequence continues at coordinate 7,531,865 of OY986979.1, read as the reverse complement.
GATCCACTATACTATTTTTTCGGGTTTTGTTTCTCAAATTCGGTTTTTTTGGTTCTTTTGATTAAAGAATTATTCAATTTTTTTTTTTAGATTTGGTTTGGTTCAATATAGATCGAGTTCAAGTTCATGTATCATCTATATAATAGAAAGGTAACTTTTTAAATAAATAACCTTAGTATGATGTCGGATATTACATCATATACTATTGGAAATTAGTATTTTGTTTAGAGATTTTATAAGGTTAACTTCAGCATTCTAAAATAAACTCTAATTATGACATTAACGATTGACAATAAGATTAGTATGATTCAAAATTCACTAATTCTAGAATATTCTTTTAATATTTCTTTAATATGTTTGTGGTGATGAATTTAAAACATATAATATTTAATTTTATGTTAAAAAATTTTTAATCATTCGGTAATATATATATTCACAAATAATTACTAATATAAGATTAGTATAAAAAGTTTTCATGTAATTAATTTGTAAACATTTTCATGTAATTAGTCATTGTTTAATTCATGAAGTATTTAGAGGTTTAAGATTAGTATAATTCAAAATTTAATAATTCTAGAACATTTCTTTAATATGTTTGTGGTGATGAATTTAAAACATATAATATTTAATTTGTGGTGATGAATTACAAAAAAAGTAATTGAAGGATTGTGCATAAAATGTTATGCCGAATCATAAATTGTATCAACGAATATTGCTTGAATTCATGTCATATTCATTTCAAATATCTTATTAATATTTCTCTCCATCAATTAAAAATATAAATTTTTGAAGTAGGAATAAGTCGATGTTAACCTTTTAATTGCATTCCTTAAATTAATATTGTTAATCAAAAATATATAAAATTGATTTAAGTTGCCTTAAAAGTCGATTATTATGAACACAAGTTTAACTAACAATTTAAACTAACATGATTCTAAAAAACTTAAATGAACATGAGTCTAAAAAATTTAATGAACATGAGTCAAAAAATCTAAATGAACATGAGTCTAAAAAACTCAAATGAACACGGATATAAAATTCTAAATGAACAAAAATCTTAAAATTTAAATAATACATGTCTAAGAACCTCAATAAATATGGGTCAAAAATTCTAAATAACAATATTACTTGAATTCCTGCATATTCATCTCAAAATATAACAATATGTATACTTATTTCCTTTTAAATTTTGAGTATTTTAGATTTTATTATTTTATTTTTATAAAAAATTATAAATTTATGGTAAAATGCACAAGTGCTAAATGTAAAAGCTAAACGAACACGGGTCAAACAACCTAGATGAACACGGATTAAAACCTAAATGAACATGGATTAAAAAATATAAATGAACATGTGTGTAAAAACTTAAATGAACATGGATATAAAAACCTAAATGAACGTACATAAATCTACGAACCTAAATAACCATGTTTCTAACAACCTAAATAAACATGAATCAAACAAATTATATAATGCATCAAAATCTTAATAAACATGGATCCAAAAAATATATTTTGTGCATAACAAGAATCATCATTATAAATTGATTTTTAATATATTAATTATATGTAAAATAATAAATTTTATATACAAATCAAACCAGAAATTAAATAAAAGGCAAACAAATATCATATATATAAATATTATAGATAAATATAAACACTATAAATAAATATTTATTTTGCATAACAAATAGTTATGTGCACTGCACGGGTTTTTATATAAAAACTCAAAATTAATAAAAACTTAATAAAAATTATAAAAGACTAAGATTTTAATAAAAATATATCGGATACCCATTCGGATCTTGATTTGGTTCAGGTTTGGGTTCAATTATTCGAGTACATAGATTTAAGAATCATTTGGATAGTTTTTCGGATACGGTTTGGATTTGATTCCTCTAATTCAGGTTGATTTCATTTTGAGTTTCATGTTTTATGCCTAGGAATAAATTTATATTTTACATTCAGAATAACTGTTTAGAGGATATGGTTTTCAAGAATATCATAAGCTAAAATTAGTCTATGCTTTGGATCCAAAATGTGATTTTTAAATCCTGATCATTGAATTTAAATATCAACAATTGTCTATCATGCATCGAAAAAAGAACATACTCAAATACATAAAAGAACAAAATCACCAATTTTCTATATTTTCTCACCATACTATATTGTTAGCCTTATTTTCAAATATATATTTGAACGAATACAAATATTATGAGTTCAAAATATTAATTATTATAACAAAACTTTTCTTAAAAAATTTCAAATAGAGTTATTTTCTTTGATTCTCTCTATTTTCTTTTATAAAGAGAGTTATTTTCTCTTTTCTCCTACCAAGTCATGCCTCAGATTCTTCTCTTCTCCTATTACAAATCCTTCAGAGACGTTGACTGAGCATTTTTGCTTGTTGGAAATTACCACTCCGGCTCTGGTTGGTTTTCTCCGGGTTAAGGTTCACTCGCCGGTTACTAATTTTTGATGTGTTACTGGTCTTATGTGTATTTATAGATCCATAATATTAGTTTTTTGAAAAAAAAATTTGGGTTTTTATGTTTGAAATCCTAGATTTTTGTTTCGCTTGATCATTGTTTATATGTCGTGTTTTGAATTTAAATAAAATCCAGATCTATTTGGTGTTTCCCAATTTCAATTTGGTTAGCCGGATTAGGTGTCGCTGTGCGTCTCTGATTTGTCTAGGTTAGGTCGTATGGTCAAATCCAGATTTTTGGCTTTAATTTTCGGTTACTCTTGGGGATTACAATATTCTTTACCCTCAGCGGCTGCACATCATTTCATCTACTAGTGATTTTAAGCGTCGAGATTAACTCATCTCTGGTGGGTCTCTATCTTGGACCTTGACGACATTGGTGCCTATTGGAAGCAATGACTTTCGGTGAGGAAGACCTATAGATTTTATGGTTGTAGCTTAGGCCGTTGTTCTTTTAATGGAGGTTTTCGAGACTTTTTCTTATCTATATTGCCGGTGGTTCCTTTTTGTTAGAGCTGGACATGTTAGCGAGACATGTGGCTGCATTATTCTAAAGGTTAATGATAAAGCTTATCCTTTGTAATTAGGCATGTGTTTATAAATCAAGTGTAATATTATAGCCTATTGGGCATATTAGATAAAGAATTTTGACGGCAAATTTTTTTTTTTTCAAATCGCATGCTATAGTGCAGGAATAGTCCTAGTTTATTTACCAATTGTTGTACTAGGGCTACTAAGTCTACATAAGAAATTATTAATAATAGTTTACTGAGAATTAATTTTTAATGAAAAATATAATCACTTATTTTATTTTCAACACATACTTTATAAAATAAATTTTTGGGGTCATTTTATAAGGGTTTTTTATTTTATTATAAAGATTTATATATAGTTGGATTGTCAGAGAAAATAATATATATATGAGTCAAAGTGTTGGAGATGTGTTGGTGTTGTTGTTGTTGTCGTTTAAATCTTATTTGATTTTACCATTTTATTTCAATCACAGGACAGTTGTGACAACAAGAAGTGTCCAGTTTATGCTATTTTGGCTGTCATTTTTTTTCTGTTTTTAAAGGATGCGATCTAGGGTGTCTACAATTTTGGGTATCGTTTTGGAAATTTTCTTGGGGCAATTCAACTCTTAATTTATGTTTATTACAGAAATGTCACACCAAACGTACATGATGAAGAGGAATGTCTCACACAAGGTCTCCCTATTATCTCTTAATTTACCTCAGATTGTTACATCAAACATGTATACAAAAAAAAATTCCGTTTCTTGTAAAAAGATAAAAAGAAAAAAAAATCTTTATTTGATTGAGTGGTTTTGTTGATGGCCTGCTTTTGAGAAAAAATCTTTTTTAAAAATCATTTGTGTAGTGTTTTGTAAGAGTTTACATTGCAACATCCAATGATTAAACTATTGTTATTCGATATATTGATCATTATGATCCTTGTAATCTAACAACACCCACAAGTTCCAACGTTTATCCCTATCCCTCCAGTATATTATTCCTGCTCTTCATCATGCTAAATTGCTAATGCACCATTATCCCACGAGCCTGCACGGCTAGAGGCACAAAGAGAAACATACACCACAACAAGATGGAAAACCACAACCTCTGTATCCACTCATGCTGAGATAAATTGATGTGAAGCCTCCACCACGTCCATTGAACTCTCACTACCTTTCCCTACCAGCCACAAACCACCACTCTGATCTGCGGCGTCCACACGAAACGAATGCTCAAAACCCAATCCCTAGCAAATAACTCATACTTTATCACCACCAGTATAAGTCTTAAACACCGCAAGGATATCCACCTTAAACTTCTTTAAAATAGATATGATTGATCTTCTAAAATTCGGTTTATTTGCGCCATGGCAATTCCAAAGTAGAATATTCATCATAAACACGATATAGAAAAACAGACAAACTCAAAACCTAGACTCTAAATCCTAAGTCCTAAACCTTAAACTCTTTACTCGACACCACCGCCACCTCACTTCCCGTGACCGGTGCTTAAGCATTTTCCACATTCTTCACCTCCATCGAACTACTTTCATTAACAACAGTGTCCACATCATTAATATTAGCCAGGTTATCATGATTAACCAACTGCAACAATTCCGAAGAAGCCAAAGAAGACCCACTAGCTTCGTTAATAGCCTCAGTATCCATTCGCAACCATTTATCTGTAACAGCCAAGCTCACATCCTGACCCACATGACCAAACACAAACCCTCAGGAAGAACGAATTTGTTTAAAAACCTTGCGTTTCGGACCCGTTAATTCACCAACATTCAAACCAGTTGACTTCTTCTCTTTCATAACCTCCTTAAAGCTAGTATTACTAATCAACTCTGACCCACTCCTCGAACTAGGAACTTCTAAGAGGTTATCCTTTTTATGTACAAACAAGAATACTACCATAGAGTTCTCTTTGTTATTGGCATCGCATATATGAACGAAATCCAAATCTGATGCAATACCATCAACACTTAAAGTTGCAAACCTATTTAAAGTAGAACCCACCTCCACATTAGCTTTACTTGGAATTTTGGATACGAATTTGTTAGGTTTGGTCCTTGATTTGGTAGCTTCAATCACGAAGCCAAAAGCATCGTCACCTTCGTCTCTTTCACCTTGTTACTTTTCCAACTTAAGGTAGGGGTAATCATTTACACATTCTTACCCTTATATAAAGCTGCTTCTGGAGCATGATTCATAACTCACTTATCTCCACGCAAAATAGGTTAGAAGACTGACCTAGAGCTTCCGTAACCCGAACCAAAGTAGTACGTGTGGCCTAATTATAGACTCTTTTATCTAGAGGTTAAACATTATCCAAGTTCAAAGAACCAACAACAATAGAGCCACTCTCGCGCGACACCACTTTCCAAGGACAAGAATGAACAAGATGTTTATATATTCCACAAGAACGTATTGAACTCAGCGCCTCATATTCAACAAAGAATCTATCCTCATTAACTAAGATCGTTCCCTTTAGCGGTTTCGACACGTCCACTTCAGTACATATTCTTGCAAATCGAGCTCTTTCAAAGTTTACAGTATGACGGTCAACCTTAACTGGAGTACCGAGATCACTAGCAATCTTCAAAAGGATAGCTTCGTGATAAAACTTTGCTGGGATACCCAACACTCAAACCCACACAAGAGTAGTCAATATCTCATCACTTCTTCGATCAAAATCAGGGCACCAAGCTTGTACCGTAAGGTAGCTGCCAAATACTCTCCAAGGACCACTAGACATAGCTGCCAAATACTCCTTCTCATCCGCAAATCGAACCATAAAATAAGATCTAGGTAGATCAATCACGTTCATCTCACTCTTAGGATTCCAGAGTTCCATTAGCTTCTTCTTCAACGGAAACAACGCGACATGACCGCCTAATACTTTCACTAACATACAATTCTTCCCCATGCTATTCATAGCAATCAAAACCTCTGAGTCAATTGTAACCGAAGCCTCTCACTCCTTTCCATTCGGAAAATCCACACAAACCCTATCATTCACGATGCTTAGCAGATCTATTATTATAAGACTAAACAAGACTAATATGTAGATGAAAAGTTTATAAATATTTAAATTAATATTGTACATAAATAATAAATATTATAAACTAAATATATTGTTAATTCTAAGATTAATATAATTCGAAATTCACTAATTCTAAAATACTTTTTAAATTTGTTTGTGGTAATAAATTTAAAATATATATGTTTTATGTAATGATATTAAACATATAATATTTAAAATATAACAAATATGGGAGCTAAACGTGTTTTCGTTTTCAGATACACAGAATTTGAAGCGGTCTTATGGGCAATAAAGTTACTTCTAGCTCTAGAGATTTCAGAAGTTTACTGTGCTGTGAAGATATTTTGAATTTGATGACAAATCCAGAAGATTGTCCACTCTTGTATTTGGAGGAGTTTGACAGATTTAGAAGTTTTTTCTCCAGTTTTTCTCTTCACAAGATACCCAGAAGCATCAACAAGAAAGCGGATTGATTACCTCGTAATGTTTGTAATTTAGTCAAAACTTGTAGCTTTGTAAACACAATGTGTAATTTTTGGCTCTCGAAATTAATATAATATTTAAAATATAACATATATTGTAATAGCTTAGCCCATTAATCTCTTAGTAATCGTGTATGTTTTTCTTCTATAACAATTTTATCTATTAAATATTATTTAGTCCATTTGTTGAATGCTAACTTGATCCAATAAGTTAAATAATTATTTAAATTCTTTTTCAAAAAAGTTAAATAACTATTATATCATATGCTTGTCATTTTTATATTTAACACATATTCTATTTACTTAATAACGATTATATTACTTTCTTTAATTATTAGTAGTCTGTATGTAAATATTTTATTCTAATTCTAAACTATTAATATCAATTCACTGATTTTAATATATTACTAAATTTTATTATTTTTAATAATTCATTAAACTAAACTAAAAATTTAGATTACATAAGTTTTATAAACTATTTTAGTGAGTTTACAAATTATTTATTAAATAATTTGTAGTTTATTAAAAACTATATAATTATAAACTAATCCTCTCATGTAATGATAGAAACAAAGTATATTATTAACTTAAATTAAAACTGCCGTTCTAATTTAAAATATATAAAAAAAAATATTTCATTAATAAATATAAATATTATTTTTGCGCTGATCTAAAATATTTCTGAAATAGAAAAAAATCGAATATTACATATTATGGACCAAAAAATATATTAAAACTCTTTTTCTTCTATATAAGAAGCATATTCATTTTTCAAAATTGAAACTCTTGACCCATACAATTGGAAGGATAAGTTTATATATATAATATACCTAATACTACCTTGCTACACCCATTGCATTTCAATCGACACCATAGCTTTTTCATACTTTTTTTTTCTTTATCTAACATTATGTCTTTGAGTCTTTTACCTGATGATCTTTCTAACTTTAATTATCTTTTTTGTGATCTATCATCTTTCTATGCTTTTCTTTAACTTAAAGATCAGTTTCAAAGGAATTTCATGAACTATATAACCAGAGTCATGTGTTGATCAAACTGTGTCTAGAAGAACTTGAATTCGATCCCAATAAATTATATCATTTTCAACACTTTAAAAGATATTAGAAATTAAGAGATATTGGGAATCCTGAAACTCTTTACAGATTGGGTATAATTTGGTTATTCTATTGCGAAGAAAAAGATTAAGGACTCAAATTATTATATGCTTCTGAAAAAAGTATTACAGATGCCAATTATTTTTATGGTGTCACTCTATTATGCCTTGGAGGAACATGTAAGGTGATGAAAAAGAACAACTCATTTTCCAAAAACTTTTGTCACAAATGCTTAGTTAATAGGTTTGTTTTGTATTTTAAATTTTTTAATTAATTATTTGCTTAGTGAGATTATGTGTTTATGTTATGTGTTTTATGACATAAAAATTGTAGGGTCAGAAGATTCACTACAATGTGAATTGTAGAGTTTATAAATAATATGGTATTCAATTTCAACAAGGTAACATAAAAATTAGTTATAATTTTGTTATTTGTACTCTGAACTGTAGTTTTTAAAAAAGTAGAATATGATTATTTAAATTTACATTCGGATTAGTAAGAGTGACTAATATTACTATATTTATATTTATGTTAGTAAATATAATCTAAAATCTAAATAAATATAATATGTTCCATCATAACACATAAAAATTAAATATGGATCTAAAATCATGAATACGGGTTTACAGCCCTAAATGAATGCGAGTCTAAAAATTTAAATGAATCTAGATCTGAAAACCTAAATGGACATGAGTCTAAAAATCTAAATGACAAGAGTCAAAATAGTTTATATATGAAAGTTGAAATGCATCAAAATTTAAATAACAGAGATCAAAAAATATATTTTGTGTACGATCATCATAATAAATTTATATTTAATATATCAACTATATATAAAATTAATAAAATTATCTATATAAATCAAACCATGAAAAAAATATATCATATATTATAAATAAATAAAAATAACTCTAAATACATATTGATTTTTCATACTGTGCATCATGAAAAATATAAATATTAAATGTATCTAAAAACAAAACAAAAAAACTATATAATTAAATTATATAAAAATTAGTTCTGTGCACCGTACGGGTAATCATCTAGTCAATTAATAAAATTAAAAAACCTTTGAAAAAAATATTCTGTTGGTTGGTGAAAAGTATTTTACACCAAAAATGACAAATTTGCCCTTGATAATAAGATCTCCAAATGATACATATAACATGTACATATCTACTACTACATAAAAAAATTCATATGTATAGACCTACATAGTCATTTAATTTTTTGAATATTATTTAGGTTTCATTTTGTTTTTGTGTTTATTTAAGTATCTGTTAATATATATATATATATACTATATATACGCTGCATAATTTAAACTATACATATACCTATAAATTACAGTAATATATATATATATTAGCTAATCACTTTTCCTTACTTTTTTTTGTTTTAGTAGAGTTCTTCTTCCCGGCTCTGAAGTTTAAGTTGAGTTTTAAGATGGTGTAGTCTTATTTGATATGGGTTTGTTTTAATAGGTTCATATCCCAGTTATCTTCGAAGGTGTTACATGGTATTTGCAGAGTTTGTATTCACTTGCTTTTTCCATTTGGAGATCGTGCTTCTGCAGGAGGTGACGTCTGTACCGCTCCTCGTGGAGTAGATCCTACATCCAATCAAGTCTTTGACCAGGAAACGGGATAATTTTCACTACCGCTGGCAGGCTAGCCGGGCCATGAGCGCGGTGGGAACGGGCTTCCCAAAAAGCCAGCCCCAGGCCAATTATGTCAAAGATTGGTATATTCTCTGAATTTCTGTTTTCATTTCAAGCTGACCTGATAATATTTTCAAAAATTTTCCTTCGAGACCATCTTTTATTAAGCAAAATCTATTCTGGAATCTTTGAGTTTCCATTACAAATGAGGTGAAAAGGGGTTTGTGGTCCGACCCCATCCAATGGAGGTATTTTGTGTTGGTTCTAGGCATGATTGAGAAGAAATCCCCATTTCCAAAACTTCGATCCAATCTACATGGTATCCAGTGGTTGTTTCTGTGATCCATCCAGGAAAAGAAGGGACCACAGCTAGGTATTTCCCTTAGTATGTAGTCTTCAATCAAGTATCTGAAGTTTTGAAAAAATGATTCCGGTCTTGATAGACTACCACACTTATCAGAATTTGACAGTATCTCATTAAAATCCCCAATGAGAAGCCACAAATTGTTCCTTTAAGGTCCAATCTCATTGATTTGATTCCATAATTGTTGTCTTAGATTCCTTATCGGGTTTCCATATAAAAAAGTAGAGAAGATAGTACTGTACCCCAATCATATCTTAGTATCAATGATGTTTTTGTTGGCTTGGAGAAGTTGCAGGTCCAGTTTGTTCTTCCAAAATAAAGCTAAACCCCCACTAAGACCAACCAGATCTACTACAAAACTAATATTATAACCCATCCATTTTTAACTGATTCTACGTAAACCTTATTATTCTTTGTTTCCATGAGGAACAAAATGTCCGAAAATAATTGATATCTTATTTTCTTTAAGCGTCGAACTGTCAAGGTGTTCCTCAAACCTTGACAATTCCAACTGAGCATACTCATTGGGCGTTGGGTGGCTTTAGGGGAGCCACCATACCTTCATCATTCTGCCTCTGGTTGTCATGATTGTAATCATTAGTCAGAGATATGATTTTCTGTTTCTTTGTCATTAAAGCACCATACTCAGGTTCAAGGTTGCAGTCGGTAAAAAGGATGAGCTCCTTAGATTGTTTTTTTGAGGATCTTCCTGTAATTGTTTTTTTGAGGTAGTAAGTGTGCTTAACGCTTGTCAAGGGGTTGCTTTCATGCTTTGAACAATCCATAGAGTCTACTTTGACTAAGGCTTGAGATGTCGTAACTGTAGAGCCTTCCGAGTCATGTAGAGCTTTAGGAAAGCCAGTAATGTACTTATTTTCTAGCATTTGTGCTACAGCCGGCTCTGTTTTAGCTGATTTTTCAAGCTGACTTAGAAGATATAGTTCTTGTGTAGTAGATGCCTTCTGTGGGTTCGAAGTGGACGAATTTGTTCTATCCAAGGGCTTGTTGTTGCCTTGTTCCTCCTTCTCACTTGATGGTGTCGAATTTAGCGTGGTTTAATGACTTTTTCCTGAGCATTTGGCTTTCCCATGTAACATCGACGACATGCAAAATAAGTTTTCCGGACTCTTTCATATTCAAAGTTAACCTCTATAATATTCCCTTCCGGTAATCTAAATGACCTTGATTGCCAAAGTGGATTATTGATTGACCCTCACGAATTCATGTAAGTGAGTTATGTCTTGATCGTAGTCAATTCCTAAGACTTCTCCCAAAGTATGAGCCACTGTAGAGAAAAAATCTAGGGTATAGTTCTCAATTGGGATGTTAGATAATCTAATCCAAATCAGGATCACCTCCAGGTTCTTGGGCTTAAAGTTTTAGCAACCACAATTCTCCAGTCATCAAAACTCCAATAAGGGAATTTGGAAACCTCCACATAAGTTTCCTCCGACGGAAATTTGAATTGGAAATAGTCTTTTGAAATAATAGTACCTATAATTTTGTTATGAAATCTCCACATTGTGGGCATGGTAAGCATGATCTTGGCTATGTTTTACTGTTCTCGATTTTAACAGTCGACCGATGAAGATGTGTTGACTGTGCATGCATGTTGAGTATATTCTAGAGGTTAGAAGATCGATAGTTGTGTCATCTTAAATTGTCATTGATCGCATTGCGTCTACTAAGGGATTCTCCATAAACGACGACATGATTCATGTAGATGTTGGTCTAATTGAGGGTCAGAAATTCAGTTGTAGGAATCGAAATCCAGCGTGAATAGTAGGATTCAGCTCAAAATTACTTTAATAAACTAGATCGGTTGCATGCAACTGGATTTAAACTAGATAGAGGTGGTTTAAAAGTTATTGGGGAAGGAAGATCAGATGAAGTGTGTAAGGTGCTCAAGGATTGTTGCTGGAGACTAGTTTCAGGTTGATCGGCATCAAAATGAATGATTAGATGGGTACACTCCCTACACTTTTTCGATCAAGAGGAGGAGAAGTCTTACCAATTTTTTTTTAGATTTTAGAGGGTTAAACAAAAAGATTACAACTTTTTGGGGAAAAAAGACTTTGTCGCCGATCAGCTAATGGCTGACTGTACATTAACGACCAAGATCACTTCAAAAAATACCATTAACATATGAGATTATCCTGGACGAATCAGACTCTCTACATAAAGTCTGGGTTTTTTTGGAGAGGAGGTAGTCTCTGCCATTTCGGAATTTTTGGAACAAGGTCAGATGCTAAAGTAAGGGGATTCCACCATTATATCTCTCATTCCTAAGGTTTTCAATGCCAATAGGTTAACAAATTTTAGGCAAATATCATGTTGTAACACCATTTACAAAAGTATTGCTAAACTACTGGCAGCAAGAATCAAAATCTTCCTCCCAGATCTAATCTCGGCTTCACAGACTGCTTTTGTTCCTTGAAGGCTTCTTATGGAAAATGTGCTTCTAGCAAATCAGTTGACAAATAAATACAATGTTAGGAGTATATCTCCGAGATCAATGTTGCAGGTTGCCCTTGAGAAGGCCTTCGATTCACTGAGGTGAGATTTCATTCTGGCGATTCTGAGAGATATTAAACTACCTGAATCTTTAATTCAGTTGATATGGTAATGCATCTCTACAACTAGCTTCTCCGTTTCGGTTAATGGGAGTCTATTTGACTATTTCCATGGGAGAAGAGGTCTTAGGCATGGAGATGCGCTTTCTTCATACCTCTTTATTATTGCCATGGAAGTGCTTAGTAGGATGCTGCATGCCAAATTTTCTCCGGGTGCTATCAGATATCATCATAATGCCTCTAATCCAGCTAGCTCTCATTTAGTTTTTGCAGATGATGTGGTTATATTCTTTGATGGGAAAGTATCTTCGTTGATAGAGATCAGGTCCACATTACAAGAGTTTGCGGATTGGTCAGGTTTAGCAATCAACCCGCATAAATCCCACCTTTTTATTGCATGACAGAACCAACAGGAAACTGGTGAACTTCTGAGTTTCGGGTTCCAAGAGGGTTTTTTTCCGATGTGATATTTAGGGTTGCCTCTCATGAACAGAAAATGGAGAACTTCTGAGTTTTCTCCTCTAATTGACAAAGTCACAACTAGATTTCCAGATTGGTCCAAAAAATCGTTATCTTTCGCATGCCGACTACAACTAATATCCTTAGTCATCTATAGCACTATGAATTTTTGGTTTTCGGCATTCATTATCCCTAAGGGTTGCATTAAGAAAATTGAGAAGCTTTGTGGCCAGTTTCTATGGGCTGGGAGCAATGAGAAAAGGCAAAATGCAAAGGTGGCTTGGAAGACAGTTTGTCTCCCTAAGAAGGAGGGTGGACTTGGCTTGAGGGATATCCGATTGTGGAATAACATTCTAGGATTGAAGCTAATATGGCTTCTATTCTCATATGGTGGCTCTTTGTAGGTGGCTTGGCACAGAGAACACACTCTAAAGAGTCAAAGGTTTTGGGCTATAAACAACATGTCTCAAGATCCATGAACCTGGAAAGCTCTACTGAATCTTAGACCATTAATCTGGCTATTCATTGTGTGTCAAATTGGGAGTGGAAGTGAGGCTAATTTCTTGTTCGATAATTGGACTTCACTTGGTCCCCTTATTTAGGAAGTAGGGGAACATGGGCCAGTTGTTACAGGAATTCCGATCACAACATTTGTAAGGGACGCTTCGTCCCCTCAAGGATGGTTACTTTGCCCTTCTAGATCTGAGTCTTAGGTGGAGCTTTACGCTCTTATGCTAAGCCTCAACAATCCTTTTGATTCTGACGACTATGATTCCTTCCATCTTAACGTTAAATAAAAAACATATTCGACTTTCAGTTCATCATTGCTATGGGATCTCCATCGCTTGAAACAACCAGTAAAACATTGGTCCACGACAATATGGTTCGAAGGATGCTGCCAAGACAAGCTTTCACAATGTGGATTACAAACCTGAAGAGGCTTCCTCTGCGAGAGAGGGTTGTCTCATGGGGAATGAACATTCCAAAGGAGTGTTGTATATGTGATGTATTTGCAGAGAACATAGACCACCTTTTTCTGAGATGTGGGTTTAGTGTCTCTATCTGGATGTGGGCCGTGGAGAGATTGGGTTTGCAAAATTGGCCTTTCCACTCGTGGAATGCAATGATTCATTGGTCAGCTTATTCAGCCCCAACAACACCTTTGCTGACAAAATTGGTCTTGCAGGTTATCATTTATTTTCTGTGGTATGAGAAGAATGACATATATCATAGGGAAATTGGCAAATATGCCACCAATGAGTTTTTAATTTGGTAAAAAATGCCATCGAGATTTTTTTTTGTGGTTTATGCCATTTTTGGTGGCAGATGTAGCATGGAACATTGACGAAATTGCCCCTGTAACTGTGCACAGTTTTCACATCATTTTAGTCATTACCCATCTCTCTTTCACCATTAAACCTCTGCAATTCTCTCATTTTCTCTTTAAAAAAATTGCACCACTCTATTGGAGAAATCAATCACACCAAATGAGAATCTCTATTGAGTCCATTTGTTTTTGGCTTTCATGTTTACAATTAACAAACAACATTTATGGTTTCATTTATTATAGAGTGTAGATACAAGATTATGATGATATAAAGATAGTAATGTATTGTTTTGTTTTAATTGATTAATTAGGTGATGGAGGAGGGCATCCACAAGAAATCGTTTTTTTTCAAAAGCAGAAATACCAAAATTGGTTTTTGAAATAATTGAAATCTAATTTGAGGATGGATAAAGCGAGAGGCGTTTTGACAAAATCGGAAGATGCTTTCAGATACCAAACCAATCGGAAGATGATCAACAACACTCAGATCCGTACAGGTCTTGTTTAATTTTCTAGTGTATGTATGTAAGGGAACGATCAATTTCTGTTTATTAATATCATATCATATTTGGGAAAAAAAAAATGCAATGACTTCTCTTCTCTCTCCACATCATGTGGCGTTTGTGGTAGATTTTGCAGATATCATTGAGTTCCTGGGTGTCATCTGATTTTATCATTGTGTCAAATAGTATTCTACCATGCTCAACAGATCCACATTTGCAGTAGAGATCAATGAGAGAGGATGATACTATTTGATCGGAGTCAAGACCACGCACTAATGACACTAGAGAGGCTGACCTCATCTGTTGGCAAATCTAGCTTGAGCATTTGGTGGAAATACTCTTAGAGTTTCAACTGGACAACCATTTTGATCACACTAGATTCAATGCCTTCTCTTCTGACATTAAAATACAAAAATCTTTCGATTATCAAGTACCAGCCTGTAATTATGTATTGGCGCCACATTCATGGACTCGTAAAGATGTAAAAGCTATGATCAATGATCACCACAAAGCTTAATATGCTCTTCTGCATTTGCAGTCGTGCTTTTTTCTCTTGAGTTTGCGTCAAATACGCACAACGTGGCCGAGATCAGGTTCTTTCTCAGACCTTTCCAACTGAAAAGAAGCCACTTTGCCGGTCCCTAAGCTCTCTTCGGGGTGTTTGAGATCATGAGGACTGATATCTATGAGACTGACACAGTTTTCATCGAGAGTATACTTTGTTTAAGGTCCAGTTCTTCAACAAGTCGCGTAGTATATGAATCTGGAACACATCCATGTCTTTCCATTAGACCGAACATCTCTCTTGCTTCACTTTCTCTTCCATATTCACTAAGAGCTCTGATGAGAAAGCTGTATGTATAGTTATCTGGTTTCAAACCAATCCTCAACATCATTTTAAGCAGTCCTTCAGCCTTCTTAATCTTTTTCATCCTGCAGAAACTCTGAATAAGAGCATTGTATGCATAAACATCTGGCCTTAGTCCATTTTCCTTCATCTTCGCAAACAGTTTCAGTGATCTACCAGTATCTCCAGTAGAACAGGATGAACGAATCAGGATGTTGTATGTGATCTTGTTGGGCTCAATCCCCCAATCCAACATTTCGTTGAAACAGTCAAATGCATCTTGAATTTTCTTTGCACGGCAAAGACAGCTTATGATAGAACTGAAAGTGATCACGTCTGGTCGGCAACCATATTCCAGAAGCTTTTCTAGCATCCCCTGAACCTTCTGTATATCGTTGCTTACGCTATAACCACTCAGAAAGGTATTGAAAGTTACAAGATTCGGAGAAATACCTCTAGCTTGCATCTCTGTTAAGAACATAGCTGCACACTCTGTTCGTCCAGCCTTACAGAGACAGTCGATTACCGCATTAAAAGCATATACACTTGATATAAGCCCGTCAACACCCATTTGTTTCAGATACCGGTCACCTTCAGAGAATCTATGAGCATTCAATAGAGCTTGAACTACCACGAGATAACCGTTAAATCCTGGCTTAACTCCACGGCTGACGAAATCGTCAAATATCTGACACGTCTCAACAAGATCATACCGTTTCAAGAGACAATTCATGGCAGCATTAAACGTTGAACTATCCGTAATATAACCTCGTTCACCTGCTTTCCTCAAAAATAGAGCAGTTTCTTTAGCCATTGACATGTTTGAAAGACAATACAATACAGTATCATAAGCTATTCTCTGCAAATTTGAGTTTGTATCTATAAACCCAACCATAACCTCAAACGCGTCACACGGCTGCAAGCAACGGAAAAGCCCGTGAACCAAAGATCTGATAGTTGCTTCGTTGGGATTCAGCTTTCTCTCCCGCATCATTTCCAATTGCTTCAATGCCTCCTCGACCCTTCCTGCGATCAAAAAACCGTCAATCAAAATCGTGAATGTGAACACGTTAGGTCTGTTCCCTTCTCGTTCCATCTGTTTAACCATTCGAATTGCCTCATCAACTACACCCTTCTTGCAAACACCATGGATGAGTATATTATAGGTAAATCGAGCAGGTTTACAATCATCACTACGCATCTGCTGAAACTTCAGGTAAGCCAAGTCAAGCGAGTTAGACTTCACCAGCGCATCAATTACCGCATTATACAGTCTTGTGCTAGGTTTCATTCCAAGAAAAGATATTTGCGCAAAAACATCATTACAGTATTTAGCTAAACCTAATTTTCCCCAGCTTCCGATCAAAACACATATCAATTCGTCAGTAATCCGATAGCCTGAACTCCGAATCTCATTAAGCAATTCCACAGACAACAATAAAGGGCCTTTCCGGAAAAGGGCGTTCTCTAGAACCTTCTTCAGAGACTGATCCGTAGCGTAAACCTGGTCGAAGTTCGAGACCCAGAGGTAAAATCGCAGGGAATGTAATGGGTTGTCTTGATTCTGCAAAACTCTGATGACGAATTGAGAGTTCAAACCAATTCGATGAGTAGTAAATTCCTGATTCAGAACCAAAAACCAGTCTTTTCTCTGTATGGCTTGCGAAATGTAACGCTGGTCAATGGGATTGATGAGTTTACCTGAGGACTTGAGGGTTTTAAAGGGTTTTGGATTTAGGGATTCGACCGGTTTCGCTATTGCTGCTACTCTAGATCCCGTTGAAGCAAAGCCTCTCATGTCAAACTGTCCGGAACTCGAGAGTGAACAGAACGGACCTGAGTAACAGTGAAGACAATGTCTCTTGAGGAAACGTTGTCGTTTCTATGAACTCAATTCCTTACTAAATACAAGCAAATATTATTATTCCTAACAAACAAGCAGAAAATAAAATTAAGTATAACATTTGCTAAATTTTATATTCAACTTCTTACATAATGCAGAAGCCTAGAATTAACCGACTTGGAGAGACTTACGATGATGATGCTGCAAAGGTCAGTTTCATATTCCTGTTGATGCTGCAAAGGTCAATTGCTGTTAAAGGTTGTGAAACTGATAAAGGATAGTTAGAAATGTTGCTTCAGCATCCATAACACAAAGTTTGAAGCTACTCTCTCTTGAGTGTAATGAGGATACATATCTTCGTTCTGATATGTATAACTGGGATGTCGTTTTCGCTACGATCGATTATACACCTGTGTAGAGTTGTAAAAGCCTGCCCAGTCCACTCCATAACATCGCAGTCTATATAGACTTGGTCACATATCTGTATATGATAAAACAAGTGATAAATATTCTGCGTATTATATACCACAATAAGTTCTAATTTAAAACATATATATTAGTTTCACAAAATTCATAAATTCTTCTTCTATTGTCATCTCATTTGGAACAAACAATTATGGCAACAAATTCAAATAACAACACAATAATAATAATAGGATCTGAATTTGTGTGTCCTCAACCGTTGGATCTAACGATCACCGGAGATACAGTGAAGGACACGAACGGAAACAAAGTGTTCAAAGTCAAAACGCCTCTCTTTGGTCTCCACAACAAGAGGATTTTGCTTGATCCTAATGATTCTCCCGTTCTCAGCATGAAAATGAAGGTTTTACTTAGTTTTTTTTCCCTTTGATTACATTTAATTTTTATAAGTTATGGGCTGATTCTTGGTTATTCCTCTTATATGAGTATGTGAAAGGTGACTAGTAAGCATGATCGATGGCAAGTGTATAGAGGAAGTGATTTAGATAATAAGATGTTCACAGTTAAGAGATCTTCAACGGTTCAATTGAAGACAAAAGTGGAAGTGTTCTTGAAACAAAATCAGACCAGAGAAGACTCTTGTGATTTCACAATTAAAGGTCGTTTCATGAAACGTGCATGTACAATCTATGCTGGAACTTCCACCAAAATCATTGCTCAGGTAAATTAAAAAGTTACAAATGTCATAAAACGTCTTTGTAATAGGTTACTTATACACAGTGTTGTATATACAGGTTTATGAAGGAGATGAGAGATTAGTGGCTACAATTTACCCTAATGTTGATTACGCTTTTATTGTAACACTTATCTTTATATTTGACCTCATCAATATGAGTGGGACTAGGATTTGATTGAGGATAAGAGTTGACTTTTTGTACCTTGCCTCTTTGGATAAGTGTGAGTTTACACGTTCAGCTTCGTGGCCACTGTGATATTGTAATGTTTGTATTTTATAATATGTGCATATCTCAATACTTTTGTATGATATTTGTTTGAACAGATAAACTGTTCAATATAAAATATTTGTGTAGACTAAATAAGGTCTCTTTTATATGTAACCGTTTGTTAATTTCGAAGAAATGATTTATATAAAAAGTGAAGATTTCGTGTTTTCATTCAAAAGGACTACACAGGACACGTTCCACAAAACATACAACACTTAATTTTCAAGATGTCACAAAGCTTTTAGCTTCTTATAATCTGCTTCTTGGTACCGGTCCCATCTCTTTGGCCTTAGTCCTCAGAATATGCTTTTGAATTTTACCGGTAGCTGTCTTTGGTAACGGCCCAAACACTACAGACTTTGGCACCCAATAAGCCGGAAGCTTCTCTCGACAGAATTTCATAATATCCTGAGCCAACTTATTTTGGTCTTGCTTCTCGTAACTACTCTTAAGCGTCACAAACGCACACGGAGATTCCTGCCATCGCTCATCTGGCCTGGCCACAACAGAAGCTTCAAGAACTGCTGGGTGATTGTAAACTACGTTTTCGACCTCAACACTACTGATATTCTCACCGCCAGAGATTATAATGTCCTTCGACCGGTCCTTGATCTCGATATAGTTGTCTGGATGTTTCACTGCAATATCCCCCGAGTGGAACCACCCACCTGCAAAAGTCTCTTTGTTCGCTTCCGGATTCTTTAGATAGCCTTTCATAACCATGTTCCCTCGGAAAACAATCTCTCCAGCGGTTTTTCCATCGGCAGGAACAGGTTTTCCGGTCTGAGTGTCAATGACGTCTAGCTGCTCCATGCCTGTATAGCGGACACCTTGGCGGGAATTGAGCTTGGCCTGCGTCTCAGGAGGGAGGGAATCCCACTCGGGCTTCCAAGCACATACGGTGGAAGGACCATAAGTCTCGGAAAGCCCATAGGTGTGAGCGACTCGGAAGCCCTTCTGGTTCATGGAAAAGAGAACAGAAGGTGGAGGAGCAGCTCCTGCTGTCATGACATGGACTGTATGGGGAAGAGGGAGGATAGTGTCCTCTTGAGGAGCATTGACAATAGTATTGAGGACCACAGGCGCTGCACAGAAATAGGTTACTTTGTACTTGGCTATGCTTGAATACACTTCCTTAGCTGAGACCTGAAACCAAAATTTTATCAAATTTTCTAGTCTATGTTAACTTCTTAAGCAAAAATATTTCTCAAGCATTACCTGACGGAGACAGATGCTTGTACCAGAAAGTACAGCAAGGGACCATGGGAAACCCCAACCGTTGCAATGGAACATCGGGAGAGTCCACAAGTAAACACAACCTTCTTGCATACTCCAAATGAGCGGGTTGCTCAGAGCCATTAAATACGCGCCTCGATGATGAAGCACCACTCCTTTCGGGCTGGCGGTTGTCCCCGAGGTGTAGCCAAGAGCGATGCTCTGCCATTCGTCAGCTGGTGGCTGCCACGGATAATTTGGGTCTCCCGTTTGAAGAAAACTCTCGTATTCTATGGCTCCTTTCGATAGAGCATGGTTAAGTGACTCGGGTGGACAGGTGTGGTCACCTATGACGATTAGAAGTGGATGTTTGAAGCTGCTTCCAGCTTTCTCCTCCATTAGCTTCAAAGATTCCTCTGCCCGTGTAAAGAATTCTTGATCTACCAGTAAAACAGTGCACTGCGAGTGGCCGAGAAGGAAAGCAATTGCTACGGCATTGAGACGAATATTGACACAATTCAAGACGGCGCCAGACATTGGTACTCCAAAATGAGCTTCGTACATTGCTGGAATGTTCGGTGCAATAATAGCCACCTGACAAAAAAATTACAAAACGTAATTATGTCATTTCTGGTCTAGCCAATTATCCAGATCGCAAGAAGACCAAGCAACCAAGCCAATATTGTTCATGAACAAAAAGTAAGAAAACATCGACATCATGAGTGCAGCGACGTGATTCAAGCGACAGAAATCATAGGAAGTAAGAAATTAGATTCATAACATATTTGATCAATCTGTGATTTTATTCCATTACTATGATGATTCCATAAAAGAGGTTCTATATGAAATCGATTGTAATCTCGTAATCAATTTCTAAGCGAGATTATTACTTTATAATTATGGAAGTTGTCAAAAAAAACGATTCCATGTTCACAAAAAAATTGGGGAAAACAAAAAACTGATTCAATGTTTTCGGAAAAGTAACATTTAAGCTAAGTCAACCAGTACTCAAGAAGAACTTAGGAAAACAAATTGAATATTAAGAAAGAGTAAAATCGATTACCGTGGAACCAGGGCCAATCGATCGATCGGAGAGAGCCGAAGCAAGTCGGCGACACCGGTCATAAGTCTGCCGCCACGTGTACTCTTGGGATCCATGAATCACCGATTTCCTCGTCGGATGAATAGCCGCAGCTCTATCAAGGAACCAGAGCGGCGTCAAGGCCGTGTAGTTGGCCGGAATCTTAGGGAGATCATCGATGTCACGCCACTTCGTAGCCACTGTTGCCGCCATATTTCTTTTTCTCTCTCACAATCACAAACTCACGTTGGTAAAAGTCGGAAAGGTATGCAACTTATAGAATATAGAGTGTGTGTGTGGCATTTTGGGTGAGGTGTAATTGCCATGTGGCGTTCTTCCATTTTCCGGTTTTATTGTTGTGAGGGAACCGGAAAAAATAAATCTCCGAATTAATTTGAACCGAAGTAAGTGTTATAGATATATAGGTATAATAATTACCTATATGTAAAATATATATACTGTGTTTATGTTTTCACCGCCTTAGTAATTCTAAATAGGTGGTATTCATTTCATTGTGTAACAATGAGAGACGGACAAAAATAAGTGAAAGAAAGTTTCATTATACTTACTCTCCACCATTTCCTACACGTCAATCTCTTTATATTTCCATCATATTAAATAATATATTATATTTATATATTGTAAGTTATAATATATTTATAACACGTTATCAGCACGAGCTGCTTCTATACCAGAGTGTCAAATTTGGCTAAACTCGAGATCGCTGCCCTGGACATATCAGACAATAATTATATGAGATGGGCAGTTGAAACAAAGATGCATTTAAGGGAGAGAAAACTCCTTGACACAATCGATAAGTCAAAAACGACTTCAGAAGAGCAAAAAGCTAATGTCATGATATTTTTGATCCATCATATCCACGATGGCTTAAAGAATGAGTATATCACAAAAGAAGATCATGCAGATCTTTGGCAGTCACTAAAAGATAGGTTTGATCACCAGAAATACGTGATCTTACCAAAGGCGAAACATGAGTGGCTGAACCTCCGTTTCCAGGATTATAAAAGCGTAAGCGAATATAATTTTGCACTGTTTGGAATTACCTCAAAGATAATATTATGCGGAGAAAAGATCACTGATTATGATATGATCGAGAAAACTCTCCAAACATTTCATCCTGGAAATGTAGTCCTACAACAACAATATCGGGCTAATGGATACAAGAAGTATTCAGATTTAATTCAAGTGCTTCTTCTAGCAGAGCAGAACAATGAACTTGTAATTCTAAACAATCAATCTCGTCCTACTGGATCAGCAGCATTCCCAAAAGCGAATGTTACATCATCGAATTATAATAATTATGGACGTGGACGTGGTCGAGGTAATTACCGTAGTCGTGGACGAGGAGGATACAGACGTGGATATGGACGTGGACAAAGAAAAAGAGTTTATCCTAATGATTCCAACAATGAAAGAAATAATAAAAGACCAAAAGGAAAAGAAGTTGGAAAAAGGCAACATGAGGAGAGTTGCTATAGGTGTGGCATGAAAGGACATTGGTCGCGTACCTGCCGTACGCCAAAATATTTCGTCGATCTACATCAAGAGTCCCAAAAGAAAAAGGGAAAACAAAAGGAAACCAACTTCATTTATGGCAATGTCGGGCTCTCTTTTGATAATGAAGTTGGCCCTTCTTTTGATCGTGAAGTCGAACCGCCCCTTGATGACATAAACGACGACACATATCTCAATGTGGCTGATTTCGCTGTTGATTCCATGGATATCAATGAAGGCCAAAAAGATTAAAATCTTCCTGAAGAAGAAATTATGACATAATGTATAATTAGTTATGGTTGCATAATGTTGTTTTCTGCCTTGTTTGTAAAATAGTTTGTGTTGTAATATATAGTTTGTTTTCAATATATTAACGCATCTTTTATGAATATTTTCAAATCAGAAAATGTTAAAATTCGGAAACAATGATGGAGATATGTGTCTGGCAAATAGTGCTACAACGCACACAATACTTAAAGATAAAATTTATTTCTCTTCCCTTAAGATGAACAATTCTGCCGGAAGCGTGAATATTATATCTGGTGATGCAAAGATTATTATAGGCTCTGGAAGAGCTTGCTTTTCAATGCCAAAGGGAACAAATTTTGAAATAAATAATGCATTATATTTCCCAAAATCCTGTAAAAATTTGTTGAGTTTCAAAGATATTCGAAGAAATGGATATCACGTAGAAACAATGAATAAAAATGGTGTTGAATATCTCTACATCACATCAGTTAATTCGGAAAGGAAATTTATATTAGAAAAGCTGCCAGCTTTATCCTCTGGAATATATTTCACAAAAATAAATATGATTGAATCATATGTTACAGTAACCCCGAAGATTACATGTACGTTCAAAATTTGGCATGAACGCCTATGGCACCCTGGTTCAGTCATGATGCGAATGATTGTGGAAAATACAAATGGCCATTCGTTGAAAAACCAGAAGATTTTTCAAACGAAAGAATTTCCATGTAATGCTTGTTCTCTCGGAAAGCTAATAACTCGGTCATCACCAGCCAAAGTTAAGAATGAATCTCATGTATTCTTGGAAAGAATACATGGTGATATATGTGGGCCGATCCATCCACAATGCAGACCATTTAGATATTTTATGGTATTGATTGATGCATCTAGTAGATGGTCACATGTGTGTCTATTGAGTACACGGAATATGGCTTTCGCAAAATTCATTGCCCAAATAATCAAGTTAAGGGCACAATTTCCTGATTATACAATAAAGAAGGTAAGACTTGACAACGCTGGTGAATTCACTTCACAAGCCTTCAATGACTATTGTATGTCATTGGGAATAGATGTTGAACATCCAGTCCCACATGTTCACACACAAAATGGCATGGCTGAGTCTTTAATCAAACGGTTACAAATTGTTGCTAGACCGTTAATAATGAGAACAAAACTCCCAATTTCAATATGGGGTCATGCAATTCTGCATGCTGCGGCACTAATCCAAATAAGGTCGAGTGCATATAATAAATACTCTCCATTAGAATTAACATCTGGCCAGAAGCCAGATATATCTCATCTCCGTATTTTTGGGTGTGCGGTATATGTCCCCATAGCGCCACCACAAAGAACAAAAATGGGACCACAAAGGAGATTGGGCATATATATTGGGTATACATCACCAAGTATAATTCGGTATCTGGAACCAAAAACTGGTGATGTATTTACGGCACGTTTTGCCGATTGCCATTTTAATGAAGTTGAATTTCCCGCGTTAGGGGGAGGAACTAGAAGCTCCAAAATACATCACATGGTATACGCCGCCGTTATGGCACCTTGATCTCCCTACAAAACAACGTGAACTGGAAGTTTAGAAAATTGTGCATTTACAAAATATGGCAAATCAGATACCAGATGCATTCACTGATACAAAAAGAGTGACAAAATCGTATATACCCGCTGCGAATGTTCCATTAAGAGTTATTGTTCCGAAAGTACAAAATGATGGAAACATAACAAATAAACCCAATGTTCAGTTAAAAAAGGGGAGACATATGAGATCAAAAGATAAAAATTCCCGAAAGAAAAAGACTTTGGAAAAAATAAATATAAATGGTCCAGAAGAACCAAATTATAGAGAAAAATCTTGAAGACGAAAATAGAGAAAAACATGAGATTTTTATTAACTATGCCCAAAACGGAAATATTTGGGTTAGAAGTGAGATAGAAGATGATGATGGAATTTTTTCATTCTCTGTATCAAAAGAAATTGATAATGAAAGTGATGATCCAGAACCAAAGTCTGTATTAGAATGCAAGAAAAGATCTGATTGGGAGAAGTGGAAAATGGCCATGATAACTGAATTGAACTCCCTAAATAAAAGAAAAGTCTTTGGACCTATTATCATAACTCCTGAACATGTTAAATCTGTTGGATATAAATGGGTTTATGTTCGAAAAAGAAATGAGAAAAATGAGGTAACAAGGTATAAAGCTCGACTTGTTGCCCAAGGATTTTCTCAAAGACCTGAGATTGATTATGAAGAAACATATTCCCCAGTAATGGATGCAATTACCTTAAGATTTTTGATGAGCTTAACAGCCTCTAAAAATCTAGAAATGCATCTAATGGATGTTGTGACAGCATATCTATATGGATCACTTGATAGTGAAATATATATATGAAAATCCCAAAAGGATTAAAGGTGCCTGAAGCATTGAACGCAAAATCTAAAGAAGTATGTTCAGTCAAATTACAACGATCACTTTACGGATTAAAACAATCTGGACGCATGTGGTATAATCGTCTAAGTGAATATTTATTAAGTAAAGGATATACCAACAATGCAATATGTCCTTGCGTATTTATTAAGAAATATGTATCTGGATTTGTGATCATAGCTGTATATGTTGATGACCTAAACATAATTGGAACTCAAAAGGAGATTAATGTTGCTAGAACTCATATGATAGAAGAGTTTAAAATGAAAGATCTTGGACAGACAAAGTTTTGTCTAGGACTCCAGATCGACCATCTTCGAAATAGAATTTTCGTACATCAATCAAATTATATTAAAAGGATCTTAAAACGATTTTATATGGATAAAACGACTCCTTTAAGTACTCCAATGGTTAATAGATCACTTAATATCGATAAAGATCCATTCCGATCTTGTGAAGATAACGAAGAGGTATTAGGTCCTGAAGTACATTATATGAGCGCTATTGGTGGACTCATGTATCTTGCAAATTGCACTAGACCAGATATAGCATTCGCTACAAATCTGCTTGCAAGATATAGTTCATCACCTACGCGCAGACACTGGAATGGAATAAAACATATATTTCGTTATCTCCAAGGAACAACTGATTTGGGATTATTTTATAATAGAAATTCTAGTCTCGATCTAGTTGGTTTTGCGGATGCAAGCTATTTATCAGATCCACATAAAGCCCGATCGCAAACCGGATATGTTTTCACAAATTAGAGGCACTGAAATTTCTTCGCGTTCCCAAAAGCAGACTCTAGTTGCTACCTGCTCAAATCATGCAGAAACAATTGCACTTCATGAAGCATGTAGAGAATATGTTTGGCTCAGATCTATGACTCAACATATACAAGAAGCAAGTGGAATAGTCATAAATAGAGAGCCAACAAAAGTGTTTGAAGACAATGATGCTTGTGTCGCCCAACTCAAAGAAGGTTATATTAAAAGGGACCGAACAAAGCACATCCCCCCAAGATTTTTCTCTTACACACGAGAGCTCGAGAAAAATCAAGAAGTGAATATTCAGTATATCCGTTCAACAGACAATACGGCAGATATGTTCACAAAAGCGCTTCCCACTACAACATTCAGAAAACATGTTCACAGTATTGGAATGCATCAATTACGGAAATTTATGATATTCATCATTTCAGGGGGAGATTATGTCACTGTACTCTTTTTCTTTTATCATGGTTTTTATCCCACTAGATTTTTCTATGATAAGATTTTTAATGAGACAGTATGTAATATAACAATAGGTAATTAAGGGGAAGTGTTATAGATATATAGGTATAATAATTACCTATATGTAAAATATCTATATTGTGTTTATGTTTTCACCGCCTTAGTAATTCTATATATAGGTGTATTCATTTCATTGTGTAACAATGCGAGACAGACAAAAATAAATGAAAGAAAATTTCATTATACTTACTCCCCACTATTTCCTACACGGGAATCTCTTTATATTTCCATCATATTAGATAATATATTATATTTATACATTATAAGTTATAATACATTTATAACAGTAAGGTCCTCGATCCAATTTCAGGATCAGGTTGTGTCTGTCACTGCTAACAAGTTTCGACTACAAAGGGAAAATTTGATTGGATATGGTCGAATTCGCCATTTTTCTATTAATATACTGCACATCACATGGATATAATTTAATAATATAATTTACTGTCTTGTGAATAACTTCACTCTACCAAAAAGAATACAGCATAATTTCATATTGTTTTAATGACGAAAAAAAATTCATAATTTCTAAATACAAAATATATGTATATATTCTTTAATACTTTCATTTATAAATTAATATAAACAAATACTTACATCATGTTTATGCTTATTGACATATTTTGCGGCAACTTAATTTCTAGATTAAAAAAACCAAAACGAGAGAAGTTTTTTTTTCTGCGATCTTTTCTTTTATTTCTCTCTTTTCCAATTTATGATCCTTCAGAGAGAAGTTAGGAGAATCTGTTTGGTTTATTTTCTGGTTCTCTACCGGTTTCCTTTGGTTTCTGACTGTTACAACTTTTGGCTTTGATGTCGGCTTTTGTTTCGAGCTTCGTCTTGGTTTGGGCTTATATGTCTTCGGTTTCTGCAATTTCTGGCTCCATTAACAGCGATCTCCTTCCTCCCGAATAATTTTCAGATTCGCTTTCCACTGCTCCTGACAGCGAGCTCTCAAATGGATGAAGATCAAGATCCCTTTTCGGTCTTGGCAGCGATGGAGTTTCGTTGAGAATGATGGTGTTTGACGTTTGAAGCACACGGTGACCGGAATTCTAAAGCAGATTACCGATGACTACATCTCCAGGAAGGGGAGACCATCACTTTGATGACCGGTGGTGTTTTTTTTGTAGGTAAGACCTAGAAGCGAAGAGCATCAATTGACAGGTCCATGGAGAAAGATGCAAGACAACGACAAGAGGGAAGAACAGTAGTTTTCGGCGCAATCTTCCGCGAAGTCTCGCCGGCGGTTGTATGTCGGGTTTCACGCAAGGTCGGCACGTGGTGCGTGATGCGTAGTTCCACCGCATCTCGAGTATTATTCTCCTTACTGGGCTCTGGACCATTTTCTTTTTATTTATGTTTATAACTTCGTGTTTGTATTATCAGGCCTGTTGGACCTCTTTTAATAAAACTATTCGACGGGAAAAAAAAAACATATGTTCTGGCTAATCTTTTTCGAAAAAAAACAATAGATGCTAGACTTTTTAGTACGCAAACAGTGTTAATAAAAGTTAGAGTGAGAGACTTTCTCTCGACATTTTTTCTTCCGACATTTTCCTTGGTGAGCTTCCTCTCTTCTCCGGCCTTTATTTTTCAGAGCGGAGGTTCTTCTCCGGATATCTTATCGGTTCTTCTTCCAACTTTATGTTGGTTCTATCTTTGGGGCTCTTTCTGTTTCTCCTTCCGACTTCATGTCAGTTTCGTTTGGCCTTTGGCATTTTCGTAGTAGCGTGGATCGATCCCTCTTCCCCATACTCCTCTTGTCATCGGCGGCTGAAAATCTCCTTTCTCTTTACGGCGATTTAAGGCGTTGAGATCTAATATTTCTAGTGGTCACTAAAATGGACCTCGTTGGCGCTGGTGCCTCTCGGAGACAAAGACTAACTATGAGAAAGTTAGGTGTAGGTTCTTGATTTGAAGTAGCTCAGTCGGTGATTCTCTTGGAAGCGGTATTCAACGGTTGGACATCAGAGCAAGGAGCAAGATCTATACGTGGCAGCTGCGTGTTTGAAGCATAGCTAAATTATAGCTTAGATCTTTCTAGATCTGGGCTTTATATTTCAGCCCATTTTTCAATTGTCCGCATAAGCTAGAGGGTTTCTTACGTGATGGTTTATAATGGCAGTTTCACTTAGTTGATTGCTTCTTTTACTTGTAAATATTTTTTGGTTGATCAATAAATTTCACATTTCATTAAAAAAAATTGGCCTATTGTGTCTTTATGAGAATTAAATAGGATGATTAAATAGAGTATAACTTAATTGATTTTATTGTCATGATCAACAAGGCCTCCTATTACATAAAACCATTTATCTTACTAAAATTGCATTACCTTAGAGAAAACTGTACATGACATATACCCAACTTAATTTATTTAGTGCATGTACTTTCAAATATTAACATATATATATATATTTAATAAATATTAACATATATATATATATATATTTAATAAATATTAACATATATTTTGTCTACGTTTTAAGCATTATCATATTTCAATTCATAAGATCTAATGGTAAAGTGTTTTATGTTATGTATTTTACAAGTAAACTTTTTATAATATGTTTGGAATTATAATCAACCCCCACGTTAACATGCCAAATTTGGAGATACATAAATGCTTATGTTATGTGTCTCAAGAGCGCTATTAGATTTGACCGGTGGAACTAGATATGACCCGTAGAGCTAGTGTTTGGATTCAACACCTTACGTATACTACAACTGAATATCTTAAAATGATAGGTTCAGACTATAGGCCAATTTTGACTGTACTAAAAACGGTAATCCAATTGAAAGACCTGGATTTAATTTCGATAAAAGATGAATTGATAAACCGGTTTAGAGAATACCATAAGAACAGGCTGGAGTCGATATGCAAACCGGAGACAAGATAAATTTTCCTACGAAATTGTGAACTGTAGGAGAGAACTATCTCGATGGCGGAAACATCAATTCCAACCTAGAAAAATAAGAATGGAGAAGCTTAAGACTAAGTTAGAGGGTATGAAAAATGATGATTCTTGACCAACATTTGATATACAACAAGTAGCTTGTGAGTTAAGTATAGCATACAAAGACGAAGAGGTTTCCTGGAAGCAAAAAAGCCGGAACCACTGGTTACAAGAAGGTGATCGAAATACAAAATTTTTTATGCACAGACTAAACAAAGAAAAGCAAAAAATAGAATAATAGGCTTTTATAATGAACACGTTATTTGGATTGACAAAGCTGAGGATTTGGAAACAAAGGCAAAAAGATATTTCAATTCTTTATTCTCGACAAATGGTAATACTGATTTGGTCGAACGTCTCGAAGGAATAGAACCAATTGATACTAGGAATGGAATAAAATACTTCTAGCTAAAGCTACAAAATTTGAGATAAAGAAAGCCTTATTTATGATGGACCCAGGTAAAACTCTATGACCATATGGCATGACAATCTTATTCTTCCAACAGTCATGGGATATTATCAAGGAAGATCTATTGTTTCTGCTTAATTCCTTTATTTAGACTAGAAGATTCGAAAAGGATTTAAATCTCACTAATATATGTCTAATTCCAAGATTTCAAGACCTACGAAAATGGCAGAATTCAGACCGATAAGCATGTGTAATGTAGGATATAAGATTATCTCCAAGGTGATATGTTTAAGATTAAATAGACTTTTACCTAGTATTTAAGGGGAATACACAATCAACTTTTGTGTCAGGACGCCTCATCTCAAATAATATTCTGATAACTCAGGAGATGTTTCATACTCTCAAGACAAACACAAAAAACAAAAGGTTCATATATGGCGATAAAAACAGACATGAGCAAGGCCTATGAGATGATAAAGTGGAACATCCTACAACAATTATTGACCAATTTAGGATTCCATGAGAGGTGGGTAAGAGGAATAATGCATTTCATTACCTCCGTTTGGTACTCAATTCTCTTTAATGGAATACCAAAAGGAAAAATCACCCCAAACAAAGGACTTAGATAATGAGACCTACTCTTCCCTTATTTATTCATCATATGTATCGAAGCATTGATTGCCAAACTAAAGAAGGCAGAATTACATAAAGAATTGACAGGACTTTCTATAGCTAGGTCAAGCCATGTTATAACCCACCTATTGTTTGCGGACGATTGCCTCTTTTTCTGCAAGGCTACTACGGAGGAGACATATCAATATTAAGGATATTAAATGACTATGAAAAGATTTCAGGCCGGCAAATCAACTTTTCAAAGTCATCTATCCAATTCGGGCATAATGTTGACATATTACAGAGACATGAGATCCAAGAATGTCTTGGAATAAAGACTTTAGGTGGGATGGGAAATTATCTAGGTATCTCTGAAGGTTTGGAAGGTGCAAAAACAAAGGTGTTTGCGTTCATTAAATAAAAGATTCAGGAAATAATAAACTCTTGGTCAAAAAAATTCCTCTCAAAGGGAGAGAAAGAGATTCTAATAAAATTTGAAGGAGACACTTGCGGAAATATGAAGAGAATGAGAGAGAGAGAACCGAGAGAATAAGAGAGAAAGCGAATTAATTTTTCATTTCATAATTTTTCTACATACATTTGTTGTCTTACAACTTTTTATAGAGAAACAATATGTGTGTAGCAATTACAAGTTACAGCTGCAACCCTTGTTAGTCTTCGAGGATGAGAGAGACAAGTGGAGATCCCAAGATGATGTTGACCCAAGCCTTCATGTCACTTTCTTCTAGGTCTTGGCAAAAGGAGGAGAGTCACATGTCTTCAACAGCTCCAACGATCATGTGCCTCTCATTAGAATTCAACTAGACACTTGGAATAAGTCTCTATATCATTAGAAAGTCAACTCTTCATTATTGAAATCGTTGACTTTTTCTGCGATCGTTGACCCGTCCGTTGACCGTACCACGGTACATGTTTTCTCAACCCACGGTACGTGAAGGCTCGACCCGCAGTACATGTTTCACGTCTTGGGGTACATGAACATTCTTCCCGTGCTGAGCTCGGCCCATCTGCTTCCTGCGATACATGCGTGTCTCGGCCTGCGGTACCCAATCCTCGACCCGTCTACGACCCGAGGTACATGATCTAACCGTTGACTTTTTTCAGCGTCCGTTGACCACACCCGCGGTATGTGTTTTCTCGACCCGCGGTCAGTGCTTCTCGACCCGATGCCTTACCGCGGTGCATGAAAACCCGACCGTTGACTTTATTGACCTTCTGTTGTATCCCACGCTTTCACAAGCAAATAACTTCCAAAGACTTTCCACAGACCACCGGTAAGCGCAGCCAAATACTCTTCATTAGAATCAAATTTGACCAAAAATTACTGCCAAGGGAGATCAATTACTGACAGCGCACCCATCGAATTCCATAACTCATGGAGATTCTTATAGAGGGCATCAATATTAAGGCTTCGTCCTAGAACCTTCACTACCATACAATTCTGCCATCTTACATTAACCCTGTCTAAAACTTCTTGATGAATCGTTACTACAGCCACTCCGTCCACACCATTTGGATAGTCCACACGTACCTAGATACCATAAATTCAACATTCAAGTAAGACCCCGAAACAGCAAGACCACCAACGTTTGAGTTTGCGACCTTAGTCGCCTATGACGTCGAAGGATCCGGTGGATCTCTCGGTGGGGCACCTCTCTCACTCGCCTCTGAGATAGTAGTTTCACGATCACCATCTTCATCTCCTAAAATTCTGAGCTGTCATAACTTGATGAATAATTATATATAGAAATTACTTTTGTTATTATTATTTAATTATTTAAATGTTGAAATTACGTTTAAATTTTGAATTTATAATTATCAATAATAACTAAAACTTTATCTAATAAATTATTTGATCAATTTTGGTCAATAAATACCAAATAGATTTCGGTGAAAAAATATTGACAATGTTTTGATGAAATATTTTTGACCACGTTTTAATAAAATATTTTTGAGTAATTCTTGTTTGATCATTTTTTGATGTAGTATTTTTGACCAAATCTTTTTCACGTAATTTTGATGTAATATTTTTGACCACCCGTATTTGTCTAATTTTTTTGACTATTACTTGACTATAGCATTTTGACCATAATTTTTTGGTTAAGAATTTGTGACGATTATATTTGGTCAATTTTATTTATATTCACTTATTTTGCTCGGAAATTTATGACCATATTTTTTGATAAAAATAATTTGATTATATTTTGACCAACTTGAAAAGTTGACGAAAGATTTTTGACCATTCAATTTTGGTCAAAAATATGTCAAAAATATTATTTTTTAAACCAATTTTTGGTTATTATTGTGGTCGTATTTTGATTATTTTCTTGTAGTGGATGTTTGTTCTATCTCATTGCCATCGGATCTACTCTTGCATAAAAGAACTCATTTTTGCCGTTATGATGTGTCGTTCTTTGTTGGTTTCCATTTTCTGATGAATACATGGCGTGCCGACGGTAAATGTTTTTTTGGTGGCGCTATCTACTCTCAAATCGCTTCCTAAAATCCCAACGTGGTGTGGTTCTCAAGATACTCTAGGTAATTCAGTAAGTCCATTTTCAATGCTTCCCCGGTTTAACCATAATTGTAATTCCTATAACCAGACCAACAAAAATCAAAGTAGAAACCAGAAAATTAATTAAAACTTACCCGTAATTGTTTAGCTAAAACGACGTATCAATAAATCGGTAAAACTTCTCAACCGTGGTACAAGACTCCATGAATACAAGAAAATGTCACTCTATAGTAATCACCACAATAGATTTGATATTGACTCATCTCCTTGTTGTAACACAACCCCTAAGCTAATGACCCGCTATCACAACTCTGTATCTGTCTTAAAAAGAAAAACGTATCCGTTTATTAGCGATTCAATTTCCTGTTAATCATCAATAAACATGTTTGCATGATTAATTTTACGAACATAAACTTTTGCTTCCAACATGGTTGAGAAACACATCGACTTCCTTTATCCCAAAAAGTCCTTTATAATTTACTATATAATGATGATTTTGAACTCATAAAATATATCACATTTTCAGAGCACCTATGTGACTTAGTGGGAGATTGTAAAAATTATTTTGGGGTCAGTTTATTAGGGTCATTATTTGAAAAAATCAAAACTTATGTGGATACATTTAATAATTTATAATTTGATGAAATACCGAATTAGAAATTATTTTTATGTAAATAAAAGGTTATAGTTCCCATAACAACCCTAATAAAAGTTATTAGAAAAATGTTTGCACCTCATCAACAAACTTTTTAAGCTATTCTAGGTTTGATGTGGAAGAATTATTGCCAAAATCCAGTTCGTAAGCTATGGATTCTAAAAATACATTTCAACTTATATTTTTATTAATCATAAACTATAACATGTGTTTATAATAGGGAAATCATAAAATTTTCACAAGAGTCCTTAAAATTGATCTTCTTATTTTTGATCGATCTTTTTTAGATGTCTTTTATCTTTCAATCTATACTTTTGAGATATTCAGTTTAATCTCTGAGTACACAAAGATTAAGCAGCACAATTAATGCTCTAAGCATATTCTCTTTGAAGCATGTACGAGTTAGGGTGTTTATTTGCTTAAACACAAAGCATTAGCTTCGGCTCTACTTTGTTTCTTTCATTTTGTTTATTTCATAGCTTCCTTAGGTTGTTGGGTCCAAGACTTAGTGGTTTGGTCACAATTCGAGGACTTAATGTTAATACTTTTAAATTTAACAACATAAGGATTAAAGTGTTTCAGTCTAGTAATTAGAAATGATTACTAGTTGAGTTCTCGTGATCTATCGCATAAAATATTTTTTTATAAAATGGTGAGACGAAAAAAAAGAGAGTACATAATAAATATGTGAGACCAAAATTAAGGACCGACAATAAATAAGAAACATTATTATCAGGACACGTATTACTCTGTCCACGTCTTCGTACGTTCACCCAACGCGGAAAGTGAATGGTGGATCATTTAATTAAAGTTTGGATAAACGATCTAGATCTCTAGAAAGTTTCATATAGCACTAAATTCACTCCAAACTATCATCTCTGTATAAATCTCTCTCATCATAACTTCTCAACCAAAATCTTCTTCGTCTAAACTATTTTAATCTATTTTCCCTCGGTAGAAAATTATGGTTCAAATCAAGTAAATTCTTACCAAACTGTTTTTGTGCTTTAACCAAACCAAGATGAGAGGAAAATAAATTAAGAAAGTTTGGATGATGAGGGAAATAGATCAAATCAAGTAAATCCTCAAATATCTCACTTTCATCTCACTGTTCTCTCTTTCAAACACCATTGCCACCGTTCTTGAAGCACACCGCTGACGTTCTTCTTCTTCTCCGGCGAGTCTTCTCCACCTCCCCCTTCTTCTTTATCTATCTCTCTCCACGATTTATTCTTCTTAAATCTTCTCAAGACTTTGATTTTTTTGCAGATTTCTCTAACGACCACCAATCGACGGCGAAATCGTGACCGTCTCTGGTGATTATATCCGGTGCTATGTATTCTTCTGTTTCGACGAAGGAATTCGACTTTTCACCTGATGAATCTGATCCAGTGAGATTCCTGAGTTACAGAAACGGCTCCGTTCTTCGGCTTCCTTGGCGCATCAGCCGCCCTCATCTTCTCCTGTAAGCATTGATCCTTTCTCAATTCGAAACTTACTCGATTTTCTTTCAATTCATATCAATCCGTTTGATCTAAGCGTGTTTCGGTTTTATAGAAACCGAATTGAGATTTAGATGATTGCTTAGATATTTACATAGAGAGAAGGTCACATTTCTGTATAGATCATATGATTGCTTAGTGTTTTTAGGTTCGATCTGAATTTACATGACATATATTATGATCATCATGGAATTAATTTATGACTTAATTCTATTTGAGACTCTTAATCCTGATGAAATCAACTTATAGATCAGAGTCTGGTTTTATATATTGATATAGTTACATTCTCTGAATGTTGGCATGAATGTTACTGAATTGAGTTTAGGTATGAAAGCTGCTTATGGGACTACAAAGAGTGGTGTTGGTGTGGCTTCGATGGGAGTGATGAGACCTGAATTGGTGATGAAATCGATTGTCCTGTGGTTATGGCTTGGCATGTTTTGTATTCTTGTATTTGTCATGATGAACTTGATTTATTTCATTTTATTTATTTGTAAAGAAGTTTGCTTCTTTAAACCATCTTTACATCGTATCAAAAATTCTTCTTGTTGGAGTCGCGTCTGTGTATCTCCTTGCTCTGTTTTTCTTCTTCCTCTAGCATATCGATGACGATGTTTACTTGATTTGATCTATTCCCCCTCATCCAAACTTTCTTAATATATTTCTCCCTCATCTTGGTTTGGTTCAAGCGCAGAAACGATTTGGTAAGGATTTACTTGATTTGAACTAGGATTTTCTACCCGGGAGAAAATAGATTAAAATAGTTTATATGAGGAGGATTTTGGTTGAGAAGTTACGATGGGGGGGGGTTTTACAGAGGTGATAGTTCGGGGTGAATTTAGTGCTATATAAAACTTTCTAGGGGGATCCAGATCGTTTACCCTTAAAGCTTTGGTCTAGACACTCTTTAGTGTACTATTTCTTATTTATTAATAACCAGTCACCTTTTTAGATGATTATACATTAATCTACAATTTGGAGACTTATTAATCATTTTGTCTGATTTCATTATGAACTAATTACTAATATGGTGTGTGTGATGTTTGAAGTTTTCAAAAAAAGGGAAAAGTCCAAAAAATATAGGGTTTTCACTTAATTACGTTTGTGCCACTCAAATTTTTTTTAAAAAATCTTCTTCTTCTTTTTTCCTCTTCGTGAAACTGCTTCTCCGTCTTCATTTTTTTTCTCTGTGAAACTGAATATGCGAAAATCGTCTTCTTCTCTATACTCTTCTCTGTTTCTTCCTTTTGTCTCTCTATTTTTCTCATTTATTCTTCAAACTTTTCCTATTCTCCTCTCCTCTTCTTTGATTTTGGTGGTTTCCCTGGCGTCTCTCTGTCCACGGCAACGCATCTCTCTCTCCACGCTGTCTCTCTCTGCTCACTGTAAGTCTTTTCGTTCTCTCTCTCTCTCTTTTCTTCATAGTTTATGGTTTCTCAATTGAATTTAGTAGTATATTTCTATGAGTTTGCGAAGATTGTAGCATAGTTAGGTAGATTTCGGTTTATTTTTGTGTGTAAGTTGTACATAATTTGGTAGAGATTGATTTACGTAAACTCATGTATGGTAGATGTAGTTGCTTCAGTGTTGGTAGACTATGAATTTGTTTTGTCGTTGTTGCTTAAGTTTGTTAAACATTGTTTATAATATGTTTAAGGGTGGTAGACTCTAAATTGATATGGTACTCGTAGTATTTGTATAATAGACTATGATTCACGTTGAAATACTGTAAATGTGGTAGACTTTAATTTAGCTTGTTAGACGTTGTTTAAGTGTGGTAGACCAGTTTGGTAGATTTTGCATTTTTTGTGTTTGTCGTCTATGTTTAGGTGTAGTAGACTTTGTTAAGAATAGAACTAAGTGTAGTAGAATTTGATTAAATGTTATCGTGGTGAACTATGAATTAGGTTGGTAGATGTTGTTTAAGCGTGGTACACCAGTTTGGTAGACTTCACAAATTGTTTGATAGACTTTAAAAATTGTTTGGTAGACTTAGTTTAAAGTTTGGTAGGCTTTGTACTTGGTTTTGTACAATCTGTTTCTGACTATTTTGTCTATCAACTGAACAATTATAGCGTCGACAAAAGACTACCCTCCAAGGTTCCATCGAGAGGATTTATCAGTATTGAGAAGAGCATGCACCATCATTCTTGTCTTGGTGAGCTTGTGCAGATGATGAAAGGTATCGGTGAAGATGCTTACGTTGACATCGAGAACAATTCTTCGGTGGGAGTTATACTAAAGCTTGCATCTACAACATACAAATAGACTGGGAGGCATCTGCAACACTTATTTGTTAATAAGCTTGATACCAAAAGGCTGTATGAGATGTGGATGTTGGTGGGTAATCAATCAATTAGGTTTTCCCTCCATGAGTTTGAGGAAATTACCATGCTTAATTGTGGGGTGGCTATTGAAGGTGATGATGTAGATCTTGCAAGTGAGAATTTATGGAAAGAAATGGGCTTATTACATGGTAATGGCCCTACTTTTCATGAGTTGCATGATGTATTGAAAGTTTGTAGAGATTGGAGTTTAGAGAAGTGAAAGATGGTTGGACTGTTATTGATTTTGCATGTGAGAATCTATGGCTTTCACCCTAATAGTAGGACCCCATTCTTTGTTGCAAAAATGGTCATGCAACCAGAACAGTTTGAAAGATATCCATGGGGGAGAGTGGCATTTCAACAATTGATTACATCTATGCGGTTTGCACAACTAAAAAATGCTTCATACATTGTCCATGGGCTTGTGCATTCAGTTCTAATATGGGCATACGATTCTATTCCATGTCTACGAGAAGTGTGTGGCGGAAGAAAAGAAGGTGAGATTCCCCTTCTACGGTGGTCATCAACAAATAAACGTGGACTGGGGATTGATGACATCGTTGATTTGGATATGGAAAAAATTGAAGATCATAACGTAATTTCCTTACTTGGTAGACTTTGTTACGTAGTGTGGTTGGCTATGACTCTGTTAGGTAGACTTT
This sequence comes from Lepidium didymum, assembly GCA_963920545.1. Lineage (NCBI taxonomy): Eukaryota > Viridiplantae > Streptophyta > Magnoliopsida > Brassicales > Brassicaceae > Lepidium > Lepidium didymum. The sequence continues at coordinate 7,493,761 of OY986979.1, read as the reverse complement.
GCTTGTATTCTCTCTCAAATTTTTGATTTTCTGTGATAGTTTATGTTGTCTAACAGTGTTTTGTTATGGTTTTGTAGGTTCATGTGAGGCACCTATGCCGAAAGCCTATTGAATGGATCAACCCCATTTGGATTGGAGATGTTGCAGATCCGAGGGTGGACAATATGATCCGAGACATATTGGATGACACTTTAGATGAGTCATTTTGGGACAATCCACCTGCTCTTGCGAAGAAATGTATGAAGAGGAAAGCTAATGAGCATAGTGAGCAAAGGAAAACATTGATTAAGTGTTGGTAGACTTTGGTTATATGTTGGTAGACTTTGCGTAGGTAATTACATAGTAGACTTTACTTATATTACCTAGTAGACTTTACGTTTATTTTCCTTATACTTTGTTGTCTAATTGTGTTTTCTAATGGTTTTGTAGAAAGAAAAGGATGAAGTTGATATGAGTATCAGCCTAAATGAATTGAAGAAGGCCAAATAGAAAGAGAAAGAAAGGTTGTTAGAAAAGAAATGGAAAAAGAAATATGCGGCAACGAAACAAGAGGAGGATAAAGGCACAGTCATAGCGATGCTTCAGACCTTGACCTAAGCATTTGAGGGGATGAGAGCCGAGCAATTTATAATGTCTGAGTGGCTGATTAATATTGAGGAAAGTAGATCAGATCAGGCAAGGATCAACAGGTGTCTTCTTAGGCACAAGGAATACAGAGCAGAGCGCGCCATGGTAACCCGACAGTCTTCCAAAAAGATCGATGTTGATAGTGGTAGTGAGACTCGTGATGTTGGTGATGATGTTCATGAGTTAGTATCGGGTGGTGTTCGTGGTATGGATGGAGTGGATGCACGGAAAAAAATGTGGTGGGTGATCGTGCTGAGGATGTTGATGATGAGACGGAAGAAGTGGTTTACATGTCACTACTGGGCGTGGACTGACTCCGGTACGTAAGGAACTTTTTCCATGAAATGTACCATTGAACGTTTGCTTTGCTTAGCTTTGTTGCTATATGTATTCAAAATCTTGTGTAATCATGACAGTTGCTTATAGCTTGGTAGACTTCATGATTGTATGTAGTAAACTTAACTATCTATTTAGTAGACAATAAAGTGCTATGTTTGATAAAAAAATTTAAATGTTTGGTAGACTATAAAGTGAAGTTAATAAAAGTTTGGTAAACTGTGAATAATGATTGGTAGACTTTGAATATTTATTTAGTAGACTTCGATTAGTTACTTAGTAGACTTTGAATAATTATTTTGTAGACTTTCTAAAATAGTTTGGTAGACATTGATTAGTTGTTTGATAGACTTTCAGTGATAGTTAAGAAGATGTTGATTTTATGTAACTTACCAATTTTTTGTTTTCCAGAAGTGGGTTGTTGAGACACAGGAAACGTCAGCCCCTACATGCCCATCATCCCAATAGACTTAACTATCTATTTTGTGGTGTAGACAATACAAGCTAGACTATGAGGGAAAGGAAAAATCATATTGCTTCCCGAAAGGGTTTGTAGATGTGTTCAACGAGAAAGTACCAGCATTTTGTCCTAGTAATAAGCGATGGGTCAGAGACGTTGACTACATATACATTCCACATAACTTAGATAATCAGCGATGGGTCAGAGGCGTTGACTACCTATACATTCCACATAACTTAGATAATCAGCATTGGGTTGCTGTAGATGTGGATTTTATCAAGCAGAGGATCAAAGTCTATGATCCTCTGAAGACATACTATCCTAATACATGTGAACTGCTCGACACATGCAAGTAACTATGGGAGATGTTCGGGCATAAGCTTGGTTGGTAGATCTCTCATATAGGTTGGTAGACTTGTAATAAGTTTGGTAGATTTCTCATATAGCTAGGTAAATTTTAAATTTACGTTGGTAGACTCTGAATGATTTGGTAAATTATTGATTTAGGTTAATAGACTTTGGTAAATTATCTTCATTATGTTAAGTTTGGTAAATTATCTTACAGGGCGTACGCGAGGATGATTCCGCGGATGATCAAGGAATTTGCACCACCAGAAATGAAACCAAATATCAGTGCAAAAGCTTACCCAGTGTATAAAGTCAAGTCATTACCACAGAACACTCAATGAGGTGATTGTGGAGTTTTTACACTCAAGCTTACCATAGAACACACAAGGAGGCTGCAATTTCGACGGACTAGAAGATAAATACGTCCAATACATCCGAATGAAATACGTAGTAGAGATGATGAATGAGATTTGCGTTGCTGACACCATTTCTTATACTGATCCAGGGGTTCGTAGGAAAATATGTGATAAGGCCATTCTGGTTTCACCAACACAGGACCTTCTGCTTGATTGGTAGACTTTGGTACCTTTTATTAACTATTAGGGATTAAGTTTGGTAGACTTATTGTGGAGGTCATTTTTTGGCAACTCTCCTTTTTGGGTGATGGTCCTTTGTGTAAGTATATTACAGTGATGTAACTTTCAAAAACATTAAAAAACCAGAAGTCTACCAAAGTAAAATCTCCTATATTTCTGTTATTACGCTAGTAGATGTAATAATTATATTGATATACAAAATTCTATCAAACTATATAACATAAAAATCTTCTAAGGTAAGATAAAAATTTACTAAAGTACGATTGAAATTTACCAAAGTACAATACAAGTCTACTAAACAAGATAAATAACCTTAACAACCAAGTTCATAAGTCTAGCAAATGAAAAACATCCAATGCTGTCTTATAACACATATTCATTGCAAGTCAACTCTACATGTTCGAGCAATATGACCCATGACTTTACATCTAGAACAAGTGGTAACTTTCCTTGCCCGTTTTGGCTCCATTGAACTCTCAAACAACCTTTTAAGCCTCAAATTCTTTGGCTTTCCTAGTTGTTGACGTACAAACGGTGGGTGACATACTTTAGTAGCCACATCTCTTGGCATTATACATTTGGAGTAGGCATTGCACAAGTAACTCGTGTGGTAGTAGTGTTGTGTAAGGTCGATGATGGAACGACGACATGCTTGTGTTGTAACCAAGGCATGCACACAAGGAATTTTTTCCAAGTTAAACTTTTTGCAAGAACACGTTTTCTCTGTCAAATTAACCAAATGTGAAGAGGTGGAGCTTGAAACAATAGCTTGGTGCGCATCTCCGTCTTCCACATTGTACTATGTAGCTTCTAGAAGTCTACTCTATAAAGAAACATAACAAATAGGAAAATGAGAGTCTACTAATGTATGCTGAAAGTTGACCAAACTCTACATGAAGTTTACCAACCTATACATGCAAAGTCTACTAAACTAATGATATGAAGTCGACCAAACTGTACATAAAGTCTACCAAAATCTACATGATGTTTACTAAATTATACATGCAAAGTCTACTAAACTTATAATCTGAAGTTGACCAAACTCTACATGAAGTATACTAAATTAAACATGCAAAGTCTACTGAAGGACCAAATACCTTTAAGAGTTTTTCAATTGCTGGAGTTAGAATAGTTGTACTTGAACATGCATTTGCCCTCCTTTTCACAAACTACCTCGTTAACATCGCCTTAATGACATCTCTAAGCTATACGATAGGGAAAATTCTTGCTTCAAATAAGGCATGATTAATTGATTATGCTATGTTTGACGTGGTGAAGTTGTATCTATCACCAGAGAAATATATTCGACTCCACAACCGAACATCTGCTCTTTACAAATAGGCATGAAGCCTTGGGCTTAATCTCTCAATCTTGGCAAATATGAGATTAAACTCATCAAGCCTATACGTAGTGGCCGCCTTTTTAAACAGCTTAAAGGACTCCCCCTCCTCTGAATCTAGCAAGAATGTTTTTACGCAAGTGATATATGCAAATTCCCTGAGCTGCAAAGGGATACACTTTTGCTCTTGTTTTGCCTATTGATCTATGCCTATCTAAAATGATGGCAAGTTCTTCATCATCAGGGATAACACGATTTAGTTGTCTGAAAAACCATTCCCAAGACTCATCATTCTCGGTATCAACCACACCAAAAGCCATTGGAAATATATTGAAATTTTTGTCTTGCATTGTCGCAGTAAGCAAAATATCTTTATATTTTCCTTGCAATAACGTCCCATCCACTACAACAACCTTTCTCATATAAAGAAATCCTCTAATACTTGCATCAAATGCAATGAATAAGAACTTGAACTTATGATCTTGGTCTACTTCAAGCTTTATTAGTGTTCCTGGATTTGCCGTCTAATAATATACAAGTACGAAGGTAGTTCTTTAAAACTCTGAATTTCCTATAGATAGAGCTTGTGCTTGCTTTAAGGTACGATGTGTCTTCCAGTACTTCATCTATATGAAACGAGTAGTTAACGTTATCTATAGTATACCATGACTCACAAACATCTACCAAACTATGGGTAAAATCTACCAAGAAGGTATTCAATGTCTACCAAACTATATTTCAATATTTGACCATAGTCTATTATACTATATTAGAATCCTTGAACAACGTCCACCAAAGTCTACTAACCTATATTAGAATACTTTCCAAAAGTCTGCCATACTATATTAGCCTATGTTATTGATGTCTACCAAAACGTACAACTATTTTACCTTTATTCCAAAACATTTGTTCAATGCTTCCGCCACATGAAAAAGAAGAACAAAAGGCCCAACACCACCAACGAAATCCAAGTATAAATGTCCTAAAACATCAGGAGTCGCTTGATGAGCATGGGTTGATCTATCGGTAACAGAGCAAGTGTGTACTTCACAGTACTTTAGGATGTGAAAACATATACTTTCCATTTGTAGTTTGGAACTCAACATTTTACCAACAACAACACTAGCGATGAAGAAACGACATCAAAGTTAAACTTGTGTATAACTGAAAGGATCTTGATCCTTGTTTCGAGATCATCTTTAGTGGATTAAAATTTTCCAACAACTAATTGTAGTGACCTCACATCTATGCCCAAATAATCATCATCTTCCAACTCTCTTTTTTGACGCTACAAGTTTCTGTTTTCTTCTTTTTTAACCTTTCTTCGAAGGCTTATAAAATCTTCATCACCAGAGCTTACACCATCAACATCCTTGCAGTAGTCGAATCTGAATTCCGCATCATTATCCTCTTCAACATCTTCAGCTTCATCTTTAACATTGTTCGCAGAAAGTCTACCAAACTTCTGCAAAAGTCCACCAAACATAGACTCACATTTGTCAAATGTAGCCTCACCCCCTTCGAATTGGCCTACATTTACACCAGATCTCCTCAATATCTCCACACACAGAAGAGTTGCCTCTCTCCGGAATTGTTGTATAAATCCTCTCAATTGCCTTGCGTTATTAACAATCACAAGAGGGGTATCTTGAGGTAGAAATTGCATAAGTCCTTTTGGCATGTAGCTCACATTTACCTCATAAATCTCTTCATTTATACCAACATCTTCGTACACCATCTTGAGGAACTCACCATAACTAACATCTTCATTCACTCCAACAATTTTACACCCATGAGAATTATCAACCTTAAGAACCCACTCGTTTCTCTCCTCTTTCTAATTCCCACAAACTAATATGATTTGATCCATATATCCAAAGGAAGAAATTAAAAACAATGGACAAATGATGAAGGAGTTCGAGCTTTAGCTATGGAGGAGTGGTTTACAGCCACAATAAGTTCATGAAGAAGATGGGTGAGCGCTCATACACAATAATAATTGAAAGGCAAAATCATCATTTTGTTTTCTAGGTTAAATCATCAAAGTCTACCAAACTATCCATTTGATTCAAAAGTCTATTACATTGACTTATATTCTTAACTCTACCTAAGTCTACCAAAGTCTACTATGCATGATATTAAAGTCTACTATGCAGGATATTAAAGTCTACTACACGGTATATGACAGTCTACCAAACTTAAAATTTTATCATTAAATCGATACTTTTAAGTCTACCGTGAAGGATGTTTATGTCTATTACACGTCAAATGACAATTAACCGAACTAGAATTTTCATCCTTAAATTGATACTCTAAATCTACCATGTAATGTTTGTAAACTCCACCTAAGCCTACCGAAGTCTACCATAAAGGATTTTAAAGTCTACTACACGTCAAATGACAGTCAACATAACTACAAATTTCATCCTCTAATCAATACTCTAAATTCTACCATGCATGGTCTTTAAGGTCCACTAAAGTCTACCATGAAAGATATTAAACTCTATTAAACGTCACATGACAGTTAACCGAACAATGAATTTCATCCGCAACTGGATACTCTTAAGTCTACCATGCAGTGTCTGTAAGCCCTTCTAAAGTCTACTAAAGTCTACCATTAAGGATTTTAAAGTCTACTACACGTCGAATGACAGTCAACCGAACTACATATTTCATCCTCAATCGATACTTTTAAATCTACCATTCAAGGTCTGTAAGGCCTACCAAAGTCTACCAAAGTCTATTACACATTGAATGACAGTCAACCAAACTACATATTTCATCCTCAAATCGGTACTCTAAATTTCTACGAAAGTCTACTATGAAACATTTTAAAGTCTACCATATCTTTTTAAAGTCTACTACGCTTTAGTTCGGTTAGTTTGGGAGATTTTGCAACGCGAGATGTGCTGATGTGACAGTTTTCATTAATGACATTTTCGTTATTACATTTTTTTCTAAAGAGATGAATAACAAACTTGTATTTAAATTTTTTTGGAAACTATTAGAGTAATTAATATTATGAACCATATTAGTAATTAATCATCATTTCTTTATTAATCTAAAATCTTGGAAAACATGTAAAGAAAACTATATCATACAGTATTGAATAAATTTCAAAATAATTAATTATAAACCACTAACATATTAAATTATTAATTAAGATTTCGACCAAAAAAGAAATATACGAATATTAATTTGATGAATTATGAACAGTATTGAAAAGAACATCCCAGATTTGACAATTAGAAAGGTTAAGGGAGTTTTAGAAAATAAAAGTAGGTGGGGGATGCAAACTGCAAATTCATAAAATTATTTTGTTGAAACTTCAACTTTTCCATTGAGCAGCAAATATTTAATAACGGAACATTCGTTTTTTTTTCGTTATCACTCTCATCATTTCGGGGACCAACGATATCTTTATTCACTCTCGACGAAACCTGTATGAATAAATAAAAGAGATAATTACCGAAAAGGGATAGATATTTATAAACATTTCCAAAACAGGTACTGGGAGGGATTTCTTTCCAAAATAAGGATTCAGTTTTTTGATGGAAAGACGAAATTACCCTTGTTATATCATCGTCTCTCTCATGTATTCGTCGAGGGTTTACTGTGGAACTTATTTCTTTTCTCCAATTCAGCCCTATCGTCGTAATAGAGACGTGGAGTCGGCTGAAGCCCGAGACCACGCTGAGGCATATTCATCTTCTCGTAAGGATGGGAGGTTGTAGAGGCACAACTAGAAATTTGGACATGTTCGATGGGATTGTGATTAGTTGCATGTTGCAGAGGAAGCCGATAACGGAATTCCGGTTCAATTGCAAGGTTAATTTCTGGGTATAGGTCTGTCCATCATCTCCTTCTCATAATTTCTTTTTTCTGCTTCTGTTGTTCCTTCTCCGTTGTTTACTTAGTTAGTTGGTCAAAGTATCAATTTTTTTTACTCACAGAGGTAGATGTTTGCTTTTTTATATAAGTTTCATGTGTCTTGTGAATTCTCCTTGTTTAGTTCTCCTTTAGGGATTAGTAGAATCTTTCTTAGTTGAGAGAAATTCAATATGTAGCGTAATCAGTCGAATCCAAATTACAATTGAAATCCCGTGATTCTAATTCGAGGCTTATTCATGTTGTTTTTTGTCGCATGGGTGGTGAAGATCTGGGCTTCGATGATATAAAGGAGATTTAGGGTTCTGGGTTTATATAGGAAAGAAATGGTTTTGTGTTCTAAAGTATAAAAGATAGGATTTTTCTAGAAAAAGTAGAAATGGCGGCTAAACAAGAAGCATCAGTTGGTTGTGGTGAGATTGATGAAGAAGGTGAAGAGAGAGGGCAGTATGTGGGATTTGGATCAGAAACTTGATGGTAGACTCAGGAACATGTATAGAGAAAAGGTGCTGGATAAAAGGTGTTGCAGTTGTGGTTGTCTTTTGAGTTGTTATTGAATTCAAACTCCGAAATCACCATCTCTTTATCGAAATTCAGCTATATGTTCTGCAATAAATGCAGCAATATGATCTACAAATTCAGCTATATTGTACTTCTTGAGTATTTTACTACTCGACAATGTTGAGCTGAGTTGTTGCTGTTGAAACATTATGCAGAGAAGGAGATCTTCCGCTTATAGTGGCCATATATTTGCAGCCTATGGCTCCAATTGAAGGTGTCATCCATGTTCAAGGGGACATTAGTAATGCTCGAACTGCTGAAGTGGTGAAGTTTTCTCGACTTCTATCTCATAAACTTATCTGCATCTCTTTCATTGACTGCTTTGTCTCCCATTTCTCATTGTGTTCATTAGCTTCTTCAACTTTGCATGATTGGTATGGTTTTTAGCTTCAACTTTTATCTGTTTCTACTTATAAGAGTTAAGTCTCTGATTTTTGTCATCTTATGCCCTCTTCTGGTATATTGCGATTTGACTCTTGTGACTGAAGATTATCAATCTGGCTTTTACGAAGGGAATATTTGATTTAACCTTGAACTGGGACAGAATCTTATTGTTTTCCGTTTCCTGTTTTGATTTTGTCATTATGTTGGAGTTTCCAATGGAAGAATCCATATTTGTTCTTATCTGGTTATTAGTTACTTATTACTGCTGAAGGGTGAAGTTTTCTCGTCTTCTATCTCATAAACTTATTTGCATCTCTTTCATTCTCCTCGGTTATGCTTGGAGTTTGTGTTTGCTTGTAACACTTACCTCTATTCAGTTTTTTTGTCAAGGTCATCACATATTTTTACGGTTGTAAAGCTGACCTGGTTGTATGCGATGCTGCTAAGGTGTCTGTTTTGCCCTTAAATGTTTACCATATAATATCAAAATAACGCTTTTTACAATTTGGTTTGCAGTTACCGGTTTGCATGACGTGGATGAATTTGTCCAGTCCCAACTGATACTAGCCGTAAGTTACTTGATTTCTATTTACAAGATTCTGTCTGTCATGTTTGAACACATATTAACATTAATCGGAAGCATATGAATCATTAGTAATAACAAATCTGTTTTCTTTTGACAGGGCCTAACAAGTATAATCCATATTCTTAAAGAAGGTGGAAAACTAATTGCAAAGATTCCACTATTTGGATCAGAGTCTTGTATTGTTTATGGAGATTTGAGAACTTCTCCTATATATATGTTTTCTACAATGCATTGGGATCAAAGACCTTGAAGATATCATTGGAGCTCTGTTGCTAATCATTTATTCCCTCACTATTATCCCTCTCCTCAAATATGTTTTCGTTGTATGCAAAGCAAATGACAATGCTCAAGGTAGTAATTACATTTTAGGGGTTCTTAGATTCTCTTTTGGTTTTTTGGCTATGTGTATTGTCTTTCTTGTTTGTTAAATTTGGTGGAACATTTGCTCTCTATTCCTTGCTCTGTAGACATGCAAAAGTGAACTCAATTCAAATATAAAATTTGGTTTCTTAATGTTATATGTTTTTTATACACATTTGCTAGGTAAATAATTTACACGTATTTCATTTTTTAAAGTTTAGCTTTGAGTCTTTTAAAATTAGATTGTTGTAAAATTATAGAGTTGCAATTTATATTTTAATCCAAAAATGCTTCTCAGCCAAAATTCTCTCCACCTGATTATGCTGCTCACTCATTTAGGGGTAAAACGGTCAACTTATGTCCACATAAATCAGTAAAGTTCTGGAGTCCTATTTTGATAAGTCTCCAAGTCAAAGTACCTATTTTGGTAATTATCTCTAAATAAAACTCTTTTCCTTTGACTTGTTTATTCAGTTTCTAAGGGTTCTTCGTCGAATTATTGTCAAAGCTCGGAAAACGAGTGTGAATCAAAAGATGGATAACGATAGTTCCGGCATACTCGTCGGCTCGGAGATTCATGGATTTCATACCTTGCATGGTAAGAACCAGCTCTTGTTTCTGGAAAACTAGTTGGAAGTTCTACCTTAATTTTGTTAAATGTTGTTTTTTGATTCGCTTGTTCTAGCTATGGTTTCTTACAGTGTGTTGTTGTTACCGAAGCTGTAGTAGTTGAAGGTAGTTTTAACTTGTATAATATTGATATATAATTTAATTACCCTCGGGGTTTGGAGTCTATTTACCTATCAAGGTGACGTGGCTGTTTTTGTTCCTTTGCAGCCATTAAAGTGGAATTTGCAGTTACTTTGGAATTGAGGTTCCTTGTGGTTTTCATGTTGATTTAGTATGATTCAGGAGTGTACCGAACTCGAGTTAAGCGTCTGTCGATTTCGAATTTGGGAAAAATTGAGAGTTTTCTGGAAGAAAGTGATTAAATTATGTGTTTAACCTGAACAAGTTTATTTTTATTCTTGTCAAAGGAACAAGTTTACTTATGTTTCAAGCACAAAAGCTTAGGAACATTTTTATTGATAGGTGGAGATTATTGAATTTGTAATAATCTTTGCTTTGAGTTTGTGAAGTACTGTTGTTTGATGTTTCTCGACATATTTTGTGGTTGTGTTTTGCAGATCTTGATGTCCAGACAATGTTGGAGGAAGCAAAAAGCAGGTGGCTCCGGCCAAACGAGATCCACGCAATCCTTTCTAATCCTAGATACTTTACCATCCATGTCAAGCCGGTGAACTTACCCAATAGTAATCAATCATCTCTTCTACCCAAAAATAACCACTCAATACTAGGATGTTCCTTCAATTCTCCGTGAATTCTTACACTAATCTTATGCATCCCTACTTTTGTAGGTGGCAGAATTATATTGTACGACCGCAAGATGTTGAGGAACTTCAGAAAGGATGGTCATAACTGGAAAAAGAAAAAGGATGGAAGGACAATTAAAGAGGCTCATGAACACCTCAAAGTGAGGGTTTTTATGCTTATCTTGAAAAGGTCATATCATGAGTTTTGTTTTTTGTTCAGCTAATTAATGTCCTCCGAGTAATGCCAGGTTGGTAACGAGGAAAAGATTCATGTATACTATGCACATGGTGAAGATAACGCTACTTTTGTTCGAAGGTGTTATTGGTTACTGGATAAGTATGTAGTAAGCAAAAATCACTGACTTTTCTACTATATGTCCTTTGAGAAACAACTTGATTGAAGGCTGTTCTCTTCTATGTTTCTTCTGAAGGTTACAAAAGTAAATCATCTCTTCTTTATATGTCAGGGCTCGAGAAAACGTTGTCCTTGTACATTACCGTGATACACAGGAGGTTTATTTTCTTTTCTACCTTTTCTGACTTGTATTTCTTATGGTAGAAGTGTTGATTGTTTAAACTCATATGTTCAGGGAGCTACAACGGCATCGGGGGACTCAAACTCTAGTCCAATCTCCATTAACTCACCCCCAGCTCTTGCTGCGGTTGAAGATATTGATTTAGGTGTTGGTAACTTAAATTATCTAGGTGAGAAAGGATCTTGTAGTGATCTTGGTCATTTCAATTCTTTCAGCTTAGCATTTACATTATTTTTACCATAATGGATTTGCTATTTAAAATTTCTTAGAACTGCTCCTGACTTCTTCATTTTGGACACTGATAACACTTTCTTATGGTGGTTCACAGCAAGCAACAACAGTCCACTTGTTCGAAACCATGAGATTAGTCTTCACGATATCAATACGCTTGATTGGGATGAGCTGCTTGTACCAACGGATCACAACAACCAATCTGCACCAACCGTAGGTAAGGCGTACCAGTTTATTCTGTTAAAGAACAATAGGATGATGTTGAAAATAAACTTATATTTTTTTTGTGATCAGATGATTTGTCATACTACACAGAATCGCTTCAAAATGCTGCAAACAGCTCTGCTGAGCATGTGAATGTGACAGTAGCTGATGATTCTCTTGATGCTTTGCTTAACAATGGTCCACAAAGTCGTGAGAGTTTTGGAAGGTGGATGAATTCATTTATCAGCGAATCTAATGGCTCGTTGGAGGATTCATCCTTTGAACCCATGGTTATGCTTGAGCAGGATCCATTAGTTCCTCAAGCTATTTATCACCCTCATTCCAACATACCTGAGCAAGTGTTCAACATAAACGATGTTTCACCTGCATGGGCCTATTCTTCAGAGAAAACTAAGGTAATAGACAAGATCTCAAACTGGAGATAGTACATGCAATTATATGTATATTATGATAGGTATGGATTGCAAATTGGAAAGCATAACTTTCTTACATATTGATTATTCAGATTCTGGTAATTGGGTTCTTGCACGACAGCTATCAGCATCTCGAAAGATCAAACCTTTTCTGTATTTGCGGTGACTCCTGCGTCCCTGCGGAATATATCCAGGCAGGAGTCTACCGTTGCTTCGTACCACCGAACTCTCCTGGGATGGTAAATCTCTATCTTAGTGCAGACGGACACAAACCAATCAGCCAATGTTTCAGGTTTGAACACCGTGCAGTCCCAGTTATTGACCAGACCGTCCCTGAAGGCGATCAAGAATCCAAATGGGAAGAGTTTGAGTTCCAAGTCAGACTTTCTCATCTTCTGTTTACTTCTTCCAATAAACTCAGCGTTCTCTCAAGCAAAATCTCACCTTCAAACCTGCGAGAGGCAAAAAAACTTTCTAGCAAAACATCCCATCTCTTAAATAGTTGGGCGTATCTAATGAAGTCCATCCAGGGGAATAAGGTGTCGTTTGATCTTGCGAAAGTTCATCTCTTGGAGCTTTCTCTGAAGAACAGAATTAAGGAATGGCTTATGGAGAAAGTGCTCGAAGGTCGCAGCACTCTGGCTTATGACTCTAAAGGCCTTGGTGTGATCCACCTCTGTGCAATTCTTGGGTACACTTGGTCGATCCAACTATTCTCATTGTCAGGTTTATCGTTAGATTTCCGTGATAAACAAGGGTGGACTGCTCTTCATTGGGCAGCATACTACGGAAGGTAAAACTTATCTCGTTTAAAGTTAGTAGTAACTTGTTTCTGGTTACTTACTTTCTCTTGGGTTTTAAAGGGAAAAAATGGTGGCTGCTCTTCTCTCTGCCGGGGCGCGACCGAATCTGGTGACAGACCCGAGAAAGGATCATCTTGGCGGATGCACAGCGGCTGATATGGCACAACAAAATGGATATGACGGGTTGGCTGCTTATCTAGCTGAGAAATGTTTGGTTGCTCAGTTTAGGGACATGAAAATTGCTGGAAACATCAGTGGCGATCTGGAGACTTGCAAGGTGGAGATGATGAACCAAGGTAATCTGCCTGACGACGAGCAGAGTCTCAAGGACGCTCTGGCGGCATACAGAACAGCTGCAGAAGCAGCAGCTCGTATTCAGGGTGCGTTTAGGGAAAAGGCGCTGAAGGCGCAGTCAAGTGTGATTCAATTTGCTAACAAGGAAGAAGAGGCTAAGAGCATAATCGCGGCAATGAAAATTCAAAATGCATTCCGGAAGTATGATACGCGTAGGAAGATAGAAGCAGCTTACCGGATTCAGTGCAGGTTCCAAACTTGGAAAATGCGAAGAGAGTATCTGAACATGCGGCGTCAAGCAATAAGGATCCAGGTATGGCGTGAACTGTTACTCCTGTGAGCAAAAATTAAGAGAACCACACAAGATTCAACAGCCAAGAAAGTTTACTCTGAAATTGGCCGTTCCTTGTCATCTTTTTTTTCTGAAATTCCACTATTTATTAGAGAAAGTCCATACCGTTATCAACTTAGCATAACTTTTGTATGGATTCTGCAAACCATAAGTGACTGTTAATATAGAAAAACATTCTTGGTTCTTTCCTCCTCCTTTGCAGGCTGCTTTCAGGGGATTACAGGCAAGGAGGCAGTACAAGAAGATAATATGGTCAGTAGGAGTGTTGGAGAAGGTAGTTTTGAGGTGGAGACAAAAGAGAAAAGGGTTTAGAGGACTCCAGGTTGCAGCGGAGGAGGATCCTCCAGATGACGGAGAGGAAGATTTCTACAAGACGAGCCAGAGGCAAGCAGAAGAGAGGCTTGAGAGGTCTGTTGTGCGGGTCCAAGCCATGTTCAGGTCTAAGAAGGCTCAAGAGGATTATAGGAGAATGAAACTCACCCATGAAGAAGCTCAGGTGAATCTATGTTTGTTTGTGTTTTCCATTATTCATAAAACACACAAGTGGAGATATATATATATATATGCTTGAATTAACAAATCTTGTTGATGGTGTGATACAGTTGGAGTACGATTGCTTTCAAGATCTTTGATCAAAATGGATGGTATTGATCTGAACCTTATGTGAATGGAAAAAGGTACACTCGACCTTTCTGAAACTGATTTAGAATAAAGTAGACCCAACTTTGTTGTTTATTCGTGTATGTAAAAGAAGAGACAGAATTAACAAATTATACAGATATCTGTTTGACCAAAACGAAAAAAGAGATACAGTTATCCGTTTATTGTAATCTAGACTTGTACATTTGTAGAATAAAATTGCAAGTAACCAGAGAAAAATCTTGTGAACATTTGAAGTCTAAACTAAGCTCCTCTGTCACCTCATGTCTGAATTTGATGGAAAATAATGGCCAGAGAAGCGATTTTACTAGCAAAAAGTGAAATGAGAAGAATCTTCAAAAATTATTTATTATCTTCTCACATGAAATAAAATATTTGAAGTTAGTAATTTCCACAAAACAAAGCAAACAAAAAGCACAATCATCCCTATTTGAAACCTTGAAACAATTAAATAAATATACGTGAAAGCAGAGACAATACTCCAACATAAATACTCTCAAAGAAAGAAGGCCTTGTAGAACTATCTTTTAAGTCTCTACTTACTGAAGCTTCTTTCTCATCATCTCTTCTTCTTTGATCCTCCTGGTTCGTGTTTAGCTCTATCTTCAAATCTCCCTAAAGTACAAGTATAAATTTTCTTTCTTCAAGACGTTTCTCCTCCCAATAAGTTTTGGTTTTCTTTTATACAGCCACATTTTCACTTACTGTCGATATCGTTGCGTGACTTTCAACCTGAAAATTAGTGGAGGTTTGAATCTATTGATCGCAGTTAACAATAATATGTAAAACGGCTCTCTGATCATTGGCATGAGTGTGTGTGTGTTTTGTAGAAAGCTTGTAGACTGTTTTTGCATTACCTTGGCTGCTTTGAACAGTTCGTCGAGAACCTCAGACAGTGTTGGATGCGCATGAACTGCCAATTTTATGTCCTAAAGAGATACCAGTAATCAGATATCAAGAAATATCTATGATTAATTCGTTAAGTATTTTCAAAACCTATGGTACTATGTATATGAGTCAGTTTTCCTAGTCGGGAATCATCAGTATCAAAGGCTAAGAGTTAAATTTAATAGGAATAAGAGAAAGAACAGCTAGAGTATCAAGAATCCTACCTGAATGCATGTCCCTAGAGCAATTGCATTAGAAGCTTCATGGATAAGGTCAGCCGCATGCAGTCCAAATATATGAACTCCTAAAATTTCACCATTGTCGGGTCGGTATATCATCTGCATAATGAAGGCAATGAGATCTCTTTGTTCTTTCATGAACCATTAATAATCAACAAGTTTGCTTCTCTCACCTTAGCTATTCCTTCTCCTTCGTTTTCAGCTAGGGCCTTTGTATTAGCCTTGAAACTTGTCTTCACAACATTAACTTTAAATCCTTCCTTCTCACCTTTTTCTCTAGCTTGAGGCTGACAATCCGGAAACATTGTGTGAAAACATAAGGGATTGCATACCTCATATTGCTCATTAACATTTTGCTTTTGACCTGTGTTCAGTACAACAGCACTAAGTGCATTAAGATCTAGAATTACCTCTGTCAATCCCACCATGCTGATTTCAGGATGAGTGAAGCAAGCAGCTGGGATGCTAAGATGATTAAGCACATGATCTCTACCAGTGACTTGCTCGACCACTAGCCACAGAGTAAGAGCACAGAGTTTAATACAAGGCCCATGTAAAACAGAAAATTATTCACTGATTTATTAGCAGCATATTGAGAAGCCATTTACCAGAAATTCCTTGGGCACTGGCTGCATGTGCAAGCATCAACTTACCATTGGCATCACCAATGCAGTACAAGTTCGGAACCTATCAAGCAAAAATACATTTACCATACAGAAAGATCTGCACACAGGAACAAGGTACGTAAATCCAACTAAAACTGACCAGAGTCCCATTTCCGTCAATAACACGCATTCTCTCATCCACCGGAATGAAACCTCTCTGTGTCACAACATTGACCTGCGTTGAGATGACAGCTTGAAGGTTAAGTTTCTGAAATATTCTCTAGAACCAATATGACAATACTATCATAATAAGCAATTTAGTGTCTTCTTATACATTTTCCAAGCCAAGACCATTGGTGAATGGAGCTCTTCCGGTAGCGATAAGGGCAGCATCCACCTGGAGAAGGAAAACAAGATCATACATTGAGGGAGCATAAGGCCACAATAAAATCAGAAAACGAGAAGCATTACTGGGAAGAGTAAAAAGGTTATTAATATTGCAGTGAGAAGCATAATGAGTGAAAAGCAAGACTTCAAAACCAAGGGCACATATGTACCCGTGATATTAAATCTCAGGCATGAATACAGTAACTGATATAATATGTTCTTTGTAAGGCATCAGGTCTCCCTATCTTTTATATGAGACTTGGTTACCTCCAAGGTATCCTTAGGTTCCTTGGTTTTGGCATCAATAAGCTCAATCATAACTGGTTTCCCATCCTTCGCCGGAGTAATCTGTATAAGAATATATTTTAGTTTTACAGATGAACATGGACATGCTGCATAGAAAAAGAAAGTAGTGTTTAGAAAACATATTTTAACAGGCTCACTTTGCTTGCAAAGACTCCAGTATGGTAGTCAATTTTTCTTGGATTTATCAAAACCCTCTGTGCTAGCTTACTGATCTCAGGATCAAATCCAGGCATTAACTGATCCAGTGCTTCAATAAAAGTTACCTGCAAAGAAGATGTCCGTTTGGTCACTAAATGTAGTGCAAACCTTGAAAGGAAAAACATGGAAATCACATGATCTCAATTCAGATCCAGATACCAGTAGATTAGTATCCTAGACCAATATCACTAGCATTTGTGCAATACGCTAAGAAACCAAACATAGACTAGAAAATGGAGAACATCTCCACGTTGCAGTTATGACAATCTCAATTACAAGGATAAACATCACAAAGTCACACTAATGCAATTTCACTAGTACGGAAACAACATGTTACCTCACTTCCAAGTGCTGTGTAAACATCACTGAACTCAAGACCAATATACCCACTTCCTACAATTGCAATCCAATCAGGGACAGATTCCAATTTCAAGGCATGGTCACTGGTAATTACAGTCTTTCCTGCAGCACCAATATAAAAACATTCAAGGAATCAAGTCTGTTTGCTGTTACATAACATTTTGCGCCTAAATGAATGGAAAGATTTTCAAGCTTCTCCCCTATAAACATTCAAGGAATCAAGACACATACCATCAACTTCAATTCCTTTCGGGACAAACGGCACAGATCCAGTGGCAATAATTATATTTTTTGCAGTGATAATATTGTCAGGGAATCCGACCTTGCCATATTTAACCTTCTGTGGACCCTGCAGAAATACAAAAACTGAAGAGTTAGGATTGTCAGTTTGCAAAAAAAGTGCCCTATTCCTGTCAGGTTAGTCAAAGTGAGAAAAACACATACTGACCAGAACACTGCCAAGTCCTGTCAATATGTCAACACCGAGTGCCTTCATTGAATTGGTCAGATTGTTTCGAATTTTGGTAGCCAGATTATTAGCATGGTCTGCTACACCCTGACGATCATACCCAGCAGCTGAAACCTATTTTCCAGGGGAAACCAAAACCATATGATAGTGAGAAGTAAATATTAGTCTGGTTGAGTAACATCAAAATTGATTATCTACAACAATTTCAGTGACATAATTAGTTAGTTCTGACGCCAAAGATAAAGCTAGCAACTTTATACTGAGTATATCTAAAGTGACATCAGTGAACCATTGGGAGTCAACATCAGTTAATAATACCTGCAGACCAAAGGACTTCATGTGATGTTCGTTCTGAAGTTCCCGCATTCTACCACTAACTGCAAGAAGAGCTTTGGAAGGCACACAGCCTCTATTAACGCAAGTCCCTCCAACAACATCTCCTTCGATGATGGCAGTTTTAAGTCCCTAAGAGTTAAATCGCAAATTTATCCATAAATCAGACTGAATAATCGTAAAGAAAAACAACAAAGTATAGCATGATTGAGCAATCATGATTTAATGTTTCACAAGATACTTAGCCATTAATTGTTTTCTAATAAGAAATTCAAATAAAAGCACACCTTCTCAACGGCATGCAATGCAGCTCCGTGACCTCCAACTCCAGCTCCGATGATGATCAAATCATAATCGAAAGATTTCGGCGGAGCGCCATTACCAGTACCATTACCCGCGGCGGAAGAAGAGACTTCGAATCTCCTAAACGGAAGTCGGACTCGGTCACTGCGCAAAGCAAGCTGATTCGATGGCAAGAAACCAAACGCTTCCCGCCGGAGTCCGCAGAACCGGAGACTCTTCGGTGTAGAAAAAACGGAATCAGTTGATCCGAGCACGTGATTGGTTCTAGTAAACAAAGACTGGGAGAAAGGAAGCGCCATAGCTGATTGCATTGAGAGAGAGATCTACAGAGAAAATGAGGAGGAAGACGAAGATTTGACAAATCAGAAACGGAGATAGTCCGAGTGTAATAGAAACGGAGGCGGAGATTTCAAAGCGGGTTTGTAATTGTATGTTTGTTTGCTTTCATTTTTGAAATCTGGCTTTTTAAGTCTTAAAGCCCACGGGCCAGATAGTTCTCATGTAATGACCTAGTATTTTTTTCAACATGTAGTATAATTTTTTTTTCCACGGATATATAGTTAAAAAATAATCAAAATTCTCCATAAACCAGAATGAAATTCGAACTCAGTCTAGCTAAATCAAAGACAACCTAACTAGATCTAGAATCGAAAATAATTATTTTCTTTTGAATATTCATGTTCAATTTCAAAAATTAAATATTTAATAAATTATCACAAATTTTCTGAATAACTATTTTTTGAATAAGAATGAAAAATATAAGTATAAAAATTTTAAAATCTAAAATGTAACCACATGTATAATATAACTGATTTGCTCTGGGCAAATATAGAATTATATAGTATAGTAGGGAGAATAACTAAAAAATAAGCACAAATATAATTTTTCTCAATGTAAAAAATAGAAATTCTATATTAAATAGAATATAACCATGTTCTATTTAAATTATTTAATTATATATTTTTTTTAAAGTAATTTTTGGTCATTTATTATTATTATTTATTTTTTTGGTTAAGTAATTTGCCGTATTTATATGGACACCAAATTTATTATTCTAAAATCTGTTTTTGACAAGTATTCAATGGTTATTTTTTTTTTGTTGAAGAGTTTACAAATATTTAATGGGATATTCGAACAACATATATCATTTTTTTTTGATAATACTGAACGAAAGTCTTAGAGTATCTCTAATGATTTACTCTATTTATTCCTTCAAATATAGAGTTCTTCAAATATAGAGAAGAATTTGTTCCAATTGTCTACTCCAATTTTTACTCAAAATGAATATTTTAGTATTAATTTAATCTATCAACTTATTATTAATTTCTAAGATATTTTTTTACTTTTCAAATCTATATATTATATCCACTTATATTGATTTTTAAAAAATAATCTATAACAATATTAACAAAATCAAACTTTTAATTAAAGTTGAATTTTCTTACATCACATAAATAGAAAAACAAGTGAAAATACAATATCAGCTAAACATCATTATTAGAGTACTTTTACCAAAAATGATCAATTAGTGCATTTCTAAGGAAAAAATGAGCTTATTTGTCTTTGATTTTTTTATTGAGCAAGAAATTCTTGGAGTCAATATTTTATTTTCTGCTAATTCAACTTCGAAATGTGGAGTTTCTCTTCCAATTTCTAATGGTACATTAAGATCACATACATGTTCAATTATCATGTTATGTATTTTGGATTTATCTTTATTTATTTAAATAGTATGTCATTGTATTTTTTATTATAATATATGTTATTGATGCATTTTATAATTTTTATAAATTTAATAATTATATTTTAGTACAGAACTTAATGGGATAACTTTGTTTGGGTATAAAGTGTTAATATATTAAAAGTCATTTTGTAAAGAAAAACCTTAATCGCAAGTGGCATTTAGTCTAGTGGCAGACGGTAAGTCCATTAAGACATGCACACTTGCACAACTATGGATCAAGTCTTACCGTCTACATTATGTAGGAACTTGGCTAATAGGTCGGTCAGTTGTGGTCTAGTATTGACAAAATAATAATAATAATAATAACAATAATAATAATAATAATAATAATAATAATAATAATAATAATAATAATAATAATAATAATAATAATAATAATAATAATAATAATAATAATAATAATAATAATAATAATAATAATAATAATAATAATAATAATAATAATAATAATAATAATAATAATAATAATAATAATAATAATAATAATCTTACTCCAAAATGGAGAAATGAATAGTAGAACATTTCAGATCAATATATGGGATACTAATCTTCCGAGAAAAAAAAATTTATTTTATTCTCGTTATGATCCTATTTTCTTTATTATTTAAATTTCAAATATTAAATAAATTACGTTTTACCCAGATAGAAGTTAATATAATTACAGATCCAACGAGTCAAACTCTACCCATTACATGATCCAATTAGATATAATTTGGGTCAAAAGCAATCAAACAAAACCATTATTGATAACTGATTTAAAAATAATCATACCAATGGTTCATAAAAACCAGAAACATTAAAAATTCTTAATTATATAAAAAATATTTTTTGAAATCACAATTAGAAAGAAAAGATAAAAACACTCAATACAGAGTAGGGGTGTGCAAAATATCTGTTAGATTCGATCCGATTTGGTATTTGATTTAATTTGATCCAAAATTTTTGGATATCCGTAAAGTTTTGGAGCTAAGCAAATAGTAAAATATAATATCTATTAAAAACAAAGCAAATAACAAATATCATTTTCCCAAAGACATGATATCTGATTCGATTCATTTATCAGTAGATATATATTAAGTTCTTCATGATGTAGACATATGTTATAATATAACATATTTATGGTTGAAAATGAATAAAATGTAGTATTTAGTTAATTTTTATTTTAAAATTTTATTTACGATAATATCAGTTTTCGCGGTGTGATTTAGTATGAGTTTTGTTTTTGTAACTAGTTTGATTAAAAGTTTTAATCATGAAAGGTTTGCTATATTTGTTTTTAAAAATAATTATATTAATAAAATATTTATTTTGAGTTTTAAAATTTATATTGACATTGTTTTCTAATATTTATTTTTATTTTTATGTATTTTATCTTAATTAATTAAAAAAACAGATCGGAGCGGATTAAAACAGATATCCAAATTTTCGAATATCTGAAATTTTTCGGATCAAAATAGATCATAAAATAAAATATTCAGTTTAAACAGAATATATATTACAAATTTTCTAAATATCCGGTCTGTGCCGCTCCTAGGCCCAATAAGCTTTTACATCTTGTTACGTTGTAAGCAGAATCAACGAAAATGAACGAGAAGATTTAGAGGACTCTGTTATTCGAACGACGATCTCATCTTCCCCCAAATAAAGAGCAAACCAGCCCGCCAGATTTTTATCCGTGACTCTTAATTAGTTTCCGAACCTCTCAACTGTCAACAATGAGTACTATGAAGTTTTGCCGCGAATGGTAATAGCACTCGAGTCTCATCTCGTAGTTTCTAGAACTGCACCTTGGGTTCGTCTAGGTTTTTTTTCTCATAATTTTGCATGAATTTTTTCAATTTTTTTTGTTGTTTTATATAATGTTTTGCTCCCTCTATCGAACCAGCCATGGTTGATTTCGCCATGGATAAGGTGTTAATTCGTTCAAAGTTCCTACATTTCCCATTTCTCTCTTTTTTTTTGTTTAGAATTTTGTGTTCTAGATCCTTGATTGCGTTGTTGTTTCTGTTTGATTTTTGTCAGTAATAACATTCTGTATCCTAAGGAGGACAAGGAGCAGAAGATCCTCCTCTACACTTGCTGTAATTGTGATCACCAGGTAAAATTATTAGTCTTAATCTCCGTTTTGTGTGAAAGTATTTAGGGTTTTAAGGTCTCAATGAAGTGTAACAAATCAAAATGTGAATGTAACTTAGTTGCAATCAAGAGAATTTAGTGAAGCTTGTTCGGGAATCAAGAGAATTTAGTGAAGCTTGTTCGGGCTTCTCTATCTCTTTTAGTGAGCTCGTAGTTCCATTAGGATTCTTTGCTTTCACCAACCTCTGAAGTTATCTTACTCCTACCATCAAGGCTTATCTAGCAAGTTCTTATGGTTTTAGTTTCATACTTTTTATTTGTATTCAAATCTGCATAAAGAAAAAAAAAAGACATCTTTATGAATACTTCAGTGGCCTCTAGGGGTGTGGGCATTTTAACCTAACCAAATCAACCCGAACCGAACCAATCAAACTTAAACTAACCAAAACCAAACTATAGTCTACATACAAATTATTTGGTTAGGATTCTATTCAACCCAAATGATTCGATTCGGTTCGGTTTGAAACCGAACGAAAATGATAAACCAATATGTTTATTTATCATATTATTAATATGTATATATTATATATATTATAAAAGTTAATATTCTATCTTAAATTCTTCATACATGTTTAATTTTTAATTCAATTCAAACCTAGAAGCCATATTATCAACTCTTCCCTAAGAATTAGAAACAAACTAAAGCACTCTATACATTTATTTCCATTACAAGATCTAATTGTAATTATCCCTTAACAATAAAATTATAACTATCTCAAGAAAACAAATTGATATATGTTACTTTATTAATAGTGAACGAAGAAAAACATTATTCAAAGACAATATTTATTTAATTTCAATTAGTGATTCAAATTTATTTAACCAAAGTAAAATCAAACTAAAATAAAACCAAACCAAACCAATTTAAACATATATAAACCAATTCGAAGTAAAACCAAACTATACTAAACTTGGTTATATTTAGTTAGAGTTTTTATGTAACCAAATTAACCGAATCGAACCAAAGTCAAATTTTACCCCTATACTAAACCGAAATGCCCACCCCTAGTGGTCTGTTTACCTTTGTGTAAAGAATCTTCTTGGATACATAAAGTTATTGACAATCTTTTATCAGCTGTATTGTCACACTGTTGTTACAAATTTGCATGATCTAACTGGGTTCTTTTTCTGCAGGAAGCAGCTGATAACAACTGTGTACAGAAACGAGGTTCATCACTCTGTAGGTGAACGAACTCAGATCCTAACGGATGTGGCTTCTGACCCAACCCTTCCTGGAACCAAGGCTGTGCGTTGCGCCAAGTATCAACATGGAGAGGCCGTCTTTTTCCAGGTAAAGTTATCTTTAAGCTCCATCGTTTAATTAACTTTGTGCTTTTATTACTGCTTTCACTGTTTGTTCCCCAAAACATATGCTCAAATTTCGGAACACTGCCTCTGAGGATTAAACATAGCTATCATTGCTTATGTAGGCTACGGCTAGAGGCGAAGCAGGAATGACACTGTTCTTTGTCTGCTGCAACCCGAATTGTGGTCATCGCTGGAGAGAATAGAGAGCTTTTCTGTTTCAATTGTTCAATCACCAACCTATGAGTTCTTAACAGTTTAGGACATTGATGTTGATGTATTACTAGACTACCAATATGTGCAAGATGTAGAATGATAACAACCTTATGCCCGAGTCAGAGACAAAACGAGAAGGAGAGTCAATCACAATCCCAACTTTTATGTTTCATCAAACAAAAAGTTAAAAACTTGTTTTCTCTACGGATTTGAAGAAGGAATGAGAATACTCAAACCCAAACATTTGCTACTGTGTTCCACGGCTCATGTCCCAAAAGGCGACCTCATGTTCAATAACACGAACAAGGACATCTTCAGCTTCTTTAAGAACATCGCTGGAGGCATTCTCCAGACAACGTTCAGCGATGTTTTTGACTGATGAACAATACTGTTTAAAGCCATCATTGCCCCACCGATGACAAGCTCCGGTAAGCTCCGCCGGGGTTTTGTTCCCGTCTTCTAAACAATGAGCGAAGCTCTCTTGATACACTGCTTCGATTGCCCAAAAAGCTGTCATCATCACTGAATACTTCACCTCCTTACTCATCAGAGCTTCCAGAAACCTTGAATAAACCAATAAACAAAATTGATGGTTGCTACTTTCTAAATTCCCACTGTGACAAATCTCTAGAATCAATGAAATAAAAATCAATGCCTGCGATATTCTTGATTGGCCTTTTGAGGAACAACGGTCGAGAAATCAACATCCCACTTTGATCCTTCTCTTTTAAACCATTCGATTTCGTCGTTCAACGATGCCAAACCACCAAGCACCACTTCCATATCGGAAATCTCTCCGGATTCTTTGCCGGCTCTGACCAAAACATTCGCTACAAAAGGCACGAATCCTCTCACGAAAAAATAGTCTTGCCCCTAGAAACAAAACTCAATAGAGTCAACAAGTGATTTCATATTTTTGATTTCCATTAAAATTGTAGTACCAGCCAAGTCCTGAAGGCCGAGAGATCAACGGATCCGTCGCGGATGGAGACGACGAATGCATGGCGTGTAGCCGCCGAGTAGATCGAACGATGTTTATCAAGCCACGTGTCGATTATCCCTCTCTTCTCTTGCTTCTCCATTGAAACTGTTTCGTCGTTCTTCATCGATCGTCTTGTTGTCTCTGTCAACGTTTGACTTTCATATAAAATATGCTCTATAAGTAGCGTGCACGTTTAATTGGGCTTTAAAGTAAAGCCCTAAGGCCCATCCTAGTCTCGACTATATCGACGGCAGTAAAGACACGATTAAAGCACGTAATTACGTGGTAATTTCTCAGTCGTTAATATTAATGACGTGGATAATTATATGTCCAAATTTGTCAGCTTCTCAGAGCTGTGTGTTTATTGCTTCATTTTTAGTTAAAGGAATCGGGGGGAGCGTTACTCCGGCGGCGAAGTGCATTTCCGGTAAGATCTTCGGTAATAAGATGGCGGATGAAAGGTATAATCGGAAGAATCCGGCGGTGAAGAGGATTTTGCAGGAGGTTAAGGAGATGCAAGCAAATCCTTCTGATGATTTTATGTCTCTTCCTCTTGAGGTAACATTTCAATACTCAGCCTGATTTCTTCTCTCTGACTCAAGCTGTTGAGATCGGAGATTTTGATTGGATCTATGTCATAAAATTGATTTCTTTTTGTGTATATTATCGATCCTTTTTTGGTTTTTCTTTTCTGGGGAGAAAATCCCTTCTCTTGTTTAATCTTATTCGTGATAACTTCACTGAAATTCGAAATACAATTCAAATGAAGAAACTGTTTGATCTGTCTATGGTTAGAATTTACTTGTATGTAATAAATTAATTTCTTCGAAATGGATGTTTCGTATTTGTACTTGGATTTTGGTTTCGCTAGATCCAAATGTGGTGTTTTGTGCTACCTTATATCGTAATTGTGTATATGTAAAGAATTATAGTGTTTGATTAAGACGATCATGATTAGGGAGGATTGATATCCTCATGTCGTCACTGAATCTCATAAGTCTCTCTGCTTGGAAAACTCATGCTACTGATGAAGATGAATAATATAACTGAGTCAAGTTATGAAGATGATGAACCATTCCTTGATCTACCCCTGTCAATCTAGTTCTTCATGTCAATATCCCTTAGATTCTTACACTGCTTAGAGTTTGTCCAATATGGCATGGTCGGAACAGATCGTGCGCAATGTTATAGCTGTTTTTAGAAAGAAATAATTATGTAAAACCATATAGTTTACATGATTCCTTTATCAATCTAACATTAGGAAAATATCTTTGAGTGGCAATTCGCTATCCGAGGTCCTGGTGACACTGAATTTGAGGGCGGGATTTATCATGGGAGAATTCAGCTGCCTGCAGATTATCCTTTCAAACCTCCGTCATTCATGTTATTGACTGTAAGGATTTTTATCTTCTCTCACACATTTTGCACGTGAAGGGAGATTCTGTATTGGATAAATCTCTCTACTTTTGTTTCAGCCTAATGGTCGCTTTGAAACCAATACCAAGATTTGCTTGAGCATTTCAAATTACCACCCTGAGCATTGGCAACCTTCATGGAGTGGTAAAGTGATCGATGTTTATTACTACCACCAACAGCATGTTGGAAGAGACCTTGTATCTGAACTTTTACATGTTTCTGAAAGATACTCCTAATTTACTCGAGGTTGAAGTATATATCACCTCCTTGCTCTTATGAAGTTTTGTTTCTTTGCAGTTCGAACTGCTTTGGTGGCTCTCATTGCATTCATGCCCACAAGTCCCAATGGTGCACTGGGATCAGTAGACTATCCAAAGGAGGAGAGACGTACACTAGCCATTAAATCACGTGAGGCACCACCCAAGTATGGCTCTCCTGAACGGCAAAAACTTATTGATGAGGTATACTTACTTCCCCACTCGGATAAGTGTTGCATTCAATAAACTTTTATGCTAAAGTCCTAACTAAAGCAGCCATAATCTCCTTTCTACTAAAAGTCTTGACTCATTCGTCATGTAAATTGATATGAATTGAGTTTCCTAACTATGATTCATCTTCAGTTTTAGAAAACTTATGTAATAATGACCTCTATATAAGTGCAGATTCATCACTACATCCTTAGCAAAGCTACCGTGGTTACAAAACCTATTCCTCTGGAATGTAGCCAAACACCTTCCACTGAATCAGAAGCTCAAGCTGAGACACAGGAAGCCATAACGGTAGTTGAGGAGCAGTCCATCTCTACAACTGACAACCTAGCTGATGATCAAATCATAGAAGAGACAGTTGAAGCAGTCACTTCAGCAGCTAATGTGGTTTCTCCAGCAACAGCAGTAACAGCGGTTGAAGTTGAGGCCAGAGCTTCTGTAAGTGGTGAGCAAATGATGGCCAGAAGAACGACTCAGAAGCCAGCTGATGACAGACTATTCACATTGGCGTCGGTTGGGCTCACAATCGCAATCGTGGTTCTTCTACTGAAGAAGTTCATAAGATCAAGTGGTTATGGTGCTGGGTTTATAGATAAGTCTTGAAGTCTGATGGACATCGGTCGGTACAATTCAAAGTTAATGCTGGTTGTGTTGTTTAATATTTATTATAAATGAATGAAGTGCATAATATAGGGTAAATAATTAATTATGTGTGACATTATCGTCTTGCAACTTAGTTGATAGATTCAATTCAATCATAGCTTGTGACCAAGATAACAATATATGTATTTTGGAATTGAACACTGACAAGTGACAACCTTTTATTTATACAGCAAAGCTTTGTTATTTAAAGTTGAATATTTATGTGTTGTATATTCTTCATAAATTAGAAAGAAATGACTTTCGTGTGATCGATCTGCAATGTGATCTCATTCTGTACTTTAGTTTTAACTTTTCAACTTTGACCGTTGAGTCTTTGACTGCGTGCCAAACGATATCACGGTAAAAGAAAAGTTAAAAAGGTTCAAATCAAATATAACATGTATATAAAATAGAGATTGTGACAAAACAACACACAAAAAAGCAAGTATTAAGTGTTATGCCCGTTTGTCTGTGGTTCTTCAGGTACTAAAACTAGCAAATATTGCTTTTGCGTGTCTTTGAAGTCAGCTTTTAAACAGCTCTTGTTTGTCATCTCTATGGTGAGAGAAGAAGTAAATAGAAGAGGTTTTGAATTTGGGTTAGGGAAGAGAGATGGGTCGAAATATGGGTTTCGATAAGGTTAAAGAAGAACGGAAGATGTTGAGTTTCTTCAAGATCTTTCAAAGTGAAGATCTATCTTCTCAAAGCATGGTAAGTTTGTTCTAAAACCTTTATCATTCTCTTGAATGGATAATCTAAAGCATAAGATTTCATTCTGTTTTTTTGTATGTTTTCAATCAGAGAGCGTTTCCTCAAAACGTAATACTCGGAATCTCAAAGAAAGACTTCTCCTTTAAAATGGAGATTAGAGCTCAATGGGGAATGAAATGGGAAGTAGAAATCTCCAAAAACCCTAGATTCTACTACATGGAGAAACGTGGATGGGACAAGTTTGTGAATGAGAACGCATTAGGAGAAAACGAGTTCATCACCTTCACACACACAGGGAAAATGAGCTTTTTTGTCAACATCTATGAGCAAAATGGGAAGGAGATGCTCTTACCTCGAAATCTCCTGACAATGGGTCCTTCTGGTAAGCCTTTTTGCTTTAGTATGTATTGTGAGACAGAGGAGATGGAGAAGAAGACTAACTCTTTAATTTGATAATGGTAACAGGTGGGATCAAAAAAGAAGTGCAGACAGAAGAAGAGGAAGTAGACATGGTCGGAATGAAGAAAGCTGAAGAATCAAAAACATACGAGAAGAAGAAGACCAAGAGCAAGAAAATGAACAATGAAGTGGTGGCAGGTGAATCTATGAGATGTATTGAGCTCAAAGCCAAGAAGAAGAACAAGAGCAAGGAAGTGGTGAATAATGTTCCAGAATTTAAAATCACCATAAGGATGTCATACCTCAAGTTTCTGGTAAGATAAAAAAACCATAGATCTCATACAAAACCATAACAGTCTCTGTATTGGTAATAATGTGGATCTCTTATATTCTTTTTTTGTCAGGCAATGCCGAAAAAATTTGTGGATGATCATATTCCGAAAAAGTCAGAGATTTTCACGGTTCGTCATCCAAATGGGATTAAGTCTTGGAAGGTGCTTTGCTTGGTGACGGAGATTCGGACAATCTTCTCACGGGGATACTCGAAATTGGCACGAGAGTATCCTTTATCTGTTGGTGACAAATGCATCTTCAAGCTCATCAAACCCTTCGAATTTGTCCTTGTTGTCCAATAAGGTCAAAGAAGAGACCACTTTATGATCGACTGATTGACAAATGTCAAGTCTTGCTTCGTATCTTTGGAGGGAGTTAGATCAGTGACGGTTTAGGTAGAGTGTTCTGTTTTGTGTGTTTTTTTTTGTTTCCTTGATACTCTTAATCTTGCACTTTCTGCTGAACTACAATGTCCTGAAACTCTTGTCATTAGATTATTATGCAAATCTTATGCTCCAATCCTTTCCTTTAGCAGAGACAAGGATTTATGTTATGTTGTAACCTGTTAACTAATGTTATCACTGGTCAAATGTGATTCCAATGGAAGAAAAATCTTGTTACATATCGAACTGAAACCATCCGAAAGAGTCTGTATTTATTAGAAGGTGAAGTTTTTGTTACTCATACAGATTACAGAAGATGAAACAATACACAAGTAATACAAGTGTTACAATTACAAATTCGGACCACAACACACAAGTCTTAGAATACACGATGGTTATAAAAAGAGTTCATCTTGGATCAAACTCAGTGAGCCTTCACGACAGTGACAGGGCATGCCACGTTGTTCACCACATGGTTGCTTACACTTCCCATTATCATCCTCTTAAGACCACCGAGGCCTCGGTTACCTATCACAAGGCTTGAGAGAGGAATCTGTTCAGCTGCTTCACAAATCTTCTCACGAGGATCTCCCCAGTATATCTTCATCGCTACTGTCATCTGCTTAATGTTTTCATAACACAAACCCAACACTTGTTATAAAAAAAACTCTCATCTTTATGGATTCACAATGTTTTCTTTGAGTCACAACTCACAAGTCAACATAAAGATTGATAGGTACAGTTACAAGTTGTTCAACAGCTTATAGTCTCATCATTCCTAAATGATGAAGAGGAATACAATTCAGATTGATTTTTTCTACACCATAAAAATTGATTTATACACGTTATCAGTAGCACTCGTTGATTATGCATATTCAATAACTAATCTGCAATTGGAAAATCACTACATCTGGAATGATAAACTTGACATTCAAATTCAGGTACAGTTTTGTGAACAACTGGTAGGATTTTCTGAGAATAAAAAGGCTTTAATTTGCAGACTGGGTTTATGGACTAAAGACTAATCATTTGAACAGTACCATCCAAAGGGAAAGAAGAAGAAGCTTACCGATTTCTTCCTAGCAGCTGTGTTGACAATGTCAAGGGTTTCAGCATCTGGCTTCACTGCATACTTCTTCATCACAGCAGCATCAGAGAATTCACTCAGCGGAATCAGAGCTGATAGGTTTAAAGCACAAAACACAAGTCAAACACCTAACAGATGATCTTAGTATACTCAAACCATAACTTGGAACAATTAAAATGACCAAACAAGTTCAACAGGAACCGATGAAGCAAATCATAGGCAGAATCACTTGACGAATATAAAGATCAACCGATGCATGAGTAAGTTCACGTTCCCTCAACACAGATTTTAGGCCAAACAACTTGAACAGGAACCCTTAAATCGACACCGATCGCGATTTCTATGACGAACGAACATGTTTTTCTCCTTAAATTTAAAAAAAAAAGAAAAAAAGAGGGGAGAATTAACATACGTGATCCAACAGTTTCCCAGAGCTGCATCTCTCCTTCCTCGTAATGCATCTCGTGAGCGATGGTGATGAGGATGAGATAATCGCCGTCGCGAACCACGTTATCAATCGCCCAGCTCAGAGCCTTCTTGCTGCACTCTGAGAAATCCACCGCCACTCCGATCCTCCGTCCATCACTCTCCGCCATAACTCGTTCTCTCTCTCCCTCTTCACTTTTAATCAATGAAAGTTGACACGATCTCTCGGTGCTGTAGAACAAACAAATGGGTTCTGATGAGGAAGAAGACTAGACAAGACTAGGCCTTTATGATTAAAAATAAAATCAACAAATTGATAATGGGATTACTCTCTGTAGTACTGTCCACGAATTACATCCTGACCGTTGGATGGAATCCATGACGATCGCAGCCTTACAATTAGACCAGCTCACGAAAACTGTCGTAAAATATCTTCACGGAGATGAGATGGTGGAATCTGGCCCACCAGTTTTATAAATAAAAACACGGTCCAAAGCTTCCAAAAGTAATTCAACATTAGTCAATGTCACATCCTTAATTAGTAAATTTAATTCAAACAACTTCTCCACCAATATAACATGGTACGATTCGTTTTTTTTTAATCAAATTTTGAGAGCGCGGGTGATTTCCCAGCAAGTCGCCTCCGTCTCACGAGCAAACCGATTGTCGGAATTTGGATTCCGGCGGCTACCGCTGTTTGCTAAGGCCACTAGGAACCACTCGTTCTCCAATGAAGACGGATACATTAGTTGATCATCCTGAAACATAATTTTTAGTTTATCACATTGCTTTGTTTAATTGATTTTACCGCCATAGAAAAACAATTTATTGGTACCAAAATTTCCGAATAATAGATTGTTATGTTACCTCAGGGAGGTCACAGAATTCATCAGGCGAAATCTGAAGTATAGCTGATGCGGACTCACCCGTACACCATGCGTATAGTTTGGTTTCCTCGTCTGCAACTGTTATCATTATGTGGAAAGTTCTCACTACTTCTGATCCTGTGTTATTGTTGCAGCTTACTCGGCAGAAGCTACAATACAGATTCTCTCCATGTAATGATGTTGATGATGATTCTTCGTCTATGAAATGGCCGCAAACACTATGCGATAATCGAGTGTTGATGTTCTGGCATTGGTCGATCTCATCCAGCTTTACCCGACAAATCTGTCCCATAAAACATATATGAGTGAGTGAGCTTTACAAAGGAAACGCTCTTTGACGCATTTTAGAAAGTGAGACCTACGTTTATCGTTGGTTTTCTTTGTTTTATTATTTGGGAGAGAGTAGAGATTTTGTGAAGACAAGATGAGGTCAGAAATGCAGGTAAGCAGCTAAGGTTGACGAATGTAGCTTTCTCGTCCTTCTCATGCCATAACACCTCAAGGCTGCTCAACCAAAAACGAAGATTCCATTCATGTTTAAGCTAAGGAATAAACCAATATCTACTGATACTTATAGGTAAGGATTCCACTCTCATGCTTGAGCTTAATCAGCTTATCAATAGGGATGGATAAGTACAGCTCCTCCCAGTCATATAGCAAGAGATATAGCTTACCAATTCTCTTTTCTGCTTTTGCAAGATAATCCAGACAGGTACACGACATGACCAAGCCCTAACCTTCCCAACGACCTACAAATAAAATAAAATAAACAGCTCATTAAAAGAATTTTCGACGCTCTGAACTAGTAAAATGTCATTCGGAATTCATGCACCACTTTGATACCAGTAACTAGTAAAATGGAGCTTAGCCCATATTGCTCCAGTTGTGTCCTCAACTTTCATAAAAAAGACCACTCCTGTGGCATTTGAATCACATAAGATATCTGTTACTACACCATAAAGACTGAGGCCAGTGGTTTTGTTGCCAATGTCCATTATATTCGTCTGCAGAACTTCAACCAAGGGGAGGAACATTAGCAAATGCAATTAAGCAGTAGATTCTCGAATAATTGCCAGAGTAAACTTTACGTATAATTTGAATAGTATCTAAGTTTTTCAACCATTGGTTTCTTTCCTTAAAAACCACAAGTAACAAGTAAAATACAAGTAAAGTTGTAAGCGTTATGAATGGAATTTGGTATCCTACTGGAATAATATGGTATCTAAACTTCGACTCACCCGAAAAGGATAATTACTAAAGTCTATAGATCCTTCGGCGTCCCGAGGCAATGTCACCTGTGAAACACCGACTGAACCAAGGAGTTTAGATCCTTGACACTGATGTTGGGAAAATGCTACAGAAACCTGAAGAGAAAACATCTCATTTCCACATTCGTGACATCAAAAATCAATGCAGATATCTGAACAAGAAAAAAAAAGAGCGACACAAAAGTTCATCTACCCGTTCCTCTTGTAAGGTTGACGGCACTAGATAGAGATGTGTTGCACTACCATATTCAAGGCAGAACTCATCCCTTCCTTCAACTGCACTCTCTTCGAGACTAGAAATATAAGGATTCTCAATCCCAAGCACACCACCCACACTGAAAATGAGTCTTTAAGAAGGCGTCATTTAAAAAGGTTATGTAGAAGAAACCAGCCAAGAGCTTACCTCAGAAGATTTGCCACGATGACTTGCTTTCCCCATAAGATAAATCTTAATCTATCTCCGTCACCATCTACAAGTACAAGTTGCCTTCTATGTACAGTACTAAACTTGAGTTCAGATTCCAGTGGACCTATAGATTCAATCCTGATATCAAACCAAGAAGGAAAAATGCAATATATTTTAGAATAAACAGCCAATAGAAGTTAAGCCATGGTAGCCACTCAATCTCTTTATACTTCGTACATCTTTTTTATGAGGTATTCTATCCATCTTTCTACAATTTTACTATGAAATCACAACACTGGGAATGATACTACGTCATTACGTCCAAAAAATTTATCTGAAGATATAGTCGCTGTATTAGTGTTGGAAGTTTCTGGAACGTGTTTGCAACTAAGAATATGAGTAGTAAATTACTAACGCCAAGATCGGTATTAAGCCATACTCATGCACATACTCTCTTACCTAGCATACAAAGAGTATGAAGCTCCATTGCTGAAAGCATCTAGAGAAACAGATGAGAAAGTGTCGTTACAAAATTGAGCTGCTATGAGGATTGCATCATCATCTTGGTTCTGCAGTATTTGAAAGTCATGTAAAGACTAAATCATTATTTTCCACATAACATATTATATGAAGGCAGTGATATATTAGAACTTATAAGTTAAAACTAACTACATGGAATTCCAAAAGTGCAGTTCAGATTTTTCTTTCAAAAGATTGGTAAAAATTCAAACCTCATCCAGCAAAATGACAAGATACTCTGTTGGAAGTAACCGTGGAGTGCCAAATCCTTCTCTTGCAGTACGAAGGTAACATCCAGTGATCAAAACCTCCCTGCCTTTCCTAAGAATCCCATTTGGTGTTTCGACCAACTCATAATACCTATTCAGTTGGCATCAGATGCTTGTAAGAATCTCTAAACAGACAACATAAACAAGCAGTCAAACTCAACATAATCTCATCTCTTATGGAAAAGCATACCTGCGATGTAGATAGAGATCAATGGTGTTGGAGCTCCAAACATCCCCTAGTGTAAGCATGAATATGTTTGTACCTGGAAGAACATCAGCATTGATGATAACAGCTTCCAAAACGCTGTTGATGGACAAAAAATTCTTCTCATAAATCGAGTCTATTGTGACTGTATTAACAAGTCTTCTTCTTCTGTGAGTCTTTTTCAACTGATCTATGAGTTCTGGCTTCTTCTTTGACATTCCTGACTTGTTTTGTTCATGCCATGCCTACCAAAAAAATTCAAGATTAGGCGGATAATCATCCAGACCTTAAGACTGTCAAATCACTGCATAAACAGGCTCAAAAGCAAAGTCAAAGCTGTATCTCATTGACCAAGCTGCGAAACGATTTCTCGGAAAAGAAAACAAACAAAAACGACAATATGTAGAAAAATAATTTCTGAATAAAGACACGAAGTTCTGTTTTCTGAAGCCGGAATTCCTTTGAAGGCGACAAAACAATTCATACAATTTAGACTACTGATTTGGTGGTCTCTGTTTCCTTAAATCTAAAAACATCAAAATCAAAGGTAAGAGAGAGAGATAGAGATGCAACACCTGAGAGAGGTCAGACAGTAGAATCGCGGCAGTGACACCGCTCGAATAAGCAGTACATGTTTTCAAGATACGAGAGGCGATCCAGCCCCAACCTGGACCGCTAGCCTCAGTCGTGGTTCCGTTAGAATCCCTCTTAGTCTCTCCTTCCTCATCTTCGTCTTCTTCCGGTGAAATCACAGTTCTGGCATAGTCGATGAACGCCAAAAAGGAATCTTTTACTTCTTCCTGGTCATCGATTTCCATGAGCGATAATCTGTCTGTAACACCCATCAGAGATAATATGCCAAATCGAAGCCCTAAATTTGCCGGTACTGAAATCGCCCGGGTTTATCCAGGATTTAGGACATTTAACTAGTAGTACTTTCGCGGGGAGATTAATTTTAAAATTAAAAATGGAAATAGACTTTTTTCTTTTTTTTTTCTTTTTTGACGCCGGATAGCTGTAATTTTATTAAAAGGAAAAAATAGACATTCTACCTCGAAATCAGTACTAATTTATAAATACAGTCAGTCATATTCAATAATAATCCCGGCAATTACCGGATTAATTAAGGTATGAGCTCATTTTTAGATGTCATAAGTTGATTGTTTTCACCAAAACGCCCTAATTTTCAAATCTTTACACATTCACCCACTATATTTATCTTTGCTTCTCACCCCCATATTTTTTCAAGCACTATTTTATTCTCCCTCGACTGAATCTCCCTAACCTCTGGGAATCAAGATTAACATCCAGCTTCAAAGGATCCAACGACAGCTTCAAGCGTAAAAAAGCATCGAGGTTAAAGCCGCTCCCAGTTTCAGTGTCCTCGCGCCTCTCAGAGCTCTCGGGTTGCTGATTAGATTGGTTAACTTCGGCTTTACCCATGTTTCTAAGAGTAGTAGTTAACCTGTTGTTGTCATTGTTCTGACCAAAGTTCAAAAGCCTTTTAACGGTGTCTAAAGCCGGATCGATAATATCCAAGAATCCCGTGACCCACGACGCATCATCAACAACCTCTGTACGCTGTTTTGCAAAGAAGAATTCACATGAATATAGAAATTCAACATATATATATGGAATGTGTACAAATATTCATGCTAGAAATCACGAATGTGTACAAGAGCTTACTTGTTGGAAATAGAGGTTACGAATTTCCTCAGCACGTTCAGAGTCTCCTTGATCTTCCTCAAGTTGTGCCCATGTCATCCATGTAACGTAGCTTTGTGAGTTAATGTTCAATGATGATCTGAACAGTCTTCTTGCTGCTGAAAGGTTTCCTGCTCTCTGCTCTAGAACTCCCCACGCCTGTCAAGACAAAGGATTTGTTTCAGCATTGTCCACATATGCTAAAGTTTTAGTAATCTTGTTGCGTACTTTATGATTCCAACAAGTTTTTGGTTAGTATCGAATACTCTTTATAGATTTTACAATGTATATGTTCATTCACTGAGATAGGACTTGGAGATGAAAGAATGCTCATTACTTATACCTGTAAACAACGAGCAGCACTTTCGGTAGTTGCATCAATGGAGAGAGCTCTTTGGTAAAGTTCTCTAGCTGTTGATGTGTTTCCTTCTTTCCATTCCATCCAACCCCAAGCCTGAACCAGAATACACTTACAACGATTATTTTCTCCTCCATATAACCAGTAAGGACTCGTAAATTCACTAGCCATATAGAACTTGGTAAATCCAAAGTCTACTAAGTGAATGGGTTAAGTTTCTTTACAATTTGAAATCACTAAAAGGGAGTAAAGTTAAGTTAGCAAAAGATCTAAAGCTCAAACTTTCAAGAAAAATATAAACCAGAACAATTTGGGTCAATCTAATGTAAAATACAACAAATGTTACTTACAATCCAAACAGGTTGATGTCTTGGGTCAAGCTCTGATGCTTTCCTTAGTAAAGCCCGGGCAAGATTAGCAGATGTGTGTTTGTACTCCAGTAAGCCAAGAGACTGAAGGAGAACAGGGTCTCTAGGATTTAGCGCATGACCTATCTTCAGAAGCTTTCTTCCACGCTCAACATTACCTACTCCAGCTTCAAACACCCCCCACACGTGCCACGCAAACCTATTCTTGGGGCTTGCTTGGACAGCTTTCTGTTAACAAAAGCAAAAAAGAAATGTGCAATCAGAGCCTGAAGCTTTCGAGTGGGAAATAGAAAAGAGGTCGTAGCAGTACCTCAAAAAGCTTTCTAGCAGCTGGGTATCTCTCCTGCTGTATCTCCAACTGTGCCCATGCCTGTTCGTAAAAATGAACATGTAGCAAGAAAAGAGAGTCTCACTCAAAACATTTTTTATATTCTCATTACAAGCCACAAGAAACTGAATCCTGATCAAAAAGAGACATGGGCGGGTAAAATTTTGGTTCCCGGAAAACTGAAGTATCATTATGGCCTTTTTTTCTTTACACATTTATCTGTCGTTATCTATCCTACGATACACCTTAGTGGAGTGGCATTGGACTAGCTCAAATCATAATTCATAAACATGTATGATGATGCGAAACACTTACCAACCAACTGGCACAACTCTTCGAATTGCATATGGTGGCCTGCTTGAACAGGTACCTTGCTTGTTCGTACCGATCAGCTTTGGCCTCCAACAAGGCAAGTGTTTGGTAGATATACTCGTTTCTGCCACAAAACTTGAGTCCTTTAGCAAGCAGATTCCTAGCTTTACTAATATTTCCTTGTTTTATCTCCAGGTTCGCCCATCCATGCCAGGCTGCAACATGCTTCTTGTCAGCCACCGTAGCTGCATCAAACAATTCTCTGGCCCTTCTTACATTTCCCAATCTGTTTTCCAGGACAGCCCAACACTGTTCCAATAACAAAAATTACGTTGTTGGTGCAGGATAAAACGGTACATGGTAACCGCATGAAAAACGAAAAAAACCATGCAGCACCTGCCAAATATATGCATTCTCTCCCTGTGTAGCTTGACACCCTTTCTCATACACGATTCGAGCTTCAGCTGACTTCGATTGTTTGCTTAGTATCTTCCCCAATTGCACGTACGGTCTCCCATCCTCCGGCCAGTAAGCTATGCACTTAGAACCCAACAAGAAAGGATTAGACTCAATAGACGTCTACTTGCTACATTTATCTCACTTTTCAATGACAACTGACAGGTCTACAGATAATCCGGGGATACTCGTCCAGAAGAAGATAAACAATCCATGGTACTAATTTTAAATTGGAAAAATCGTTTAAATGTAAAGATCATTATTTTCAGTGTTATCCTCCACATTGATTGTTGGAGATTGCATGATCATATATTGAATGGCCCTGACCAAACCAAACGGCAGAAGAAATCGATGTTACCTTCTCCAGAATCTTCTCAGCGTCTTTGTACCTGAAATTCCTCGCAAGAACCTTTGCTCTGTATAGAGATAAGTCCAGATTCACCGTAAGTGGCTGCTCTTGAGCCCTTGCAGCGGCCGCGGCTGAAGACGAAGACGACGACTCCGATCTCTCCGGCTCAAATATCGGCATCTTCTTCGCTATGTTACTCAGACCAGCATCGATCCTCGCTGGATATTTTTTTCCCTCTTCTTCACTAGATTCCTTATCAAAATTCTCCAACAACGGCCTTCGAACTACCAATACTCCCTCCGAGTTAGATTCCACTCCCTCGTCATTCGTAGATGATACACCTGAAGAAGACCTGTCGACGACTGCATATAGAGACGTTTGCTTAGATGAGCATGGATGATGTGAGAGAAACGATTGACCGGAGATTCCATGAGGACCGCCGATATGAATCTTCGCCG
Source organism: Lepidium didymum (assembly GCA_963920545.1). Taxonomy (NCBI): domain Eukaryota; kingdom Viridiplantae; phylum Streptophyta; class Magnoliopsida; order Brassicales; family Brassicaceae; genus Lepidium; species Lepidium didymum. The sequence continues at coordinate 7,455,146 of OY986979.1, read as the reverse complement.
CTGGTAATTTACAGAGATTCTCAGGAATTTGAGAATGAGCAAGCAACGATAGAGACAATGAAGAAGTATTCGCCGGAGAAGGAGATGAAGATGAAGAAGCCGGCACAAAGAAGAAGTGCATTGTTTTAAAAAAAGCATTAACTGTTAAAACCGTTCGTGAGCCTTCATGGATGAGAGACAGTGAAGCTAGGCAGGCTCGAGAAAGATGAAGATGGTCCGGTAAATTACAATATTACCCCTACACTAATTTGAGCTTATATGTATTTTGTACGTTACATTAAGGGTGAAGTGGTAGTTGCACTGGAGAGTACTACTGTGCAATATTTGGCCACGTTGCTAAAGTATTTCGATGGCTTAGCTGAATTGGATATCAGAGACACGTGGTTGTTTCTTATTGGTTAAATGTTATGAGGGAGATTCTTAGCCAAAGAACCAGTATGTACAATCAGGTGCGGATAGGTGCATGATTAAGTTTAGCTGTCATCCAATCATATCTCGTCAGAGATAAGACTAAAACAAGAGGTCAAGGAAGGCAGGGTCTGCTCTGAATAATTTATTAATTACAAATAATTTTGCTCTTTCTATTCAATTTTTATTTTCCCTACAACAATGATGCGTCACCGAGGTTTGTACATCTCTTAAAGGCCAAAACAATACTATTTAATATAATTATCATTTGTGAACAGACCTCTCCCATACTATTTAATATGCCATCCTTCAATCTTTTCAATGAAGTAATACTTAAAAAAAAAACAGTGTAATGTATAAGTTAATCATTACTATTTATTAAACCAAACGAACACATTTTTAATTTTCATTTTAAAATTTATACCTTTTATCATATAAAGTTAATCATTTTCCGACCAAAAAATAGAGCTAATCATTTGATATATATAGGGATGTTATTATGGGTAAAAAAACCTGACCCGAGTCCAAACCCGAAATAAATCTACCCAAAAAAAACCCAAAACAGAAAAACTCAATAAGACTCAAGTCTTATTAAGACTACCCAAATAAAACCCAGAAAATTTTGGGCTTTATATGGGTACCCATTTATTTTTGTTTTATTTTTAGATTTGTTTGTAGTTTTCAATAATTTCTTTAAAAAATATATATTTAATATTTAAATTTTGTAATAAATCTATAGTTTGACAAAATTATCCATGCTCTAAAATTCTTCCACGAAAATCAGAGCTTAAATCAGTTGACTTTTCATAACGATTTTGGCATTTTAAACAGTTTTAAAATAAATAATATTTTATATATAATTAATTAATTATATATAGTATAAAGATAACCAAAAAAACCTTAATCACAGTAGTTATGAATTTTTTAAAAAATTAAAATTTAACAAAAATTAAACCGCCTAATTTCCAGCTAAACCGCCTAGTTTGCTTTAGTCTGACTAACGATTTGGTCCCATTTAATTTTATAATTTTCTAGCAACTCTTAATTTCTAATTATTGCATAAAGTAAGTGGAAATCATTACTTAAATCATTACCTAAATCATCCAAAATCTTTTAGATATAATAGTTTCATAAAAAACACAAGTACGACAATAAAATGAAACAAAAATATTATTTAGATCTCATATTCTTGAGCTGCTTGTCATGGATGTAATGTCTTCAATTTCGTCATCAAAATCATCTTCTATATCACCTAAAATTTCAAAATATAAATGAATTCATCAATTTAAATGAATAAATTCCAAAATCTAAAATTGATTTTTTACCTCTAATCTCGGAAAAACCACGTAACCAATTTCTTGTACATAGCAAAGCTTGAACATTTCTTGGAAGGAGACGATTCCTGTAAGAATTCAACACTCGACCTCCTATGCTAAAAGTGGATTCTGATGCCACTGTGGTGATTGGAATACTGAGAATATCACAAGCTAGAGAAGTCAAATCACCAAACCGTTGTCCGTTGTTTTTCCAATAAGTCAGGACATCCATATCTGTAAAAGACCTCAAATCTAATCTTGGTTCATCCAAATACATGTCTATATTAGATTTGGTATTATCTGAGTCAGAAATGATGCTTCTCTCAAGTTCAAAGAGTTCCTGTATCATAGAAACATACTAAATGTGATAAATTCTATAAAGTAAATGATAATGTGAGAATGAGAAAAGACACTTACAAAATTAGGATCATCTTCTAATGGTGACTCAGTAAGAAGTCCATCAGGAGTTGGGGTTGGGGTTGTGGTGAAAGTGGAAGAAACTTGAGTCTTGGTGTGATATTCTTTATAAAGATCCTTCAAGTTTTGCTTAACAATACTAATTTTTTCCTCTGAAGTACTCGGATCCACCTTGTCATAAGCAGATTTGAGGATTTGAAGCTTTAACCTCGGATCCAAAACGGCTCCCATAGCTAAAATGATACTATACTCATCCCAATATTTAGCAAACTTGGACTGCATACCCTTAGCCATAAATTCCACTCTACTATCACCACAATCAGCATATTTTATCAACAAACACTCAATTTTCCACACTTGTAGAAAATACACGTTGGCTGTAGGATATTTGACCCCAGAAAAATATGTAGTGATCACACTGAAAGGCTTCAATAGATCACAAATTTTCTCACCAAGATCCCACTCATCTTGTGAAGGTAACGACTTATAATTTCTATCATATTCTTTCACGCTGACAAATGCCTTACGAAACTTCAATGCTCTAGCAAGCATATCATAAGTGGAGTTCCATCGGGTAGGAACATCTAATGACAATCCAGCTCCACTCCTAATCCCTACACTTTCAGCACAAACTGCAAATGCGTCTTTTCTGGAATCTGATGCTTTGACAAATTTAACACTATCTCTGATATTTTCTAAAAGATTAGTAGCTAGTGACAATCCTTCCTTAACTATCAGATTCAATATATGTGCACAACATCTAACATGAAAGAATTTCCCATCAGAAAACAATCCACCACCACTAATCATCTGGAGACGATTCTTAAGAATTCTTTGCATACTATCGTTACTAGTAGCATTATCCAATGTCATAGAAAACACCTTCTTCTCTAAACCCCATTCTTTCAAGCAACCCATAATCATTTTAGCTAATTCTTCACCGGTATGTGGAGGTTTCATATCAATGAATGCAATAATCTTGTTATTTAAGGTCCAAGTAGCATCTATATAATGAGCAGTCAAGCAAATATACCCAGTCATGGTGCTACGAGCTATCCATAAATCAGCCGTAAAACAAACTCGACCTTTGAAATCTGCAAACACTTTTTTCAACTTTTCTTTTTCTACCTCATACCTCCTAAAAACATCATTTCCAGCTGTCTGTCTACATATAGGCTCGCAATTAGGATTCAAATACCTATCTCTAGCTCTAACCTTTTCATACTCCACATATCTAAAAGGCAAATCATGGTAAATAATGATTTCACTAACCATTTGTCGATCGACTTTATGATCATATTTTCTCTCTTCTCTTGGTTGTGGAACTCTCTTTGGACATCAATCTAAATGGCGCTTTAAAGCTGATGTTCCATGGTTTGATTCCGTGATTAACTTCTTATTACAATGAATGCAACGACCTCTTTGTTTACCATCTGATTCTACTCCAACTGGTACAAATTCTTTCCAAACACTAGACCTTTTGCGTTTATTAGTTGCTTGAGTAGACTGAATTGCACTTTGCGTTGCTTCTTGAGTTTCAACCTCCTCATTCATTGTGGTATACTCATTCTCAGCATTTAGAGCTGCCATTGTTTCCAAAGACTGTGAATCCATCTACAAAAACCAATAAACAATACAAAAGAATCCAAATGAAAATAATAATTTGGAATTTTCACATAATGCCAACGCTCATAATAATGAATCTCTACATTCTTTTCTTCCATTTACCTCCAACGCTCAAGTCTCACGCTCACACTCAGCTCAAGTCTCCTCTGCATCTTTAGAGATATAGAAATTACATTTGTAGCGATAAGAACATTACAATACATATTGTGCAACTGGAATCTGACCAACCACAAGAAAATATATGACCAACGATGACATCTATTCTTCTAACAACATAACGTTCCCAAATCGGAACTTAATTAAAAGCATAAGACTAAACTAAAACCTAACTGAACCCAAATCAGAATCTTACAAAGCAACGATGAGAACGCAACGACGGATGGAAAAAATAAACACCACGACGAGAGAGGAAGAAAACAATGGAGCTGGTGAAGACAACGTTCTCAATTTGTTTCGACAAAAAAATGGTTGTTTATCAATTTGTACACTATAACGCAAAACCTGGTTGAAAGGAATTAAGGGTTTCTTCCAAATTTTACAGCAATAATCTTAATTTAAAAAAAAAGAGATGGGTGAGATATTAATTTTGTTTTAAGCCCAATGGGTACCCATTATCCAATGGGTAAAACCCGAATAAAATTTATTGGGTTTGGGTATCCGCCCATTTGAAATATAGTTAAATTTTTATAGCTAAACGGGTTTTTAAGCATGTAATAATTTATGGGTTTCGGGTACCCATTGGGCTTAAACCCATTTTAACATCCCTAGATATATATAATGTTTAAAAATAATGGTAGGTTATGATAAAGGCCGATGGCAAACAAGAAGAAATGAAGACAATAACAAGTGATTAAACGTGAGACTGTGATAATAAACTCATTTTTAATGTTTTTCTCTCTTCCGACTATCTTTCGGATTCGACGGCTCTCTTCTGCGACGATTATCTTTCAGAGAGACCGTCCTTTCGTAGCCGTCGGTGGAGGTCAACTTCCGGTTTGCCGGTAACTGTCCGGAGTCTTCTTTGGCTTCGGTTTTTAGGTTTGTTTTTGGTTTGGTTTTAGCTTTACATCTTGAATCGTTGAATTCAAATCTAAAGCTTCTTTTACTTCTGTACTTTGATTTCTTTTTCTTTGTTTTTGACTTTGTGTTTCGTTTAGTTTTCTATGTTTTCGTTGTTTGTGTTTTATAATTTTCAGTTTTCTATCCTTTTAATAATCCGATTTCGTAATCGGAGTTTTGTTAATTTTGGATATATTGGTTTTCACTGCTCTACGCCGGAAGCTTCGCAATCATCCCTTTCACAGGTTTTGTCTTCTCCACGTTTAATTCTTCAGCTGCCTTCCGTCACTCAACCAAGGAAGGTCATGATGGGTCAATATCGGAATTACTAAGTTAATTCCGAGGCGTTGAAGTTTCTGGGAAGTCATCGCCGGTGACTATGTCGATGATTGCTTCAGAAGTTTTTGGGCAGGGTGCTTTGGAGCTAAGATCCATATGTGAGCAAAAGAGATCTCAGTTCATGCAGGACGGAGCTCCGATGAAGCTGGTCTTCACACACTGTCAGTCTGGAATAGACACGTGTCGTCGGAATTGTCTTTGGATCATCAAGTGTCATCGGATGGGAGAAGAAGAGAAGCTGATGTGGACTTCTACACTTTTCTTTGTGTGGACTTTATTTTTCTCCTTTGCTTCACTGGGGTGTTACGGAGTGGATATCCGGCCCAATTTGGCCGATCCGTATCCGTATCCGGCGGATACTAAGATTCGTGATCCGTATCCATATCCGAAAGGGCTGGATATCCGCGGATATCCTTTTTTTATATATATTTTCTAAATGGGCCGGATATTTCTTAAATGGGTCGGATATTTCTTAAATGGACCGAATATTTTTTAAATGGGCCGGATATCCGCTCCGTATCCGGCCCATTTAGGTTTGGATCCGTATCCGTATCCTAAATGGGTCGGATATCTGCTCCGTATCTGCTTCGTATCCGCTCTGTATCCGCCCCATTATATCATCCGATCCGTATCCGTATCCGCCGGATATTTAAATTTTCGATCCGTATCCGTATCCGTTTGGTCCGGATATCCGTGTTACGGATCAAAATTTGGATACGAATACGGATATTCGGCGGATCACGGATCATGATTAACACCCCTATTTGCTTGTAAGTTGTAACCTTTCAAAGGCCCATTAGAGCATTTTCTAATAAAAATAGATGATAAAAAAATAACCGTGAGACTGCGGCCCAAACTCTTTTTCAAAAATAAGAAAAATGGGCCCAAAACTTTCATGCACACGAAATTTTTCAATCTTTTCTGCTGCTTTTTCTCTTTTTTCATTTTTATTAATATATATTTATGTCCCTTTGTATATTGATTGAAACCTCTGTTCTTTTAAAAAGGAAGATAAATTGTACGATATGGTGGGTATACTATCATCGAATAATCCAAATTTATCTCTACAACTTTAAAACATTGTCGTTATTAGAACACTTCAATTAGAAGTTTCAATCATATTTATAGCAAAAAATCTATTAGAATTGAGACTGTTCAATGCATGAGCTTCGTTTGGTATATTCGATTTACATACTAACAAGATGAATCCAAGACGTAATTTTATATTAATCTTCTATCGGCTTTCTTTTTGGCATTTATTAAACCAAAAGCTAATTTTCGTCGTTATATTAACCTTTTTGTTGTTTACTGAGTGAGAAAACTTAATTATTTAACTCTTGTCTTCGTAAACCTTCTTTTTCCCTTATAGTTTAGCTATGTATTTAATTTATTTTAGTTAGGTAGTAACTAAATAATTGTTTCATGCAGAGATGAAAACAATGTCTGAAACAGAAGATATAAGAAACTTTCCACACTGTGTTTAACGATGACACATTACACATATGGTATTACTTAAGTTTTGCATTATGGTCTCTGTATCTACTAAAGCTAAGACTATAAAAGTTGAGTTAAAACAAGTTTTTGAGATGACAGATAGTTTTTGCGATTTGAATTTGGTATTGATGATGCGACATTGATTTGATTAAATATAGATGTCCTTTAGATTCGACCATTCCAGGGGCTACCACGCGCCATGGGCCCAGGGGCCACGTGCGTCCACTATAGAGAATAAAGCATAGCCCACGTGATATTGGGCCAACAAATCTTGGATCTTTCTTCCTCTAATAACGACAAAACCAACCTCTGGGTTCAATTGTTAATCGTACACGTTTTTGGGGTAATTTCATAAAAGTACAAAAGATAAAGGTGAATTAGAATAAATACGAACAAGTAGAGAAAAGCCAATCAGGAAGACGACAATACACTCGCTGACTCTTTGTCTCTCTCTTTCTCACAAACACACAATGCCTCTGCTTCATTAATTGGCTTCGGTAATCCAATTTTCTACACTTTTTGTGATTTTAATTTCTCATCATCTCTGATACCAATTTTTCCTCCTCTCGAAATCTTTACTCATTCGTTTTCCCGAGAAAATTCCAAGTCTTTTTGTTTTCTCTTTTGGAGTGCTGATAAAACTTCGAGATTTTTAGCTCCTGGAAAATTCTTTTTTTTTAAGTCCATTAGAATCTCTCGGTTTCAATTTTCGGCAGAATAACGAGAATAATTCTCTTGAAATTTCTCTGCTTTTTCTTTATATATATAAATATGATAATCTGACGTAATCTCGAGAATTTCCCCATCCTTTTGTTCTGTATTAAAGCTGAGAAAATCTTCAATCAAGAGCTGTCCGATGAGAAATTCGTCTTCGGTAATGAACTTTCAGTTGACGGGGACTTCTAGATTTCAAATACCTATGCGAAATTGACGCGGAATCCCTCCGTCTCTCGAAGTATTTCCGAGAAATTCTTCGATAAACGTTTACAAAATTAAGCGTATGGTTTCCGGAGTCGGTGGCGGAAGTGGAGGAGGTGGTAGCGGTAGTGACCGCGGTGGTGGCGGAGATGCAGCAGCGTCTTCAAGTCACCGCATCGACCATAGTCTCCACACAACTCATCACAGTAGAGAACAAGCTCAATCTTCGGGAACGAAATCGCTTAGGCCGCAGCAAAATCAGCCGCAGAGTCACACCGTGTCAATGAGCAAAGTAATTCAACAGTACACCGTTGATGCGAGACTCCATGCCGTATTCGAGCAATCCGGCGAGTCAGGCAAGTCCTTCGATTACTCACAATCACTCAAAACGACGACGTACGCATCCTCTGTACCTGAGCAACAGATCACGGCGTATCTCTCCAGGATCCAGCGAGGTGGCTACATTCAACCTTTCGGATGTATGATCGCCGTCGACGAATCAACTTTCAGAATCATAGGATACAGCGAAAACGCACGGGAAATGTTAGGGATAATGCCTCAATCCGTTCCAAGCCTTGAAAAACCGGAGATTCTAGCGATGGGAACGGATGTGCGATCTCTCTTTGCTCCGTCAAGCTCAGTTCTCCTCGAGCGTGCGTTTGTGGCCCGAGAAATTACACTGCTGAATCCGGTTTGGATCCACTCGAAGAACACTGGTAAACCTTTTTACGCAATTCTCCATAGGATCGATGTTGGAGTCGTTATCGATTTAGAGCCAGCGAGAACAGAAGATCCGGCACTCTCGATCGCTGGTGCGGTTCAATCGCAGAAACTCGCGGTTCGTGCGATTTCGCAGTTACAATCGCTGCCCGGTGGTGACATTAAGCTTCTCTGTGACACTGTTGTGGAAAGCGTCAGAGACCTCACTGGGTATGACCGTGTGATGGTCTACAAATTTCACGAAGACGAACACGGTGAAGTTGTAGCCGAGAGTAAGCGAGATGATCTAGAACCTTACATTGGTCTACATTATCCAGCTACTGATATTCCTCAAGCTTCACGGTTCTTGTTTAAACAAAACCGTGTTCGTATGATCGTAGATTGCCATGCCACGCCGGTTCTTGTAGTACAAGACGATAGGTTCACTCAATCAATGTGCTTGGTTGGTTCTACTCTTAGGGCTCCTCACGGTTGTCACTCTCAGTATATGGCTAACATGGGATCTATAGCATCTTTAGCAATGGCAGTTATAATAAACGGCAATGAAGAAGATGGGGGCAATGTGGCGGGAGGGAGAAATTCGATGAGGCTTTGGGGTTTAGTTGTTTGCCATCACACTTCTTCGCGTTGCATACCGTTTCCTTTAAGGTACGCTTGCGAGTTTCTGATGCAGGCATTTGGTTTACAGTTAAACATGGAATTGCAGTTAGCTTTGCAAATGGCAGAGAAGCGCGTTCTAAGAACACAGACATTGTTATGCGATATGCTTCTGCGTGACTCGCCTGCTGGAATTGTTACTCAAAGTCCTAGTATCATGGACCTAGTAAAATGTGACGGTGCAGCGTTTCTTTACCACGGAAAATATTACCCGTTGGGTGTAGCTCCGACCGAAGTTCAGATCAAAGACATTGTGGAGTGGTTGCTTGCTAATCATGCAGATTCAACCGGATTAAGCACTGATAGTTTGGGCGATGCTGGATATCCCGGTGCCGCTGCGTTAGGGGATGCTGTGTGTGGTATGGCGGTTGCTTATATAACGAAAAGGGATTTCCTTTTCTGGTTTCGTTCTCATACTGCAAAAGAAATCAAATGGGGAGGCGCTAAGCATCATCCTAAGGATAAAGATGATGGACAACGGATGCATCCTCGTTCGTCCTTCAAGGCCTTTCTTGAAGTTGTTAAGAGCCGTAGTCAACCATGGGAAACTGCAGAAATGGATGCGATTCACTCGCTGCAGCTTATTCTTAGAGATTCTTGTAAAGAATCTGAGGCAGCTATGAACTCGAAAACTGCAGATGGTGCAGTTCAGCCTCTTAGGGATATGACAGGAGAGCAGGGTATTGATGAGTTAGGTGCAGTAGCTAGAGAGATGGTTAGGCTCATTGAAACTGCAACTGTTCCTATATTTGCTGTGGATGCTGGAGGCTACATCAATGGATGGAATGCTAAGATTGCAGAATTGACAGGTCTCTCAGTTGAAGAGGCTATGGGGAAGTCTCTCGTTTCTAATCTAATATATAAAGAGAATGAAGAAACTGTCGATAAGCTTATTTCTTGTGCTCTCAGAGGTATATATAGTCCTCCAAGATGTTGTCTCTATGGTATATACAATTCGCAGGTATTTGATCATTTGTTGCATTTGGTAATCAATGCAGGGGAAGAGGATAAGAATGTGGAGGTGAAGCTGAAAACTTTCAGCCCCGAACTTCAAGGGAAAGCGGTTTTTGTGGTCGTCAATGCGTGTTCGAGCAAGGACTACTTAAACAACATTGTTGGTGTCTGTTTTGTTGGACAGGACGTTACCGGTCAGAAAATCGTAATGGATAAATTCATTAACATACAAGGAGATTATAAGGCCATTGTCCATAGCCCAAACCTGCTAATTCCGCCAATCTTTGCTGCGGATGAGAACACTTGCTGCTTGGAGTGGAACACCGCGATGGAAAAGCTTAGCAGTTGGTCTCGTAGTGAAGTGATTGGAAAAATGCTTGTTGGGGAAGTGTTTGGGAGCTCTTGCAGGCTAAAGGGTCCTGATGCGTTAACAAAGTTTATGATTGTATTGCATAATGCAATCGGTGGCCAAGAGACGGATAAGTTCCCATTCCCATTCTTTGACCGCAATGGGAAGTTTGTTCAAGCACTACTGACTGCAAACAAACGGGTTAGTATCGATGGAAAGGTCATCGGGGCTTTCTGTTTCTTGCAGATCCCAAGTCCAGAACTGCAGCAAGCTTTAGCAGTCCAACGAAGGCAGGAGACAGAGTGTTTCACAAAGGCGAAAGAGTTGGTTTACATTTCACAGGTGATAAAGAATCCTTTGAGTGGTATGCGTTTTGCAAACTCATTGTTGGAGGCTACAGACTTGAATGAGGACCAGAAGCAGTTTCTTGAAACGAGTGTTTCTTGCGAGAGACAGATCTCGAGGATTGTAGGCGACATGGATTTTGAAAGAATTGAAGATGGGTGAGTTTAGTTAGAATTTTCTACAGAATGGTTTTGTTTATTTCACAAATAGGACCAAATCCCAATTTTAATTTTGCATTTCATCAGTTCGTTTGAGCTAGAGAAAGCGGAGTTTTTTTTGGGAAGCGTCATAAACGCAATTGCAAGCCAAGCTATGTTCTTGTTGAGGGAGAGAGGTCTTCAGCTGATCCGTGACATTCCTGAAGAGATCAAACTGATAGCTGTTTATGGAGACCAGTCAAGAATTCAACAGGTCTTGGCTGAGTTTTTGTTAAGTATAATCCGGTATTCACCATCCCAAGAGTGGGTGGAGATCCACCTACGCCATGTTTCAAAGCAAACAGCTGATGGATTCACCGCTATCCGCATAGAATTCAGGTACAATTCTAACGTTCCATTGTCATCACCCGTAATTGTAATTACGCAACCTTGTTTTTGTTCAGATTTATAAGTTTCCACTCTTTGATGATATATGAATAATACAAACTTAATGTTGGATAGATATGAACTTGATTTTAGCTTTTTAAAACAATACACGTTTTATTTCTTGTTAAATAATTGTATGGATCGGTTATATTGGTGATGTTACTGATCAAATGGGATCACTTAAACTGGATTGGACGCATCTAGAAAACTATAGAGTTAGATAGGCATTGATTGTAGCATTATCGAACCGGCTCAAATGTTTTAAAATTTGTGTGATCTGCTACGTCTGTTTCAGAATGGCGTGTCCAGGTGAAGGTCTGCCTCCAGAGCTGGTTCGAGACATGTTCCATAGCAGCAGGTGGACGAGCCCTGAAGGGTTAGGTCTAAGTGTATGTCGAAAGATTCTGAAGCTCATGAACGGTGAGGTTCAATACATCCGAGAGTCAGAACGCTCATATTTCCTCATCATTCTCGAACTCCCCTGTCCTCTGAAACGCACGTCTTCAAACGCAAACACCAGCACCGGCGGCGGCGGGGGCATGATGTTGATGATGCCATATTAGTCAAACATAAGTTGGCAGGAGAGTTTGTATCATTGGTCTGTGTGTGTGTCTAACAGTGCCAAAGGAGGCTAGAGAGTTTTTTTTTTTGGTTTTCGGTGAGATTAGTAGAGAAGATGAGATGTTTGCATTCAGTCCAGCTTAGCTCGCCGGGTAAAGAAACGTAACAGTAGTTATAGAGAGTTTCAAGACTTGATTTCCTTTAGTTGTATTGTGTATATTGATAACTCTGAGAGAGCCAAAGGAATGTGAAAAAGAAGAGAGATATGATTGACCAATCTTATCTAATTGTTACTTCTTATTACTACCAACACTTCCGGCGACGGCCCCAGCTGTTGTCGGCGGCATGCAACCTTGTGTTTCTGAAGAAAATGTACCGGAAAAAACAAAGTTCTGAGATGAATATGATAGTTATGGATATTGTATTACATGTTCATTGAAAATTAAAAAGCAATATAAAATTGTAATAAGACTATACATTTTGACAGGATGAATATCGTCACAATTTAGTTACAAAAGGTTTTAATTTTATCATATATTCACAGTAAAAGATTTATTGGTAATTTAATGAAAAGAAATAAGAAATTCTGTATATTGAAATGCAAGTAAGTAAGAATTGCCTTTTTCTCACAATTTATTTGTAGGATAACGACACACTAAGAGATTCAGGAAGAAATGAAAATGATAGTGGAGATTCGACATTCAATGCGGCCACCAAATCTAAAGTAGTTGAGAAACTCTGTAAATGTAAAAGAAAATGACCTCGTAGTTTTCTTCGAACTAGTAGTACTTGTTTTGAATTTTCCCCCACGTTCTATTTACTTTATTAAAAAATTCTTATGAAATCAAATTGACTGGTCGATAAAATATTAAAAAATGGAACTCTAGTGTATTATGGAGACAATGAAGAAGTGTAGCTACTAGCTACTAGGTACAAGCTGTATACAATGTTCGATACGTAAATGAAATAAAGTAAAGATCGATGACAGGTTATGATAGGAATATGAGATCTCTTAATAGTATAAAAGGAGGCACGTGGTGTGTCACTCATTAATTGCTTCATAGAAAATTTTGGACATGAGAGATTGAGACATAAGTATTAGGAAAGTATATATAATCCTCACACTGATTCTGTAAATTGTAACGTTATAATCTTGTTTCCTTGTATAGCTTGACTCAAGGTGTATATAGAGAGTACTCTCTCATTCTAATAATAATATCAATACACATATTTAATATGGTATCAGATTTCCTATAGGTTTAAACTTATTTTTTTTTCCACCGCCTCCTTTCTTCTTCTCCTCTTCTCTTCGTTTTCTATCTCTGCGTCTCCTTCTCTGTTTCATTTCTGTTCCAAATATGTCTACTGAGCATGCAGAGAAACGCGATATGAAGAAGAACTTGAAGGCCTCTCAACCATATCTCATTATGCTCTCTCTACTTACTACTTACTATATAATGGTGTTCGTACCTTAGTCAAATGAGGTTATAACAATTGTATACAATTACAAAATACTAGAGCTTCACATCTATTGAAGATATGGGGAGAGTATCTTTTGGATTTCTGGGGTTGATACTTGCGGTGGTGGTGGTGATGTATAAGATTAGAGAAAGAGACGTTAGGAGGTGGTGCTGGTGGTGGACTTGGAGGTGGGAAAGGTTTTGGTGACGGTGGAAGTGCTGGTGCGGGCGAAAGTTTTGGTGGTGGTATAGGTGAAGGACATGGTGGTGGTTTAGGAGGTGGCATTAGTGGAGGCCAAGGTGGAGGTACTGGTGGTGGTACTGGCGGAAGTGCCGGTGGAGGCATTGGTTGTGGTGCCGGAGGAGGTGCTGGTGGTGGATTTGGAGGTATTGGTGGTGGAGCTGGTGGTGGTCTAGGTGGTGGTGCGGGTGGAAGACTCAGAGGAGGACATGGTGGAAGTATAGGTGGTGGTGCCGGAGGAGGATCTGGTGGTGGTGCGGGTGGAGGACTCGGAGGAGGACATGGTGGAGGTATTGGTGGTGGTGCCGGAGGTGGTGCTGGTTGAGGTGTTGGAGGAGGGGCCGGTAGAGGACATGGTGGAGGTATTGGTGGTGGTGCCGGAGGTGGAGCTGGTGGTGGTCTAGGTGGTGGTGCGGGTGGAGGACATGGTGGAGGTATAGTGGTGGTGCCGGAGGAACATCTGGTGGTGGTGCTAGTAGTTGTGCGGGTGGAGGACTCGGAGGAGGACATGGTAGAGGTATTGGTAGTGGTGCCGGAGGTGGTGTTGGAGGAGGGGCCGGTGGAGGCCATGGGGGAGGTATTGGTGGTGGTGCTGGTGGGGGATTAGGTGGAGGTGCTGGAGGAGGGTTTGGTGGAGGAGCTGGTTGTGCTGTTGGCGGAGGTGCATGTGGAGGATTTGGTGGTGGTGCAGGAGGAGGTCACGGTGGAGGAGTTGGTGGTGGTATTGGAGGAAGTTCTGGTGGAGGGTTTGGTGGAGGTGCTGGCGGAGGTGCAGGAAGAGGTCACGGTGGAGGAGTTGGTGGTGGTATTGGAGGAGGTTCTGGTGGAGAGTTTGGTGGAGGAGCTGGTGGGGTGCTAGCGGAGGTGCAGGTGGAGGATTTGGTGGTGGAGCAGGAGGAGGTCACGGTGGAGGAGTTGGTGGTGGTATTGGAGGAGGTTCTGGTGGAGGATTTGGCAGAGGATTCGGTGGTGGTGTAGGTGGAGGTGTTGGAGGAGGCTTCGGTGGAGGATATGGTGGAGGATTTGGTGGTGGGAGTGGTGCTGGTGGTGGATTTTAAGATATTGTAATTAAACATTCATACATAATCAGTTCTTGGCTTGAATTAAGCAAGGGCTATAGTTACTTATGTACCAAGTATCATATTTCCGCTTTACTCTGTTATGAACAAGAACAACCCATACGTAAAACATTTCCAATATTGTGTTCATTCAGGAATATATTATTAGAGATAAGGATACGTATATTATTAAAATGGAAACTATCTTATATAATGTGATTAAACAACATACGCTTCTAAATTTCTCTAAAAACATTTAGTCGAGAAAAAGAAAGAAAAGGAGAAAACTATTTGGTATAGAATACAGTCGAAGAAAAGTAGAGTTTTGGTTCTTCCTCATCTTCATATATGTTAGAGTCAATGCCACACCAAAACATAAGGAACTCTTAAGAGTTTTGCTCAAGCCAAACAGGCAGCCAAGACTTTCCATCAATAAAATCAATGGACAAGAATGACTCAACTTCTGGTTTGGTTAGCTCTTTGGCCCACTTTGATCTACGTTGCCTCTCAGCTCCTGGTCCATGACACTTGTACTCTCCATGGTACAAATTCCTGCTCGATTAAATCTCAAGAGTATTAGTACACTAAATCATTACTCGTTCAAACTAGGAATACAAAGATTGATAAGAGGACTCACTCAGTTGAGCCCTGGTAACTCCAGTTGGTCCAACCTTCGGGGACAACGGTCTTAGACAAGTAAGTCTTGGCAAATACGACTCGAGAATAAGGTCCTTTGGCTCTACCCAAATAAACCTCATCAATTCCATACACTTTGCCTCTTATGAACACATAACCTGTTTTTTCCTCTTCGCTTTCTCTATGGTGTGCTGTGATTGACCCGTAAGGTTTTACTCTCTTGTCCGATATTACAAATATCTCACAATTCTGAAACAAATTCTCATAAGTTAATACACTTCAATGTCGTATATATATTGATCATGTTTTAGAGAATATATAAAACGTACGTTGAAAATGGAAGTTGCACGACCGAAGATGAAATCGATAGAGCCTTGGATGTAACATTGATGGTAGTAATGTCTACCTTTGTTATCAAACAAAGTGTTGTGCAAACTGTAGAACGCACAATGATAAAACGCTACTTTGTCAGCCGCCACAAACGCTGCCACCGATTGGTTATCAGACGTAAACGCCATTCCCACGGGTGCATCATTCTGTATCACCAATATATCATTAATTGATATAAATATATACACATTATAATTATATAAAATCAACATTAATTTGGTATACATACTCTGATGCTGATACCAAAAGCGACAAAGTGATTAGCTTCGACTTTGAAAGTGGCTGAAGCAACATTATCTGTTGCGCTTTGCGAAGATTCTATTACCGTTTTGCCTCTTCCATTACCTCTCATGAATATGAACGGCTTGTTCTCCGGAATGTGGACTCTCTCCCTTTTTATCCAAAAATAAAACACAAAAATCATATATTGTCAATAAATTATACTGATTAATTTTTTTTGATAGCTAATCAATCAACTGTAATTTAACATTAATCAGAAAAATGGATAGAGAGAAATCCGTAAAGGAACTTTTGTTTTTGGTAACTCAAAAGTTCACAAATCTTATGAGAAACTTCGACTATTCTTCTTGGTTAAACCCTTACTTCCATGTATACAAATGAGTTTAAAGTATGAGCCCATATTCGTGTAGGGTGACTTGGAAAATATGTTTTACTTTCTCATAGCATAGCAGAGAATCAAACCTGCGAACTCAAAGTCCTAGGCCCGCCCCTACTATTTAACCAAAAATTTCTTGTAGTAAAAAAACTTTCTTCATGACTTAAATTAAGTTATATATATTTTTGTAGTATTGAAATGGTTAAACCTCTTTAAGTAAACGTACTTGTAGACTCCTTTACGGACATGAACAATAATCCAACCAGAGTTACCAGCAGGAACAGCATCAATGGCTTTTTGAACCGATGTGTAATCTCCTTTTCCTTGAATATCGACAATTATCGTTCTATTTGTTGCGATTTTTTCAGTTAGAAGCGGTGCGTCGAATTTTGTCTTTTGCATTGCTGATGCGTCCGAACCCCATACGGACATTACAACTAGTGTTACGACAAGGATCATTCTTGTTCGATGATCCATCTTTTTTTTGCTATTTCTTCTTTTTTTTTTGTGAGTTTTTTGAGGTTTCTAGTTTTCTTTTTGAGATGGTGATGAGAGAAGTAGATTATATTGGTGAATGAAGAGGTTTAATTTAAGAAAATTGGTTTTTAAATTTAGGGTGTATCGTTGTTAATTTGTTTTGTTTTTGGGAGGCAAGGGATTTTGGAAGAAGAAATTATTTTTATCAGATTTTTATTTTTAGACATTAATTATTGATTAATGGACGAAGTGAAGGATATTTCTATCTTTGGTAATTATACAAGAAAAAAGTTAAGAATGTTGAACCGTTCATATATGTACATGGCCAATTGGGCCAAGCCCAATTGCTAAACCCAAATCAAAGAATAGTCCAGTCTGGCCCAACAAGAAGAGTCCATTTGGAAGAAAGCTCAACAATGGAAGAGACCCACATTCAGCGCCACCTGTCCATCACTAACGAGCAGACTTACATGCAGAGTGACACATGGATTCCACTGACGAGCTCATGTTCATCTTGAGCCTACTATAAAAGGGAGGCTAAGTTGAAGGAACAGAGAGGAAGGGGGAGGGGGAGGAAGGGGAGCTCGTTGAAGATTGAAGAGCATTCAACCAAAACCCAGAAAACGAAGAACACTTGAAGATCGACGAGCACAAATACTAATACTCAGAATCGACGAGCCCGAAACTCAGGGAGTAGATCGACGAACGTAAAATAGAAAAAGAATACACCAACGGAAAAACCTTAATAAGACAACGCTTCGACGAGCCTAAACACCCTAGTGGTGAAGCGTTCGTCGAACGTAAAGAAGGTTCGACGAGCCTAAACACCTTTACGTTCGACGAGCCTAAACACCCTAGTGGTGAAGCGTTTGTCGAACGTAAAGAAGCTTCGACGAGCCTAAACACCCTGTGGTGAAGCATTCGTCGAACGTAAAGAAACTAATACTAAAGAGTCATAGACGAATTCATTCGACCGAAGAGTCGTTGACGATCATCAAAGACTCGGTATACGAAGACCTCAACCCACAAAGTATTTCAACGAAGGAAATGATCACCTAAGGACCAAAACTACGAAATGGCTTGATTCCAGAAAAGGATACGTAGGCAGCCTATCGCGGCACAACCAAAACTCACAAAAGACGTTTGTATTCGCCGAGCGTGCTAAGACCGGTACGAACAATATAGTTTTTAACGAGATCTCTAAATAATTGTCGACTTATGTAACAAAATATTTTCTCATGATTTGTCTTTAATTATACAAGTTGGGACCCGGGCGCGATTTATATCATTGCAAATTAATTTATTAAACACTCTTAATAAGAAAAATATCAACTATTTCTGTGAGGAAAAAAAATCATCAACAATCAAACATTGCTTTGGCAAAGCCACTAATAGAGTAGATTGGTTATTCTTTCAAAAGATCATTGAATATATGTAGGCGGTCAACATGAATAGAACCTTGCATGACCATTGACTTTAAGGATTGAAGATAATATTTAGAAATATATGTCGTATTTGAGTAGTTCATTCTATGTTAGTCGTGGAAGTCATTATACTTTTCCATCAAAGAGCAACATGTCGACCCCCATGAGCTCTCCACCTTTTTTGACATTACAGGCTTCCCAAAAGTGCAAAAGCCTTACAATAACATGTTGTGAACTCTGACCAGCTTTCAATTCTGAAAAAGAGAGGTGGGAAGTTTCCATCTTGTTTAATTTAGTGTGAATTTGGAAGATGTAATTTGTAATGAGTGACAATGATCATTTGAAATTACCAAATCGTCTATTTATAAGAGAAGAGGTGAAGGAAGTTACATTTTGGAGAGTTAAGACAATATAGTGGAGCTAAATTAGTCATTACACTACAAGAAAACACTTAATTTGCGACATCTTTTTGCGATGGCAAAATGTTGTCGCAATTTTGCAATGTACTTGCAACACTTTTGCGACGTATTCTGAAAACTCGCAACCACGTCGCAATATTGCGACGTATATAAGTCTCGCAATATTGCGACGCGATTGCGATGTGTTTGGAACGTGTTTTCGATTCACATTCTGCCATCACAACTAGATAGCAAATTAGCGCTGTTTTTGCGATGCTTGACTTCCATAGCAATCATGCGAGGCTTTTGCGATGTGTTTGCGATATTTTTTCCTACATCGCAAATACATAGCAAATATTTCCCTTTTCTCTATAAATAACCCACAATGTGATTGTGTTTTAACACCAAATCTTAGAGAGAGAAAGAATTTGTGGAGAAAGATAGAGGGGGAAAAAAATTTGATTTTTTTTTTAATATAGGAAAATGATGTATGAACATGAAGTGTTCAAAGTATGGCATGGATGTATAATCGGAAAGATCTGGAGACGGGAGAAGTGACGAAAGAGTTTCGAGATGGATTACGAGGATTCATAAACCAAGCAGCTAATAACCCATTTACTCCGAATGACGGTAACATCTTTTGCCCATGTGTTAAGTGTGGGAACACCAAATATTTGAATGTTGATATGGTGAAACGACATGTATATAATAGAGGATTTACTCCGAATTATTATGTGTGGTTTTCACATGGGGAGGGGTATAGCCTCGGTGTCGGGAGTAGTAGTATGAGAGTGGGTGTTGATGATCAACCTATTAACAATGCTAATTGCAATTATGGCGATAATATGTTTGAAAATTATGAGCATTTGCAAAGTAATAGATATCATGATATGGTTACAGATGCATATCATGGGTCCATTCTAGGTGGTAGTGAAAATACTATTGAAAAACCTAATGCAGAAGCGAAACAGTTCTATGATATGCTTGATGCTGCTAATCAACCTATCTACGAGGGATGTAGTGAAGGTCTATCTAAACTGTCATTAGCATCTAAGTTGATGTCTATTAGAAGTGAAGGAAACATAACCGAGAGAAGTATGAATCAATTAGTGGATGCGTTTAAAGAGTATCTGCCAGCAGATAATAATTCTGCTAAGAGTTATTATGAAATGCAGAAGTTAGTAGAGGGTCTCAGGTTACCATCAGAAACGATTGATGTTTGCATTGACAATTGCATGATTTTCTGGAAAGACGATGATAAGTTGCAAGAATGTCGTTTTTACGGGAAGCCGAGATATCGAGCAACAGGTGGATGGAATCGTGTCCCATACAAACATATGTGGTATTTGCCAATCACTGATAGATTGAAACAACTATACCAATCAGAAAGGAGATCAGCGACAATGAGATGGCATGCAGAACACACAACAAATGATGGGGAGGTTAAACATCCGTCAGATACAAAAGCCTAAAAGCACTTTCAAACGGTACATTCTGACTTTGCAAAAGAGTCTAGAAATGTATATCTTGGTTTATGCACAGATGGATTTAGTCCATTTGGTTTGTCGGAGAGACAATATTCTTTATGGCCAGTCATCTTGACTCCATACAATCTTCCACCAGATATGTGTATGGAAAGCGAATTCTTGTTTATGACCATTCTAGTGCTATGTCCTAGCCATCCGAGACGATCTCTTGATGTTTTCATGCAACCTTTGATTTACGAGCTGAAACATTTATGGTATAGAGGTGTCAAAACATATGATTTCTCGCAGCAGAAGAATTTCAAGATGCATGCTATTTTGTTGTGGACGATTAGTGACTTTCCTAAGTACGGAATGTTATCTGGGTGGACTACACATGGTAGGCTATCTAGTCCATATTGTATGGAATGGTCAGATGCATTTCAATTAAAGCATGGTAAAAAATCATGTTGGTTTGATTGTCATCGTCAGTTTCTCTCTATGCACCACCCTTACCGTAGGAACAAGAAATTGTTCAAGAAAAACAAGGTTGTGCGTATCCCTCCTCCAACACACATGTTAGGGGATGATATCTTGAAGCATATTGATTATTATGGTGCTGAGGAAACATGTAAACGAGGGGGCAATTGGCACACTCGAGCAAACATGCCTGACGGATATACAAAATCTCATAACTAGCACAAAAGAGTATCTTTTGGGAACTCCCATATTGGAAAGATCTCTTACTACGACACAACCTTGATCTGATGCACATCGTTAAAAACTTTTTCGATAACATCATGAACACGATTTTTAATGTGCATGGAAAAAGTAAAGACAATTTGAAATCAAGGTTGGACATAGCTGAAATCTGTGCGAGAAGCGAATTACATATTACACAAGATGGGAAACAACCAATTCCCATATTTTAGTTGACTGGAGAAGCAAGACAGGCATTATTTAATTGGATTTCTAAAGATGTAAAGTTTTCTGATGGCTACGTGTCTAAATTCTCCCACTGTATCGAGCAAGGGAAAAAATCTCTGGTATGAAGAGTCATGATTGCCATGTTTTCATGCAGAGACTACTGCCGTTTGCACTACTTGAGCTTCTACCCACAGCTGTCCACGAAGCAATTGCAGGTTAGTACGTATGGTACTTGGATTTAAATTTTTACACTTAAGTAATACATAAAATTTGTTAAATAAAATTAGTTCCAACATGTATGAATTGGAGCATTTTTCAGGGATTTATGTACACGAACACTGACAAAGGATGACATTGCTCAATTACAAGCAAATATCTCAGTGTTGCTCTGTAACTTAGAAAAAATCTTTCCACCTTTTTTTTTTTGACGTGATGGAACATCTTCCAATTCATCTACCTCATGAAGCAGCTCTTGGTGGTCCTGTACAATTTTGGTAGATGTACCCGTTCGAGCGATTTATGGGACATCTAAAAAGAAAGGTCAAAACTTAAGCAAAAGTAGAAGGCTCGATCGTTGCAGGATGTTTGACAGAGGAAACATCTCATTTCACTTCATATTACTTTAGTCAAAACGTCAAAACAAAAAGAACACAAGTAGGACGATATTATGACGGAGGGGTTGCACCATCATATGCCATAGCAGTTCCTGATATCTTCACTCAGATTAGAAGACTTGCTGGGAAAATAAAGGAAGAGTACTTGGAAAGTCACTCGTACAGTCGTGCAACCCATAACTATATACTGAGGAATTGCGAAGATGTAGTACCATTTGAGATGTATATATATATATATATATATATATATATATATCAACTTATTATATATAGTTTAGTAAAATAATATGAACTTGAATTTGCAGTGAATTCGACAGACAGATACGCGAAGCATTCCCCGCGCTAAGTGAGACAGAATATGATACTTACAAAAAATACGATTTTACTGGATGGTTGAAATACTACGTAAGTAACATAATTGCGGGTATTTACTAAAATGTTATATAGAACCACATAATGTTGAAATTAATATGATGATGATGATGATATTGAGTATGACTGTTATACACAAGAAGAAGATTATGATAATTCAGATGATGAGGAAATTGGAAATTCAAAAGACTTAGAAGTTGGAGAAGAATCATTAGTTGAGGCACAACTATATCTTACATAAGATAGACAAAGCTGTCATGAATGTATTTGGTCCACCTAAACATGATAAGTCCTCGGATTCTAAACCCTCTTCTTCCAATCTAGATAATGGAAAGAATAAAGATATAAAAAAAGGTAGACATTGTAATACTTTTTTGTTATATTTAGTTTTTTGGTTTTTGTAATCACCAAAATCTATTCAAATGTCAGGTTACTATGACCATGGTGATCCTATTTATGATCACAACGCATCAACAAGAGAAGACGGTCATCAAAACCAATTTACACCAGAACTGTTGTGGGTTTTGCTAACTAAGCAAGATGAAATGTCAAAATATTTCAGAGATAATATTAGAGCCTACAATATGCTATTTGCTTTCACATTTATTGGAGGAAAAGTTGATAGATCTAACAAGAAAGGTTGGGGTTCTCAAATGTTTGGTTGGCAAGGTCAAAACTACCACCTTATAGGTTCTTTGAAACCAAAACCGGGTAACTATGCAAAATTCTCATAGATGTATATTGTTGACACAGAAAATGAGATTCAGAACTGATTGAAAGTTATGAGGTTTGTGACTTTAAGTTTGTATTACATCACACTGCCTCACTGTTGCTGCAATCCTAATCAAACTTTTAAATTTCTTAACAACAAAGGAAAATTTGATCTTAAGGTAAACACGAGAAAAAAATTCCGAGCAGAAATCATAGAGATGATCATAAAACTTCTAGATGAGTTCAACCCACATGTAAAAGCACTTCGATATGCCAGAAATATGTTCAATATGGATGATGGAGAGAGATTGCAGATGAGAATAATTTCAAAAAGAGAAAAAGATGGAAGAGTTTATTGTGAACCAACAACATCTGAGTGTGCTCTATTAATCCATGGTGATTTTGTTGAGAATATAGATAAGCAAGACATTCTGCTCGAGGAAATGTCAAGAAAGTTGAAAATGATATATGAACTACATCTATCATATTTGGCTTTATAGTATCTTGTAGTGTTTATTCATGGAAAAGATGGATTTAAGGTTGGAATTCCAAAGAAGAGAACAACTAATAGGGGTATCAAGACTAACCAAAACATAAGTATGAGGCAATGGTTTGCTTTCAGGCTTCAAGAAAGGGAGTGTGATAAAAGCATACTACTTAGATCTAAGTGTTTACTCCAACAATTTTTAGTAGATGGATACACTATGATTGAGTCAAACAGACTTAGATATGTAACTAAGAACCAAACCAAGATGAGGAGTACAACTATAGAAAGAGTGAAAGCAGCTAAAACTTATGGGAGTTCAAATATAAGCAATCATGGTAAAAGTGTTGGCATTCCAAAGTCTTTTACAAGAGGTCCAAGATACATGAGATCCAGTTATTTGGATGCAAAAGGTTTGGTTATCATGATCTATTCATCACATTCACATGTAACCCAAATGGTCAGAAATCACTAGGTTTGTTGAGGAACGAAACTTAAAATCTGATGGCAAACCAGGCATCATTTCAAAGATGTTAAAGATAAAGCTTGATGCTTTACTGGATGATTTAACTAAGAAGCAAATGTTTGGGAAGACGGTTTCAGGTATAATAAGTACAAGTTATACGCCCACTAAGGGAATAAATTTTATATTTGTAGTATTCTATATTAACAGACAGTTATGCTTTGCTATCAGCGATGTACACTGTGGAGTTTCAGAAGAGAGGTTTACCTTATGCACATATACTATTATTCATGGCACATACACATAAAATTATCACAACAAATCTGGTGGATAAAATTATATCTGCAGAATTTCCAGATAAAGTGAAGGAGCTGTAATTATATGAAGTTGTGCAAGAGTGCATGATTCATGGTCCATGTGGCCGTGCTAATCCTAATTCACCGTGTATGGTTGAATGGTAAATGCTCAAAGTTTTTCCCTAAGCAACACTCAAACCATTCTACAGTTGATAAGAATGGGTTCCCCGTGTATATGATAAGGGACTTAGGAAGGTTTGTGGATAAGCATAGTATTAAATGTGATAACAGATACGTTATTCCTTATAACAAGAAGTTATCATTGTGCTACCGTGCTCACATTAATGTCGAATGGTGTAATCAATCTGGATCAATCAAGTATCTATTCATATATATGGCTAAGGGACATGATCGTGTTACTATCGCTGTTGAACCTACTAACTCTAACTACCATAGTGACCAATCATCAAAATCAGCAGCAAGAAATGAAGTTAAGGACTGATTTGATTGCAAGTATGTATTCCTTTTCATTCAAATATATTTGGCTACTATTGCAAATTTAGAAAAAAAATAATTTGTAGCGTTTATGCAAAATGTGTTTTATGTGGTTATGTATTAATTGATTCCTATTTCACATGTATGTTTCTGTGTGTGAAGCTATGTGGAGAATTCTTGGTAATGATATTCATTACCGTTCCACAACTATAGTTAAGTTGCTTTTTCATGCAGAAGACAAGCAACCAGTTTACTACAAGGAAGACGACACACCGGATGTTGTTATTGGTAAATACGAGGAAGGAACAACTCATTTTTTAGTATGGTTTGATTTAAACAGGTCTTCTGCTAAAGCTAGGTCACTAGTATATAAGGAGATACCCAATTTCTACACATGGGATCATAAGATAAAGATTTTTAAAAGAAGAAGAAAACATAACAGTTTTGCCATTGGAATAATTAACTATGTTCCAAAGAAGATTGAAGAAGCATATTATCTCAGAATGTTATTGGGTCATCAAAGAGGTGCTACGGGTTTTGAGGATTTGAAAACAGTGAAGGGTGATGTCTATGAGACATACATAGATGCATGTTTTGCCTTAGGGTTACTAGATTATGATAGGGAGTATATTGCAGCTATAGAAGAAGCAAGTGTAATGTGCTATGCACATTATACTAGGAGGTTGTTTGTGAATTTGCTTATATCAGATTCTTTTACCAAGACAGAGGAAGTTTGGGAGAGAACATGGAAATTTTTAAGTGAAGACATAACTTACAAGCTAAGAAAAGAGAAGAACATTCCAAGTTTGCAAGATTAAGTGGATTAATTTGCAGTTCCTAACATATGATATATGTGATTAAACAAGTGTTGTAAGGTATTCTTACAATTTTGCAGATTTGGAGTTAAGTGATGCTGAGTAAAAGAAGTACACTCTTCTAGAAATAGAAAAACTTCTCTCCAGCCATGAAACCATGCCACTAGTTGGTAAGGATGAAAGGGTTTGTTTAAATCAGTTCATTATAGATGAAAGAAATTACAACCAAAGTGAACAGAAAGAGTATCTTGATGAATGACTTCCAAAGGCTACAAAAGAACAAAAGAAGATATTTGATGAAATAACAGAAGTTGTTGTACATGACAGAGGTGGATTGTTTTTTTCTTCTGGTTTTGGAGGAACTGGAAAGACTTTTCTATGGAAGTTATTATCGACTGCAATTAGGTCAAGAGGAGATATTGTTCTAAATGTGGCTTCTAGTGGAATTGCTGCAATTCTTTTAAAAGATGGAAGAACTGCTCAATCTAGATTTTGTGTCGTTATTAATATGGATGAGTCTAGCACATGTTCAATGACGAGAGGTTCTGACATTGGAGATTTGGTAACCGAGACTAAGCTAATTATTTGGGATGAAGCCCCTGTGACCATCAAATATTGTTTGAAGCTCTGGACAGAAGCCTTATAGATATAATTAGACACCCTAAGAATAAAAAATTTGGTGGAAAAGTAGTGGTGCTTGGTGGAGATTTCAGACAAATCTTACCAGTTATCACTGGTGGGGGAAGGCAAAAAAACAGTGTTCTCAACTATCAATTCATCTTACTTATGGGAAGATTGTAAAGTTTTAGAACTAAGTAAGAACATGAAGTTACTTGTTGATATAAGTGACAACGAGAAACAAGAAATAAAGGAGTTTTCAGATTGGCTAGTTGTTGTTGGAGATGAGAGACTCTCAATGCCTAATGATGGTATTACTGACATACACATACCAGAAGAGCATCTAATCCATAATTTTTATGATCCTATTGCATCTATAATAGAAGCTGTTACTGAAATGGTGTTTCGGAATATCAAAGTCCACAATGGTTTAAGGAAAAGGCAATTCTGTGTCCTAAAAATGATGATGTTAACACCATCAACAATCTATTTCTGGATAGACTTAATGGTAAGCTTTATATACATATCCTTACTACAAATTTTGTTGGGAATCTATACTTACTTTTTATCTAGGTAATGTACTCTTTACTTATTACAAATGCAAGTGAGGAAGGAAAGAACCTATTTGAGTAGTGATAGCATAGACCCTACAGATCATACATCAATGAAAAATCCTGCGTATACTCCTGATTTTTTGAATAATGTTAGAGCTTATGGTCTACCTAATCATTATATGCGTCTTAAAGTAGGATGTCTTGCTATGTTACTAAGAAACATTGACCCAAGTGGTGGTTTATGCAATGGTACTAGACTTCAGATTACTTAGATGGCGGATCATGTTCTTGAAGTTAAAATTCTAACATGCACATTTATTGTGAAAAAGTTCTAATACCTAGGATGCTTATCTCACCATCAGATTCAAAAATTTAATTCAAAATGAGGAGGAGCCAGTTCTCACTTTCTGTTTCATTTGCAATCACTATAAACAAGATTCAGGGGCAAACTCTTAAACATGTTTGGATCTATTTGCCTAAACATGTTTTCTCTCATAGACAGCTATATGTTGCATTGTTTATGGTTAATTTTAAGAGAGGGCTTAAGATTCTAATCACTGACATGAAAAGAAAACCTGATAGAAGAACAAAGAATGTGGTTTTCAAAGATGTTTTTAGTAATGTTGGGTAGAGATTTTATGTTTGCTTAGTTAATTGTATTTTCATTAATATTTCTGAAATTTTGTAATTTCAAAGACTTGTTTTGTTTGCAAATCATATAGTAGTGGGTTTATATGATTCATATCTCATTTTCATATTACGTTATGTACTTATATAGTATTTTACTTATATATATATATATATATATATATTTTAATCTTATAATTACGTTTATACAAACTAAAAAATATTTATACTTACGACAATATTACTACATTTTAGTACAATTACTAGAATCTTAAAGAATTGATACATAACGAGGAAAACTAACCTGTTTTCTTTTTCTTTGTGGTGTTAATCTTTTGTTTTTATTCTAAGAAAATGCCATGACGATATTATCTGCAATCACATAGAAAAAGTGTTAAGGGTAGTTATCAAAATTTAAATTATCAAAATTATTGTATAACAAATACAAACTAACATTTGTTCATCAAAGCAAAGCGAACTTATCTTTTGTTTAAACAAGTTTATAAGTTTTACCAAATTATGACTCTTTTTGGATCTTGCCCTTTCACGACATTATCTGCAAACATATACACAATTTGTTTAGATTTCCGAAAAAAGAAATGAGTTAAATTGAAACTTTTGTAAATTGGAAAATACAAAATGAATTCGTCCATAAAAGCAACATACCAAGTGTAATCAGATTCCATGACTAGTGTAGTACATGAAAAACGTAGCTCTGCTGTTGTATGAGTAAAACACTTAGATCTCGCATTTCTCTTTTGCTTTGCTTAGGGTTTTGTCTATTTTGCAGCTTCATCTGTAATCTGTAGACACATATACATTGTTGAGATTTAAGATTGAATACATGTACATTCAATAGGTTGCAGAACTAAAATTTCAATTCGAATAAACAAAAATTTTGCTTACTCAAATTTCAGATTTGAGGATGCAGAACTTCAGAAATCTTAGAGCTGGCTCTGGAATAGGAAATGCCCAACTCCTTGTGATGTGATATCGGACAACGTGGAGCACTCCCAACCTATACACTCGGATGGAAGCAACTCGAATGAAGACTTGGAGCAGAAGGAAGATGATATCATGCACGTACCCGCGGGAGCTATGACAAGATCGAGGACCAAGCTCTTCAACCAAGCTATTGGAGGACTCCTTAGGCATATTGAAACCCAAGAAGAATATCATTCAAGTCTTACCACAATGGTTTGACTTGCATTTAACAAATGGGTGTGTGATCCATTTGTACTCTTTTTCCTTCACTTGGTTTTGTCCCAATGGGTTTTCCAAGTAAGGTTTTAATGAGGCAATTGGATTACACTTGACAAGAGAGCCCATTTGCTGAATTAAAAGACTCAGCTCATTTAGAAGTCCAACAAAGAGTTAATGTTGTTAAAGTTCCAAGACAACTTTATGTGTTTTGTCATTTTCGAGAATATCTTGGAAATGTGTCCAAGGCTTCTCATCTTTTCATTTCATTTCTTTTTATTAGGGTTTTCGCATCTACTATTTAAGTACTTGTAAACTCTCTTTGTCTCCCAACTCTTTTCTTAATCAAAACTTTCATAAAAAATAGTTTTTTGTTTTTGGTGTGTAATATCCAAAGACTAAACGGAATATCAAGAGTCTTCCGCAACTCTTGTGTGACCTAACAATCCATCAGCTAGTTTGAAACTCTCAGCCGAGTGTGTTCAAGCTCAAATCTATCCTCGTTCTCCTTCTGAAGTACCGATCTAGTGAGGAACATATCACCTTGCATCTCTGTTTAACTTACTGATCCCCAGTTTGGTTCCGATGGCATTGCGTTGTCGGAACAATGATTTCTCGCCGCAGTCGAAATTAGATAGCGCAATCTATGTTCGATTTTTTTTTGTTCACATGACTTTCCATCTGACCGCGCTTACCTTACTCAATTGACTAAGTGTACCTGGGCCATTTCAATATTGTATTTGGGCTATTTCATATGCAAATGAGGCCCAATGTGTATTGATATGTTAATGAAAAATAATAGAAACTGGATAGTATAATGTACAGAGAAAGGCGTGGCCTAGATGTTTTGTTTTTCAGTTTACATCTGAGTGGACTTAAGGTTATCAGTGGCTCATTACGATGAATTTAAGTTTGCAGCGCAGTCCATGTTCATGAAACCTAGTACACAAAAAAAAAAAGACGCTTTGGCATCTTCTGATAAGACGTTTCTGAAAATAAGGAAGCGTGTATCAGTTTTAAAGTTTTCCTTTCTTTATGTCACTTGATAAAACGAAATCATAGCATTTTTGAAGTTTTGAAAGATCATGTTGCGGGCCTAGGGTTTCTCACAATATTGAGGTATTCAATCTAAAACACATTCCTCTAATCAGTTGAGTTTGACAAAAACCACAGCTTCCTTAACTCTAACAGTCAACCACTAACTGCCGGAATCTCCCATCCCCACATATAAAGTCTTCAAATCATCCGGTAACAAAGACCATATGTCTCAATCTTCTGAATCTACGATTCCGTCAATCATGCACGATGTTTCTCAGGCCAGTCAGGAATTGCATTTGAGTCTTTGACAGTTTGGAATCCAAAGTCTGCTCTAGTTCTATTTTCAGAACCAGTTTAACCGATGGTTCAGTCGACGGATGTTTTGGATTTTACCGGAGAGCCAAACGAAGCTGAGGATACAGTTCCAGTAATACTTGATTTTGTCTCCTCGTGTCTTCGGAAGCGAAAATCCAATGTTATAGGTGAACAAAGCAGTGTCAAAGAGTAAAAAAAGTTGATTAGGCATTTTCTTCTTCACCAATTCATACTAATGTTTCCCGCTTTGTTTCTGCTGAGATGCTTGCACGCTATCATGTAACACTTTATAACAATAATATTTTAGTATCATAAATTTTATAATAGTTTATCCATACATGAAATTTATAGGCTTTGTACTATGTCTTACAGTAGAAAGTGTAAACTATAAACAGACGTATTATATCAGATCATTATAACATGTTGAAATCAGATTACGTAGATATTTGCACTATTTTTTATAAACCATAACTATTTTTGTCTTAGTTTGTAGACATATAGATGTCAGTGACTTTCAACATCTTATCGTGCTCGCATTGTTTAACATATCTTCAAAGTAACATATAATAAACAAAGATATGGATTAGATTGTACTCATGTTTTTTAAAGATACCATAAGTCCTTACAGACGTCACTACATTTATCTCTTTCAGATCCTCCTTACTAAGAACCACATTGAAGAGAAATCATTGTCTTCTACTAGGAATGAAATAGTTAAGAATTGGATAAAGGATACTGGCTTGATTTCGACTGTCAATCTGCCTGCTGGGTTTGATCCTACTATGGTGATTAAATTTTGGGCAAATCTACCTTATGTTAAGGTTGATGCAACTGTTGCGACATTGTTGTCAGGGGACATACCTATGAGTTGTCTACAGAGAAGATAAATTCATTGTTTGGCTTACTTAATGTCAATGAAAGAGAAGAGAAGTCTATGTTGCACAATGTAAAGGAAGGTGTTTTGGCTTAGATGTTTTCTGATGAAGTGAAAGACAAAATGAAAGACATGACACCAGCAGAAGATTTCTCTTCTGATCAGAAGGAATTAGATGCTTACGATGAATGTGTTTTGGCTTAAGTGCTGTTATAAGAATCGGATGCTTACGATGAATGAGGGTCATGTTCGTTGAAAGCGGGTTGTTCTTATGTATCAGATTATCAACAAACTCAAATTCAACCTTGGACGAATCATGTTGCGTCACATCTTGCGTCACTCTTTGACCTTGGACTCTAAGTTCTATCTTCCTCACTTAGCTATAATCTATAGTTTAATGATGGCTCTAAACCTTGTTGGTGTGAAACCTGCAGTTGCGAGGACAACAAAGAGGCAATCCACTTGTGCTGCTAAGCCTATAAAGTCATCAACCCGTTGTGATAAGACTACAAAACTATATGCTCGTTCTTCTAAGCCCACAAATGCATCTGCTAAACTTGCAAAGTACAAACATGTATTTGATGAGTTTGCCAAACTCATTTAGAGTGTTAGGAACTCATGTTAGTATTGTAAATTACCACTAGCCTTCTCTATGTTTGCTTCTGTTTGTAACTCACACATGTAATTACTCTGGTGGTGATGTCTCCATGGATGATGAAGAAGAAGACTAGATTGTGATCGAGTTACACGAATGGATAACCAAAATCTCCAATGCTTGCTAGACTTTGGATTTTTGTTTTTAGGAAATGTGACATTATACTTTGACTGCGTGTTTCAATATTTTGCTTGATGTTGTATTCCTCTTCAATTCAAACATCATATTTTGCTTGGATATTATCTCTTTATTTAAGTTATCTCCTCTACTCTTAAAATTTAATTGTCATTTTTTTTGAAATTTTATTGTGCCGTTATTTGCATAATTGTTTTTTCATGTTTATATATTTTAAACATGTCTAGTAAACAAATTTACAAACACATTAATATTTATCAAAGTATTACATATGAAATACAAATATGCAATTTATTTCTTGTGAAAATAAAACGTTACATAAAAAATCTGCATTTGTGTTATTCTGTATTTCTTGATCAAATGTTCAAAAACAATTAATCTGTATTTCTGCTATACAAATCATAAGGATATAATGATATACAAATCAGCAATTCCGTTACATATTGTACATTAGTTAAATTCTTACAAACTTCAATATAAACATTTTATACACCTAAAATATAATCATCATTCTCTAATTACAAAGACAAAATATAACTGCACTTCAAGCGCGGATACCATCCTAGTTACATAATTAAAAGAAATGAGAGTTGAAGGAATGATAATAATTTAGACAACATAATTTTGAAACTAAACCTAAGAAAAAAGTTCAAAATCTGATGCATCAATTATATGTGAGGTAAACCAAGGAACATCTGTTGTATAAGGTATGTATCGATAATCTTCTATAAAATCTGTTGTAGACTATTAATGTTTTAAACTATTCAGTTATATAACAATTAGTAATTTACCTTATCATTCACAAAAAAAAAATTGATTGCTATAAATTCTTTTGATTTTTCATTTTTTCCGGAAAATCCCTATCATGGACAATTCGAACCTTGGTTCTACATGAGTCTATTGCTAGAGTAATTTGACAAATAAGTATATTGCTAGAATTATTTGAGAAATCATATTGTTTACATGATTTATAATGTAGGGTACATCCAAGAAATAAACAACGACCTGAAATTAGTAACTTGGCCCATTATAAAAGTAAACCTCAGCTTGTTAACTCTTCCATTTTGGAGTGCTCTTGAAAAAAGAACTAAAAGATGAAAACTAATCAGTTATTCATTAACACATATCGCTATAATTTGTTTCTACTTATAAGAGAAACATTAAGACTAGTTACAATGGACATGTTGAATTATTTATTTAACTGTTGAATCTCCACAATGGAGATGTTCAATAAATCAAAAGCTTAGGTGACAATTTAGGGTGTTGAATGAAATAAAAACTGATAAAAATAGAGATTGTTGGCCAAAAAGAAAGGAGAGAAGCCAAAAAGAGAGGAGAGAGATGAGAGGGAATTTACAGACACATATCTTATTTCTATTTGTTCAAATATTTTCTTTAGATTTCATTTTATCTTAAGCTTTTAAAGTAAAATATTTTTTTTTTTTAAGATTATACTAAATTTACTATTTTTTGTGCTCTATAAATAGAGATTTGTTTCATATGTTTTGGATACAGAAAACAAATTTATTTTTTATAATTTTTTACTAGCATTCATAAACTCTTGTTTTCAAACAAATTTTGGGTAACATGGATCCCAGCAATAACACTTTCAATACTCAAAATTATAATAATCATCCTTTTCACTACCCAAATCCAACAATTACCAATTTCTAAATTAGTATTTCAATCAAGCACACCATCAAAATATACCAAATTATAGATTTGCACCAAATTTTACCATGCCGTCAGTTATTCCAAATTATCATCCATATCCACATTATGGATCAATGATGTCATATTCATCCCAAGCAACAAAATTTCCAGAACTTTTAACAAACAAATGACTTTTGGTGGTATGAGCGGTGCAAATGAGAGTGGTGCAAATGTTACCAGTTAAACTATGGAGGAATCAACTTCTACTCGCAAGAAAAGCCCAAATAGACATCTGATTGGTGCTACTCAATGGTAGATTAAATATGGAACATACAATGTTGCTTGAAGAAACCAAAAAAGTGAAGTCTTTTGGGGCAAACTTGTTCAATATTGTAATGAGCATTTCTCATTTCAACCTCTGCATGATGGATCTTCGTGCATAAATTATTTTAACTACATGAACAAAATACTAGGCAAATGGATTGGAGCTTATAGTAACACTAAGCGTCTATAACAAAGTGGGTGGCCAAAGAATGATTTATTAGCAAAAGCGCATGAATTATATTTAAGTTGTACGAGTGTTCGTTTCAATTTAATGTCAGAATGGCACACTATATGTGATCAACCACATTATGGTAGTCAGGTAGGAAGAAACTGGATTGAGAAGTAGTTTATCTAAGAGATCTCATGAGAGTAATGCAAGTGATTCCAACTTTGTAGGTTTTAGTGCTCGTCTAATAAGGAGGGATGCAGCTAAACAGAAAGGTAAAAAGAAAGGCAAAAGCGTAACTTTAAAAGTGGTCAACAAAGAATGGAATGAATTTAAACAATTCAATGAGCAAGAGTTGGAACAATTGGACAAAATAGCCATGAAACAAGAAGATGCAAATGAATTAATGAAATAACAGACTCAAACTAAGATGATGAAGATGGTTTTGAAGCTAAGTGAAAAAAGTATCTCGATGACCACAAAAAAAGAGCTGCTAGAGAAGCTAAGCAATGATCTATTTGGCAATTAATTGTTGTCAAGCGTGTTGTTCGTCATTTCTTCTTTAATAATGTGTGTCTCTATTGTGTCATTGTCTTTAATAATGCGTGTCTGTGTTTTGTCTTTTAATAATTTTTGCTTGTCGTTTTCTACTTTAATAATTTATGTATTTTGTCAATTTCTGCTTTAATAATGTGTCATAGTCATGTTATGCTTTAATAATATTTTCTTGTTGGTAATATTTGACCTTTTGGACAAAATAATATGTAATGTTCGGCTTCTAATGAAAAATATAATTTTTATCTATTAGTATGTAATGTAATGTTTGTTTGGAGTCCGGTGATTTCAACAACTCATTTTCTTATAAGAGAGAGCGCATTTTTCCATTGATGTACCAATACCACATATCTCATCATACTACAAAAATGTCAATGGATCCATCAGAATTTCCTTTTGATATCGAAGCTTACAAGTATATTGTTAACCGGTTTAGGGAGCGTCATAAAGAAATATAGGAGGACTATGCACCTCATATTAAGAGAAAAAACTTCAAGAAAGATCATGCAGCTGCAAATCAAAGATGCTGGAAGACTACTTTGCCAATCAACCTACATATGACGACGCATTAATTGTTTCATCGACGCTTCCAGATGTGAAAACATGTTTTTCTCCGAATTTTTGATGACCTATCAAGCAATAACAACTACTTCACTCAACGATTTGACGCAACCAAGAAATAAGGTATATCTCCATTAGCAAATTGTAGCACAACCATGTGAATGTTAGCATATGGTATGGTGGCCGATGTTGTTGATGAATACATCAAAGTATGAGGTACCACATCATTGGAGTGCTTACGTAGGTTTTGTAGAGGAATCATATTATTGTATGAGCAAATATATCTAAGAGCTCTAACTCAAGATGACTTACAAAGAATTCTACACGTTAGTAAAATACGAGGGTTTCTGGGGATGATTGGAAGTATTGATTGCATGCATTGTGAATAGAAAAATTGTCCTATGGCGTGGGAAGGTCAATTTACTCGGGGAGATAAAGGAATCACCACTATTATTCTTGAAGCAGTTGCATCTTATGATCTATGGATATGGCATGCATTTTTTGGATGTTCAAGCACATTGAAAGACATAAACATTCTAGACTATTCTCCAGTGTTCGATGATGTTGAACAAGGAAATACTCCAAAATTGAACTTATTCGTTAACTAACGTCCATATAATATGACATACTACCTAGCTGACAGTATATGTCATTCTTATCCAACTTTTTCCCAATCAATTAGACTTCCTCATAGTGAACAAGACAAGTTATTTGCATAATATTATTGTTGAGGGTGAACGAGATACATATCTTCAAAATTGGACCGATTATGATAAATCTAAGGCAAGTGGGTCTAGTTTACCGCTATCATTCTCAACTAAGGTGCTACCTTCATTTGCGAATCATGTGCGTGCTAGATCAGAGTTGCTTGTTTGCAAGCGGATCTAGTCAAACACATTTAGACAAGATTGAGACAATCTCGTGATTAAAGATATTCTAAATATCCATATGTTCTTTAAGATCTTTATTGTTTTTTGGGTTGAATTTTTTTGTAACAATCTATAATAACCACAAATGCGTATAAATGTCAATGTCCATGTTCATAACAGTAGCATGACACCAAGAACCAATGCAGATAATGTGTATATGTGTAATATAAAAACAAGTTATTCATCTTTTTTCCATGAGTATTAAAATATATAAAAACACACTCCTTTATACATGTCCATGTCCACAATATATTTGGGGAGAATGCCCAAACCTACAACACAATATGGTACACCTTACAATACTACTACATATACTTGGAATGAACACTAACAAGATATGCTAAATTGCTAATATAGAAAGAACAATAGGGGATATCATAACCAAAGTCCAAATTATCATAATAGGAATCTTTTATGGTCTCTCTCTTCAATAAGTAGGATATACCCATGCAGCGATTGCAAGCCAAGAAAATATGACAATAACTAGCACAACACACACTACTCTGGTAAGCTGATCTTAACCTAAAATTTCAAGACTCAAAGGGACCAAACCACTCAAATGAATGATACCAAAACTAACCCGCAACAATATTGATGTTGCAAAATTCGATGATGTGAGGAGCTATCAGATAATGGCGTTAGAAAATTGCTAGAACTCGCAATAAAGAAAACCATAATCGGTACTATGTTTGATAGAAATGAATTTTTAATGACGAAAATCAACGAAACCGACATCAAACATGCAATAAAACGAATCAAATTAAAGTCTTCAGAATCTTTTTACTTTTTTGCTTTTTTTTTTTTCTTAAGGCTTATTCAAAAAGATTTTGGGTCTAGGGGTGAATCTAGAAATTTTATATAGTAGGAAAAAAATATAAGATACTAATATAATGGGGGCATGTTGTGAGGTTTGACAAACAAAATTATATTAAGTGAAAACAATTACACTAAATTCAATATAAAAAAAATTCTTTGGTGGGGGCAACTGCCACCAGTTTCATTCACTTGGATCTGTCTCTGGTTGGGTTTATCAGAATAGTGAGAAAAGCAATAATGTTTTTATAGATTTAAAAATAGGAAAACGGTCAATTTAATACCGAACTTACGCGTTTTTGTCATTTTAAATTTGAACTTCTTCTCTCTCCAAAAAAATCACGAACTTTGAGTTGACCGCGCCAAATCAGTACCACCGTTAGTAAAACGATATGTTTAATTTAACTAACGACACTTAACGTCGGTTAAGTTTGACTAACGGCGGTACTGATTTGGCGCGGTCAACTCAAAGTTCGTAATTTTTTTGGAGAGAGAAGAAGTTCGAGTTTTAAAATGGAAAAAACGCGTAAGTTCGGTATTAAATTGACCGTTTTTCCATTTAAAAATACTAAATTTTACGTTTTTCAAGATGAACTTAAATACACTCCTAAAGTAGAATCTAGAATTAAAATAGACAATTGGATCCACAGACGAGAGAGCGTCTGTAGTGTGATTTTCCATATTTTTCGTTCTCTAGTGTGTTTCGTTGTAGAAAGAGATTTTTCTTTCCTTTGACTAGCTTTACTTGCCCTATTTTGTGCTTCACTTTTTTTTATTTGATAAGGTTCATTTTAATGTATTTTATATTTGATTGATTATACACAAAAACAAAACAAAATCTTTAGGTAATATCTTCACCATACCTATTTTTAAAATATAATTATTCCCTAAATCCACTTTTTAAGACTTTTTCCTGTATACTCACTTATGGTTTTGAAAAGAGTTTAATGCCCTCGCTTTATCCTACAGTTGCGTGTTTTGAATGGCTGACCGCATTCCTATATTGTTTGACGCTATCACTTTTGCATGTGAGATGCCAAATTTTAAAAGCAAAAGAGTAATTAATATGTTCTTTATATGGTACGTATCAATCAACAATCACTTCATTTGTCCATAAATATTACTCTGTAATTCCGTTATGATTTAGTAACAATGTTCACATCCATGAACACATATCATTTAGGAGCCCCCGCTGAATTCTTTTTCCTCATCTAGTAGAATCTATAATAACCACGAATGGGTATACATTTTCATGTCCATGACATAAGCATGACACCGGGAACTGATGCTCATAATGTTCATATCTGTAATATAAAAACAAACTTTTCATCCTTTGTCCATGAGTACTAGAATATATAAAAACACACTTCTTTATGCATGTCCATGTCCACAACATATTTGGAGAGAATGTCCAAATCCACAACACAATTTGGTACACCTTATAATACTACTCCATATGCTTTGAAAGAACACTAACAAGATATGCTAAATTGCTAATATAAAATATAAAATACTAATATAATAGGGGCATGTTCTAAAATTCGACAAACAAAATTATATTAATTCAAAAAAAAATACACTAAATTCAATATAAAAAAAATTCTTTGGTGGGGGCAACTGCCACCACTTTCATTCACTTGGATCTGTGTTTGGTTGGGTTCATCAGAATAGTGAGAAAAACAATAATGTTTTTATAGATTTAAAAATACTGAATTTTACATTTTTCAAGGTGAACTTAAATACACTCCTAAAGTAATCTAGAATTATAATAGACAACTGAATCCACAGACGAGAGAACGTATGTAGTATGATTTTCCGTATTCTCCATTCTCTAGTGTGTTTCATTGTAGAGAGAGATTTTTCCTTCCTTTGACTAGCTTTACTTGCCCTATTTTGGGCTTCATTTTTTTTATTTGATAAAGTTCATTTTAATGTATTTTATATTTGATTGATTATACACAAAAACAAAACAAAATCTTTAGGTAATATCATCCACCATACCCATTTTTAAAACATAACTATTCCCCATACCTACTTTTTTAGACTTGTTCCCGCATACCTAGTTATGGTTTTGAAAAGAGTGTAATGTCCTCATTTTATCCTTTGGTTACGTGTCTTGAATGATTGTCTGCATGCTTATATTGCTTGACCCTTTATTGCGGACACGCTATCACTGTTTCATGCGAGAGATCAAATTTAAAAAGAAAAAGAGTACTAGAATATATAAAAATGAGAATTTTCCTTCCTTTGACTAGCTTTACTTGCCCTAGTTTGGGCTTCACTTTTTTCATTTGATAAGGTTCATTTTCATGTCTTTTACATTTGATTAATTATACACAAAAACAAAAGGAATTTTTTATATTGTTAAATCGCATTTCTGCTACGTTCTTATTGAGGTAGTGGGCATTTTTCAGTCTAGGATTGATGAATTTGATGCATATTTTCCAAGTATAACACGCCCTAAGAGGCCTTGCAGATTCTTGAGGATTCTCCAGGCATTTTTAGCTAGTAATGCATCATTGAAGATTTGGATATCCCGGAAACTTAATCCCCCATACTTCTTCTCTTTAGTTAGTTTTCCAAGCAAACCAACATATTTTCTTCTTTCCCTGGGTTGTATCCCACCCTAATCTGGTCATTATGGATTGGATTTTTTTGCATAGGCTACGAGGGATTTTAAAGCATGACATTGTGTAAGTGGAAATGGATGTTAACATTGCCTTTAACCTCACAAGTTTGAATGCATGTGATAGGAACTTAGAGGCCGAGCTAGATGCTCTTTTCCGAATTCCATCCTCAAGCAGCTTGAACACATCTGTTTTCTTTCTCCAAAAGTTTTCGGTATTCCAAAGTATTTACCATTGCCACATTCTTTGTTGATTCTCAGCATGGTTTTCATTCTTTTTTTTAACTGGTTAGGCGCTTTTGCAGCAAATGTCAAAGTGGATTTAGACTTGTTAATGGTCTGTCTAGAAGTTTGCTAATACAGGGAGAGAATATTCTTCAGCGCTGAGTAGCTCTTCTCATTTTCCTTGCAGAATAAAACCGTATCATCCGCAAACAGCATGTGATTAATACTTGGGCTAAGTTTTTCTATTTGAATTCCAAGCAGAGAATTCTCTCGTTGTGCTTTTAGACAAAGGCCTAACATCACTTCGCTACAAAGGATGACGATTTAGGGGGACAACGGGTCGCCTGCCTTATCCCTCTTCTTGGTGTCACAAGTCTTTGAGATGTGCCATTGATAAGGTAAGAATATGATACCGATTTGATGCATATCAGAATCCATGAAATCCATTTGTGATGAAAACCAATTCTTGTCAGCACTTGCTCTATAAAATTTCATCCCAATCAGTCATTCAGGTTTTTACCACCATAGAACATCTTTTTGTTGCTTTGGACAGTTTTAGGTGGTGTAGCATTTCATGAGTGATTAGGATGTTGTCTCAAATTTCCCTCCCTTTCACGAAAGTTGATTGATTTTCAGAGATTGTAGTCTACAAAATTGCTTGTAGTCTTCTCGTTAGAATCTTAGATATGATTTATGGAACACATTACATAACGCAATGGGTTTATAGTCTGGCGCCGTCTTTGGGTTTTCGCTCTTTGGAATAAGTCTTACATGCGTATGTTTTATAGATCTCGGCATATTCCCGAAGTGAAAAAGTCTAAGATTTCTTTTGTTATTTCATGTCCAATAATCTGCCAATGCGCATGATAGAAGCTGGCAGAGAAGCCATCAGGTTCGAGGCCTTCCCGGGATGGATAGAGAAGACACCATCTTTAATCTCCTTTCCATAAGGTATCTTAATTAGCTCCTCATTTATGTCCCATGAGATCTTCGGCTCTAAGGCCTCATAGACAAT
Organism: Lepidium didymum; assembly: GCA_963920545.1. Lineage (NCBI taxonomy): Eukaryota > Viridiplantae > Streptophyta > Magnoliopsida > Brassicales > Brassicaceae > Lepidium > Lepidium didymum. The sequence goes on along the minus strand of OY986979.1, from coordinate 7,415,176 downwards.
ATCAGTTCTGGATTCTGATGATGCTTTGAATAAGTTGTCGAAATATTAGGTGATAACATTAGTTATTTCAGGTTCCCTGAAGACAGCATTGCCATTGGCATCCTCAATGATAGAGAAGAGATTGGCGGCACGTCTTCCATGGGTTACTGCATGGAACTTTGCATGCTCCGCTGCTGCCAGTACTCTTCTTCATTCTTGTATATTTCCTTCAGGTCTGAGTTGAGTCGAAAGATCTAGTTTTCATTTGGTCCTTGCTTTGTCATCTCAACATCAAATAAGGTCTTTTTCTTCCCTAATTCCTCTTGGTTGATATTCCTTTTCGCTTTTCTCCACTGTATAATAGTGTCCCTACATCGATTAAGTATCTGGTTTACTGAATCCCGTAGATTTTCTCCTTAAAGCTTTGGAATTAGCTCATTTATCTCTTTATTTTTGTTCAAGCTCCTGTCATACCGAAATAAGCCCTTGCTTTTGGGCTTATGGTCTGAAAAACGTGTCACCAAAGGTATGTGGTCTGAACCTTCAAACTTTAAATACTCGCATCTTGTTGTAGGTTGTCTAACCATGCTCCATTTGCAACAGCTCTGTCAAGGCGACAACGCACTAGATGATTATGCATATAACCTCACTAAGAGAAAGAGTTCCCTGGAAATTGAATATCAAAGAGATCAATCTCGGTATAGAACTGCCTGAGTCTAAAAAAGATTGTGCTGCTCTGCGGGGTCCACCTTGCTTCTCTGAATTGTACCTTATCTCGTTGAAATCACCTGTGAGAAAGCAAGGATTTGCTCTGATTTTCATTAAGGTTGTGATTCTTTCCTAAAGAACTTTCCCACGTTGCTTCTCTCGTTCTCCATATATGAGTAATCCATAGAAAAAATTGTTTTTGTACTTTATTCTCGTACCAATGAAATTCTTTTCAGCTATGAGAACTGTAACGTCGATCTCTTCTTTCCATAGTAGCGCTAGTCCACCATCACCGCCTAATTGGGGAGGAACTAGCTGATGTTTTTCCAAACTTAAAACAGTTGAGGATCTTGAAAGTTTGTTGGTCAGAGTTTCTCGTCTCTGCGAGGAATAAGAAATCAGGTTGGAGATCAGACATTATCTCCTTGACTCGGCGAATTTTCAGGGGCTTCCTCAACCCTTAACAATTCCAGCTTGCCATTACTAAGGAACAGGCTTCGATGGATCTTGAAAATCCATTTTTCTCCTCAGCGAGGGAGTTTTTGGTTTGCGGTTCTTAGCCAATCGCGTAGCTTAACTCTCACCCTATTCTCTCATATTTGTTTCTACATGAGCATTAGATTCATCATGGGTTCTTCTATGGTTCTCAATGGATGCATTAGGTGAGTAAGTCGGGGATCTTTGGTGTTGGAGAAGGTTTCTTTTTCGAGAATTAATGACAGGTTAACACTTGAGTACTATTCAGAGTTTTCTTTCGCAAATGTGGCTTACCAGGTTTCTTTTCGGTGATTGTTTTCTTCATAAGATCATTTCTTTTATTTGCATTGACATGGGTGGATATGGGACTCTCACTTACAGGTCCTAGGCTTTGAGTAACTGAGATTCACTCCATCTGTTGTAAGTTCTCCGGTTCATCCTCACCAAAGTCAATTAACTTCATATTAGTTCGAACCATTTGAGTGGTTGTAGCTTCAAATTGTCCTCAATCATGCGCTCTCCTGACTTTTTCCTTCCTGGTTGCGCTTTCCACATGATATAGACTGTTAAGAGTATTGAACCATCACCTCGGAACTCCCCATGGCTTTCTCGAATTCTTTTTGAGGAATGTGAACATGCAGACCATTGTTGGTTACAGAATGAGTAGAAGTGCGGAATTCTGCCCCATTCTTGTCCATAAAGGACCTTGAGTTTGTTTTGGAATTAGATATTTTTGGGTTTTTCTCTCAAAATCATGCGATATTTCCTTTTCAGCCTCTTTCTCATGAGAATTGGAGATATTGTTGAGTTTTTCTCTCATATCATGCTTTTTTTCCTTTTCAACCTATTTTTCATGAGACCTGGAGATTCTATTAAGTTTCTCCCTCAGGTCCTGTTTTCTAACATTGCGACCTGAGCCCTCATGAGAATTGGAGATATTGTTGAGTTTCTCTCTCCATTCCATATCCTAACGTTTACGAGAAGTATTTTGCTCATTTGGGCGCTAGTAAGGCCGGTATATGTTGTAACTTCGAGATGGTCTATCTTATCCGCTATCAATTCTTCTGCTTAGAGAGCTTCTTTCGTATTGACCATGATAGTAATTGTGGTTCTTACTCGACTTGGATGGTTTTCTGTAGTGAACTGAGGAGTGGTGAGGAGTCCTGGAGCGCTTATCATATGTGTACTCATCATGGTGAACTCTGCACAGAGTAAGTGAACTAATTGCTTATGTTCAATAGTTTAGTATGCTTCTACAATTTCACTTTGCTTTTCTTATTCTTTATTCACAGTTTCTATTTTTGAGTTACATTGTTAAGATAAGGTTCTCGAATTTAAAAAAAAAACTCAATCAGTTCTAAACCATATAAGTTATGTTCCTGAAATATGCCTCAAATGGTGTGTTTTTTTATGCTTGACATTTAAAATCAGTTCTATGCAATATGATAAAGGATGAGACTTGCAATAAGGAGTTATACGAAGACGAGCACAAGCTATACTAACACCCTAGTAGTGCAGGAGATTGACAAGCAGGAGTTATACGGGACGAGCACAAGCTATACTAACACCCTAGTGGTAAAGGAGAACAGATGCTCATAGCTGACATAAAGACTTCATATACGAAAATCTCGACCCACGAAAAATACTTCAACAAAACACATGACAACCTAAAAAATAGAACTACGACCGGCTTGATCCTTTTCGAGGGTACGTAGGCAACCGAACATGGTGCAGCCACTTTCATAAAACGTTCGTACAAAAATTGTGTTAAGACTAGTACGAACAATTACGGAGAGCGACTACAACCTAGATTAGGCTAGCTCATTCTGGATACCATACTGAATTTCCTTTAATTAAATTTGAAGTTTCGATTCGAATGGTTAAACAAAATAATGTTGTTAATTTGATATGTAAAGTCCCTAGTCTTGTTAAGATGAGGCACAAGGTGGTTAGAGACTCATCAAAGAAAGAGAACGTATTCTCTTAAATTTGTAAGGTTTAAAAAACATAACATTACTGGCTCCTTAACAAAAGGCTTGTGTGGACTTTTAGTCCTGGACACAACCAGAGCAATGGGAGTAAGAGCTCTTTGACAACTTTAGTACTTCTGAAGCCACACGCATGCTCTTAACATACACTAGAGAGAGTCTTGAATTCAAGTTGGTTAAATTGAAGGAGTTCAAAGTTGTGGTAATGGGTTTTGAAATGAGATTAAGGCACGTAGTCTTGCAGTGAACTTGTACCTGTATGAGGTTGTGTATTATACATACTTGATGAGTAACTGGTTATAAATTAAGTGTAAGAGAAATCTCTTTGGACGTTGTATATATGTGAAAACGAGTCAAGTAGAAGACCGTTTTGTAAACACAAACTAAAGTTTATTATCAATGGAACTAAAAGTTATGTAAACCTTTTAGGTGTTGATTCTAAAGTTTCGAATGCTTTCGTATAAACTAAAGTTTCGTATGCTTTTGTATAAACTTTGATTAAGAAATTTGCTCTTCTTTATTGCTTAGAAATATATGCTCAAAAATTAAACAACTCAAACCAAAGTATTTGTAATAACACGACATAGTTATTTTCTTTACTCCATCAAGATTATTTCCTTTAAATCCTAGACTATCTTGGAGAATATCTTATTCTAGCTATCTTTATGCTTAAGATATAGAACATTGTTCACCAAGATAATTTTGAATCCTTTGGACTTATCCAACATTTTCTCCTTTAGGTTCCAAATGATTCTTTGATATATCTTGTAGACCGATCAAGCTCCTCATTTTCTTGAACTTAAGCCGTGCCAACGCTTTCGTAAGTATGTCCTCATATTGCTATTCTCCTGATACATGTTTCACATCAATTTGGTCGTTTTCAATACACTCACGGATGAAGTGATACCGCTTATGTATGTGTTTACTTCGTCCATGAAACACCGGGTTTCTTGTGAGTTCTATCGCAGATTTTTTGTCAATACAAATCATTGTCTTTTCACATATCTTTCCCGTGATTTCGCTTATCAAGTCTTGAAGCCAAATAGCTTGCTTATCTGCCTCTATTGCCACCATAAACTCATCCTTGCATGAAGACAAAGCTACTGTGTTTTGCTTTTGAGAACACCAAGTGATTGGTGTATCTCCGAAATAAAATATATGACTCGTTGTGCTTCTCCCATCATCGGCATCTTGTATCTTAAACCATAGTTAAATGTTCCTTGTACATACCTTAGAATTTGCTTCAAAGCTTTAGCGTGAGACTCTTTAGGTTCTTGCATATACCGGCTTAGAAATCCCACCGAGAATACAAGATCAGGTCCTGTATGTAGAAGGTATCGAAGACATCCGATTCTTCTTCGATATGTTGTTGCATCTACTTGCGGTTCATCTTGTGCTTTTGACACCTTTAGTCCAAATTCCATCGGTACATGTGTTGGATTACACATATCCAAACCCACTTCTTTCAACACTCGGAGGGCGTACGCTTCTTGTTTAATCGTAATTCCCTCTTTGTCTTGTTTAACTTTGATACCAAGGTAGTATGTTAACTTACCGAGGTCTGTCATCTCGAACTTTGATGACATTCCCTCTTTAAACTCAGCGATGATCGACATAGTGTTGCCCATAACAAAGAGATCATCAACATAAACGGCAACAATGAGTAAACTGTTTCCTTGTTCCTTGCGATATACAGAACTCTCCTTAGAATACTTCTTGAATTTCATTGCTTGCAATATCCGATTTAACTTTGTGTTCCATGCTCTAGGAGCTTGTCTTAACCCGTATAATGCCTTAGAAAGTTTGAAAAATCTATGCTCTTCTCCCTTTTTTCAAAGCCTTTGGGTTGGGACACATAGACATCTTCATTAAGTTCTCTGTGTAAGAACGCCATCGAGATGATATATTTTCCATCCCTCGGACGCTGCTAGACCAATGAGTAACCGAATTGTCTCAATCTTGGCAACTGGTGCAAGGCCTCTTCATAGTCAATTCCTTGCTTTTGCACATACCGTTCGGTAACTAATCTTGCTTTGAATTTGTTAATTGACCCATCTGCATTTTGTTTGATCTTAAAAATCCATTTAAGGCCAATAATCTTTGCTCTCCTCGGTTTATCAACTAAAAACCATGTCTCGTTCTTGTTAATTGAATCGATTTCATCAAGACATGCGTTTGTCCACTCCTTTGACTCTTTTGCTTCTTGATAACACGCTGGCTCATCATTAATTGAGAGTAAGAGCTGCACACATTCTAGATCCGTTCACAAAACATAATCATTAAGATAACTTGGCGTATGTACTTGCCTGCTCATTCTCCTAGGTTGCGTGTGTGTAGTCTCAGCTTCTTCTTCGTGATGGTCAACTTCTTGTTGATCATTACCTGAGTCTTCTTCATTCTCTCGATGTTCTCCTCCTTCTTGTTCATTAATCTCGTTATCATTAGAGAGATCATCGCTGTTACTTACCTCCCAAACTAAGCCAAATTAAAGTTCTTGCATTTTCCTCATCTCCTTCGTTCACTTCTCCCTTCCAATTCCAGCTCGTTGTTTCACTAAACACAACATCTCGGCTCACAATAATTGTCTTTTTCTTTGGATTATAAAGTCTATAAGCCTTAGACTCTTGTTTCATTCCAAGATCTATCATCTAGCTTCTTGATGTTCACGGGTTCAACTTTCGCAAGAACAACACAACCAAAAACTCGAAGATGCTCAATGCTTGGTTTCTTCTTCTTTAGACATTCATTGGGAGTTTGATTCTTCAAAGCTCTAGTAGAGACTCTATTAATCACATATGTTGAGTGTCGTATTGCTTCTTCCCATAGAAAATTCGGAACCTTCATGGCTTTAAGTATACTTCTAGTCATCTCCATCAAGGTTTGATTTCTTCTTTCTACTACCCCATTTTGTTGTGGAGTATAAGGAGCTGTTAAGTGCCTTTTGATTCCATTCTTGGTACAAAAATTTGAAAAATCCCTCAATATAAACTCTCCTCTTCTATCGGTTCTTAGAGTCATAATCGATTTTCCAATTTCCTTTTCTACCAAAACCTTGAAACCTTTGAATCTTTCAAGTGCTTCTCCTCTTTCTTTCTAACAAAAAAAAATCCACATATATCTTGAATAATCATCAATGATCACAAAGACATACCTATTTCGTGCGTGAGTTGGAGGAGATATCGGTCCACACAAGTCAGCATGAAGTAGTTCCAACACCTTTGTAGCACAAAATTGAGCCCTCTTTGGAAAAGCTTGACGAGCTTGCTTTCCCACCAAGCAAGAGTCACAAATTTGCTTTTCTCCTTCAATTTTTGGTAAACCTCGAACCATCTTATGTTTTGACATATTTTCTATTGTTTTGAAGCTTATCTGGCCGAGTCTAGCATGCCAATTCCATGATTCCTCCTTAAGCCGAGAGTGTAAACAAATTAGTTTACCAATCTTGAGTTTTATCTTGTAGAGACTATTAGGTGATCTTAACACTTTTAGAAGTAATCCACCGTGTGGGTCATGTAATGTTAAGTAATCCTCCTTCATTCTAACAACACAACCATGTTCAGTTGCTTGCCCTAGACTCAATATGTTACTCTTGAGTCCCAGAATATAGTAGATATCCGTAATAAGTTTTTGATCACCTTTTTTATCTCCAAACAATATCGAACCTTTTCCTTCGATATTGACACAAGAACCGTCTCCAAACTTTACTCTCCCTTTCACCTTTTCATTTAACTCCAAGAAGAAACGTTTTTCTCCCGTCATATGGTTACTTGCTCTATTATCCAAATACCAACAACCATCTTCTTTCTTTTCTTTCTCGTATTTCTTTGGAATGAGATTTTCTTCATTTAGAAATACAACCTCGTGCATGTAAAGAGTTTTGTCATCAGTTCCTTCTTCTTTCTCTTTGTTCTCTTATACTTCCACCTTATGCATCTCTTCTAGCTTCTTCTTTCTTTCGGGAAATACCAAAGCAAAGTGTCCCTTTTTGTCACATCGAAAATACATAACTTGTGATCGATCTTTCTTTTCTTTGTTTTGGTCTCTTGAATTAGATCTCCCACGACCGCTTCCTCAACCACTACCTCTTCCTCTTGTGCTTTCATACCTTGATCCTTCTTCATATGCCTCGTTACTCGCATACATCTAATCCTCATTATAGTTTCGACTTTCACTTAGAATAATTCTTTCTGCGTATGCCTTAAGTCGACCAACAATATCATCATGCGGTTTTGTTTAGGTCAAGAACTTGTTCTAAAGATGCAATGATTTGTATGTATCTTTGAAGAGGTAAGCTATTGAGGAATTTATTAACCATCTTTCATTCCTCAAACGTGTGTCCCAAGGTTGCCGCCTTAGAAGCAATCTCTGATAAATTCACCGAGAAGCTATATCGATTGTATATGTTTCCTTCATGCTTATTCTTTCGAATTCAGCCATAAGAGTTTGTAGTCTTGCTTCTTTCACCCTATCTGCACCTAGATGCCTCGATTTGATAGCTTCCCATATACCTTTGGCGGAATCTTGTTCGCCTACTTGTAGTATGAGACTCTCGGGTATAGATTGAAAAAGCAACAAGGTTACTAAGTCGTTCTTCTTAGCAATAGTTGATCCTGGTTCAATCGCCTCCCATATTTCGTGAACATGCAAGAGAACTTTCATTCTCATCGACCACACCGTGTAGTTTGATGAGTTCAACATCGGACATACCACCGACAAAGGTACAAGCTCCTTTGTCTTCGGCGGTTTGCTTTCATCTCCCATAACTCGGTTTTGAATCCTTTAAGTGATATACTAGATCGATTGCTCTGATACCAAATAAAGTTTCGAATGATTTCGTATAAACTAAAGTTTTGTATGCTTTTGTATAAACTTTGATTAAGAAATTTGCTCTTCTTTATTGCTTAGCAATATATGGTCAAAAACTAAACAACTCAAAGTATATTTTGGTTACAATTCAACCAAAGTATTTATAATAACACAACATAGTTATTTTCCTTATTCCATTAGGATTAGTTCCTTTAAATCCTAGACTATCTTGGAGAATATCTTATTCTAGCTATCTTCATGCTTAAGATATAGAACATTGTTCACCAAGATAATGTTGAATGACTTATCCAACATATTCAAGTCAAGTATGACATCAACAATTTTTTTTCTTCTTTAACCTCAAAATGTTGGAAGCCCAGGCATGGGAAGAGGCGCATAACGACGACTCGAATGAAATGGGACATAATATATTTCCACAACATCCCTCAGGATCAATATCACGACCATTGACAATTAACCCATCCTTCTCTAGATACAAGTGCATGGTTGATGCCTCCTGGAATGAATCGGATCTGTTTACAGGCGTAGGATGGTTCTCCTTCCTAGACAGCATGAAGGGCTCTAACTATGGCGCACAACGCAGTTTGTCATCTCTTCACGTAGAATTTGAGGCACTTCTCTGGGCCATGACATGCCTCTCATCTCTACAAATAGCGGAGGTTGAGTTTTTGGTCGATTGTTCCGAACTTCTCAAGATGATAGAGGAGCCTCAGATGTGGCCTGCTTTTCTCCCTTACCTAGAAGACTTCTCAAGACTTCGCAGCTCTTTCAGGGCATGCTCCGTTCTCCACGTTCCACGTATGCTGAACCACAGAGCAGATCACCTTGCCCGCACAGCCAGACAGTCGCCACGGTCTCTTACTTTTGTGAACAATGTATTTCCCTTTTAGCTCCTGTAATGTCTCAAGAGTAAAGTTGACAATGCTTCATGCCCTCTCTCTATTTCTCATACCTTTTTTTTAACATAATATGCAATTCCTATTTTCTCCTTCACTTAATATATCATATTATATTCAATTTATTTAATTTTTTGATTTTGTCTAAAACAATCAGCAAAGAGAAAGAAAAAAAGGACCCACAAATGATTCTCGATAACCTTAACAAACGGAAGGCCCCACATATTCAACTACCAAATAAATATTATTCACCTACAAATTAAATACATATCTACCAAAAACAAAAACATTATTCACTTTTCTCTCATTCATTTCTTTTTCTTCTACATGTAAACAAATATGTACCTCCACCATAAACAACAAAATTTTACAAGATTATCATCTTGTATGTTCAAGCTATTAAGGTGATTTCTTTTCTAAAATTTGTTATATTGTTTCAAATTTAAAGAGTTTAGAAGTGATTTAAGGCTTAACCAAATTATTTGTGTCAAAAAAAAAAAAAATTTAGATTTGTTTTGCAATGTGAGCTAATTATAGCACCAATAAGTTCTCATTTGTGGTTATAATTATTTAGAATGGAGTTGGGTAGATATTATATGTAATAAAAAAATTCATTAGTTGTTATTACAATTATCTCTCTAATTTCGCAATTTAGTACAACTTGGTACAACTTGTACAACCAAACTGATTTTTTTAAGTTGATAAAGAACAATATGTCGTGTGGCACAATTGTAGTTTTTCAGTTGGGATATTATTTTGAAGAAAATGAAGTACTATGGAAATCAACCGAGAAGTATGTCTCGATACATTTGAGGACATCTATTGAAGAGATGACTTATATTGATTTGGTTGAAGGAATTAGGCAAAAGATGGAGATCGATCTAGCTATGACAAAGTTTAAAATGAGTTACATCCCATTGATAGTGAATCCTCAACAACCGATATACATTATGGATGATGTTGATGTTTTGGTATATTTAAAGACCTATAAAGATCATTGTAGATGTCTTTTGCATGTGGAACTAGAACAAGTAGAAGAAAATCATGTGGTTGAGCAAAATCTATGGTGTGAGGGAAATCAAAACTGGGAGGATCATGAAGAGCTGATTTCAAGTGCAAGATAGAATAAAAATGGGATACTGACTGTAGTAGAAACTGAGAAAGAAAACAATGATGCATATAGTTTTCGTGGTACAATTAGGACAACAGAGGACAACTATGAAGTAGAAACTGAGAAAGAAAACAATGACGAAGATGATTTTTGTTGTACAACAGAGAGCAACAACAGAGATGATATTGTTGTTGTAACCGTACAGAATCTCAAGATTTCGTATGTACCGAATGAGAAGATGGTATGAATTTGACTTTAGGTGAGGAATTTGAAATGAAGCGAGCTGTGCAAGATATCATTGAAATAGTGGCACACAAAAATTGTTTTCAGTTTGCAATAATAAAGTCAAATAAGAGTAGGTATGTGATGAAATGTTGTGAATGGAAAAATGGTTGCAATTGGAGTGTACGAGTGGCAAAGCTAAAGGACTCAAACTACTTCTCGGTCAAAACGTATTATAAGAAACATTCTTGTTCACGGTCTACTACAAGTACAAGCAGAAGCAAAAGAAAAGGAACACGAGGTTTAGTTGCTTCTATGCTGAAAGAAAATTATCTCGGTCGGTTTGATACCCCAACCCCAAAAAATCTGATTAGTATGATGCAATCACAACTTGGAGTTGAAATTTCATATACTACCACTTGCAGAGGGAAAAAACAAGCTGCCAATGATGTTCGGGGTAGTTCAGAGGAGAGCTATATGATGTTGTACTCTTATTTGTACATGTTGGAGAAGATGAATCCGGATACAATTTCATGTGTAAAATTGGACGAGGAGCATAGGTTTAAGTACTTATTCTTTGCATTGGGAGCGTGCATTAAAGGTTTCCAAGCGATGAGACATGTTTTAATTGTTGATTCAACTCACTTGAAGATAGTACATGGTGGTGTGTTGCTTGTGGTTACAGCTCAAGATCCCGATCATCACCATTACCTGATCGCTTTTGGTGTAGTTGATGGGGAGAATAATACTAGTTAAGGTTGATTCTTTACTATGTTGAAAGGGGTAATTGAAGATGCGCATCAATTGGTTTTTCTCTTTGATTGAAATCAGAGTCTCATCAAGGCAATTCGTGAGGTATTTCCATTGTCTAAGCATGGATATTGCAATTATCATATATCTCAAAATCTGAAAAGTAAATGCTCGAACGTCAACAAGGAAACAGTTGCAGCAAAGTTCAGAGAATGCTCTAAGGTTTATATTGAGGCTGAATTCTTAGCACTTTATGATGCTTTTAAAAAGAAGTATCCTAATGCTGCTAAGTATCTCGATGAAAGTAGTGTTGTCGAGGCTAAATGGGCAAGATGTTATTTTCCAGGAGATAGGTACAACATAGACAACACCAATTGTGTTTAGTCTATTAATGGTGTGTTTAAGGAAGCAAGAAAGTAGTCATTGTTACCAATGATTGATGCTATTGTTGCAAAATTGGCTGAATGGTTTAATAAATACAGGAAGAGTTTTGGGGAGTTACCACCAACACAGAAACTTGTGCCTTTTGTGGAAGGTATAATGCATACAAGATGTGTGTTGAAACAACAAAGTTGAAGGTGTGTGAGCTCAATAGTTACAACCTTGCATTTTATGTGATATGGAAAAACCTATTTGGTTAATTTGAAGATGAAAACTTGCAGTTGCAAATATTTTGACATAGAAAAATATCCTTGTGTTCATGCTATTGCTGCTGCCAGAAAACCCGAAATAGAGTTGCATGATTTGTGTTCCAAATATTATCTTGTGGAGCAGTGGACACTAGCTTATTACGAGACTATATATTGAGTTCTGCACATGTCTGAGTGGAGTGTTCCGGATGAGATAAGAGAGTTGTATGCTCTACCTCCAAATTGTATAAATAAAAAAGGAAGATGTCAAGAAAGAAGATACCCATCTGTTGGATAACATCGAGGAATAACGAGAGGGTTGCATTCATGGTTCCAAAGTGCGAGTAGTACATAGATGTTCATTTGTATTTGTTTGTTAAATTTTTTAAATTTGGTATTGTGTTTGGTATATCGTGATACTTTTAAGGTATTTTTATTTGTTTGGAGATTTTGTTTTTAATTACTTGTGTGATTTTATTTTCTGTTTTGTACAACTAGGTATAAATGGGTACAACTTTAATGATATATATAAGACAAACAAATCCTAGTAGGATATATATCAAAACACTAATGAAATGTATTAAAACCTCCTAATACAATGAACAAATAATATAATGAAATATATGAGGAAAAATCAACAAATGAAATATTTTTTTATATTATGGCTTTGTTATACTATCAATATCCTTAGTCTTTCATGGTTATTTTCTATTTGTGAGCTATAAATATAAAAAAATACCAAATTTTGTGTTTTATAAAATATGAATACATGAAATCATTTTAATTGCACTATTACTTCTTAATATCACACGGACAATCAGGAAAAATTTATGTAGAATGGAGTACAACTAGTTTTACCTGATAATAGACTAATGTACAACTATGTTCTATGTTGTACAACCAGGTACAACAGTACAACTATGTGTACTTTTGACGGCGCTAAAATCGAAAAATTCAGTATGACGACACAAACTTGGAAGGATTAAATTTCCTCTTGTTAATTTGAGAACACTTCTTATGTGTCAGCTGGATGACCCTTTTAAAATGTTTTTCTGCTTGTTCTCCGCTACCTGCAACAAAATCTTTTTCTATTTGTTCTCCTCCACCTGCAACAAAACCATTTTTCTACTTGTTCTCCTCCACCTACAACAAAATCTGAGCCAAAACCTTGTTCTCCTTGTTGTTCATTCTCAGGTTCACTCATAAGAAAATAAGTTAAGAGTAGTACAAGCTCCTTATTTCCTGTTTGTTCTTGTTGTTCTTGTTGATGCTTAGGATCTGCTTGTTCTTTTTGTTGCTCATACTCAGATCCACTTCTTCCTAAACCCAATCACACTCAAAATCAAAACCTTGTTCTTCATGTTGCTCATTATTTCCTGTTTGTTCTTGTTGTTCTTGTTGATGCTCAGGTTCTGTTTGTTCTTCATGTTGCTCATGCTCAGATTCACTTCTTCCTAAACCCATATCACACTCAAACTCTCTCCCTCCATGAGAACCCTCACCATAATAAAAGTCATCCCTCCTTTTGTATGAGTCCTCAACAACTTTCAGCCCATTCGCAACACCATCAATCTTCTCATGAACACCATCGATCTTCTTATGTAACACCTTAAACCTATCCTCTATAGTCTTCATCAACCTTTCTTTAAGTGTGGGCCCATGTGGTGGATGAATTTCTACTTCTTGCTCTACCAACTGAGGTGTTACGTCGATTTTTCGAGAAGCAATATCTACCTCACATTCATGATGTGAAGTTGACGAGCTTCCTCTTCCGGAGAAGGTTCCAAGATGCTGATGAATTCCTATTTATAAACAGAACATACAAACAAAAACAAATCATAAACGAAGTTGTCTAAAATGTACAAATTGTCCTAAAAAGTCAAAAAACCATAAACAATAAAATAAGCAATCAGACCTTGATTTCCCCAAGCGTTTTGATATAAATCTTCTAGAGGATATCCACTCATGCTACAAGATTTAAATACCTTCTTGCACATCTTAGGGCAACCACTATGCACATCACTTACATCCTCTTGATATTTGTTGGACAAAACAGAAATGTGCTCAAAAGCCAAAACTTATATACAGCATATACAAAACATTAGATTATCAGGTTTATCACAAAATACTGAATATACAGAATCACATTACTTGGAATGACGCTGTCTTTGGCACCTTTCCATCCAAGTGATCAACAATCTGATAATTTCGTTGATGTTATCTTCAAACGTCAAACACCCCCATGGAAATGTCTTACACAATTCCAAATTTTCCACAGCTCGCAGTATGAAAAAATCTATGTATCTATTGACCTGCTTTGTTTTCTCTTTTGTTACTCTTGCTAGAAAGTAAAGTACAACCAATTGTAACCGATCTCCATGTGTTTTGTTCTTCATAGAAGTCAATTTGTCTTTCACATTCTTCACTGTAATCTTTTTATATTGCCCAAAGATCCTCCTCACAAAGTCTAAGCTCCCTAATTCTTCATACCTTGGTGGGAGCTTGTGGCAATCAAAACCAGTGATTAAAGCATGCTCTCTCAATGAATAGCGTATCGGAACGCCATTCACCACAAACTAAAACTCATTCCTCTTCTTGGTTTTTGTTGTCCTTAACAAGAGAAACCACATGCCCATCAACTTGTTTTTATGCTTTCTACCCATATGCCAAATGTGATTGAATTGGGAGTGGTTTTAAAACCACCTCTTCTCTGACGGTTCAAGGCGTCACACCTTGCTGTCATTTTGCAAGATTTTCCATAGACTGAGGGTTTAAAGTAAAACTTCTTCGGTTGCATCGGATAAGCATCTTCTATATCCTAAAATTTAACCACAGAATTCAAGCACAAAAATGTCATTACAAATTAATATAAACCAAACAATCCAAGCATAAATTACCTCACTAGGAATAGATGATGGGGATGAATCTGCTTGGGGGACATAACGCCTACGAAGAACACGACCATTTCCAATAAACAGGTTCCTTGTATGAACCATGCGTCCTAAAATGAAAAACCAAAATAAAAATCATAGCAACCTATCTAGTTGTATCCTAATATTAAAGCAAAAAAAATACCAAACCAATAATGTAGAAACATGAAAACAACTTAAAAGAGAGAAACAAACAAGTTTGAATCAGGTTTCTGAGAAAATAAAATTGAAAACAAATCAACTCTAATTACACTAAAATAATCATCAAATTGTGCTAAAATCATTCTCAAATCATAAAAATATCACAAAACTAGAACACAATTACACAAATCGAACTAAGCAACTTAGTGTAATTAGGGTTGATTTTTACCTTTTAACTTTGGCCAGAGACAAACAAGGAAGACGCAAGGACACCTAGATGAAGAATTGTGAAGATGAGGGAGAAGAGGACAACGAGAAAAGAGGAAGGAAAGAAGAGGATTCCCAATAACCAAAATCAAAATCGCCTAAGGAAAACGAAGAGAATGGTTCGATCTGATTTTTATTTTTTTAGATTCTTTTCACTTTACCCGATTGGGATGCTCCATGAGTTTAGACCCAAAATGTGGTTGGATCTGTAAATTGTTTAAGTTTGTATGTTTTCTTTGTAATTTAACTATTATTCAGATTTTTAAAAATAGAAAAAGAAATTTAAAGTTATAACTACGGCAAATGAGCAAAATTTTGTGTAGGTGAGGCATACAAGCATTTGGTCCGTAAAAAACTAACTTCATTTCTTAAATATGGGGCAAGGCCACATAAGTCTGGGTCTCAAAAGTGGCCAATTTAGTAACTGAATCTGTAATACAATTAAAGTCGATCCTCACAAACACAAAAGAGATAGAATTAAATGATGAATCAAGTACTTGGATGTCTTGTATAACGCCATAAATATCCTTGATCTGCAATTTACTTTTAAACATCTGGACCAGCTGAAACGAGTCCGAGAATACGATCAGATGATTAATTCTGATTGCTTTTGCTGCAGAGATTCTGGTAAGTCGCTACTCCTTCTACAATTAGAGGTGAATTGATGTATTTAGTTGAAGATCAATTAACTCAAATCTCACTTTCATCCGATCTTTTGATAGTCCATCCAAGACTGGTGATTTCAAATTCCGAGTTCCAAGCCCCATTAGTAAACAGTTGATGATTTCCAATAGTTGTGGTGAGATCTCTTGAATATGTATAAGCTTCTGGAGATTCCTTGAATTCATTTCCTCGGCTTGTTGCCAATCCTTTGCTTCTCTTATTATTTTGCAAATCGCTTCATCTTTGTTAAAGTATCACTTTTCAAATATTAACTGGTTTCTTGCTTTCCATATTGACCAACAAATCCATGGGAATAGAGGTCATTGGCTTGCTCCTGTCGGCAGTAGAGAACTTGTCAGATTTCCTCTCTGAAGTGCTTCTTTGAAGGAAGTAAATTCGTGTGGCTTGAAACTGGAAGCTAGAGGAGTTTTTCCCAAACTGAGTTTGTCTCGAATTCCCCATATCTAATGCAGGACTGATTTTTAAATTCTATTATTTGTAAGCTCTACTTAAAATTATCTTTTATTTGTTATACCATTTGTAAATCCTACTTAAAATTTTATGTTATCGGTTTTATCATCTGTAAATCCTAACTAAAATTATTTCTTATTCGACTTTAAGGATTTGAGCATAAATTTACTTTTCTAATTTATTTCAATGGATTTAATAGTGGATTTTAAAAACAAAAAATCTAAAACATCAACTCCATTCAAAAATTTGTTATTTTGACTTTGATTTGCAAAATTCATTTTGTAAGATTTTAGAATCATAGAATTCTGTAGAGATTTTTAAATCTTTTAGAGATTTGTAAATATATTAAAATAACATATCCAATCAACTCTGCTAAATAAAAGGTTGGTAACAAAGCTATTATGTGTATTTTCACATTAGTACGATATACATACTAAAACAAATTATTTTGTATGGGACCCAAATATTTCAAATCCGATTCTGGGAGAAAGAAAAATTGTTGAACATTGTTTAAAAATCTAAAGATAAAATTTTAGATTGGTAAGAAATAAGAGTCATAAGAAAATTAAGAAAACAAACTCTGAAAATCTGACTCATTTTCAAATGTTAATATCGGGTCTCCCAAGGAAATTAAAAGGAAATTTTTACAGTATGCCACAAACGAGTTTAAGATTGTGGGATATGCCACAAAGTTTATAACTCGCCGGTTATGCCACTTTAGCAAAATAGAAAGGACCAAAACACCCTTTCAAATGGTTATAGTGATTTTTGACAAAATTCAAACAATTTTATTAACCACGAAAAGAAACTGCAAAGCCATAACTTCCATCTCGGATTCGAGAAACAGTGAGTGAGAGAGGAAGAAGATAAACAAGGATTTGGAAGAGTTCTGCGAGGAACAAGACCAAAAATCTTAGTCAATTAGAAGTCAAAATAACCATTATAATAGTGATTTCAAAGTTGAAATCAGCATATCGTAGTACTCATGAGTGAACGACGTGTCAATCTCTAGCAATGCTACGTCCATAATAGTCTAAAAAATTTCATACATATTTAGATATGGACATGAGTGCAATTTACATTATATAGAACGAATGTGTCATTTAGAAATGTTATAAAATCCATGTCTATCTAGTTTATCTTTATTTGTAGTAAACAGGTCAACATGAGATATGGTTAATATTGGAAAGCATAATCCCATATGATAATTAAATGACACATCATTTATGTGTTATGCTTTCTGTCAAATCATACTTCGACATATCAGTCATACTTAAATGTATTATACATTAATAATAATATTATATTATTTTTATCAGACTAACTTTTTATTCTGTCAAGTCAAATCATAACTTCAGTAATTTACTTTTAAATTTGTTATTTATATTTAATAGTTTAAAATTTTTTAAAGATTCGAAATTTGTGTCAGATTTACATTTTATTTGAAAAAACCGAAACATTATCCTCCCAATCTTGTATTTATAGTTTGTAGTAATTAAAGTAAACATAGAAAAGTACTCGATACCAAGATAATATGACTTGTAAGAAAAGAAAATCATATTTTTAAGTTTACTCTGGTAATTAAAAATAACAAATATGTCTCTGTGAAGAGGCTTAGTGTTAGAAAAGACTTATTGTTCCCTAAACATCTACCAAGGCGATATAAATCAATAATTTGTCTCAATTTTTCAAAACCTTCATCAGCCACCATCGTTACGATTTTGAGAATGATATTCTCAGGAATAAATAAATAAATAAAATTGTGATAAGGAAGGTAAAATGGTAATCATTTGTACCATCAGTTTGAGTGTTAGTCAAGGAACTGAACATGTAAAAGGTCCTAACTATAATCAAAGTCACTCGGTCAGCATCTAAAAGGGAAGGAACTAAGTGTAATAAAGTCAAATGTGTTGGTTTGACTCAGCTGAGAGTCACATGTGACTCAATATGACCATTGGAGTAGTTTAGGAAAAGTCTCCATCTTTCTTTGGCGTCATCAGAAAATGTTCCATACTCTCTTCTCTCTCGGTTCTAACTCTCTCTCACACAATCTCTCTCAGAAACTGAGCTTTCTCAAATCTATCTTCTAATCTTACTAACACTACAAGAAAACTAAGGCATAACTGTTGGCAAAAAACCTGTCGGTTATGCCGTCGGCTTAAAACTGACCGCATAACCGACGACAATTGACCGGAAAATCTTACATGTCGCATGCGGTCGGTCTGTCTGACATTACAAATCCAGTCGGTTGCCGTCGATTCATTTAACCGATGGCTACCGACAGAATATAATTCAAATTTTTTTCCAAAATAAAAAAAAACAAAAAAGGCCACCGGTTAAATACGGTTTAATATAACCGACGGCAACCGACGGTAATTTTATTTTTTAAATATTTTTTGAGTTAATTTTAATTAAAACCGACGAAAACCGACGATATTTTTATTTTTTTAATATTTTTTAATTAATTTTAATTAAAACCAATGACAACCGACGGTATTTTTATTTTTTAAATATTTTTAATTAATTTTAATTAAAACCTACGGGAACCAACGGACAATCGGTTAAATCTAATACAAACGTTTCGCATATGCTTCGCTGTTGTAACCGAAAATTTGGTGGAAGTAAGAAGCCATCGGTTCTCATCGATTCATATCTTCAATATATTAGACGGCTTCCATTTCTCTCCATCACACAAAACAAAATTTACTCTCCAATATTTCGATGGCAAACTATAGCGATTGATTTTGGATGGACGGACCACGTATGGATGAAGCAACTGGCACATTAAACGAAGAGTATGCTGCCGGGCTAAGAAACTTTATGGAGTTCGCGGCTTATCGGAGTGTAACGCTCGAAAAAGGTAAGATGTATTGTCCGCGTAACACATGTCAGAATTTGAAATTCATTCCTGTTAAAAATGTGTGGAGTCATCTATACCGTAGAGGGTTTTATCGAGTTACAAAATATGATATTCGCATGGAGAAGATGGTACGAATATTAACTACGGTAATTATAGCGGAGCTGATAATAGTAGTTTAGGTGGGGATATAGGTAACTCGGTTAATGAAGAAGTAGATGTTAATCTTGGTAGAAGCGGATTAGGTAGCTTAGGTGTAGAAACCACAATCACGGCTGAAAACAATGTGGGTACATTTCAAATGGTCAACGATGCGTTTAGGGAGGATGTACCAGTTTTTACAGCAGCTATAGAGAGGGGTGAGGAACCAAATATCGGTGCCCGTAATTATTTTGGTATGCTAGATGCTGCGAATAAACCCTTGTACAGTGGTTGTGGTGAAGACGTGTCACCGTTGTCGAGTGCAGGTGAGATGATGAATATCAAAACAGATTACAATCTACTGGAGAGCTGTGTCGACGCACTAATCGGTCACTTTAGAAAATATCTGCCTGTTGATAACACATATGCGGCATCGTACAACGACATCCAGAAAATGGTTGCCGGGCTAGGATTACCATATGAGACAATTGATGTTTGTGCAGACAATTGTATGATCTTCTGGAGAGAGGATTCAGACCAGATCCGCTGTTGTTTTTGTCGTAAACCTCGATTTCAAGATACAAGTGGGAGGAATCGTGTGCCATACAAGAAGATGTGGTATTTGCCTTTAGCAAACATGCTTAAGAGATTATACCAGTCAAATCGCATAGCAGGCGCAATGAGATGGCATTTTGAACATAATTCAGCCGGCGAGATAACACACCCTTCGGACTCAAAGGCATGGAAACTGTTCCAAGCACTTTATCCCGAGTTTGCTCAGGAACCGAGGAATGTATATCTAGGGCTTTCCACAGACGGGTTCAATCCTTTCGGTAAACATGGGAGACCGTATTCAGTTTGGCTGGTGATTGTAACACCTTGTAACCTACCACCAATTCTGTGTATGAAACAAGATTTTTTGTTTTTGACCGTCCTTGTACCAGGTCCCGATCATCCACGGAGATCACTTGATGTATTTTTGCAACCTCTAATTCACGAATTAAATCGGCTATGGGAGAGTGGTACATTAGTGTTCGATGTTTCTACTGCACAGAATTTCCAAATGAGAGCTGTGTTGATGTGGACTATCAGCGATTTTCCAGCATATGGAATGCTGTCGGGATGGTCTACGCATTGGAAATTGGCTTGTCCTCACTGTCAGGATAACACAGAAGCATTCCAACTCAAACATGGACGGAATACATCATGGTTCGATTGTCATCGACGGTTTCTTCCTATGGATCATCCATATCGGCATAGTAGGTCGTTGTTTACTAAAAACAAAAAAGTCTTCTATGGTCCACCGCTAGAAACTAACAGGACGCAAATATTAATGCAGCTGAGAGATTTTGGTGCTGAGTCATCTTTGATTTGTGGAGGAAATGGACATTACCCCGTCAATGGTGTTGGGGTGTACCACAATTGGCATAAGAAGAGTATTTTCTGGGAGTTGCCGTACTGGAAGGACCACCTCCTTCGCCACTGCTTAGACGTCATGCACATTGAGAAGAATGTGTTTGATAATTCAACTAACACAATTATGAATGTGCCAGGGAAAACAAAAGACAATCTGAAATCAAGATTAGATTTACCAGATATATGTGATAGGAAGTCGCTGCATTTGCGAGGGAATAACAACGTTGGGTCAGTTCCTATATTTCGCTTAAGTAACGAAAGAAATGTAAAAATGATTTCTCTCTCTTTATAAATGATTATAATTTTAAATAACCACTTAATTATACTAACAATGATAAATTTGGAATATAAGCTTCTTTTTTTTACTGGATTAAAAATTCGGTCAAATTCCCAGATGGGTATGTTTCAAACCTTCAAAACTGTGTTGATAGTAACGAGGGAAAATTCTGTAATATGAAGAGTCATGACTGCCATATCGTGATGCAAAGACTTTTTCCGTTCGCTTTTGCCTACCTATTGCCTAAAAATGTAGGCTGTTTTTTTGTTAGATATTGATGGATGGAAGCGATTATGATGATCTGATTCTGATTTCGTGACAATATATAGAGGAAATGAACCGAGGGCAACCTACTGTAACCGACAAGCCACCTAAATTCTGGTTATAAACAGTGACGTAGCTTGCAAAACGTGTTCTACCCACTTCAAAAAAATTTAAAAAAAACTATTTTATTTTTTATTTTAATTATAATAAAGAATTTTTATATAATATATTCAACCGACGGGAGTTTTAATATATTTTTAATTTTAATTATATATTGAACAAAAATTAATATATATCATAAATATAGTCGGAATTATTAATTCTCGTCGGTTGTCGTAGGTTGAACCGACAGACTTGGAGGGAAACAGTCGGTGCCAATTTTTGGAGGCGGTTAAATTTCTCTCCAAGTTCGTCGGGAACCGACGGGAATTAATAATTCCGACTATATTTATTATATATATTAATTTATATTCATTATATAATTTAAAAAAAATTAAAATTCCCGTCGGTATGCCTTATCCTTTTCCCGAGCCTCTTCTTCTTCCTTCCTCTTCTCTTTTCTTCCTCCATTTTCTCTCAACCTCCACGAATTTTTTTCTCAAATTAGAGGCGCAACCACCACTTTTCGCGGCCAAATCCGATGGAAACCACTCTCAATCCCTTCCTCCTTCCTAAAATCATGTAAGTTTCTTAAAATTTTACAATTTTTAAGTTATCCAAAAACAAAATTTTGACAAGATTTTGATCTAGGTTGATAGAAACGGATAGATAGTGGAATATAGGTTAGTTTCATTCTCCAAATTGTTGTTTGCATGTCGATTTCAGTTTGTTTCTATGATTTGCAAAATTTTCTTATGAAAAACAATTTTTTTTTATGAAGAACACTTTTTTTTATGAAGAACAATTTTTTTCTTACAACAAAACAATTTAAACAAAATTTTACAATTGTATAAAATTTCCTATAACATTTGTGTATATAAATATTGGTGAATATAAAAGTTTATATAGATATATATAAAAAATATATTAAAATCTATATATATTTTCATATTTTTTTAACTAATTAGTTATGTATATATAATATATATTTATAGAAATTAATATATATATATCGTATATAAATTATTTATACATTTATACATAATACTTATCAATTTTAATTATATATATTTATATATATAATTTATATTAGTACGCATTTATATATATATATATATATTTATAAAACATATTTAACGAAAATTTTAAAAAATTTATATGTTTTATTATATAATATGTAAATGAAACATATATGTCTGTTACATATAATATTTATTTTTTTATAAAACATATTTAACCAAAAATTTAAAAAATTTATAAGTTTTATTAAATAATATGTAAATGAATATAAAAATTTAAATTTATTTGATACATTTACAATTTATAAATTTAGTTATGTATGTTTTGTAATTGATTAAAAGAAGTTAAATGGTTTAATATGATTTATATAAATAAAAAATTTAAAGTTTATATAAAAATATATTACTTATATACTTATGTTTTAAATATTTTAAATATTTTAATGTTATAAAGTTATAATTTACCAGAACATTTTATGATGACTTCCATCGCGCGTATCTATCGGGCGTGCGAGCAGTGGATGGTGATTCAGATGAGACCTTTTCTTCTCATCTGAGTCCACTGATTGCGCATGATACCCAGTCTTACCCACCACTTCAACCCCCCTACAGCATTTGACCATTGAGCAGATTTTGACTCAACCGGGATGTTCCCATTTAAAGACTCTAGATCCAAAGCTGGGCGAGCGATCTACATGGTACGAATACATATAATATTTTATTTTACCAAATTTTAAAATATCAATGGTAAAATAAAATTTCAATATTCAGGTTTCGCATCGACCAACACATTAAGAAGTTGGTGCGGCTTATGATCCAGCAGCAGCTACCTTATGCTTATTCATCCTTTAGCAAATTTCCTTTGGATCTGAGGGAACAGTGGTTCAGATCATTCGCGATAAACATAGTCTTGCTTACAACTATTTCAATTATTTCATTACCTTACAATATATTCTAATTTTTACAAAATTTACAGCAACAAGTTAATTGGGCCGTTGTTGACACTACTGAAGTGAGGCAGAAGTTCGAGGAGCAGTGCGCCACTTCGTACTCCAACCATGTGTACGCTTGGAAGCGAGCATGGAAGTGGGAACCATCGGAGTTGGCGTACGGCTGTCCGGCTGATCGGTTCCCTAAGTTGCTGGAGTACTGGAGTGCCCCTACCACAGAGAAGGAGTTAGATCGGAACAAGAAGAACCGTTGAGCAGGACAGGATGAGACGGTTAAGATGTCGGGAACACACAATGCTGGTCCTTATACTTTTGAGCATATCGAGCGCAAGATGGTAAGTTATATTGTAAACCTAATTCAGTTAATATTTGTTTAACCATGTTTATTTGGTTGTGTAGACCATTAAAAATGGGTGTGTACCCGATTTTCTCAAACTCATGAAGACATGTCACACAAGCAAAAAGTCTGGGACGATCAACAACCCGAAGATTCGTGAGGTTGTGGAGAGGGTGGAGGATCGGATTGAGGAACATCAGACCCAACTCACTAAGGATAGAGCGGGACCATCCACGGAGGTTCCTCGGGACGTGATCAACCACTTCGTCGTCGAGGTAAATTCTTTTTTTTTATTAATTTTAAAAATTAAAAATATAACTTATTTTGTTCATCCTTTTGTTTTATTCAATGTAGGAAGTACCGTGCACTAAGACCGACGATTGGATCTTGGGAAACTAGTAGACGCTGATGGGTTGCCCACCCGTGTTGACTTCAGCCAGGGATTCGGGCTCAGTCAGCCAGAGCGAGAAGAGCTTGTGAACCTCCGTCAAAGCTTCGAGCAAAACTGGGTGGAGCTACAGGAAAACTGGGCGGAGCTTCAGGAGACCAAGGCCGCACTACGCGAGACTCAGGCGAAACAAGTGAAGAGTAAGGCTCAAATAGCTAAACTTCTGCGTATATAAACCCATGACCATCCCCAGAATTCACTCCAACACAGAACCTAGAAAATTAGTTAGGACCGAGTAGTTTTATAAAATGCATTTTGTATATATATTTAATTTTAAATGTATTTAATATTTTCTAATTTAATCTTAATTTTAAAAATTATTATTTATTTATAATTTAATTACAATATTAATTTTATTTTTTAATTAATTTTTAAGTTTTCCACAAACCAACGGCAATCGACGCATGTAAACCAATGGGAACCGAGAGCTACCGACGGTATTTCTCATTGTTTACTGTCAGTTATAACCCACGGTAACTGACGGGACCGCGATAACCGATGATGCGTATTCGACGAGCATATTCCGTCGATTCCCGTCGCTTATAGGCCATAACCGACGGGATTGACCGTCACTTATACTCTTGTTTTCTTGTAGTGTAAGCTCTCAAAATCTTTGTTTCTCTCGGTTTCTTGATGGATAACTCCAAATTTTTTGATGTTCATGTTACACTCAAAGGAGTGAACTATCTTTTATGGTCTTGGACTGTGAAGGTTCTGCTTAGTGGTCGTAGACTTTGGGCTCATGTTGAAGGTGAAGCTCCAAAGAGGATGATCTAATCTGTTGGTAAAGAAAAAGAAGGTGAAGCTAGTGTGGTGGTGGCTGCTGATGAAGAAAAGACGAAATGGTATCAAGATGACCAAGTGGTTCTTGTTATCATCCAAAGCTCTCTTGACCGAGCCATTCATGAAGCTTACTCATATTGTGAGAGTGCTAAACACTTGTGGGACACTCTCAAGAAGGTGTATGGTAACCTCTCAAATCTCAGCCGTGTGTATGAGGTGAAGAAAGCCATTAATGACTTCAGCCAAGAGGATATGCAGTTTACCCAATGGTTTGGAAAATATAGGTCTCTTTGGATTGAATTTGAGATGCTTAGGCCCCCAACTGTGGATCCGGTGGTGGTAGAGGAAAGGCTTGAGCAAGACAAGGGTCTTTAGGCTCATGGCGAACCTAAACCCAGCCTATGGTGACCTAATTCGCCATCTCTTGAGGCAAGCTTGGAGGAAGTGTGTGGGTCTATTCAAAGGGAGCAAGGTTCACAGAATATCTTTGGTGGTACGGGGGAGCTGGCTATGGCTAACAAGGCTTAATACCGAGCTGAGGAGAGGAAGGTGTTCTTTTGAGCATTGCAAGCGCAAGGGACATACCAAGGATCGATGTTGGACTCTTCATCCACACCTCAAGCAAAACAAGCCATGGGAAAAGCTGATAGCCAATGTTGCAAGTAAAGAAGCTACTGTTCAAGCTAGTGGTCCTCTCATGTCTCAAACAGCTGAAGGTAATGCAATGATGGCAGCTCATAGAGACTTTGTGAGAAAGGTTGATCTTGAGGAGCTCATCAAATCCATCAATGATTTAAGGTGTCCGGTAACTCATTTTATGTTTCCGAAATTGCTAAACTGTTAGTGGTAGATTCTGGAGCAAGTCATCATATGATTTGTGAACTTACTTGAGAACTTGAAACCGGCTCTAGCTTGTGTTAGTATTCCGGATAGAAAGAAGATTCCTATAAAGGGTATTGGTGATCTTAGGTTGTGTAACAAAGAATCTAAAGCCTTTTATATGCCAACTTTCAAGTCTAATCTTTTTAGTGTTCATAAAGTTGGATATGATTTGATGCAAAGCTATATTCAATCAGAACGAGGTTTGCTTTCAAGATATTAAGAGTGGTAGTGTTCTTGGAGAAAGAGTTAGCAAGGATGGGCTATACTTACTAAAAGAGACCAAGAATAGTCTAAATCTATCTTTAAATTCATGTTTAGCTAGTTCATCTAATGCTTTCAATTCTAATTGTAATTTGAATGATGATGTGTTGTGGCATGCTCGTTTAGGACATCCACATTCTCGTGCATTGAACTTATTGTTGCATAATGTTTCTTTTAAGAATGACAATTGTGAGGATTGTATACTTGGTAAACATCGTTGATCGATGATTCCTAAGTCTTCAACCATTTATGAGAGTTTGATCTTGTTTATTCCGATGTATGGTCATCTCCATGTGAATCTAGAGAAAACCATAAATACTTTGTCACATTCATTGATGAAAAATCAAAATTTACTTGGTTAACATTGTTACCTAGTAAAGATGAGTTATTGAAGCATTTACTAACTTCCAGAATTATGTTTTCAATCAATAAAGTACCAAGATTAAAGTCTTAAAGATGGATAATGGAGGTGAATATACAAGTCATACGTTTAAAGAGAACCTTACAAAACATGGAATCATTCATCAAACAACTTGTCCATATACTCCTCAACAAAAAAGAGTTGCGGAAAGAAAGAATAGACACCTCATGGAGGTTGCTAGATCTATGATGTTCCACAACAATGTTCCTAAAAGGTTTTGGAGTGATGCGGTTGTCTCAGCATGCTACCTCATTAATCGAATCCCAACTAGAGTTCTCCATGATGTGTCTCCATTTGAGGTATCAACCAAAACCAAACCATCCATTAACCACTTACATGTATTCGGTTGTGTTTGTTTTGTTCTTATTCCAGGAGAACAAAGGAACAAGTTTGATGCCAAGAGTGTTAAAGGCATGTTCATTGGATACTCAATCACACAAAAGGGATATAAATGTTACATCCCAGAAACAAGGTGGGTTAAGGTGTCTAAAGAAGTGAAATTCATGGATGAGAAAGGATTTTATGATGACAAAGACTAGTCAAACTTTTGTGATCTCACTCAAAACACTTTAGATCGTGCAAAGAGTCTTTGGATGATCCTTGAGAAGCTTGGAATTGGAGACTTGGTTGCAAGCTCTAGTGGTACTAGGCTTAGTGATGAAGGAGGTTGTGGCAGTAGTGAGATCACCTCAAGTGATTTATTCACAAAGTGAGGAATGTAATGCGGAGGTTCCAACTCTAGGTTAATGTGCCAATTGATGAAAGCAATGATGAGACTATTCCACCATTGGCCGATCAGGATAAAGAACCGCATGGTGTGGATGATGTTGATTATATGGACAGATTGAGCCACCAGCTCTTGTGTCTCTAAGGAGAAGCCAAAGAGTGAAGAAGGATCCGTCTAATTAGATCAACAACCGAGTATACTACAAGAACAATGTTGTGGCTCATCGTACTCAAGTTGTATGCAATTTAGTCGAGGTTCCAGCTGAACATCAAGCTTTCATTAGCCAACATCAACATCATATGCCAATCACCTATGAGGAAGCCAAAGAGCACAAGGTTTGGCGTGGTGATGTTGGTGAAGAACATGGAGCAATGGACCGTAATCATACTTGGGATGAAGTTACTCTTCCTCTTGGCAAGAAGGTTGTGACTTCTATGTGGATCTTCACTATCAAATACAAGAGTGATGGTCAGATTGACAGATACAAGGCTAGACTTGTGGCAAGGGGGTTTACACAAACTTATGGAGAAGACTATCAAGAAACGTTTGCACCGGCTGTCAAACTACATACGATATGTGTTATGTTGTCTTTAGCTTCTAATGTTGATTGGGATTTGTGACAGATGGATGTCAAGAATGCACTCCTACAAGGTGAACTTAAGGACGAGGTGTATATGCATCCACCACCGAGATTTGAACACATTATGGCACTCGGAAATGTCTTGAGATTAAGGAAGGCTATCTATGGTCTTAAACAATCTCCAAGATCTTAGGAAGTCCAAGGCTGACCATACACTCTTTACAACCCAAGGTAAGGATGGAATTGTTGTGATTCTTGTTTATGTAGACGACATCATTATCACCGAAAATGACAAAAACAACATCAAAGGTATCAAATAACACCATAAATTCGTTTTTGATATTAAAGATTTGGGTAATGAAGTACTTCCTTGGGATTAAAATATGTTGATCCAAAGAAGATTTCTTCTTGTCTTAAAAGAAGTACACACTTGATCTTTTGAATGAGTGTGATATAGGTACAAAAATAGCCAAGACTCCACTTGAGGATGCCTACAAAGCAATGTGCAAGGGGGAGAAAGATGATGAACCGTTTGAAGATGTATATCAATACCGGAAAATGGTTGGTAAATTGATTTATCTTACCATAACAAGACCGGACTTGCATTTTGCAGTAAACCAAGTGAGCCAACATATGCAAGCTCCTAAGATGTCTTATTGAGGAATGGTGGATCAAATACTTAGATATCTCGAATGAACTACGGAGCAATGCATATGGATGGGCCAAAATGAGAACACAACTCTTGTTGGTTATTGTGATGCAGATTGGACTGGTGATAGACAAGACCGCAAGTCAACTACCCGGTATTGCACGTTCCTTGGAGGCAACCTAGTTACTTGGAAGAGCAAGAAGCAAAAGGTGGTGTCTTGTTCAAGTGCAGAAGCTGAGTATAGAGCAATGAGGAAGCTCACGGATGAACTCATATGGCTGAAAGCTTTTCTCAAGGATTTGGGAGTTGAATCACAAGAACCAATCACAATGCATTGTGACAATCAAGCTGCCATTCCCATTGCATCAAATTATGTGTTTCATGAGAGAACAAACCACATCGAAGTTAATTACCACAAGATTCGAGAAAAGGTGGAGCAAGGAGTGATACTACCATGTTACACAAGAAGCTCAGATCAACTATTTGATATATTCACCAAGGCTATAAGCTCAAAAGTGTGTGAGTTCGTGTATTCAAAGCTTGGACTGATTGATATATGTCCAAACGGTGACCATGATCCATACTCTTTTTCCCTTAGTTGGTTTTATCTCAAGGGGTTTTTCACTAAGGTTTTTAATGACGTGTGGAATTACAACTTTCAAACTTGTCCTTAAGTGATCTCATTACGGATTCAAGCTTGAGGAGAAATGTTAAACTCAATGAGTTAAGTGTTAAATCAGCTTGAGTGTGACACAAGCATCAGTCTGAGTGTTAGTCAAGGAACTGAACATGTGAAAGGACATAACTATAATCAAAGTCACTCGGTTAGCATCTAAAAGGAAAGGAACTAAGTGTAACAAAGTCGCATGTGTTGGTTTGACTCAGCTGAGAGTCACATATGACTCAATATGACCGTTGGAGTAGTTTAGGCAAAGTCTCAATCTCTCTTTGGCGCCAACAATATTTATTTATACCATTTTGAGTAATTTTTGTCTCTAATTGTTTAGACTGTATATGTTAGTATAGTTGAGTATATTGGTTATGGTTTTATGTTGTATATTGTATATTTTATGCTGTAAATTTTGTATATTGTGTATGTAGAGATTAGGGTTTTATGTAGTTAAAGATTAAGTAAGAGAATTCCTCTTCTTTCATACTTTCTTCTCTCTTGGTTCTAATTTTCTCCCACACAATCTGTCACAGAAGAACTCTCTCTAATCTCTCTTCTAATCTCGTGTTCATCATTCTCTTACTCTCATTCTTCACTAAATCTTACACACCATTCTCTCTTGTTCTCTACACAAAACTTTGTATTAGAAATCATTATTTCACCGTAAATCCATTATCTATTTCTATATTCAATAAAAATTTGTTCTTCTGAGTATCTAACACAAATTCTTTCATACAAAATATTTTTTTTAAAATGATTATTGATTTTTCCATTGATATCAAATTATGTTTTTTTGGATAAAATATGAAACCAAAAAAATATATAGGAAAAACTTTTAAAAATATGATTATGCGCATGGCGCAGTTGTAAAACTAGTGGTAATAGAAAGAAAGTAATGTCGTTAAAATCACACAGCTGGAAAACAGCTAGGGACGTTACTTCCCCCAAAATTCATATTAATTAGTCCCACACATTTTAACTCTATGTAGTATCTAGAGTCTACGTACCCGACACCTTTTTTGTCTATATTTTTTCTGTTGTTTTTTTTTCTATATATATTCATTCTGTGCCAATTATTTTTATATCTTATAGTTATAGGTATAGCTTTGGACAAAAAAAAGTATAGCTTTTCGGATTTTTATAATTATTTCTTTTGGTCTAGGCCATTTATTTTTAGTTATTTTGTCACGTTCTGTGCCAATGATTAAAGATATAAAACAAAATATGACTAATTCATGGTTCAAAATTTATTTCCTGCTCTTGATCAAAAAAAAAAAAAAATTTCCTGCTTGGTTTTGTTTGTTTATGTAACTAAGACACTACATTATCATATATTCTTCTGTTCTTGAAATATATTATCAAGCATTATTATCACTTTATGGATAACTTAATGTGCAAATCAGAAGAGGTTGAAATGTTATTTTATAGTATAAGAAGAGTATGTCTAAGAAAAGGCTAAAAATCCCAAATTTTGATTCTATATTATAGATTAAATAAATATATATATATATATATAATATAAAAATAATATATGTGAGTGGTGTATGGATAAACGGATACGTGAAAATAACCAAACAGTTCACATAATTCATGCATGTTTCTTTACCCATTCTCTGTTATTGCTTCTCAATCAACTGTTCTCTGGCTACCTAAATCCATTTATTGAACCCCACTGGTCTATGTGGATCATTTCAATTCTCATGTACTGCAACTATCAGAGAGAAAATAAAACAAAAATTGAAGAATACCAAGTGATTTTTTGGTTAACCGAGGTATTTGGACCGAAGATCGACTAATCTCAAAAAGATAACACATATGGTCCAATGAATCCTAGAAAGAAAGTATCAACTACTAGTTTAATTCCAAATTTTCTAATGAAACTTAAAACAATAGCAATTTAGTTTTTCGTAGAATCTGAACCCAAAACTAAATGATTTATGTTTTTTCTAAACCGTTTTTACCATCAGACTACCATCAACCTAGTTTCATATGATTAAATAGAGAGGATAACCCAATCTAACCGAAAGATCCATAATGAATCGTTGGATTGATTATGACCAATCTGTTGTGTTTCGGTTGGGATTATTAATGTCACGGGAGCTTTATTCAGCTTCCTATTTATACATACACTTCCAACTGCAATATTTACACAAGTCCGGCATTTCTCTTGAACCACCGATATTGATCACCTCACATTCCAAACAAAAAAAGAAAGAAAGTCATGAAACCGAAAGCTGTAGAATCTGTAGCTGCATCATACTTTGTTGTCATTAGCTTGTTATGTAGCTGTTGTATTAATGGTGACCAAATGGAGACTAATCATGAAGGCCTATCTTACAACTACTACGAGAAAACATGTCCAAAAGTCGAAGAGATCGTGAGATCTTCGCTTTCATCAATGTTTATACTTGATCCTACTTCTCCCTCAGCCTTGCTCAGGCTTATGTTTCATGACTGCCAAGTTCAGGTTCTCTTTCTCTACCTCAATCTATCTCTCTTTTTGGCTCTATATAAATTATCAATATATAGTGTTATGATTATAATATGTTTATTAATCATATGAAGGATTACAATTTATACATTTTATGTAAATTAGGACTTCAAAAGGATGAATTTAACACAATTATTTGGAGTTGAATTTTGTAAGAGAATACGAATTCTCAACCACCTTTGTATTTATTCAATGTATATTTATACGAACAAATTAAAGATTTAAAACGTACATGCATGAGAATTCAGTGTAATTAGTTTTATGTCAGCCACGATTTTATTCTTTTTTGTACCAATAAAAATAAATCAGAAATTTCGTAGTCATATCCATTTAAAGAGAGAGATGGATTGTTCTCGACATTTATTTCATCCCATATTTTATTGTGTGGCTACTGCAACAGGGCTGCGACGCATCGATCCTACTTGAGCCAAGTGGGGACAATCAACAGTTCACAGAGATCGATTCAGCCAAGAACTTCGGAATCAGAAAGAGGGACCTCATTTCCTCTATCAAAACCTCACTCGAGACAGAGTGTCCTCAACAAGTCTCATGCTCTGATGTCATCATCCTAGCCGCCAGAGAAGCCGTGGCTCTCACGGGAGGTCCACTCATCGCCGTGCCCTTAGGAAGGAAAGACTCTGTCTCCACTCCGAGCAAACACGTGGCAGACTCCTATCTTCCTCCATCTACTGCTGACGTTGACGCTGTCTTAAGTCTCTTTGGTGGCAAAGGCATGTCCATCGAAGAGTCCGTAGCCATTATGGGTAATATTCTTTTGTTTTTTTTTGTTAACGATTGACAAGGCCAATTCATAATTCAAATTTTTGGACCTCAAATATATGACTACACGACTCTTTGGATTATAACCATATTTAAGTCTTCTTTCATATGTGTTCTATTTGCAGGTGCACATACATTAGGAGTGACACACTGCAACAACGTATTATCACGTTTTGATAACGCAAACGTGACGAACGAGAACATAGATCCACGTTTCCAAACGTTTTTACGTGTTGTTTGCCCGGAAGTTTCTCCAACCTCCCAAACTGCGGAAGCCACATTTGTTCCCAACGATCAAACCTCATTAATCTTCGACACAGCTTATTACAATGATGCAATTGCGGGACGTGGCAATCTCAGAATTGATTCGGAGATTGGAGCCGATCCCCGAACACGTCCATTTGTTGAAGCGTTTGCGGCTGATAATGACCGTTTCTTTAACGCTTTCTCTTCCGCGTTTGTAAAACTCTCGTCTTACAAAGTGTTAGTCGGGAATAATGGTGTAATTAGAAGCGTGTGTGACAAGGTAGATTGATCCATATATATATTTGTAATTATCAATTTCACATAATATTATAATTAGTAAAGATTAATAAATTCAAAACTAGCCATATTGATGTAATCGATTAATTATGCTCAACGCTCAGCTTACGGGCCTCAACAAGTGCTTATCTTCTTCGAGTAATTTTGCAGTGCATAATGGTTGGTCAATACAAATAGATCATTATTTGGAAAAGTGTATATTAATTGCCAAAAGACTGAAGTGTATAAGTAACATATTTACCGAAATATATGGAAAACTTGTTACAGTATACATATAGATACTGAAAAAAGTTCGATTGAAATACTTATACATTACGCCGAGTTCTTCTCAGTCTGGTGGTTAGGATAATCCACTTAATAACTATAACATCTAGGGTAGGCGTGTCAATATGAGCTACCTCGATCAACTCAGCTCAACTCGCTATAAACTCAGTTATTTAATGAGCTAGCTCAGCTCAGCTCATTTAATAAATGAATTTCAATATATAAGCTCACGCTCAAATCATTTAGATAGTAAACTAAATGATCCAGTTCGCGAGCTATCTAAAAAAAAAAATTAAAATTAATTTAAAGAATCAATAAATTAATAACATAATCCAAATTAAAAAATTAAAAAGACTAACCTTTTGACTATCTTATACGAATATAGTTTAAAATTAAAATAAAATAAAAACTAATAGGATAATCCAAGTTTATAGCAAGATCTTCAGTCATTGTCAATTCCGGTTTTTCTCTACACTCACTAACCGAATTTATACCAAATAGTCTATGTAAACAACATAAAAAACAATTTTCATACTCTACTTTTTTTTTCCCAAAACGAAGTTTTTTATTACATAAAATGGCCCAAAGCCAAGTAGGTGAGTTACAGTAGAAAAGATGGACATTTAAAACAAACAAACGAAGTCCATTAGCAAGGCAATATGATGTGGTAAACATGGCTGAATCTGCGTAATGACTCTTTCGTGTCATCTAGGATGAGTTCCGTCAAACAGAACTCCAATACACCATCAATGTCGCTTCACCGTAACAATGGCCAGAAAGCACTCTTTATGGTCATCCAGTTAACAGTAAATCAGAAAATTTTCACTACAACTTCTTTCATAACGGTTGAATCTAAACAAACTCCAGTGTTGAAAAACATTTGTGAATACCAACTCAGGCAACTCTGACAAGGCAGAGATTTACTCCTCCAAAAGTTAGCAAAGAACACAGCAAACCATAATCACCAACAACCTTGATAGAATTTGACAAAACTGATACATAAATCAGATCTAAAACCTGGAAAAGCTGCAAAGACGACGGCAAAATCTGGATGGTGACTACCGAAACTTATTAAATGAAACCTAAAAGAAAAAAACAAAGACACAACAACAACGAAAAAGCAAGGGAGAATTAAAACTTAAAGATCCGAAGAGAGAAGGAGGAACCGGTTAACCCGGAGAAGTGCCGGCAAATACGCCGGCAGAAATGTCGATGGGTACGTCGGGAGAAGTGCCGACGGATACTCCGGGAGAAGTGCCGACAATATACACCGGGAGAAGTATCGACAAAGGCACCGGGAAACAGACACCACGAGACAAACAAAAGAGACCAAACCTTCACAAACCAATTCTGAATTTCCAAACCAAGCCTAAGCTAAGCAAACTCTAATCTAGATCCGAACAAGCAAGTGAGAGAAAATATTAAGCTAATTGTCTTTGTTTTACGCTTAGGAGAATCAACCGACACAAGCTAGACCAGAGGAAGAGAGAGTTACACTGCCCAGAGCTCCGATGTGAACAGACTCATTGACGACACACGGGGGAGGAGAGATAGCCAAAGAATCACCTTGTCGTCGTCACGCCGAAGCCCATCTACGATGGGGTAACGGATGGCCAGGTTCCCGGCACAGGAAGGCATCACCGGCGAGGACATGGTAGAGCAAAGCAGGCCACCCTTGTCACCGTTGTCGTCTTTAGGTGAGATGTAAGAGGGGAAGATTCATACACCGGCTAAAGTGGAGAGGAGGAACCAACTAGATCTGGAAACGCGTCCGCCAGTTGCAGAGAGAGAGAAGCAGATAGGGAAGAAGAAGACACCGAAGGGATCCCCTTACTGGCGGCGGTAAGAGGTGGTGGCCACCGGAAGGGGAAGACGTCGAGTCACAGATCAATTACATCTTCAGGGGGACTTCAAGCTGTAACTCCTTGTACGGCGTTGAGGTAACGACAGAGATTAAGCCAAGCAGTCGAGGAGTGATGTCTCCGGTTAAAATGCTCCGGTCAAAACCAAGCCACGAACGGAGAAGTGAAGATCCGAACCAGACGTGGCGGAGAAAAGAGGAGAGAGGAGAGAGCTTAAAAAAAAATTCCTTAAATGTCTATTCTATTTTCTAATAGATAATTTCTATTTTCTAGAAAGATAGTTTCTATTTTGTAAATGAAAAATTTCTATAGACAAAAAAAGAAAAATATCCATTTAAGTTTAGAAAATGGTGGAGCTCATGAGTTAACTCATACTCATTAAAGCTCACTTACATAACTCACAAACTAAATTAGGTTCAACTCATTTAGCTCATTTATTAAATGAGCTTTAAAGCATAGCTCACACTCGCCTAAAATTGAGCTGAGCCGAGCCAACTCCTGAGCTAACAGCTCATATTGACACCATGAAAATTATAGGGTTTGATTCCTCCTCTCTACAAGTTGGTAAATTAAATAGGAATTTTAAGGGTTTAGTTAGGCTATGGATCGAGTCTTATTGATCCAATGTTGACAAAAAAAATACTTATACATTGCAAAGAAAGATAGTAAATAATAATCAAACAAACAAATATTGAAGAATAATGGGTTCTTATTGTGGTTTGACTCCTAGATCATATCTCGTTCCTAAAAGACGGCGATTGTAGTAATATATAGCGCCTAACAGGTAACACATTCCACAAATTCCATCGTACCATTTTTTTTATTTTAAAACTCAAACTAAACGACATTGTTTAAAACAAAAGAGATAAGAGCTGATTTTGCAGCTTCATCGGCCAAAGTATTTTCCAATCTTGGCCATAGATCTCTGAGATTATCAAGCCTTTTGTGATGGCATTGATTATAATTTGAGAATCAGAATTGACTTCAATCTGTGAAAAACCCAGAGAGAGAGAGCCAATTGGAGTCCCGATTTGATGGCCAAAGCTTCCGCTATTAGAGGAGATCCGACCGATTGAAAGATTTTCGTGTGGCTCCCTAATATGCGCTTCGCCTTCATGAAAACACACGTAGTAACTGCAATTAGCTTTTTGCTATTCCATGATGCATCCAAGAATAGAGAAATGGACTCGGGTTCTGGGTCAATATAAGGAGTACATTCCGATCGATGGGGATTGGGGAATTGACCTTGGGCTTCACTCCATTCCTTCGAAGCTTGGATCGCTTTTAGAAGGACTTCCGATTCGGGTTGCTACCTCTTGTTGAAAACCAAATTATTTCGAGCCTTCCATAGTTTCCAGCAGAGCCATACAACAATAAGTGTACCGGAGATCCCTGAGGGAGGCAGGCAAATTAGTATCCTCAACTTCTTCCACAACCTCAGAAAGGTATATGTGTTATCATTGCTCGGAAGAGACAAACAAGGAGCTTCCTTCCACACTTGTTTTGCGTATGGACATTCCCAGAGTAAGTGGATTACAGATTCTTCATTACCGCATCTTGGGCAAGTTGTGATTATGTCTATCTTTCTTTTCCTCAGGTTAACACCCACTGGAAGAGCATCATGAAGAATTTTCAACATAAAAAATTTTAGTTTTGGAGGGGTTTTGAGGGACCACACATCCTTAATCCAGTCAATATGACTGTGGAGCTGGTTTTGGCCTTTGAGATTTGCTATTTCCAATGCAGCAACGTATCATGATTTTACGGAGTAAATTCTGTTCTTCTGTGGTGTCCAAATTCAGAGATCTTTGGGGAGGCTTGAGCTTAGTTTAATACAGTTTATGGTTTTGGAGTATTGAGGTAAGATTCTAGTTATTTTTTCTTGATTCCAATCAATCGTTACTGTATCAATGAGATTGGCCACTCTTAACGATTGGTTACCTTCCTCAGGTGGTCCATATGGGGCAGAACACAGTGTAGTAGATACCATTTATCCGTCCACATCGAGATGCTTTCACCATTTCCCACTGCCCATCCTAGATTTGATTTCAGGAGATCTCGTCCTAACAAAATGCCTTTCCATGCATGAGAACATGTTGAGGGCTTTGGAACCTTGAGGAATTCCTCATTATTGCAATATTTTGTCAAAAGCATCTGACTCAGCAGAGAATCTGGATTGGTAAGAATCCTCCAGCTCACTTTTGCTATTAGAGCGATATTGAAAGATCTAATATCTCGGAAGCCTAGTCCTCCACTCCTTTTAGGTAGTATTAACTTTTTCCAAGTTATCCAAGACATAGATTTTTTCTCTAGATTGTGATCCCACCAGAACCGCGTTAACTCTGATTGGATTTGGTACAAAGGGAGTTAGGTAGCAAGAAACATGACATTGCATAGGTGGGCATTGAGCTAAGTACGCTTTTTAACATTACGTTCTTTCCAGCTTGTGAAAGAATCTTCAAAGTCCAATTGATGCGTTTTTGGCGAATCTTATCCACAATATTGGAGAAAAGATCTTTCTTCCTCCTTCCAAAATGTTCTGGCAGCCCAAGGTATTTTCCGCAGCCCCCTTCTTGATGAATATTCAATAACGTCTTTATCCTCTCCTTATACTGTTGATTCATTCTCTATGAAAACGTAATAGCTGATTTAACCTTGTTGATTGCTTGACCTGAGGCAATTTCATACTTTGAGATAATATCTTGCAAGGTGTGTAGACTGCGGGAATTTCCTTTGCAAAAGAACATGGTGTCATCCGCAAATAGAAGGTGGTTAATACGAGGTCCACATTTTGAAACTCTCAGCCCAGCCAATAGATTATTCTCTTGAGAGCACCTCACTACATATGATGAAGAGGAAAGGAGATATGGGATCACCTTGCCTTATCCCCCTTGAAGGTATAATTTGTCCCTTTGGCTCTTCGTTAATAATTACCGAATACTGTACCGAAGTGACACATTGCATAACCCATTGTACAAAACTCTTATGAATTCCAATAGCTAGCATAACTCCTTTGATAAAGTTTCATTCCAATCAGTCATATGCTTTTGTCATGTTAGTCTTGATTACCACAGCTCCAAATTTCCTTGCTTGAGAAGTATTTAAATAGTGTAGTATTTCATGGGTGATCAGAACATTATCTGAAATGGATCTTCTAGGAATAAATGCAGATTGGTTGCCTGAGATGATCTTCACGAGGATACGGTTCAACCTTTTGGAGAGAATCTTCGAAATCACCTGGTAAACGAAGTTACAAAGAGAGATAGGTTTGTATTCTGAAGCATTCTTAGGGTTTAACACTTTGGGTATCAATCTGATATAAGTCACATTTATGGAGGGCTGCAAGTAGTTTGACCTAAAAAATTCTCTGGTTTCTTTTGAAATGGCAGGTCCCACTGTATGCCAATTGGCATGGAAGAAAGCTGCGGAAAAACCATCTGGCCCTGGGGCTTTATCTGCATGAATCGAGAATGCAGCCGCTTTTATTTCCAAGTCAGTAATTTCCTTTGTTAGTATTGTTTTATCTTCCTGGAAAGTCTGTTTTCCACTGCCTCCTCTATTGTTTTTGAACAGAAAGTTCCTGAAGATGTATACATCTCCTTAAAATATTGAGTAAGAACCTGCTCTATCTACTTTTTTTTCACGACTTCATCACCATTCTGGTCTTCTAGAACCGAGAAATGATTTCGGATTTTTTGCGTTTTTGTAGCAGCATGGAAGTATGCAGAGTTTTTGTCTCCTAATTGTAGCCAAAGAATTCTACTTCTTTGTCTCCAGAATTCTTACTCTTCAGCATATGCATCTTGAAGGCTCTTGGTAACTACTCTTAGGGCGTTTGTATCATTAAGAGTGCTTACCATAGCCTCTTCAAGTTTCTTTTTGCAATACTCAATTTTCTGAAGACTTTGTAACCTTCTTTCTTTACATCATTGAATAATTGCAGTTCTGGATCTGTTTAGGCGGTGATTCAATGGCATATTCACACTAGGTTTCCACACTTGCAATATCAATTTCTTAACTTGTTCATTATCTTTAAGTCTCCTATCAAATCTGAACATTGATTTTTTCTTCTGCTTTTCAGGTTCTAGAATGGTTAGAAGGGGCATATGATCTGATCCTTTAAACCATAGATAGGCGCTTCTACTTGTGGGAAAAGATCTAGCCATTGCTCATCATCCATAACCCTATCCAGCCTACATCTTACTGAGTAGGAATGTCTATTTCCCCTCCAAGACAAACAATCGCCTGAGAATTGTAGGTCAAAAAGTCATGTTTCAGATACAAAGGATCTGAAATCCACGAAAGAGTTTTCTGCACATATCAAGCCTCCTTTTTTCTCGTCATTAGAGAGGATATCGTTAAAGTCACCCATGATGAGCCATGGAGAAGCTCTTAAACTTGCCAGGTCCAATAGTTCTCTCAGTATTGCTTTTCTTTTAAATCTGTTTGGGCTGCAGTAAGTAAAAGTAGAAAAGAAGCTTTTTGCTTCCATGAAAATGTGGGTATCAATATAATCATTAGATGCTGCTAGAACATTAATTTTTACACGATCCAACCACAGAAGGATAAGTTCTCCTCCTCCTTTACCATGAGGTGAAACTATTTCCGAGAATTTGAAATTTAGAACAGATGTTAACTGGAGAACTTTGTTGTCCACATTCTTTGTATCCATTAGGAAAATTATGTCTGGTTTATATTTTGCTTTTATGTTCTTCAAACA
Source organism: Lepidium didymum (assembly GCA_963920545.1). Lineage (NCBI taxonomy): Eukaryota > Viridiplantae > Streptophyta > Magnoliopsida > Brassicales > Brassicaceae > Lepidium > Lepidium didymum. The sequence goes on along the minus strand of OY986979.1, from coordinate 7,375,676 downwards.
ATGAACTATCAGGGGATTTCCCAAACCCTGACAGTTGCATCTCACCATTTTTACGGAAGAGGACGCGCTGGATTCTAAAAATCCAGTTTCTTTCGTTCCATTGCAGGAAAAGGATTTGATCGAGGGACTAAGGAGGAAAGCCCTTTTTGAGGCTTTGAAACATTACAGGTATGGGTTCGTTGTCCTCCTTTGAACTCCATAGCAGGATTTGAATGATCTTCGTTATTCTTCTTTTTTTCACTACTAGCCTTTCTTCTTGGTGAAGGTCTAGCTTGTACAGTTCTCCTCTTCCTTGATCCCATACCGAGAAGATAGGATGGGCTAATAGCAATTTTTTTCAAGGCTACATAGGTGGTGGAGGAGGATCCGCAAGGCCTGCCCCTTGCTGGCCTATTCTCAACAGAGCAGGAAGGCGTTTAGCCATAGAGGGAGAAGTTAGTTGAGTTTTATTTCCTTTTTTATCATGTTCCAAAACTTTCAAGATGTCATTAGCAGGATTCTGGAATTCTTCTACATGACTTAGGTTCAAGCAATCTGGAGGATTAGAGTTACTACCATGGGTACGAGAATTACTTCCTAATCTTTTGAAGGCCGAGTCTCTCACAGGGCTGACCGAGCATGGTGACAAAACTGGACCTAATCTTTTGAGCGCCGACTGTCGTTCAGAGTTAACTTGATCCGGTGAGTCGAAGAGGGCCAAACCTTTCTGAGAATTAGAACATAATGACTTTGCTAACTTTTCTGCATTCCTTTCTAGATCACCCGAAAATTTAGCATTTTGCAGGCGGCTTTTACGCGCTGCACTCTCTGAAGGATCCGCAACATTAACATATTGGTTCATGTACTATCTAATTTGGCCCCGAGCCTCCAAAAGGACTTCTACAGGTACTTCTTTCAATCTGGATTCTTGATTAAGTCCTGAGCTTTCTTGGTTCCATCTCTCTAGATTTGAAGCCACATTTAAAGTTCTTCCATCTTTGTTTAAGTTTTCCTTACTACTTTGTACTTTTCTCCATACAGAGAAATTTTTGCATGCTATGTCTTCCTTTCTTGCTTTAATTGAACGAGATTGAACTTGCATATCTTGGTATCTTTGTCTTTTTAATCCTTTACCAGGGGCCTCCTTAGGAGCATAGGAGGAAGTATTTTCCACAGAAACAAGTTTCGAATCCGTCTTATTGATAATTCTTTGGGAGGATTCTTCAATTTGTATCGAAGGAACTCCAAAAGAGCATCCTTTAAATCATGGTCCAGCCTTTTGCAGTGATAACAATGGTTACCCAATTTTTTGTACAATAGTTGAACTTTCACTTTTGATCCATCCGCCAACTCCACTATAGAGTTCATAACCAGAGGGTCTATGGATTCTTCCCATTTTTGGAGGATAACCATCCATTTACCAAAATGGTATGGTCTATTCTTTAGTACATTATCCATGTCTTCAACGTTTGCAAACTGTAACTGAAATAGGCCTTGTCCCAAATCTGAACCCGCTGCTCTGCAATTTGAGTTCCAAATATTGGGCAAGAAAGAGATGAGAGATGCGACTCTTTGTTGTTTGGGGTTAGAGACCCTTCCTATCAGTGTAAGAGCATGCTTCTTCTTCAGATCCGAATTGTCAAACACCGGGACCTTGACTCTATGAATACTCTCATCTACATTTTCAACACTTAAGCCCTTTCCTTTTTCTGCAGAGGACAATCTCCAAGCCATATTTGAGGAAACTGCTTGCAGGTTTATGAGATGGCGACAAATTGATTGGTTATAAAAACTTGGACAAGACAACAAGGTTACACCACTAAAACTATAGCTAGAAACAGGATGGTAAGAGAAGCTCCACACACTCGGTGGGAAGATTTAGCAAAAACAACACCGAACCAAAAAACATACCAAGAGAAGAAAAGTCATAACTCTGGTGTTTTGGTCAGGAATTGAGTAGTAGATTACAGATCCAGAGACCTCATCTTCTCAGGAAGCCGGCGCCAGTAACAGAAAGCCATTTCAACCGTGAGTTTCTATTTTTGGAAGTTAAAATGGTTGAATTTGGAAACCGCTCACAGTAAACTATACTAAAGCATCCTTTTGTGGAAATAAACGGTCATTGAGTCAAACCACCTAGGAAGACATGCCTGAGAGAGAAATTTTTTGAGAATTGGTCTATAAAAGGGGCAATCATCGTACCATTTACATTCAATTTTTTCTTTTGTTACCAGTTACATATTAGTGGAATGTTTAGGAATTTTTGTTTTTTAATCATTTTATTCATGTTTATTATATACATTTTACGTATTCTTTTGATTTTTTTTTTCTTTTACTTTTTCATTTATGTTTGTACATAACATACTAAAACTAAATGTCAAATGTTAATTATTCTAGTTTGTTTAATAAAAATAAAATTAAAAATAATATCTTATATGCAAAACTAATTTGATTTAAAGTGGGTAATTGTATTCAACTTTATTGTAATATTAAGAATTTGATTTCTTTTTATTACATGATGTAGATTAAAAAAAGTTTAAGGTGAACTTTCGTTATGGATCATACGTTATTGATTTAATTATTGATATATAAAAGTTTCACCAGATCTGCCTTTAGCAGCTTTCATTCACTTAGCACTTCTTTGAACATAGTTTTTTTATTAAGTTGGGTTTAGTATAGATCGGATATGGTTTGACTATGGTATTCTATTAAGGATCCAAATGTTATGCAAATATCCATCTAATTTGATTTTGATCGGTTTCGAATTTATGTATTTTTTTCAATTTGGTTTTATACATTCTATTTTAGATAGGGTTTACTTTGATTTTTAGGTTTACTTATTTAAACAAATATATATATATATATATTAACCAAAATATTATGGAGTTTTATTTTTATATAATAATTTTAGTTATTATTTAACTTTTAATATTATTTAGAATTTTTAATATTTTTAAAAAAAATTACAATTATTTTCTAGGATACAATATTATTTATTTTTTTACGAAACTAATATTTCAAATTTCATATAATTCAGTCAGATTCTTTTGTTACCATTTAATTTTAGCGTATTCAGCTAGATTCCACATTTACCTAGATTTAGCCAAATTCAATTGTTACCATTTACACTCATAATGAACTTGAAGGATAGAGGTGGTCTGCAAATCAAGGAATGATGGATTTTGGAGAACGGAGTTTAGCACCAGCTGAATATTGGTCTTTATGACTTACACTTTATATCTTTGGCAGGAAGCCATGAGCTGTTAGATGAAGTGGCAAAGATCCTTTCTAGTATTAGGGGTTCGATCTCCAGAGTTGAAAGAAGTGTTGGAAAGAAATCCAGACTTTATATTTCTGTAATTTTCGTTGGGGAAATGAAGATCACAATTTTGATATCTACAAACAAAGTAGAGACAAAGAATTTGGATGCACAGAATGCTAATGGAAAATACAGAAATATATGGACCTTATCCTAACAAGAATTCACAGGCATATTTGATGTTTGATATTCTCGTTATATGTTACCAAATTATACTTCCTCTGTTTCATATTAATTGGGGTTTTAGCTAAAATCACGCAGATTAAGAATAAATTAATTATACTTAAATTCTCTCTCATCATTATTTTTTAATTTTAGTTTTACTAAAAATATTAATTTATTTATTACTTTTTGCATAATTTTTTTTATAATTTTCAGTTTGGAACCAATTTTTACATTAGAATTAATCTGAAACTAAAAAAAAAAGTATTACTCAATTAATTAAAATACATGGGGAATCAAAAACTCCTTATATTGTGAAACAATAAAAAAAATCTAAAACCCCAATTAATATGAAATTTTATGGTTAATTTTACCATTGTTTTATATAGATTATAGAGAATGCTAGATAACAACTTAAAATCAAAATTTGTTGAATAGTTGTAATAGTTAAAGAAGTATAGATTGAGAAAATGGTCGGACAGCTAAGGAAGATCGCTCTCCTCATCAGACAAAATATTACAATGCAGAATTTCTCTGTTCCTCTGCAACCGGACAGGACACGTCCTTCTTCGGCACTTGCTAACATGCGCTTACCTCCTTATCCTGCGCTTAACATCTTATCCTACGCATCTTCCCTTCCATTAAGACCTAGGGTTTTCTTTTTCTCTTTCTCTCTCCCATCATTCATTCTTCCCGATCTACACCCATCTCGTTACATCCCCCAATCCCGCTCCCCTTTTTTTTTTTTTTTGAATCGAACTTCTATTGGAATATTCCCCGACTCTTACGGTTCTGAGGAGTGGGTTTGGGGTTTGGGTTTCTGAGAGATGTTGAATGTCAGGTTCATTGATGAATCTGTTTTCTCTCTGCTTCAAGCCATTCGGGCAGATCTGCGATAATTCCGAGTCTGGATCGGGTGGTGGCGTTTCAGGCGGTAGCGGTGGTGAAGGCAAAGACGGACTTCTTTGGTTCCGTGATCTCGGTAAATATTGCGGCGGAGAATTCTCCATGGCCGTGATTCAAGCCAATCAGGTACTCGAAGACCAAAGCCGGATCGAATCCGGAAATTTCGGCACTTTTATCGGCGTTTACGACGGTCATGGTGGTCCAGAAGCTGCTCGTTACGTCTGCGATAATCTCTTCAACCATTTTCGAGGTTCGTTTTTGTTCAAAGTCTTGTACTTGTTCGATCCGATTCTTCCATCTTCACTGTGATTCGTGATTTTGAGCTCGAGTATAATCGGATGGGGTTTTTGGGAATACATATACTAGTCCGTTGACTTAAATCTCAAATTTTGTTCAAATCTCGTTGATGGAGATGGTGATTGGTCAACAAAGTTAGGTACTTTGACTTTTTAATCTCATTTGGGGATATTTAGGTTCCCATTTTGCTAACTGCAAGTCCCTCTGTTCTCTATTATTAGAGCTACCGTCTTTTGGCCACATTAGTCTTTACTTTTTAAGCTTCACACTGTGTGTTAGTGAATTGAGAAATTAATAAGATTATAAGATACGAGTATGTTTCTATTTTTCTATGAATTAGTGTGTTAATTATATGTATCATGCAGTTTGATACTTGGGAGTCGTTGCATTTCCTGTTGCGGGTTCTCTGTTTCATTTTCTGTGCTTTGCCATCATTTGTTGTCAAAAGCATTTACTTAAAGGTCCTTGGCTCTTGCATTGATGGGGGAGTGTTCTTATCACGCTTAAGCTATCTTAGGAGTACAATGTACATTTGTGAAAGGAGGTTGAGCCTCTCTTATGTTGGGATTGCTTAGGCTTTCTGATTATGCAGAAATATCAGCGCAAACGCAAGGAGTTGTGACAAGAGAGACAATACAAAGAGCCTTTCATGCCACTGAAGAAGGGTTCGCTTCTATTGTGTCAGAGCTATGGGAAGAAATTCCAACTTTGGCTACTGTTGGCACTTGCTGTCTGGTTGGAGTGATATATCAAAATACTCTTTTCGTGGCTAGCCTCGGAGATTCACGGGTTGTTCTTGGTAAGAAGGGCAACAGTGGTGGACTCTCTGCTATCCAGCTGTCAAGTGAACACAATGCCAACAACGAGGATATTCGTTGGGAACTCAAGGACTTACATCCTGATGACCCGCAGATCGTTGTGTTCAGGCATGGAGTTTGGAGAGTTAAGGGAATCATTCAGGTAGTTTCTTACTCCCCTGGCACTTCCATTGTGTTGTTAGTTTCCCAAAGAAATACAAAAAGATGCAAACTTAGACATAACTAGGTTCCATGTTCTGATGACTGTTGTTGTAAGAAGCTAGAAGAACCTCACTAGTACCTGCAGCTTAGCACTGTCACAGAACAGCAGGATGTATTGGGTTTTTTTTTCCTTCTATCTTTGACATAATACCTTGGCTCGAGTTGTTGTGCTTTTATTTTCTCTTTAGTTTTACTTTTCGTTATTGCTGGTTTTGGTTTTTGTCTGAATATTTATTGGTGGTACTTCTGGCTTCCCATGCTCTTTTGCATAGAGAGAAATAGATTTCTTTGTTTCAAAGTCTTTGAGTGGTTTTATCATTTTTCTTATGAGCTATAGAAAAGTCCATTAGAGGTCTTAGAAGTCCAGTCAAAACAATTGGAGAATTGGCAATTAATGGGATAGTTTATAAGCCAGGTTGATGATGAACACCATACCTATGCACTAAACAAGCTAAACAAATCCGACTAACCTTCATTATGATGTCTTCTAGTTACCAATAATTAATCAGCTTTAGCATGCCATGATTGGGGTACTTAATAATTCTCTGTTTTAGTAATCAACTTTGATCAAATGTTTATATAGGTTTCGAGGTCTATAGGAGACATGTACATGAAACGGCAAGAATTTAACAGGGAGCCGATCAATCAAAAGTTCAGAATTGCAGAACCAATTAAGAGACCTTTAATGTCAGCAACACCGACCATACTCTCACATCCTCTGCACCCTAATGATTTGTTTCTCATTTTTGCATCTGATGGTCTTTGGGAACATTTGAGTAACGAAAAAGCAGTCGAGATTGTTCATAACCATCCCCGGGCTGTAAGTTTCTAGTTTAACTTCTCTGTTTGACAAATGATTGACTTGCATTAGTAGTTTACCCATATTGCTGTTCTTCATATTAATGGTCTGATTTAAGGTTTCTTGATTGGCCTGGATTAAGTTTTAGATTGCAGTTAAGTCATAAAAATCTGAATCATGTCGAGATGTGTAGTTTAAATTGTTGCATTGCGTTTTCTTTCTCTGTTCAGGGAAGTGCAAAGAGACTGATAAAGGCGGCTCTTCACGAGGCAGCTAGGAAACGTGAGATGAGATATTCAGATCTAAGGAAGATTGACAAGAAAGTAAGACGCCATTTTCATGATGACATAACGGTTATAGTTGTGTTCTTAAATCATGACCTCATTTCCAGAGGTCACTTCAACTCAACTCAAGACTCACCAGTCTCTATCAGGAGTGCTCTTGAACACTGAAAACAAAACAAAAAAAAGGAACATCTTACAACAATGTTTCTTCTTACTTGGTTTATATGACTTTTGCCTAGCAGTAATAAAAAGCTGGGCAACATCTGAAAAAAATGAAAACACGAAATCGTACGTAATGAGTTATCTTGTATTAAGCGGCTATGTTCGACTCTTGTTTCTTCTCTTCAAGTCTGCATAGTTCTCTTCTCATGAGTTGCTACTTGCTAGTTGCTAGTCTTTATGACGTTCGCCAAAAGACTGCGTGCTGTTTTCTTGTACTTAATCATACATGCGACTGTAACATAGATATGTTTATATAACAATACCATTTTCTAATGTAACGCCATGTTTTTATGAACGTCTGTTATTTTATTAAAAATCCTATGGGTTGGTTAACCATTACACCTAGTAAACAACCAACGAAAGGGGAAGAAGCCCAAATACAGAAAAGAGAAGTCGCAAGAGCCACTTTCGACCAATGAGAGGTCCACATGTCTATAATCTGAAGCTCCCGACAGCAATCATCGGCAAATATACCCTGATGTCCTCGCCGGAATCCGCCTTTCTTCACTTCTTCCTTGGTCATCACATGTCGCCGCACCCAAAGATGTTGTCACCGGTAGATCCGTTGCAAATTTCAAACGCCTAGATTTTCCATCACAAAGCTCCAACTCCAAGACACTCATCGCCAACAAGATCCATTAAAGGTCTTAATCTTCACCCACCTGAGAGCTCTCCTCCGGAGAAAACTCTCTCTCTAAAAGGGGGAGAGAAGCAATCACTTGTATCAATTTATGAGTTTTGTTGCCAATTGACAGTTCAATCACACGACTCAGCACTTGGGAATCCGATTGAGTACGAGAAAAAAAGAAAAGAAGAAGAATCGCGGAGAGAACAACGAGTAAGAGACACGAGAGTTTATAGAGTTCCCCAAGTAATTGGGTACATCTCTCTTCGGATTATAAATCCGGAATTCACTAGATTTCTTATTTGTGTTACATGTACAACAATGGAGGATTCTTGGAATGACAACGAAAAATGAGGAAGAAGAAGTATATAACAGCATTGCTGTGAAAACAAACTTAACCCATTGGAGTTGGGCCATGCGCGATATCAAGCCCAAAAACTCACAGCTCATCTTCTTCACTCTCGTCTTTTGTTGGGCCAACGCTGGAATGTGGCTCAGCCCATTAGTCTACAGACGAGTGAGAGTGACAAACACTCACACTCACCACCTTTATCGCTTCACTTGTCTGAAACACCAAACCCTAGCTGCTGAGCCACTTTCTAAAACTCAGTTGCATCTCACTAGAGTTTTCACATCTTTGTCACCGTGAGAGCGTCTCATTGCCTTGATATCTAACTCCTTCTTTCTTCGCATATACCTTTTAACCATACTACTTCTTTGTTTGCATCTGATAGTGAAATGTATTCTGCTTATGTTGTTGATAAAGCAACGATTTTCTATAATCTTGATCTCCAACTAACTGTATTTTAACCAACTGTGAAAACAAAACCCAAAATAGATCTTCTCTTATCTAAATTTGAAGCAAAGTCTGAGTCACAAAAGCCTCTGGTTTGAAAATCATCTTGCTTTGTGAATGTTAAACTGACATTAGCTGATTCTTTAATGTATTTCATTAACCATTTCACTATTGACCAGTGCATTTTGTTTGGTTTTGACATGTACCTGCTGACGAAACCAACTCCATAGGCAATATCTAGACGAGTACCAATCATGGAGTACATCAAGCTGCCAACAACACTCGCATAAGGTATGCCTTCCATATCCTTAGCTTGTGATTCATCCTCTTCCTTTGTAGCCTTTTGAATTCTGAAATGAGAACCTATGGGAGACTGTATTGACCTGCAGTCGTCCATATTAAAAGACTTTAAAACTTTTAACAAGTAGTCTCTTTGAGATATAATTATGGTCCCTTCTTTTATGTTTCTGATAATATCCATACCAAGAATCTTTTTTGCTTGCCCCAAATCTTTCATTTCAAACTCTGAACTCAAACGCTTTTTCAATTTTTCTATCTTTGTTTTACTCAAAGCTGCAATTAACATATCATCCACATACAACAGTAGATAGATCATGTTTTCTGGTTTGTTACCTTTTAAGTAAACACAAGGATCGTAATCATTTTCCTGAAACCTTGCTTAACCACAAATGAATCAAATTTGTGGTTCCACTCTCTAGCGGATTGCTTCAATCCATAAAGAGACTTCCTTAGTAAACAAACCTTGTCCTCTTGACCAGCTTTAACAAACCCTTCAGGTTGTTCCATGTAGATAGTTCCTTTCAAAACTCCGTGAAGAAATGCAATTTTAACATCCAACTGTTCTAACTCCAAATTAAACTTTGCCACTGCTGATAGAAGAATTCTAATAGAAGTATGTTTAACCACCAGAGCAAAAACTTAATTATAATCAATTCCCTCTGTCTGAGAATACCCTTTTGTCACCAACCTATCTTTAAACCTCGGCTTCTTGATTCATGGAATTCTTAGTTTTTACTTTGAAAATCCATTTACAGCCACTCACTTTCAGATCTTTAGGTATGTCTCTTAGATCCCAAGTAAAATTTCTGATAAGAGAATCCATTTCTTCACTCATTCCTCCATTCCAAAATTCTTTGTCAATACTTTCCTGAGCTTCCTGATAGGTTCTAGGTTCTTCTAGATTTATGAGTTTTGCACTCGCTAGAGCGTAGGCAGTGAAATCTGCATCTTCAAATCTAGATGGTAGTCTTATGTCTCTTCTTTGTCTGTCACGAGCAAGTAGGTAGCCATCTTCACTACCTGCCCTTTCTTCAATATCTTGATTTCCTGAACTTATCTTACTGTCAGCATCTGAATGGACTTCCTCTCCTTCTGAATCTGAATCAATCTCAACTGTCTGACTATTCTGAACACTCTTTCTCGATAAACCTCCACTTAATGAAGTAATAGTAATAGTCTTAGATCCCTGAACCAAAATCTCTTCTTCTCTTTAGGTTTATTGCTTCATGTATTACCATTCTGAGTGTCCTTGAACAAAGTATTCTCATCAAATACAACATCTCTGTTGATAACCAACTTATGTTCCTCTGTTAACCAGATTTTGTATCCTTTAGTGCCTTGACCATAACAATAAAAACTCCCTTAGAAGCCCTTGGACTTATCTTGTCACTAATAGTATGAACATAAGCAACACATCCAAAACCCCTTAGATGACGGTAATCCACCTTTCTGTCTGACCAAATCTCTTATGGAATTCTAAAATTCACAGAAGATGAGGGAGACTTGTTGATTATATACACGACTATAGCTGCTGCCTCTGCTCAAAACTATCCACCTAACCCTGAATCTGCTAACATACATCTGACTTTGTCCATAATAGTTTTGTTCATCCTTTCTGAGATTCCATTATGCTGTGGCGTATAAGGAACTGTCTTATGTCTCTTAATCCCTGATTTCATACCCAACTTGTCAAACTTAGCATTGCAATACTCTAGGCCATTGTCTGTTCTGAGACACTTGATCTTTCTTTCAGTTTGATTCTCCACCAGATTTTTCCATTCTACGAATTTCTGAAATGTTACATCCTTAGTTTTAAGGAAATAGATCCAAGTCTTCGTAGAGTAATCATCAATGAAACTCATATAGTATTTAGAACTTGAAATACTAGGAGTAACATTAGGAGAACCCCACAAATTTGAATGAACATAGTCAAGAATTCTTTCTGTTGTACTCTCTGATCTTTTAAAGCTTTGCTTGTGTGATTTCCCTAGAGTACACGTTTCACATAATCCAACCTTTTGTATCTCATCCTTCTTGAAATACCCCTTCTTGGCTAGAATTTCCATTGACTTCTGATTCATGTGAGCTAATCTCCTGTGTCATTTCTCTGTGACATTCGACAAGTCTTTAGTCACATTAGCTTATGGTTTCAAAACACTACCTTGCAGAAAGTAGAGACCGGTTTGATATTTTCCTGTCAGTATTTCCTTTTTATCCTTGTAGAAAATAACCTTGAAATCCTGACCAATGTAGTTACATCCAGTTTGTTCTAGTTGATCATAGAAAATTAGATTCCTCCCCAACTCTGGCATATATTTGACATCCTTTAGAATAATTTGAGACCCATCTTCTTTTGCTATAGTGATGTTCCTAATTCCCTTCACAACACAGTATGTATTATTTCCCATTAGAACACGATTTTCTTCTAACTCTCTAAAATCTGACAATAAGTTTCAGTTTGGTGTCATATGAAATGTGCATCCAGAATCCATTACCCACTCTTCTGCTGTAGTAATGAAGCTAGCAACATACGCTGATGAATCTAGTAAAACCACTATAACATTTGCAGAGCCTTGACCCTTGTTTTCTGAGCATTTTCCTCTTTCAGAGCAATCTCTTTTCCAGTGACTTTCTGAGCCACAAGTCCAGCACCCTTTTCCATTAGATTTTCCCTTAGGTCTGCTTTTAGGTCTCTCCTTTCCTTTCGACTTACTTTTGCCATTCTTACTCTGACTTCTATCTGAATGCTTCTTTTGTTCGACCTCTTGTTTCTACAATAAGACTCTCTGCTGAACCCTTCTTCTTGTATAATAAGCCTTTATGAATAAGATTTAACTCCATAAAAATAGGTTCCAGTTATAACATCATCCATTGTTAAGAGTATTCTTTGCATTACCGAATTGTAGAGTATGAACTAGAGGATCATACAGAGGGGCTAAACTGTTAAGCAATGCGATTGCTTGATCCTCATCTTGAATGATAACCTTCAGACTTGCTAAATCATTAACAAGTTTCAGAAACTTGTCAAGATTTTCCTCCATAGTCTTGTCTTTTTCCATTTTGTACAAAAAGAACTGTCTCTTTAGGTATACTCTATTAGCCTTCGTCTTAGTTTGGTAATCTCTTTCCAGTATTTTCCACTGCTTGTAGGTTGTAGGTTCGTGCATAACATTTCTAAGAACCGGGTTAGTGAGACACTGACCGAGTAGACTCTTTCCTCTCATGTCCCTCATAAGCCACTTAAAATCCTTTTCTTTTGCTTAGACCTTAACCTCTTTACCATCCTTTCTAGTATATGCCTTTACTTCCACTACAGACTCCTCTTGATATTCTTCTTCCAAAACATTTAACAGCCCCAGAATCTCAAACTGACCCAATACACGATACTTCCAAAAACCAAAATCTGCATTTCCATCAAAATTCTCCACCTCAAACTTTCCTAGTGTCGGCTTCATAGCTTGATAGTATCTTGACTCGATTTATTACCTGCAAAATAACAAATCAAGCCTTAAGCAGATAACTATGCTTCTATGTTTCTTGAAGCTGATAATCCCTTTCTCAAATAAACACTTGAAAGATTCAATGAGATAAACGAATTGATGATTAACAAGATTAATAGAAATTCAATTCTCTGATCTTATCTTAATTGAACTTGCTGATTAACTTTCTTTTGCCCTTGGTTTGGTGTTTACAGATGATCGATGATGGAACCCTGAGATTCTTTGTTGCCTCTGAAGATTAGTCTCAAGACTGAGACTCTTTCCAATCTTCTTTCTTCTGATTCGGTTTCAGCTACTGAAACTTGTGCTTATGATTGTGATTGCATAACCATGAAACTCTGATACCAATTGTTGCCGATTGTCAGCTCAATCACACAACTCAACACTTGTAGAGAAAACAACGAGTAAGAGACACGAGAGTTTATAGAGTTCCCCAAGTAATTGGGTACATTTCTCTTCGGATTATGAATCTGGAATTCACTAGCTTTTTGTTTGTGTTACGGGTACAACAATGGAGGATTTTCAGAACAACAACGAAAAATGAGGAAGAAGAAGTATATAACAGCATTGTTGTTAAGTTTGTTGTAAACAAACTTAACCCATTGGAGTTGGGCCACGCGCGATATCAAGCCCAAATACTCACAGCTATGAACTTCACTCTCGTACTTTGTTGGGCCAACGCTGGAATGGGGCTCAGCCCATTAGTCTACAGATGAGTGAGAGTGACAAACACTCACAAGTTTTAGTTCATGTAACACCATGTTCATGTTACGAAAAATTGTGTTAATTTTTGTCTGGCTTTCTTCTTCTTTATGTGCGGGGAAGTATTAGTTCGGCATCACTGGTCATTAAAAGCATTATAAAAATGATACGCAATGGCAAAACAATTTCAGTTTACAAAGATTTTTGGATCCCAAATTACGTACCAAATATTTACTTAGATTAACGGTGGATCAATTTAGATCCGGTAACAAGAACCTGACATGAAACTTTATTACATAAAATTTTTTTACCCAAACAATGTCAAATTTGTCTAAAGGATTCGTTATCCTGAGGAGCCTAAGATCGGGTTATGAGGGTTGACCCTTCAAATGCAGTCCTGAAAATTGAATTGCACATCTAAAATTAAAAATTTTATTTGGAAAATAGCTAATCAATAAATCATGCTCTGTTTAATGCTATCACATGTTAAATTCCATTTTCAGGTTAAATGTCTTAATCATTAATGAGTTTACTACAAGTAAACATTCTTGATATGACTCTTTCTTTCTCTAAATAGTAAATGCGGTAGATCAGAATATGAATTTTACTAATGTGTCAACAAATGTAGTTAATTGTATCATGTAATATACTCCAATGCAAGCAACTTATTTAACCCATATGTGTCATCTATGTACTGGGCTGATTAAGTCCTAGTTCTTTTTAAAAATGATTATGTCCATAGTTTGAATCTGTTTTACGATGTAAAATTCTGGCTTGCTTAAAATGATGCAGCAAGTGGATATGGAGTTCTTTTTTTTTCCCGAAAAGAGGATTGCTTAACATTCATGTAAAAGAGAAGAACCATCCACGTATGAGACTTGGTTACAAGGGAGCATGACTCTAACCCAACACTGATTAAAAGACTTGAAATTTGCTAGTTTAAACACTAGCTGAAAACTGAACCCAATAAGGTACTAGACAAATTCAAAAACCAACAAAAGTGATAAAAAGATAACAAGAGACAGACACAAAGACTAGCACAATACTGGCTTCATTACTTGTCCGTCTCGTTTTCATTAGCAGGGGAGGTACTATCATCCGCTTCGATAGTTGAGCTAGCTTCAGTGGCTGGAGTTGGCTTCACCTGATTGGGACCAAGAGGAACCAAGATGTCTAGATCGAGGGACAGTCCATTCACCTCTGCCATGAATGTGTCATTTGGGTTGTCTAGAATCATCATTTCTTCAGTGAGAGGAGAGTGCGGTTGTGTTGCAATCGATCCCGACATAGTTGTAAGGTTCTCCGGGGTGGTGTTTGCTCTCAAAGCTATGGTTGCCATCAGGTGCATGAGCAAGGGGTTCCCAAAGTAGTCTGCAGCAATGACCAGGTGATGACAGAAGGTGGTGTTGTGGGTGAGTGTTTGGCAGTTGTAGCAGAAACGTGAAACCCATTCATAGTAAAACTGCATTTGAAAGTTATCCCATTCTCACATTGTACTGTCTTACAGTACTTGAGCCTATTTGCAATGTTGTAATTGATCTTAGCTCTGATCAGGAAAGGCCGAGTCACCAAGGCAGCATGCAACTTCCCCCACTGCTCTAGCAAGCACACGGACTGCTACTGCCGAGGCATATTGTAGCGGCAAATTATGGAGCTGGATAGTGGATATGGAGTTCTGTAGTAGATCTTTTATGCCTTAATAGCTTTGTATTTTGATTGTATCAATACTATTTTTGTATCCTTAATTTCTGATTTAAGAATTAATACGAGACTAGACAAATTGTCAAGATGTAATTAACAAGTATAAAATGGAAGAAATAAAAGAAAAATCAGATTAAGCTTTCTAGGCTGCATTATCCATCAAAAAGAAGTTGAATGTCAATCAACTTCTCAGAGCCCAGTGCATATTCATCATCTTTTTCTTTTTATTTCACGTTCACCATAAATCAATAATTTTAATACAAATACAAACAAAAATGTTGGATTAGGATCCTCAGAATAAAAATGCTTATAGCTTTCTATCAATAATAAATCAGGTCTCAAAGATTTTTCATGCCATCATAAGATCCTCTTTTTCAATCTTGACTAAGCCAATCAAACTTAAAACATATAAAAAAAACGAACCAAAATTATCAGAGAAGAAATATAGCACGAGCGTATTCGCTATGCCTGGTAAACACAGACGACGCGACTCAACGCCCCTGCGACAATTTCTCGCCACTCGTGTAAAATCGACGACTGAATTTGTCCTATAAATACTTAAATTCTACAGGAAACACAATCTGAGAAGCGAATCCAATCAGCTAGAGAAGATTGTATAATAATCAACACACATGAAGAAAAAAAGATTATCTAGAGCAAACAGAAAAACCTATCGCAAGCGAGAGAGCGATCGAATGTTTAACCCTCGCCGGAAGTGTTAATATACATATAAGAGATGGATCTAAAAATTAGGGTTTTTCTGTGCGTGCAGTTCAAACAAAATTGGCCTCAATAATTTATTAGTGGGCGTTTTTTTCATTAAAGGCCTGACTCTGTAAAAGCCCATAAATCTTGCATGTGTCCAGTGGAAAGATTTTTTTTTTCCGTCTGGGTCTATTTACGGAAACAGTGCAGGAAATCACTTTTGACGAAAACGGTGAATTCGGGAAATTAAATTCACTTTCCTAACAGTTTCCACTATATAATGGAATGGAAATTTCAGGAATTAGAAATAGTACAGAAATTGTAAGACTTAAAATTTAATTTTCGAATTATTTCCAAAATCCTACTAAATCGAAAAATTGTAATACATGTACAAGCAATAGTTCAGAAAATACGAGTATTAAATAAAACTAAAAATATTACTATAAATTATATAATCAATATAACAAAAATGTATAAAAGATATACCAATATTAAATACACAAAAAAATTACAGTGTCAAATTTATAATTAAATAACCAACATTACTATTTTTTATCAAAAACACTAGTATATTCGGATTGAATAGTTTGTATGCATTGTAATGTTGTGAAAATTTAAATCAAATATTGTTATGAGCTTGATCCTAAGTATTTGAAACATATCTAATATTTGAATCCAATATATTTTAACATTTTTTTACGTAAACAAATATCCAATAGAAATTCAAAGAATTCTTGTACCCATTCCCGAGCTTTTCATTTATCCGTTTATATATTATTTTTGAATCCGAATAGGACAGAACGGGAAGGGAATCCTAACATCCACAAGGTTAGTCCTCTCTAGCTTTCTAATTGTTTTTCTGGAGTAGGAAGTACCTTTCTGATTTAAAATATCGAAAATGAAATGAGAAGATAAATGATTGGATCTTATTATCTTCATTAAAACATTATAACTTTTTAAGAATTTAACAAAAATTTAATCTAACTAATTCAAACTGGTCTGATTTAGAATATCAAACGTTTCTAAAATCAATTTATGATATTTGGGAATGTTAAGTGACATTTTTTTCAACATTTTAATTGACGAAATTTAATTTTTAAGTTAAATACTAAATAGTAAAAAATATTATTTGGGTTTTATGATTTTTTAAAATCAATTTTTGATAAAAAAATATAGAAAAAAAATATTTAATTAGTTATTAAAGAAATGGAAAAATGGTTGAATTGCTCTTACTCTAGTGGTTAGGATGATCCAATTAATGATTTGGTATCATGGTTTGATTTTTACATGTTGTATTATGATAGTTTATAAAGTGATTATAAAGATAAGTTTTAGGGTATGGATCGGGTTTTGTCGATCTAATGATTGGAAAAAAAATATGAAGAGTAAGGATAGCAATAATTTATGAAACAGGATAAAGCAAATCGCATGGTAGAAATGGAAGGAAGAAGGAGAAGAGTAATTATAAATATTTCAATGTTATAAAAAAGCGATTCTTTGCTTCTCTTTTGTTACCAAAAAAATAAGAAAAAAGGATTCCTCTTTCCCTTCCACATCCTTTTTTTTTTTCTGACACCTCATCTTTCTCCCACCACCTTCACCGTCCCGTTCCGTTCTCCATCTCCCTCTTCCCTAAAGGTAATTATTACTCACTTAATCATCTTTAATCTCTTTCCCGTTTTCTTCATCTCTTCGATTTTCGATTTCCTTTTTACAGATCCAACAGTTGCTATTTTCGAACCTCTGATTTTGATTTTGATTCTGATCTGATCAAATAATTACTCGCTGAGATTTGATCGTTTGTGAATACCAGAGCTAATGGAGTCGATATCTCCGGTACCGATTCAGGTTGTTCAACCAACCACGACGAGTTCCAATTCTGATCGCTCTCGTCGTAAGCGGAAGAAGAAATCAGTTGTTTCGTCTCCATCTCCATCACAATCGTTGCAAGAATGGAGATCCGAGAAGCAGCAACAGATCTACTCCACGAAGCTTGTTTCTGCTTTACGAGAGCTTCGAATCAGTCAACCGTCATCGTCTTCGATTCCTCGTGGCGGTCAAGCTGTACGTGAAGTCGCCGATAGAACTTTAGCTGTTACTGCTAGAGGCAAAAAACTATGGAGTCGAGCGTTACTATCCAAAGCCGTAAAACTCAAATTCAGGAAACATAAACGTCAGAGAATCTCGAATCCGGCGACAACGTCACCGTTAACAACCGGAAGTATCCGGTCAAAGAAACAAAGAGCGACGGTTTTAAGGCTTAAGGCTAAAGGTTTGCCAGCTGTACAGAGGAAGGTGAAACTGCTGAGCCGGTTAGTTCCTGGTTGCCGGAAACAAGCATTACCAGTGGTTTTAGAAGAAACTACAGATTATATAGCTGCGATGGAGATGCAGATTCGTGCCATGACTGCAATTCTCTCCGCCGTCAGTTCTCTGCCGCCAGGTCATGATGGGGGACAAACACATATGCTTGGTTAGTTGGCCAAACTGTCCTCTCTTTTTTTTTTTTGAAAAAAAAACTGTTTATCGATAATTCTTCACTGTATTGTTTGATGTTTGAATATGTTACTATTCAATTTCATGTCTTTAATTTACCATTTCATCATGTATATCCTTTTTTTTCTCTTATTGAATCTCTCTGTTACCTCTCCCAAACAAGACAGTGATTGGTTTTTGTAATCGTAATAAAATTGAGTCTCTTGATGAAGCACATTTGAGTATTGTGATTAGGTATTGTTGATTAAGATAACTGGGAATAATGACAAACTAATGGTTTTTAAGTGTTTTGGTGAATTAATGATGAAGGGAAAATGCAACAATGGAAAGAGTATAATTAGTTTTTGTTTTGTTATGTTTGAAGTTAGGTTGGTGATTGCAATTCAATTCTCTTTCTTTTGATCTGTTATGATACTTATGTACTTTCTTCATTTGTAATGGTATTGGGTTCATTATACGTTAGAATTTATGGAGATGCAAAACGAGTAGAAAAAAATCTAATGAATTAAGACAATCACATGGTTGAGAAAGACATAAATACATGAACATGATGATCACTCACATGCTTCATTCTGAACAACATCGACTCATGTATTATTTTTGGCCAACTTTTTTTATTCTTTTGCTTAAATGGTTTATTTTTGTTAAAAAGGATAAATAAAATAAAAAGAGGCATTGAAATCTTGTAATTTGTTTTTGGTCGGGGAAAAGGCACTGATTTGGTGAAAACTGTATGTAAATTGGATACCGAAAGTAAAAGCGACTTGATGAAACATAATGTAATTCTGACACATGTCATGTGGGTTTTACATTATCTCCAACTTTGAATGTACAAAACCCTTAAACCCCATCCAACACTTACTTTTGTTGCACATGTGATGCATTCAATTGTGTAGACAATGCAGATCTTTCAATAGATTTACTTCTGAATCACTAGAGAATGCTTAATTACTTACCAGTATCATGTGATTACCAAATATTCAAATAAAATTAAATTTAGATTTTTTGTTGTCGAGAATTGGATCTATAATAAATAATTTATAGTGTAAATTTTATTTTAATCTTTTTAATTTGCTTTCTGTAATAAGAATTGATTAGACGTTTGATACCAAAATTGTTAGCTAGATTATATATTACAAAACGGAGAAAAATTCAACAGTTAAATTTAGGTTTAAAGTTTGACAAGTATACTAAAAGAAATTGAGAAAGAGGAAGGCAGATGGCCTAAATGATTTTAGACCCTTACTGTTTATAATGTCACTATAAGATTTAAGGTACTTTTGGTTAATACCCTTTAATTTGATTGTCAATAAAGACTATTTAATAGTCTAATTACTTCCAATCACTTTTATTTTATCAACTATTCAAGTCATTTATTTGTCGGTTTAATATTGAAAGAAGCATTTCAATCATCTTAAAACATGTGTATTTGAAGATGCCTTATACAATGAAAATACAAAATAGTTTGTGTTATTTGAACCAGTGGAGTGCCGCAATGGGAACCACAGACGAGCTTGCCTCTCTCTGACCATTCTTATTCGCACGTGGCTCACATTCCCTGTTGGACCACACGTGCGCTCTCGCATTATCTACTACCTTCTTTAATTCATATAATATATATATATATATATATATATATTATACTATTCCGATTTTTTCTGTTAACCGCGAAATTTGAATCAAAACTCTAGTATCCATAAATTCGGAGACAACTCTTAAATATTTCTTTCAAAAATCATTTCTTATTCTTACAAGCTGAAACTCACTTTAATGATCTCTTGCAGATTCTTTTATCTGGATAAACGTTCTAACTCGTCGGCGTATTATTCCAAAGTACTTATAGAAAATAGAAAACGATCTAATTGAATCCCTATATGTAGTTAATGCATGCTATCGTGCAAATGTCTTCTCTTCAGAATACGGTCCACAACTTACTTGTTCAAATATTGGACTATACATATAAATATGCTTCTAAGAAATTCGAGTTAAGATGATATGGTTTATACAAACCTAACTTATACGACAAAAAGAAAATGTTAAATTAAGAAGAGGAAGTAAGAAGAAGAACAACAAGAAAGAAACAAAGTTTTAAATAGGAAATGGGTACATCGCTTGGTTGCTGTATTGAAACAAGAGATGGGCATTTCTCTGCTGTCTCTTCTCAATCCACGACAAAATTTGTTGGGTTGTCATGTTATTTACATTTATCTTGATCATCTATTTCTTTTTTCTACATTTTTTGTCCGCTAACATTAATGTTTAAATCAAATGTAATTCAAGCTAGAATCTATTATCGTTAACATAATAAAAAAATATTTAGTTGTATTTACTTTATAAAAGAGTTAGGTTTCTTACGCAATTCAAAATGTAGTCTAGTGTACTTATTTATAACGTCTACAAAACATTAAAGTATAGATGTTTTAACCACGACACTCATCGATAGATAATGCCATAAGTTCATATTCCTATAATCCTAGACGGCCAATTATGAACCATGCAAAGCCTGAAACTTTATTTGGATACATAAATCTAAACCAAACACTTTGTAGTATGCCGATTTCGAGCAAAATATAAAACTGATAGATTCTACGTTTGATTTTCGTCGAAAACTCAACTATTATTGTTTAGCCAAGTCCGAAAATAAAATTATGTTTTAGATTTCACTAAAAAAATTCATATCAAATTAGTTGTCCGTAATGTCTTTTTAGAAATTAATTGGATTTTAGTCAAATACACCAATTAACCAAATTTAAAAAAATATATATATATATATAGTCTAAACCATATCATGTTACTCTTCTTTAGACAAAGTATCTCTACTCTTTATTCTAAAATTGAGACAGTGCTTAGGGCGATTGAAGACTTGTTATCATTGGACATCTTGAAAGTGAGGATAGCAACAAATTGTGTTGATGTTCTGAAGATGGTGTGCTTTCATGAGGAGTGACCAGTCTTCGCTCCCTACCTAGAAGATTATACAAGATTGAAAATTGTCTTTCGTTTATTCTCTTTATATGTAATCCCTAAGTCTTTGAAGCTCACTTTAACTCTCGATCTTTTCTTTCTTCTGCAATCTCTCGTTTTCTCTTTTTATCTTCTTCTTCGGCGAATCTTTGTTTGTTGGATTACTTCTTCATTTTACGGTCATTCTATCGGAGTTGTTCATTTTTTGGTCCCTTTTCACCAGTTATTCTGCCAGATTTGACCTTTTGAATCAAGTTATTCTGCTTGATTTCTTCTATATCTTCTATGGTTACTTTACGCAAATCCAAACGACATTTCGTTCTAGATTCTTCATCAAAGAAGAAAAGTATCACCACCGAAAAATCTAAATCGGTCATGTCTGAGAGAATGCCTAGTCTCACCGCCGATACTCCTACTTATAATCAAAATGAATTTCTCCTTTCTTGAACCCCAAGACTTGTGTTCTTGTGGAAGATTCTCTGGATTTTGATAGTATTTAATATTCTCTAGATCATATTACTAGTGGTGACAATCCATATACTTCTTTGACATCTGAAGTACTAGATGGACTGAATTACAATACATGGTGTCTTGCAATTATTGTGGTCAAGGTGAGTTTTGTAGATGAAACTTTACCTAGACCGGTGAAGACACATGCTCACTACAAAATTTGGTCTCGCTGTAATGCTATGGTAAAATTTTGGATATTAAATTTGGTCACCAAACAGATTTATTGGGGTATACTTCGATTTGATGATGCCTCGGCTATGTGGAAAGACTTACTACATCGTTACCATGCATGTAACCAATTTGCCAAGATCATATCGAATTTCTCAACATATTTGGTCACTTCAACAAGGGTCTATGGATCTTTCAAAGTATTATACAAAACTGAAGACATTATTAGACGATTTTGACTCCTTAGATTGTATAGAGACTTGCTATAATTATGAATGTTGCATAGCAATTACATCCAATAATGAGCACTCTAGTATCATCAAATTTTTGGTTGGATTGAATGATTCTTATTCAAGCATAATAAGCCAAATAATCATGAAAAAAGAAGTACCTAATCTCTCTGAAATTTATCATCTCTTGGATCAAGATTATAATCAACGCAACATTTAGCTTGTACATGGTCCAAATGTTTTTCAAGTTGCAGGGACATATTCTTCTTCAGTCAGTATTAATGCATCTTATGCAAATTCCAAGTCTCAACGACCAATCCGCTTACATTGTGGTTATATTGGTCACACAGTTGACATATGTTACAAGATTCATGGGTATCCGCTGGGTTTTAAGCATAAACAGAAGGGTAATGTGACCACAAGCAAACCAGTTGTTGCTCAGATTACTTTGGAAGCTCCTCAAACCAAAGAAAAAAATATCACGAAAATGTTGACAACTCTTTCTAAAGACCAATAGAGGGTGTGATTGCTTACTTCAACTCCTAACTTTTCCAACCATCAAAAACTTACACTACTCTTTTACTTATAGGGGGACAGTCAAGACTCTTCCGGTTATGGCCTTCTCACTTTCTCCTCTATGGTCTCAGTCCTTTCCAGGTTTTAAATTCCAAATATCCTGATTATAATGGTCATGTGTCTTTGGTAGCCTCTACTAGATTTCTACTTTGACTAAAAACATAAACAAATTTTAACCTCGATCAAAACCATGTGTTATGCTTGGTATCTTGCAGGTTAAAAGGTTACAAAGTCCTTGATCTTGAAACTAACAACATTCATGTTACTAGGAGTGTTGTGTTTCATGAAGACATTTTCCTTTTAGAAACTCAGATTCTCAATCATCAGATTTGCTCAATCTTTTTAAATCTAACGATGCTAGTATAGAATTTGTTATTCATGTTTTAGATATATCTAATCCAAAAACAAATGAGAATGTTGATAATCACGATGAGAAAATGATTGATAAGTTGCAGCCAACATGTTCCATTGATTCAATTGATGTTGTTTATCCTGTTTCTGATTTTGTGTTTCAGAAAATGCAGAAAGTAGCAAAATCAAAACTTTTGTTCCAACAACAAAAGATAAAAGAAAAACGAAAAACCAAGATTTCTGGTTATCTCTATGACTATTATTGCAATTTAACTGAAATTGATGTTCCTTATCTTTTAGCTTTTTATATGTCTTATGATCAACTTTGAAATGAATATAGAGGGTACACATGTTCTGCAATGGCCTATGGAGAACTGATTACCTTTTCTCAGGCAGAGCAATTCAATTAATGGATTGACGCCATGAATGAGGAACTAAAATACTTACAGAAATCAGATACTTAGGATATTTGTTCTTGGCCAGAAAATAAGAAAGTAATAGGTTGTAAATGGGTTTACAAAGTAAAGCTAAATGCATATGGAAGCCTTGAGAGATATAAGGCGAGATTAGTTGCAAAAGGGTACACCCAACAAGAAGGCTTGGATATTATAGACACCTTTTCTCATGTGGTGAAGATGACAAGTATCAAAACTCTCCTTGCAGTTTCTAAAGCTAAGAAGTGGAGCCTCACCCAGCTGAACATCTCCAACGCTTTCTTCAATAGAGACATGCAAGAAGAAATATATATGCTTTTTTCCTCCAAGATATACAACAGAAGCTGACAATCCACTTCATTCTAGTCCAATTTGCTGACTGAAAAAGTCAATTAACGGTTTAAAATAAGCTTCTCGTTAATGGTTCCACAAATTTAGTGATTCTTTACTTTCTCTTGGTTTCAAAAAGTCTCATTCTCACCATACTTTGTATTCTATAAATGTGGCAGGTTCTTATATAGTTGTTCTGGTATATGTTAACGATATAATCATTACTTAAATAGATTATTCTGCTATAAACATTTTAAAATCCCCTTTACAACAATCTTTTAAACTTCATGACTTTTGTTCTTTATGTTATTGTATGGGTCTTGAGATAGCTCGTTCTTCTGCAGGTATATCTATATGCCAACGAAAATACACCTTACAGCTACTTGAAGAAACTAGAATGCTTGGATGCAGACCTTATGCGAAAAGTGTTGAATTTCAAAAGAGTTCACAACACACTTAAATAAAGAACTTGGTATAAACCCTAGAGAAAGAAATAGTTGGGTCGAGTTCTGTTCCACCAAATGGGTCTCTTGTCAAGTGTAATCCAATATGCCTCATTAAAATAGGAGAAAACCACTAAGGAAAATAAAGTACAAATGGATTACACAGCCATTTGTTGAATGCAAGTCAAAACCATTATGGTTGGACTTGGAGAGTCTTCTTCTTGTCTTTGAATCCGATTGATGAATCTTCTAATGGCTTGATTGAAGAGCTTGGTCCTTGATCTTGTCATTGATCCAACATGTACATGCTTGATCTCTTCCTTATTGAGCTCCATGTCTTCACTCGAGTTGCTTCTGATTGAGTCAAGTGGTCGAGTGTGGTCTAAGCCAATATCACATCACCCTTTCGCTTGTGATTTATTTCAAAGTCTTATAGGCAATATGACTCTTAAATCAATTTACTTGACAACTTGAGAGAGAATATTACAATATCCAAAATTTATATTCTGGTTTATTATGGTTCAATGTTAGTGAACCATACAATCAAAATAATCTTCTTCTTCTATCTTTATGTTTTGTGATCTTTGTACTTTCAATTTACAAAATGAATGAATCAAGTCTTTCTCTCAATCGATCTTCTACTTTCTCCTAATACTATCGTAAACTTTTTTCTTGTTAGGGTCTTTAAGTGATATCTAATGTTAACAAAAAAAAGGGTATCATGTCTTTTTTTCTGTCAACAAGTAACCATTAGATCGACACTCGATCCATAGTCTAAATTTTCTAAATAAAGCAATGTGAGATATGAACTCACTACCTCGTGGCTAGATAAATCAACCAAACCACATGTTTCTTGGCAAAGGATATCATATCTATACGAGGTTTTATGGAATTTTTATTTTATTAATTTTGTTTTTTTTATAGTAATTAAGCAGACAAAATGTAGATCAGTACAAGTGGAGTAAGACACTTACCGTAATAATGCAGTTACATTAAGAGAAACATCTAACATCAAAATGGCGCATGTAGTAGAGTCGCATAACTAGTATAATTAACATACACAAAATGAAATGATAGGTGCTAATTTGATTTTGCGATTGATCTATCAATGGCCTAAAAAACAATATCTAGCACGTTACGCTACAAGTACTGGTTGTTCTTTCCTTTGTTCTCTAGAATTATCTTTTTTTTTTCTCTTTTTTAATTAAAGTACTTCTTGATAATGAATTATTGAGTTGTAATTAGATCCCTAAGCATTGGCTAAGTACAAACTAATCATAATCTAAACTTGTTTAGTTAAGAATTGACTTTCTAGAAACAAGTGCAAGCAAGGTGTCGATATGTAATTCACTTTTTTACTAGTCTACCATTTTCCATGTTTTACGCCAAAAGGTTTATTAGTAAAAGAAGTAATGAAAATAATATGTTCCAATCATTCATGGGCTATGCCTAGTTTATCTCTTACACAAACCCAAATAACATTTTTGACAAATAATATGATTCTACAAAACGTCATCACTCATTCGTAGCTTACGAATTTTTTTTCATGGTTTCACATATCTTTATATTTCCACCATAATGATCACTAATCCCGATTAATAGATCAATTAGACCATGTAATATTTATTTATTTAAATTAGGAAATAATCTAGGCATTAATTTGTCTACAACACATAGAAAAGAGAACTATATTGTCCACAGCTCTTTAAAACGCACGTGGGTAGGACCCTGGCCTGTCTTGTTTCTCATAAAGCCGTAAAACACGAAAATAACAATTTTTGATAATAAAACTGAAAAAAAAAACAATTTTTGATAACAAGAACAACAAAAAATTCCGAAGATAACAAGTGCAACAAACCCACATTGCAAGTATAAATCCACAACCATTGTTTCAAACTTCAGACCGGTATGGTGGTCAAACCAATTTGACCGTGAACCATGATATTGTGTCCATTAGTAAATGCAGAAAAAAAAATACAGATGCAAAACATTTACAAATCATTTGTAAATCATACAGATCAGTGATGGATCCAAAACTCATTTTAGTATGGGCATATTATATAAAAAAGAAAAATTTATGATTAAAAAATTATAAAAATCGTCTTAAAATTATTTCATTTTTAATAATTTAGTTCGCACGTTTAAATTTTCTGTGTTGATTTTTACTACATAAAGAATTGGGTTGGAGCTTTTTATATTAGTAATTTGGGCCTGAAACATTTTTTCTCTAATAGATTCTAAATAGCTTAGTAAATTTCATATAGCAGTAGCACCAACCAAAACCAATAGAAGTGAAGGTTTTTGTTTTCGTCTATTGATAATAAACTATGTGTAAGGATGTCCATGTATACAGATCCTGCACGTATATATCCTTTTGATTGTGTCAAATCGTGTGTCTCTTTTCATAGTAGATATGACATACAGTTTGTCGTTGTAATAAGACTCATGTGTATAAACTCTTTGATGTTTATAAGATGCTTTGAAGATTAAAAAAAAAATTAACAAATTAGTGTGGGGGCACGTGCCTTATAACTTCTGTCTTAAATCTGTCCGAATGTAGATCACGCAAATCATGCAGTAAAAACAAAAATTAATTTTTTATAATAGATTTACAATATTTTCAATTACATTTGTCATCCAAAATTTAATCACTACAAAAATAAATGTGTATAGTATCAGTAATATTATATTATTTAAATAAATGACATTATATAGAGTCATTTATTAACAAATGATACATTATATGTGATTTAACATCATTTATAACAAAATGACATTATTATTTCATCTTTTACAATCGCAGAGGACATCACGTATAATATGATGAAAATAGTTGCATCAATTGCTTAAATTGACACTAACTATTTGAATCACCACTTTCAGAGTCATTTTTATAAATGATATAAATAGTTGTTGTATCAATTAAAACTGATGCAAACAAATAAAATAAATGAAACTATACATCTAATTTCTTGTAATGAATATGTTTGTATCTTTATTATTAGAACTAGGTCTGAGATTAAATATCCGAACAAGTCCTAAATTTTTGGACCCAAAACAATTGGATCCGAACCTAGGTCAAAACCAAGAATCGAATAAGTACCCAAAGATTCGATATTATGGTATTATTTGGACTTGAATCCAAATAGAACCGATCTGAAATCAAACCAAAATAATAATTAATATGTAACATAAAGAACAGAATTATGTACATATTTTTTTAGAAATTAGTAAAAATATTTAATTGATGTTTAATCAATAAATCTAGTTATTTTGATGCACACAAATAGAAATAAAAAAGAAAAAGAAAAAGAAAAAAAAACCAGAAAAAACTACATGCGGAAAAGGAGCTTAGGAGAACGTATCCCCTTTTTCTCTTTTTCTTCCTTATTAATAAACTAGAAAGCAGGGTTCAGGTGCATAAGAAATGATAAGGCAACAATAAAATAAATATGTCATTAGACAATATAGCTAAGTGTCTTTGCAATGGAAATTGCGTGCAAAAACTTTTCGTGTGGACAACACATCCACTTTCAAACATGCCTAAGTGATGCCTCTTGGTTAATATGGGGTTGTAACCAAGCCGGCGTGTCTACTGCGATGTACGACTGGTATCTGTTATCTTTTGTAATCGAAGTGGCAAGTTGTTATGCAGCCTGGTTTTGATTGGGATTAGTTAAAACTAAAGTCCAATCTTGGATTCCAGCTAAATGATTCTTAATTTCTGCCGATATCTCATGTTCACTTACTAATGAAGATGGTTTTTTTATCGCGCGAAGGAGCTCTGTTTTACTGGATTCAAATATAACTTTAAGTTGGTGAGTGTGTCTCATACTTTCCACAACCCAGAATGAGCTTAACAGATATGCATGTAACTGATTGGGATTGTTTGCAAAAGCGCGACACCCGTGAAAGATAACTTTCCCTGCTGAATTTCTCAGCAACCAAACTACTCCGCCATAACGATTTCTTTGATTCTAGGAGCTGCCAATATTGTACTTGATCCATGTCTGTAGGGGCTTAGTCCATGAAACACAAATGTAAGGACATTGTGTGCTTTCCATAGCATCCAAATGATCCACGACACAATATTCTTAATTCAGTGATTTGTTCTAGGATCTATATGATACCTAAGAATATAGTGATTTGCAGTATATTACTTATTATTTTTTAATTATTATTAAACTCTGTTTTTAGTGCCTGAATGGTAACATTAATTGCAAGTGGGACCAAGTACAAAAGATCTGCATTTAATTTGGTAACCATTCAAAACCTAAGTTTATTTAAAATAGAGAATAAGGTAAACTAAAGTAGACTTAAATCACACAAAAACTTATGAAGCATGATGCAACGAATAGATTGACAATGCTATTCCAATATTTGACTTTGTTGCTTAAAATTTGTTTGAATAAAGGTTAGCACCTGTTAGTGGAACTAGAAAATTTATATAATGGAGTCAGGTCGATTTGTAATTTTTTTTTTTGAAGGAAGTCTAAAGTAAAAAAAATTTATCTCCATTAAAACTAAACTTTATGATGCATATATAAGATTAAACAAAGAAATGATGTATAAAGCTCAAACTTGTTAGATTTTATCCCAAAACTGGTAGGGATCAAAACATTTATTGATCGTCATTCATATCTAAACGTTAGTTATAGAAGTTAACTATTTGGTTTAGTTGGGTCAATCTAAACTTTTTAACAGAAATCAGATTAATTTTTCAAAATTTATTATAATCAATTGACCCCAAAAGTAAGCATATAGCTCCGCTCATGGTTAGCACAAGAGATTAATGACAAAGAGAGGGCTAAAGGTTTCATATCAAAAGATGTTGAACGAAGTTATACAAACTGAAAAATATCTGCAACAAAGACTAAGGGTGGAGGTATAATCGGGTACGACACAAATAAGATTTAGGCCCAACAAACAAGAAAGCCAGATTAAGAGCTTAGACCCACTACTTAAAAGCCGAAAACACAATGAGCCCAAATCCTTAAGGCTTTCATCCACAAAACACCAGACTCCAAGAAGTAGACTAATTAAACAAGATGAGTCTGCTATTCGACGAGCCCAACAACAAATATATACGACATATGTTCAGCACTAACAAATCAGATTAATTATCTCAAGCACAACTGCAATGGCCTATAAAAGGGACCTTAGGAGCATGGAATAAGGGCATAAAAAACTGGGAGCAAAAGACAGTAAACTCATAAGTAGACTTGATAAAAAACAAAGAACACTTAAGAAAATTCATAGATCTAAAATAATTGGGAACCCATAAATACTGGCTTATTAATAATATTGACGACCCCGTAAACAAGATCAATCTCAATTTAGAAATAAAGAATATTGTAAGCACAGTCTTGACGAGAGGAGAAAAACAAAATAATTTTTTTTTTTGCTAAATCGGGATAGAACACTGTTAGAGTTTAGAAATGGTAAACTCTGTATTATTATTGAATCAATCAAAGTTTGACACACAAATTTTCACAGAATGCAAGATGATTTAGAGTGAGATTGTCCTCTGCTATTTAAGCAACAATGGAGTTTTAGCTTCTCACAGAAAATGAAAGAAACAAACACGTAACAAAATATAATTTCGAAAACTCTCAGCAAGTGCCGCGTCACTTCATCATTTAATTGATCACCAATGGTTTTGCCAGCTCAGCACTCTCTCATTCCTTCTTCTTCTATCTGCGAGTATGTATCTTCCAAGGCCTAACAATACCCCCATGGGTTGAAGACAGCTTGTCCCCAAGCTGGTAATCAGGGAATTGCTGCACAAATTCTTTGACCCGCATCCAAGTATTCTCATAATCGGGTAAATTAACCCAACTTACCAGCAATTCCAATTCACCAGAAACAGAGTAACGAGTATCCAATATATCACGAGGATAAACAATCAATTTGTTAGCTACACTGGGCGAAGTAGGCAAAGGACCCACCACAAAATTTTTCCCCAATACCGGCTTCAAGAGAGACACATGAAACACGTTATGAATTCGAGAGTCGGCAGGCAGCTTCAAACAATACGCCACTTAACCAATCTTTTCTAGTACCTCAAATGGTCCATAGTAACGAGCTGAGAGTTTATGACATAGACGTGTTCTGATTGAAGTCTGCCGATAAGGCCTCAACTTTAAGAATACAAAATCACCAACCTCAAACTGAAGATCACGACGGTGTTTATCAGCGTTGTTTTTCATTATAGATTGAGCTTGAGTAAGATTCTCTTTAATAGTTGCAAGCATCGAATCCCTCTCCAACAACATTTGTTCCAAACTGAAATTCGAAGTGGAACCAGATTTGTACCGTAAAACACGCGGAGGATCACGACCATAGACAACCTTGAAAGGGGTAGCCTTCAAAGCAGTGTGAAAGGAGGTATTGTACCAATACTCCGCCCAAGACAAATACTTGACCCAAGTTTGCGGATGTTCGGAAGTGAAGCAACGCAAGTATGTTTCCAAACAACGATTTACCACTTCAATTTGACCATCTGTCTCCGGGTGATAGGTGGTTGAAAACTTAAGCTTGGTATTGGCCAACCTATGGCACTCACCCTAAAAAGAACTCTGAAACACCTTGTCTCGGTCCGAGACAATACCCTCAGGAATGCCGTGAAGTCGCAGCACTTCTCAGATAAAAATCTAAGCTACATCCACAACCGTAAAGGGGTGTTTCAGTCCAATAAAGTGGGAATACTTACTGAAGTGATCAACAACAACCAGAATCACATTTATTCCATTTGAAAGAGGCAAGCCTTCAACAAAATCCATAGAGATTTGTGACCATATATGATCTTGAATATGTAAAGGCTGGAGTAAACTGGCAGGGTTGAGGGTGTTGTACTTTTGTCTTTGACAGACATGACATTCTGATACATAGCGTTGCACATCTTTGCTCATATCACGCCACTGAAACTGAGATTGTAATCTCTTTAACGTCTTTGAAACCCCCGAGTGTCCTCCCTGTAAGCTATCATGACATTCGGATAACAATACTGGTATGTATTTTGAATCCTTAGGAAGGTATAAACGACCTTGAAAGAAAACTCTACCATCAGTGACCGAGTACTTTGTCTTATCTAATTCACCCTTACGCACTTTCTGTAAAAGAGATTGCATTTCCAGACTTCCATCCAGTTCCTTATAAACATCCTGTAACTGCAGGGATGTGGGAAGAGTTAATGCCAAAAGTCGAGGAGTGAAAGAAAGCATCTGTTGGAGTTGACATCTCGATAACCCATCTGCGGCCTTGTTTTCCACACCTGGTTTGTATTCAATGACAAAGTCATAACCAAGTAATTTAATCAGCTAATGTTGGAAGTCCATCGACACTTCTCTCTGTTCCAGTAAGAATTTCAAACTCTTTTGGTCAGTTCGAACTAGAAAACGTCGGCCAAAGAAATAGTGTTTCCACTTCAACACAGCTAAGACAATGGCCATTAACTCCCTTTCATAAATTGATTTCTTTTGCTCTCTATCAGTAAGAGCATAGCTAAAGAAGGCAATCGGGTTCAATTTCTGCATCAACACTGCTCCCAAACCGACTCCTGAAGCATCTGATTCAATCACAAAATTCATTAAAATCAAGCAATATAAGTACCGGAGCATACTGCATAATGAGTTTTAACTCCTCAAAGGCGTTTTGAGCCTTAAGCGACCATTCAAATTTTTCTTTCTTCAATAAGGCCGTTAAAGGCTTAGCAACAACTCCATAGTTTCTTATAAACCTTCAATAATAACATGTCAGTCCCACGAAGACTTTTCTGGTTCTGAGGAGTAGGCCATTGCTTCATAGCCGCAGTATTGCTTGGATCGGTAGACACTCCATCACCTGAAATAATGTGTCCCAAATACTCAATTTGTGGCTTACCAAACAAGCATTTTTTGTGGTTAGCAAAGAGGCTTTGATCTTGTAAAATCTGGAACACCACTTGAAGATGACGAAGGTGTTCTTGCAAGGAAGAGCTAAACACCAAAATGTCGTCAAAAAATACCAATACTAACTTCCGTAGATAAGGACGAAAGATGGCATTCATTAAAGATTGAAATGTTGCCGAAGCATTTGTCAATCCAAATGGCATTACGAGAAATTCGTAATGACCATCTAATGTTCGAAATGCAGTCTTCTCCACATCACAATCCCGCATCTTTATTTGATGGTAGCCAGAACGGAGGTCGAGCTTAGAGAATATCACAGCACCTGCTAGCTCATCCAAAAGTTGATCTATCACAGGAATTGGAAATCTATATGCCACAGTCACACGATTCAAAGCTCGAAAATCCACACAGAAACACCAACTCTCATCTTTCATTTTAACCAACAAAACTGGGCTAGAAAATGGACTATGGCTTGGCCTTATGATACCAGCCTGCAACATTTGAGCAACCAAAGATTCCATGACTGCTTTCTGAGCATGGGGGTACCTATAAGGGCGAACACTGACTGGTTTAGCACCCTCACATAACACGATACTGTGCTCGTGTCCCCTAACAGGAGGTAAGGATGTGGGTTCCGCAAACACAGGCTTAAACTGATCCAAAATCTTCTGAATTTGAGGCTGAATTAACATAGAACTTGTTATATCCTGCAAGTCATCATTCTTCGAACTAGACAACTGCAAAACATCACAAAAATTCTGAGACTGAAACTGTTTAGGATCAGCTACCAAGGAGTGAAGGGTAGGATCACCCAACAATGTAACTCGTTGGCCTTTGTAGATAAAAGAAATCTCATGCTCCTCCTAACTAACTTCACACCTACCTAAGGTTCTCAGCCATTGAATTCCTAATATTACATCTGCACTTCCCAGGTCCAATATCACAAAATCTGCGACAAATTCCATTTCCTTAACACCAAACTTAACCCCTTTGCACAACCCCAAACTCTTTACCACCATTCCATTACCCAAAAAAACATCACACATAGTACCCGGTGTAATACGAAGCTTAGCTTTCTTTGCCACCGAAGGAGCAACAAAGTTATGTGTTGCACCACTGTCCAGCATCACCACTACATTAGTTTTGCAAATGATACCTCTCAGCTTTGTGGTAGTAAGAGAATCATCTCCCAAAAAAGCAGACAAGGATAATTGTTTCAATTGTGGCTGCAAAACAATTTCCTCTTCAGACTCCTCTTCCACAGGATACTCCGTAATTTCAATCTCTGCCCCCTGGCAAACCAACAAAACTTTTTTATTCTGGTATTTGTGATTCGGACCAAATGCTTCATCACATCGAAAACAGAGATGTTTCTTACGCCTTTCTTCATATTCTACAGGTGACAATTTTCTTCGACCCCTTTTATTAACAAAACCAGAGTTAGAGGAAGCATGAGAACTACCAGAATCCATATGTGAAGGACCCGTAAGTAATAGGGGTGGCTTCTTCTAACCAATAGAGCGAGATGAAGTAGGCTTGAACTGAGTGGAAGAATGAATCTATGTAATTATCGGTTCTGCATTAGCCGCAATTGCATTATCCACCATTCTTGTGAGAATATTAGCTTTGAGTTCTAACACCGTTGTAATAACCTTCGTAATACCTTTGGGTTTCACCAATTTTAACAAAGAACGATACTCTGGCTTAAGCCTTTTTTTGAAAATCGATTCCAAACTTTCATCCGACAAATCAAAGATTTGGGAAGAAAGATCTTCAAATTCGTGAACATAATCCTCCACAGTAGATGTTTGTTGCAGCATGAAAAGTTTGTCACGAAGAGTGAGACAACGACTACGAGCAAAACGCAACAACAACTTCTCTTTAAAGTCAAGCCAATCGCAGAACGGCGAGCGCCGGACTTCCCAATTGAACCAACTGAGAACTCGACCCGCA
This sequence comes from Lepidium didymum, assembly GCA_963920545.1. Taxonomy (NCBI): domain Eukaryota; kingdom Viridiplantae; phylum Streptophyta; class Magnoliopsida; order Brassicales; family Brassicaceae; genus Lepidium; species Lepidium didymum. The sequence continues at coordinate 7,342,016 of OY986979.1, read as the reverse complement.
AGACTCAGTGCAATCAAATCCAATCTACCAGAATCTGTGTAACCACCGAGCTTAAAGAATCGCTCTATTAAATTCAACCACACATAAGCATCGCCACCATCGTAAATTGGCATATCAACTTTCTTTAACATTGAATCACGATTAGCCAAAGTTTTTGATATTTCGGGATTCTCAATAGTGTTCGACTCCGGCAACTGCTCCGGATTAGAACGATGTACCTCAAGATTCGGCCGAGATTGAACTCCACCTTCAACCTCTGGTTGTCTGGGAATCGATCCGTCCATTACCGAAAACAACAAGAAACTCCGAGAACTGATTACTCAACGTATCAAGACGCTCACTCGTCTTCTTGTTCGTATCTCGTAACTCACTCGTCAAAGCATCTACGCGCTCCGAAACTTGTGAAATTTGATCCATCAGATCATCGTCGGCATTGGAATCCGATGATCTAGTTTGAACCGGCATCCTGAAACAAAGCTCACCGCAACAATGTTAGAGTTTAGAAATGGTAAACTCTGTATTATTATTGAATCAATCAAAGCTTAACATACAAATTTCACAGAATGTAACATGATTCAGAGTGAGATTGTCTTATACTATTTAAGCAACAATAGAGTTTTAGCTTCTAACAGAAAATGAAAAAAACAAAAGCTTAACAAAATATAATTTCGAAAACTCTCAGCAAGTGCCACATCACTCCATCATTTAATTGATCACCAATGATTTTGCCAGCTCAGCACTCTCTCCTTCCTTCTTCTTCTGTCTGCTAGTATATATCTTCCAAAACCTAGCAAACACTAATTATGGAAATTGCCAAGGTCAAGAGCTCGACAATTGCTCTAGAGAGGGTCTGGTTTTCCATCCCCTTCTTGTTATGACTTTTCCCCTTTTATTGTGGGTTCTTGATCTCTTCGTCCATGCCTTCGGTGTGGTCTGTAATATTCTGAGCTGGTCCGTCGGAGAGTCGACAGCAGGCTCGTCCTTCTTGTCTCGTGGCCGTAGGTGTCAGGTGACAAAACATAATACTTCATTAAAAAATAACTAACTTTTCCCGTTGGGCCTGCCTACATTTCAAATATATCTTATAGTTTAAACAAAATCAAAAATATACGGTATATGTAGATTTTGGTCAGGCCTGAATTTTAACAAAAGGGCTATTGGATTTCGAAAAAAGTGAGCAATAGACCCAACAAGAGTACAGTAAAGTCAAATATGGAGCTTCTTCACGCGTCTCTGTTAAAAAGGCGAAGTTGTGGATATTAATGAATAGTTCAACGGCCGAAAGAAAACTATTTATCTTCTTTGAATGAAACAAAGTAGAGGTACGTGCTTAAGTAGAGTGTAAACACATAAGCCATTAACGATTAGCTACTCAAGGAAATGTTTGGTGGATGGATCCTGCTATTTGAAACATATACACGTGTTATATATGAATTTCTATTTAAGAATTAAGCTAGAGAGACGAGCCATGAAGAAGACGACACATGTTCCAATACTAATATATGATTTATAATTTGGGATGATATTGGAGTAGTGGCTATGGCTGTATCTTCACCAAGAAGAGCACTAAGAATTGTTGCAGGCCCACTTTTAATACACCATTTGTTCACACATATTGGTCAAACGAAGCTACTAGAACTTACGTGACTCTTACGTTTCCACTATTCTTCAGTCCTTATAAATACGTACAACATGCTCTTCATACACCATCAATCCATTCTACATTATAAGTATAACACACTCGGCTTCTTTGGCTACCAGTTATAAACCTTCACAAAGAAACGATCCTTGTGTTAGTGCGTTACATATATAGTTTGGCTCTTGATTACGAAGTTAGGAAAATGGGCAGTGTCAGGTTCTTAGGAACTGCTTTCTTGGTATTACTTGTTTGTGACGTTTGTTTAGCAGCTAGATCACCCAAAGCTCTTGATAGAGGCTCTGGTTCAGGTTCCGGATATGGTTCAGGCTCTGGAGGAGGCAGTGGAAAAGGAGGTGGTGGTGGTGGAGGAGGAGGTGGTGGAGGTGGAGGTGGTGGAGAGGGATCAGGCTCAGGGAGTGGCTACGGTTCAGGGTATGGGTCCGGTAGTGGTTATGGTGGCGGAAACGGTGGTGGTGGGGGTGGAGGTGGCGGTAGAGGCGGGGGAGGTGGAGGTGGAAACGGAGGTTCGGGATACGGGTCAGGATATGGAAGTGGGTCTGGATATGGAAGTGGTGGTGGTAGAGGAGGCGGAGGAGGTGGTGGAGGAGGCGGTGGAGGAGGAGGAGGTGGCGGTGGTGGTAGCCGTGGAAATGGATCAGGCTATGGAAGTGGGTACGGTGAAGGGTATGGAAGCGGTTACGGTGGTGAAGATAATTACGGTGACTCACCTTAAATCATTATTCATATTGTTTATTCCGTTACGTGATTATAGAAATATGATAATAAAGTGATCGATGCTTTATCGTTACAGTCACATATATATGTATACATGGTTGTATATAGTGTAGATCACTCTTCTTTTGTTATTAAAGAGAGACGATGTGGTTTCACTTTACATATTAGATCATATCTCATGTATCTATGCACCAATTACATTTCTTATATAAGTATCATTTTGTACCATTCCAAAAAAATAATATTCAAAAGAAAACAAAAAAAAGTTTATAAATAGAGAGTACAATAATACTAGTTAATATTCGGATAGATTTGATTCCGAACTTCCAAGGTCACCAAAGTATTATCTATATAAATTTGGTGTAACTGAAGGTTGTTGTTCTTGTTCTTGTGTTTGACTTCGTTGAATAATATGATATTTATTGTAATTTCTAATTTCAATTCTATATTTTTATTGTTGTGTAATTGTATGTTTAATATAACATTGTATTATATAATAGTGTTTGTAATATTTATATGTTTATAATTAATTATAAAAGCTTTATGGTTTTATTTAATTTGTGATTAATGATAAGGATTATAATGCAAATAAAGAAAATTTGAATTTTTGTTGTTTTGAAGTTTGTTTTTGGAGATAAAACCAAAAACTTCAAAAATGAAATATATATTTTTGTAGAAATAATCAAAACTTCAATGTGAAACTTCAAAAGTGTTTTATTTTGGAGATGTCCTAAAATTAAATTATAACTTATAACTAAAAGTCTATAACCATCACAACACAACATGAGGTAAGGGTGAAACTGTACTTCAAAATCCACAAGTAAAAGTTGTTGAAAAGTGAAAACGAAAGAAAGTTATGTCTTGGACGTTAAAAATGGGCTTATGGGCCCAATGTACTGATATTGGTGGACCAACCATGGGCCTTAAATCTTTAAGGAATTGCCAATTCGACTTGTTGTGTGGCAGACAGAATGTGACTGGGTCTAGTCTTTCTCACAAAAAACAATCCCCCACGTGTTTTTGTCCACAGTTTCTTTCTCATTGTATAATAAAATTTAAAAAGATTTATACGGGCACAAAACGCAGAATATACTTTTTAAGGTCTATGGACAATTGGACAGCCTTTTTCAAAAGGTTAATGATGATTGGTGAGTAAAAACTATAAAGGATAAAAATATGTAAAATATATGTGAATTGTTGACGGCAGAATAAGAGATAAATATTTATGTCTATATGTAAGAAAATATAATAGTAGTGTTAGTAATAAACTGTAAGGTACGTATGTGTAACAGTCAAGTTCATGGGGCCATTTCGGAAATGGACCGATTGAATTTAATGTTGTCTTTAAGTGAGATGTGTCTAGCTCCCTACCAATCAGACACCTCCATGCCTTATGATTTCTCTATTATTATCGATTTTCATTGGGACTTTAACATTACTCAATCTCCCGTATATAGTTTTGATTTTGTAAGATTCCTAATTGAATCAAATTTGTAAGGATAAAAAGTGTCATGATTTACATTTATATCCTAATTTTACAATATATATTAATATAATCTAAAAATGTTAACCATCAAAACATGATAAAGAATCCAAATATGTGAATATTATAAACGTGTGACAATGGGAAGTAGTTAACGAATTTGACCGTGAAGAGAAGAAGAAGAAGAATACAGCGCGTTGACCAAGTGCTTTAGCTAAGTGTGTTTTTTTAAATTTTAAATTTTTGGGATTAGATCGAAAAGATTTTAACAGTTTAGGGACTTAAAACTTATATATCAATCAGTTCGAGGAGGCAGTTGAGGGAACTGCTCTGGTTGAAGTCGTCATTTTCATATATTTGTAAACTGGGCCACATAGATTTATAATGACAAAATTAGGCCCATTTTTTGTTTTCCTTCAAATTAGCTCGATAGGTATATCGTCTTTGTCTTTTGTCTACACCGATTCTATTACCGTCTTGGTTTTCTTATAACTGAATACATAAATCCAGAAATTTAAGTTTTATAATCATTGTAAAAAACAAAAACCAAAAATGCTAGACAAACAAAAGATTTGTAATTTATTTTATCAAAACAAATTATTAGTCAAAAAATGTGTTCATTCCAAAATATTTTTTTACTGAGATTACAAAAGTTTACCGAGAATTAAAGAAAAGTTATTGAAAGAAATATGTATTATAGTTTTGCGTGCTAAGTCTCTGTATTTTCTATCTTCTTGCTCGTTCTTTTTATATCAATTTTCTTCCCTCAATCACGCTCTTCAGTTAATAGCATTTATTTCTCATAATTCACTCATTTCATTTACTTTTGTTACTTTTTCGCTACCTCGTAACTGTCCACTTTCGAAATCACCTCGTCACTTAATGGGTTTTGCTTTGTTTTGGGCTTTGTCAGATCCTGGTATCTCCAATGGCCCCTAATCTTTTCGAAATGACAAAAATTTGAAAAGATTGTAACATTTCCTTTTCCCGCAATTTTCTCAGATCATGCTTTCCTTGTTTACTTCCCACGTTGTATCATGATTCTGATTTCTTACACTCGAGCTGCCTATAAACACTGAACCCTTCTTACTCTTTCTCAACTACAGCTCGCCGGTTTCCAAGGTAGTCTCTTCCATTTTCTTTTTTTTCTTATATTTATTAGCATGTTCCCTTTCATTAGTTCATTGCTCTGCATACTTGCCCTATTCACTGTTCATAATGGCTCCACATATTTTTTTCGGAAATCCTTTTTCTAAATCAGGCTCTTCTTCTGCTCAATCGTCACGTGGTGCTTTTCGGCATCCTTACTTAACCATGGAGGTTCTCGATCGGCTTCGTACGACTCACCACATTTCCGGAGAAATCGACCTTTGATTTCCTTCCGACGCTCCTCCAAGTTGTGCTATGATTTCAGCTTTTTTTCGATGACTGTCATCTTTCTTTTCCTATTCCATCTCCTCTACTTTCTCTACTCGAGCCTTTAGGTCTTTTTTTAGTCAAGTAGTTCCAAATTTTATGTGTTCTATGATTGTTACTTTGGTTTTATCTCATAAACTTGGCAAGAATTTGTCTCCCAAAAGTTTTCTTCAACTTTTTTCTGTTCGCCGGTCAGGAAGCCGTTCAGTCTTCTATGCCTCAGCGTGACCCGAAGCAAATTTCTCGAGGGCTTACCGGTCCGTCAAGACGGTTGGTTGGAAAAGTCCTTATGTTTTAATTTATGCCCTTCGTTGATCGGAGACTTTCCTCCGGATCAAATTTTAAATCTTGTCAATCTTACTTGCGGTTCGGCCTTTGTCTTTCTATTCTTTTAAACTTTTTAACTTTTCCATTATTGATTTTGCCTTTTTCTTGGTGCAGCTTCGCATTGTCCGACTCTCGAACCCTTGAAGTTCGCCGCACTAGTGCGTAAGCTTTAGCGCGCAGACAGACATTGGGGTTAATTTTCTCCAGAAAGAATTCGTCGCGCCTTTTTTCCATCGACCCCACTGCTTACCTATCCAATGGTTGGGTCTCCTTCTTTTCTCCGTCCTCGTGCTGGTTTGTCCATAATAGATGTTTGTTATGTCGGGTTTTATCTTTTTCGCTATGTTTTACCGTAATTCTTCTTCACAAGCCTTTCTTCTCGTTTGTCGTCTGGTACGCTTAATCGTTCTAGCACGTCAGATTGGGCTACGGCTTCTAACAAGTCAGCCCGTCGTCATGGAGATCGCCTCGTAGTCTCCCATTCGTGAGACCGGTGTGCCTCTTGACACTACTGGTTCTTCTCCAATCAACGAGTCTTCAGCCAAGAGAAGATGGGATTATGATTCCTCGCTTGTTAGAGAGCATCGTAAATCTACTAACACTAAGAAAGTTTGTTTAGGAAAGCGGGCTCGTGAAGATCCAAGCTCTTCTTCTAGTATTCCCTGTTTCACTTAGAATTTTGTGCACACTAGGGATCATCCAGTTGTGGAGGATCCTCAAATGATGTCCAAGCTTCTTCATCATCTTACTCCCCGTGGTTGTTTTCTTCCTCCATTTGTTGATATGGTCGCTAAGGATGCTTATGTTGAGCTTGCTCCTCTTTTTTGGAACGGTAGATCTTTGTTGCTATACTATTTTATTATTTTTTATATCCTTCGGCTTATGTCTCATCACCATTTTTATGCCCTTAGTTCATGGCCTCGGTAAACAAAGCCATTGGCAACCTCGAATCAGGCTCCTTAGTCGGTGTGGCCCATGATGTTGGAAGCAGAGTCTCTGGGGGTCTAGCTGATTCTATCAGAACTTTAAATGACGCAGTGATAACCCGTGATACCAAAATCAACAATCTGCGAGCTGAGATGTACGAGGTCAAGAAGAAATTGGCTTCTATTTGTCGCGAGTCATACTTCACAGTGAAAACACTCAAGCTGGAGCGCATGCAGAGATGGCTGTTTCCCGTGTTGTCCGTAAGAAGTCTCGCAAACTGAGGGGCATGTACAAGAATCATATCGCCGAATTCCATGAGAAATTTGATCGTTTGAAGAGGCATACTAATTTCTGCATTTAGTGTTCCCGTGCCGATATTAGGCTTCAGCTGGTGAACAAGATGAGGAGTGGTGCTCACTATCTCGATGACTTTGCCTTTTTTGTTCTTGGCTTGCTCTGGAAGATCTTCAAGATGATGCCGATGATGTTTCTGATCTTAGCTCGGGTCGCCTTTGCTTCCTTACAGATTCTGATGCTGTCGACACCGACGTTAGGGAGGAATCTACTATTCGATTTAACACCCCTCCTGATTCCTCCGAGGATAAGATTTTAAAATTTCCTTTGTTGTTTCTTGTTTGCTTTTCTTTGTTCTTTCTGTTTACGAGCTACTTTTTCCCCCTTTAACAATTTGATATTTTAATTAATCTTAAGCGCGCTTCTTAATTTGGCAAATTTCGACCTCCCTTTTGACAAGGGAAGATTCATGACTTTCTCTACAATAATTTTTTTTTTTTTTTATGTTTATTCGAATAGATTTTACTCTTTTCTTTGAGTTTTCAAGTATTTGATTTACTTTCTGTTCAATCTTTTCTATTTGAAGAAGATTGACCTCATGACTTATCCTTATTATTAGTCTAAGACTTAGTCGGTTGGCAGGGTTGTTAATCCTATCGGTTCATTTGAATTTGGCCGAAAGATTTTGACAGCTGAGATTCCATTGCTTAATCTCGGGAATAACTGGCCCAAACGGTTACATCTACTTTAAACAAAGTCTTAAGACTCCTCCTCTTCTTCTTCTTTTTTTCTTTATCTTCACTACTTCTTCGTTCCTGGTAACTTTTTCTATCTTTACTTTATTTCGTTTCCTTTTTCACTGGTTTTGTGTTGCTTGTTCCTCTCTTATGAGTTTTGCTTCCCAATCTTCTTATTACTCTGGAAATTTCATGGCTGCAAAATCAAGTACTCGTGTTCTTTCTTCTTACTCTCATACCCCTCCTCGTGATTATGATTCGGACACTGTTTCTGACGATCTTCGCGATTTGGCGGAGGCGAAGAGAACTCTCTTCGCCGGAAGAAAACCTCCTCTTTAACGCTAAAGAAGTTGCTCTTCTTCGGAAAGAGTTCAACTCACCTATTTAGCCTTATGAGTTTTTTATTGGATTACGTTTCGAACTCACTATTTAGACTTTGTTTTTGCTTGTGCTTGCAACTAAACAATCTGCTTCTTCGACCTCCTCTACGCACAAGACAAGAAAATCTCAGAGTTTCAAATCCAGTGGGATGTTTATTTGAGAACCAATGAGGAAGAAGTCAACCAAGGAGAAGGAGAAACCAGACAAGGACTCCAACTTTAGGTTACTGGATGATGGGAAGTCATCTCAGAAGACTTCTGCTTCAGCCAGTCACATGCATCCTCCCGTTCCCAAGCGAATCCGCCAAGATGAATCAGATAACACTGGCTTTGGTATTGAGAAAGGCCTAGCCCCTTTGCCGGCTAACCCAAATCAGCACGTGATTCATAGTCCTTCTGACATTATTGGTCTCTTATATACCTACGATGTTCCTATCTTCTCAGTTGAGAAAATGTCCCGGCGCGACAAGTTTGAAGCAGTGCTAGCTTTCCAAGCTCGGGTTTGTGATTTTCTTAGTTAAATCTTTCCTCAAAATGTTTTTTATTCTTACTGTCTTAATATTTTGCTTTTGTTTGCGTGTCAGTCCACTACCGAGATGAACAATCTGGTTTTTAGTTTGGAAAACAAGATTATGAACTCCTCTTCATCCGAGAACGTTGAGAAACTTCGTTCTTCTCAAGCAAAACTTCAAGAGATGCTTTGGGGTGAAAGAGTTCAATTTAATGAAAGGGCTAAAAAGCTTTCTTCAGAAAGAGATGAGCTCGCAACCAAGCTCTCGGTTCTTTCTGAAGAGAAGAACCTTGCTGTCTAGGAGGCCAATTACTTGAAGTCGCGCAACCCTGAACTTGCTACTCAACTTCAGGCCAAAGATGAGGAAAAGAAGGCGCTTGACTTCCATTTCCGCGAGATCTTGGAATTCATTCTTGGAAAGGGGGCGTAAAGACAAAGAGTGGCAACCCAACCTGGAGATTCGTGAGTTCCAGTCCAAGCTTAACCTGATTGAAGACTTTGAGACTGAGAACTTTGACACTGCTAGTGAGCGCGCCTCCTCTACTGAACGTTTGAACTCCACAAAGGAGAAATATAGGGAAGAGCCCAACTTTTTCATTGACGAGCTCCCGTTTCCGGACTTATTTCCAAATGCTAAAGTTGCCGTGGAGACCCCTCCAGTTGACCCTTCAAGCATCTTAATTGATGGGTCTTCCCCGGTTGACGAGACATGGTTAACCAGAAACGCTGATGTTGAGAAAGACAAAATGTTGAGCTTGACTCTAGCGCCCAAGCTAGTTGACTGTCTCAACTTTTACTTTTTTTTTTTTATATATGTATTTAATTTTTTCGTCTTTTGTTCTTGTTCCGCACTAAAACATTAAGAAAAATGGAAAAACTTTTTATTAAAGGGGCTTCACTCGCCTATATACGAGCTGCATACGTACCCCCACCAAATTACGCATAATCTTTTGTTTACATTACGCATAATAATACTTTAAATTCATAATATTCCAAGGTCTTATCTCTGCTTTGCCGGTTACGAAATCTCGCAGGAGATATACCTCATCTTTTACCACACTTGAAATTTTATAGAGTCCTTCCCAGGTCGTCCCTAATTTTCGAGCGTTCAACTCCTTAGTATTCTCTAATACCTTTCGTAGAACAAGGTCGGCTTCCTTGAACCTTTGTGTTTTGGTCTTCGAATTATAGAATTTTGCAATTACTTGTTGATAATTTTGGGTTCTAATCAGAGCTTGATCTCTTCTTTCATCAATCGTGTCGAGATGATCTTCTAATAAATCGTTGTTTATGTCTTCCATATCAGGCAACATTTCTCTACGTAAACTTTGGACTTTCACCTCTACTGGAACCATTGCCTCTAACTCGTATGCCAGTGAGAAAAGACTTTCCTTAGTTACCCGCCGTGGTGTCGTTCTATATGCCCACAAGACTGATTGCAACTCGTCTGACCACACAGACGTTTTTGAGCTTAACTTCTTTTTAAGATAGTTTGAAATTGTCTTATTCGTTGCTTCTGCTTGTCCGTTTCTTTGCGGGTATTGAGGGGTAAATAACGTTAACCGGATCTGTAACTCTTGACAAAACTTTTGAACTTGTTGTGAAATGAGGTTAGTCCCATTGTCGGTAACGATCTCTGCTGGTAGTCCGAATCGACAAACGATTTTTTTCCAAAGAAATTCTTGGACTTGCATGCTCGTGATTTGCTGGTAGGGTTCTGCCTCAACCCACTTTGTAAAATAATTCATTGAAATGAGCATGAATCAAAGTCGTCTTTTCCCAGATGCTTCTAGTGGTCCCACGATTTCCATAGCCCAACACATGATAGGATACAGGATCAGCACTTGATGGATCTTCTCACTCGGCATGTGGATGAGTGGTGCATGCCTTTGACATCCCTCACACCGCTTAGAATTATCCCCATAGTCATGCAATATCGTTGGCCAATAATAACCTTGCCGTTTTATTTTAAAAGCTAGAGTTCATCCCCTGAATTGATTTCCACAAAGACTATAATGAATTTTAGCGAGTACACGCGTAGCCTCTACTTTAGTTGTGCACATTAAATATGGTCTCACGACACTTTGCTTACAAAGAAGACTGTTTATAACACAAAAGAGCGCACTTTGGATCTTTATTTTCTTGGCCTCCCATTTATCTACCGGTGCGACTCCACATATGATGTATCGGGTAAGCGGCTCCCCTAGTCCGGGTGCTAGGTTATATGGGGCTCGTGGATGGACTTTTCCGTTACACTTTTGTGATCAAGACAAAAATCGACGCTGTAATCTGGATGCTTGATTTTTCCAAGTATTCAATTGGGATCATCCGTTTGATTAGCGGTTCTGACGTTGAGGCTAAGACTGCTAAAGAGTCTGCCGTAGCATTCTCTGCTCTTGGAATCCGCTCAAGGTCGAATTTTTCAAACTGTGTTGCCACTTCGCGGAGCACCTTTAGAAAAATATTTATCTGCTCATCTTTTGCTACATAGTCCCCGTGGAATTGGCTTGTTACAAGTTGAGAGTTGCTATAAGTTTTAAAATTTTTACTCCTAGTCCGACTGCAATTCGGAGACCTGCCAATAGGGCCTCGTACTCTGCTTCATTGTTTGACGCCTCGTACCCCAAGCAACATGAGTGTTCAATGAGTTCACCATGCGGTGACGTTAAGCGGATTCTAAAACTTGAATCATTCTTAGACGATGATCTGGTAACGTGTATTCTCCATTGCCCTTGAGACTCCTCTGTAATAGTTGAATCCTGGCATATCTTAACAATGAAGTCAGCGAGAACTTAGGATTTTGCACTGATGTCGGTAATTGATGTCGTATTCGTTGAGCTCGATTGTCCATTTTGCCAATCGACAGATTGGCTTGGACTATGCAGCAAAGTGTGTAGAGGTTGATTTGTCATTACCACGATTGTGTGGGATTGGAAGTAAGGTTGCAACTTTCTTGCAGCCATTATTAATGCTAGTGCCAGTTTTTCCATCATCGGATATAGTGTTTTTGCGTCTACTAAATGGGACGTTGTTCACTTGCATCTACTCGTACTAGAACCCGGTCACCGCTGTTGGTGATACTACTAAGTAAAGGTACAACTCTTCTCCATTCGCTGGTTTAGCCAGGATCGGGGGCTCTAATATATACTGTTTGAGTTTGGCAAAGGCCTTTTGACAGCTGTCATCGCAAATAAACTTCTTATTATCCTTAAGTAATTTGAAGAATGGTAAGCATTTATCCGTCGATCGTGAGATGAATCGATTTAAAGCTACTATTAGCCTGTTAGACGCTGGACTTTCTTCTTTGTTTGGAGTGGTTGCATCCTCAGCAGTGTGTCTATCTACTTTGGGTTAGCCTCAATTCCCCTTTTTATGACGAAATAGCTTTAAAATTCTCCATAAGAGACTTTAAAAGTGCACTTAGCTAGGTTTAACTTTATCCTATACTCACTCAACGTTTTTAATCAACACTGTAATTGCTCCACATGGTCGTTGGCCTGCGTGGACTTTACCAACATATCATCGATGTAAACCTCTATGGACTCTCCCAACTCTTCTGCAAACATAAAATTCACGAGGCGTTGGTATGTAACTCTTGCATTCTTCAGCTCGAAAGGCATCAATTTGTAGCAGTATGTTCCACGGTCGGTTATGAATGGCGTATTCTCTTGATCTTCTGGGTGCATCAAAATTTGATTGTATCCAGAGAAAGTGTTCATAAATGCTTTGCTTTTTTCGGTCATAGATTCCTTCACTTTTGCTTAATTGGCTTGAATGTTTGGTCTACATTTAACTCATGTGATGTCACAGAGAGGTTGATTTCGACCATATCCTGAGCCGATCAAGCGAAAGTACCCATGTTTTCCTTAAGAAAAGATTTCAGTTCGTCACGGATAGTACGATCGAGGTCGGCCCTAATATTTAACTCTCTTTCGGGATGGTCAGGATCAAGAGCGACCTTGATCAATCTTGTCACATCTTGCACGATGTGATGCCACTTGACTGCTTCGGATGGTTCCTTCCCCGGTTGGTGTCGGGAACTTTATATATTGATGATAACTCGACGCAACAACCTTCATTGCTTAGAGACATGGCCTGCCCATGATAGCATTGAAAAGGGCTGGTCTATCCACCACCACGAAGTTCATCACTTTTCTTACCCCTTTTGCTAACACAGGAGTTGTATCATTCCTAGGGACATCACGGTGTCTCCTAAAATCTTGTCATAAGAGTTTTACCGCCGACCAGCTCGCGATCTTCTAAACCCATCTTTTTGAACGTGTTGTAAAAGAGTAGGTCGACGGAACTGCCAGTGTCGATTAAAATTCTCGCCAATTCTACACCTCCCACATTGAGCTCAACAATTAATGCATCGTCGTGAGGTTTGTCCAAATGTGAAGTTTCACTCTCTCGAAAGGTGATTTCTAGTTCATTGCTGACGCTCTTACTAGAAGCTGACAACCGTACCTCGACTTTTCTTTGATGTGTTTTTATCACGTTTACAGAATCACCGCACATGAGATCCACCAATGATAGCTTTGACTCGTAGCTTAGCAATGTTTACGAGTTGTACTTCACTAGATTCCTCTTCTCCTGCAGGGTCTATTTCCCTTTTTCTTTGGTCAGGGTCGTTCTTCCACACTTTTCATATCCCATCTTGCCACTTTCCTTGTTATTTAAGTCATTGAACTACCTTGCACTCCTCCAAAGTATGTCCGTGTGCTTGGTGGTAACCACAAAACTTCGTTATATCTATGGGTGACCTTCTATTTTTAGGATATTTCTCGACTGAAAATGTATGCCTTCCTCGGTTCGAGTTCTCCCAATTACTGAAATTTGTTGTGCGGTGAAGATCATTGTCCAACGAGCTTGTGGGCTTAACTGTCAAATCCTGGCTAAAAGATAACGCTTGCCAGATTCCTCTTTTTAACGCAATCAGAGTCATGTCATCTGTCACGTTAATACTCCGAGATTTTATTTCCTTGAAGCGTGTGATGTAATCTCGTAAGGACTCAAACTTTAGCAGAGTTAAATTTAGAAGGCTATCGATCGTAGTTTGGTTTTCAATAAATATCAAATAGTGTTTCAGGAACACTTCCGTGAGTTGTTCAAAATCGTCAATCGACTCTTTGGTGAGGGTGGAAAACCAGTCGAGCTCCAGCCCTATGAGATTTTCTTAGAAGAATTGGCAAAATCCGGCGTCGCATTCATCCCCATCCAAGTGTGCTTGATCCGTAGCCAGGTGAAAGGATTTTAGATGAGCCACATGGTCTGTATTTAATCTTGTCGATATTGCAAATTCTTGCGCTTGATATTCGTTTAAAGAAAGGTGTATAGCGGGTTTGTTTAATCATGCGATTGATCTCTGGCGCGGTTGATACTTCGAGGTGTAACTCTAATCGCATGCTAGCATAGTCTTGCTGCATTTTTGCCATCATCTCGCAAAGCTCGCTTAATTCCATCGCATTTCCCAACTGATTGACAAATGATGCTTCTTGACCGGGCTGCGGTGCTCTTTGGATCTCGTCCCTTAGCCTCTGACATTCGGCTTCTGCCTGAGCCAACCACTCTTGGAGGTTGTGCGAATTGTTGGCATTGCTTGTCGTGCCATCAACTGATATTCGAGGAGACGTTGGCTCCCTATTTTGTGGCAAGGCGACCGGGTTTGCCCACACTACCTGGGTGTTTGCGCGCTCTCATGTGTTCGTCAGTGATGTTCCTCTCAAAATCTCTGGTATTGGGTTTTGAACCTCCGAACAAGGATCTGGCTTGTTGTTTTGCTCATTTCCTAGGACAGCAGCTCGCGACTCCACAAGTTGTTCTCCAAATTCTTCCTCCCGCCGTTGTATTTGGTCTAATAGCTCTTGGTTCCTCTGCTCACTTTGCCTGACCTGTTCAGCCATCGCGCTTGCCAAAGATTGATTCCGAGATTGTTCGGGACTGTCTCTGATAATTCGTTCCTCCATCGAGTTGTGAAGTTGGAATGATAGTTCGAGTGCCATAGGTAGCGTGGAAATAAGCTTGTTCATTTACTGATTCTGTTGGATTCAACGCGGAGGATCCTGCATCGTCGAATTCCCTCATAGCTTGCAACGTTCTTTTGTAAGCTAAGTTTTGATTATGTTCAGAAGATTTATGTAGAAAATCGTCCCAACAGACGGCACCAATTTGTTTATCACAAAAATGTTCCTTTAGTGAGATTACAAGAATTTCCAACAAGAATCAAAAGAAAGCTATTGAAAGAAAGTTGTAATATAGTTATGAGTGCTGAGTATGTGTGTTCTCCTTCTTCTTGCTCGTTCTTTTTATATCAGCTTTCTCCCCTCAATCACGTTCCTCGGTTAATAGCATTTATTTTTCATGATTCGCTCATTTCATTTACTCAGTCTGTTACTTTTTCGCTATCTCGTAATTGTCCATTTTTAAAATCATCTCGTCACTTAATGGGGTTTGCTTTATTTTGGGCTTTGTCGGATCATGTATCTCCAAGGTGGCAATGACATTTATACGGTTTTAAAACGCGTAAGAAACTAAAATAAAAGGACCAAAGTGAAATAAAAATATATTTGGGCCATATGATCTGTGCGTCGGTGAGTGAAGATTCGCTGCTGGAGAAAAAACTCACATGCGTATATTTCTCTCATCAGCTATATTAAGAACAATAACACATGTCCGAACACAATGCACTCTAATATCTGTTTTTCGAATTCAAATCTGCTGTCTATTTATTTCTTTATTTAAACCAGTTTCACCAGAATATATATAGTAATATATCTCAGAATAATAATCCTATCTAAAATAATTTTCGATCTCTCCTGAAAGGAAAATAGTTGGAAACTTCAACGAATGTGTATAAATCTTATTTGTCCTGATTTAGTTTAATTGGAATTGGTCTGAACTCGGACAAATTAATCCGCCATTTTCTCCTTGGTCTCTCTGCTCATCTCTTCAGTATCGGATCTGGGTCTCCTTCGCTTTCGTTTCAAGGTTAGAAAAAAGCTTCAAATTGTTTTCTTTTCTATTCGCACCAATTTCGTTAAAGGTTTCGTTTACAGTTTCTAATCTGTCTCTGTTCTGAATCGGTCTTCATCATTCTTTTTGATTAGTCTCACCACTATTTTCGATTCAATTTCCGTGTTCGAACTCGATTCGATAAGAATTTATATGTTTTTCCCCTAAGTCACGGCAGTGGGAAAAAGGAAAAAAACAGCTGTTCCTTGCTTGATGCCCGAGATTAAGCAATATAAATATTTCTTTTTCAGTTTTTCTTTTCACAAAAATTAGTTTCGAATCATTGCACTATAAAATTACCTACTTTTGACAGTATCTTAATAAACAGCAACCAAACTTCAAAACTCTTTTACATCCTCTAATCCGGTCTCTTTTTCTTTTTTTCATCCCAATCACGTGATTTTGATTCGGTAATTATCCATATTCTACACTATGATTATTAAGCATTAAAGTGTTTTCTTTATCGATTTATGGAACAAAATATTAAAGTTTAGCTATTATTGAATTTGCAGATTATTTGTGGAGACGAGGCGTTAGCTGTAATTCATTGTTTACTTGCTTTGGCTATTAAAGCCGGCACAAAAAGTAAAGCAACTCACATATACATATACTCACCCATTTTTGCCTCTCTGTGTGACCTTTCGTCTCTTTTGGGGATAGATCTCTTCATCTTTATTACAGATTTAAGTCTCCTAAGAGATCCTTTCTTAGTTGACTGATCATAAGTGTTTGAGAGTGTCTTCTAAATCTAGACTCTTGATTCAAATTGAGAACCTTTGGTTATTTTTGATTTGTTTTTGAATCTGGGTAGATAATGGGAATGAGTCTAGTTTTTGATGTTGATCTTGAGAAAGGAATCATAGATTGCGATAATGTTTATACAAAAACACCGGAGAAGCCATTGATGCCGATGTCTCCAGAAAACAAACCGGTAAAAACCGGAGAAGAATCTGTGGGTTCGTTAGAAAACGATTCAAGTCCGGTTCAATGTGAAATAAGTAAACCGGGCTGGAGCGATCGGAAGGAGAAACGGAAGAAATCAGCATCGAAACCTCCACGACCGCCACGTGGACCGTCGTTGGACGCGGCGGATCAGAAACTGGTAAGAGAGATCGCTGAATTAGCGATGCTGAAACGCGCAAGAGTCGAACGAATGAGAGCTTTGAAGAAATCGCGAACAGCAAAAGCTGCGTCTGCGGCTTCATCTCTCGGCAATCTTTTGGCTACTCTTTTCACCGCTATTTTCTTCTTCATCCTCGTTATCCAAGGTGCGTTTTTGACTTCGATTGCGTTTTGCTATAGTCAATTCTCCATTTTATCTTATGAAAGTTTGGAAATTTTTACAGGATTCTCACCAAGAGCAACCTCTAGCTCCGGGAAAACTCCTTTAGTAGTAAACGCCGGTAAATCCAATGGTGGTTTTGTTTCGGTTCAATATGCTGGAAACCCATCTGCAAGCGAACCGGATCGCGGTTATACCGGACAGATTATATCACAAAGATTCCCAAAGTAAGTTATTTTCTCTATTCGATGATCTAGAACAATTACTATTTTCACTAATTTGTTGAATCTAAATTCATCACTAATCTTGTTTTTTTCGGTACTTGCAGTAGTATACTAAAACCTGTTTCCGGTTTGGAGAATGAAAAGAAGAGCTCACAGTGAAACGTAAACCAAAAGATCTAGAACTGGAAAATTCCATATTGGTTTTGATCAAACCATTTATCGGTTTAGATTGTCGGTGAGCAATGTATTCATTACCGATTAATTTTTGGGGAAGAAGCGGCCGCTTTCCCTGCGGCTCTGAAACGATCATTATCTCATGTGAGTAAGAAAATAGTTTTGATGTTAGTTTTCTCAAAATAAACTGAGAGATAAATTACAAAATAATAAAATCAGTGTTACGTTATTCAGTTAGCACGATACTCTATTTTTTTAGTTTGTGCTATAAAATTATGAAATCAGCATTATCGGTATTATATTATAAATGACATGTTAGTGACTGATGGATTTGGCTGAAATTTGAAATAAAGATATTTAATTATGGGAACAGAATCCATGTGGCTGTATCTAAACAGTCCACTAAGCTATTAGAGACCACTTTTTAATGCAGGGCAAAATTAATTGAACATGTGATTTCACGTGTGTTTGTATTTGAAGAGTCTATTATTTGTGTACCGTTGCTGTCTATGGATGCTGAGTGGGCCTATTAATTAATGCCCATTAAACTATGTAATCTTAGTCACTCATACTCTACTCCTTGAATTAATATCCTAGCAAGAGGATTAGATTTTTGCTTATTACAAAAGACTAAAAGAGACTTTAGACCAAAACTCGTTCTTTTCTTCAGACATATGACACGAGAAATGGTCTCTTCTCAGATAGATTAAAATTTTTTGTAAGATACTAAAATTAAATTAATATAATTTATTTAATTTTAATATTTTACAAAAAAATTTGCTTTATAAAGTAACGAAAACAATTGCTAATCGGGGTCTATATCATATCAATAATAGACTAATTATTTTTCTAATATTCTTTCTTTTTCTTTTTCAAAGCTGACAATAATTTTATTTTTTAATTACTGTAACTATTATTATTATGTATATATATCAGATAATAAATAAGAAAAATGTCAATTTAACACAGAATTTATTAAAAAGTCAAATTAAACATAGAACTATCATAATTAACTAAACCACGAATTTATAATTGATTTCTAATTAAACCTTTAACTTTGAGTTGACAATACCGATTTAACTCAAAGTTATTAGAAAATTAATGAAACTTAGTAATTTGATTAATGAAAATTAGTAATTGACATTAGTGATTCTGCGTTAATCTAAATTGTGTGTTGAAAAAAAGACCCAAACAACTTCATTCTTCATCCTTCTTCAAAAATCCAGAATTTCCAATTTAAAATCTTCACATGAAAATGAAGTTTAATCACGAAACCCTAACTCGCAACCATCTAGGTTTCTCAAATTCGAGTTTCACCTTGCAGTGTTTGTTCAGCCACCCCACATCAAGTCTCATGTGATTTTGATAGAGTTTGACGACTTCGCCTTCGACTGCCTCGTCGCTGCAAAAATCGATAGTCGGAGGTCTCTTTTCGCTAACTACTGATCACGTGTATAAATCAGTTGTCATAAAGGAGAACTCTTTCTTCGAGATTTCTACATTCCATTTCATTCCCCATTAAGCTCTAATCTCCATTTAAAAGGACAAGTCTTTCTTTGAGAGCTAATTGAAAATTAAAAAAAAAACATACATCCTAGATAGCCTTTTTCGCAGAAATTAATGGCAAGAAACAATAGATCTCTCACTCCCTGAGACATAGATTTAAAGATTTTTTTGTAATACATTTAAACTTCATTAATAATAACTTAAATAGAGTTGGAATAATGACTCATAAGCTCTTAGTTGGAGAAATATTGACTGATATACTCTCCTCTAATTTTATTTATAAAATTAAATCGATTAATGTTAGAAAATAGGTTGTTTTACCTTGTTGTCCTCGGTAATTTAACAAAATTACAAGATCCATTGGATATGATCCAATGAGTGGTGGTTCATTAGAATTAAACCGGAATTGAGTAAAAACCGATCCACCCCCGCATCAATAACCCATCCCAGTAAAATCTCTAATTCATCCTAGTAAAATCCCTAATTCATCTTCCCGACCTATCGCTTTCCCCGCTTCTCTCTCGGTGATTTTCACCGGAATCCAAACTGGGAGTTTCACCGACTTTTCCTATTTTCTTCTTACTCTTTTCTCGATGCCTCGGACAAAGAATGCATCACGGTATAGAGGAATGGGAAGTTGGATGGGTCCTACTCTATTTCCCATCCCTCGAGTCTCTCGTACTGAACCCGACTCTCCAATTCCCGACTATCCAGTTCATGACTCTCCTCCACCGGCAGTTGACGAGGAAGTCGAAGCCAATAATTACGATGAGACTGAAGGCGATGTGAGTAAAGGAAATGAGACTACATGATTTGAAGAACGAGATGAAACTGCAGTAGGGAATGAATTAGGAGAGAGAGATGTAGATGAGAGTGAAGAAGAGATCGCAGAAGAGGAGACAGAGGACGAAGAAACTGTAAGTATCGATTTTATTTGTGAAAGATTACTTTGGTAATGTACCGAATTCCTTATTAATTCGATTTTATTTGTCAAAGATTAGTCTGGTAATATCAGTGTGAGTATGAAAATATTTTTGGGATTGGCTGTGTGAATTTAACTTTTGAATGTTAAATAGTTGAACAAATTGCACTTTTCAGAATAGATTCAAATTTTTGTGGTCTCGAATCTACCCTTCCATTTTAGTGGTTATCGAATCTTTTGTTTTGAATTCAATTGCTTGGTGATTAAAAGGATCTGATTGTATCTAGGTCTGCTTTTTGAAGATATTTGTTTTTTGGAGGCAAACAATTTGTTAATAGTATTCACATAACATAGAAAATTAGAAAATAACATAACCTATAAATTCACATATCATTTAAAGCAGTATCAATGAGAAATGGATGGTGAATGACTGCAGTTGCTCTCGACCTTTCTTCAGGATTTCAATTAAGACAGTTAAGGAGAAAATCTTTTGTGGCATCGGAGTACGAATCTGGTATGTACGGCAGTTCATTGGCATCTACAGCATTCCACCAGTTTCTACCATACCCTTCGTATTGTTTCCAAGAAGATTGTCCTGTTAGCATCGTGCATCGAAAACCTAAATGTCAAAGTGTTAGTCTACCAAAATCTATCAAAAGTTTTCCCTAACTCTACCAAACTCTACCAAAGAACTACCATACTAACATGTGCATCCAAAAGCCCAAATGATAAGTCGATTGTCCCAAAGTGTATAAGCTCTAGAGCTTTGTACCTCTTATCTCTCGATTTATGAGCCAATCGGTGTCCGTATTGCATTATCAAATCTTCATCCATTCTTGACCCAAAGTCTACAATTACAGACATATACCTGATATTTCGCCATTCCCATTGGGTAGGCATAAGAGTATGTTTGTTGGGTTTATGTCACAGTGCACTATGTTATTGTCATGTATATACTCAATCCCTTTGAGAATATCTTTGGCAATTTCTCTAATGTGTGACACCCGCAATCCATCTTTTACTTCAAACAGAAGCAAGCATACTCCGAGGATTATGGATGTCACACATTAGAGAAATTGCCAAAGATATTCTCAAAGGGATTGAGTATATACATGACGATAACATAGTGCACTGAAGAATCAAAGTAACCTATATAAAGAATGAAGAATCATTTCCTTAAGTTAAAGAATTGTGTCCATACAAGTTGAGAAGCGAAGAGTCACGTCCAATAATAATGACTGTAACATCTGGCAATTAGTACGTTTCTTGTACGCATGCGGAGAAGTTGAAGAGTCTATTAATTTTTAATTTTCTTTAATGCCACGTCAGATAATATAGCTTCTAAGAGTTTGATAGACTGTGGTAGATTTTGAAATAGTTTGATTGAGTTTGGATAACGATGTAGTTGAGTTTGGTTTAGCTTGGATAACAATGTAGTTGAGTTTGATAGAGTTTGGAAAAATTAGTACGTTTCTTGTTTTTGGAAGTCATAATTACAAAATAATATTAATACTCTCATAGGACCATCATCTAGGTCATAAAAATATTGGTCTTTTGGGAGTATTTGTTAACAAAAGATAAGAGTTTTACTAAGCATATACAAACTCTACCATACTAACAGGTAATATCCCTAGCTCTACCAATCGATAACCAACCCCTGTGACGTTGTATTCAATAATTCCTTATTGAGATTGTCTCTGGTATTGAAAGCTCATCCATGACTTCAATATCGAATTTCATGCGGATAAAAGGGATAAATCATCGTATAGTCTGGAAAATCCGCATCCCAAGGCTAGACACTCAATGAACTTTAGCGTATACATGCCACAATCACCAGATTGGCTGTTCAATGACGTCGACTTCACCCTATAGATAGTGTAAGCCTTCAGACTACATTGATTCTTCATATGATTTGGTGCCATCCTCCAAACCAGATATGGAATCATCCTCGCGTATGACCTGCTATAATAAATAAACACAATCAACCTGTAGACGAAAGATCTACCATTTTCTATCAAGATCTACCAACAGTCTACCAGTGTCTACTAAACTCTACTACACTAGCCATAATAGTCTACCAAACTATACCAATGTCTACTAAACTCTACTACACTAGCTATAAGAGTCTACTAGACTATACCAATGTCTACTAAACTCTACCACACTTGTCATAATAGTCTACCAGACTCTACCAAATATTTCATAGTCTACCAACATTACCTAACTGCATCGATGAGAACATCATAGGGCACAACTGAGAGGGCTGAATCGTAGATTCTAACCCGCGAATTAGGTAAATCGATCTCCAGTGCTACCCAATGGACATTATTGATGTTACGAGCAACAAACAATGTGTCAACATCTTTGAACCAGTGCTTGTTCGTTGGACACCATATTGGTAGTTTTCCTGTGAACATTTCCCTAAAATAATCATGAAACACATACTTCTTCGGGTTTCCCGCAAAGGCCTTGTACTGCATACACCACCATGAACATAGGGTAGGATCAAGGAATGCAATCTTATCACTCTTATACGGAGATGGTGTCTGCATATTTCTTCGACGGAACATGTTCATACAGTTAGTCATATGCTGCAAAAAGGATAATACAATATTAAGTTAATCGTAGTCTACCAAGATCTACTACAGTCTACCAAGATCTACTACAGTCTATCATTGTCTACCACACTATCCGTAAAACTCTACCAATAAAATTCAAGGAATTTATCAGATCTGTGAACCATCCATATTGTTCCACTGGCCAACGGGGTCTAGACATGAGCAACTGAAGATAAAATTCAGCTAAAGGAGTGACATCATCAATGAGTTATCCCTGGAAATGTGGGTAATCAGCAAATAACAATATTGTACCGATTGGTAACTCAAAAAGCGTCTTAAAAGAGAAAATAATAGGCTTACATTTCGCACTTGATAAGGTTACACAGCTGAAACACTTTGCTTTTTTGTACATGCCTAAATAGATCGTATCCGTTAGGCGCTACCTCATCCTCTATAAGACGCTTAACAATAGATCTTCCTTCGAACGGCCCAACTTACGTCTAACATCCTACGCTACTACGTAAAGTCCAACCTCCACCAAACTCTACTACTCAAAGTCCCACCTCCACCAAACTCCACCATACTCTTTCAAAGTCTACTACGTAAATTCCAACCTCCACTAAACTCCACCGTACTCCTCCAAATCCTACCTAACTACGATCTACCTCCACCAAACTAAAACATGTAGTCTACAAACTTTACCAAACAATACCTAGTTCACAGCGAGGGCACGAGGTCTAGTTGGTTTGGGCAGCACGTCCTCCATATATATCATGTCATCGCTTTTACTGTCGTTGATAGTTTTGTCCAAAATATTACAATCACTATCTTTATTGAGATTGATTATGGCAAGCTGGGACTGATATGGAGTTAACTCGAGATCGACGGTAGGAGTTTTCTCTAGAGTTTTTAGGTTTCTAGTAACCTCTGGGTTCCTAACAATTTTTAGTGCTGGACACATAAGGTCAGAGGTTTCCTGCTCCTCAAGTATCTATTTTTTCTGGAAAAAAAGGTAAAATATTAAATTAAACAAAATCCACTCAAGTTCACCAAAGTATCATACTAACCTCTAGGTTTTTTAGGAAGTCATAATGCTGGGGGCAAAGTCTGTGAGGTTTGCTGCTCCCCAGAGATATGTCATTTCTATAAAGAAAAACGTTAGCAAACACAACTCCACCAAACTACATCACACTCTACCACACTGTGACAACAAACGATAAAACTAACCTTGAGTTTTTGGAAAGTGGTATTATTGGGGACAAAGACTGTGAGGTTGTCTGCTTTTCAGATATCTATTTCTTCTGGAAAGTAAAAGATAAAAGTGTTAGTCTACCAAACTCTACCAAAGAACTACCAAAGGCTTTCCCTAACTCTACCAAAGAATTACCATACTAACCTCTAGGTTTTTGGAAAGTGGTATTGTTGAGGACAAAGTCGTTGGAATTGCCTGCTTCTCAGAGAATCGTTGTTTCTGGAAATAAAGGTAAAAGTGTTAGGCTACTAAAGAACTACCAAAGTCATTCCTTCACTCTACCAAGCTCTACCAAATAACTACCAACTAACCTCTACCATATTCTATGCAGAGTTAGTCAAAGAACTACCATAAGAAAAACAAACCATCAAATTTATACAACAAAGAAAGATCAACTAAATTAACATGTTTATTACACCTTATCAAAAATGTCCACCAAACCTTACTAAAGAGTTATAAAGACCACCAAACTCTACTAGAGAGTGTACAATATCCACCAAACTCTGGCACAAAGCTTACAATTTTACGACTCTTACGTACCAATGTCCACCAAACTCAGTCATAAAGTATACAATATCCACCAAACTCTGCCACATAGTGTACAATGTCCACAAAACTTTGTGGCAGAGTTTACAATTTTTCGATACGGCTCTTACGTACCAATGTCCACCAAACTTAGTCATAATCAAGTAGACTCTTATGGACCAATTTTTTCCTAGCTGAGGCCTCAACACCATCGCCTCCTCCATCGTTCCCATCTCGGGTCTCACTTCCACGATACTCACTTTGATCCGCAACAGACTTCTTAGTCTCTTCCAAGGTAACCACCTCCGATGGTTTTGTTTCCAACAACATAAAGAGGCGTTGATTGATCAAGTTATGCTGTGCCACACCTTTCTCAAACCTGCGAAGCTGCTCATTCGTCACTGCATCGTCTACTCTTTGTTCCTCCACTCGCTCAAGCCATTCAGCGATGTTTGACAAATTCTACAGCATGTCAAACATCATTTTCTTATCATTCTCACCCCCTTGGGTTTTTGCCTCATACCTCTTTCTCCATTTCTTATCATTCTCCTTCTTTTTTTTTGGCTGCCTTCTGAAAGTCGGCCAAAGTCATAAGGTTTTCGAAGAAGGTGCACCATGCGAACCTACAAATGAACAAAACAAAGTCAGATGTCAAAGGCATACTATATCTACCAAACTCTATCAAACCAAG
This sequence comes from Lepidium didymum, assembly GCA_963920545.1. Taxonomy (NCBI): domain Eukaryota; kingdom Viridiplantae; phylum Streptophyta; class Magnoliopsida; order Brassicales; family Brassicaceae; genus Lepidium; species Lepidium didymum. The sequence continues at coordinate 7,317,422 of OY986979.1, read as the reverse complement.
TTTCAAGTCAACCAAACTCTACTGAAATCTACTACGCTACATCCTAGCTCTGCCAACCAAAAACCAAACTCTACCAACATCTTTTACTCTACATCCTAGCTCTGCCAACCAAAAAACCAAACTCTACCAAATTCTGCTACGATACATCCTAGCTCAGCCAACCAAAAACCAAACTCTACCAAAATATGTTACCCTACATCCTACATCTACCAACGTTTTCATAGGATCCACTAAACTCTACCTAGTGGGGAAGCTTTCCTTGTTGTCGGCGTATGTACTCTTATCAAATCTGAAGACATCCTCAATATATATACCACGGGTAGTGCGTGACGCCCATTGCAGAAGAGGAATCTCACCTTCTATTCTTCCTCTACACATTTCTCATAGTTGTGGGATATGCTCGAATGCCCATACTAGAAGCACATGCACAAAGCTATGCAGAGTGTACGTTGAAGCTTGCAGCGATGATGAAGAGAGCGATCTAACCAAAGCATCAAATGCTACTCTGCCCCAAGGATGGCTCTCAAATCTTTCCGGATCCATGACCAATTTTGCATGGTAGACTGGGATCCGACTATTCGCGTGCAAACCGAAAATACCTACGTACAGCACCACCAGCAACCCCACTATCTTTCTCTTAGCAAGTGACCAATCCTTGCAATCCCTTAATGTTGCGTCAAGCTCAGCCCAGTTTGGGCCATCACCGTGTAGCAAACCAATCTCTGTCCATAAATCTGCTACAGCTAAATTTGCATCATTATGATCACGCAATCCATAGTGGAGCTGCGTGATATGCTGAAACTCATGCAGAGAAAATCTAATTGGACGACCATTGACAAACATTCACAGCTCAGCGTCTTAGCTGTCTGAAACATATTACTCAAAAGGTGTTGTAGATGTTTGCTTGCCCATGTGAACCATGCGCCAACAAACATCATTATAATACCAAGTTGAGAATTCCTCTCTATGTCATCGTATGCATCAACGCCAATAAGATTCCTCATTGTTGTAATTTTCTTTAATGTGCAATAGTGGTTAATGCTTTTGTTTATCATCAAGAGCTTTCTTTTTGAAAATATCCTCTGAGGGTACTTCTCCTCCTCCGACATAGCTGTGGAAAAGAAACAATAAAATAGTTAAAACTAGAATCGTCTAAACTCTACCACTATATAAACTAACTCCACCAAACTTCATCACACAATAAAATACATTTACCGAACTCTTCCAACTATAACTACCTCTTCCAAACTCTACCACTCTATAATCTAACTCGACCAAACCTACTAAACTCTGCCAAGCAATAAAATGCAAAACCTAAACTCTGCTAAGTTACAAACAAACTCGGCCAACCTATAAACAAAGTACACCTAAATATACCAAACTACCATCAAACGCTCCGAAATAGACGGGAAAAAAAAAAGAACAAGAAGACAATCCAAGAAACTCTACCAATCTTCACCACATTACCAACTACGAATCGAGAGAAACCCAGAAAATCTACCAAAATCTACCAACTTACAAACTAAGAATCGAGATAAACCCATAATATTTAAACTCTAAAACTTCTCATACACCATATACTTTGACCAAATCTGTAAAATCCACTAAAATCAATGCCTTAAATCGTTAAATCTATAAGTTTAGGGTTCAAAATCTCTCAAACCTTAGGAAAAGAAAATCAACATCAATATGCTACAAACCCTATGACTTAGAGTTCGAAATCGCATAAAAAACTACTACATTACCTTTGATTTGAAAGAAAACGACTGTAGACGAAGACGAAGAAGATGAGACGAAGACGAAGAAGAAAAAACCGAGAAGTCTTCTCTAAACACAGATTGAGAAGTAATTAATCCTCGCCATTAAAGGGCATTTGGATGCAAAATCTACCTTACTTCTCACGTAAGCTACCTAGTATATGAAGTTAGTCTGTCTTATCAACCAAATCAATAATCTATTAATGGGAAAAAATGCAGGGAATCTAGAAAGAGTCTGAATTTCAGTCAATAGAAGAGTAACGATAATAACATATTTCAAATCAGAACTGAAGTCATAATGGAAAGTCTAAACTCTGAATGTAAGGAATGAACACATCCTCATAAGAACAAGTAACAAAAGAAGTGTGATAAGGAAGCAATTGAATGAGACTATGGAAAGCGAGCTTTGAGATGAGCACACTCTTAGTGTCCTTGGAAGTAGCCACAATTGTGAGGAAGGAGGAATAAGCAGCATCGAACCAAGGACAGACTATAGTCGGCAAGTCAATGGAAAGCATCTTCTCACTTTCCCAGTCAAATTCCAACGCGTTTTTGATCCTCCAAAAGTGTTGTACACCAGTCCAAGTCCATTTCATAATTGTAACCCATATATAGTCATTTAGACTACAAATAGAAATACATTCAGGACATGATGCCTGGGAAAGAATCCTAGTATAATGACTCTAAACGTCTCTGTGTGAAGATCATAAGCAAGAATTGTCTTATCTCTAGTGAGCTAATAAACCAATCCCTTTGCAGATACTGGTCTTTCGGCAGGGTATATCTTATAAGGCGTATCCCTTGTCACATTACTCCATCTCTTGAACTTGAAATCAAAAACCTCGCAAGTTGAGGTTTTGTTCTAATAGTTATAATGTAACTAGACTAGCTTGTATGTTTCTATTGAAAGTGCAAGTTTTGAAGGCACGTGATTGCTATTGTTTAAAGAAGTCACGTGAATTAAATATAAAACGTGAAGAGGAGGACTTATGAAGTTGTTGGATATTCAAATTAAAGATAAGGAAGAATCTCAACAAATCTTATCTAGGAAGAGGAAAATTGCCTTTTCGATAAGAACAAATCAAGAGAGAATCTAGAAAGATGTTGAGCAAAGTCTTGTCCTTGGAAATAACAAGCAATGTCAGTTGAGGGCTTGGTTACTCAGGAGCAGAATCTAGTGGTATAACAAAGTTTGTTCAAGCTGCATCCGAAGTCAATAAATTGACAGAGCCGTGTGTGACTCACACCAAGACCAAGCAGAAGCATTCAACTTCAGAAGGCTGCAGAAAGCCAACGCCCATAAAACAACCCTCTGTTATACCGAAATCCATAAACATACTTGTGATGACCCAGAACAGAGCAGATCAAAATGTTCACCACAACAAGAGAAGATGGGGAAATCAATACATAAGTAACAACAGAAGACATGTTGCTAACAAAGAAGTTGTCGATTATTCCTGGAAGCAAAGGGTTGATTGTTGGTTTTGTGGAAAACATGGTCATGTCAAAGCTAAGTGTCACAGATATCTGAACATAATCAAACAAGCGATTAAGCATGACAGAGTCTACTCGGACAATTGGACAAGAAAAAAATTTTGGGTTCAAAGGTATGATTTGTATTATCGTCCTCACCATATTAAAGATTGTCAATGTTGTGACAGAAGAAGGTCTCAACACATGAATGGGATACAAGGAAACAGAGAGAAGTCTTATAATGTGCCTCATAAGAAAATAGTAGTTTGTTGTGAGGTTGAAAGGAAAACTCAATATAGGAAGACACACGGGTACATAGTTAGTCAAGCAGCGAGATTTAATCGGGGGAAACAACGTTGTGACTCACTTAACAACTTGTTGTAACCCAGAAACATGTGTTTGTTTTTGACTTGACATGCACTCAAGCAGGGGGAGATAATAGTGTAGCTCTAAATGGATACAAATGTCTGATTATGGGGGAGACATGTTTTAGGGGGAGCACAACCGGAACCTGATTGTGCACAACAAGAACCTATTTGCTCGAGATGCATATCAAGTCAGAAGGGGGAGATTGAAAGTGCAAGTTTTGAAGTCACGTGATTGCTATTGTTTAAAGAAGACACATTAGTTAAACATAAAGTGTGAAGAGGAAGACTTATGAAGTTGTTGGATATTCAAATTAAAGATAAGGAAGAATCTCAACAAATCTTATCAAGGAAGAGGAAAATTGTCTTTTTGATAAGAACAAATCAAGAGAGAATCTAGAAAGATCTACTATAATCCAAGCAGATTCAAGCAATGATTCTATCACCAAATCAAAATGAATAGAAAGCATAAACGACAAGAAACGAAACAACAAGAGTAGTAAAAACAAAGCAACAAAAATGACGATAAGCGTTTAAAGGAAAGCTGGGAATTGAGGAGTGAGGTTATTGATTTATGCTTAGCTAGGAGTCTCCGTATTACTTAACAAACCCGTATGAATCGAACTTAAGGCAATGGATTCAACACAATCAATATCACTCTCATGAATATTGAACTTCATTTAGACTATAATCAGATCTAACTCTCATTAGCAAAATCTAATCAAGGAAACATGAAGAAACAATCCAAGATAGCCTATAATCAGTCTAAACAATCAATCTCTTGAGTTAAACATGATTATCTAAGATTTTGGTTCAGTTAAACATTTTATCAAACACTTGATATGTGGAAAAATGTCTCTAATTAAACTTCAAATGACCAAAATGAAATCAACGTTAAGATCACCAAATCTGATGAGATCCTATCATTTCTAAGCTTAAGCAATCTAGATTCCTCTAGATCTACATAAATCTACCACATTTCCTCAACACCCATAAGAGATCTACTCACTAATCATGGATGCAAACATAAACACATAAAATGAAATAGAAAGCATGATTACTTAGAAGATGGAAAAATGAACAACAAAGATTAAGTAAGTATAAACTAAAACTCAGATCATCATAGCCAAATATAGCAAGTCTTACAAGAGAAAAGAGAGAGAAATGAGTTTGAAATGATGCTAAATCTGGAAAATGACATGATGGGAATGTTTATGGGCAAAGAAGTATTTATAGCCCACTTACAAAAACCTTAGAAAGGCTAAACGGGGAAAAGAAAAAGTCAACAAAATGAGATCAGATAGGCAACTCGACCAAGTGCTGGTCGAGCTGGTGGTCTACCTCCAACATTTCTTCAACTCGATGCCTGGTAGTCGAGTCTTTAGGTGGAGTTCATGCTCAGCTCTCCCGAATTCACCAACTTGATGTAATGTGGTCGAGTCCTAAACTACAACATGGTTTGGTTCTGTCTTTGGGTATCAAACTCGACCTATTTGGTCGAGTTGATCAATCGAGCTTGCTCAGTTTTTATCCTTAGCTGCGTCCATGATCATCCTTAGCACTCTAGCTCGGTCCTTATTAGTTTCCACGCCCAATACTGCTCCTAAGTACCTAGAAATTGCTCAAAATGCAGTATGTATGCAATGTAAATGTAAAGTGTGTAATATGAACCTAAAGGACTCTAAAATGATAGAAATTCTATGAATATGTATGCAAAACATGCTTAATTATACTTCTAAAACATGCTAAAATACAAACACATCAACTCTCCCAAACTTAATATTTGCTTGCCCTCAAGCAAATGCATAGAGCTAAGAAGGAAAAGGGGATGCAAAGTGGGAATTCAGAACCGAAACCAACTAGTTCACAAGCAAGTTTAAGCAAGCCTTACTTAAAAACTTTAGCCATGCTAATCACAATTCAATCCAAGTTCAACCTTAACCTACATATGCATTCACTTCAACCAATCCTTTTAACATTCATTTAGCACAGAACCATGAATTGACCTATGCAACTCGTAAGAGCTTGTTTGGTAAAGGGTAAGGTTTAAGAGATTAAAATGATCCATTTCTTGTAACTGGTAAAGCGCTTAACCATATGGATCATTCAATGAATGGTTTAAGCTTCAGCATAATACTAACGGTGAGAACCAATAGGCGCATACAAAAGCATGACTTCATCTACCCATACACCCAAATCGGTCTCAACCTATTCAATATAAACCCAGAAAATGATCCTAGTCTACCCATTTTACTCAAGGCTTTTTTCTTTTTCCAGCCACCAAGATTATCTTCTTAAGCTTTTTCCAATCATAAACTAAGGAGATGGTTCATAATCTGTGACTTCTAGCGGTGTTTTTGGGACTTATACACTTATAGCTCTTGGTTCTTTTTCTTCTTATAGCGTAACACATTTACACTTGTATTCTTTTCTTACTTATTTTTTTTCTTCATCTTTTTTTTCTTCATTGCTTAAAACCTTTCTTAAACATTTTATTACCCAAAACTTTTACTAGAACACTTCTTACTTTCAGCCCTTTTCTCCTTAGACTCTCTTTAGCTTAGACCTTTTTTGTTCCCTTTTTATTCTTTCATTCCTTTCCCTTGCTTAGACTCAAGCATTCCCATACCCTGAATCAAATCCTAGTTCTAATCTGGTCCAAAAACCATGAACTAGCAACTACATGAAGTCATGCTCTTGTCGGCTCTAACCTAACACTTTATGCCAAGATTAAACCGGAAAAAAGGCTTCACATATCACACAACGAGCAAATGATGGTTTGAAATGAGGTGAAGTGCATGGTGGGGTTCTACTTGGATTAACAAGATAAATGCACGAAGGTAAAGGAAATCCAAGTATTTTGTGCAATCCACATGCTCAAAATTGATGCATAGATTCGAAAATTAAAAGTCAAGATTATGATTATCACTTAGCAGGGAATGGAATTAGATCACAACATGTCTCAATCAAGGCATGAAGGTCAAATCGAAAATTCCTAGCATGGTGCGGTCTTAGCATTTAGAACAAGCTTGGTATGCAAAGTGAAGCAGTAGGTCATAAACGGTTTTATCATCATAACTCCCATGCAGACTCTAGACTCGATCCTACATGAATGCAATGCAACTACATGAACACTCTATTTTTGTGAAATGCATTTTTCAAAAAAAATTAAAATTTTTATGGTTTTTATATGCCTTAGATGCTATGCTTGATTAAATATGCTGAAATGAAAACTCTTTTTGGATTTTCTGTGCCATAAATGTGATGCATGAACTATATGGAACATCAAACTAAGATCACAGAAAACATGCTAAAATATCCTCTAGGGTCATCCCCCAAATTTAGATCACACAGTTTCTTGTGTGTATAAAAGTTCGAGAAGTATCCTAGACCAGCAACAAACAAACTAAAAATGCAACGATATTTACAAGGGAAATGGTAGAAATTGTACCTCTCAGAATCCAAAGAAATTGGTTGTGGAGGCATTCATGGACTTCAAGGTGTAATTGGCCACGTTCTGGTGCAACTCAACCTCAGGTTAATCGAGTGGGGAGGTCAAGTGCTGCATTGGTGCGTCTAGATGGTGCAACTTGACCCCAGGTTGGTCGAGTTGTGCACTCGAGTTGCCCTCCTGCGCATATCACTTCTTCTTCTATACACCAACATACCATCTGCTGAACAGTGCCTTGCGGGATCCAGTTGTGGAATACAAATTTATTCTAATGAGACTGAGTGACGCCTCTGAAGTGTAGGTGGGGCTTGAGAAGGATCTCCACTAAACCGCTTCTTGAGATCTTCCATCTCCCTTCTCAACTCTTTCTTTTCTGGTTTGTACTCTTTCTTGTGCTTAACTAGCCCTTTAACTTTCTGAACCAACCACTTGTTTACTTTTTGGAGCATACCAATATGCTTATGAGCTTCTTTCACAGCAACTCCTTGTTGTGGTGCATTATACTCCTCGAAAAGTAGTATATCATATGGAATCGGTGGTGGAGCTTGGGGTGGTGCTTATGGATCGATGAGGGTGCTCAGTGGAGGAATAAAATCTACATTGCTTCCCGTTCTGAACAAAGTGAGTTAAGGACAAGGCAAAGCTATATTCCCTTGACCCGCTGAGCATATACCAAAGCTCGTCCAACTCACCTTCATCTATATTTGGGTATGCTACACATCCAGGGGAAAAACGAAATAACTTCTGGATTTGCTTGAACGTGAACTTATAATACTTCCCATGAACTGTGAAGGAAATGTAGCCACCACCCTCTTTTTCCAGCAAACCACTCACATTCTTGTTGTACTCGAGGCACTGAACTGTAGCCAAGAATTGTGTCGTTTCATCCTCATAAGTTCTAGAAACTAAACACATGAAATGGGACATACCGCAAGCTGAGAACATCATATCTACGTCCCTGGTGATTTAGAGCTGGTCCATAGTTTCCTTATGTGCATAGTACGTTCCTCTAAAACCCATAGCTTGCAACGCTGCATAAGCTCTCTTTGGTTTAGCATTCCTCAAAAGCGCCTTCTCTCTCAGCTCACACTATGTCTTCTCAAACACTATCCAAGCTTCTTCCTCAATGTATCTTGCTTCCATCAAGGCGGCTATGTCTTTCGGCACTACGGTTTGTGGCTTGTCTCTCCTCTCATCATTCCCTAAACCAGATTATTATTATTATCTTTATCTACATAATATTATTAATTTTTTTATATTTAAATATATAAAGATTTGTTTTAACTTAAATATACAAAAATATAATAATTAAATATAATAAAAATTTACTATATAACAAAAAAAAAATTAAACAAATTTTTTTTTGATAAATTATATTATGATATAAATTGTGTACGAGTTTACATAAGAATCTCTTATATTATAAAACCGTAACGCTAACTTATTTATATTTTTATAATAATAAAAACAGTTACTTTTTGATAAGACTTTTTAACTAATTATTATCATTATTTTTATTTACATAATATTACATTGTTTTAATTTTAATACACAAAGATATTTTTTAGTTTTAATATATAAAGATATAATCTCTTATAAAATAAAGGCGTAGTGTTAACTTAAACATCTTGTTATATTGCTCTGTTTTGTTCTATGCAGTATTGTGACAAATTTATTACTAAGAAATAATAATGACATAATATTTATATCTCTTATAATAATAATAATAATTTTCTTTTTATAAGATTCTATAACTCATTATATTATCTACATAATATTATTAATTTTTTCAAACTTTAAATAAATATAAAAAACGGAAGGCAATTAATCGAAATTTTTTTACTCGATATTAGGAATTATTATAGTCTATTGAAATTATCAAGCCAATTATATTAAACTATAATAAAAATGAAATGCTCTTAATCTAACTGAGATTGTTTACAGAATGTTAATAATTAATATAATCAGTTTAAATTAACAAGTCTTTTACATAAATAATTTAAAATATAATAATTCACTTACTAATTAACATGTTTTGTATAATGATAGGTTATATAAAATTCTTATAGGTTATATAAAATATAATAATTTATTGACTAATATAACGGTTTAATATGTTAATTAATTAGTTTTTTTTTAATTTGTAAATTAATTACTTAGTTGGATAATAATACAATTGACAATAATAAGAATATCATGTATTTTTAATATATATTTTAAATAATAATAATTAGTACGAATGTATATTGTCTGAATTCGTGTCATATATATTTCTAATATCTTATTGTATAAAAAAATACAATTAATAATCGATAAAATTATCATTAGTTAGTTTTGAATTTTAATATTTCGTTATTATCAGTATGAATGAATCAATTTTTCATGAATATCTTATATTATTTTATGGTGATGCCACCGTAATATTCTTATAACTTATATACGATTAATTAATTATTTTAGACATGTGATAAAACACTATAATATTCATATAATTTATATAAATAATTTATGTAGTAAATATAATAAATATGATTAATTAATAATTTAATATATGATATATAACACATATACAAATTATTCATTGATCAATAATTTTTGGATATATTTTAAGTTTATCGTAATTAATTCATAATATTTAGTTTATCATAAAAAATATTCCTAATTGATTCATTAAAAAAACTTTAAATCTTATCCTAATAGGATAATAATTATTATTCTATTTAAATAGAGGAATATAATTTTCATTGGAGCCATAATAAAATTTGTAAACATCTGACTTCTTTAAATGTCGGACATATAAACTCTACCATATAATATAAATTTTCATTAAATTTTATATTTGATAAAAAAAATGAGTGTCATATTTTCAAATAATATTTGCATTATGTTTAATAATAAATATACAAGAAAAATTTACAAAATCTTGATTTTCTAGTTTTTTTGAAAAATATTTTTATAAGATTTTGATTGGTTTTAAAGTAAAGTTTTGAGAAAACTAATAAGGAATTAAAGTTTTAATAAATAATGTATTTAAAAAAAAAAATTCATAGTTTGCAGGATGATCCGTAAATCCATAGATAAAACTCTCTAGACCCACATTCTGCAATATCTTTTTTGTGAAGCTCACTTTTTAAACATGCCAAAAATATATGTCAATATCCGTCCAACTACAAATCGAGTTGGACGAAAACTGCGGTCATACGACACATATGGCACGTCTAATGTTTACAAATTTAAATAAACATGGATATAAAATTGAAATGAGTACGGGTTTAAAACACTAAATGAACACGGGTCTAATAAATTAAATGTATACTGGTCTAAAAACCAATATAAATATGGCTCTGAAAATCTAAATGACACGAGTCGAAAACATATATATACGAAAATTATAATGCATAAAAATCTAAATCAACAAAGATGAAAAAATATTTTGTATATAACAATGGTCATCATTGAAATTAGTTTTTAGTATATTGAATATATATAAATTAAAAATTTACTATACAAATAAAATTATAAAATAAAGAAAACAAATATCTCATATAAATATAATAAATAAATAAATCATATCATACGAAATGTATATTGATTATTATTGTGAAGAAATTTTTAATCGTTATTCATTTTATTTGGTCAAATATTCAAAATAATATTAAAAACTTTCTCCTTTTCTCTAGAAAAGTCGAGATAAGGGAGTGCTTTTCGGGTGAACTCGCCGATTATCATCATCGATCAATTTCGTTGTTATTTACATCAAAATTAATAAATTAGGTCACCAATTTCAGTGATCGTGGTTCTTTATTGCTCTCTTATAAAGTGGTTTGCTTCAGTTTCCCCTCTCTAATAGCGATTTGGATTCCTTTTCTCATCTCGATCATACAGAGCACACACCAATCACAGAGTGTTTTGATTAAAGCTTGGTCTCTTTTACTTGTATTTATCTCTTTATGCTTTGATTTTCACGGCTACTTCTATATTTGAACCGACTGGTGCTATCTCGGTTTATGGCGGAAAGCTATTGTAAGCGCTTGAGACCATGGCCTTAGAAGAAGGTGAAGTCATAGAACTTCCACAAAGAGGCCAATATTCGTCTGCCTCTCAGAATCAACTTAGTTTGATTGGAAGGCTCCTTAATCCGCACCAACAAAATATGACGAAAATAATCCTTAACATGCCTAGGATTTGGTGTTTACAACATAAAGTTCAAAGTATAGTTTTGTCCGATGAGAAATTCCAGTTCTTGTTTCAATGCGAAAAGGATCTCCAATCTGTTTTACAAGCTGGAGTATGGACATATAATGATTGGGGAATTATCTTTGAAAGATGGTGTGAAACTCCACCGGAAGATTTCCTGCGTTTCTTTCCGGTTTGGATTCGGATTACGAACATCCCCGTTAACTTCTTTATGCGAGATACGATAGTAGCTATAGCCACTTCCCTTGGACAGATTTTGGATCTCGCTTTTGATGAGACAAATCGCACCTCAATAGTTTTGTGCGAGTTAAAATCCCCTTTGATTCTAATAACCCAGTTATTAAATCACGTGTGATCAAGTTACCAGATGGAACCATCGGAATTGAGTATGAACGAATAAGTCGCTATTGTTATAGATGCTTTCGTTTTACGCATGATCTTTCACACTGTCCATTGGCTAAAGCAGATAAGAAGAAAGTTATCTCGGACACTGGGCCTATGAGTTTACTGGCACCTTCACAGGAAACTGCACACCTTTGCGACTCCCCCTCCGCCTCCTACAATTTCAATGGGAACTCCTTAAGGTACAACAACCTCATAAAGCACGTGAAAAAATCAGGGCCACACTACTGCTGTTGCATCTACTATTCATAGTTTGGTGGTTATCGAGAAACCACCCAATACTCCTTGAGTGTACAGAGTTGAAATTGTCACAGAGTGAGGAGCACCCTGACAATTCGACACCTAAAGGAAATAAGACGGATCTATGGAAACTAAGAATACCTCTGCAAATTAGTCTGCTTTACAATCATGGTTAGGTTACGGGAACAGTCATTTAATAGATCCCATAGGACTAGCGGTTGGTTTGGCTCTATTTTGGAAAGACTCCATAGCTTTACAAGTGCTCAGTGCAAATCACTATATCATTGATGCAATGGTAACTCTCGGTACCCATCAATGTTTTGTTACTTTTATCTATGGCGAACCAATTCGGCATCTTCATCAACATGTATGGGATCGACTTTGTGATCTAGGATCTTCTCGTACACAATCTTGGTTTTTAACTGATGACTTCAATAAGCTGCTTAGTAATGACGAGAAACTAGGCGGCCCCACTCAACCAGACTCGTTTTTTCTCCCTTTTCGTAATATGCTATGTGATTGTCGAATCCATGAGATTCCTTAGCTAGGGAATTCCTTTTCATGGGCATGAAAGAGGGACAATGTATGGGTACAATATCGCATCGATCAAAGTTTTGGTAATGATCAATGGTTTACATTATTTCCACGGGTTTCCTCTCACTATATAGATAGACTGGGATTTGATCATCGACCACTTCTCACCACGTTTGTTGCGGAAGGCATTGATTTCAAAGGTAGATTTTACTTTGATGAATCGAGCAGGTTTTGAGAATGTTATTAGGTCTGGTTGGAGCATTGCAACCCCCCACAACAGAGTGTTTCCTCTTTGATCAAATAGCATCATGTAGGAAGCGGATTTCATTCTGGAAAAAGGAGTCCCAACCTAATTCAACACGGAATATCAAGTTCCTCGAGGAACAATTGGAACAAGAATTGTCCTTGGTATTACCTGATTTTTGGAAAATTTCCTCGTTACATTGGGATCTGATTAAAAATTACCATGATGAGGAGATGTTCTGGAAACAGAAAAGTAGAGAACGATGGCTTCAGGATGGAGATTGGAACACACATTTCTTCCACAATTCGGTGAAACATAGGAGACTAAAAATCATATTCATGTTCTCATTGACGATAATGGTCACAACCAAAGGCTCTAAAAGTAACTTTGCATCGGAATATTTTCAAACACTATTCCGCACATCGAATCGTACTTGTATAGACTCGTCTTTCCGGGATTTCACTAAAAGTTACACCTGCTATGAACACCTTTCTCCTTGTGCCAGTGACCAATGCATAAAGTAAAAAAGCAGTGTTTGGTATTCAGGGAGAAAGTGCGCCAGGTGCTGATGGTATGACTAGAAAATTCTTTTAGAAGGATTGGCACATTGTGGGTCCAGACATACGTTATACCATCCAAGTGGCATTTTCCTCAAGCTTCTTTCCTTCTGAGTGGAATTTTACCTACATTGCATTGATTCCAAAAAAAATGAATGCTTCAATAATGCTAGACTTCCGGCGCATCAGTTTATGCTCTATGCTGTATAAAATTCTCTCAAAAATTATGGCTTTACGATTGAAGATCATATTCCCTGAACTTATTTTTGACACACAAGGTGCATTTGTCTATGGTCGTATTATATGAGATAATATTGTTTTGGCTCATGAACTTTGTCATGCCTTAAAGACGCCTTCATCCATCGGGTCTCGGCATTCAACAACTCTTGTTTGCTGACGATAGTCTTTTTACATGCCGTGCAACTACTTTAGAGTTTGTCGTGTAATTCTGCAGATTTCTAAAAAATTGTCTCCAACTTTATGCCGAAGCTTCAGGGCAGAGAATTAACTTCTCTAAATCCTCTATTATGTTTGGCTCGTTGGTGAACCCTTCCATTAAACGGGAGATCAAAGACCTTTTTGGAATTTCTTCGGACGATGGAAAGGGTAAGTATTTTGGTCTTTCGTACTGCTTTCAAGATTCACAAAAACAGATTTTTATTTTATATCTCACAAGTTGAGAGTCTGCACATGCAATTGGTTTTCCAAGCAACTCTCTTTGGGCTGAAAAGAAATTCTTTTCAAAGCAATAACCATGATATTTCATGTTTATGTAATGTCTTGCTTTCGCTTGTCTAAATTTCAATGTTAAAAGCTCACAAGCACGACATCAGCATTCTAGTGGAATTCTAATGACATTAAGAAGCGTATTCCATGGGTCACCTAGAGGAAAATGTGCAGGCCTAAGAAGAAAAGAGGATTAGGGTTGCAAGACATTGAGGCTTTTAATATGGCTCTCCTTGCCAAGCAAGCATGGAAAATCCCTCATGAACCGTCTTTACTCCTAACGAGGTTTTACTAATCCCGTTATTTTCGCATTGCATAATTTATGCAGGCTAGAACGAGCACTCGACCTTCTTTTGCTTGGAAAAGTATCCTTTTTAGAAAAGAATTACTTACGAAGGGTCTTGTCAAACATATTGGAGATGGTTGCTCAACTTATGTCTGGTCTAATAAATGGATTTTTGACCACCTCCCTCGGCCACCCATTACTAAACAGATCTTTTGTGATGTTTGTTTAAAAGTGTTGCATCTCTTGACACCTCTCGGGTGGAATTCGAGCATGGTACATCATCTCTTTCATGCCATAGATGCCAAACATATCTTGGCCATGCAACCTTCAGTTGGTGAATCAGATTATTGGATTTGGAGATAATATGAAAATGGAGTATACTCTGTTAAAAGTGGATATTGGCTAGCAATGCATTCAGATTCCTCTTCGGTGACTTGTGAATCTGATGTCACTCTATCTTTGAAGTCACAAGCTTGGCACCTCCTTACGTTACCAAAAATTAAATTGTTCCTCTGGCGTGTCCTCTCTGGAGTGTTAGCTGTAAATTCGGAATTACACAAGTGTAGGCTTCATCGAGATGGCATTTGCTCCATTTGTAGTAGTGCACCCGAAACCATTAACCATATGTGCTTTTGTTGTCAATTGCCTCGCCAAATTTTGGCTTTGGCAAATATGCCAAGACCTCCGATTGATTACTTCCCTTTTACAATTACAGAGAATTTCAGTTATATCTTTTCTCGTATTAATAATCATCAAGTTCCTCTCTGTATGAGATTAGGTATTCTATGGATACTATGGAATATTTAGAAATGTTGAAATACTCAAATCTTTGGAGTAGTACAAGAGTTACAACATTTTTTCACACTGGTACTACAAAAATTTTGTGAAAAAAGTTTATTAAAACTAAAAAAAAAATATATTGTAGTAAAAAAAAATCGTTTGGTTTTATTTATATATGTTATTTAGAACTTTATAATTTATGTTATAAAAATTTATATTAAAAAAGATTTTAGTTGACTTAGGTCCTGATAATCCTAGGCACACATTGTATAAGAGCATGTGCGTTGTTATTGTAAACAGTAACATCTTCTCCCACAGATTTTTTGCTGACAAAAAATCGCCTTTACTTTTCTTTGAAAAACGCAAATGATTAAAAAAATAAGTTGATTGGTGTAATTTCTTAAAAAACGCCCGCAGTTACGCTCAACCATCACACCCTAAGAATAGTTATACCAAACCAATTTATATATAAAAAATCGTATCAAGGCAGGACGTTGTGACCAGCATCATTTATCAAATTATCTGGGATTAAAGTTGGTTGCTTTTAACTTTTTGAACTACTACTGTCTCATTTTGTATTTGACTTCTTGATAATATTTGATTCACTGATTAGAAATACCCCTTTTTTTTTCTTGATAGTCAAAAAAATAAAATAGTATTTCTAATCAGAGAATCATCAAATTTTCAGCAAAACACTTCGGAATTAAGAATAGTTATTTGTTCATGTCAATAATTACAAATATATGTGTATATTATAATAATTATTTTAAAAACAAACAAAGATTCTTAACGACCCTTCACTAGAGACTTAATCACACAAATGGCCACGTCACAAAGATTCTTAATCAGCTTGTTTCTAGCTGTAAGAGCCACCGAGCTTTCATCGTCGGGAGAGGTATTAGTGATCCATTTCTGGCAAGTATCAGTCTGTTTCTCAGCGTCTCCGAGCACATACGTCGCGAATCCGAACTCGCCGCGCCGCATTGCTTCGATGGCTTGAGGAATGTTAAACCGAACCACCGGCCGGTACAGCTCAGCGCATTGAGCCAGAGCGCGCTCCGTCGCGGGATCGTGAGAATGTTTGATCAGTGATTGGATGTATCCTAAAGTATCGGTCATGTTTCCGAGAACGACGGTGGCCATAGCGGCGGCTATGGATTTGGGATCAGAAGGTGAAGGTGAAAGAGGACGAAGAGAGGCTTCACAGAGGTCGTAAAACGGTGTCACTTTGCATATTTTCTCGATTATGTCGTCGGAGGATTGAACTAGCGACGGTAGAAGTATAACGAGAAAGAAGAAAAGAAACGGTGGTGATGTGACGGTGGAGGATATCTTCATGGTCGGAGCAATTAAAAGAAACAGATGTGAAGTGAATTAAAGAAAGACTTGTGTTGTGTTTTGTGAGCGTGCTACTACTAGCTCTGTTTCTAGACTTATACATCTATATAGTAGTTGCTACTTGAAATTTGTTATAATGTTAATAAATATGGAAAGCTTATCAATTTTATTTTTGGTATCAAGACAAGATGCTTGTTACGTGTCATCACATAAGAATTTTGTCATATATCGATGTTAACTAGGTTAATGATTGTTTGGTTGACGTAACTTATTCTAATTTGAACCCGTGAACGAAGCTTCGTGATCAACAAACTTTTGATAGAAATCTGATTCAGATATTACAATTGTTCTGTGTATTTTAGACTATAAAGTTCAAAAAGAGATTATTAAATAATGTTGGTATATTAAATTGACTAGTAAGTACGACCTAACTTACGAGAATGTGTGGTTCAAAATGAGTGGAGGAGTACAGTAGAAGTCGGTCCATATAGTCATATACGACAAGAATAATACCATTCTATATGAGTCCACACTATACCCGACGTCGATCAAATTACTTCGATATACCTTAATATATTTTAATTATTTATTGTTTGGGGCCTCTCTTCTCTCGTTGGCTCGTGAATTATGGCATATCCCGTGATTCGGTTCTAGACACTTCCTGCCCAATTTCTTTGAGTTGCCCGTGTTCGATAACCGGTTCTCAACGCTACTTAGTTCCGGTTTCGCCTTTATTATTTTATTCTTTTGATTTTACATCGCAGATTCTTTGCATTTTCCGAGTCAAATAGAGATTGGCTTTTGGGAAACCCTCTTTCACAAACGGAAGCTTCAACTTGGGTTACCTTTGAGAGCTATAATAGTTGTTGTGGAGGTCAACCTTGACAATCGTTTTGTATTTATTATTACTTTCAACATCGGTTTCGTTTTGTAAGCATCGTTGATCTTCTCGAATCTCGACCATTTCTCTCTCAAACGCCTACAATGCATTTACATATAAACCGTGGGCGTTTATGATTTTGGACAAAATAAATCGTTTTTTAACTTTAAATTTAATAAACCAACACTTCGACAAAATTATCTTATTTTAAACTGAGATTATGGTGAGAAAGAAAAAAAAAATTATTTTATTTTACTGACAATGATAAAGGGCGAGACCGACCGTGTCGGCCGAGGAGTTACGTGGATTGGACAAAAATGAGAGACATAGAGATTAAACTCAGGTGTCTGTTTGCATGTCTTCTCTACATTACTTCCAAATGTAACTCCCATCACCATAGCCACCAGGCGCCATCATCATCATCTCAATCATTTTCATTTTCTCTTGACACAAGTTATAGATTTGTTAGTACTAATTATAAGATTACAGTGTATGAGTTTGTATAACCATGTGCATAAAAACTGGTCCCGAATACCGTGGGCATAAAATAGGTTGCTTGGAATCAAAACTTTCAAGTTTCAAATCTCTTTCAATTTTCGATTTCTGAATCAGTATAACTTATATTTAAATTTCAACTCTCATTTAAAGTGTTAAGTTTCAAATCAGCATAACTTACGTTAATTGGTTGTTTTTTTGTTTTTTTTGTGTGTGTGCCAGCAAAGAGATATTTATTAACTATGATGATCAGAGTTTACACATTGTTGTAAGAACAAAGGACATGAGTTAAGTAATCGCCATTGACATTGAACATCTGACACTGCAGCTTTAGCAAGCTTATGGGCACTGTTGTTGCATTCACGTGGTCTATGCTGAAATACAATCGGATGAAATGAAGAACGCCATTGAAGAATTGAGGAAACCTAGCATCTTAATTTCAGATTGACTGTATTATTATCTAATAGACGATACGGGATCAGATTATCCCCTTCAAACACAACAGATCTATAGCCTAGTGCCAAGTTGATTGAATTGCCCATAGAAGAGTTGTTGCCTCTGCTTCCTCAGATGTACTTCTACCCTGAAACTTAGCCATTCCACCATGTAAAAACGTGTCCATATGATCCATAAGTATCCAACCTAAACCAGATTCTGTATTTCCCCAAGTGATGTGAGGCGTCAAAAATACATTTGACCCAGTTGACATCCGGAGGAGACCAATGTTGGTGACAATGAGAGCCCACCGCCGAGTATCTACAATTGGTCGAGACTCCAACCATTCCTTGGTATCGCTGTGAATTAACTGTAGCACATCGCTAAAAGTATCCGAAGAATGACAGAAGATAAGGCGATTACGACTTTTCCAAATATGCCACAAAGGCCAATACGGTAGATACCGATGAAGATCCTCGAGAGTCGTATTGTCTGTGATAGATAATAGGTAACTAACCTTCTCTGCAACAATCAAATTAGAGAACAGACATGAAACTGGAAGTCCAGTCGCTCTCCAGATGGACATAAAATGAAGGCATAAAAACATAACATGATCTATTGTTTCATCAGCTGTACAACATCTGCCACAAACGCGGGAAGTAGTGATACCTCTATCATAGAGATTGGCAGTGCCTGGCAGAGCACTGGATAAAACCCGCCAAAGGAAATGATTTAATTTGGGCAATATCTTCAGCTTCCAAATTTGCTGAGAAAGATGAGAAAATGACGCAAGTGGCGGGGTAGAATTTGACCGGCGCAATGAAGATGATGCAGCAAGACGATAACCTGTCTTGATAGTATACATACCATTGGGAGAATAAGCCCAGAGGAGTGAATCTGACATAGATGATGATGGCAAGAAAGTTTTGTATATCCATCCATGGTCGCGAGAATCAATCATGGAATTAATGTCCTTCATTCCACTTATGTGTGACTGGATCAATTAGCATCGAGACTGGTAATTGGTTGTTAAAATCTTGTTTTTTACTATTTAAGAAGGTTTTTTTCTTCTAATTTATAAAATACAAATGTATATACAAGTAAAATGTAATTTTGGGTACATTTTATACCCAGAACTGAAACCGAATAGAATTGGTTAATATGCATTATATTTACATAGACTTTCATGCATATTTTGATCATTTTTCATCACTTAGAAGTCACATTCATTCATTTTAGTATAAGTTTTCTTTAAATTTTCCATTCTAGAGTTTTAGATAAATCGAATCGCATATTTGCTCGTTTTAAGTCTTTTTAGGTGGATTGGAGCTAACTTTTGGAGGTATGGAAGTTAGGGACCAAACTCTTGAAATAAAGAAGCATCAAAGAGAGGAGAGGAACCTTTAGAGAAGAATCTCGACCCCCAAGTTGAGATTTTGGTCGACAAAATGGACCAGAACAGTTTCAGCATGAAACCTTGACCATTAGGTCGTGGAAAGAGGTCGAGATAATTACACAAAAGCAAAATTTTGACCCCTTGGCCGTGAATCTTGGTCAAGACATTTAAAAGATACATGTTTTTATTTGGTACGACCTGGATTGTCCCAGGTCGACCCGGTTCCATTTTAAAACATTTAACCCAAATGTTTAGGGTTTTTAGAACACTTTCTTCTAATTATTCAGCAACCACTTGAGAGAGAGGGAGAATAGTTGGAGACTCTTTTGGAGATGATGATCTTTGGATCATCATCTCGCATATATTAAGATTTCTTGTTCTCTTCTCATATCTTCATTTCATTATGTTTATGGTTATTTTCTTGTTTTGTTTCATGTTTTTAGTGTTTGAGTAGTGAGGTGATATGTTGATGGTTAGCTAGATCTTAGGATTTCATGGCTGAATCTTGTGTTTAATTTTATAGATATATGAATTCCTTCACTTAGAGTGGTCTTAATGTTAGATTCAACTTGATCAACTGGATTTAGAAGCTAGGAAGTTTTCCACCTCGAAGGTGTTTGTGAAAATTCCTAAATAATATTTTTGAGGGTTATCCTTCCCTAACCAACGAGAGTTGAAGTTCAGGTAGATGGCGGTCTTAGTGAGCTAGTTTGTAATGCTTGTTAGTTTTTGAATCGACAACAAGAGTTAGTTTGATTGATTGACTAGGAAAAGGTTCATTGTCATGAGAGTGTGATCTTCTAGTGGTGTGTCTCATGTCCTATGATGGTTCTTAATGAGTCTTTTAGCATCATTGATTTGATTACTATTCTCCTTTGATCAATTGTCTTGCCTAAAACATATTTGTAATTTGTGTTTTGTCCTTGTTTAGTTTGCTTGTTATTTGTTTGAAGTTAGTTTCTTAGTTTGAGTCTACTTTGTTTATAATTTGTGTTGAGTAGTTTTAGTTTATCAAATTTCTTTATCTATTGCTATAGCTTAGTCCAAATTCTTGCAATCTTAGTGTGTTGATTCTAGATTCTCACTGGATTCGATCATTTAATGCTACATCGACACAATACGCACGAGGGGTTATTTAATTTTTGAACGTGTAAAAACCTCTTGTATCACTGGTACCAGAACCGGACTGAGAGGAACCATACCAAACCATAAAGCTTTCGGTACCTATATGGGTAAAAAAATCATGGACCCGAAAGACCCAGACCTGATCGGTTCATACCCAAACCCAATCGGTTCCTACTTGGAACTGACTCGAATACCCGAATGCCCATAGCTAAGTTTGTAGGTCTATTTATGAGTTTGTTGGTGTATTTTTTTTGTCAACATTGGATTGACAAGGCCCAATCCATAGCCTAGCCCAACCTTTGAAATTCTTATTTAATCTACAAACTTGTAGAGGGGAGGAATCAAACTGTAGATGCCATAGTCATTAGCTGGATCATCCTAACCATCAGACTAAAAAGAACTCGGTATAGGTGGGATTTTATAATTATGCTTTAAAAAAAATTTGCTTAGTACATTTAACATATTCAATGCACAGTAAATTTAAAATTTGACGTGTTAACAAGTAATTTTCTACATAGATCCAAGTTCTTAAACTTTTAATAAAATGACCATTTACAAATTTTTCGGAGTTGAATAACCATTAAATAATTGTTAATTTTTTTTAATTTTGTGGTTAAGCGCACGGGGTATCAGAGCTAACTGGCAGTGTCAGAATGAGCTTCGGAGTTGCAAGTAGTCATCCAAATAAGGTTGGAAAGCTAACCATGCAGAGGGATTCTCGATCATTTGCAACACAGCAGAACAATCCACCAGAAACTCTACCTCGGTAAGCTGGAGGAAGATGAGACATGTCATTACCCAAAGAAGCGCTTCAAACTCCGAGTGAAGGGCAGAGAGACTTCGTCGTATGCCTTGTGCTCCCATTTGAACCGCATCATGCTCATATGGGAAGCAATATCATCCCAAGCCTGTTAGAAGATATGATTCCTTCCAAGAAATATCTACCATACACCTATATCCTGAAAATGTTGGATTGACTATTAATGGCCGAGATATTGCATCATCAGAGTGTCGGGAAGGGATAATGCCATTCCCTTTTAAACCGGATCCTTCTTGTTGAGATAACTCCTATGCCTCCACCTCTGATTCTGGTGCGATGACTAAATCGCGTGGATCTTTATCTTTATTTGTGAAAGTCTTCTCATTCCTTGCCTTACACAAATACCATATAATCCAAGGATAACTTTTAGACTTCGTCACCTTAGTTAGTCTCCCAATCAGATGATCTAAATTAGAGAATATGGATAACCCTGGAAACTGTGGCTCTGCAGGTATCTTGGATAATGCCCATGTAGGGCTAGAGGACATTCAAATAAAACATGATTGATGGTTTCCTCCCCTGCTCCGCATCTATCACAGTGGATTCCCCGCTGTAAGAGATTTGCTTTCACCGCAAATTATCCTGAGAAGGTTTGCCAAAGAAAATGTTTATTTTTTTGTGGAGCCTTAACATTCCAGACTTTAGCATGTAAATCATGAATATGTGGACCAAAAGATTCCATCGATTGTTAAGCAATATTGCGCTCCGCCCAGTATCCGGATTTCACTGAATCAAAATCATTTTTAGTAAAATGCCAACCTAATCTATCAACAGTAGGTCTGCGTGGGATATGGATCCCCAAAATAAGGTCCACATCTCTCGGGTCAAACATTTTTCTAATAAGGATTTCCTTCCAAAGACGAGTTCTTGTGTCGATCAGGTCTGAAACCAATAAATCCGAATGAATATTGACCCCACTCCTTGCGCTGGTCTTGGGAACTTATCCGGAATCCACGAATCAGACCATATCTTGATTAAATCACCATTTCCTACTCGCTTAATCAATCATTTCATAACCAAAGCTTGGGCAGAAATAATGCTTCGCCATCCATAAGAGGGTAAATATAATCTCCTAGGCTCCAAAGGGGAAGAACCCACATAGTTTAGTCCACGTAGAACTTTAGCAAGTAAAGAATCAGGGTGATCTATCAACCGCCATAGCTGTTTGGCTAATAAGGCCGAATTGAATTCCTCAATCGCTCTAAAGCCTAGACCACCTTCTGTTTTTCCTTACATAGACGCTCTCATCGCACCCAGTGAATTCCTCTTGTTGGGCCTGAGTTGTGCCACCAAAAGTTAGTAATCCGTGTTTTGAGTGCCAAACTCCATTCTAGCTCGTTCTGGACCTGAAAATGCACTACAAGACTACGAAGGACTTGAAAAACCAATGAACATGAGTTAAAAACCGATAAAAACGCCATTGCATGCATGAGAGCGCGTGCTATTCTAAGAAGTATCTCGGCGTTACATTCTAAAGTGGAAGAGGTCATTTGGGCATATTGGAGTCTTCTTTCTCTTAATATGCTGGAGGTTTAGCTTGCGATGGTTTTAATTAGTTCTATACAATTGACCGGCTTCCTCTTCTTACCTGGAAGACTTTGTGCGTTTAAAAAGTCTTTTTAGATTTATTTTCTTCATATAATTCATAAATCTTTGAATCACATGACTGATTTCATTGTTCATTTTATGTATTTTGGAGATTTTTCCCCTCCTTTGATGAAATTATTAAGTTGAAAGAAAAAAAAACAGTACTAAAGTCTTTTTTGTCAACATGATCAAATCATCTAAATACTGGTGGGATTACGGTGTTATGCGATTCCATAAATCAAATAAATCAAATTTCAAAAAAATTATATAAATTAGTATTTAGTCACTTTACCAAACCTACTTTTTATGGTACTAAGGTCATGTCTATTTGCCCAGTTGCTCTTAATCTGATGGTTATGATGATCCAGTTAATGATTTGGTATTTAGGTTTGATTCTTACCCGTTATATTATAGTAACTTAAAAAAAAAATTGATATGTATTTTACACTTTAGATCAAGTTTTGTTGATCCAGTTATTCAAATAAAAAGTCGTATCTCTTTCGTGATCGTTGGCAAAAAAAAAAGACAATAAAAACTATTATACGCAAAGATTATTGCCTTATAATATAGTCTTTGACCAAAGATGTAAAATGATTGAGTACTTTATTAGTTTTGAATCTTACTGTAGCTTATGACTACTTAAGTAGACAAATTAAAGACATATTTGTTTCCGACTATAACCAGCAACTACGATTAAAAATTTAGTTTTTTTTCGTTTGACAGTTATTGCGATCAATTGCTACAACTAGTTATTATATTGTTTATTTCGCATTTGCAGCGACCATTAATTTTTTCTTTAATATAACATTTATTATTAAAATATATATATATATACTTATAAAAATAAAAAAATTTGTATGTTAATTTAAATTATAAAATTTTGATATTTATTTAGAAAAAATACATTCAAAAATTTCATGAAAATTAAATAACAAATATTACCACATTCATATATTATTTATCAAAAATATATTTATACACAATTAAAATCAATTTTTTAAAGTTTAAATGTTTTTTTAATATTTGTAAATTTTATTTTGTTATATATATATATATATATTTTATATTTATTCGATTATTGTATTTTATAATTTTATTGTTATTATTTAAAATTTAAATTTTATTTATTTAAATTTATTTTAAATTATTTTTTAATAATTTTTTTTTGTCGCTATTATTGTTCGTTTGTTAATCGTTAGTCGCTAGCGATTAATCGCTAAACGAACGATCATAAAATGAATAATTTTTTGTTGCGGTGGCTAACGACCACCAAACATGTTGCCAAAGTACAATGAATAGTTGAGATACTATCATAGGAAAGAATCACATTCAATTTCAACAATAAAGAATGAAAAGTTAGTCAATATGCCTTAATAGTCTTGACTCTTGACCAGAAAAGGTTAATGGATTATATATTTGTAACTTGTTCAAAATTTCAATCACAATAAATCAGTATGTTTTCAGAAATATGAAATTTTGTAGCTTAATAATGAAATTGATAATAAATGCAGACTAAATAAAGAATAACATAATAACTTTTCGTTAATTTGTTGCCGTATCTGTTTTGTATGCAATCTGAAGAGTCAAGAAGTTTTGACATTATAAAAGCCAACCTTGAAACTAGAAATGACTCACACTATCATTTTTTATTTGTTTTAACATAATATCAAATAACAAAATAAATACTTTCATGAACTTATGGGCAATATTTGTAGTGTTATTACAAATTCAAATCTCAATGTCTCAATCATCAATTCAGTCTCCTCAAGAAACTAACCTGATACAACACCTATGCAAAAGTAACCGTTACCAAACCCTATGCATCTCTACTCTCAATCATGACCCAAGAAGCAAAACCTCTAATCTCCAAGGTACTTCATATAATCAAATATCAATTTTTTTGCATTTTCCCTTTCCCTTTCTTTTTGTCATTTATCTACTAATAAGGATTTGTGTGATATCTATTTGAGAAGGGCTTGCGTCGATCGCTTCCGATGCAACGACAAAGAAAGTAAACGAGATGTTACAATATTTGATTTCAGTCTTAAGGAAGATCTCATAAGATCGTGCCGCCTTCGAGAAATATGGAACTTGCGTTGATCAGGACTATGGTGCAGCAGTTTGTGTCAACTAATTTAAAGACTAAGAAATATTATCAGGCGATTTTTAACATGAAAGACGTTTTGTCAGTTCCTGGTGATTGTGAGCAACAGTTCGCTGGAAAATCACCCGAAACCGCACGTAATAAAGCTGTTCATGATATCGCTGATATGACTTCTGATATATTCAAAACTTTTTTGCATGCTAATTAAATTTTGATTCATATTTCAAAGGAGAAATGAATAAATATTTTTTATGAAAAGGAATACCAATTTTTTTTCACCAATAATATCTTTGCCATTATTTTATAAGAGAATGATTGAGAAACAAAATGAGAAAAGAGATTCATACTCTTGCCAATTATAATATTGATATTTTAGTAAAATAATTGGATCAAGAAAATTCTTTCTACAAACTAAATCTCAAAACATCTCCAATGATTTACTCTATTTTTTCTTTAAAAATAAATTTCTCTAAAAATAGAGAAGGGTTTGCTTCAATGATTTATTTTATTTTGTACTCTAAATAAATATTTTAATAATATTTTGTTTTACTAATTTATAAGAGATCTTTTTACTATACAAATTAACATATTTTACTCATTTATATTATATAGTCAAATACCAAAATTAGTAAAATCATAATTTATTTAAAACAAAAATTTCATTAATAAAATAAACTGAAACAAATAAAAATATTTTTTTTATTTTAACATCATTATTACCGTAATTCTCCCACTAATGATCAACTAATGCATTTCGAAAGTGAAATTAAAAGCTTCTTTGTCTTTGATTTGTCTATATCGAACTAGAAACTCTTGAAATCAAGTATTTTCATATTATGTTGTTTCGATTTCTAAATGTGGAGTTTCTCCTTCGACTTCTATTATCATGTTATGAGAAATTATATATGTAGTTATTCTTAATAATATTTCGTAGATTTTAATAATTTAGTTAGTTTTAATAATATTGATAATTAAGTTCTTATTATATATATTTTGATCATATAATTTTGAACAAGTTTAAAATAATAATACAATAAAAATTAAAGGAGCATTTTGTAAAGAAAAAGTTTTACTCTAAAAAATAAAGAAATAAATAGAATACTCCAAATTTGGAATAAAACATAGAGATTTCTATTTTTAGAGCAAGATTGAGCACCATTGGAGAAACTTTTTCTTTAAATATAGAGTTTAGAGTGGGATTTAGAGTACCATTGAAGATGCCCTTATAAACTTCAAATTTTATCACACGTAACTACACAATTGTTTTCAAATGATTTTTTTTGTCAATTTTATGATTTCTAGTAATTAGAGAACAAAGCCAACTAGTTAGCGAAAAGTCTACAAATGATATATCTCGAAAAAACCTTTTAGCACACCTTCATTATCCTTAGATCATCTCTAATGTATTCTTATATTTTTTACTCTAAAATAAAGGAATTCTATAATAAAG
Organism: Lepidium didymum; assembly: GCA_963920545.1. NCBI lineage: Eukaryota > Viridiplantae > Streptophyta > Magnoliopsida > Brassicales > Brassicaceae > Lepidium > Lepidium didymum. The sequence continues at coordinate 7,290,780 of OY986979.1, read as the reverse complement.
GCGTGTTTTACTCCAATGTATTCCTCTAAATCTTACTCTAAAAGAGAATATTCTCAGTATATTCTATTTTTACTCTAAGAAAGTCACCTCTAAAATAGAGAAAAAAAATAGCATTCCGCTATTTTAGAATAAAAAATAAAAGTAAATTGGAGTTAATTTACTCTAAAATAATATTTAGAGCCAAAAATAGAACTGGGTTGAAGATGCTCCGAGCAAACTCAGGCATGATATTGCCATATAACAACCTCGAAGTCTGAGTTGCGTGGCCATTGGTCAAGATCTCCCATGATGGCTAAAACGTTTTATCAAGAGATCGTAAAGATGAAAGGCTCATTCTGATTTCACAAGCCTCATGCGAAATTCGTCTACTCCATCATGAAAGCAAATCCATCTGAGAGAAACAATCTGAAGTTTTCCAAAATCCATTGACATAGCATCCATGCACCCATAGCCCGTAAAGACTTGTGATACTGTCAGAAATCATGTTTGAGTGGGATCATGTATCCAATGTTCTTCTGCAAGTTTCATCTGAGCTCCACCTTTAACTTGAAATTTACCTCTGATTCTACTAACCTTACCACTTCTCCTATATCTGAATCCCCATTCGAGAATTTATTGTCATTTCGGTTTCTAACATGATTGAACTTTTTGAAGTTCTTAATATTCTTTTTTTCTTTTCAATAAAATATTTGTAATTAGATTTCCTTTCAATAAAACATTTCATCGGTTTTAAGCTTCTGTGTGGTAAAGGTTAGAGAAATCACACATGTCTACCAACTCAGTTTTAATCATCAGATACGTCACTTGAAATATAACACTTGGCACCATGTTTAAGATTTTTTGTAACATTTTGTTGTGATTGACTTGTTTTATTGTAATTGCTAAATTATTGAATAAAGTCTCTTAATAACCCAAAAAAACATGCATAATGGGTTTCACATATAGCTCATTAGGTTTGGCATATCCCAGAAAATTAAGTTTAAGGCCCACACAGATTTGAACATCTTCTACTCGAAAACCAAAGAAAAAACAAAAAACATCTTCTACTCGCACATGCTGCACGTGTGTTTCCTCAAAGTAAATAATTTTGTAAGCAAATAATATATTTTTTCTGGGCTAAATATCTTTTATTTATTTATTATTATTTCTGTTTTATTTTCAACCATGCGGCATATCTGCATATTTAAACCATCATACGAACCGTTCGATTTGATGCCATCTCATCAATCCAAGTAGAGTTTATACTGAACGGCTGAGATTGAATTTCAGATGTTCTACTGCTAAAGCTGGTTCGAACCTTCTGTTCTCTCCATCTCTTGTGGAAAGCTTCTGAAACATAATTCTCTTTGAAAATCTCAAAAAGTTTTGGTTGTTCGGGAAGATGATACCTGTAAAAGATGACAAGGAAGAGGAACGTGTTGTTCAGGTTCTGAGCGACGACGACGACAGTGAAGTGGAAGAAGCCAAAGACGAAGGTGAGGAAGTTACCGGCGACGACGATGAAAATTTTGACGGTGATGAGATATTCGAAGAAGACGATGATGTGCAGGTTTTGCAGTCCTTAGGTGGGCCTCCTGTAATGGATGATGAAGAGGATGAAGACGAAGATGACGATGATAATGATGATGATGACGACGACGACGAAGTGGTATGAAAATTTGTAATTCTATTTCAATATATGGATTTGATTTGAGCATCATACTTGAGAGAATATTATAGATCTAGGGTTTTCTGCCACTCTTCATGTTTAATTTCACTCTTAATCTTCGTATATTAGCTCAGTTTTTTCCGGTGAAGATTAGATCTGGTTTTAATACAGCAACTCCATAAAACAGTGAATTGTCCTGGAAAATTTTATGTTGAAGTCCAGAGTATGGTTTATCCTTTGCTCCCGAATCAGATTTAGGGTTCTAGTCTTTTTCTTCCTTGATTAAAGTCAAAACTAATAACTTTGGTCCGATCAAGTTCTTATCTTTGTGCCTTTCTGTTGGGTGCTTGTCCTTTTAAAGTCTGTTTGTTCTGTTCGTTACCTTGATGATTAACAGAAGTCTTTAAAGGATCCAACTGAGAAGTAAATTATGCATTTTTCTTTTTGTTGCAAGTGTAACTCCAGATTATAGAACATGTGTGGTTTGCTCATATTGCATTCAAACTGTGTAGGAGGATCTCGGGACCGAGTACCTAGTGAGGCCTGTTGGTGAGGTTGAAGATGATGAGGCAAGTGATTTTGAGCCTGAAGAGAATGGCGTAGATGAAGACTTCGATGAAGAGGATGAAGAAGGAAGTGTTGATGAGGACATCAGTATGAGTGCTGGCAAATCTGAGCCTCTGCCCAAGAGGAAAAGGGTTGCTAAAGACCACACTGCACAAGGAGATGTGACTGGTGATGACACTAGGCCTTCTAAACGGTAGTTCTAACTTCGAACTGACCTCAGTCCACGAAAGAAGTCGGAACTGGATCTGAATTTACAGCATTTGGATCATTTGTCGGGTTGATGTAGTTTTTAATTTAGTTGTAGTGCTACTTAGAACTTCTATGAATGGTTGACTTGTTTCTTTATGTTCCCTGATACAGCTTCAAACAAGTCAAGTGTTCAGTGATTTTCTTTAGAAAGGAAGAATTTAGTTTCTCGTGACCCTATTTTCTTCATTTTATACTTCTAAGAATGTTAATATAAGTAAGATAAACAACTTTTAATGTTTGTTGTCAAAAAAAAAAAACAACTTTAAATGTTATGTGTGACCCTATTATTTCAAAACATGATTCAAAAAACTAAAGAATCAAGAGACATCCCTAACCTCTTACGTTAACTGTTTCCCGGATTTCTCTTGTGGCATTATTTGACTGGTCCTGTTCTTCCTGTCCATCAGTCCCATCTTCTTCTTCTTCATCATCTTCATACACCACCATAACGACATTACCATCATCATCTACTTCGTACTCTATATTATCACCATCTTCAACTCCATCTTCATCTTCATCAAACTCTTCCTCTTCATCATCAAATTCATCATCGTTCATACCTGCCCGAACAGAGTGAAACTCCGGAGGTGGCGGGCAGTCTTCGGTGATGGCCTCATCACGTTTCATCACGAGATGCCTAATCACCCTCTCATCACTATCTAACAGTCCCTTGAATTCGTTCAAGTATTTCGCCTCTATCTCAAAGTTCATCAGTATATAGTGCGCATTCTCTGCCTTCTGTATTTTGTATGCCAGTCTACGCATTCCCCAATCACTAAATCTCCAAACTATCCCCTTCTTCTCCTTTAGGAATTCTGAATATCAACCAACTTAATTTACATACAAGTTTCACTACGGCGATAACTATATAAATTGGTATAGTTTGGATTTTGGTTTCTATACATCAGTTTTGCATGAAATCTAGTGAGAAAACTACAAAGCATAAGAAGGGAAGATGCTTCACCTTGTATTTTCTGATTGACGCTTTCAACCTCCTCAGCATGTTTTTCATGAATCAAGTAAACCACCTCATAATGCCTCACTGCACAAACATAGGTTTATACATAGTTATGCGGAGTGATATTAATATTATATATCACAGAATCCATGACTTTCTCTCTGCACCTCATAGTTATGTAAAGTATCAAGGTTTGGTCATATCGTAAGGTAAGCTTCCAACCATGTAAAGAAAATATTATGCGCAATTCAAATTCCAAGTTCCTCTACTAAGTTAAGATTTCCATATCCTATGTCGTATATTATCATTATTCTTCTTAAAATTTGCGATTTTACACAAGAAATCCTTTTTTCGAAGAACTGGACTTCACAGATTTAGCCAGGAGCAAGAACATGTGCAATGCAAGCTAATAAGGATATATTTTCACTGTTTCAACTTTCAAGCACTAAGTCTAAATTAAAAAATTAACATGAAAACCAATAAAAAGTCAAGATTTAAAAGTTATAAAGAAGATGAACTTACTCCTTTCCTCATTCAAGTCACTCTGAAGCTGAAAGTCCAGAAACTCATATAGCTCCTCTGTGAAAATTAAGAAGATAACAAACAATTTTACAAACCAGATACAGAAACCAACAAGCATATATTGCTGTAGTATATATAATCACTTACTCTCTTCAGCATCAGCAAACTCGGGAAGTAAATCGCCTTCTTCGTCGATCTTCTTCTGCAAATCCAATCCATAAAATAAACAATTACACAAATTCAACCTCAATAATGAACCAGAAACGGAGGATACCAATAATTGTTACTATCTTAATCCGCCAAATATTATTTAACATCAATTCCATATATTCTTCTAAATCAGCCACCGATTAAGAAAATGAAACCTCTTTGAGAAGAATGGATTCAGGAAAAGGACCAGTGGCTTCATCAGGTGTAGCGGAAAATCTATGATTGTCATCTTTCTTGCTTTTCTTCTTTTTCGCGGCCGCGACCAAAGGAATAGATTTAGATCCTCTGCGGCTGAGACTAGGATTGAGACACACGCGTGAAGGGTTGATAAACGAACCGAGACCGTCAATTCTGAGCCTGAGAGACACCAGAGACGAAGAGGTGTGCAGGAGTGACTCCATTGGAGAAAGGTCACGGTGCAAAAGAATTGGAGGGGGGGAGGTTATGGATATCTTGTAATTTTAGTTTTTATCTCTTATTTTTTAAATTTTATATAGAAAAAATTATAGATATTAATATAAAAATAATACTGTGATGAATCGATAAAAACAAATGGATCGAAGTTAGTTAATTCTTGAATTCTTTTTGAGTTGGACTAAACAAATTTAGGATTCTTGGGATTTAGTGATTTCTGGAATTGAAATCTAGAAAATTAAACTATTAATTGGGTATCAGAGTAAACGTAGATTTGTTAATTAGAATGAACCGTAAGTTTAAAACACCCTTACGAATGCTTTGATCAAATTATGGTTTGTTTGATAAAAGTCAAATGGATAGAGTAATCGTAAGGATGTATATTAGTTTTGAGTAATATTAATCCATTAAGTTTTGTATAATTAAAAGCACCAACAGTTTGATTTAGTGCTGTACGTTGTTAAAGTTATGATGGAATTTTAATTATATATAGTAAGGATTATAGGATTCATTATTCGCATGAAATGTTGATGTGTGACTCTTATGAAAAGAGATTGCTTCATGAAGAAAGTAATTGTTATATAAGAGTTTCATAAAAAATAAAAAATAATCGACGTTACCGTGTATATGAGATTTTTTTTTTTTTGTCAAACAATTAGATCGATAAGATTCAATCCATAGCTTAAAGTCCAACCTTAAAATCTTTTTTTAAGCTACTATAATGTAGCAGATAAAAATCGAATTCTGATACCAAATCATTAGTTGGATCGTCATAATCATCAAATCGTATCGAGTCATTAACATATGAATTTATTAGAATTATAAAGTAATTGATTTTAAGGAGGATTAATGATTCTGTAAGTAATTAAAGGATCATTATTTTCACATCAATTACATAAGAGAATTTTAATGAATACTAAGGAAAATGTCCTTAATGTATAATTGTCTTAAGAAGTCATAAAGTTAAGATTTCCTGGATTGATATTATATACGTATGATATATATATAAAAATATAAGGATGAATAAAATGTTAACACATTATGGATTTATCCATTAAAGTCTACAATGTTACATGTTAGTCATTAAAATGGTCTTATGCGTAATATTAAAGTGAAATTATTAATTGATCATGATAAAGAGATGTTAAAATGATAATAAATTTTTTAGTGATGAGTTATTTTATTTTCTATATCTTGGAAGATCATCCATTGGATATAGTAAATAATATGAAAAGAATTAGTCATTTATCATTAGAGTAGAGTCGGTAGTGTGTTTTGCTCAAATGTATCATATCTATTAGATTAGTGGTGTGATTTGATTAATTATAAAAGTAATAAAATAGCATTAATTAAGTATGTGTAATTTGAGTATTGCCCGAAGTTGCTTAAATACATGTTTTAGAATTTATAATTTAATTTAGGAATTTGTATAAAAGTCTCAAAGTATTAACGGGTAAGCATGTATAATTGCTTGCAGCTTCGACAAATGTGTTTGTATCTGCTAACTCTGTCATTAAGTATAACAGGCAAAATTATGAGGAATTGTCTAAACAGATCCGGTTTACATTGGGTGTATTGTCATTGACCATGCGATCCTCATAGATGAGGAACCCTCAACCATTACAAATAATAGCTCTGCAGCCGATAAGTCTCGTTATGAGACTTGAGAGCAATCCAATAGATTGAGTCTGAACCTCATAAGGTTGACGATGGCAGAAAGTATTAAGTCATTTATGCCTAAGACAGAGAAAGCAAGGGAATTCATAATGAAAATTAAGGAGTGTTCACAATCGAATTTGGCCGATAAATCGATCGTTGGAAGTCTTATGAGTGAGCTTACTACGAGAAAGTTTGACTAGTCTAAGCCAATCCAAGATCATCTAACGCACATGTCTAACTTGGCATTAAAGTTAACGGCCTTGGGAATGAAAGTTCATAAGCCTTTCTTGATCCAATTCATCATGAATTCTCTGCATGTTGAGTATAGCCAGTTCCACGTGAATTATAACACGATCAAAGAAAAATGGAACTATCATGAATTAAAGGCTATGCTCATTCAAGAAATGGCAAGATTAAAGAAGAGGCAAGATTAAAGAAGATGAAAGACGAAGTAGCTCATCTCGTAGACCATGGAAGTGCCAGCAGCAACAAAAAGAAATGAAGTATTAAGGACAAAAGAAAGGATAAAAGTTTTATGAAACGACCCGAAAGTCAAATCCAGAAAGTAGCAAAGTGTTTCTTTTGCAATAAAGTGGGACACTTCAAGAAAGATTGTCCGAAAAAAAGGCATGGTTCAATAAGAAAGGTATGCAATATTTATACGTTTGCTCTGAATTGAACCTAATTGAAGTGCCCAAAAATACTTGGTGGTTAGATTCTGGTGCATCTACTCATGTTTCTAATATTGAGCAGGGATACAGTTCGATCCAGCCCATAAGAGGAACTGAACGGTATTTGTTCATGGGAAACCGGATGAAGGCACGGATAAAAGACATTGGGACTTATAAATTGATCTTTGACATTAGTTGTCACATTGATCTTGAAGAGTGTCTCTTTGAACCTGAATGTGTTAGAAATTTTGTTTCTGTTAATAGGTTGGATAATTTAGGTTTTAATTTCGAGTTTGGACATGGTGCTTTCTCAATGTACCAAAATGGTTACTTTATAGTAGTGGTACTTTGTTTGATTCACTTTACAAGTTTAACCTCGATGCAAAGTTTTCTGAATCCTTGTTTAATGTTGAAAATGAAAGCATAAAACATAATGCATCTAACGAAAGCTCAGATTTTTTGTGGCATCAAAGATAAGGTCACATTTTCTAAGAAAGAATTATGAGGTTGGTAAAGAATGAAATCCTTCCTCAGTTGGATTTTAGTGATCTAGATGTGTGTGTAGACTGCATTAAACGAAAGCAGACTAAACACATAGTAAAGAAACCGACCATAAGAAGTACTCAACTTCTTGAGTTAATACACACTGATATTTGTGGTCCTTTAGATGCTCCATCTTGGAGTGGTCAAAAGTATATCACCTTTATTGATGATTACTCACGTTATGGGTATACTTATCTACTGCATGAAAAGTCTATGTAGAAAGGCAATTGGAAAAAAAAGTGAAGATTATGAGATCTGATAGAGGTGGTGAGTATTACGAGAAATTTGATGAAAATGAACAATGTCGTGGTCCATTTGCAAAGTTTCTTGAAATTAGAGGTATTTATGCACAATACACAATGCCTGGTACCCCTCAGTAGAATGGTGTAGCTGAAAGGTGGAATCATAATTTAATGGATATGGTTAAGAGTATGTTTAGTATTTGCTCATTACCCATTTCATTGTGGATATATGCATTAAAGACTGCAACGTATATGTTAAATCAGGTTCCTAGTAAGGGAGTTCCTAAGACTCCTTATTAACTGTGGACGGGGAGGAAAACTAGCTTAAGACACTTATGTGTATGGGGTTGTCCAGCAAAAGTAAAGCCATATAATCCACATGAAAAGAAACTTGACTCTAAAACTGTCAGTAGATTTCTCATTGGCTATCCAGAAAAGTCAAAGGGGTATGTATTTTATTGTCCTGACCAGAGTACAAGAATAGTTGAAACCGAGCATGCTAGATTCATTGAGAATGGACAAACTAGTGGGAGTGGCGAACTAAGAAAAATGGACATTAAAGAGGTTTAAGTTGAAATCCTTCACTTGTTGTTGTTCCTATTGTTGTAGTAGAGTCAAATGACACAATAGAACAACACGATAATATACCAATCCCACTAGATGAGGATGCGTCAATGAAACTGTCACAATTCAAAAAGATAGTAATATACCACATGAACCTTTAAGGCGATCTGTAAGGGTTAAAAGATATGCTAGACCAGATGACTATATGGTTTACGCTATTAAAAGTGAATGTGATTTAAGCATTGATGAAGACCCGAACACATTCCAAAAAGCTATTAAATGTGTCAATTCTGAAAAGTGGTTAAATGCCGCGAAAGAGTAAATAACCTCCATGGGTGTTAATAATGTTTGGGACTTAGTAAAGATTCATGATGGTTTCAAAATTGTTGGTTCCAAATGGGTCTTTAGGACTAAACACGACTCGAAAGGTAACATTGAAAGTTACAAAACTCGCCTTGTTGCAAAAGGTTTCACCCAGAAAGACAATATTGACTATAAAGAAACCTTCTCTCCAGTATCTAAGAAGGATTCTCTAAGAATTGTTCTGAGCTTGGTGGCTCATTATGATTTAGAGCTTCACCAAATGGATGTGAAAACCACTTTTCTTATATGGACCAACCTGAAGGGTTTGAGGCCACATGAAAAGAACATATGGTGTGTACGTAAGCTGAAAAAGTCAATATATGGACTGAAACAAGCTTCAAGACAATGGTATGTAAAGTTCAACGATATCATTACGTCATATGGATTTGTAGAGATCATCGTTTATCAGTGTATCTACATTAAGGTCAGTGGGAGCAAATTTGTGATTTTGGTCTGGTATGTTGATGACGTATTGCTTGCTGCAAATGACAAGAGCATGTTGCAGATATTAAAAAATATCTCTCTAAGAACTTTGAAATGAAAGATATGGGTGAGACATCCTTTGTGATCGGAATAGAAATAATTCAAGATATATCACAAGGAGTGTTAAGTTTATCTTAAAAAGATACATCAATAAAATTTTATAGAGATATAGAATGGAAATTGCTCCGCATGACAGATTCAGAAAGGAGACAGATTCAGTAAAATGCAATGTCCTAAAAATGAATTAAAGCATAAAGAAATGGAAAGAATTCCCTATGCATCAGTGATTTGGAGTTTGAACTATGTTCAAACATGTACTCGGCCAGATATCAGCTTTGTTGTTGGTATGTTGGGTCGATATCAAAGTAACACCGGAATGGACCACTGGAAAGCTGCAAAGAAAGTTCTCAGGTACTTGCAAGGCACCAAAGAGTTCATGCTTACATATAGGAGGTCTGATGACCTTGATGTCATCGGATATTAAGATTCTGATTATGTCGGATGTGTCGATAGCAGAAAATCAACATTCGGCTATGTGGTATTATCTGGAGAAGCAATATCTTAGAAGAGTGGAAAACAGTCTGTCATTGCTACTTCCACTATGGAAGCCGAATTTTTGGCATGCTTTGAGACCAGAATTCAAGCATTGTGGCTGCGGAACTTTATCTCAGGACTTGGAATTGTTGACAGTATAGCCAAGTCGCTGAGAATTTATGTGCTCCTATTAGCTTGAGGAGCAATATCTTGGAAGAGTGGAAAGCAGTCTGTCATTGCTACTTCCACTATGGAAGCCGAATTTGTGGCATGCTTTGAGACCACAATTCAAGCATTGTGGCTGCGGAACTTTATCTCAGGACTTGGAATTGTTGACAGTATAGCCAAGTCATTGAGAATTTACTATGATAATTCCACAGCAGTCTTCTTCTCTAAGAATGACCAGTACTCGAAAGGTGCTAAGCACATGGAGTTAAAGTACTTGTCTATGAAATAAGAAGTACAAATTCATAGATTTTCATTTGAGCATATAAGGACGGATATGATGGTAGTGAATCTGTTAACTAAAGGAGTACCACCCAAAACGTTCATTGGTCATGTAGAACATATGGGTGTTATAGATAAGATCTTGCTTTTCTGATTGTAATATATATGATCATTACGTTTATGAAACTACGAATTCAATAAAGGAAAATTTATGTTTTATTCTACATGGTATCATCAAAGTATATGTATACAATTTAAATTTATGGGTAATATTTGAGAATTAAAGTTTTTTTCAATATTGAAAAAAAACGTTAAAGTTAGAATTGGTTTGTGATACATGGAAAGGAACTTGTCGTTAAATGACGGACAACCACCATCATTCAATCAAATCTGATTTTATTAATTAAAAGGTCAATAAATTTGATATAAAGGTGCACATTATGGATATTAAATATTAACTCAACGCAACGGTCAAGTGAGAGAATGTAAGAATGTTTTCTATTATGTGTGACCGATAGCGTTTACGGTTTAATATTGAAAATTCAAGTTTATATTAAAATTATGGATACTAATATAAAAGGCGATACCATGATGAATCGGTTTCGTTTACAAAATTAGATTCGAGTGTATTGATAATCCTTCTCTCTTACTTATTATATTAAACAATTATCTTTAAGAAATGTATATAGGTGTGGGAAGATGTAGACGTGTTACATTTTGGTAACATGCAACTACAACAATCTTCTCTTATTATAAGTTCTCTACATCTCTCTCCTTGTAGATGATGACTACACCTTCGTGAGAAAGAAATTTATTACAGAGCAACATAAGGATAGATATTCCATCAATCATCCTAGAAAAGAAACTAAAAAGTAAAGAGAGGAGAAATCAAAAGATCAAGAACATCGAATTCAATCTCTACATCCATAAAAGCAAATGGATCAAGGCTAGTTAATTCTTGTATTCTTTTTGAGTTGGATTAACAAATTTAGGATTCTTGGGATTTAGTGATTTCTGGAATTGAAATCTAGAAAATTAAACTATTATCTTATTGCTCTCATTGCCGATTCCATTATTTGCCTCTCGATCTTAAAGATGACTTCTTTAAGACTACCACAAATATAATTACCATTTCATCGATATGATAGACTAGATGTTTTGATTCTTTAAATTTTTCGGATATGGGACCAATTAATGGGGTCAACCTTTTGTATCTCTGAATAATTTTCATTCGATGAATTATTTAGCTGGTTGAATGTAACATATGTTGTTTTCCATATCCGAATTCAACATTTGCATCAACATTATGTTTTTTGACCAGGTTCGTACATTCATGTGTACTTGTTGACCATGATCATAATTATTGTAGGGAGTATAGTGGCAACAACTAACAAGTAACATGACATTTGTTGTTGGCTTTATTATATAATCTTTTGGTACTCAGCAAAGAAAAAGCAGTAGAGAAGAGAGTAGAATATGGTGATGAAATCTAGGGGATTGAGGGAAGTTGTTGCTCGTTAAGAAAGGAACGGAAAAGCACGAGAGCTTCTTCAGGTTTATTGAGAGGAACCAAGTGTCCCGCTCCTCTTACTGTTACGAACGTTAATCCTTCCTCGTACTTCGTTATCCTCCCACCCACCTTCACAAAATAATACTTATGCACAAAGTTAATTTTTCATTAATAGAAATGGACATTTCGATCACAAAGTATATTAATTAATTCCATAATAAAACGTAACCTGATGATTGTGGAACCAAGAACGCCACTCGGTTTTGACCGAAAGTCCTAAAGCTTCAACACAATACCGACTTCCGATCACCGGCACTCTCCCGTCCGCATCCCCACTGTTCCATTTATAATAGATTATTTTATAATTCCATTCATTTTTCTTAATTCTACTATTGGTTTTCGGGATATCTCTGAATCGTCTGACTAATTCCAGACTACGAAAAACAATACCTATTAATTAATTATACAATTGTTTTCATCAGTAGTTTATTCACTACACAGCTAATTAATTATGCAAATAATTTCGTAATTATACATATCTAGATGTATATCCAAAAGCGACATACGTACGAGTTTGGTGTTGTAATAAATACTAGTTATCACAGTTTCTTCGGTAGATTACTTCGTGAATCTCGTGTTATATATTTACGGTTACATATATACTTAGGAACTTTTAATATTTTGTTTCTAAAATTACCATATAGATTTATTCGAAAAATATCAACAAATATGTTTTTATAGTCTATGAGAATATATATATATATATATATATATATATATATATATGCCTTACCTGGCATCCAAAATGTGTAGAACTATTGCAAAGTTATTTTTATTAATAAAAATTTTAAGTTTTTTTTTTTTTGAATGAAAAGAATAATTAGTAAGTTGGGAAAAGTTTTGAGTACCTATAAACCCAAATCTTGAGGCCAGCTTTGATGAGCTTACTGTACGTAGGCAACATTGAGGAGACTGTAAAATGGTATGTTTGCAAAATCGCATCACTGTGATTATCACAATTTAAAAACATATTAATTCCACATTTTAGCATACATATATAGAATATTCAAACTTATTTTCTATAAACGTACTTACTTGCAAACTTGCCATCTTGCTACATTTTGTGTAGTGGCATGAAGAGACGATCGAACATCAACCCTATTGAAATATTTTTCAGCGTAATTAGAATAACAAGGATCGTATCCTTCAAACCATTTCACTCTCTTGAACCAGTCTTTGATCGCCGGTGGCTTATTATTAGCTCCGGAACCTAAGAAGGAAGCTCCTCGTGATGATGAGCTAGTAGAAGCTTGGCATTTTGGAGCATAAATGTTGTAGATATCGATCTCTTTGTATTTTGCAAACAATGTGCTCATGGCGACATTGCAGGGTTCTGACCAATTAGAAGACTTGAAGTCGCAGTTACGTTTTGCGGAGTCATATAGATTGTCGGAGATCACTGCGTGGCTCCATGCATATTCTAGAATCCCTTTGTTATCGTACTCATCGTCCGTCAATGGATTTCCCACCTATATTCACAAATATTCAGAAGTTAACTTTTATTGTTTTAATTATGTTTTTTCAGAAACCTTTATACAAAAAACAAATTCAGAAAAGAATAACATGTGTTGCAATTTTCTTCTATTTCAGAACTATTATTTATATATATAAATATCCTAACTTCTAATTGTTCACCTCCAAATATGGGTGAGAAATATGTCAAATTCATTGTATCGAAATTATGTATAACAACAAGACAATTCAGTTATATGGTCATAAAGGTAGAAAACCGTTTTGGTGAGAAAACATCTCACCAATTTTGGACCTAATATCATACTAGAAATTATAAAGTTCCAACTAAAAACTAAGCGATGATGGGTCGAAAAGCTCATAAAATATATAGCAAGATATTGTACTAATAATTAAAGATTATTTTGAAAAGCAAGACATTGGTATAAAATGTACCATGAAGCCTTTGAGATTGATGATAGAATCCTTTGGTTTAACTTTGTTTCGATCATATATAAGCTCAGCTAGCTGAGGTGCGTAGTGACCTGTAAAGTGTATAACACATACCTTATTAATAAATTAAGGTTTCATATTTTTTCGCATGCTTTTGTACTTGCTTAATTAATAGACCATACTCATATATTATAAAAAAAAATTAGAGAGAAAAGGCAAAAATTCGAGAAAATAATTAAATAGAGTGTAATTAATTAAGCTCACCGGCGTAGCTTTCACCAGCTATGAAGAAATCACGAGACTTATATTGAGGATACCTTGCAAACCAAGCATCCATGAAGTTGTATGCATCTTCCGCTGTACAAAACATCTCAAATTATTTTCAATCAAACATCTAAAAACAAATTGTATTAAAGTTGACCATTTTTCTTACCAACGAAAGCGTCGTTGAGGTTGTCTAAATCGGAAGATACGTTTGTGTACGAAAACCCTACTCCAACTGGTGATTCTAAAAACAACATATTTGCTTCTGCAATTTAAGCAAAAATATTCGTGAATTAGGTACAAAGCTAGCTTAATTCTCGGTTTCTTAAAGCGTCACAAAATTTTATATTTTAAAACCACAAAGAAATCAAAAACCTTGGACCCAAGAGTATTGGTTAAAAGTAAGGCTTGTCCCATTCTCAACAACACGAAAAGGTCCTAGTTCAGATGCTGCTCCATATCCAATAGATGAGCATCCAGGACCTGCATCATATGATCATATACGTAAATATTATGTTTTTTTTTTGTCAACTGGATCGACAAGGTCCGATCTATAGTCTAGTCCAATCCCTAAAATTCCTATTTAATCTACCAACTTGTAGGGAAGAGAAAACGAATCCTAGATGTCATAGTCATTAATTGGATCATCCTAACCACCAGACTGAGAAGAACTCCGCACGTAAATATTATGTTCTAATAAATTCGAACAATTAATATATATAATAAAGTGATTAATTAATTAGTTACCTCCATTGAGCCAGAGAACTAGAGGTCTTGTTGAAGGAGATTCAGACAAAGCTTCAAAGAACCAGAAGAAGAGTGATCGTGTATTTTCGTGGTTGACGTTAACATAACCTGAGAACTGAGAGATCTTTGGATTCAATGGTTGTTCTGGAAGATTCACTACTTTGGCTGAATTTTGTGCTTCAATATTATGATCTTGATGACGTAATGATACCAACAATAATGAGATGATTAGCAGATAATTTAGTTTTCTCATCGGAGAAGTCAAATTCATCTCAGCTTATTTTTGGATTTGTCGTACGTGGTGTGTGTAGTGAATAATGAGTTATTGAGAGGATGTTGGTTGATTATATAAAGTGAAGTATGTGGCCTCACATGTTAAGGATAAGTTTTTACAATTCTTATTTTATTTTTAGTGTCAAAATCGTAATGGATGGAAGCTGAATGTGCCACTTCTGAGTTGTGAACAATTCGTTTCATAATTCAAAAGTATTTTTGGTTCTAATAGAATTTTATTTCTCTCCATTTTGTATGTCTGTCAACAACTTGATCAGTAAAATCTCATCTACAATTCAAGTTCCCATACTACAAAATTTAAGAGATTGGATCGACAAAGTTCGATCCATAGCCAAAATTCTTCAATTGGAGTTTGTGGGATTCGAACTCAACACCCAGTACCAATCTAGATCATGAGCAAGCCAACTGGATCATCAATTTCTTGACAGATTATATACTTTTGAAATCAAATTCTAGTAAAAAAAATTATAGATATAAACATTTAACCATTTGATAAAAAGATATTTTTTCATTGTTTCGATTTTTTTTCTTTCTTGTATAGCTTGATTACAAACTAAATTAATAATTCCCAAGTTCAACCATAATTTAAACATAACAAAAATTTAATATTGATAGTATAAATGCCAAGGCTTTATCCTTATTCTGAATTTCTGATATCATATGCTTTAGAAGGATTGAGATGAGAGATGACAAGTGTTTGACTCCACTAAAAATATTATGTGATTTGCCACAAACTCACTAACTAGGAAGCAAAGTCAATGATGAGATTCCACTTTTACAACTTCATACGAGGCTTGGTCTCCTGTTCATTATTCATATGATGTTGCTTGTGAAATATTATATATCCAGAATTATTTATCTTGAAATAAGTCATCAGTGTTAAGAAACTTAAGATCTTGTGATATATGACATATTAATTAGGTAATAAGAGTCAAAGTAAGTATAAATTGGCCCAAGAGTGGCTTCTGTACGCACCTGATTACTTAATTGGGCCTCTATTGGCCCAACAACTATAATTACTCATAAGTCCTATTATCTTATTCCGTATAAAATGTAACTTTTGGATTACACAAAGCCTTTTTTAATTTTTCAATGGATAGCTGCAAAAAAAATGTTATGAGCCAAATCCAAACTTCTTATTGTATTGATGTCATTTTGATAGAATCTAGCAAATTATCATTTTTTAATCAACATTCACTTTATTTTTAATAATTAGAATGACAAGACCCAATCCAAACCAAAGCCTATATCCTAAACTTTTTTTTCCTTCTTCTTGTATCGGAGAGAAATCAAATCTCAGTACCTGAAAATTTATAAAGTAACCATTACTACTGGGTCACATGTCCTCGACAGCATATTATCATTAAAAACTTCTAAATATTTCAAAATCATTTGTTTTATGAGTTATTCCAGATATTATCGTTCAATACCTTTTTTTTTAGTTTCCTCATTTTTAACATGTAAAATATTCACTTTTAACATGTTTAAGAAGAAAAAAAAGAGAAAAATTGTGATGTTATGGGACGAAAACAAAAGTAAATAAAAAGGTTGGGCATAAAACGAAAGATTTCTGAAACATAGTACAAAGACAAGGGACATAAGAGGAAGGGAGGGATTGATATGGGCACAAAAAATACTATTACTATTATTCTTACTCCTCATAATTGTAGGGACCCTTTTGAGATATTAATACCTTGTCCTAGTTTTAAAATCTATTTGTTTTATAAATATTGATTCTTTTAAAATAATATATTCATAAAAAAATTAGAATAATTCATATCGAAATAGTAAATTACAAAAATTAAATTAAATATTGTTAAGAACAGGTGAACAGTGATACTGTCTTTTTACAAATCTCCTAGACACAAAGAATCAAAATTCCTCCATAAAATCAAGAAATAAGATAAAATCTCACTAAACTAGTTGAAAACCAAAAAAAATAGATGAAACGTTATCAAAATAGTGATTTTAATATCATCAAACTTATTATGACTGAAATTATTTTAGCATGAAATTATTTGAACTAAACTTTATGAGAATTTGAAAAAGAAATTGTTATAAATTCTCTAAACATCTGTCTCGGTACCTGAAGATGTATGTGAAACTAATTAGTTAATTAAGGAACACAGGCCACGGGATTCTTTTTTTGGCATTATGAATTTTGATATAATAATGTTAATAGCTATAGTATTTATTTAAATTACTATTTATTGCATTATTTTGACCAGATTATGTCTTAGGAGACTGTGATTCTCCCGCACGCCCACAAAGTTTCTATTTCCCACAAATCTCAGATTTTTCATTAACTATAATATTTGAACTAACCCTTTAACAAAAGATTCGATCTTCATTTGCATTCCTCCCTATAAGCTTTCTTTATTAGAGAAAAAAAGAGAGAAGAAGAAGAAACTTCTTACAAGTCATATATATTTGATTATAGGAAAATTATAAACTTTTTTTATTAAAAGAAAAACTATAAATACCTCAACTATTGATATATAAAAAAAGTGATTAGTAGTATAGTGTATGATTTTATTTTGAAAATTGAACTTAAATGTTTATCCCTAGAATTGAGGAATTCCATTTACCAAGATTCTCTTAATTTGCTCAAATTCAGTCTCTTTACCAATTAGTGAATAATTATGTTTAGCTAGGAAGCCTAGACCAGCTAGATTACATTAACAAAAACTAATTTAAAATAGCATTGCTATCAACGAAAATATATAAGTTTATGAATAAAATACATTTACCAAAAGTTGACGAAAAAAAAAGAAGAAGTTAAAACTTGAGAGTTGACTTTGGTTTCGTTAAGGACCAAAAGAAGCTGTGCTGCTAAGGAAAAAGGACCACGTCCGGGCAGAACGGTCAGGTGTTCGGGCAGAGTGCTCCTTGAACATCGCACTGATGACGTCAACAAGTTTACATAAAAAAGCTTGTTTCGGGCAATGATAACGTCACTATCGCTCGCAAAGGTCTATTTGGGCCCCGGCCCACGAAGCTTATTTATTTATTATCTATTTTATTTTTATTTAATCTTTATCATTGCTTCGCCTTATAACCTCTCTCCTTCACTTGATACCTCACCCTTTCACTCTCTCTTTCTCTCAAATGGAAGACAGAAAACAGCTCTTATGGATGAAGAAAGCCAGGCAACAAAACTTTCAAGGTGATTATGCATCTCAATGTCATGTATTAAGCATATTTATATATGTGTGTAAATTCATATATGTAATGGTGCGAGCTAGGGTTCTTTTTAGTTCAAAGTCATGCTTATTCATCATTGATATTGTGACGTAGAAAACATATAAATGATATATTATATCTATCTATCTATGTATAAACTTGGGATACAAATATTTCACAACTTTCCATTTACGACGATAGATGTTCTAGTTTTTATCATAAGCCTTTTAGTATAGCTATATACATTGAAGTTATACATTCAGATGTGTGTATATATGTATATGTAATTTGGATTTTGTGTACATTTTAAGACTTGACTACTTTTGAAGTTATATAATACAAATCCTCAAAACAATATCGAATAATTGGAATCACATGTATGTTATATACACATAACTGTTAAAGAGTAATAATTGTTTCTTCTTTATGTTGGTATACGCAGGCAATAACAAAAATATAACCCTTATGATGGACAGGAACTATTCGATCCGTTGTGCTGAGATGATGTCCAGTTTTTCTTCGGAACTCCAAATTTATTAAACACTGGTGTTATCCTATCTGAGCTTTTAGTCGATTTTAATTCATCTGATGCATTGATTTTTTTTTTCTTGACCTTGTAAGGCCTTTTCTTGACCTTGTAAGACCCCATCTCTTTATTTCTATTTTCACATTTTATTTTTTTAGAGATTCTGTACTGATTCTTTATGGTATAGAATCGGTTTGTGTTTTTGCCTCTAATTCGTCCGAGTTATTTTCTCCTACCTTGTCTATCCCTCTTGAGCTAATGTTTATGTATTTTGTTCAAACATATGATGTATGGTCGATGTAAAATCCAAATGTTGAATAAATAACATAATGTTTTTCTTTTCTCTTTAAAGTTATATGTATTATTATTGTAAGAAAATAAAAAGAATCGCTATCAAAGGGACTGGCAAAAGGCAATGAATAAGGAAACGGGCAAAAAGAATTACGCCTTTACTCTCTATCTATCTTTTAAGGCGTTTGGACAGGAATTTACTTTTGTTTTATGTGTTTGTGTTTGTTTGATTCTGAGTTCTGACTCACCCCAAAGGCCAAACCCAAACTTGAGAACTCTCTTATTTATTATTCCCTCAGAAATCATTTATTGCCTCTTTTTCACACTCGTGACTATTTCTCACTTTCTGTACTTGTATTTTTTTACCAATCCTCAACTTTAGTATTTTGCTGCATCTTTATCAACAATTGGTTCTAATTGTATGAAGAAATGAGTAATTAAGTTAAGTAGGTAAGATTTACCGAAAAAAACAAAGAAATGAGTAAGTTATTAGATTATGCTATTATTTTGTCTAGTATACCTATGTATGCAATTTGATCAGTAAATCAGTTTGTCGATATAACATTTAAATAACTAACAAGAAATGCTAATAAATGTTTTCATTTGTTATTAAAAATGTAAACAGCAATATTTGAAAATATGAACCAAAAATAAAGTTAATAAAATTGATTTTAAAGTCAAACAGAGAGAAAGGGGTCTGTTTTACTGAGAAGAGAATAAAAGCTGAACCATACGAGAATAAATATTGCTTATTTATTTTCATTAATCTTTTTTTTTGCCATTCCTCATAAATACATATCGTGTGATGACTTATGATCAGTCTCATAAATCATAATTGTACATTTATACATGTATCAGTGGGTTTCAACTTTCTAGTAACAAAAAATACAGTTGATTTGTCGATGTTAGCTTTGATTTCAAATCAACGTCTCTGTATATCGAGTACATATACGTAATTGATTTACAAGCGATTTGAGATATCAGTTTCAAGTCCAGACTTTAATAATAAAAAACAGTCTGTAGAAACACATATTTTTCTTTTCTGTGTTTGACAATATATTTGAACATAGATATGATATAATAAAACATCGAAAAGGACTATAATTGAATCGAAAATTGAATACATAAAATTCCAAAATATATTGACGCGACTATTTAAAATCCAATTATAGTTAAAAGAGAGTAAATAACTTAATACATATTTTTCACTGAAATTATATAGGACATATTGTTCAAGTTTTAAAACTTTAAATTACGTTGGTAAAATGAAAAATCGAAATATATCCAGAAACTAATGCCCAAAAAAAAGAAAATATATTAAATGAGTATAAAAAAGAAAAAGCTAGATCAATAACAAAAGAAACTCATAAAAACTAACCTAGACATTGATCAAAGTTGCATATGGCATATACTCTATTACTGATATGTGGTAAGTTTATTAAAGACAAATATACTTGCATATTCAAAAATCGAGTTTATTATATAAGAATTTAGCTAATGGATTAGTCATTTGTGTCTAAATATTAACAAAAGAAAAACATTTATCAAAATCATTGTAAGGCAAGACAAAACCAAAACTGGTGACTAATAATCACGTATATGTTCACTTGACCAAATCATATTTTTATTTATTTATTAAAGTAACAACTTTTATTTATTTTCTGTTTCTTTTATTGGTTTGGCTATAATTGTAAATCAAATTTGTAACTAGGTATATAATCATAGTAACCTATGTCAATTAATATAACTATTATGGCAATATGAAAACAATAATGTTGTTTCATGATAGCAAACTTGTGCCTGTATCTACATATACATAGCCGTTATATTCAACTTCAAAACAGCTCACATGCTATTTTCTAAATCATTTATCTTGTTAGAAGTTGACCGGATGTTATTTACATCATGTTAAAATATCAATAAATACGA
Organism: Lepidium didymum; assembly: GCA_963920545.1. NCBI lineage: Eukaryota > Viridiplantae > Streptophyta > Magnoliopsida > Brassicales > Brassicaceae > Lepidium > Lepidium didymum. Next base: position 7,270,000 of record OY986979.1, on the reverse strand, counting down.
TAATAATACATTAGTCTCGAATCTTTATTTAGTTTTTTTTCCAACAATTACATTGGATAAAATTCAATTTACAACTAATTAAATATTTTTTTATGTGTTAACTGCTTCTCACTGAAATAATAAAAATAACTAATTCGATGTCAAAAAATTTATAAAACCTTTTTAATACCATGAGCAACAAAATTAATTTTGTAATTTAACAAACGAGAAATAAATATAAAAATAAAACTACTAAATAAACTTGAAAGAAAGGGATATAAAATTATCAGAATAAGCTTTGAAAGTTGACCAATCATCTAGGGTTATCACCATTTTATTTTTATTTTTCTGAAACACGAGTTATCATCATTCTCGTTCTAAACACGGATTATATAACTAATTAGAATCACACACCAATAAAAAAAACTATAAAAATTAATAATCAACAATTGACCATAAGTAAATCTTGTCAAGGTTAAATTTTGTAAATAGTTAGGGAAGTTTGGGAATCCAAATAAAGAAATTGGAAATTTACAAACAATGGCTGCTCAGTGCTCTGATGAAAGTAGAGTAACTATTATTCATATATACTACTGTAGTAAAACTCTTCTCTTCATGTGAAATTAATTGGCTTCTATATAATGTCAGCGGCCACTTTAATTACTCGAAAAGTCTTTGGTCAAAATCAATTCCCAATATCAATGCCATTTTTTGGTTTTAATCATTGCCATCTTCGACTTTTAAGACCATTTCTATACAACAAAGAATTATATTATTATTATTATGTCCAATAATTAAAGAGACTTTACAGAAAGAAAATAAAATCGGCATGTTTTTAAAAAAAATTTTGGTTCTTATTATAATATTCATATATAATGTTATGGTGGTGGTACGTTCTACTACGAAATGATTGTGTCTGCAAGTGGACAATTGACATTAAAATATGAAAAGGGATTTCAACATATTTTTACATCCTTTATTCGTAACGGTACCAAACATAGCATTTAAAGGTTTTGGAACTTATTGTACACATACATTGTTGGAGGTAGATCCGAAATCGTATTTCGGTCTACGATTAGCAAATAATATTACTCTATGTCATGAAGTCGGTCGAGACTGTTGGAGCTAATATCTCAACCAGTATGTTTTAACTTGGAATAAGAGGAATTCGGCAGATATGTCATCAAGCGAAGAAATAGAAATGATCCTAGAAGAAGATCTTCTAAATAACATCAAATCTAAACAAATGTAATCTTTCATATTTTGATATACTTGTTAACCCCCTCTATATTTTATAAATAGAGGAGGAGGTCTTCGCAAGAGGACCACACTTGGATAATTCATACACTTGGAATACAAAGCAATTAGGAAATTCTTACTTACCAACTTTCTCCCTATTTCCATAAAGACAGAATCCTTACCCGTCTTTTCTCTTGAATCTCCAAGTTAGATTTAAACTTTTGGTGCTAAATCCTACTCGAACAATTGGTGCCGTCTGTGGGGAATACATTGAAGGAATTCTTTACACAGAAGAAACTAAGGAGAAAAACACAGCAACAATGTCAGATAACGACAGAACAACCAACTCACCAACAAGACAAGTTAGCAACCTGCTTTCGGAGCAACTTGACCAGACACGTGACGCAGAACGTCGCCCAAGTATAAGGGAATAACCAAGGAGAATCTCGTGAAGTCGCAAACCTCCCGGGACCACCAGAGGAACCACCATCATTCACGGCATGCTGCAGAATCTACTAGCATAGATAGAAGTATCGATCGAATTAAGGCAAGAGCCAGGATGCAAGGAACGAGTTTCTTACCTGCACAAGCAAATATGCCTCCCATGGAAGTGCTCGCCAGCGTGCAGAGGAATCTATTTGGAGAAACGCCGAGTTCACAACTTACTAATACGACAAGACAAGGTCATGTATCAGTGTCACACGCTATTATGCCACAACTCATACCAGCAACTTTAGATGCTACAACCTTTTTAGGCATGACGAATGAGATGCGATCTCAATTTCATCAAGCACCAGCTCAGCACCAGAGATTGGAAGAATTCTAACCCAAGCTCAGAACTCTCTATTCTCACCAAGAATGTGAAGGATTTCAGTGAACCGAGGGCTAAAACTCTGCTACCCTTTATACGATGGGACAACTGATCCATTGGAATATCTGAGCGCTTTCAATGTCATGATGGGCAGAACAAACTACCATCCAGAGCAAGAAGATGCGGCGTACTGCCAACTTTTTGCTGAAAACTTAACAGGAGACGCGTTGGTCTGGTTCACAAAGTTACCAACTGGGTCAATTGAAAGTTTCAACCAGTTGGTCGAGTTATTCATGAAGCAATATGCCATAAGAACTCTCAAGTTGCTGATTTGCATAGCAGAAATTACAAGATGGATTAAACTTTTGGTAGTTGACAAACCTCATATCTACAATATTATCCTTGAAACTCCATGGATACACGCGATGAAAGCTATCCCATCAAGTTATCATCAATGTGTAAAGATCCCAACTGATATTAGAGTCTACACTCTGTGGGGCAGATCAAAAAATGTCTCAGATATGCTTCATGGCTGAGTTGAAACTTTGTAATAAGAGCTGTATGATAACCGCATCCGATAATGGAAGGATTATCTCGAAGCCCCTTGAACCTGAAAAGCCCAATTTGTCGACGGTGGAACTCGTGAATATCGATTTGAAGGACTCGACAAAATGTGTAAGTATTGGGTTGACTTGGATAAAAATATTTAAGAAAAGCTAATATACCTACTATAAGAGAATGTCAGAACGTTCGCATGGTCAGTGAAAGACATGCCCGAATAGATCCAAAGATAGCAAGTCACAAGTTTAACATCGATCTGACTTACAAGCCGATCAAACAGAAAAAACGAAAGTTAGGCCTCGAGCAAACTAAAGCAGTAGTCGATGAAGTCAAGAAATTGATCGAGGCAAGATCCATTGTTGAAGTGCAATATCCCGAGTGGTTAGCCAACCCGGTTGTCATGCCAAAGAAGAACAGAAAATGGCGAGTCTACGTTGATTTCGCTGATTTGAACAAAGCTTGCTCGAAAGATAGTTTCCCTTTACCAAGTATTGACCGGATCGTCGAGGCAACATCTGGAAATGAACTTCATTTCCTTTATGGATACCTTCTCGAGATGTAACCAGATAAATATGCATCCGGAGGACAGAGAAAATACCTCGTTCATAACTGAGCGAGGAACTTACTGTTACAAAGTCATGCCATTTGGGTTGAAGAACGCATGTGCAATATATTAACGACTCGTAAGCAAGACATTTACGGATCAACTCAGCCAAACAATGAAAGTTTATATCGACGACATGTTGGTAAAATCAAGAAAAACCGCAGATCATGTCGACCATCTAGCTTGGTGCTTTAAGATATTAAACTAGTATCAGATGAAGCTTAACCCGGCTAAGTGCGCTTTCAAAGTAACATCCGGCGAGTTCCTCAGCTATATTTTCACGTAAAGGGGAATTGAAGCAAATCTGAAACAAATCAAAGCTGTTCAAGAATTACTTTCTCTAAAAAAAAACGAGAAGTGAAAAGGCTGGCGGGAAGAGTTGTCGCGTTGAATCGATTCATCTCTTAATCAACAGATAAATGTCTCCCCTTTTACCAATTGCTGCGAGGTAATAAAAGTTTTGAATGGGACAAAAAATGCGAGAACGCTTTCTATTAGTTGAAGAAGTATTTATCCACTCCGCCAATTCGATTGTGATGGTTTTTAACATTTTGTTTCTAATTATACATTATTGATGGTCACATTGGTTTCTTTATATTTACCGTCTTAGAAGTTATTTTTTATCGTGAAAAGGAAACAAGCCTCCCATTTATTTAACTAATATTACATCATAAATAACAACTTCGCAGTAAGAAAAAACTCCAAGTGAGTCATCAAGAAAAATGTCACAGACATAGTCCAGAATAGTATCAAAGAAATAAAAACCTAAAAACAAAAAAAAAACGCATAGTCAGCTAATACGATCGGCTAGACGATTAGCCTCCCTATATACATGAGTCGTGTTCTAAAACACGGCTTCCGCGGCCGCTTAAGCAGTAGTGAAGCGTTCGGCGGCTAGGAACCGTGATGATTTTAGCAAATTGGATAATAAAATCGAGCATCTGAAAAAATAACTTTTTTTTACTTGAGAATCAAATAGATTTAGTCAAAAATCAATTAGTTCTACATAGATCTGTGATTTATTGGCACAAACATAAAATAAAATGAAGAAAAGAAAAGGGTAAAGCTCAAAAAATGGCAGCCATCGTGTAGATTAGGGTTTGCATATAAAAATCCATAGAAAAGATGATAGTTAAAAGTCATATTTACCCTTCATTTATGTTAAAAAGGAAAAATGGAGCATAGTTTGGACTGAACCATCACGTGACATTTGGATTATTAATACAATAAACAGTAATTATTTAAGGTAGATATCTCAAAATAAATCCCCGATTAATCCCAGCTTACCGCCCGACTAACGCCTAGCGAAATTCAAAACATGGCACATGAGTAATTTGGACTATCCAGTCGCTAGAAATAAAGCCATAGCACTAACATACTAGGAAAGACAAATAGTGAATATCGCTAATCCCCTCGGTCAAACAACCAACCACCAACTTCGAATCTATCTCTAACTCCAGCTAGTGATCCCACGTTCCCAGGCTATATATATACCATAATATACCCTCTCCCCCCATAACTCTGCAAGTGGCATTGTGCAAACACCTATATTTAGAGAAAAACCACCGAACCATTCTTTATGGGTGTCGCAAAGCACGCCTCCTGCAATAGCAAACCCAGACTCACCTCGAATCGCACCATCGGTAAGTGAGTTTAACGAAGGTGGATGTTGCCAACTAATGCTACGATTTACTCGTGTTTGAGATACAAAATTGAAGAATATCACACCCTTAGCCTTAACAACCTTTGTACTCTTATCTCAAATAAATTGGACTATGTCCCGACACCGACTTCGAATATTTAAAACATTATCACACTTCCATTTCCAAGCCCAGCACACAGCCATAGAAAAAAAGAGTAAACCAATCAGTAGGCCAATTTGAGTCTCGTCTACCAAGATTCACATACAACCACTCCAATATTGATAGTTGAAAGAAATCATGTTGCAAGCGTTATCGGACTAAACGCTGCCAGATTCTTCGCATAGCTGGACAATGTCGTAAAATATATATGATCGATTCAACACCTTCTTTACATACTTGGCAGACCTCACTCACACTAAGATGACACTGATATCGTTCAGCATCAAACTCGTGTAACCAGCCTGTCTTATATGATTTAACTACCCTAGGCAAAATACGAATTTTTTTTATCTATATTATGTTATAAAGGGACTCAATTTTTTTTCTAGTAAGATATGATTTAAAAGGGCCCAAAAATTTAAAAGAGTACAAAATATAGTAATTTTTTTGTCAACATTAGACTACAATTGGCCAGCCTATTAGCAAAGTTCCTACATAATGTAGGTAGTGGGATTCGATCCCTGGATGGGCAAATGCGTTTGCCTTTAGTAGATTTACCATCTGCTACTAGATTAAAAGTTACATATCCAAAATTTAGTAATTAACTAAGTAAAAAGCGAATTTGAGCAATTTTTTTAAATATGGGCCTTATTATTATATTATTAATTAGGTTAGAAATTTTTTTGGGACATATTTTTTGTATAAATTTGAGCCCTTTTATTTTATTTTTTTCAAGTCTTACAATAGAAAATAATTTTTTAGGGCTTTTCTAAATTATGGACTCTAGGCAAATACCTATGTTCCCACTTCTAAATACGGGCCAACCTGTAACGTGTTGAGTAACGTGTCTTTGCTTATATGAATCAAACTCGCTCGTTCCTCAAAACATAATTAACATTTTTTTGTTTGGGCTATATTTGTTTTCTTTCCTCATTTATGATGAATGCTCTCTCTTAGCCCGTTTCTATAACCCAATATTTCATATAGCCCATAAATGACAAGTAACAGATCGAACTACTTAGTCCTGGTTTACTTTTCGCCTACTGATTTTAATTGTTTTCTAGTATAATGTGAAACCCTTTAGTTTAATTCAAGTACTTCTATTGATGTATTCGTTTAATAGTAGAACTGAAAAGCTTCGATAACCTTTTATAGAGGCTCCTTATTTCTAGGAAAATCTTTTGACTACATGAAAACTTCTATAGGAAAAACTAATTAGAATTTTTATTTTCATAAACTAATAAAAAAATTACCTAATTATTTCTTTTCTATTTGTCAACAATAATAAATCGACAAGTCTAATCCATAACCAAAGTTCACCAATTGAAGCTATGTGAGATTCAAACTCACCACATGGTGCTAAACTACATAAGGGACAAACTAATTGTACCATCTGGCGGAAGCAAGAAGGCAAGTGGTGGGCTTTTTTTTAGTTAAATTTTTTTGCTCTCATTACTAATTAACTGTACAAGATTATTACAAAGACTTCCAAAAGATAAGTGGGGCACATTGAAATGTTCGGATAACTTATTACCTATTACATTGTATTTTCTATTTACATGACAAAAGATGTATTTGTTGGACATAATCATTGTCCTTATATCTTGGAGGTATGTGATCAACAGATGCGTTGGAGGTGGCTTTGTTTGGGCTTCGAACGGGTCGTGTACATGCTTTGAGTCCATATAGAATAAGATATTATAGCTTAGAGAAGAAAGATTTTGGAGTGCACAAAGTACTACTACAATTTCACTTGTGAAGCATTTGCAGTCGCATACCGACTACTTCTATTCTAAACTACAACTTAATTTTTTTTTCTATATGAAGGATGCCCCATGGTAAAAATAGTTCTGGATCCGGCACTGGTTCTAGCAACTACGTAATTATTTCATATCATTAACTGTGCATCCCCCAGTATTAATTAGAAATGTTTTGATGATAATTGAAAGTTAGGCCACCCAACAGTCAATAAAATTGGTTACTAATTAAACATCCAATCATACAGATTGAGAGACGTGACATGACAATATATTAATAATTAATCATTAATTTTGTGAAGTAATACGATAAGAACATCCATTACGTATAAACTACATGGTTCAGTTTGTAACTTTGGGGCATGCAAGAGGAAAAGCATGTAAAGTTTTAGGTGGTTTGTAAATTGTGATGGAGCTTCTGTACGTTATGTTGGTGGGGCCATCCTCCTTCATTTCCTTGATGTACATGAAAATTTCATCAAATATGATGAACACAAAATTACACATAATTCAATAAATATCAAAACCTAAACAACCACTATAAGATTTAACCATCACCATACTCATCTTGTTGTTCCAAATCTTTCTTTCATTACACCAATCACCAATATAATGCAACACTAGAAAACATTAAGAAAGTTTTGAGTTTGACAAAGAAAAGAAGCAAGTTTTGATTCTTGATAGTGATTCTGTTATTGTAAGCATAAAACTAAATATAGCATAACTATAACGATTGATGCAGTGGCAAAAAAATGTGTCCCAAGTGTAAAAATAAAAAGAAAGGAATCATGGAGGAGGTGCTTAGAAACTAGATTAATGTAACACGCTCTAATACCGTGTAAGAATAATGTGTAGATTGCATTTCGACATAGAGAAAAAGTGTCTCCAATGGTGTTTTATTTCTTGCTCTAAAAATAAAGATCTTTATTTTTACTCCAAATTTGGAGAACTCTATTTATTAGAGTAAAACTTTTTTTTACAAAATGGTCCTTTAATTTCAAATGTATTATTATTTTATACCTAAACAAAATCATATGATCAAAATATACATATTATAAAAATTTTAATTATCAATATTATTAAAAATTATTATACAATTAAAATGATTTAATAATACTTAACTATTGAAACAATAGAAGATGAAAATACTCGATTTCAAGAGTTTCTTGCTCGATATAAAGTACAAATCAAAAACAAAGAAGCTCATTTTTTACTTTGAAATGCATTAGTTGATCATTTGTGAGAAATTTATAGTAACAATGATGTTTAAATAAAAATATATTTGTTATTTGTTTGTTTCTGTTTATGTGATATAATAAAATTTTATTTTAAATTTTTTTTTTTACTATGTGTAAAATATGAAGATTTGAAAAATAAATGGATATTTTTGACATTAGTAATAAAATAGTCAAACAAAATGTAGTTAAAATATTTATTTAGAGTAGAAAATAGAGTGAACTATTGAAGAAAACTCTTCCCTATTTTTAGAGAAAAAAATAGAGTAAACTATTGGAGATGGTCTTAGTCATCTCCGATGAGTAAACAAGTTTCTTGTTAGGATAGATTCTCTAGCAATGTTCAATTCATCGGTTTTAAGTTCATGTGCGGCAAAAGTTGGAAGAATCACACGTGTTCAACTGCTCTTTTCATCGTCAGACACATCGCCTGAAGTATAACGAGTGGCACTATGTTTAAGATTCCTTGTAATCTTTTGTTGTAATGGACCTGTTTTGTTGTACCTACTAAGTTTAATGAATAAAGTTTCTTGATGACAAGAAAAAATCATAAAAACTAATTAATTGTAATCTCAATATTTATCTATATGTAAAAAATATAAATATTCTAGGCATAATTTTCTAAAAAAACCGTGCAGCTTTCATGTCTATCTCGTTTAGTAGATATTTCAGATATTATATAATGCATACTCATCAGAATGTCGAATCAATACACCAATTCTTTTGTTTTTCTATGTCATTCGAATTAGCCTTTGACCGAACATAAATATCGTTCAAGATGACACATGCCAAACTTATTTAATGTAATGAGTTATTCCGATCGATGTGATGACCATGCTCCAAAAACAAAACGAACTAACCAAACAACTCCATTAACTTAGTCACAAAATATGATGATTTGTTTCCCTTTTCACATAAATAGGCAACAAATGAGATGTGAATGAAGGAATGTTACAAAACATAAGCAGTTTCATTTACTTCCACAACAGGGAATGATTCTAGTGCATGCACATGAACTCGGAACCGGTAGATGCATGTGGCCTGACAGTATTAATCAAACTAGAGTGTGATGAGTCTAAAATGTTAAATGTATGTGTGTTTGACCTGTCTAAGTCGTATATGAACTCTGTTAGAAGTTGTATCTTCTCTGCTCAGGTGAGGATTCTCTGTGGTACTAATTTTATAGTCTCTCATGAATCAGCTCAAGGGACTAAGTCTTACCTTGCCTCTAGCATTAAATATCTTAATTTTTCATGCAATCTACACAAGATAAAGAAAAAGATCAATGTAAAGTGCTTTGCAGAATTTGCAGAGTTTCATAATACCACAATGAAGGATGTGAAAGTTGAGTTTCATACCTTGTAAATAAAGGGATCAAGTCTTCCTCTTGTGCAAATCTCTTCACTTCCCCTATCTTCAACAACCTGCAAATCATAACTTAATTTTAACTTTTTCTATTAAATCGAGCATGCGTAAGAGACTTGCAAAAGTTATATATTTGTTTAAGAAATGAAACCTAAATCATGGATACATTCTGAACCAGTTGACAAGTGTGTGTGTTGTTGAGAAAGAACAAGAGTAATACATTATGAACCAGTTGACAAGCATGACTCATCTTTGGAATAAACTAAGCATGTTGTGACAAGATCACTCACATTATCTTGTTGGTTTACAATTGAAAGATCCCCATATCACCTGAGATCCCTTTTTTTGTTGTCTACATAATTCGAACAATTTTCTCACCTACATCTACAACAAAATCCAAACAATTCACTAGTAAAGACAATATTCAGATAGCAACAAACTCCAACAAACATATCACTTAGAATCTAATATCAAAAATCTATGTCCATAAACCTAAACTACCAACAAAGCCAACATAATTGCAGAGGAAGAAACAAAACCACCCAAAAAAGGATTTAACTGAAAATGCAGTGAAAAATTTAATTCCGCTCATTAAACAAAGAGTCAAAATTGAACAATTGGGTCTTTTCACTGCAAAATTTAATGTTGCTCATTGTACAAAGAGTCAGAACTTGAGATTACAAAATTTAAAAGGTTCACGTAATTTCACAGAAATGAGAAGCCAATATTAGTCGATTAAGAAATCTAAAGAGATATTGAAAAGCAAGAACATAAACTAACCATGAGATTATGGTCATGACAAGAGAAAACAAAGATGGAAGGAGAAAAGAATCATGGAGAACGCCGTTGAGATCTGAAGTTAGCCGAAGAGGAAAATAGAAAAATAGAGGTAGAGAGGAAAACTAAAATGGAAGGAGAACATAACGGATGAATGACTCTAAGTAGAGCTGGACATTCGGATAATTCGGGTTATTCGGTAATCGGGTTATTCGGTAAATTTTAAACCCACCGAATAACCCGAATTGGACAATCGGTTCGATTCGGTTCGTATCTCGGGTTATTCGGATTGATTTTTCATAAATATATTTGTTCCGAAATGATCCGAATAAACGTTAATCGGACCATTTTCAATACAAGATCTACAAATCCGAAACAATCCGAATCCAACTTAAAAGTGTAAAACCGAAATGATCCGTGACATCCGACCGATCCGATTAGTTCCGAATAAAAACAAAGGTCTTCAAATTACCAAATCCTGCAAGTCTCTACAACCACAAATCTCAAATCTCAACCTTCATTGTTTTGGCTCTTTAACTCGGAATCTACACAAGTAAAATAGAAAACACAGTTGATCAAAGATATAGAGAAGAATAATGTTCAATAGAAATTAGAAAAGATTAACTAACCTAAAGATTCAAAAAACTCCACATCATCCAATTGTTGCATCAAGTTTGCTACTTGTGCTTCAGATTTATAAGCACATCTAAACCATTGTTGTAAGCAAACCAAAACCTCAATCATATATGGCGTTAAAGAACTCCTATAAGGATCTAACACTCTGCCACTAGTACTAAAAGCAGACTCGGAAGCAACTGAAGAAACTTGAAGAGCCAAAACATCCTTTGCCAATTCGGATAAAATAGGAAACTTAGAGCTGTTCTTTTTCCACCATGACAGAACATCAAATAATACTCCCAACTTCACTTCAACTCTAGTCTCAACTCGTTCTGCAAGATATATATCTAACTCACTAGAGCTATCTTCACTAATCCCTGAGTTGACCATCTTGCTGTAAATTGAATCCATCCGCTCACAACTATCGTCGTCATCATCATCATCTAACAATGCTAAATCTATGACAGATTCTTGCCAGGGAGAAGGTTCTTCAGCTACACGACCACTACTCTCAGCCTCATAATGTTTGCTCAATCTTATAGTGTACTGAGCAAACAACTTTTTCAAAACAGCAAGAAGTGAACTATTGAGTTGTCTAGCTTCGATAGATCCTTTCCCATAAAGCTGATCATAACAAAGGGCAGCAAATTGTAGTTTGTTCCTCGGATCAAATACACTAGCTACAGCCACAAGCGGATTCATATTTCCAAATCCATCCCAATACTTATCAAACTTATCCCTCATAGTCCTAGCTTGTGCTTTCTCTAGTTCATCACTACTACCACACTTAGTAATAAGATTCCTTTCTATGTTCACAATCTCATTAAATGCTAGAGTACTAGAAACTGATTGAGAAGCCGAGAAGGTTAGTGTACATAGGTAAAAGATTTTAAGGAATTTAGCTAACCTTTGGACTTCATCCCAATTAACAGCACTTGGTGGTCCAACTCTTTTCAATTTGGTCTTTTCATCCTCTTCTTCGAAGTACTCGCAGTACAGCTTGTCTTCATTTCGCATCCTCTCAAAAGGAACCCGCAGCTTAATGGCAGCAGTTAGCATTAGGTAAGTTGAATTCCAGCGGGTCACACAATCTAATGGCAAGCTTCCTCTAGTTATTGGCTTAGCTGTATCACACCTAAGCTGGAAAGACTTTAGCCGACTGAAAGATGACCTCACATACTTAAATGCATTCCTAATAGCAACGATACTTGGCTTAGCCTTTTTCAGCCCATCTCCCACTATTAAATTGAGAATGTGAGCACAACAACGCATATGAAGATATTCCCCATCCGCCACTATAGACTGAGGCCCCCTCATCCTCAATTGATCCGTGAAAACCCGCAGGGCCTTGTCATTACCACTAGCATTATCCACTGTAATGCTGAAAACCTTCTCAATACCCCACTCATCTAGACACTTGATCAGCTGACCAGCAATTGTATCTCCTTTATGATCTGTTATCACCTTAAATGACAAAATCCGCTTCTGCAGTTCCCAATTTTGATCAACCCAATGTGCTGTGACCACCATGTAGTTGTATGAAGTTGTAGGAGAGACCCATATGTCTGTGGTGAGAGATACATTCTGCTTCTGTGCTTGAAAAAACACCTTCATTTCAGCCTTCTCCGCCTCATACATTGCAGCTACATCTCTAGCACATGTCCTTCTAGAGAAAGTCTTGTATAACGGCAGGACATCGGAACAAAACCGTCTCCACCCCACAGATTCCACAAATGTAAATGGGAGCTCATTCACGACTACTAACTTATTCACTGCCTTCTTAAACAGCTCAGGGTCAAACTTAACTACCTTCATGTCACCAGCATTATCACCACTTAACAGTTGTTGGTTCTTTCTATCACCAAAATCTCTAAACAATTTACATCTACCTAAGTGACTTTTCATAGGAGTTGTACCAGCTAATTTCGAGTCACAACCTATCTCTAGACCACAATATTTACAATTACACCTACCGGGAACATCTTCCTTTTCTATGAAATGCTCCCAACATGCAGCCCTTTTCGGATAAAGCCTCTTAGGTTTAGGTGGCTTACCTGAAACTGAGTCACTTGTTGTTGTCTTCCTCTTTGTTCTAGACTCCGAAGTTGGAACTCCTAGTTCGGGAATTGTTGTTTCTTCATTCTCTTAAGAAGACATCAATCTCACATGTTTGTAAAAATATAAAACAGAGAGTTAATTAGTGATATAACTTAACACATTATTATAACAAATACAATTCAATTCATTAAACAGATACAATTCAATTAATTCAGTTAAACAAATTTACACAAAATAGTTCTCGGAAATTCCCAAATTGAGGCACGAATTGAGCACAAATTTTTAGAATTAACAATCGATTAAGCAGTTATAAACCTATTAGAATCCATCTACGAAAATAATTTTAAAAACCCCTAAAAAAACTTTGATTTCCCAATTAGGGTTCACTCGAAGAATTCCAAATTGAACACGATTTAAGACCAAGTTCTTAAAATTAACACTCGATTAAGCAGTTATAAACCTATTAGAATACATATAAGAAAGTAATTTTCAAAAACCCCCAAAAAATTCAATCGAAAAAATTAGGGTTCATCGGAAACAAAAAATTAGGGTTCATCGGAAAAATTAGACTCAAATCCGCCAACAAAAACTTGCAATTAAGATTCACAAACCTATTAAAACCCCTAAGCCGAACGGATTTGAAACAACCACCAAGCAAATTTGAAAAGAATATATACGGTTTTCGATTACCTCGTGGTTGGTGTTCTTAAACGTTTTCCGCCGATTTGCTGGTAGTGGTGGAGTCACCGAGTGCCGTCAGCTTCACGAGTCACCGTGAGCTTCGCCTCACGAAATCGCGAAGGAATCGCCGAATCGGGTCACTGTAAGGTTTTTTTTTTTGATTGTCGAAATGATTTTTCTTTAAGGTTGGTTCTAATTAAATTTGTTAATTTATTTTGGTTTATTCAAATTGGATTGGTTATCTGCAAACCAATTATCGAACCAATAAAATTTGATTCGGATTTCGGTAACCGAATACCGAATCCGAATAAACCAAAATCCGAATCTATTTCAAAATAAGCCCGTTCGGATTTTAATTCGGCCCATAATCGGATTCGGATCAGTTAACTCGGTTCGGACCGAACCGATCCGAACAACCCGATCCGAAGGCCCAGGACTAACTCTAAGATTCTTCTTTGAAGACAGTTTTCCTAAGTTACTCCTCTAAAGTCTCTATTACTCTCTTTACTCTCTCCTTCTATTATAAAGAATTTGAACTCATATTCTTAACCATTTGCTCTTTTGATGGATCCCTTATTGTTAAAAAAAAAATATATATAAAACCAACAAAATTAAAACTAGTACGGAGGGACAACCAACGATATCAATTTAATTTTTAATTAAACTGAATTTGTTCATAAAATCAATTGGTTCAATTAAAATCAACCGGTTCATAAAATTAAGAGAAATTTTAATGAATAACATAAAAATATATGGTATTTAGGTGATAGAAAATGCTATTAAAAGTAGCTTACTGTTTTAAAAAATATATCTCTAATGCCCCTATCTCTATTCATCTCTCTCATTCTCTGTTTTTTTTTCACGATTCTTTTCTCTTTCTCATTTTCTCACTTTATTTCTTTTTTATTTCTCTCTTTCATTTTCTCTAATTAAAACATGCAACTTCTTAATAACAATAAAATATGATTTTTTTCCTATTAAAGAAGATGCATCACATACAAATTTTTTCATGATTTTGGTGTATGTATCAATAAATCAGAAAATGAATAAATTTATTTTTCCAAATCATTTTCTTCAGACATTCGACTATTTATTGATAGATTTATGTATATGTGAAACAAATATTCAAAATATAAAAAAATGAAAAAAATTACCAACAACCACCAGATCCATGGTTGCAGCCTACATGCCAGCTTAAACTCTCATGATGAAGATAAAGACAATTTGACAAATTTTTCCGATAATAAACTGATAACTATTATTTTATTCAATAACTATTATTCTATCAGATAACTATCTGGTAATATAGAAAAATTAACCAATAACTATTATTTTATCTGATAATTATCCAGTTACCAGTTAACTTATCCGTTAACTACTAATTTAAGCCTCCAAGATAGTTATTATCATTATTTGAGTTATCATGCAGAGATTAGAGTGTGATGAGATCATTAAATTTGAGTTGTTATATGTGTTAAATTGTTTTAACATTTAACTATTACTATATCCGATAATACAAAATTGTCTTTAACCTTAAACAAAGAGCATTATATGTTTTACAGTTTTTAATTGATAGTTTTCATCATTATTTGACTTAGCATAACTTCTCATAACACTTAAGACAAATAATATATGTATCAGACAAATAATATATGTATTATCACATAACATATCCGTTAATCAAATATATGATTATCAAATATGAATATCAGATAATATATTTGATATCCTTATTAAAATTTGAAGTATGATGTGTAACTATGATACAAATTATTTAATGTATTATACTTTTTAACATCTAACAATTAATATAGAAATACTTAATTCATAACTATTATTTTATCTGATAATTATCCAGTTAGCAGTTAACTTATTCGTATTACTGTTTTTAATATTTAACTATTTTCTTATCCGATAGAATTATATAACCGATAATTATTATTTTCCTGATAATTATCTAGTGTTTGCCACTATATTATACTATTTAATTAAAGACACATTATAGTAATAAGTGAAAAGATACTATAATAATATTTAAAGAGTAAACTTAATAAGTGGGTCATTGTTGTTGAATGAATTGTTTAATTTATTTAAGGAAAATTTAGTATATACACATAAAGGACTCACTGCAAGTTTCTTAATTTCAATAATTTTATGTTAGTTTCTTCATTAGATTTTGTATATATGATATTGACTTAATTTTCCCATTATTAATTAGTTCTAAAATCAATTGGTTCAAATTAAAATCGTACGTTGGTTCACTTGGGTTTAATTGATATTATATGTTGGTTCACGTCATATTATATATGATATCAGTTGATTTATTCAAGTAAATTTATATGTTGGTTCACATTTCTATTGGTATAATTTTCATCGGTTCATTGGTAAATGTTAATTGTGATTGGTTAATTGGTAGATTTGGTTAAGTTTTGAAATCACTAATATGAAATATATAATGGTAATAGTACACTATTGGTTTAATTTAGATCGGTTGGATCTATCACATTTCTAGTAGAAGATCATGATTAAACATGTTGAGTTTATTATTTATAACCACATTATGAAACAAAAATTGTATAAAATATGTAAAATAAATAATAAGTGTATGTAGTCGTTATAAAATGTGTATTTCCAAACAATTCGAAAACTCGTATAATAGCGTCCTAAATTTTCAAAAAATTCAAAAAATTTAATTTTCTCTCCAAACTGAATTTCAAAATTTTAGGAATTCCTAACAAATTTTAAGCTAAAAATTAGATTCTTTAGTTTTTTCGAAACATACTACTATTTTTCTCACATTGTAAGAAACTTTATTTCTAGAATTTTCAACCAATTATGTTCACTATTTGAATTCAATTATTACTCAATCCTTCAATTAAAGGAAAAGAAGAGATTGAGAGAGAACATTGAATTTGCTATTCATCGTAATAACATCGTAAAAATCATATGTTAAAGAAGATACAAAATCGTGCCTTTATAAAATAGACAAAAATAATAGAAATAGTCGGTATGACTAAACCAACTATTAAACTACGATAACCAATAAATTAACTAAATAATAATCATTTATTTAGGTCTTGATTGGTAAGATATATTATGGAGCATAATGCTCCTTTTAATGCTCTACTAATAAAAAATATTTGGTCTTTAGGAGAACACTAAGCTCTCTAAATGTTTCTCTAAATGATTTATACCTCAATGCTTCTAAATATAGCTTTTCCAGAGAGTATTAAACATTATTAAAGACAATTTTATCCTTATTAATTAAATTAATATTTTATAAATAATATTAAAAATAAATTATGATGTCTAATTTTATAATTTTAATTCTAATTACTCACCGCTATTCTAATTACACATCATATAAACTTAGAGCTTTGATTAGTAGAGCATAATAAAAGGCTTAATGCTTATACTCTTTAATGCTATAACTCTATACCTTACCAATCATGGCCTTAATCAAATACCTTCTTTATCTTTTGTTTAAGAGACAACAAAATAGAAATATTTTATCTTTGTTTAAGAGACAACAAAATAGAAATATTTAATATTTGTTTAAGAGATACCACATGTCATTTCGTTTAAAAAATGATAAGTGTGAGAAGATAAGTATCTTTGTTTAATGAGAAATTGATATTGAAAACCACAAAAACTAAACCGTAATTAATTATTATAATGTCTTTTTAGATTTTTTTCCGGAATAATCCACCAATTTTCACTATATTTTTAAAAATGTCTTTTAATAATTTTAGATTTTTCATCTATTAAAGTTCATGTTCGTGCACATTTGAACAACGATGGTGAAAATAATAATGTAGAAGATAACAATGTTTTGGAGAAGATAATATTTATTTTACCTAAATTTACTCATTTATAATAAAAAAATTCTCATAATAATAATATTTACAAATAAATAAATAAATTAAGAATTATTTAAGGGAGAATTTCAAATATACCCCAATAATTGAAACATTTGCAATAATATCTCTTTCATTCTCAGATTTTCAACCCTACTTAGAAATTTTCTAAGTATCTCAAAAAAGATAATATTGTCCCTTCTCATTTTTTACGCTATTCAATTTCGCTTTGTTTCTTTCTCTCACGATCTGAGAACTGTTTATTTGATCCAAGTTTATGAGGTTTGTCTTCAAAAGTGTAAGTTTTGAGTTTCTAAGATCTTTGTTTACTCGATTTTCAACTAGTTTTTAAGGTTTGTGATTTTAGGGTTTTGAGATTTAGGAATTTTTGCTGGAAGTTTATCTCGTAGGAGGTTGTGTAAGGGATCTTATTTTGAAGAAGATGCCAAAAGACTTTGATATACTCACTTATGCGGACATGACGTTTAATTTTGTGTTGTGCAAAAGTATCGTTGTATACTCTCGTAATGTTGAGATTTGTGTTTATTTGATAGGTGGGAGCAAAAACCATGTCAGCTCTTGTGGCGTTATGCAGAGCTCGAGCTGCTTTGTTTTCTTTATTAAATGGCGTAATTCGTCCAACATTTTGGCCGTCTATCCACAAGTATGTTGTATACTCTGATTTTCTGGTTCTTTCTCTGAATTAAATATTTATAACACAAGGGTTTGCATGCTGAATGTATGGTTTCTAATTTCTAATATTGATTGTGACATCCATTTATGATTCACATTGAATGATATACACCACTTGCTGCTTCAAGAGCATATATTTTGTATTATCCAATATAATACATTAACTAACTGCTCAGTTTATTATTGATGTTGATGAAGATTAGAAGTTACATCTACTTGTCTTTCCTTATACTGTTGTGTTTATATATGCTTATTAGTCGTAGCGTACCAGATAATTAGAAGAGCAGACGTTGACGTTTGATAATGCTTTGGTAGACTCTTAACAATCTTAGGTGTATTCGTGTATCTCTTTAATTTGAAGGTTAGATTCAGAATCTGTATAGTTCTTGTTCCTTTTGTGTGATCTATGTGTTGTATATATAGTTTTAAAGTGATATAATGGATGAATTTGAGAAGTTGTGTCTTAGGAAATCGCCTCCTCTTCCTCCACCACTTCCTCTTGATTATAGCAGAGAAATAAAAACGCTAAAGCTTGAGTGTGGCTCGTACACTTTCTTATCAACAAATCAGATCACTGATGCTTTATCATACTTAGAAACGAACCATGCCACAGGTAAGGTCGTCATCGCTTCAGAGGCTTGGCTTGAGCGTAGTCTTATGCATGGGTATAAGATAAGCAAGCTTCAAAAATGTAAAGTGTCTTTGTAAGCTATGTGATATTATCGAGCAAGTACCTCGTACATGAGAAGGTCTTTTGACTCGATAAAAAACATAGATCTTGTAAATGTAAAGTCTAGTGTTTTTTTCATTTATATTTTTGTTTGGTTTTATATACTTTTATAATGTTTCTTATAAAATAAAACTAAACCATATTATTTCTTAACTAAATAAACCAAAGTAGTTACCGTATTAAACCCCTTAATGTTAAATATTTTCATTCATTTAGTATTTTTATTTGATTTATACAATTTTATAAGATATCTTATGAATCTTTATAAACACACTAGTGAGACTAATTTCATAAACTAAACCCTACTCCACTCTTACTTGAAGGAACCAAGGGAAAGTTAAACTTAAATTTCTGTATAAGACTACACTAAATGTTGAGAAAATTCTTTGTTAAATGTATTTCCGTTTGGTTTTATACTATTTTATAAGGTATCTAATAAACCTTAATAAACAAACTAACCAACCTATTTATTAAAACTATACCATACAATAGAGGGAACCCACATGAATTTAAACTTAATTTTTCATAACTTAAAGAAAGTTTTCGACTTTTCATATAAAACCACTCAATATTGAGAATTTATTTGTTTAAGTATTTTTTTTGGTTTTATGCAGTTTTATAAGGTATTTTAAAAACTTTAATAAAGAGACTAGTCGACCTATTTAATATAACTAAACCCTACCCCCTCTTAACAAAGGAAACCCAACGGAATTAAACGTAATTGTTTATAAACTAAAGATAGTTTTCGTATAAAACCACTAAAAATTCTTTGTTTAAGTATTTTTGTTTGGTTTTATATAGTTTTATAAGGTATCTTATAAACCTTAATAAAAAAAAGTCGACCTATTTATTAAAACTAAACTCTACATCCATCTTAACAGAAGCAACGCAATGGAACTAAACTTAATTTCTCATAAACTAAAGATAGTTTTCGTATAAAACCACTGAATGTTGAGAATTTTCTTTGTTTAAGTATTTTCATTTGATTTAGAGAGTTTTGTAAGGTATCTTATGAACCTTAAAAAATAGATTAGTCGACCTATTTATTTAAACTAAATCCTACCCCCTGTCCGGAGGGAACACAAGGGAATTTAAACTTAAATTTTCATAACTAAAGATATTTTTCGTATAAAACTACTAAATATTAAAAAAAATATTTGGTTAAGTATTTTCGTTTAGTTTTATACAATTTTATAAGGTATCTTATATACCTTAATAAAGAAACTAGTCAACCATTTATTAAAACAGAACCCTACCCCCTTCTTAATAGAGGGAACCAAGAAAATTAAACTTAATTTTTTATAAACTAAAAATAATTTTCATATAAAACCACTAAATGTTGATAAATTCTTTATTAAAAGTATTTTCGTTTGGTTTTGTACTGTTTTATAAGGTATCTCATAAACCTTAATAAACAAACTAGTAGACATATTTATTAAAACTATACCAAACAAAAGAGGGAACCCACATGAATTTAAACTTAATTTTCCATAACCTAAAGAGAGTTTTCGACTTTTCGTATAAAACCACTCAATGTTGAGAATTTATTTGTTTAAGTATTTTTTTTGGTTTTATACAGTTTGATAAGGTATTTTATAAACTTTAATACAGAAACTAGTCAACCTATTTATTAAAACTAAACTCTACTCCCTCTTAACAGAGGGAACCCATGGGAAATAAACATAAGTTTTCATAAACTAAAAATAGTTTTCGTATAAAACTACTGAAAATTCTTTGTTTAAGTATATTCGTTTGGTTTTATATACTTTTATAAGGTAGTTTGTAAACCTTAATTAAGAAACTAGTCGACCTATTTATTAAAACTATACCCCACAACCATCTTAACAGAGGGAACTTAATGGAACTAAACTTAATTTTTCATAAACTAAAGATAGTTTTTGTATAAAAATACTAAATATTGAGAATTTCTTTGTTTAAGTATTTTGTTTGGTTTTATATAGCTTTATAAAGTATCTTATAAATCTTAATAAACAAACTAGTCAACCTATTTATTAAAACTAAACCCTACAATGGAGGAAACCCAAAAGAATTTAAACTTAATTTTTCCTAACCTAAAGATAGTTTTCGACTTTTCGTATAAAACCACTCAATGTTGAGATTTTTTTTGTTTAAGTACTTTTGTTTAGTTTTATACAGTTTTATAAAATATCTTATAAACCTTAATAAATAAACTAATCGACCTATTTATTAAAAATAAATTCGACCCCCTCTTAACATAGGAAACCAAGGAAATTAAATTTAATTTTCATAAGTTAAAGATAGTTTTTGTATAAACTCGAATAGTTGCGATGATATCACCAAAACCTCTGCCACGGACCAGTGGTGACCAGGTGGAATCAGTAATAGATTCATAAACCCATGTGAATGACCTAATTTTAGCATTGATATGTTTAGATAAAGTAATTAAAATATATTTTGTAATTATCTTTCCATTAATTATTTTGAAAAACGCATAAAAAAGGCATATTCCCCTTTTTATTCAACTCAATTTAAATTTTAAAATAACTAATACAATAAAATAATAAATTTCAAAATTAAAATTTTTTGATAATAAAATGAGCATATCTAAATCTTAAATGCAGAGATTATTTTCTCTTATTAATCAACATTAAAAAATTTATTCTATTTATTTATAGATAATTCATCTGGATAATGTGTTAATAACTTGAACAATTATGATGAAATTCTTGGGACACATAAAATTCAGTGATAAATCACATTAAATTGAATAATGCTTTAATGAAAAAATAAAAATATAAATAGAGGCGCAGAATTTATCTTAATATACTGTTTTGATAAAATGATTGTTATACATTCCCGAATCAAATGAAAAAAATCATACATAAATTCAGCGATTCGAATTAATGATAAAACATTAATAAATATAAAGTGAAAATAAGATTTATCCTTTTTTTCTTCTATATTTGTTATGCTTGAAATAAGAAAATTCCAAAAGAAACAATTTCACGTCATCAGAATATAATTAAATTAATAAGTTATACATTTTATAACGATTACTTCTTGATATGTAAAGTTTAAAAAAATTATGTAGAAGCACATAAACTACTTACTTTAATATTTCATAAAATCGAAATATATCTTATTATATAGAACCCTATTCCTACAATCAAAATACTAATATATTTAGTAATTAAATAAATTAATCAATATAAAGTTTATTTAATCTTAGAATCCTTTCAATTTAATATTATAATCATTTAGCAGTACCCAATAATACTAATTGTATAGTTGATTATACAATTAAAATATTTTATTATTTGGATCTGCCCATGGTGTAAAATCAAAATATAATGATAGGTCTAATTAAAGTATATTTTTATGTATTATATAAAATAAATCAAGATAAAATCGATAGAAAACTTATCTTAATATTTCGGAAAAACAAACATTCCTGTTTTGAATAAAATGGTAATCCTACATACAATATATTAATAAAGTTAGTAATTAATTTGAGTCGTTAAATAATTTAGTCACAAAAGATTATTTTATATAAAATAGAAACCGTAACTATGATTTGCTAATTAATTTCTGTTATGATATATCTTAAAAAATCTCTAATTTATTGCTATCATGATATATGAAATGTTTTAGATCTCTTTTCATATCATAACAATACATAAATTTATCATATAAGTTGATTGGCATGAGTAAGTCTTGGCATATTATTCGAGATCCAAGATCTGATCTGTGATCCGTCCCGATCCATTCCAAAATTTTGGATATCCAGGATGAACGGATCTGGATCTGAGTAATAAAAATTACGGATCCGGATCCGGATAATATTATTTTTTCTCTGGATATCCGAATCTGATCCAATTTAGAATATTTAGTGTATGATTGAAATAATATGTATTATTTCTATTGAATAATTTTAAATGTGTTGATGTGTAGATTCTTTTTAAGTTTTTAAATCATGAATTATATAATATTTTTAGATGCTAATGTTGGAATTTAACATATAAAAATGTTGTTATTCTAAATTATAAAATATATTTTAATATAAATTAAAAAAATTAATACATTTGAATATTTGATATTTTTTATTAATTTTTTTAATTTTTAATACTATAATCTTATTTCATTACAATTATGGTAGTATTTTTTATGAAAAAATTATTTAATGTAATAATGATTTGGATCCAAATATCCACGAATCCGGATCTGTATATTCGCGGATATCAAGTCTCGGATATCCGTAATGTTTAGATCCGGATCCAGCTATCATAAAAATTGCATATATCTAACATGTGCCTAGGGCTTGTCATGATCTGTCAATGAAGATTGAAACATTTGATCAATCAATCATAATGGCATTTAACTTCTTGAAGTTTTTTTTGTAAAACATCTTGGGTGTATATGGACATAAATATTTTGATTACTTATGTGGATTCTTGAATGAGAGTTAAAGTATTTCTTTTGTTTCTTTGCTCCAACAAACAAAAAATTATCTGCAAACAAAAAGAATGTGTTGTTATGTTTTATGATAACATTCCAAACGATTGTTTTGTTATTTTTTATTATAACAGTTCCAATATATCATAGATTTTTTTAATCTTTTTCTCCCTTCAAATCGATCATAACAGTCTAAATGTCTTAGCACTTTTGATGTTTTGGACTGGCATATTAGGTTTCAAAAGTTTTAATATGACAATTTATCTACACAATTTTTTGGTCATAATCATAAATATCTAGATTATTAAACCTAAAATTTATAAATAAAAAGTTTGATAAAAGGACTTATCTTAATAGTTTTGTCAACCATAATGTTTTTCTTGAACTTAATTGTATTCCTACAAACATAATACAAACAAAGTTAATAATTAAATGAAGTTGATCACATAAAATATAAGTTATTATAGAATTAGTTTAATTTTTTAATATAGTCACTTATTTAATTTTACCACACGAACAATATCAAATAATACTAATTGTATAGTTGAGTATACAATTAGTAATTTGTATTATTTAGATCCTGATCGTGGAAAAAAATCAAACTATAATGATAGATCAAATTAAAATATATTTCATTATGTTTTATATAAACTAAATAAAAAATGTAGACAAAAAACTTATCTTAATATTTCTGAGAACAAAACATTTATTTTCTGAACATTATCGTATTCTTGCAAACAAAATATTAATAAAGTTAGTAATAATTTTAATCATTAACAAAAAATGTAATTACTCTTTCAATTAATTAAATTTATTATATAATCATTTATTTAATTTTTCCTAAATAACATAATCGTAATAGTACTAATTTTATATTTGAGTATACAATTAAAATTTTATATTATTTGGATCATGTTCTTAGGAGAAAATCAAAATATAATGATAAATCATACTAATATATATATATATCTTCTCAAAACAAGAACAAAAAAAAGTTTATAAGTTTCATACACTTATCTTTCTTTTTTTCTCTAATGATCCATGATTTCATGACTTGCTAATTGTTTAAAAAAATCTTAAAACAAATAATAACAGTTAAAATTGGTTGGCATAATTAAAATATTAAAAAAACAAAATATAAAATTATTTTAATATAACGATACATGAAAGTAACAATATATTTTGGCAATAAAAGAAAATGAAATTTTTAATTACAACGTACTTATTCTTTTTACATTTTGTACGTATCATATCTGTATGTGGAAGTTTCATTTATCTTTTTCTCCCTTTTTTTCTTCGTATTTTCAAAACTTGTAATCTAAAAGAATGTGTTGTTAATTTTGATCAAAAATTTGTTCTAACTATTTAACAAATAATAATCTAATAAAGATATAAGAGTGAAATAATTTATATTTATAGATACATGAAATTTTTTTCGACCAAAATAAAAAAAGATATAGTGACATTTAAAAAAAATTTAAGAGTAAGAGAATAAAATTGTTTTTGCAAGTATCTTTGTTAGCTTTTGTTTGCAGAAAATTGACTAGACTTTCAAAAAAGTTATGATTACGAACATTATTCAATAATTTATAATCATTTATATGAAAACAATACTAACCATTAAATTTTATAAGTTAGTTATTAGTTTTTAAAAATATATATTTATACATATTACGTTTTTTTTTAATTTATTTTTTGTAAGATCTGAGTATGTAAGCATAAAAAGATTTTATCTTTTGTTTGAAAGAATACAATTTTATAAGAAATAATTATTTGATAAAGAAACTTAAACCTTAACTGTTGTTTTTTTAATCTCTTAGTTTTAGTAGTCAAGATATATGAATAAATATATAATAGATCAAACTAAAGTATATACTGCTACAAAAAAAAAAAAAAAATATTTCACACTTATCTCTTAATCTAATCTCTTTTTATCTATTACTTTATATCTTCGTATCTATAATAGAAGAAAAATGATGATATTGTTAAATACATTATAATAGCAACGAATGTTTATAAAAATTATCATATAATATATATATATAAAATTATTTATATACATTGGTTTATGGAACCAAAAGACAAAAATATTAATTATCTTATATTATTATTAATGTTTATTTTGGGATCTGTAATTAGAAATATAAATATTCATTTATGTTTTTTCTTTGAATATTAAATTATTCTCTTCAAACAAAGGATCGAATATTTGATTTAAAAAATTAAATTTATTAATAAATAATACATAGAGAGAATCCTTTATTGCAAAGTAGAGACATGATTACTTTTCAGATTTTATGGAGAAAGTTCAATAATCTATTTTGGAAGCTATGATTACAACATTTTCTAAGTTTTTATGATTTTCTTTAAGTAACGATTCAAGAAATTACTATGTAAAAAATTAAGGCAAAAAAAAAACTTAACTTAACTTTATATTCATTTTATACATTTTTCATAAATAAATACTTAGCGGTAGTTGAAAACAAATAAGAAAGTAAAAGGAGCATATATGGCCATTAAAACGGACATGAGTAAAACATATGACAAAATTGAATGGAGTTTTTTAAGGAAATTATTACTAAAATTGGGATTCCATGAACATTGGGTTGACGGAATTTTTCATTGTGTCTCCTTAGTTCGATATTCCGTTCTTATCAATGGAATTCCGACATGATGCATCACACCTCACAGAGGATTAAGACAAGGTGATCCCCTATCACCTTATTTGTTTATCATATGTACGGAGGCCCTGATAGCGAAAATAAATGTTGAATCACGAACATTGATGACATGCATCTCTATTGCAAGATCAAGTCCAGCAGTCTCCCATCCGCTTTTTGCCGACGATAGTCTCTTTTTTTTGTGAGGCAACTTTGGGTGAATCTTTAACAATTTTAAACGTTCTTAAAGATTACGAGAAAGTCTCAGGACAACATATA
Source organism: Lepidium didymum (assembly GCA_963920545.1). Lineage (NCBI taxonomy): Eukaryota > Viridiplantae > Streptophyta > Magnoliopsida > Brassicales > Brassicaceae > Lepidium > Lepidium didymum. Next base: position 7,243,860 of record OY986979.1, on the reverse strand, counting down.
AACTTTTCAAAATCTTTTATTCAATTTGGGAAAGACGTGGGTCCGGTTAAAAAGCATGACATTCAAGCACTTTTATGAATTCATACCGTTGGAGGCATGAGATCTTATCTAGGTCTTCCGGAAGGTCTGGAAAGAGCAAAAACGAAGGTGTTTGCTTTTTTAAAAGAAAAGATAAAAGCAAGGATAAAGTCATGGTCAGCAAAATTTCTTTCTAAAGGTGGGAAAGAAGTTCTCATAAAATCAGTACTTACAGAAATCCCCTCTTATGTTATGTCTTGTTATAGACTCCCCAGGATTGTAACATCAAAGATTTCTGCAGCTATTGCAAATTTTTGGTGGCAGGATCTTCCAAGGGTATTCACTAGGTTAAATGGGAACACCTATGCAAGAATAAAACAGAAGGCAGTTTAGGTTTTCGAGCGATTGAAGAGTTTAATTCGGTTCTCCTTGCCAAACAACTATGGAGACTTTTGAGTAATCCGGAGTCGCTATTGTCTAGAGTGTTAAAGGGTCGCTATTATGTTGGCTCTAACCCTCTTGAGACAAGGAGAGTTTACTCACCTTCTTATGGATGGCAGAGCATCGTTTCTGTAAGAGCTCTATTGATGAAAGGTTTGATCAAATGTGTAGGGACTGGTGATTCGATCTGAGTCTGGACAAATCCTTGGATTCCCGATAGTCTCCCAAGACCAGCACTTGGATTATGACCAAATATTTATCCGGACTTACGGCTATCCGAGCTGATAGACACCAGGTCACATTTGTGGAAAGAGGTTCTGGTTAGGCAACTATTTTGTCCTCGGGAAGCCGATATCATATTGGGTTTACATATTCCAAGACATCCAACTTCGGATCTCCTAGGATGGCATTTTACCAAAACAGGGATCTACACAGTTAGATCAGGTTATTGGGCGGAAAGAAATATTGGACAACACTCACCGGCTTCTATGGGCCCACATATACATGAGTTACATGTCCAGATTTGGAATATCAAAGCTCCTCAAAAAATAAAACACTTCATATGGCAGGTAATTTCTAGTCAACTAGCGGTGAAAACCAACTTAGTACGAAGGGGAATTCAGTGCGATATGCAATGCAATAGATGTGGGACAGATGAAGAAATGATAAACCACATTTTGTTTGAATGTCCTCCAGCTGTACAAGCATGGACATTATCCAACATACTAGCGGGATCTCACTTCCCATGTGCTTTATTTTTATCTAATATTAATCATCTAATCTGGTGGATCCCTAAAAAATACAAATTTATAGAGAGTTATCTAGGAATCAAGCTTATGTGAACAATGTACCTTTTTGTTTGAACTTCTCTCATCCGTAATTAAGTTAAGTTGACAGAAAAAAAATACTTAGTTGTATGTGTTCAATTGATTTGTGAATAACTATAAAAAATTTATCCATTAATAAAAACATTATTAGATTTTAAGTATATAAAATTAAGTAATATAGCAATAAATGTGTACAAGATATAATAATAATCAACTAATATAAAAGCTTACAATGTCTATTTCATATCATAAAATAGATATGCTTTGTCATATAATTAAACTTTTATGTATTGTGGATTTGGTATTATCATAGTTTATCCAATTATAAGCAATATTACTGAAATAACTAATAAAAACTCTAAAATTACAAATCCTAAAGTAAAATTCTATATTTTCTATACGAACTCCAAATCATTATTTCTTTACATGTTATTTTAAAATGGTGTATGAAAATCAATAATGCACACACATTTTGTTAATTATGGTATATTAAAGAAAATTAACCAATCTACTTAACATGAAAATTCTATTTTATAATCTATTTTTTTGAAGATTTATAATTATAAACATAAATAAACTCTTAATATGTTAAGGAAAATAAAATAGATATACAATTTCCAATTTATGTTATTATACAAATGAGCAAAAGAAAACAACTTACAAATATGCATTTTCTTTTTTTTTTATGTCAGATTTTAGTTTTTAAAGAAAGAAAGATCCTACTTTTCACTTAAACAATAAAATATTTATATAAAAAAAGATTATTTTTTGTAAAAAAACACTTATTATTTGATTACAAAATCTGATAAAAACAAACTTTAATTTTTAGTAGATTTTTAAATAATAGATAAATAAAAGAAAGAAACTTACGTACTTTATATTTTTTTTGCAAGAATCACTCTTTTAGAGAGAAGTAGAAGAGTCTTTTTCAAAGTAATGTACCAAATGAATGAAGAAAACTTTTGGTATCTATGATTATATTTATTTACATATTTATTTTTAAATAAATTTGAAAATAATATATTATTAGTTTAATATATTCGAAGCCTAATCCAATACTTAAGGCCTAGCCCATATCAGATTTTCTTTTATTAGTCAAATAATTATTTGCATTAACCTTTTTTTAACTTAATTTTATATTTATTATATTTATACAAAAATTATTTTTATTGTTGTATATATCATTTTCAATCATTTCCAAATAATCACTAATATTTGTATATTTAATACATAAATATAAATCAAATATAAAAAATTAAATTTAAATCATAAATGTACTATATAGTTTAAACATCAAACAATAACACAAATTTTTAATAGTTTTAAAATATAAATAAAAATTATAAGTTATTACAAATTATTTTTAAAATCATGATTTCAATAAATTCTATATAATCAACTAAGTAAATTTTATTAATTTATTAAATATTTTTTTCCTTTATTTCAAACCATAAAAGATAAAAAATAATTTCGCGCTATAGTACGAGTTGAATCCTAGTCTTATATATTAAAACAGAGAACACTTACATTTTGGATTTTAATTAATGTGTTATTTGTTATTTGTTATTTGTTATAGGATAACACTGACATATAATTTGGACATAATTGTAATTTTTAATCTTAACCATTTATTTTTTTGTTTGTTTTTAAATTCTACTTTTAAATACTGATAATTCTACTTTTATTTATTTATTTTTATTTTAGTTTGGAAACTAAAAAGATATGTATGCTCAAATTTTTTTTTTAGCTTTCATTGGCTTTGTTATTCCTGTATATACAACCGATTTGATATTAATTTTATTTTTGAAATTATCTAATCTATATAATATTTTGGAATCAATACCAACTAAAAACATAATGTATTGTATTTTTTTGGTATTTTGGTATTCAAGTCGGTTCCTAGTAAATTTTATTTGGGTTTGGATCTTTCAGGTATGCAATTTTATTATACCTATTAAGGACCCGCATGTATATCAGTTCGGGGTCGGGTCCGCTTAAGTCCAAGTACTAGCCGATATGTTTACATGTATTCGATTAATTAGGTACCCATTCGGGTATCAGTTCAGTTTCCAGTATTAGAAGATACCAACGTGTATAGATGAAAGACCCATCAAGAATTTATTTTGGTTCCATGTACTACCAGATACCCGATATCGAGTCGGTTTCAGTTCAGATTTCGAATATCATGTTTTATGTCTATGCCTAATATAATGTATGTATCACACATTGATTTTTTCTTTATTATCACACATATCTCTATATATTAAAAGGAAAATGCATATCTTCTTATTAAAAGGACTGTCCATTTGCAAGTGGCCTTTAATCCAGTGGCAATTGGTAAGTCCACTAAAATGGCAAGGCGCACCTGCACCCGAGATCGAGTCCCACCACCTGTATTATGCAGGAATTTGGCTAATGGGTCGGCCAGTTGTGGCCCATCATATTATCTGCCGTTGACAAAAAAAAAAAAGGGTTGTCCATTTCTTTAAACAATCTCTATTCGTAAATAATTACAAAATAACCATTTTCAAATTACCTTTTAGTCCTTTTATACTTTCCATTTTTCAATTTGTTATTTTTAAATCAATTTTTCTTTAATATGAATAGTTGTGCTAAAACATAAATGAAATTTTTTGAGAAATACCATTATAAGCTCAAAATTGTGTGGAGTGTCATTACTTTAGTTTCTTTTGTAGAATGCCATCTTTTAATTTTAAAAAGACCAAATTGCCCTTGGGTAAATAAGAGAAAAAAAAAGATTGGGGGAGAAAATAAGGGGAAAAAAAGAAAAATGAGAAGATAAGTGAGAAAAAAAATATTTTCGTGAAGAACTGGAGTGAAATGAGGAGGGAAAAAATTATAACAAATAAATAACTGACACGTGGTAAAAATAGTGTACGTCGGTGGGCAAGTACAAATGTCCATGCTGGACATGCAAAATGTTTATAATAACAAATATATGTCTGACACGTGGCAAAATTTGTGTATAACGATAGACATAGATACATGTCCATGTTGTACAAGGACAAATGAATATATACAAATGTCTTCATACACAAATTATGAAACAAAATTACATTTGGGGTTACAAACATAAGAAAGATGATCTCTTATGATATATATTCAGGTCACCCAAGACATGTCCCCATGATGCAACCAAGATGTAGTTTATATTTGACAAATATTCGTGTTGCGACATTTATCTGTCTATGATAGACAAGTTTCTATTTGTCTATGAAGGACATGCCATATGAGTCATTTTCATATCCAGCATCGTACACAAATTCTGTCAAATGTCAGTCAGCTATTCGCCAGCATATATATTTTCCATGTCGAGAAAGGATACATGATAATGTCTGCCATGAACATTTATCATTGTCAAGCGTCGTACACTATTTTTGCCACGTGTCACTCATCTATTTGCCATATTTTTTATTACCTTATTCCATTTCAAGTCTCCATAAAATTACCAATTTTTCTATTTCCTTGATTGTCTTCTCTTTTTCTTCTCTTTTTCCTTTTTTTCTCTCCTATCTTTTTTTCTCTCATTAGTCAAAGGATAATTTGGTCTTTTCAAAACCAAAAGATGGCATTCTACAAAAGAAAATAAAGTGACGACATTTACATTATTTTGAGTTTATAAATGGCATTCCACACATTTTTTTTTCCAAAATAAAATAATCCATGTTCCCTTACACACCAATAGGAACCTATTTGTATAAAGGTTTGTATTACTGGTTTCTTTTTAAAGATTAAAAAATCTTCATAATATTCCGTATCTGTTAACAAATTATTTTACAATTTTTTAAAAGACAACAAAAAACCCACGATAGGATAAAAACAGCAGAGTCATGGAACGTTAACTCTTCAAAATTAACCGAATTGAAAGAAAGATCCTTTTCATCATCTTCAATCCAAAACTCGGATTCATGTCGAGAGAGAGAATTAAACGAGAATTGCCTCCCCTTCAAGAGGTATCCTACTGAATCTGTTTTCCGATTTTCATTGCGGAGAATTTCTCTCGAACTCATGACTTTGATATTATTTTTCTCTTTTCTTTCAAATTGTTGTAGCATATTGATAAATAAATAAAAAAGTGATAGAGGAATGCAATTACTATTGAGATGTATAAATCCATCAGTGCAAGGTTCGTAGCTCTTCTTTTCCTTGTATAGCTTAATACCCATTTATCCTTCGCTCATATTACCTGATTCTGCATTAACCTTTTTTGGAAATTTGTTGAAAGCACTTTGGTTTTTAAGACTACAGTTGTTAAATATTGCATTGAATATGAAAATGATAAAATGATAAAAAAAAGAAAAGAAAAAGGGGATTCACCATACAGAAGCTAGATTTTGTTGCCTCTTTTCTTATGTTTGTTACTTTACTTTTTCTACAAACAGATATTGCTTTAGTAGTTCCCAGGAAGAGCGTCATTATAAGAAATCGGAGAAGGTGAGAAAGACTCATTGAATTACTGCTTTGGATACATGTTGCTTTTAACTCTATACTACTGTGTAGCGCATCTATTTTGATTTTTACATATGTAGAAAGGAATATGAGGGACTACACAGACAATGCAAGAGGCTTCAAAATACAATAACACGACTTTGAAGTTAAAAAGGGGCAGCGAGATTATCTAAGATGAGTATGATTGGCCTCAAGTGCAAGATTCTGACAGCTCATGTTCTGATGAAGTTGTTAGTGCATGTGAGTCTATGTCTAGCTACGAAGACATCACTTATGATATTGGGTACATGAGTGAAGTTTCGTGTATTGTTGAGAGAGACGGTAGTAGTTCAAGACGAATCACTAATGCTACTATATCTACACTCAATTCCGAGTCATTAGATTCAAATTCTTCATATGAGAGTCAAGTGGTATATGTCTTTCAATCTTCTGATACTCCATAAAAAAGGTTAGCCATCATATTTATTATTTAGATGAGAGTGAAGTGGTACATGTCTTTCAATCTTTTTATTCGTTTCTTATCTTTGTATAATAAAGTTTTCACTTTAATCATTGTATTGTACAATAAAATGCAGAAGAAAACGAAACAAATTTTATATAGAAAATTATTGTAACTAGCATATACTTAGCTCGACATTTTATTGATGTATATGCAGATGCAAGTGGCTGGATTTGTGTTTCAACTAGCTGCAGGTTCGAGCTTGAAGTGAAACAGAATGTTGATACTCTATTTTACTGTTTGTAATTGTTTCTCCAATTGATTTCCGGTTTGTTTCAAGTAGATTAGTTGGTTATTGTGTAAACCACCCTAAACCGGAAATCAATAGGCTATAAATTGTAATTGACTTAATCAATGAAATCAACTTGGTTTGTTATCAAATTTACATGGTATCAGAGCGGGTTGGTTCTAACCAATTTTTCTAATCGTTTTCTTGTTTCTTTCGTGTTTCTCTTCGATGGTTGAAGGAGATCTTGTGAATCCGATACTAATGGCTGCGGGAGCGGTGGTTCCGAGTGCGGTGGTGGTGACGCTGTACACTCTTTCTAGCTCTGATAATCCGGGAGCGTTGATTTCACCGATTTTGTTGAATGGTGAAAACTATGGCGAGTGGTCCGTAGAGTTTTTGAATGCTTTGCAAGCTAAGAGGAAGCTCCAATTCGTTAATGAAGTCTTGAGTAAACCTGCAATTACAGATCCGAATTATGAGGATTGGATAACGGTGAATTCCATGATTGTGGGATGGATAAGAGCATCGATAGAACCAAAGGTTAAGTGTACTGTAACCTTTATCTCTGATGCTTGTCAATTGTGAAATGAGCTGAAACAACGATTCTCTGTTGGAAATACTGTGAGAGTTCATCAAATTAAAGAGCAATTGGTTTCTTGCTAGTAAGATGGAAGATCTGTTATAGAGTACTATGGTTGTCTTTGTTCTTTGTGGGAAGAGTTACAAATGTATCGGCCACTTCCTCTTTGTACGTGTGGTGCTACGACTTCGATTTCTAAAGAAAAGGAGGAAGAGAAGCTTCATCAATTTGTCATGGGTCTTGATGATAGTAAATTTGGTATTGTGTGCACAAGAATAATTGGTTATGATCCTTTACCTTATATTGTGGAAGCTTATTCAAGAATTATTCGAGATGAGAGAAGAATCAATTCTGTGACTGAATGAGAGATTCAACATAACACTGTTGGTTTTGTTGCTCGTGGTGATACACGCAATGTGTCTCGAAATGAATCTGGAGTTGGTAATAAGAACAGTAAATCTATTCTTGTTGATCGTAATTCCTCTTGCTCTCACTGTGGTAGATCGGGTCATGAGAAGAAGGACTGTTGGCACATAGTGGGCTTTCCAGATTGGTGGGTTGAGAAATCGAACAAGCAAGATCGATCCAAGACTGGGAAAGATAAATTTCAAGGATCATCTCGTGATAAGAAACCTGGTGCTACAGCTCGTGCTCATGCCACTAGTTCCAACGGTTCTGTCTTCCCTGAACTCACTGCGGATCAATGGAAAATGTTGAAGACTCTTCTCAGTGAGAGGCAAAACATAGTAAATGCATAAAAACTGTCAGGTGAGGACAGTTTTGGTGATGTGATCATAGACTCTTGAGCCTCACACCACATGACAGGACACTGTTCTTTCTTCATAATCTTCAGAAAACTACTTCTCGTGCTATTGGGTTTGCTGATGGAAGCAAAACCTTTGCTTTCCATTCAGGCTCTCTTACTCTTTCTTCTTATATAACTCTGTCAAATGTTCTCTTTGTTCCATCTTTGAGTTGTACACTAGTTTCAGTGGCAAAACTGCTTAAAGAAACTGGTTGTGTAGCACTCTTTACTGATGTTGTGTGTGTGTTGCACTGACCTTTCCCCGAAGATGATGATTGGAGCAGGTAAAGAGCAAGACGGCGTGTACTATCTCAGTCCAGATGCAGTTAAATTGCATTTAGCTCCGAGTCTACATGATAACAACTTTGTGGCATCTAAAACTTGGACACGCATCTGCAGCAACTCTTTCTCATCTTCCTATTCATTTTTAACAGTCTAATACTTCTTCTTCTCATTCTTGTGATACGTGTATACGTGCAAAACAAACTAGAAATGTTTTTCCAGATAGTGTTCATAAAGAAGAAGTGCCATTTTCTTTAATTCATTGTGATGTATGGGGTCCATACAAAACCCTTTCTTCTTGTGGTGCTGTCTATTTTTTAACAATTGTTGATGATTGTTCTCATGCAGTGTGGATATATTTGTGATTAACAAAGTCTGAAGTTTCTCGAGTCTTAAAAGAATTTATGACTTACACAGAGACACAGTTTGGGAGATCTGTTAAAACTGTGAGAAGTGACAACGGATCTGAATTTATGTGTCTTGCTGGTTATTTCAAGAGTAAGGGTGTGATTCATCAAACCTCTTGCACCTACAGTCCCCAACAAAATGGTAGAGTAGAGAGGAAACATAGACACATATTAAATGTGGTTAGAGCTGTTCTTTTTCAATCTTCTCTTCCAATAATGTTTTGGGGTGAGGCAATCTTGACAGCAACTCACTTAATAAATCCTACTCCTAGTTTAGTTCTCAATGGTAAGACTCCTTATGAGGTTCTTCATGGGAAGAAACCAGACTATAGTCACCTTCGTGTCTTTGGGTCAGCCAGTTTCGTTCATCACTCAAGACCTCACAGAGATAAGTTTGATGAAAGAAGCAAATCGTTTTTTTGATATAAGTCTTAATAAATTTGTTGTCTCACGTGATGTTTCTCGTGAAGATGTTTACCTTTTTGCAGATAAAACTGCATTGGATGTAAATCATTACATAACTATTGATTATGTTGAAGAAGATTGGTTACCAATGGCAGATGTAACTACAACAAATGTCGCAAATAGGGGAAATGAAGGTGTTGAAGAGATCAGAGAAATAAAGAATAGACTTATCTGCAAAGGTAACGTGTTTTGCTGTCAATTATTTTGGATATTAAGTTCAGTCAATAGTTGATTTCACATTGCCTGAATATGTAACTTTTAATTTTGTCAACAAGTAACCATTGGATTGACAACAAAGTTTGATCCATAGCCTAAATTCTTTAAATTGAGCAGAGATTCAAACTCATCACCTCATGCCTAACTAAAATTAGGGGCAAGCTAATTGGACCACTTGTTTCTTGGCCAGAATCTGTAACTTTTAAAAAAACAACAAAATAATAAATGTTATATCATTACAATTTAATTTAAAGTGTAGCTAATCTATATTTCAAATTAATTTCATTGCATTGAGACCATGATTTACTCAAATAGGGATATGAGATCTAACCTTTATATTTCTCTGTGATCCAAAAAATTCTTCAGGTCTTAAAAGAATATCAAGCTGGAGCAATAAATCCTGAAAAATCAGACACGAACAAATTAAAATTTAGATCATATAATTCTCATAAAACCTACTTTTTGATACACACCAAAATGGCAGAAGCCTGAATTATGGCTAAATAATATAACAAATAAATGGGTTTGGAAAAAAATTAGTTAAATCTTACGGTAAACAAAAATACTTCAATAAGAGGTTTCGTTGTGCTTTGATTCTATATCTAGTTATAGAACCTTCCAATAAGAAAATTAAACACCTGAAACTTTAGAGAAGAGACCGTTAGAAATAGCTCTATTATATCTGATTCAGCAGATCAAAAGATTCATAACATAATCTGAAGTCAAGAAGAACTAATAACGGAAGAACAATGGAAAAACTAAAAGCATTTTTGAATCAAACAATCTTGTTTGTTCCATAGAAATTAAAAATCTAAAGCATGTAAAATAATCTTACTTACGCATGTCCACGTATTCACAGAGCTACAAGCTTAAAACTACTGTGGTGTGGTTTCAATGAAGAATCGACATGGATCGATGAAGAAAATGGGGAGATGATTAGGGTTGGCCAGCCCATCACTATTGTTGAGAAGGTGATTATGGTTTTTCAGCTTATGTCGTGGCCAATGTTTTTTGTTCCTAACTTCAATTGAGTGGACTAAACTATAATGAGTTTAGCATAGGCTACGAATAGATCTTAGTAGCCCTGCGAACTCGGTTATATCGGTTCGGTTCGGGTCGGTTACTTCGAAAATCGGTTAATTAACCAAAATAAATATTGAACCGAACTTACCCGAATTAGCAGTTCGGGTTGCCAAAATTTCTACCGCATGTAACCGAATTAGCAGTTCCAAAGTTCTTAATCATATATAAAAGCAAAGATATCATTATCCAAGTTATTTGAGTATCTTTTGTACACATAGATTCCACTTGAGGAATATAGTTAGAGTTACATATGTTACAGAAGAACACAAATGAGACTTTTTGTCTTAGTTCTTACCGATGAATTAAAAAGCTCTGGTTGTGTGATTAATCTCTCATTTACCTCCAAGCGAGAACCTTTAACGCAGCACCTAGCAAAACCAACTCAGAACCAAAATTAAAACTTCAATTTTTTTCGTATTAGAGAGATTAAGGAAAAGGGTAAGAGTGAGATCAAGCTTTGTACCTCACAATGTAAGAATCTTTTGCAGTGGAAACTTTGCACAATGCTGTATTCGATTCAGAGCGCAGCGCATTCTATGAAAGATAAGTAAGTTAAAACACTATCAAAAGCTGGTAAAGAAAACTAAAGACACAATTTGTTGAACTGCAACTTTAAGCTACAAAGGGGTAAGCAATAAACAAAGAGAAAGCAACCTTTTTACGCTTCCCGAAGACTTTCAAGACACTACGATCAGACTTACCAACATTGAAATCGATGTTAGTGATTCCACCTTCATCCTTAAAAGCTATATGTGTAGGAGCCAATCCGATTACACACAAACTACAAATAAACACACTCAAGTAAGAAAACAAATTCCAGAATCTCAAAGAGAAAATCAAAAGGAACAATATTCAACAATACCTATTAGCGTGACGGTAAATGTATTGATCATGACCAGATTTCGTAAAATCTACAACCAACAAAAGTTTTTATTTTTATTCAAATTATCCAAAAGGGGGATTTTGAAAAAATAGTAGTTAAAATCTGAGAACCTGTGATGAAGTAAGAAACGAAATTGATTTGTGTAGCAGAAGGAGGACAAAGCGGAAGGTCTCCAATATCTGAAAGTAGAAGCTTTCGCAATTCTTCTTCCTTTTCATCTCGAATTTCCTCATTTTCATGAGCTTGATGCTTGTGTTGTTTGTCGCAACCTTCTACTTCGTCGGATTGCTTTTGCTTAGTTAATTCCATTATATCCTCGATTTATGGATACGTCTCTGCCTCAGTCTTTTGAATCTCCATACTTCGTACCGAAGTAAGAAGACCAAAGAAGAAGAAGATTGAAAGAGAAGAAGATTACTGAAGTAAAAGAAGAAGACCGAAGCAGAAGAAGAGGAAGATCGAAGGATGATAAGGTGTGGTGAAGGAATCGCCGTTTGATCGAAGGAAGAAACGCAAAGAAATGATGTGTTGGCTTAGAGATTTAGGGTTATCAAATGTCAATTTCGGTTATCGGATAACCGATCGGTTATCGGATAACCGATCGGTTATTGTCACCGAACCGAATCTAATAACCGATTTGACATTTGGTTCTCTTCCGAATTACTCGAAATTGAATTCAATAACCGAACCGATTTGGCCAAATCTCGGTTTGATTCAATTCGGTCAAATCGGTTCGGTTAATTTTCCCAGCCCTAGATCTTAGGCTGATCATGTACTACGAATGGATCTTTATGAGTTGACCATATAAGCATTATAAAATGTATTTCTTTTTTTTTGTCAATGGCAGATAATATGATGGGCCACAACTGGTCGGTCTATTAGCCAAATTCCTGCATAATACAGGTGGTGGGACTCGATCCCAGGTGCATGTGCGCCTGCCATTTAGTAGACTTACCAAATGCTACTGCACTAAAGGCCACTTGCTATTATAAAAGGTATTTACCTAACAAAAACTTGAATACAAATTTATTGATTGACGTATTTCTTTTATCAATGAAGAATGTATGTTGGTTTAATGAGAGATAATTAGTTAGAATATTAAATATTGTCGTTCCTGTTTTTTTTTTGTGTATTTTTACGAGACTAAAACAATTTAAATAAACCAAGCTCAAAATACACAAAAATTTGTAATAATTCACAATATAAATGTTCTTATAAAGAAAATTGAATGGTATATCACATCTTACAATCTCAAATTGTTACCAATAAAAAAATGGATGATTATATAATTTTACAAGAACCCATAAAAGCGCGCTCTACCAGCGAAGTATCATCCTAATTTATGATTAAAACCTTAGTTAATGTGTTATTTATAGTTCATGCCTTTGAGAAAAAAATTAAACAAGAACACTCACAATAAATACCCATGGATATAATAATAGTCAAAAAATATAAGATAAAAATAATCAATGTTTAGGATTTGAAACATAAGTTTTAATCTTTTAGCCGTTTTAAATCATAGTATTTAATTTTAAAAATCAACAGTTTTTCATCATCAAAAAAATAATATATTGTAATACAGAAAAGATCAAAATAATAATTTTCTATATTTGTTTACCGAACTTATTATATTTTTATTATTATTCTTAAATACAAAATTATATATGTACATAAAATTATTAATACATATTGTATTTTTTGTAGAAAAAAAAAATTCCGCATAATCCTAGTTTTTCTTTAGATTAGATGGAATACACAAAAATATATATATTTCTCAAGTAATCGACCTACCAAAAGGCATATGTTTTCTATCAAACACTTTTCTCCTTGATATATGTTTGCAAACCTTAATTTGTTCATAGTGTACCCATTATCATCATTACAACAAAAAGACTACCAAACGTTGTCGTATTAAAGTCACCAGTCACGAAATTTCCGTCTTCGTTGAGAGTCGGCTTTGGCGAAACTAAATTTCTTTTCTTAATTGGTTTTTGGTTCCTTTCTTGCTGGTTCAGATAAATTTGCTCTGTTAGATTTTCCCCCTTCCACGCAAAATCATCCATTCTTTTGATCGTCTTTTCACTTTCTTTCTATCTCCTCACTCTGTTATCTCCAGTTTCTTGGGTAGACATCGATCGTATCCCTAGCTTTTTCGTCACAATCGAAAGGGATAGTAATAACAACAGTAATCTTAGGTTTTCGGGGCTTGAATCGTGTATTGGCAATTTAGCTTTAGCTTAAGAACATGTTTTTCTCCGGCGATCCATCGACTCGGAAGCGAGTTGATTTAGGTGGCCGGAGTACCAAGGAGAGAGATGCTCGGAAGCTTCTGGAGCAGACTAGAATGGAGCGCAATCGCCGGTTGCTACAGAAGCAGCAGAATTCCGCAGCCGTCAGAATTCAGGTATTCGGTCTAATCGACATCTTTAACTGTAGCATGGATTTTGTAAAGCCTATTTTTAAGGACTGTGGGATGTTAGGTGTGTTTTCTAACAATGCAGAACAAACACACCGAGTAATTTTCCAGAAAAGGTTTCATAATGGCAGAATCCTTGAGCTAATAATGCCCACTTTTGATAGATTTGAGTTTGATTGGATATTGAACCGACCTTTCCCTTTCAAGTTGCTGCTTTTGAATCCCCAGTGTCCACGTTAATTCGCAATCTGGAACAAATATAATCCTGTTACGGTGTCCTGCGATACAGCTCTCGTGGGTGTTTTTGCGTTGTAGGATTTTAAGATTGAACCATATTCATTACAAAATGTTTGCTGGAGCACATTTGTTGTAGCTAAAGGGAAAAGTTTTTTTAAACGTTTATGATCGTTCTGTTGGTCAAGTTGCTGACTGGTTTTTGGCTACAGAAATTCTTTAGAGGGAGAAGATCAATGGCCATTGAGCGCTCAAAAGTGCGGCATGATTTCTGTAAATCCTATGGGAATGATTGCCAGAAAGCCGATAGGTATTTTTCTTTGGTCTGTTACGTTTTTTTTTAAATCTTATGATGGTTTCGTGGTTACTTATTTCTCTAGTGTGACCCTTTCTGATATTTTTTTTCTGCATTCAGACATTGCTTTGAGCCAGGTTCAAGTTTCTTCCGGCAGTTTCTGTTTTTTTTCAAGGCACAGAAGTCGGAAGATTTTCTGATACTTGTGGAGACTTGTCGTCTACTGCAGAGTTTCGTGCACAGCAGTGGTATTTACCAATATCTATGCATGATTCTTTGGTTGACACTTTTGTTCAATTCATTCATAGGTTTGATCAGAGTGCTTTTCCTTTCTAGGTAACTCTTATGTAAGGGGAAGTATGTTCTGAGTCTTCATTTTGCTTAATCAGTTTTTTATGGCTTTTGTACTCTTGATTAAAACGTGTATCTCTTAAGCACTAAAATTAGAACACTGTGAGGAATGTCCCTTACACCACGAATTAAATCCCGTTTGCCATATACTTTTTCTCATATGAAGTATATTATTATTATTATTATTCTTTTACTTCACAACAATCTGCTCTCTAGTTTCTTCTTGATATTACTGATGTGGCAAATTCTCATCATATGACAGGTGACGTTGTCAGTCTTTTTTCTGGCTTGGACTATTCCTCTGAGCATAAGTTGGTGGATTTTAGAGTAAAGAAACTTGCATTTATCTGCATCGAGGCTATACATCAGAATAGGTTATATATATATTTATATATATGTTTAATGTCACCTTTCGTTTTCTAGGGCATAGCGATGCAATATCCCTTCCTTTATCAAACTGTGACCAAATGTTCCTATCTTTGCTTTTTAGTTCGGTTATTAAATTATTCAGGTTTGTCTCCTTCTGATTTAAATCAGCAGGAATCGTTTAAGGGATCAGCTCTTAGTTACTCCTGAAGAGGGTAGCATTTCGACAGCTATCTTGATGGAGGCAATGTCATTGTTACTAGATCCTAAGCTGCCTTGGGCTTGCAAAATAGTTAGTTATCTATATAAAAGAAACATTTTTAAACTGGTCAGAGAAATAGTCACTACGGCTAAGGTAATTTTCAACAGTTCTTCATGATTATTCTCCACCACCTAGTTTTTCTAATATACTGCACAGTTTTGTTGATCTGGTGTTCCATAGTTGGCAATTTATCCTTTTGAAGCGATTGCGGTTTGTTACAGGAAAGCGCAAGAGGTCAGACAATGACCGGCAGCATCCTTTCACTAGAAAGAGTACTGAAACTGATAATACCACATATTGGCTGTGAGCCATGTCGCTGCCCTGTTGTTGATCCATGTTGGAGTTTCTCATCTATGATCCTTACAATACCTTTGATATGGCAGCTTTTCCCAAACTTGAAATTGGTTGGTTCCTGAACTTATATTTTATAATTGCGGATGACACTAATCAAGATATATGTATAATGAGGCTAAATGGTAGCTTATGGTTTTCTTACAAGTTTACTTTTGACCATGAGTTAGATATTATCTTAACCATGACCATCTATGTAAACTCTGGTAAACACATAGTTTTCATTGTCCAGGTTTTTGCTAACCCAAGTCTAAGTCAACACTACATTCACCAGATGGCTTTATGTATTCAAAAGGAAACATGTGTTTTTTCAATGGAAACAAGCCCAGAATTCCCTGGTTATGCTTGCCTTCTTGGTAATATGTTGGAGACTGCAAATGTGGTATTGTCACAGCCTGAATGTTCACTGGACATGGTATGTTTTGTAATGCAGTTTATTTCATGTATTTGTGTGCGGTTATGTTAGCTACTGTAGCTGGTATTTTAGTGCATGATTACTCTTTTTTTTTTTTTTTTTTTTCATTTTTGTTAATCATTTTCAGTCTTGTAGATTAGATTGACTAAGAGGAACCTTCAGCTCAATAGTCAGCAGCTTATGTCTGATATTTCTAGATTTTGAATATCTTTTCATATTCCTATATATCCAAGTATTTGCTTTTGTATTTCCACATTTTAAGGGATGTTGAGTCTTTGCATTTTCCGTGAAAAATCATTCATTTGGATAATGTTTGAAAACGCTACATCTACTTTTTTCTTAAAATTATAAACATTGTGCCCCTAGTTCTGTTTGATTCAAATGTTGCCTTGTTCTTTATTTTGACCAGGCAATTGACATTGCATCCGTTGCAACTTTCTTATTGGAGATGCTTCCTCCTGTGAAATCATCGGAAAGAGAAAGCAGACAGAGTATGAGATTTTTTCCATATTATCTTTGCCCATGAAATTATTCTGTTATTTTAAAGATTTGTTATCCATTCTGCTAGCAGTAGTTTTTCGTTAATTTGATCTGATTCTGAAAGAGATCGGCACTTCTTTCGTGATTCAGGCTGTTCTGATGAGGATGATATGTTGATTGACGATGTACAAGAATTATTCTTGAATAGGGCTCTGGAGCAGCAGATAACCAATGCTATAGACTCACGTTTTCTTCTGCAGTTAGTATGTACCTACTCTCTGTCATATTAATTTATTAATTATAATCCAAGTGCTATGTCTCCTCCATATATAATGATTTTTTAATTTGATCTAATTAATCTTAGTTTCATCTCTTCAGACAAATGTTTTGTTTCATCAAGTTTCGGTTGGTACACAAACATATGACGATGATAAAGAAGCATTAGCTATTGGCACAGCCAGTTCTTTTCTGGACGCAGCTTTCAACACTCTCCCTCTTGAGCGGATCATGACAATTATGGCTTATAGAACCGAACTTGTAGCTGTGTTGTGGAATTACATGAAACGATGCCATGAGAACCAGAAGTGGTCGTCCATGCCTAAACTCTTAGCTTACCTTCCAGGGGATGCGCCGGGTTGGCTGTTACCTCTGGTTGTTTTTTGTCCTGTTTATAAGTAAGGTTTGCTTCACTTAATGTCAAAACTTTTTGTAGTATTTCTTGACTACATTTTAATTAGTGTTGTGAGGGTGATTCAATATTCAAAGCTGGTTTAACATTGTGATGAGACCAGGCATATGCTTATGATAGTCGATAATGAGGAGTTCTATGAACGAGAGAAACCATTATCGCTACAAGATATCAGGTTGCTCATCATTATTCTAAAGCAGGTAAGTCTTTTGATGGATCTTATGTAGCAGTTTTGCAATTGGCTCTGTGTTTCGTATGGTTGCATTTTGGGTGTGGTTGTTCACCTTTCTGCTAAAGTGTATACAATAGTTTCTATACTATGCTTATGATCTTCCCCGTATTTTTGTGTATGATTGCTTTTTTTTTGTCCAGGCTTTATGGCAATTGCTCTGGGTGAATCCACTTACGCAACCTAACACTGGGAAATCTGTCTCCAATGACCTCTCAAAGAAGAACCCAGTTGACTTGATTCAAAACAGGGTTGGGGTTGTAATCTCTGAGTTACTTTCACAGGTATGCGCTGCAAAGTAGTTAATACACTTTGATTTATTATGGCTATTTTTGACTCGTGAGTCAGTTAACTTGGCAAAATCATTGCTAACTTATTCTCAATCTTCTGCAGTTGCAAGATTGGAACAACCGGCAACAGTTCACGTCCTCGAGTGACTTTCAAGCTGATACAGTCAATGAATATTTTATCTCTCAGGTGTCCACTAATTGCAATTTCGTTTAATGTTAGCGATGTGCTGAAAGTTTTTCTTTTATCTGCTATTATTAAAGATTTGGTCTCCGTTGTCCCCTATAATTGCTGATATTGTTTTCCTTTCTGCAGGCTGTAGTTGAAGGTACGAGACCTAACTACATACTAATGCAAGCTCCTTTCTTGATTCCGTTTACAAGCAGGGTCAAAATATTCACAGTAAGTGGCTGTTAGGATATGTGTATATGGTGAATTATTATCATTTGGACGTTTTGAAGAACCTAAATGGGTCAATTAATATATACTTATATGAGTAATTTGGGCAAATGGTAGAAAATATTGCATGCACTTGTTCACTGATTACTTTTCTGTGGCTGCATTTACTCCCTGCTCATAATTTGTAGACACAATTAGCTACAGCAAGGCAGAATCAAGGATCTCAAGGTATTTTTGCTCGAAATCGGTTCAGAATACGAAGAGATCATATCTTGGAAGATGCTTACAATCAAATGAGTGCATTGTCAGAGGATGATCTTCGGGGGTCGGTAAGTTCTATCACTTGCCTGATATCTGTTTTCAAGCAATTGCTTCGTTCACATTAGAAACATATGCATATATTGTTTCTTTGTCTTGGATATGGTTTCTTTTTTTGATAATAATAATGCAAATGATTACTGACTGTAGATTCGTGTGACATTTGTCAATGAACTTGGAGTTGAGGAAGCTGGTATTGATGGTGGTGGTATTTTCAAAGACTTCATGGAGAAAATTACCAGAGCAGCTTTTGATGTGCAGTATGGATTGTTTAAGGTTGTAAATCTTGTTTACTTGCTCAAGTTTTTGTGGAATCATAATTTACCACACTATGTTTGCATGTTAATTGTGTTTCTTCAACTGAATCTTGTACATGCTTTCTTTCAGGAAACTGCTGATCACATGCTTTATCCTAATCCTGGATCAGGAATGATACACGAACAGCATCTCCAGTTCTTTCATTTTCTTGGAAGTCTTCTTGCAAAAGTATGGTATTCGGTTGGTGGCCTAGTGCCGAACTTTATTACTTACCAATTTTCTTCCTTCAAACTTTTATACGCAAGACAAAAAGCAAAACCATCATGCTTTCAGCGTGTCCCACTTTTGCTTTTTAATTCATTACTGGTTCCACTCACCATGTTTCAGTGCAAATAGAACTAAAAGGGATTTGCTTGTCTTGATATTTTATAGTAATTTATTGAATTTGGCCTTTTTCTTTATTGATGTTGATTTTTATCTGTTATGAAAAGACTAATGATGTTCTTTTCCGTTATCTTGTCGCAGGCTATGTTTGAAGGGATTTTAGTTGATATACCATTTGCAATGTTTTTCCTCAGCAAATTGAAACAAAAGTACTGTAAATTTGATTTTTAGCCTCAACGTCTTGTCATTTCATTTGTTTATTAAGCCCGCATAGACCTTGTAAACATGTTGTATGACTTATGTTGTTCTTTGGCTAGGTACAACTATTTGAACGATTTGCCTTCTCTGGATCCCGAGTTGTATAGGCACCTGATATTTCTGAAGGTAAGTTTTGTCGAAATTATATTTTCCTGCTGTTTTGCCGAAGATACTGTTAGCATAGATATGCGAGAATGCTAAAATCTGTTTCTTTTTTTTTTTTTGAACGTCTATCTACCTTTTTGATCTTTATGCATTTCAATTACATTATGATACTTGCAGCGTTATAAGGGTGATATCTCACAGTTGGAGCTTTACTTTGTTATATTGAATAATGAGTATGGAGAGAAGACAGAGGAAGAGCTACTTCCAGGGGGAAAAGACATGCGAGTTACAAATGAGAATGTTATAACATTCATTCATCTGGTTTCCAATCATCGGTTAAATTTTCATGTACTTGGGAATCACTTACCTCTCAGTGATCTTAGCATACATGAGGTCACCATATAAACTCAACAAATTTTGATATCATCCCAAATGTCGGTTGCAGATACGCCAGCAAAGTTCTCATTTCTTGAGGGGGTTTCAGCAACTCATTCCAAAAGAATGGATCGACATGTTTAATGAACACGAGCTTCAGGTGAAATAAATTTAAACTTATTATTGTTCTTGATTTATTAGTTATTCCCTCGAGGAGAATGAATAGATTAAAATTTTACCATTGTGGGCTTTTTTTGGTTGCAGGTTCTCATATCGGGTTCAGTTGATAGTTTGGATATTGATGATCTGCGAAACAACACTAATTATGCTGGAGGCTACCATGCGGTGAGTGGTTTTCGCTGTCAGCCATAATGCCTAAGTGAATTAGCGTTGGGAAACTTTTGGAACATTGTTATATGATTACATCGCTTTGTTTCTGGACAGGGACACTATGTGATCGATATGTTCTGGGAAGTTATGAAAAGCTTCTCAACTGAAAATCAAAAGAAATTCTTAAAGTAAGCCCAACTTCGCAGTTACCAGTCTGTTTTCCCAGTGATTTACGGAACTGAGAGGTAACCTCTATCATCTTCAATTTCAGGTTTGTGACTGGCTGTTCACGAGGACCACTGCTCAGTTTCAAATACTTGGAACCTGCTTTCTGCATACAGAGGTAACTTACACAGACTCACACACATTTTGGCCTTTGATGGGCTTTGGACAGTAACTGAATCATAAAAGTTGGGATTTGTTGCAGGGCTGCTGGTAGTGCGAGTAATGAATCAGTTGATAGACTACCAACATCAGCCACTTGCATGAACCTTCTTAAGCTTCCGCCTTATCAAAGGTGTGTCCTCTAATAACACAATCTCTTTGGTTTACTCAGTTTGTTGCCTACTAACTTCTCTTGCACTTGGTACTGTAATTGGAGAAAGGAAACTAAACATCTTTTGTCAATGATGCAGCAAAGAGTTACTTGAGACAAAGCTGATGTACGCCATAAGCGCAGAAGCAGGGTTTGATCTGAGCTGAATAGCTTCCTGCCTTTATTACAGACTTCCATGGCCCCATATTGACCCGACTTCAACCCGTTCTAATAGCGTTTCCTCGTTATGGTTCAAACCTATAACCTGTAGACTGAGGTGGGCTGAAGAATCTGCTAGCTCTAAGCATCTAGAGGATCTAGAGAGGAACATTTACTGGAGAATCCTCATATTAACTAATGGGTTTCATTTGCAGCTCTCGGGTATTAAGTCGCTTTAAAATGTGACATATAAAAGAAGTGACTATAGGGAAGTCTCTTAATTGGAGGGACCCGAACTGAGTTCTTTGGGTTAAAACTGGGTGATAACAAAATAAAAGACTGGTCTTAGTGGAACTCAAATGCTGTAAATCATTTGCTTATTGCATAGTTATATATACACATGAAATTGATTGTAAATTAATGCTTCGTAACCATAGTGTAGAGTTCAAGTCTCTTTTTCATCACTGAGTCCTTAGCCTTACTAAAAAAAAAAAAAGACAATTAAGTGAACTCGACCTACATATTGGTAAAAGAATTAGTTATAGTGAGTTCGCTCTCATCTTAGCAAGTTAAGTAAACATGATTATTACAAAACAGTTTTCAGATAAAAATTTTATAAGCTTCATCTTTGGTCCAGAAGCTATTATTGTAATGATTTATCTGGGGAACGTTGTTTAATAATTCTTTTTATGCGAACGAATAATCTGACGAACGTATTTGCACGTCGCAAAGCAGCTCTTTTTAATTAGAGATCTTGACCGTCCATTTATAGTCAAAGAAACTTCGAGAGTCCCAGAGTTGAGAGTTGACGAAAGGGCAGTGGAGATCGGAAGGAGAAAAAAGAATGGAGGAAGCTAAGGGACCTGTGAAGCACATACTGCTTGCTAAGTTCAAAGATGATGTAAGTACTGAGAAAATTGATGAGCTTATTAAGGGTTATGCTAACCTCGTCAATCTCATCGAACCTATGAAAGCTTTCCACTGGTAAATCTCTTCTCATTCCCAATTTATAAGCGTTTTGCTTTCATTGTTATTATGTTATCTTGATCCAACAATTTTATCGCTGTAAATCCGAATTGCCTCTTATGATTTGGGAGAATGGAATTTGGGATAAATTGAGTTCCTAAAAGAGATAACCTGTCTCCATTCGTGATCTATTGAAAAGATCTCAAACAAAATTCGATGAATTTTGGGAGAATGTGCTCTTCTAATTACTTGTTTTTCGGCTCTGTTCTAATTATTCTCGTGGTTTCTATTTCCCTGACTAAGACATTGATGCCTAAGTATAGGGGAGAAGATGTTAGCATTGAGAATCTGCATCAAGGTTTCACACACATATTTGAATCCACATTTGAAAGCAAAGAAGCTGTAGCAGAGTACATTAGTCATCCTGTTCACGTTGAATTTGCGAATGTGTTCATAGGAAGCTTGGAAAAAGTATTAGTTGTAGACTACAAGCCTACCTCTGTTCGTCTCTAATTACAAATCTTCATCTGTTCTTGTCATTATGATGAATAATAGTACATTCCTTCTGAGTTATGGCCCTTTGTTTACCTGTGATATTGTCCGGATGTTTGTGTGTATGTTGTTGTGTTAAACGTGATTTGATAATGAAGTGTTGCATTTCCAAATATTTGCTTCTCCTTTTTTCAATGATTCTAGTACTTTATGGTCTGTTCGTTTCTTGTGTCGAATCAATAGAGGTAATGACTTTGGCTGATCAAAGCCTATGCAAGTTCTTGTAGCTACAAAGAACACCCCCATCGGCTTATTGCTTCAACATGAAGTTAGCCATTGTGTTAATGCTTGATAACCAAGGTACTTGCGGAACCAACTCTTTGCCGAGATCGATTTGGACTAAAGAAGAAGAAGAGCTAAATCCCTAAGCTAAGTATTGTGCACAATCAATTATAGAGTTCCCCAAACTTGGGTACATCTCTCTTCAGGTGTTGAGCCTGGTAATTCACTAATCACTGTATCTTTCTGTTACAGGTGACAAGCTCCTTCTCTCTCTGGCTCGAGGAAGAAGACGATTAAGGAGGAAGAAGATTCAGAGATGAATCTGGTCTTATATGTGACCAGATTCATTTACAGAAGAAAAAATAAACATATGGGCCTTTTGGCCTGATATAGAATGCGGCCCACAAGATGATCCATCAGATTCAATTAATGAATCTGATGGACTTCGGTTTTGGCCCACAGCCCATTAAGCTTATGAAGACCAAAACCCTAAACATTGGAAAATTAGAAATCCACTAAATTGAATATATATTATTGGGAAGCATATAAATACATAGGTAATAAAACGTAAGGTAAACTACTGTGTTAGAGAATAACCGAACCAAATCATAAAAACTATGGAAGCACACAGTAAAGAATCACATCGAACTTGGTATACTCATTCACCAAAATCACCGACTAAACCCGAATTAGTCACATTTGGTTCATTCAGCAAATCAAATTATTTTACTATAGTCGGGCCTAACCCGGAACTAAAAATCTGGAGAAGATTAACAAAAAAAAAAAGAGTGGTAAAATTCTTTCAGCATCCTGTATCCACTAGAAATTAAAATCCAAAGGTTTAAACCGCAATCAGAAAACCAAACCAAACCCGGATAAGATCTCGATTTGGCTTTGTTCTATGCGGCTTTCCTCTTCAAACATCACCTAGTATACGCAGCAACACAACAAAATCAAAACCCCAAAAACCAAGACATGCATAAACCGAAATAGAACCAGTACTAAACTGTGATTTACCTATGACCATCTACATGTGAATGGGCTTGTCGTAGGTAGCCATAGCAGCTTCCTTCAAAGCCTCACTCAAGGTGGGATGAGCGTGACAGACTCGAGCAATATCTTCACTTGATGCATCATAGTTGATCGCTAGAACCGCTTCATGGATCAATTCTCCTGCGTTTGGTGACATAATGTGAACTCCCAAGATCTTGTCCGTCTCTTTATCAGCCAAAATCTTGACCAGTCCTTCTGCTGTGTCTATGGCCTTGGCTCTGCTATTGGCCATGAACGGGAACTTCCCAACATTGTAGCTTACACCTTCGCTCTTCAGCTGCTCCTCGGTTTTACCCACCGAGGCAACTTCAGGGTAAGTGTAGACAACCCCAGGGACTTTGTCGTAATCCACATGGCCATGTTTGCCTGCTATAAACTCAACACAAGCAACACCATCTTCTTCGGCTTTATGAGCAAGCATTGGTCCTGGAATCACATCTCCAATTGCATAAACGCCTGAAACATTTGTCGAGAATCTCTCATTCACTAGAATTCTCCCGCCTTTGTCAGTTTCAACTCCAATTTTCTCCAGATCAAGTCCAGATGTGAACGGGCTTCTACCAGCTGAGACGAGGACTACATCAGCTTCTAGAGTGGTCTGGTCTCCACCTGCAGCGGGTTCCACTATGAGTTTCACACCATCTCCAGATGAATCTACACCAACAACTTTAGTCTTGAGCATGAATTTCATCTTTTGCTTCTCCAGTGTACGTTGAAACTGCTTGCGGATTTCACCATCCATTGCTGGTACGATATCCGTGGCAAACTCAACAACTGTGACCTCTGATCCAAGCCGTCCCCACACAGAACCCATCTCAAGCCCAATATAGCCAGCACCAATAACTATTAGTTTCTTTGGGATTTCTGTCAGAGATAGTGCCCCGGTTGATGAGACAATTTTCTTTTCATCAATTGTGATGCCAGGCAAAGACTTGACATCCGAGCCAGTTGCAACTATGATATGTTTGCCTTTCACAATCGTGTTTCCTCCATCGATTGTGTCCACAGAGACTTCGGACGGGGACAGAAACTTACCATAGCCCTTAACATAGTTTACCTTGTTCTTCTTGAACAGACCTTCGATACCACGGGTGAGATTCTTGACGGCTGTGTCTTTCTGAGCCAACATAGCAGGAAGATCTACCTCAACCGAAGAGACCTTTACACCGTGGTTAGCAAAAACGTGCTGTGCTTCATGGTACATGTGAGAAGAGTGAAGAAGAGCCTAAAAGAAAAGAAAACGAAAAAAAACGAGTGTCATATAACAGTCGAGAACATTCACATTTAACAGAAGCTACTGATTAGGTATGTCATATAGATTCATCAAAGCTTGAGCAGAGAAAGAGCCTAATACAATTAGAAAAACAAGAAATGCTATAAACATATCACAATTACACTCTACTAAATACTGAAATTCATAGAACTTTTGCTTTTGCTAAATCTAGACAATGACCTATGACAAGATTATGGTTCAGAGCGAACAAAATTTGTGAAGAGATACCACAGCTCGATGGAAAATAGTTCCATTTCCATGGAATCGTGCAGAAACAGAATTTCAGGAATATGAGAAAAAGTGCTAAGTTAGATCAGAGTGATGAATAAGTATCATCACACAATTAGTTCTCAAACCTCCAACTCAATCTAACCCTAAGATCGAATCTCAATGATGGTCAACGAAAAAAGTTCATAGGAGACGAGCAGGAGACGAGCAAAACAGGCGAAAAGTGATACGAATCGAAGTATTCGAGGAAAATAAAAATATGATTCCGCGACAGAAGAAACAAGAGTTTTTGAATCACCTTAGAAGGAATACAGCCGACGTTAAGACAAGTACCACCGAGGGCGCCACGCTTCTCGATGCAGGTAGTCTTGAGACCGAGCTGTGCCGCCTTAATCGCGGCCACGTATCCTCCAGGACCACCGCCGATAATGACAACGTCGTTGTCGTCGGATCCCGACGAAGCGAATCCGCGAGTGAGGGAGAAAGAGAATCTGAGAGCATCAGTTGGAGAATTGGAGATGTTTCTCGTGAGAAAATAAGCCTTTCTCCTAGCTAAGCTCGCCATCGCCATCGTTGTTATTCTCCTTCCGTCAAACTTTTAAGAGAGCGATGGAGAAGACGGACTTTGGTTCCTTGAAGAGTCGAATGAAGACGAAAAACTACAAGTGCCTTCCTTTCTCCTTGATTTATTATTTTTCTAATACTTTTATTTATTTATTTTCGTAAATAATTATTAAGACCTGATTTTTTTTTGTCATTAGGGCACATAAAATTTATTTCATCTAATATTACCCAATACGGGAAGCAATAATCTGGTCTTGGAGGGTTAACTCAAATTCTCGTTTCTTTTTTCTACAACATATGCATTGTCTTCTCCTTAAGGCCGCCAAAAACCATCATCAGAGGTGGATGCCTGGGAAAGTCCCAACAAGGATGCATTGGTACGATGGGTGGCGAGCATGTGATCACTCGACAACAAGACGAAGCGATTTCCAGGCCTATAGTAGTCAATACGACGTTTACTGGATATAAATGCATAGTTAATGCTTCATGGAAGGTTTCAGTTATTTTTACGGGTCTGGCATGATACTGCTTCCCTGATGGTAGAGATAGAGTAAATATAGGAGCTCAAAACATCATTCGCACTCTCTCTTCACTTCACTCAGAATTCAAGGCGCTTCATTGAGCCATGACATGCCTTATATCTCTATAGATCACGCATGTGGAGTTCCTAGTGGATTGCTCCAAGCTCGTCAAGATGATTAAGGATCTCATTGCATTGCCAGCCTTCCAACCTTATCTCGATGACTTTTCAAGACTCTGAAGTTTTTTAAGAATATGCTCCTTAATTTTGATTCCACGTGCACTTAATCACAAAACATATTACCTACCTCGCAATGTTAGAGAGTTATCTAAGAATCACGCGTTTGTGAACAATGTATCTTCATTTTGATCCCGCTGTGTTTGCATTTGAGTAAAGTTGATAAAAAATTAAAATCATTTAAGTTAAATAATATAGAGCTAATGAGTTAACTCATATTCATGAAAATTCGTTCACATAACACTCAAGTTAAATTAAACTCATATCATTAACTTCTTTATTAAATGAGCCCAGAAATAAACGTTCACATCAAATTAAACTAATCATCAGCTCATGAGCTAACAACTCATATTAACATTGTCGGTTACTATATAAACCCAAACAATATTTGTAAGGTCACGATATGTCAAAAAAATCTCTATTGATTATATATCTTAATCTAAATTACTTTTTATATTATAGTATTTATTGTTATTATATACCAAGTCTTTACACAAGAAAAAATATTTATATTATAATAGAAATACATAATTTTAAAAATGTCTTTATAGTAGGATGTTATCTTTATGGACAATGTCATGTTTGATCCTAGATAACCAAGGTTAAAGTGATTCTACATATGTAGAGATTTTAAAGATGGTGAATTTCCGAAAAGATTAGCTCGTGTTTCTTCCTTACCTCAAAAATAAGATTGAAAAGTTGTTTAAAATTTTTTATCATCATTTTATTTCTGGATCGTTAAATCATAAAACTGATTTCTTGATACATAATGTTAAAGTTTAATTTGTAATTTTTTCTCTATAAACACATTTCCATCCGAGTGAAACTATGTTTTATATTATGAAATTTGAAGTTGACAAAAATATAAGATAGTATTTATGTAAGTGCTTATTATTATTTATTATTATTTGTTAATAATTTTTTTCTTCAAAAAAATTCATAATAGCCAAACTTTTGTTAGTGTTTTGGGTTAAATTCATATATTATGAAAAAAGTCAATGATATCTCAAAATATTTGAATTCTATTTTCTGCTTTCTTTTTAAGAATTAATAAGTTGTTCAAAAGAAATGAATTGTAAAATGTTTGCCTTTAGTTCGAATCCCACAAATTTCAATTGAAATATTTAGATTGAATCATATTTTATTAATTCAATTAGTATTACTGACAAAATTATGAGAAAATTATACCAATTATATTTTTAACACTTGTAAGTCGTATAACTTGTAAGTATTATTTTCCATGTTTCTAAAACAAATGGTTATATTCTATTTAGTAGTTTAGTAAACACAATTGAAATAAAAGCAATACCTCTAGAAATTAAGAAATAATAATTCATTACTTGTGTAGGAAAATAATTCAATACAAAGATAAAATTCATTAGATACATATACAAAGAAAAAGACATGGATAATTGTAAACTTAATATTCACTGATTTTGGAATTATAGTAAAAATTTTAGAGTAATGAAACATATTAAATATCAATTCAAGTGATATATTATATTGTAAACATTTTTTGCATTGTCATTTACCTAAAATGTCACTATGCAACATAAAAATTATTTATGTAACATCAAGAGAAAATAAAATAGGTATTGGGAACTAGTGTTCCATATTTTTAAGTTTTTTAATTGAATTTTTTTTTGTTACTTTTCGCAACAAAAAAAAATTCATTTCAACAAAAAATATAGAAACTATTGAAAAGTTGTTGTTACTTTTGGTAAAAACAAATAATTTGTTCAATAATTAACAAAAATGAAAAAAATAATTGTTCAACAGAAAAATATAGAAACTTAGTATAGAAGACAATATGTCATGACAATATATTTATATCAAGTAAGCCAAGCCTTTCAAATAAATGATCTTAAAACATCAATAAGTAAACAAGTTTTCTCTAAATGATCATCGACTCTAGTAATTCCATTAATAATTCTGATAATCTGGAGTTAAATTTGACAGAAAATCTTTATTATAACTACAATAAGAGGAGAACTATAGTCTAGAAGAGTGTATGTATATATATCACAAAGCATCGATCTTAAGCAATAATTAAGCAATAAGCATCTTACTTCTTTTTTTTAACTATAACTTAATTCATTTGCTAACATATTAATCCGATTTCTAAGAAGTTATAAGATAATTCAAACTTAATTTTTTAAAATATTGAGAGATTTCATACTAATACTTAATTTAACAAAAACAACTATTCTTATCAATAACTGTTGTTACTGATATAAAAATAGGAAACAAAAGTACTAAAACGTGAAAGCATAGATATTGAGTGTCATAAAAGCTCACTAGCATCTTAAGTTCTTACTTGTGATAGTAAAAATGGCGTAACCATTCTTTGCTGCACATCATGGCGTTAGAAACTTTGGCTTCCATGGAGACAACAAACTCAGGAGGCTCTCTTCTCATTGAAAGAAAAGCTTCCCACGACGTGGCACGTGAGATTGGAATTGAGAGGATGTCACGTGCTACTCGGGAGAGGATTGGATATTTTGGGCTCTCTTCTTTCCACCATTCCAATACTTCGAAGTCTTTGTTCCACTCCATAACCGGTTCTTTGAGGTACGAATCAAGCTCTGATTCATGAAGCTCCCTTGGTGATCCTTCAAACTTAAGATATTCTTGAAACAAAACAAAACCCTCGTGTGGATCAGGCTTCACCTCTTCCTTGTCCTTCTGTTCTCTAAGGAAATATTTTTCTTCTTCATCATCTTCTTCATCTTCTACTTCAGGGTCAGAGTAAATTATAGCATCCGGGCATATTGGTTTTTGACTGATATCGCTAGCTGCATAGCGAGCAAATAGATCACGTATATAGTCCAAAACAATTTCAGCTTTTGAGCCATCATCATTATCTTTGTTTTTTGAGCAGTAAAAGTCAAGATACTTCATCTTGAACCGAGGGTCTAATACAGAAGCAGTTGCCAAAATCAGGAACATTTTGTTCCAGTACTTATCAAACCTCTTCAGTATCTGCTTAGTTTTTTGGAGGAAGTAATCATTGTCCGCACTTGCGAGCTCTTGGTTCAACATTTGCTTCAGCTCCAAGAGAAGGTAAAAGTAGACGTTAGATGTCGAATACGCTCCCTCAAACAGCACCTTTGCCACTTTGTAGATGCAATCAGTGAGTCTGCAAAAGGTTTGGATCTTTGTCCAATCTTCATCAGATGGTTTGTCATAATCATCATAAATCTCATCCTTTGAGAATGCATCATCAGCTTTCATACCAACAGCTCGTTGCAGCTGAGACAAGATGATGTTCCAATTGGCCATGGGTGCTATACATCTCCCCCATCTGACCAACATACGCACATTCTCTAGCAGCCACCCGCTTAATTCACTATACAAATCATCAAACATGAACCGGAAAAGGTCAGAGCAACAATAGAGTAGCAAAACCCGTGGATTGATCAGATTATTCCCCTTTTCTTCTATCCATTTTCTGAAAGGATCTAACGTTTCTTCATCAAAACCCTCATAGTTAGGCAATAAAACAGTAGAGACCTTATTCTCAATCTTAAAATCCTGAACCGCGTTCGTAAAAGGGTAAATACAAATATCCTCAAGAGGTACGGACACGTCAGTAGTAAACCCGAGGATCCATTGCTTGATCTTCCAGTTATCATCAACGAAATGAGCGGTCAGACAGACGAAATCCTCGTGCAAGACAGGGCCTTTCATGTCATCCCTTGCCCATTCATCCCTAAGAACCATCCATTCATAAGAGAGGGTTAACTGCCCTTCATATCCCATGAGAAATTTCTTGGCCTTCTCTTTATATTCTTCATATATCTCAAGAATTTCTTTCTGGACTTTAGACACAGTAGGAGGAAATCTCGGGATCAGACAGTTTATAAACCTTGAACACGAAGGGCGTTCAATGATGTTAGGACTAATCCCATCAGAAATCAACCACATGGCCATAGCATTATGAGCTTCTTTCTCTTTCTCCGCAAATGAATGAAGATTATCTACCACAGGATCGTCCATAGAATCTTCCAGCTTTTGTTTCTTCGACATATCTAAAAACGAACCATGTAAGAATATCGATATGCATTTAGACGCACTCAAACACATAAGAAAGGAAAAAAAGAAAACATTAGTTACATATAGATACATATACACACATATATGTGTGGAGACTAGAATCAGAACATATAAACACATACAGGTTGATTCACAAAGTCGGAAAGTTAAATTACAAACCCTAGAAACTATGGTAAAATACCAGAAAAAGAAAAAAAGGAAAACGAAAACGAGAAACCAGAACAACTGTACAAGTATATCTATCGGAGTCAGAAAGAAAAAAACTACTATTTTCGGATACACTGAAATGAAAAGGGGAGAAGCAATTCGAACCTAAAGATGAGCGGGGGGCGAGATCAAAATCGTCCATTGCTAGGTTGTGGTTTGGAGAAGACGAAGGGTTTGAGAATCTAGGGTTTTCGATTTTAATGTGAACTTCTTATTTATATCATTTACGCGGGAGATACTACTAAGTCTGAAGATATTTACCTAAGATATTTCTATATATTTTCCCTTGAATCTATGGTTATCGTAAATAGTTTTTAGTTTAGTGGTAGTTAGTAAATTTACCAAAAACAATGCACTTGTATATTTAGAGATTAAGTTCTATTATTTACATTATGTAATAATTTAGTTAATGGGTAAGCGTTGGTGTTGTAGCATAATGTTAAAAAAAAAAAAAAAATCTACGGTTAACGACCCAAATAATGGACGGACTAGATTGTTTCGGATTTTCATTTTGAAAATATAAATGGGCCAACATTTTCTGGGCCGCTTTCGGAAATAAATCATAAACGACGTCGTTTACTCTGTTTGCTTTAACCCGACGGCGGAATAAAAGAAAATCGGAAGTTCTCCATCTCTCTCCACCTCGAAATTTCGCCGACCGGTCATTTCGCCGGTTAGCTTCTCTTTCTCTCTCCATTTGCCCTACACTATTCTAACAGTGATTCAGATTGGTATCTAATGGCTGCCCGATGTATAATTAATTTTCGATTGTTTTTTCGTTTATACCTGAATTTTAAAATCTCTGTAACAGTTTTTTGGTACAAAAGTATCGGCATTTTTGAATTAAGTGATTGCAGCTCTAGGGTTTAGGGTTTATAATTCTGTGTTTTTTTTCCTCTGTTTATATCGAAGGTTTTACCACTCTGATCAATAATTGTTTTCTGGTGTTTTTATGATACAAATCGAAACCGTAAGTGAAGAAGCTCTAGATCTCTTGTGGAAATGCCGTCTCTACAAACTTCTCTGCCTCCTGAGCTCGCTAACAATGTGGTTAGGGTCAGTAACAATGTCCACATTAACTTGTGATTTGTTTTTTCTATCCTTGATGTTATTTTCCTGATCTATTCGTCTTTATCTATGGGCAGTTGTACCGAGAATGTCTTCGTAGAGCTAAATTCATTGGTAAGCAGGTGAGTTTCTCTGGACTATTTGTTTCTCTGATATTTTGATAGAAACTTGCTAAGTCAGTACGATTGCCATTCTTGTTTGTTGTAGTACTATTATGTCGGGGGTAAGAGAATGTCGTTTGTAGCACTTTGAAACTAAATCGAGTTTATTTAGATGCTGAATGAACATATCACTGTTTTTCATCTTCATATGTTTACTTGGTAATTGAGAGCAAAATGTAGACAGTCGTTCCTTTAGAGTCAGTGTACTCTTGTCTTGGTGTCTGCGTCAAAGAACTCATGTCTATCGATACTTATTACTTCTTAGGGTCGATTCTCTTGACCCACTTGAGGTTGTTTCCTCTACATAGAAGAATATGTTTTGATTGAAGCCTGAAGATTTGTATTGATATGATGCACCAGAAAAGGTTGAGATTGATATCGTATTATCACTTCTGTTTTGATTCCCTGAGGATTAGATATGTGCTTTTCTGTTAGGATTAGATTTTCTGGAGTGGACGAGATATGGGAAGTGAACTTTGTTCTGTAACTTGTTTGTGGCTTGTAGCAACACAACACTGAGCTGGTGGTTGGCATGGTGAGGCAACAATTCAAGAAGCACATAAATGAGACAGACCCCGAGAAGATTCAGAAGCTTAAAGATGAGTGAGTCTTCTTTGTCTCCCCAATCTTTAGTGATTAGATCAGATATACAACTTGTTCGTTGATGCATGTATGGCTAAAATGATGATGTTTCACACAAATTCTCTGATACTGGTATTTTGGCAGTGCTGCTCGGGGACTCATCAATCACATGTTGTTTGAGTCAGCAAAGTTGACAGGGGGCAAGGTTAGCCAAAGGTCCTGATGCAGTTTTGTTGCAAGCTCTCCCATTGTTTCGACCTCTCTTTCTCTCTGGTTCAGTGCTTGTAGGCTAATTAATAATGAAACTAAGTTGGCTTTAATAAAATGTTATTCAGTACCTTCAGTGACTCAACATTAATGATTTTCGTGTCCAATCAATCAAGTGGTTCTCTAATTTAAATTTAAACCACACGGTTCGTTGACTCTATATTATATTTTATAATAGACACTTTAGATCCTTAGCAATTGATTTTGATGAAAGGTGCTTACAAAGGAACCGTTTTGACTGAGAATCAGAAGAAGTGATATTATACATAAATGTTAATACGATACAACAACATTGGCCCCTCATGATTCACTGCTTTTCTTACCGAGAAGTAGCAAAACACGCGAAAAAAAGGAAGAAGCCCACCTTCTACGCGCATTATGGAACACAGACTGATGCCTTAAAGCATCAACTTCAAAAGATGCAAACCATGAAAAGTCTCCAAAATCCACTAGAGTTACCTTCAGAGAAGAAAATGGAAGACTCCTTCCGGGATTAGACAAGTCATGAGGTCTTGAGGACGCAAAGGCACTTGATCAACTCAACTCCATCATATTTCTTACACGTGACGAGACACGAACAAACTCGTTAAACAACGTGTAATCAAATTCACAGGCATTGCTTCCTGAGGTTTCTTTAGAGAGATCAGGTGGTGTTGGTGGGTTTTGACAAATTACAAAGTCGAATCCCCCAAATTTATGCACCAAAGTCTCCAGCTTACTTGTCGTTAAGCTCTTGATTTCTTCAATCTGCACAAGCTCTCCGGTTTGTCCTGAAGTCTGCCACCATCTTTTCAATATGTTACGGCTCAATCCACATGACTCTACAGAGACTACACCTTTTAGATGGATTCCAAGGCGGTCCAAAGCAATTTCTGCACCACCCATCCCACCATAGAGTGATAAAACTGTCAACCCTTCGGGAAACATAGGCTTGAGCACCGAGAGATGGTAACCCAATGTGTCTGTTTGGAAGCAGTAATCAAACAACTTCAATCTTTCAGCCAATTTTCCACCAGAAATGTTGGTGTGGTTTGTCGGATAACCCATAATGCACTCCAAATGTTCAGGCTCCATAGGTGAGAGGATGTTTGGAGCAATCCAAATGAGGTTTGAGGTGTAACAATGTCGAAGTATTAGTGTCTGGTCTTGTTGAGTAGGCTTTCCTCTGCATTCAGCTAAACGGCGTCCAATTCGTTCACAGAGAAGAGTTATATCATTTGTTCTAGAACACGCACCGACATTCACATGCTTTCTGACATCCCATTGTGGCCACCAACTCTTCATTTGTGGTATTGCGTCTTGTATAGTCAACCGTGGCTTTGGGAGAACATTGAACCGATTATCAATGGGAAGATTGTGTAGGTACCCTTCTGTCCTACGGAGTGCTGAACACAGCCGAGTGTCAACATGTTCGGGGTGAATTCTAAACAAGAACTCTGAGAGTTTCAACCACCATCTAGGAGATAGTTCACCTAAGTTTCCATAGAAGAAATAAGGTGGTTTGGTTGCATTTGGACAAAGAATCTGGGACAAACGAGGCTGCATTGCACTGGGAAATACATATGTAGTATCCTTTGACTCATCCTGCATCCATGGGGCTTCCATAAACGAACTTGAGTCTCCCATATATTCGGGTCTTAGCCGTTTCCCTCTGTCATTGAAGCCAATATATTCGTCTGAATATGCATCCTCATCCCCATCTTTTAGTCGCTTACCCCTCTCTCCCACAGCGGCAGTGTCCGGGAAAGGAAAAGAGTCAATACCAGGATCTGGTTTTATATCAGCAGTGCTGCTCGACGAACCCCCACCATTATTTTCTTTCTGGGCACCAACACCAATAAATCTCCAACTCTTTGAAAGGCATGTACGACTCACTGCAGGAGCCGCTGAAATTTTCTACAATGGAATCAAATTATCATTTAGTAAAGCTTCAACAACATCTTAGCTTATTTAAGAGAGGCAAATGAGACGATTTCGGTAAAGTGGCAGAATCATAAGGGCATCTTCAGCGCGGAAAACAATCCATGAAAATTAGAATGAACCTTTTCTGTATCTTCGAGGTCATCATGCAACACACCAGAAACTTCACCAGTAACAATTGACTCAGCAAGGTCAGAAATCTGACCATCCATACCTGAAGATGTGCAAATATTTAATTTACCAGTGCAACAGAATGCCTTCACAAATAAATGATAGGATTTTTATCACCCTAGTTTATCATAATCACCCCCAAGATCGTAAACAAGATAGGTTCGTGTCTTTATAGTTCCAAGCGATCAGGCCAGTCTTTGTTTCAAACACATTTCAGTTACTGGATGAACAGATAAATGACTAAGTTGCTCACCTATTTTCTCAATTGCCATTGAAATTTCATGATTAGAGAATCCCATTTCCAGTAAATGCAAAGTCTTGTCCATTGTTTCAAACAATTGTTCATTAGGAACCTGAATGTAAAGCACAGAAAATAGGTTAGAGGTAGCATGAAAATTTACAATATGAAATTAAAAGAAAGGTAGTGGAATCTACTAATGAAGAAACAAAAGGACATAAAGGAAGCATAGAAAAAGCGTTAAAAAGAAAATCAACAGCTAATGTTGAAAGCACAAAGACCTCAGGTCCCTTA
Source organism: Lepidium didymum (assembly GCA_963920545.1). Taxonomy (NCBI): domain Eukaryota; kingdom Viridiplantae; phylum Streptophyta; class Magnoliopsida; order Brassicales; family Brassicaceae; genus Lepidium; species Lepidium didymum. The sequence continues at coordinate 7,208,580 of OY986979.1, read as the reverse complement.
GCAGCAATTGGAACGACATCTTCATCTTCTTCTTCATTGATTTCAGCACCATCTAGTGAGTCTTCAGATTCTTCCGCATACTTTTCGGCTAACTGGGCAGCAACAATAAAGTCCACCATCTCATCAATTGGGGCGTCATTACCTATCATGCAGAAAAGACAATCATGAAGAAAAGGTACTGGCGACATGCTTAAAGACAGCTGCTTTCTGCATACTATGTTTTCGTGTATACTTCCAAAGAGTATAAGCATCAATTTTTTAAATACTAGATGCAATTTTCTAAAACAATCACAGGCTATTGATTTGACACTTGAGCATTTCTTAAACACCAGCTTCATAAATATTATTTCTCATGTCAGAAAAAAAATTTGGCATCATATTTATGACCATTAAGCCTCCTCAGTTTTCCCCAATCCACATGTCATACAATTAAAACTTCCAGAAAATTGGTATTCTTGCAATAGCAAGAACATTGGTCCATTTTGCAATAATGTACATGAGATCCAGCCACTCAAAAACTACAACTTGAAAAGAAGTAATGCTAATATGTAAAACAATACCATGCAGAGCTAATGCGAACAAAATGGTGGAACCTTTGTAAGATGTTTAAAATTTTGATTGGAAAGCCAAAGTCATTGTGAATACATTACCAAGCCTATCCAATGCAAAGTCAACTAAATTTTCTGGAAACTTCATTGTTAGTAATGCTATCCTTCTACCATCAGTTTCGTATTCAATATCAGGCTCCTGTCATAGAAAAACAAGAAACATTTACAAAATTACACCGAATATAATACAACACTCGTACATCATACACTATGCACGTTACCGGTTTTGGTTCGATTAGCCCATGAAAGCTGGGTCCAGGATATTCTGTAACAGTACTCTTAGTGAGAAGCTCTAATAACAACTCAATATCATCTTCACCTGGATGTAAAAAAGCAACCTTGGTAATCATATCCCGTAGATGAAACTTCATAAGAAAATCACATTTCTTTTAAAGGAAACTTTAGAATACCATTTTCATCAATTGCCTTCTGTACAAGAGTTGGGCAAAATCCCATTTCAATCAGCGATGACTTTGTCGCATGAGTTCCCGAAGAACTAGCAGCATTGTCCTGCACATTAAGTAGAAAACAATAAGAAACTTCGGAAAACCACTACTTGTTCTTATACTAATTAAAGTGGGTTTTTTCAACTGGTTTTGGTTGAGACAGTATACAAACAACAGAAGACCATTCCAAATAAAATGTAGACACAGTGGGTATTTAAGAATCCAAGCCATATGTGTTCTCTAAGGATAGAAAGCTTAACATACACCAATTTGGCGAGGGTAAGACGTGTCGCAGGGCAAGTCAAAATCCAAAGTCTCTGGTTTTGGAAACAGTATCTGCTCATTCCTTTGGTGATTGGAGGAATCTCCACCTCCATTTCGTCTACGCAAATCACCCTGCATGATTCACAAACTTAAGAAAAAAAAATGCAACCAAAAAGAAAAAGTGAATCCAAAAGACAATTCCCAAAGTAGCCGAATTTCATACCATTAGGATAGAAACACACTTCGTTCACGGACACGGAATTGCTTAAAATTGTGTCAAGGAAGCCTGCACATACCAGTGAAAGTGTGTCACTGTTAGCTTCATGAATTGCTTAAAATTGTTACCCGAATTATCAATGGGACCTACTTTAGCGTTGGGTTGATGTTCTTCCTCTTTAATTATCGTCTCCGTCGATCTTTGTCTCACTCTCGTTCGTCGCAAATTTGATGGATCATAATTAATCTCAAGAACAAGAAATCGTTTGTACGGTACACCCGCTCGTTACTTTGTTGACTCCACCGAAAGGGGCCTTCCTTTTAGTCAGATAACAAACAGAGTAGGGTTTTTACTAAGAAGCATATCTTTTAGTGGTCTCCTTATTTTGTAATGGCCTCGTCCCAACTATATATTTCTTTCTTCGGTCGATAGGTGAGATGACATTGTACTTAAAAGACTGAGGGGATCGGAACACCTACCTACTACATGCCACAGATCCCAACTGCATATTTATTTTGTAACACTTTCTTTGGTCATTTATTTTGTAACATTTTTATTCATTTAAGTAAATAGAAAAAGATGGTTTCAAATAAGAGTGATTTAGCTAAATATACATGAGTGTTCTTTATTAATTAGGTAGATGACATATGTTTTTAGAAAACCAATTCAATATCATTGACAGAAGGAAGAATTGCACAAATGGTCTTATACACATAAAATAGAATTTTAATTAAATGCAAAATGAATAGATAATTAAATATAATAAGAGACTATGTCTCTCCATAACTCAACACATCAGCAATATATATAAAAAATGTTATTAGTGATCTCTAGCTGTTGAGGAAAATGAAACGTTATTGGTTATCTTTTTAATGCTAAAGTCTGGTTTTGTCAAGGGTTTATGAAAATTAAAATTACATTAAAGTAAATATAACAAAAGTCTACTTTATATGATATGTTCTTTTGTGTATTTTATTACCTGTATATTTGCTAAGGGAAAATGCCATGACAAATCTTCAAGTTTAGAATTGAGAAGTACCTTTTCTAAATATATTCGTTTCTTCGTTGTGGTACTTCAGGAGTTGATTGAACAGCACTAGGTCCAAAGAGTAGTAGAAGAGGCTCAGCAACATGTTGAAGAAATCCTGTTTAAGGTGATGATGCTAATATACTTACCTGCTCTACTTACTTCACTTGGTCTTCACTTTTCTTATTGATACATCTTTCCCTTTCAATTTCAGAAGGAAGAAATCATCAACCTGAAAAGACATATAAATTCTCTTGTTGAGGAAAGAGAAAGGTAATCAGATATCATTAGACCAACTACAAGAGGGAGTTCAGTTGCTTTCTATGCAAAATGAAATGCTTAAGGTAATCATGAATTTCTTCGGTTGAGATAAGCTTGAAGACCAAAGCTTGAGAAGCAAGCTAAGAGATATATAAGGTTAAGTTGTTATAGTTTATAAGTTATCGAAACTAAATGTGTTTCCTATTAGGAGTAGGATTAATCTTATCTATATAAGAAGATGCCCACTAGTAAAAAAAAAAGGCAAATACCCGCGAAAATTTTGTGGATAAAAGATTTTGTGGCTTTTGGCGGGTAATAAAACCACCAATAGCCATAAAATATTTCGTGGGTATCGTTGCCACCAAAACCCACAAATTTTTCTTGGATTATATAAATACCCACGAAAGACCACGGAATAATTCGTGAGTACATACCCACTAATACCCACGAATTTTTCCGTGGGTAATTTATTAAATGGCAATTTTTAAATTACTTTTAAAAGTGAGATTTAATATTTAAAAATAAATAAATATTGAAAATGTTAAATAAAATATTTAAATAATATAGTAAAAATAAAAATTGTTTTACAATGTGTTTATGGTAACTAAACTAGTCCTAAATAAAAAGACCAAAAATAATAACTCCTACGGGTTTGGGCCGAAATTAAGTCAGACCGAAGGCATTGGGGTCGCGACTTGGTCTTCTTGTTGAGTCCTGGATGATGTCCCCTGACCTCTGGAAAGTCTCTCCATCAAAAGATCAAGCTTCACATTGATATTTCCCATCTCGGCTCTAATTTCATCGATCTCCCCTCAACGATGCTCTTGGGTGCCACTCGAAAACTCGACGATGGGCTGATAGAACTGTGTATGTGCACTGCCGACACCGTATAAATTTATGTATCCTGGTCTAGCCCGCTGCATAAGAATAGTTAAATAAGTAATGTGTAAATAACTAAAGAATTGTCAATTACATTAAAAATAAAAAACGTACCTCAACATATAATTGGTTAATAACAGCCCGAGAAGGACCAGAAGTGGAACCGACTGTGCCCGGTGAATCTTGAATTTGAGTAGCTACAGCTTCAACCTCTTTCACGAGCTCCTCACACCGTTGATCCACATATGTGTTGTCCTCGCGTGTATGCGTAGTCTTCACCAAATCCACAATCGACGGTGGATCTTATCCTTGAGCCTTTTGCTTCTAACAAATAAAAAATTATTATTTAATATATATAAGAAATTAAAATATATATATATATATATAATTTAATAAGTTTGTTAATTGAAATTAGGAAATAACGCTAACCAATTCATACTCAATCTTCGCGAAAGAGTTAGGCCTGGCAGTGTCTTTGTGCATTCTTTTGCCGTCTTTATTTGTTTTACGGCTAGAGGCTGCTGCTCGACTCTTATGAATGGCAGCCTTCGTATGCCACTCCTCCATGAGGAACGCCTAATCATTCTCGCTAATGTAGTTGGGTCTCTTGTTCGCTCGTTTCTTTCGACTAATATCTTCTCCAATTCCTTTCTTTGTCTTTTCTTTCCACTGATAAAAGACAATGTCCTCGTACTTCGGGTCCCAGTTGTAGTTTTGCTTAATTTTTTTAAAAATGAATTTTAATTAAAAATGTTTAAAATTAAATAATAATCATTTAAATATTTAATTTTAAAACTTACCACAAATGTTCCCCACCAAGCTTGAATTTTTTCGGGCGAAGTGTTGTTTACATCGGTCTAGTTCTTCCAAGGACCCCAAAAGTTTCTTTGCCAAGTGTGTTTAATAAAGTTTGTGACCGAATTGTCGATCCCAAACCTTATTGATTTACGGGAAAAGTTTAGTATTCATTTTGGTAAAAACGTAAATATAAAAATTATTATAAGTTTAGTGATTTACTATAAAGCTCCGTTTTTCTTATCCGGATGAAGAAGGGGTTGTGAAGCCCTAGTAGGAGCTTCGTATACCGCCTGTAAATGGTAACGATACTCGCGAGAGGCCCTGCGAGCTGATCTCGGTAGATCAAAATGGGTGCCACTTGACCCAGTAAAATCAAGGATAGATAAATTCATAACTATTAAAACATAATTAAATCTTATTAAATACTTCATAAGTAAAAAAAATTTAGAATATTTCTTTTGTATAATAATAGGTTAAATACTTGAAGGATTTTTTTGTATAGATTCATTATTTCTATGTAATTATTTCTATGTACTTCTAAAAAATTATAATTTCATTCTCTAACTAAAAAACCTTAATTTTAAATTTTATATATGTTTAAAAATTAGTTATCATTTGTCAATTTAGTGTTTCATATATGTTTAATTGTTTTGATTTTTCAATTTGTATAGTTTATTTTCAAAACTATACAAAATAAAAAAAATATACCAAATAACAAAAATTATAATCAAAAAAATTTCATTACAAATTATTCTATGTAAACTATACAAAAACCAAAAAAATTTGTATAGTTTATTTTCAAAACTCTCAAAATTATGGAAAATTTTTATATAATTGCCTAAAATTTTATATTCACTTGCCAACACCAAATCTAACCGGATTTAATAAAGAAAACAAGTTACAATTTATAGAAATTGCAGAAAATCGGATTAAAAATCACAAAATGAAACGAAAATCAATTTTTTTTTTTGTAAAACCACTTAACAAGAACACAGCCACGAATCAACAACCCAATAAGGCCAACAACAAGTAAGGAACGTGTTAAGAAGGTTATTGAACTAAACTAACAATGGTTTCCTAAAAAATTCCAAATTTTCTAAAAACCCTAGAATTTGGGGATTTCCCAAAATGAGAGGGATTAGGACACTTACCTTTAGGAGGGAGTGCAACGGCGGACGGTGGAGATGCGGCGGCTGTCAGACCGGAGAAATCACCCTCGGAATCGCCTGTGGAGGAGGAGAGAAGAAGAAACGTCGGAAATGACGAAGGAAAAGTGGATATGCGAAGAAAAGAAGGTACCCGCGAAAAAATTGGGGGCTTTTCGTGGCTTATATTTCAGTTATTTTTGCAAAACAGGTGGTTCGAACAAGAGACCTTGAACATTTATAGGGGTGAACATAACCAGTTAGACTAAGAACATTTACTGATATTTATTTACGGCCGTTAATACATGAGCCTTTAAAAGTGGTGCAAAGGTATGGTAAAATAGGTTAAATTTTATTGAACGGCTTAATTAATAATTGATCCATGAAACATTTAATAGTAATAATTTTTATTAAACATTAACACATAGGCATTAAACATAATACGAGATTTTGAAACAAGACATTCGCAGCTAGGAAATACTTAACAGTACAACAACATAATCTATATATATAGCTTATTCATAACACGGATTACAAGCCAAATTCCGCTACATCGGTTAACGTTTTGAGAATTTATTCATCACCATCAGAGTCTGGGACTGTTATAAATTTGTACCCAGTATTTGCTTCGTATTCGACCACCATAGCATTAACACCGATTATCTGTTACCGAGTAATGTAAGAAAAGGATTATAGTTTTTTATTAAAATCACAAATTTTAATGTATTAAAAAAAATAAACCTTTACGATGTTGCGAGCAGTTATGTTGAGGTACTTAGACTGAAAGGTAAAAAGGCAGACAGTCAAATTTCGTAGAATAACCACCGCACCAACCGCAGTAGTGAGTCTGTACTCGTCATTTCTGAAGATGTTATGGTGCATGCTACCGTCAATTTTCCCTAACAGATCCTTGAGGTTACAAGCAGATCTCCTTGGTTGTTTGGTGTTATAGTAGAGATCATAGCCACAATCTAAAAATGAGACTAGTTACATATACAAACCACTCAGAACACATAAATTAAGCGAAAGTTTGTTACACAACTTATACCTTCTTCACTTTAACAAATTGAGCCGACGGACATTGTATTTTGGCAACCTAGGTCCAAAATGGTGACGTCCTGTTATTATATGAACCTACATGTACAGAGAATGAAATTAGTTATTGTTCTCTTTGAACAATATAGTAAAAGTACATGATTAAATTTTAGATATACCTTCGCGCATTAAATAATCTATAGTAGAAGTCCACCGAGGACTACTAAAATCTGAGTCGACCGCTTGAGGCTCATTATAGACATCACGAATAAAGTCTTGTGTTGGGCGTGTCTGAGAACTTTCACCTCGCAACACCATTGCATCGTGAGCCCTTTTTCGAAAGATGCCACTTTGTACTTGTCGGCCAGGTTCAGGTATATGTGGCGTTTGGTATCTGGTTGGTTGAGTTGACTGGAGTGGAATGTTAGGCGGAGCTTCAACTACATTCAAGTTATCGTATGGAGTACTTGAAGGTAATGGATTGTTAGTTGTGCCAATTTCAAAGGAGCCTCGAGATTCCATGTAGTATCTCCAAACCTCACGGTTAGACATTTTGATACTGGATGTTGTTGTGTTGTGATTTTCTTGTTCCAGTACTATGACTTATATAGATGAGAATCTTTAAGTTTGATGGTCAGGAATTTTTTTTTTGAGTTGGTGTAATAACAAAATAACAAAAGATTGATGTGACTTTACATCTCAGTGGGCAATAAAGCCTTCACCAAATCAATGCCGCAAATTAAGCTATCGGCCATTGAATGCTGAATTAACAATTCAGCAATAGAGTATAGTTTGACACATCATAACTTTATTAGACAATTCAATACTATGACTTATAAACATGAAAATCTTGTACTGTTAGAGTCACAGATATTTTAAATTACTAGGTGTTAAACACAAAATTACAAAAGAGTGACTTGACATTATAGCTCAGTGTGCAATAAAAACTTTGCCAAATCAACGCCGTAGTTTACGCTGTCGGCCATTGAATGTTAAATTGACGTTACAACAAAAAAAAATTTGTTTATTGAATTTTGCAAAGGACTAACGTTATTTTTTCTCTACTTAAACTGAAAGCTTAACACTGAAATCAATTATAATATTTCACATAATATCAAATTATATTACATTAATTATTCAACAAGCATTTCAAACATAGTTTATTACAACAACCTATGCATTTGTTCTATTCGTCATCGGAATTGGAATCATCTTTGGAACCTTTGTTATCGGTTAACTCGTGTTCGGATGTGTAAATGTCATTTGTATCTTGGTTGGGTAAATCATCGCAATTGTCTATGTCTTCGACAATGTGTGACTCGACTCTCAAGAGCTCTGATGCTGCGAAAACGTTATTCCTTGATTCATCTTGCATTTCTGATTGTAAAACATCGTAACATTACGAACCCCTCTAGGTATCACTTTTGTACATGCTAACCATTCGGACGCGTGCCTCCTACTAACCTTAGGATATGGTATGTAACATGCTTGATCGCACTGTTCGGGTGTAATAAACGGATCATATTTTCTGTATTGCATGTTCGCAGCGACATGTACTAGTCATGAACGTCTTCTACGCATTCCAGCCCCACTAGTGATATCGTACCAAAAGAATTCGAATATAACCACCTTCAACCCGACTCCTCCATCGAACTCGATCATTCTGATGTCGTCTACTACGTCATAATATTCTGTATCAGTTGTTCCTCTAACACAAACACTAAAATTTTGTGTTTTTTTGTTTGCACTACGACTCAATATGCGGAATTAGTATTCTCTTGTTGCAAACGATGGCCAGGATGTAGACGCACGACGTAGACCTTGAACAAAATTATTGAGCCATTATAGCACGTTTGCGAACATCCTTCCATTATTTAGTTGTACTAAAATAAATATATAAACTTCGCTTTATATTATTAAAATACTAATTATTATAAAATTACTTACATATCCTTTGCACCAATTGGCAAAGTTGTTGTCCTTCAATATGTGAAGGTCATTAGCAGTCATTTCCGGATATGTCGTTTGCATTAATTCTTCAAAAATCATGTATATAATAGTTTGTATATTTAAAAACCGTAATATAAGATCTAAATGTTATTTATGAAAAAAATACCGTTCATACTGCTCTAATTCTAGACAGTTATTCATCAGGAACGTCTGCAAAATGTTGGACTCTTCATCCATTGTCCATCCCTTTGATGGTTTACCAATAAACCGTCCCTTCTGTTTAAACATTGTTGGGACATCGTCGAACGCGTAGAAGTTAAGGTTATCACCATGCCATCCTTCATTACCTGGAGTCAATGGTTTTTCAAGCCAATGGGATGTCAGCGCAGAAATCTCTTCTTGTACACATTGTGCAACGATAGACCCTCCTATTTGTGCTTTGTTTCTAACCTTTTTTTTAAGTGGTACATGTACCGCTCAAATGGATACATCCACCTATATTGAACTAGTCCACCTAAAATGGCCTCGTCTGGAAGATGTACCGGTAGATGCTCCATAACATCAAAAAACGATGGAGGAAATATTTTTTCTAAGTTGCATAATTTTACAACAATATTTTCTTTCATTGTTTGAACATCTGCTTTCTTTAATGAAGGGGCACCGATGTCTCGAAAAAACAGAGTGATTTTTGTTTATTCATAATAAGAAGATTATATGTATTTAGTATATTATGTATTGAAGAATTATGAAAGAATGCAAGAACTATTACCTGATATCGCAATGTGTACGGATTTGGGAAGTAGTTCCATCAAAGCAAATGAGAGAAGTCCTTGCATTATGACATGACAGTCATGGCTTTTCAAACCCAAAAGTGTCGCATTACTTTCATTTACACATCTACCAAAATTAGAAGCATACCCATCTGGAAAGCAAATTTCATTCTTCAACCAACTTAGGAATTTGGTTTTTGCCTCACGCGACAGCCGAAATATTGGAACTGGAGCACTCCCATTTGTTGTAAACTCTAACGCTTTTCGGCAGCATATCATCGCCAAGTTTAGCCGGGATTTTATATTATCCTTAGTTTATCCAGGCATATTCAAAATTATGTTAATAATATTATCGAAATTGTTTTTTTCAGTATGCATAAAATCGAGGTTGTGTCTCAGCAAGAGATTCTCCCAATACGGCAACGACCAGAATATACTTTTTTTATACCAATTATGATATTGGTCATAACTGTGTACCATTTTAGATGGATCGTTGTGTCTATTGCCACCACAGTCGGCAGTCATATGTAGACCTTGTATATCGTTGATGGACTGCAATATTGAACTTCCACTAAACCATAACAGTGCTTCATCTTGGACTGCTTTGGACTTGGTGAACGCAACTACATTCCACCGGTACGAGTGATCATTCCTCAGAAACATTCTATGACAGTCCAACCAACTATGTTTTCGTCCATTGAGTAACCAGAATGATTTGGTTGAATCCATACAGTATGAACATGCGAGCCGCCCGTGAGTCATCCAACCAGATAACATCCCATAAGCTGGGAAATCACTAATCATCCACATTAGTGCCGCTTTCATCTTAAAATATTGTTTTGTTGAAATATCATAAGCATCAACGTCATGTGTCCACAACTGTTGAAGTTCTTCAATTAAAGGTTGAAGATATACATCTAGACTTTTCTTGGGGTGTGTTGGACCAGGAACAAAAATCGAGAGGAATAAAAATTCTCTGTTCATACACATACCAGGCGGTAGATTGTATGGAGTGACTATCACCGGCCAGATTGAATGTGCCTTGCCACTCATGCCAAGTGGATTAAAACCATCAGTTGATAGCCCAAGGTAGATATTTCTTGGCTCAACAGCAAACCTAGGATAAATATTTTGGAAATGTTTCCAAGCCGCTCCGTCTGATGGATGTTTCATTTCGCCTTCATCAGAAACATGCTCGGCATGCCATCGCATATGTCTTGCGGTTGATTCACACTGGTATAATCTTTTTAAACAATCGATAATGGGAAGATAAAATATTCGCTGTTTAGGAATCTTTTTCCCTTGACCATTCCACGGATAATACCGCTCACTACCACAAAAACGACATTGCTCGAGCGTGGCATCTTCACTCCTCCAAAATCACATGCAATTATTCTCACATACATCGATTTTATAAACGGGTAAGCCAAGAGCCTTCGTAATCTTTTTGGTTTCGTAGTACGACTCAGGAGCAGTATTCAGGCTAGGTAAAATCCTTTTTATTGTACCGGGGATATCGTCAACAGCACTCTCTGCTATATTGTAATCCGTCTTCCACCGTAAAATACAAGGTGCCAAAAATAATTTGGTATTTTCTTCACTGCAACCTTCGTATAAAGGTTGATTTGCTTCCATGAATGCCTCAAATGACTTGTCATCAAACATCTGTACTTCATCTGTTTCAAGTGGTTGTTGATCTTGCATGCATGATATATCCCCACCGGTTTCGAATGCATCGTGAAACGTTTCTTTTGGATCAGCATGAATGTGAGAACGATAATAACCCCCTCTGTTGTCTCCTACATCAAAGTTTGGTGCATTCGATGATTCTCCAGTTTCCATGAAAGATTCCCCATGGTTACTCCAAACATAGTAATTGCCTTTAAAACCAACTGTGAAAAGATGACGCGTCACCACTCTAGCAGATTGTAGTTTTTTGTTTTTGCACCGGGCGCATGGACACAGGAGTTTCCCTGTCGCCATGAATGATGGTTGTTGGCAAGCGAAGGTAATAAACACATTGATCCCAGTACTAAATTCTTTAGTAATAGAGTTGGTTAACGGATCTAGACGGTGATCCATCCACCCTCTCGAATGGTTTAATGATGCCATAACAAAATTAATAAAATTATCTAACGTTTATAAATTGAACATCTTTGCTGATAGACAATATGAACAAGTATAGCACCCTTTTATAATACCATGTAGGCTATTTGTTGTGATTTAATCAACCAACGGTTTGATTTGGCTTACCACATCGGACGGCTTAAATCATTACGTCCAAAGTGAAACAAAACTTGTGGACAAAAACATTTCGGACCAACATGATTTGACATGACATTTTAATGGTTTGTATTGCCTAGCTTTATCCAACGGCTCATAGCAATTCAGCAAAAGCTAACACAAATAAGTGCCCATAATGGTTTCGTACCACCATGATTTGACAACTCAATTTAAAGGTTTGATATAACACATCATTCAACGGCTCATATCAGTTCTGTTAAAGCCATCAAAAATAAGTGGACTACAGGGTTTCGTACCAGCCTGATTCGACAACTTTATTGAATGGTTAGATATGCCTTCCCAAATCCAACGACACAAATCAATTCTTAAAAAGCTAACAAAAATATGTGGATAAAAGGCTTTTGTACCAACCTGATTAGACAACTCTTATTAGTGGTTAGATATGTCTTACAACATCCAACGACTCAGATCAATTTTACAAAAGTTAACAAATACAAGTGGATAAAACAAACTTTAATTATGTTGTTATCACTTAATTCGATGGTGTGGCTTTTTAGATGGAATGAAACTACAAAATTCCCTAGTTAGATAATCAAAACACATAAAGAAACTAATCTTATTATAGCATGACGTGAAAGACTTACAATAATAGAGAGTAAGTGGTATAGAAAACACACACTAGTCAAGAGGTAAAGATTTACATATGACTACGAACAAATGTTTATTTTTGTTTTAACTGATAGGAACAACACAAACTCAGGGATCACACATGACCGCCTTTAGTAGGAAAATATGACCAGTTACTACTTTCTATTCATCCCTCATCTATGGATCCACTCCATGCTTACCATTTTCGTGTCTACCACCGTCCATGCCAACTCTTTCGCTTGATTGATGGAGAATCTGGAACTTTGTCGCATAACTCCCTTTTAATTGCATCTACATCCCAATTTAAGTTTGGGCTTTCCGGTCTTTGGAAATCGTCATTATCACTACATTCACTTGAAGTACTTTTACAGTAACTATCTCACTTAGTCTTCGAAGGAGATGGTTGTACATCTTTGCATAGCCTTTCCAATACTTCATCGACATCAATATTCGGGTCAGGACTATCCGACCGTTGCGCATCTTCTTCTTCAATAAAACCATACGTATACCCAGCATCACATTTAGGACTCGAATTATCGCCATCAGAGCACATATCAGATTCCCACGAGTATTTGGGTATCTCCTGAGTGAATTTGTCACACTGAGTTTCAGTTTCCCACGAGTATTTTGGAACGGCGAAGTTGTACGGCTCTTGTGTTGCTTTAGTATCTCCAATAGAAGATCGACTTGTCATTTTTTGTTCTGAAAGTTGAAAAAGATCTTCGTATGACAAATAGAAAGTGTAATGTATACATTCCACCACTTATATTTATAGTGGGTAAAGGTGGGTATTTTAAACATACCCACGAAATTTATAGTGGGTAAAGGTGGGTATTTTAAACATACCCATGAAAAATTTCGTGGGTTTTCGTGGGTATAATTTTACCCACAAAAAATTTCGTGGGCTTTCGTGGGTAAGAAATTACTGTTCATAGTGGGTTTTCGTGGGTATAGCCTTTTTTTTTACTAGTGGCCAAAGTTGTGGCATAACTTGTGAGATTAAGAGTTTAAGAGTTTAGGTTTTGAGAGATTTTCCTAAGCTAATAAAGAGAGTCATTCTTTATACTTCTTGATTTCACATATTTGAATCCTAAAAACAACAACTAGTACGAGAGCAAAGAGAAGATACAAGTTTTTAGAACCGATAGAGGAGGAGAATTCATTTCACATGAGTTCAACAAGTTTTGTGAAGAAGAAGGAATCAAAAGAGACTTCATTGGTGTCAAGAACATAGAAGAAATTAATGTTAAGCTTAAAGGGGAGAATGTTGGAATAAGCTTAACATTAGTTACTTGCTGAGAAAGTTAGGTGGTTAGATTAGATAAACTTGAGATATTTTAGGAGTTATCTAAAATACAGTTATTCTAATAGGAATAGGAAATTATCTAATATATATAAGGAGATGCCAAGGTTGTGGCATAACTTGTGAGATTAAAGAGATTGAGAGTTTAGGTTTTGAGTTATTTTCCTAAGCTAATAAAGAAGAGTTATTTTTTTATAATCTTTGATTTCATTGAATTACTTTCTTAAGTCCAACAATTGGTATCAGAGCGAAGGAAGTAAGAAGGAAAAATTATAAAATTATTGTCAAGGCGAAGAGATCACAAAATTGTTTGTATAAGGTGCAATTGCAAACAAAGGATACCACTTGCCTTTATTTGACAAAAATTTTGGACTCAAGTTGTTGGCATGCAAGGCTTGTGTGCAAAGGAAGTGAGGACAAGGTCGATATACTAACAAAGGCACTAGGAAGATCGAAATTCAAAGAAATAAGAGATTTCATTGGAGTTCAAAATGTGTCAAAAGAGGAGTTCAAGCTTAAGGGGGAGAATGTTGAGATAAGCTTGAAGACCAAAGCTTGAGGAGCAAGCTAAGCGATAGATAAGGTTAAGTTGCTATAGTTTAGGAGTTATCTAAACTAAATGTGTTTCCTATTAGGAGTAGGATTAATCTTATCTATATAAGGAGATGCCAAAGTTGTAGCATAGCTTGTGAGATTAAGAGTTTAATTGAGAGTTTAGGTTTTGAGAGATTTTCTTAACCTAATAAAGAGAGTCATTCTTTATACTTCTTGATTTCACATATTTGAATCCTAAAAACAACATCTCCTACCTTTACTCTCACTACCAGCTGTATTTATTGTACGTGTTTTTTTAACTCACTGCTTCTTTTTATCTTCCGTATGCAGAATGACAAGAGTAATTTGCTGAGGAAGTTAGCTGAACTTGATCAATCAATCCACGGTGCACGGTCCAGTAACATTGTGCTCCACATACAACAAAGGTATGTATTAACGGGACGGAATTGTTCAGCATGTAGCTGGAACCAAGAATAATGGAGAGTCGGAGACAAACTTAATGGCTGATTCTAATATTCTGAACTTTATTTTCCCGAACAGGATACAGTGTCATTTAAACTTGCTGATACTGATTATACTAAGAGATTGGAAAATGCTGAAAAACTTCTTTCCCATGCTTATAACGAATTGGCAAAGTATCGTAAAACGAGCAATAACCATCCATCTACAAAAACTCTTAAGGACAGAGCTTAGGTGTAAGATAACGGTAAGAGTTTGCTTAAAGCTTTTCTTCTCCTTGGCTTGTCCTTGAAAGTATATATCGCACATGAGTCAAACCTATGAAGCTAGTCCAGCAATCTGAACAATGCACGGGTTCTGCAGTAATGGCTAAAGGAGTTTAGATTCTGGAAAAAAAAAGAAGACAATGAGTGCTATATTTAGCTGACCACAAGTCCCACGTCCAGTACCTTGATAGAAATACGTTCTTGGAATGCTTTCTGTTTTGACATTTTATGTCTGTGTTTAGATTGGAATTATTGTGTACAAGAATGCATATAACATGTTGTAATTGGCCTGTTGTTGTATATCTTTTTTTATATATGTGATCTATAAAGGAAGATATTGCAATAGATAATAATGAGTTAAGACCAACAAAATCTCATTGCTAATAAAATTATAGCTTTGTGCCTCTATGGAGTATACATGAATCCAAGATATGAACTTCTCACTTTTGCAGATAAATACAACAAAAGACAAAAATCAGACCTCGTAGGACTTATATCTTGAGAGCAAATGGCATACAAAGATTCCCATGAGTTTAGGCTGCATCTGCCTCCATCTCCAATGACTCATCCTGAGATCATTTTCATTAAACTCAGACGAGTTTGAAGATAGATATTGCATGATCAATGTAGAAGAGTTTGGGTTAATCATGATGCAAATGGTTATTCAGAAACAGAAAAGCATCATATTAGCTGAAATGCTACAGAAAGCAATTGAAAGGAACATCAAACTAACACACCTTAGTACAGACGTAGAGGTAATGGACATCAGGAGTTTTGCCAATCGCAGATTCCACTGGACTTCCCTCAGCATCTAGAGGAAGAGGTTTTGTCAGTTCCCATTTTGGGGTTTCTAATACTTGATCGGTTAAACTCTTATCTGCAAAAAAAAAAAAAAAAAGAACAGCAAGTCTTATTCTAACAGACAACAAGGAACTTTTTGTTGGAAGTCAGGTCAAAGAAACAGATTAACGAGATTGAAAAGGAATCGAAGCAAAGAGATGAAGAAAGAAAAGAACAGAGTCGAAGAAAAACTTCTGGACTTGAGAGCGTTATTCACCCACACAGATACATGTTCATGGATGAATCGCCATCAGCCTTTACTCTGCAGCTCTAACCTTAGTGTATCTTCAGATTGAGGATCAAAGCTCTTAAATTCAGCTGAGAAGATCGAAGAAGATATAGAGACTTGAAGAACACCGATTGATCAATTCATCTTAGGATGATCAATTCATCTTCTGAATCTATATCTCCGTTCACTCTCTAACTGAATCTGTTTTAATAATCTATGTTTATAGATCATCTAGAGTCGGTGAACTTAATAAGCCAAGTTAAACCAAGGTTGTCAGACACGTGACAAAGAGGATCTCTCTTATAATGATTTTAAGAGTATTATAAGATCCAATTTATCAAAGCAAATATACAACACTTTTGTCCACAAATATTAAGAGGGGCATATTAATCTAACAGCAAGTTTTATTCTAACACAGAGCTGACCTATAACATGGAGTTTCGTTGCCCAAGAGCATGACTCTTTAAACAGCCGAAGACGGTAATTCGGAGCTCCATATGTTATCTGCAAAGCACCAAATCAAATTCAACATGTACAGTATCAAACTAACAGAAACACAATGTTAAACCCGATTAGAAGATCTTACCAGAATATAGACTCCTTTATCCTTGAGGACCCTATAGTTTTTATCAACTGCTTCATTATAGGTGAAAGGATCAAAAAAGAAAACAAAAAGCAGAAACCATTCAACATTTCTGCCATAGATCAAGGATATAGTACCTCCAAACCTCTTCTAGCATTTGTGCTGAGTATTGTCTCGAATTGCTCCCACACTATACACGAAGAAAAGGATAAGAGTTTCTGTGAGAATCTGAATCTAGAGATATAAATAAGTAATGAGAGAACCTCACTCACCAAAATGGAGTCTAAGGTTCCTGAAAACAAATACATACACACAAAAGGTCCAAAATGTTAATGCATGAACAGAATGCATTTAGGCTAATAACGTGATCAAACATGTACTAACACTACCTTTGTCGATTACAGCATCGAAAGAAGTAGATTCAAATGCCTTCATATCACGCACATCCATCTTCAAATCTGTTTTCACATGATCGAAAATACGAAACTTTATGCTAAATCTAGTAATTAAGTGATTAAGAAAGACACAACAATTCCTCTGTTTCAATCTCGTATCTTTCTCCCTCCAAATTGCAACATTAAGCATCAGAAGAAATCCAAAAAAAAAACGAAAAGAGAATTACATTTGAGCTGAGGACGGTCAGAGTATTTCTTATTCATGGTATCGATAACCACAGAAGAAATATCAATATTGACAACATCTTCATACCCATCATCCACCATTCCTTCACTAAACGCTGCAACAACGGAAAATCAAAACAACTAACTAAAATCCGACGGATCCAGAAACAATAAATTGCAAAGAGTGTATTGTTACTTATCGATACCTGAGTTTCCACAGCCAATTACAAGGACTCGTTGATTACGATGAGGGACATATAGATTGATGAGAGGGGCCAAAGAAGAATACTTCTGGTACCAATCGAACGGTTCAGATTCGTTCGTGTAACGTTCGTCCCAATACCACTGCTCGCTATAAGCTTGCGTCGACGTCTCAGAAGCCATAGCCCTTCGTCTTCTCCCTCGTAAGCTAAACTAATCACACTCAACAATTTCGTCACTTGCTTTGATAAAAAACTAAAGCCTAAAGGGAAAGCAGACAAGATTGGTCCTAATCCAAATACTCAACCGACCACAGTGGTCGAGACCTTCGTAATAAACTACACGTGGCATGATTGAAATTTGTTGACAGACCGATTCGATTAAAAGTTAGAACTAACTGCAATTTTTAAAAAATAAGATGTGATTGTATTCGCATATAGTAGTCCTCGTGGCATAATTACCGAAACAAAAAACCGAATTCAACTAAACTGAATTTTTTATTCACTTTCCGAACAAATATTATTTTAGGACTATAATTCAGTTCTATTTTTTCAGAATTGGAATCGAAACCAAACCAAAACAAATTTTAGTCGATGTTACATTTTCAGAACCGAACCGAAAAACCAAATGCACAGAGACTAAGCATATGGTTGGATTGTTTGTTTAATGTGCAGAGAATTTTTCATATGTGATTTAAAGAATAAAATTAAAGGAATTGATTCTTTGTTTTCTCCCTCCTCTGTACGTGTTTTGGAATCCCCTTGTTTGGGGAGTTCCAGTATATGCTTGCTAAGTTCATCTATATTCTTGCTTTTTGGTTCTGCAACCTCTTAAATGCATGGAAAAGGTAAAAATCCTTTCAAGCAAAGTATAAAGCTTTGATCTTAATTCCTAACGCGGTTTCCAGATTCAATCTGTTTCTTTCACCTATAAAAAAGAAAGTTCATATGGTGATGCTTATCTGCACATTCACTAGCTTCCTTTCTGGTTTCTACATATCTTCTCATGGCTAGTTTCGGTGATCATGATGGTATCATCTCTATACCCTTCTATTAAACACTTACCTATATCTCAATTCGATTAAACATACAGACTTACTAACAATGAGTAATGTATATATATGTGCATATGATCTTCTAGATAGCTCATTTGCCAGGGATTTGATACTTCTATATTTTAGTTTTTGTTGTTGTCTTGTTCTACAAGGTCTCACTTTTGTGAGAATTGTTTGCAGAAATTATAACGTCTATATCTGATGCCCCTCCCACGCATTACATGGTCAAGATAGAATCTTTCTCACTCCTTGCAAAGCATGCTATTGAGAGATATGAAACAGAGAGCTTTGAAGCTGGAGGCTACAAATGGTATGGCATCATTATTACTTCACTTTATTGCTTTTCTTTCCTTAATTATTAAACAACTGTTTTTGCTTGAGGATTATTCATCATATTGATGGGATCCAATTCTACATTGTTAATATCCTCCTTAGAAAATTTCTGACAGAAATCTGTGGTTTTTCTTCCAGGAAACTAGTTCTGTACCCAGATGGAAACAAGAGCAAGAATACGAAAGACCATGTTTCTATTTACTTGGCTCTGGCTGACTCTAGTTCATTAGGTC
Organism: Lepidium didymum; assembly: GCA_963920545.1. NCBI lineage: Eukaryota > Viridiplantae > Streptophyta > Magnoliopsida > Brassicales > Brassicaceae > Lepidium > Lepidium didymum. The sequence goes on along the minus strand of OY986979.1, from coordinate 7,189,612 downwards.
CAGGATGGGAGGTTTATGCTGTTTTCCGTTTGTACTTGTTGGATCAAAACAAAGATAATTATCTGATTCTACAAGGTTGATTGATTCTGCAACTTCTTCAAATAGTATTCTCCTCTAATCCTGGTCTCACCCTTATGTACATTTCGTGTTGCAGGAAACGAGAGACGGTTTCATGCGGTCAAGCGTGAATGGGGATTCGATAAATTCATCCCTACCAATACCTTCTCTTATCCTTTAAACGGTTACCTTGTGGAAGACACATGCATGTTTGGAGCTGATGTGTTTGTGTCCAAGGAGAGAAGAAGTGGCAGAGGTGAATGCTTATCAATGATTAAAGATGCTACTAGCTCTAAGCACGTTTGGAAAATTGAGAATTTCTCCAAGTTAGACCAAGAAAGCTATGACTCAAATGCTTTCTTCGCTGGAGATAGAAAATGGTAACAACATATTTGGCAACCATCCTTGAACCGTAGCTTTATACTAATAAAGAGTTCTAATACAGGAAGATAAGGATGTATCCAAAGGGAACAAAGCAAGGAACAGGAAGCCACCTTTCTATCTATTTGACCCTCGTAGATCCTGAAACCATTTCAGTCGGTACAAACATATTTGCAGAGTTTACAATTCGTATATTTGATCAGTTACAAGGCAGGCACATTGCTGGTAAAGGTAAGCGCCCACAAACTCATTTCTTGGTACTTGTTAATTGTTATGTGAATGTGAAACTGTTCATTTCTTGATGTGTCTGGTTACAGTTACTAAATGGTTCAGTCGATCAAGCTCAGAGAACGGATGGGTGAAATATGTATCGATGGTTTACTTGACGCAGCCAAATAGTGGTTTGTTAGTCAAAGATGTCTGTCTCGTTGAGGCTGATATCTGCGTTCATGGGATCACTAGCGCACTCTAATCTCATCATGAGATTACACAAAGTCACATTCGATTTCTTCTGTCTTTCATTTCTTAATTTGCATCTGAGTCTTATTCAGACTCGTCAAAGAATGTTCTCTGATTCTTTAACTCAAAAGCCGAAATCTTTGAAATTGGTAATGCAAAAATGAAGGCAAATCTTTGTCATGACTTTCGTCTCAAAAGAAGCCAGGAAGACAAATTATCAATTTCACTTAACACAACGATACAATATGAATAATAATTATATAAATTTCCTTTTTTGCTTAGCTTTCTTTCTTCAAATATGAAATAAAAAAAGAATAAACCCATCTCACAGTTATAATTTAAAAGCCAGAAGCCTAAAATACGGAGAAGAGGACCAAATCTGGACAGAAACGTAACAGCGGCTAATAAACCTTAGATTGGCTCAGGTTTCTTTAAGCTTGGACCTTGTTAGACTTGAGTGACTTAACAACCTCCCAGGTGAAATCAGCATCGTCCCTTCCAAAGTGGCCATAAGCCGCAGTCTTCAAGAACCTACCATTACCTCCTCTCTTCAAATCCAAGTTAATTGATATCATTCCAGGTCTGAAATCAAAGCTCTCTTTCACAATCTCCAGAATCTCCTTGTCTGGTATCTTTCCAGTTGCATAGGTGTCCACGAACACAGATAATGGCTCAGGAACACCAATGGCGTATGAGACTTGAACAATGCACCGCCTCGCTAGCCCACTGGCTACAATGCTCTTAGCTGCTTGCCTAACAATGTATGCACCACTCCTGTCGACCTTGGTTGGGTCCTTTCCGGAGAAAGCACCACCTCCATGAGCACCCCATCCACCGTAAGTGTCGATGATGATCTTACGGCCGGTAAGTCCTGCATCTCCATGAGGACCTCCGATCACAAAACGACCAGATGGGTTGAGATGGAAGATGGTTTTCTCGTCAAGGTACTTCTCTGGGATCACTGGCTTGATCACATGCTCCTTAAGATCAGCTGCGATCTCATCGTTGGTCACAGTCTCATCGTGCTGTGTTGAGATGAGAACAGTGTGGACACGTACAGGGACCATAGCACCGTTTTCATTGAAGTACTCAACAGTGACTTGAGTCTTACCGTCTGGCCTCAACCACGGGCAAGTTCCATTCTTGCGAACTTCAGTGAGCTTAGCTCCAAGCTTAGTGGCGAGAACGTGAGTAAGCGGCATGAGCTCAGGAGTCTCATCAGTAGCATAGCCAAACATGTGACCTTGGTCACCAGCTCCAATCTCCTCTGGTTTCTTCGTGAGATGACCATGAACACCTTGCGCAATGTCAGGACTCTGTTGCTCAATGTTAACAAGAACCTTACAATTGTCAGCGTCTAGGCCAACATCATCAGAGATGAATCCGATTTCACGGCACGTTTTACGGACAATCTTCTCGTAATCGACATCAGCTTTGGTGGTGATTTCACCAAAAACCATGACCATGTTAGTCTTGGTACAGGTTTCGCAAGCAACTTTGCTCTCGGGGTCTTGTTCAAGGCAAGCATCGAGGATAGCGTCGGAGATCTGATCGCAAAGCTTGTCGGGGTGTCCCTCGTTGACAGATTCGGAGGTGAACAAAAAAGATTCCATTTTGCGTCGGATTCAACAGAAACCTAACGGAGAAATTAACAAAATCAGTGAGAAGAGTATCATAAACACATTAAGAAACTTCAATCAATTCAAATTCGAGTCTAGAATCAATAACCAGATCTAGAAAAATCCAAACTGAACCAGACAGCAATTCAAATCGAATAATCAATAAGTTCAAAGAAAAATCGACACTTTCTTCAAATTCTAGAGAAACGCAGAATCAAAAGAACGCATGAATCGAAGAAAAGATTACATACCTAAGAGTAGAGTGAGATATTAGTAATGGAGACTAGTGAAGAAATGTGAGAGTACGAAGATGAAGAAGGAGCGTAGAAGCTTTATATATACGAGAGCTCACCAAGTAGGTGTAAGATCGTAATTTCGGTCAGATTCATTCATGTGATTCATAAAATGAGATCTAGAAATCTAACGGCTCGGATTAGATCTATAACTGTAAGCTAATTGCAACCGTTAGATCTGCTTAACTGGACCAGCGCGTGTGAGTACAACTAGACAGCATCTAATGAATATCGCGAATCACGACTAGAGTAATAGCAATCAATAATCAAATTAATGCTAAAAATATCATCTTTAAGTAGAAGTAGTAGATATTTTTGAGTGTGAATAAACCTGAGCTTAATGAGTTTAATCATAAATGAGGAAGATGTTAATTAAGGAAGGGCTAGTGTCGGTGAATGAAAACGGGGAACGTGATTACCGGGAAACCGGAGGGGGCGGTTGGGATCGAAATAGAGATGATATACACACAGGCTGTCTCTTTACTCTTTATTGAAGGGTCCACTGGCCACCGGTAAAAAGACAATATACAATTCTTCTTCTTCTTTTTTGCTTTACGAGAGTGTCGGCTAGGTTGTCAAATTAGACCGATGTCGATGGTCTCAATCTAGTCTTGTCCGTTCTCAAAAGGCAAAACTGTACAGTTAAGCCATTCTGCGAATTTTTAATTCATATCCACGTGAGATATTACTAATATTAATTATCAACAAAGAGGTAATATTAAGTTATTGGGCTCAAAATGGCCCAATGGCTTGCAAACCACACAAATACAAACCCAGTTAATAGCTTAGCAGTCTAGCTTTTTGGGCTTAGTCGTGCCGTCTTGCGGTCTTGGACAAGTAGTAGAATGATGCGACATGCAACGGACAAGTGAACAACAACAATTAATATGAGATGCGATGGAGAAAGGATTTATCCGAGTAACTTTATAGGAGGGACACACTTAGAATGTGTTATAATCTTATATCCGATTAAATGCTCCTGGTTTACTGATTATTAAAATAAACATATGAGTGGTTGCAGGATTGATGAGTGAAAAGAAATTGTTACAAAATACACAAAAACTATTGTTAAAAGTTATACAACCCAGTCCCAGCCGGAAAGTGTAATTGAAAATGGCATAAGTAACCTAACCTTAATGGACAATAACTCAATGGGAAAACATCAGTCAGCCTTAACATGGATACGTGTTGAAACAACGACGAAGATGTCCAAGCTTCTTAAACCATGTTCTTTAACGGATCGCCGCTTTTATTTTTAGCAAATGTTACACGTATCGCTCGAAGTCGTTAAAACCCAAGGTATTAGCCATGTAAATTCTCCGACGGCTTGCAAAAAGAAGAACATTTTCATCCAAAGATCGATAGGAAAATAAAGATGGTGGAAATTGAGGTGAGACAGACGCAAAAGCATTAAGGTGGTTGTTGACTTGTAGGCCGACGACCAAACTTCACAAAGAACACTTTCGTTCACCTTTAAAGGTCAAAATATACTCGCTTTTACATCTTGACTTCTCTATCCACTCCTTTTTTTTATTCCTTCTCAATCATATATTATACACATTAATATATGCACCAGTCGTCTTTTTATTATAACATTATTAATACCAATAGTCTGTTTTTGGGTATTCTCACTCAAATATAAATTTAACCAAAAACACAAAGATACAGATAAAAATAGAAATAAAATAAATATCTTAAAAAGTTATCCATCACTTTTGTATTTCTGGAAAGAGTTACTAATTAACCATCATTCATGCATAATTGTTAAAGCCCTTAATAAAATCAAACGGCTAATTAGATAATTAATTAAACGGCTAATTAGATAACTAAAAAAAGTAGGATAATAAATAATTCAAGTTGCAGGCGTAGTACACGAGTACAAGTAGCTATCGTGCGCCTTCGCGCACCTTATATATCATTGACCGTAAATTTCCGCCGGGAAGAAAAGTATGCCTTCCTAAAGTGTGATCTTAACCAAACCCTACGAAGAAGATAGAAACACCTTCTGCTTCTTCCATCATCGGAGATTCAACTCGTCTCTTCTCTTTCTGATTTTTTTGTCTTCTTTTGAAACAGGTAAATGCTTTCTTCTTATTTTTTTTAGCAACTCGGTATCAAATTCTCTTCTGGGTCTTTCCTTTCGTATCCTTACATCGATTGTTATTGTTTATCGGAATTTTTTTTTTTTTTGCTTGGCTTCGATTTCATGTCGATTTTGATGGATTTTCTCGGAGTTTATTCATAGTTATTTCAGTTTGAAATCCATTTTACGGGTGACGATCGTTGACTTGCGATTGTCTAGGTCACCAAAGGTCTCGGTTACTGGTCCATAGATTTTAATCGAATAATAACGTTATAATGAAACTTGATCACGAAGAAGAAGGATTTCACTCTTATGATGCATAATTTTGTTTTTGTGGAAATTCTGTTTCGCTTTGATATTTGATAATTCTTTCTCTGTTGCTGCTTAAACCCTATAATTGGAAAATTTACTCTTGATGCTGTGTCTGAACATTCTCTATTCTGTTTCGGTGTATGAAAAAATAGCTACTGTATATATTTGGTATGTAGAATCTTGTTCTGCAGCACGATTACAGACCTGTTTGTTGACGCTTTGTTTTATGAATAATATATCTGTACAGTATTGCAAGTTCGTGTGAGAGAAAATCGTAATGAGCTGCTTCGGTTGCTGTGGTGGTGAGGATTTCCGTAGAGTTGCGGAAACCGGACCAAAGCCGGTGCACAACACTGCAGGTAGCTTAGTTTACACTTTGTATTTAACTGCTTTACCCATGTTAATTTTTCTTTTAAGTGTCCATACTTTAGCGGCTAAGTTAATGAAATTCTTAACTGATGTGAAGGTTACAATGGACGTCACCATCAAATGGCAGATCCACCCAAGAACCTTCCAGTCGTTCAGATGCAGCCTATTGCTGTACCGGCCATTCCAGCAGATGAACTCAAGGATATCACCGATAACTATGGTTCAAAGTCTTTGATTGGTGAGGGCTCTTATGGAAGAGTGTTTTACGGTGTTCTGAAAAGCGGTAAGGCAGCTGCCATTAAGAAGCTGGATTCCAGTAAGCAACCTGATCAAGAATTGCTCGCCCAGGTAGATGCCACAAAGTATCATTGCAGTCATATTGGGCCTCCATCTCATATATATTTTATCGTGGTTGAATACCAATCCTAGACTATATATCCTGTGCTCTAATAGTTAAGCGCAATATTATGCTATTGGGGTTATTTTGTCGAATTTTTTTCTTTGTTACTTACATTAAGAACTTTAACAGGTTTCAATGGTTTCAAGATTGCGTCAAGACAATGTTGTTGCGCTTCTTGGTTATTGCGTTGATGGCCCACTCCGTGTTCTTGCTTATGAATATGCTCCTAATGGGTCTCTTCATGACATTCTTCACGGTAAGTACTAATCTAAAACAATGATTCACTTAGACTTGGACATGTGAAACTATCATCGAAGTAAGGTGCTCACCATTTAATGAGATTCTGGAGGATAAACTTAGGAGACGTGCTGAATTCTTTGATGCAGGTCGAAAAGGTGTAAAAGGAGCACAACCAGGACCTGTTTTGTCGTGGCACCAGAGAGTCAAAATCGCTGTCGGTGCAGCTAGAGGACTTGAGTACTTGCATGAGAAGGCAAACCCTCATGTTATCCACAGAGACATCAAATCCAGCAATGTACTTCTGTTCGACGATGATGTCGCCAAGATTGCTGATTTTGATCTGTCCAACCAAGCCCCTGACATGGCTGCACGCCTTCACTCAACCCGTGTGCTGGGAACCTTTGGATATCACGCTCCAGAGTAAACCCCTTTAGATGCTTCATTTATCTTGAACACTGATACTTAATTAGTGTACATTCAAGCCTTCTGATCATATTATCAATACCTGTAAACTTTTGTATGTCTTGCATCTCTTCCAACTGAGCAAACTAGAGTCTCAAATTGTTTTGGTTCTGCTATTTAGGTATGCAATGACAGGGACGTTGAGCACAAAGAGTGATGTTTATAGTTTTGGCGTTGTTTTGCTGGAGCTCCTCACAGGTCGTAAACCAGTTGATCATACCTTACCTCGTGGACAGCAGAGTCTTGTGACTTGGGTAATACGCCCTGCTTCTTATTCTGGTTTACTCATATTGATAAGAAAATCTTAGAAAAGACATGATTTATTCAGTCAATTAGGAATGACCAAAGAAACCTTTAATAACCGGACACCAGAAATCATTGAGTTGGTGTAGTCATTCTTTTCTGAAGTAAAAATTTATTTAACTAGAAACTACCAAATAAGAAAAATAGTGCCAATCTTTTTTTCCCTAGATAGTAATTTGTCTGGATAAAGATTGGTTTCTGTGAGTGAAGTCATTCCAAAGCAAAACTTGCTTGATTGTGAGAGATTAGAGACTCTGACTTCCCAGAAACATAAAAGTTAGCGAATAATAATGTTTTTGTGTGTCTCAGGCAACCCCTAAACTGAGTGAAGACAAGGTGAAGCAGTGTGTTGATGCAAGACTAAACGGAGAATATCCACCGAAAGCTGTTGCCAAGGTAAATTCTTCCCATAACCTTGTCATACTTCTCACTGCTGTAGTAGAAAAGGTTTACCTTAGGACATGACTTAGAAACTGCTTTTCTGTCTTTCGCACTCTGCAATCAGCAACAATAGCTAAACCTTGTCTGCCTAGTGAAAAAGGATAATCGTCAGGATTCCCTCTGGTTGGTTCCCTATTATAGTCCTAGATTGAAACAGAGTGTAATTATTTCCTGACGGTAGAGCTTAAGTATTGAATCCCAACAACTCGAATTTGATTGTTGAGTCTGATTTTAGTTCTCTTTTACGACTCAATTTGATCAGCTGGCTGCGGTAGCGGCTCTGTGCGTTCAATATGAGGCAGACTTCAGGCCAAACATGAGCATAGTAGTGAAAGCTCTTCAGCCTCTGCTCAATCCTCCTCGCTCTGCACCCCAGACTCCGCATAGGAACCCTTATTGATATGCTCCAACCTGATTTCTCTCTATATGATCACTATTTCATTTGTTTTTGTTTGAATCCGATTTGTGTAAATTTGTGAAATAGGCTTTTATTTCTCTCATAAAACCTTCCCACTTCACTGAAAATCTCACTTGGAAATACCCCAATGTTCTTGCTCTATTATTATATTATTCCATGCTTGTCATGTAAGTTTCAACTAATTCTATAATATGCGAGGAAAAACTATTATACCGATACTTTTTTTTGTGTATGTCGGTGCATATCTTCGGCTCATTTCTGTAGGGGTTCTTCGAAAAATACATCTTTCATAAAGATGATAAGAGAGACTAATATTCTTATAAAACCAATAGATAGTGGGAAAGAAAAATCTTTTAATCCAAATTAGAAAAACCAGACCGCAGCTTTAAGAAATTGAGGGAAAATAGACCACTTTCTTAGGATTAACCAATTCACAAAACTAAGGCTTTTGGAAGTCATTGTTATAATGGTAGATTCCGTATGTTCCCTCCCTGCACATCGGTTGCAGATTGCTGGATATGGCCTTTTACACAGGATGGAAGATACTCTGTTAAGAGTGGAAGCTGTCTCATTGCGGACCAAAAGCTAGCTACTTCACAGGATTCAGCTCAGTCCATCAAGATTAATAATCTTAAATCCAAAGTTTGGAAGCTAAAAACACAGCCGAAGATAAAGTTTTTTTATGTGGAGAGCTCTCTCCGGGGCGGTTGTAGTGGCTAGTTGTTTACAAAAACATGGCATGAATGTGCACCAAGGGTGTAGTATTTGTGGAACTGCTGTGGAGTCCATCGAGCATGTCCTCTTTGATTGTGTGTAATCACAAGTGTGGACCATTCTGCAACCTCATGTGTCTCTTCAGAATGGTTTGGATAATATTGCTGATTATATTGAGCATATATTGCAGCAGATTAATAGTAAAGGAAGTCAGAATGTTCACTGCAGTGCCCTTCCTTGGATTATTGGCACCTTTGGAAGCAGAAAAATGGTAAATTATATGCTGGGAAAAGCACAAGATCCGAAGGTATTAATAGCCCAAGCACTGGAGGAGTCATCTCTATGGTTCCAGGTTCAGAAGAAAGATGCACAGGGGCAAGTCTTAGTGTCATCCAGAAGCTTGCCTTCACCGAAGTGGAGTACACCACAAGTGGATGTGCTAAAATGCAACGTAGGTGTCTCATGGAGTAGAGCAGACCGGAGAGTTGGAGTATCATGGATTGTGCGTGATCATAGGGGTAATACTCGATACCATGCTCGAGATGCCTTAACTCCATCCACAAACAAGATCACAGCGGATCTGCAATGCGCACTATGGGTTTCACAAAGCTTAGATGATCTGCGTGTGGCAAAGGCGGAGTTCTGGTTTGATAAGGTTAAGCTATCGTCAGTTCAAGCGAATCAAGCAGCTAGGAAAATTGCTTTGAGTGTGACTCGCGATGGCCGTTTCAATTCATACATAGCTTCGGGTAGTCCGAGATGGCTAAAGGAAACTATTAACCTGGACCGAAGAGCCTGACTGAGGATCTATTCCTATTCTTTACCCTTTTATGCCTTTGGCTTTGGGTGTTTTGTTTTTGTCTCTGCTCTAGTTTAGAGACTATTATTTTCACCTTAAATGCTATTTCAATTAATAAGATGATTAAAAAAAATAATGGTAGGGAAAACAATACGTGTTATAAATATATTTGTCTGTAATAGACTTGTGTATGAAGGTAATAAATAATACAAAGTGCAACAAAGCTATACAAAAGCTCTCTCCTCCTCCAGCAGAAGAAACAAATCTTGTTCTTCTCTGTATCTATATATATCATTAATTAACCCATAGAAACAGTAAAGAATCTAAACAATCTCCAAAGAATCTAAAGTTTTACTCTTTTTAACCTAAAGTCATAAAAAAAGGGTCCATATATCCGTGTCTTGCTCAAATCTTTGCATCTGTTATTACATCATCTTTATTCGTGTCCGTGCTTTCTCTAGGCATCTCTGCGTTCTGATTTCTCCTTCTTCTTCGCTCCTATTAGCATTATCGAAACAAAATTTAACACTCTCTTAGTTACCACAAAAGAAAATCAGTTTGTCTGCATTGTTTATCATTATGATTACCTCTCTAGGCATCACAGGGTATTCATCTGATTCAAGCATTCGAGCCACTTGACTCATCTTTGGCCTCTTGTCTGCATCAGGATCAACACATCTCAAAGCTGTTAAAAGCGCTCGCTTCAGTTCGCTTGTTGTTGGTTTGATCTCAAGCTCTTTATCCACCACATCCTCAAACTGTTTCTGTTGTACCATTAGCTTCAACCACTCCACCATATGCACCTAAAACGACATTTCAAGAATCACGATCAACCTCTGATTCTGATTCATCGGGTCGAGTACTCCCCTCAAATCATTTCTTTCAATTTCAGTGTGTTTCACAAACTAGAGAAACGACGAATGTATTTTATACCTCTTCTTTAGGCCGTGCATAATCCACTGGATACCTTCCAGTAATAGCTTCCAAGAGAACAACACCATAGCTGTATACGTCGCTCTTCTCATTTAGGAGACCAGAGTTAGCGTATTCAGGCGCAACATACCTAAACATTCATCAGTGGATCAGAAAAGATTCTTTCATTACCAATGCAGATTATGAAAATGTAAAGTTTAAGCTTCAGTTTATAACTCACCCGAATGTACCCATAACTCGAGTACTGACATAACTAGAATCAGCTCCAAGCAATTTTGCAAGACCGAAATCAGATAACTTTGCGTCAAAGTTGTCATCCATCAGTATATTGCTCGATTTTATGTCTCTATGCACCACTTTCGGCTCAATAGCTTCGTGAAGATAAGCCAGCCTGTGTAAGTAAATGCAGACGAAACATTCTCTCATTAACATACATTTCTAGAAAACAAGAAACAAGAATCATGAAGTGAAATGAGGGGGCTTACGCTTTTGCCGTGCCAACAAGAACTTTGATCCGAGCCTCCCATGTGAGATGCCCTTTGTGATTCATGTCGCCGTGAAGCCATTGCTCTAAGTTCCCATTGTTCATGTACTCATAAACCAGCATCCTATGGGTTCCTTCAACGCAATACCCAAGAAGCCGAACCAAGTTCTTATGCCGAACATGTCCTATAGCTTCCACCTCAACTCTGAAATCTTTATCGGCTTGCCCTCTAAATGTAAGAAAAAAACATATAATACATCTCAGAAATGAGCATTGAATAGATAAAGAAAGATGTCATCAGAAATCTTACGGATTGTTGAGCAGCTTTTTGACAGCCACAGGGGTTTTGTTAGCCAATGTTCCATGGTAAACAACTCCATATCCACCATCACCAATGATATTCTCCTTGGAGAAATGATTAGTCGCAAGCTGAAGGTCACGGAGAGTGAACCAATGACCCCAACCAATGTGAGAAACATCGGGAAGACCCAAGAGAAGTGAAGGAGCTGTTGTTAGAGGAGTAGCAGGAGGCAACTGTGATTGAACCGCAGGTTTTTTCTCCAAAGAACCAGAGTAGTTATTGCCATTTTCAATGTCCTCACCGAATTTATCATCTAGAGTTTGGTGAGAAGTACCATTGTTGTTAGATGAAACATGATCCACACTTATTTCTTTGATTTCCTCAGTAAGCCGAGGGCTTTGAGTAACCGGAAGCATTGTAATGTGAGATTTTCTGGACTTTTTGCGGAAACTGAGCCATATTGAAATGAAGAGGATTACTGTGAAAACAGCGAATATAGCAATCACTATGATCTCCCAGATTTGAAGAACACCATACTTCTTGGTTAGAGTATGTTTTAGCCCGGATGCCATAGTTCAGAGACTTGTATGTTGTGTTACCTGCAGAACATGAAATTGGATTATCAATGTAATCAATAATAATTGCTTACAGAACATTAAATCCAAACTAAAACCTAACAAATCAGAGTGATGTTAAAGTCAATTCTTAGATCTTTCTGTAAAATTATTGTATGAAACAGTTGAGAACTGTAACAAAAATGAAGAAGATCAAAGGGATTTAGCTAAATCATAATTCAATAACAGGAGGATCAAACAGAGCAAAGTTAAATAGCAGAGCATATAAGAACATTAAATCTCATCCTGAGAAATCAAGAAAAACAAACATATGGGCTTGTAAAACTAAAATTCTACAAGTTCTATAATCATATCAACTTATGAATAGTTAAAAACTTGTAATTTAAAATCCTAGAAACCATTCCGAGTCCAGAACCAGATCCCGTGAACTACAAAGCCACTATGAACTTTTATTACTGTAAAAAGCTAAACAGTCAGAGAACCCAGAAAGTAAGAAACTTTTAAGCTTCCAACGGAAACCCACAGACAAAAATCGAACCTTTGAAACTACAACAAATCAAAATAGGATCATTCGATTTAAACTAACCTGATATCAGCTATTCGAACAAATTTGCTCTATTTTTCTTTATATCTTTCTATTTCCGGTTGGAAGATGGAGACTAGAGCTCGGGTTAATGAAGGGAATCCATAAATAAAAGAAGAGTAAACGAAAGAAGAAAGAGAAAATCACTGAGATTATTACTCCATTTTGAGAAATCTTTGAAGAGATCTTAGTATGGTTTCCATTGGTAGAGGAAAGGAGGGAAGGGGGGAAAGAGAGAAGGAAGTTTGAAGCTTTCTTTGATGTTTCTTCTTATGGAATATTTTAAGCTTGTGCGCTGTTTTCTTCTCGTCTTAATATCTTTTTTTTCCTTTTGTAAAATTTATGAATCTGTTTTATTTTCTTAAAGATTCAATTATTCATTTTCGGCATAAAACTTTTTTCTCTAATTTTTAATTTAAAATCCTAGAAACCATTCACTATTTTTTCTCTAATTTTTACTATTTTTGAAATATATTAAGCCCACTAATGATGATTTCATTTTGTAGCAAACAGCTTAAGTAATTAACAGAACATTTTGTCAAAAAATAAAACTAATAACCCAAATTTTCAAATTTCTAATTCTATCACGAACATTTTGATCAATTGTATAAATAAATATTTAATTATGTCAACAAAAATATTAATCCACAAAAAAATTCGTATATCTAAAATTTCACTTGTTTTTCACCAACTTAATCTCCATTAAAATTAAAGAATAATGATTTTTTCAGTTGACAAAAAAAACTCCATTAAGATAAGGAAGCTACTAGTATAACTGTGTTACAAAGGTTGAATCACAAGCAAGACTTGTAATATTTGTTCAAAACAAATATATATGATATGCATACGAATTGTACACTTTAGTTGTTGAGAAAAAAAACACAGATGAAAAAATGATGAAAAAGATGATGACGAAGTGACGAAGCTATTGGGCGTGACGGGCGACGACAATTTTCAAAGAACTGTTTACAGCGTTTTATATTTATTAAATAAGAAGTGTTGTGAAATGTGTAAGTAGCTCCTTAATTTGGTCAACATTATCTAATTAGACGTTACACCTAACTCTTGACGGTAATAAATGGTTCATTATATTATAACCATTAAACATTTTTTAATTATGAAGTAAGTACATTGGTTTTTTAAGAATTAAACTAAGCAAACGACCGGCTGCAAAACCAATCTCGTGGATTTTATTCTTTAAAATAAGAAGACGACGACATGTCTATTTTGACAAAAATACTTAGAAATTTTGAAGATACGTACGTGGGTCCATGTTCTATTGTGAATTTCGTAAAGAGATTAATGCATTCAAATTAACCTAATTTCATATAAATGTATGTCGCCTCCAATGACTTGCTGTGAAGACACAACTAACGCTCATCATAATTAAGCAAAATTAAAATCAAAGAAAGAAATAATAGAGATAATTAATTAATAAAGAAAGAAAAAAGAGAAAGGAGTAATAATGTTGGGTTTGCGTGAGGTTGACAAAAGTCAACATGAAAATGGCTTTTGTGTAACTGCGTGGAATACAAGAGACATACATCCCTTCGTCATCATCTTCTCCACCTCCACACATTATTCTCTTTCTCTTTCTTTTCTTTATTTAAATATATAATATAACTAATAATATTATTAGTTATATTATATAGTATTAGTACTTCAAATTCGGGTAAAATATTTACCTTCAAGTTATAGTAATCGTAAAAAAATTCATGACACCAAATAATTAAACCAAAATCATAAATTTTTAATCAATTAGAAACATATTACTATAGTTAATCACGACAATTGATATCATAAAACAGTGTATAAAAAAATTCATGACACGAAATAATTAAACCAAAATTATAGTTTTTTTCCGTGAAAAAATAAATAAGTGAATAAGTATAGAAGAGAAAATAGGGCAAACCTAAACATAAAACTACTACTTTGTGTCGTTTTCAAGCTTAAAATTTCTTGCAAACTTTACACTAAAATGGTGTATATTCTTCCATTTTTAAGCTGAGAATGAAATATGTTTTCACTAATATATATATTAAATACGCCTTATATGATGTACCATATGGACGAGGGCAGCTGATACATCAAATAACTAAATTTAAAATTATATAAAAAATAAGAATAAAAGCTGATTGGTTGAGGAGAAGTAGAGCAATAATTTAGAGTAGGCGTAAGAAACAATTGCATGATTAGTGTCCGCCTCCAATAGCTACCCAACAATGAAGTTTAGTTGGTTTTTGTATATTACTTCTTTGTTTCCTCTTTTCTTTTCTATTTTAAACTTTAGTTTTATTATCTGGTTTTATATTTAAATTATATGTAGTTTTATTATTTTTTGTTTTGGTCTTGCAGTTGTTGGGTTTACATCAACCTGTCCTACTTCCATATAAGATAGTCCAAAATTAATATATTAGGGTCTTAATAAAATGATTACAAACAAATTTAAATATAAACAAGGATTTAGATATTTATTTAAGCTTTATTTTGTCACTTAACTACACATGCGTTGTATACAAATTAAGACAATAACATTGTCGGAATCTTTTTTTGGTTAAAATATTGTCGGAATCTTGTTCTAGAAAAACATCACTACTTGCAAAAAATAGACAGTAGCTCCTATTTTGAACACAACAACAAATATTCGTTCGTCTAAACTACCCATTCCTCATAATAAAGTGATCATCAATATTTTGTTTTTTTGTGAATATTAAGTTGTATTGTTTTTCAAATATGTGACAGACAATTATAGAAATAAACAAGTAGCAGAAAAAAATGAAAATTACGAAACAAAACCACTAATCTATAAAATCAACAAAGTAAACTAACAAACGAAAGACAAAACAATAAAATTTCTAGTCTCTTTAACAACAAAATTTTAAAAAATCTGGTCTACGTTGGTTTAAAGTAGTTAATTGATTTCCATGCTTTTGTTTGTTTAATTTTGTATGGTTTAACCCGTTTTCATTTATTTATTTATTTCATTCAATGTCAATGAAAGAAAACTAATTTTTCGACATCTGTTTGATTTTGATAACGGCTACATGTCCCAAATCTGAAAATTAATCAGTTAATTTATATGTAATTTTTTAATTAAGGAAAGTGAGTTGACGACAATATATGAATTATGATTGCCGACACGAATTGGTTTGTAATACCAATTACTACGACCTCTAATTATAAAATTGGTTAGTATATCATATTCACTTGGTTATCCTTAATTAAATATAATAACCTCCCAAATCCTCACGTTTTTTAAAATATCTTATTTTTATAATACACATCATTATCGCATATTACAGAATTTTTCTCCGTCTTGGTTCCATATTTCGAAGAATTAATGGGCCTCTAAAACAAAAAGCCTTATAGTTGAACAGAAGGTGTCAGTAAAGGAGGCCCATTAAGGTGAAAGCTTCTAACTCTCCTCGCCGTTTGATCCAGATTCGGCAGATTAGCATATTCATCTCCACCGTCCACTTTTACTTAGTAAACTACTGTAGCTCTCCAGTTCTTTCACAAACTTTTTAGCATTAAATTAAAACGGAAGCAAAAGCTGAGTACAAGCAATATAATTAGAGTAGCCACATCTTAGAATCTACTTAAACAATAATAGTTCTTTCACAAACTTCTACGAATTCGTCGTTTTCTTTGACCGATCATCAGATTCCGCTCAAGTTCCTATATTTCTCTAATTGATAGTTTACGTTTTGATCCATTGCTACAACTTGATTTGTGCGTCTAATCCAAAATTGCAGTGATCTCGAGGTAACATTGTTGTTTTCTTCTCTCGCTATTGTTCGATTCTTATACTTCTGCTTCTCTGATCTGATCCAAAACGCTTTTTATCCGATCGTGATCTCTAGAATTTTGTTCGTATTTAGGTTTTGGAGTTTTAAATTTCGTGTCGTAGGCTTTGGTTTTATAATCTGGTGTGATTACTTCTGGTACCTTTTGGTGTCGTGACTCGAATTGCATGGTTTAGTTTGCGTCCCTTACTGTTGAGCTTGTTGTTGGAAGAATGGCATTCTTATATGTGGCTTTAGCTTTACTCGCGTTTTGAACAGGAACGCGGGAGCTTAGATTGCTCACTTATATCTGCATTGGCTGATAAAGCTTTACCTTTTAGGTATTCATGGTCACGGAGCCCTTGCACCTGATTTTCTGGGGATACTGCCCTGTTTTGGTATTGGTGCAGTGACGCGGAAATTGACTATTAAAGAACTTTTCCTTACGGAGATTTTGTGCCTTTGTACTAAGGATAGGGGACGAGAAAGATGGTAAAGATGATAAACAAGACGCTTGTACTAACTTATATCTACTTGCTGATCTACATTCTACTCTCTTCAGGAGTTATACTGTACAACAAGGTGCTTACTGAGGCTACAATTCTTTATCAACGTATCTAATGCTTAAGCAGATATGTGTAGTTTGCAATTTTTATTGAGTGTTCCATTTCACTGGCTTCATCTCTGACACAAGAAATCTTATATCTAAATTATATGTCGTATATCTGAGATGAAACTATGGCCCGGGACCTTTTCTGTAGCAATGTGTGTTGAACTGCATTCTTTCCTATTATCTGTCTCTGCTTTGGGATGATAGTATTGTTATGTTAACATCGGATGATAGATATGCAAGGGCTAACTAAAGCTTTAGCTTTTGTTACAGTGGAGGGTGACTTCTAAATCTTGTCTCTTTTATTGCTTTTGATTGCAGTGGGTTTTATCTCCAAAATACTTCAATTTCCCACTTCCTATAACGCTGACAATGATCCATATGGGGTTTGCTGGATTTGTGGCATTTCTTCTTATTCGTGTGTTCAAGGTACCCTAAACTCAAAAATTTACATATACATGTCGATTTTAGATTATGCTCACTTGCATTAGAATGCATATGAAGTATAATTAGGCACATCTTATGCAGAGTTCTCTCTTAAAATATATAATTTTTTTTTTGTGGAATAGTAGACCCCTTTTGCTATGACGGTGACAAGTTTTTCCTCTGTGTGGTAGGTTGTAGCTCCGGTTAAAATGACATTTGAAATGTAAGGCAGCTTATTCGGAATATATTTTTTTTCATTTTCATTTTTCTCTCTTGTATGTAAGTTCTGTCATCTCTCCATTTTGACACATTTTTTGGGTCCAGATATGCTACCTGTGTGGTACCTATTAGTGCATTCTTTGCATCAAGCCTCTGGTAAGTTCTTGTTCTACAGACAGTAAACATAATCCCTTAGTTTATTAATACCCTTTTATTAATTTTCTTATTCTGAATGCCATCGTACGCGGGAGAACTTAGTATTTTCGCTCTATATTTGCTCCTAAACTGTCTCTTCACTATATTATATTTACCTTTTTGCAGGTTTGGAAATACTGCATATTTGCACATTTCTGTTGCCTTCATTCAGATGCTCAAAGCTCTAAGTATGTGAAGACTTAACAATTTGGTTAAAGATCTATTTCATTATAGTCTTTCCGTCCATTCTACTAATACATAACGAATTGCAGTGCCAGTAGCAACATTTATCATGGCAGTTGTTTGTGGCACTGACAAACCAAGGTGTGATGTGTTCATGAACATGTTGCTCATCAGTGTTGGAGTTGTGATATCCTCTTATGGGGAAATTCATTTCAATATAGTTGGCACAGTCTATCAGGTGGCAGGCATCTTTGCTGAAGCACTCAGACTGGTGCTTACTCAAGTTCTTCTCCAGAAGAAGGGTCTGACGTTGAACCCTATTACCAGCTTGTATTACATAGCTCCCTGCAGGTAGGTACTACTCAAAAAATTATGTTTCCAGAATAGGGTGTTTCATCACCAGATGTTTGGTTCCAGTTTGTCTTACGGATATTACGTTACATTGTTTTCTCTCGTTATTATTTATACCTAGATTTAAAGTTCCATCTCCTCTACTATAACATAATTTCTTTCTTGAAACGCTGTGATTTAAATTTGTGCAGTTTTGTTTTTCTGGCCTTTCCTTGGTATGTGTTGGAGAAACCAACGATGGAGGTTTCACAGATCCAATTCAATTTCTGGATATTTTTCTCCAACGCTCTGTGTGCTCTTGCCTTGAACTTCTCCATATTCTTAGTAATCGGGAGAACAGGTGCTGTGACCATCCGGGTGGCTGGCGTTCTCAAAGACTGGATTCTCATAGCTCTGTCAACTGTCATCTTTCCTGAATCCACAATCACTGGGCTTAATATCACTGGATACGCAATAGGTAGATTTCTTCATTTAATGGCAAATGTGATTGCTATAAACTTCTTTTTCCTTCTGGAATGTTTGTTTCCTACATAAGTATTTATTCTTGTCATGTGTTTGACACAGCGCTATGTGGTGTCGTCATGTACAATTACATAAAAGTAAGGGATGTGAAGGCTATTCAACCAGTTGCTGACAGTCTCCCAGAACGAATTAATAAGGTCAGTCAAACATTCTTGATCTTTAACTCTATCAGGCAGAGTTTACGAACCTGGTTGATCTCAGACTTGTTTCAGATTCCCACAAATACATAAACAGTTCCAATGAATCAATAAAACGTAGTAGAAACCCGATAGCCTCCCATAATAAACAATATAGATTCATAGTAATATCATTGTCTTTCCGAAAGAACCTCTAGAGTTGCAAATTGTAATTTTTGGACCAATTGCCTTTGTTTCCATCTAAATATAAAACTGATGAACTCAAGCATTAACACAGGAATGGAAAATGGAGAAGAAGTCTTCGGATAAATTCAGTCCTAATGACAGTGAAGATATCTCAAGAGGAGTAGCAGAGATAAATGACGAGGAAGCTCCTTTGATCACGTCGCGGTTATCTCATATTGGGCGGACGCAGCTAGGAAATCAGGCGACTTAAGATGCTGGTATAGTACACATTTTGCTTACCGATTCGTTTTTAGTTACTTGAGAGAAGGAAATCTTTGGAAAAGAAAAAAAAAAATAGTTGTGGCATAATCCTCCACCGGCCTTTCTCATTTTCTCCTTCCACTGGCTATTAAAATATAGAATATAGCGGAGATGATTGGCTAGAACTAGAACTCTTTAAAGTCCCAAATTCGTTTGTAGTAAGATAACGTTCAAGTTAATATATTTGTAATGAATTTTCACCATCAATTCATCATTAGTCCACTCTGAATTTGATTTTGTTACTACCCAAGAGAGTTAAGTTTTGAGTGGCATCTCTTACGTTGGCCGGACGCAGCTGGGTGCAGAATATTATCATCTTCAAGGCAGATTTCTATTTTAAGAGTATTTGATGATCTCCAATAATGGAGGAGTTACGAAAAGAAAAAGTGTACGTAACTACTCAGCAGATTTATAGATTCTACAATTGAAATTCAAGCTGTGCCATTTAATCTTCTGCAGATTGGAAGAAGTAACGTACGAGTATAACGTGGTCTGAATTTTATACAAAAGAAGTGATAAGTTACAACAAGGAAATGATGAAAAGAAACAGAAACAAAATATCAAAATATACAAACCCTCCAACCAAATCCCAGATTCAAATGAGAGAAAGAAAAGAAAAATGAACATAAACAACCCAAAGTCTCAGCAACTATCAAAGCACACAATGCTACCAAATTATCGAACCTCAAGATACAAATTTCGTCATTCCTCGTGAATAAAATATACAGAGATCTCTATTCTCCCATGTATTTAATTCCTCAAGTACAATAGCTTCCTTGATTGCGCTGGAGGAGCTAATCCTGGGATGTCTCTAATGTCTTTGTTATTTGGGTTCACAATCTGAAATGTTTTCAAAAAACCAAAGGTATTACTTAGTACTGACTACTTTGCTAACCGGTCTCTACTTTGTTAATGATCAATCACAATTTTCCTCAGGAAGACCGAAAACAATACCTTCACTACGATAATGGCTATAACACCACATACAATGAGAAATAGGAACATCATTATGCATTTATCGGTGGCCACCTGGGAAATAATAAGGTAGCAAAAAATAAAATAAATTGACATAGAAGATTTAGGTGTTGCAAAGGGGAACTTTATGTCCATAAGAGGTTACACACCTGTCTCCCTATTTCTTTTACCAGCTGGGAGGCTTTCTTAATTGAGAATTGAATAGTGTCTAAGTGGTTAACAACGCGTCCCATTTGATCCGTCTGCAAAGTTTTCGGTTGTTTAAGACCGTACTCATAAGATTAATAGGGAAGCGAAGTAGAATGCTTTGCATTACCTGTCCCTTTAAATTAGCTGCAGTTTGAGTTCCAACTTCGAGTGTTTGTTCGACAACCTGGATGGAACAAGAAAGTTACCATGGATGTAGACATAGTAAAAAAGGATAAGAAGGAAAATATTGCTCTCTCTAACTTGCCTGTTTTGAGCGCTCAATGGCCTGATCAGTCTCATCCATTCTTTTTTTTCCAGCATCAACAAGCTCCTGGTTTGACATAGCTATACATAATAAATTGACATAAGATCCACGCCTTTCTAGGTTTCAAATTCCCAAAAGAAGCTACTTTGCACCAAATTCAAATGGAAATTTTGTAAGTGAGACCTATGTTGTAATATCAGAATAATACATTTTTAGCAATTTGGATACCATTCAGACCAACTGATAACATTGCTAGTGCCAGATTACCATTTGCCAAAAATTTACTGACAATGACAGATAATTAAACAGAGAGCGTAAGTTAATAATCCAAAACATGCAATTTATATATGCAAGTAAATATAGCATAGAGGAGTGTGTAAGGTTCATAGATGTTCTAAGAAAGCTCATATTTTGGTAGTAACTCAATAAACAAGCAACCATAAAGACTCACCTGAAGCCATTTGAACATTTTCTTCAGCTGTAGGTTCACCACTAACTCCAGCTCCCATATCAAAAAGTTCAACTTTCTTATTGCCAAGGGTACTCATATACCTGAGATCCAAACCCATGTTAGCATGTATGAACGCCTAAAAACCACAAGATTTCCAGACATATGCTGAAAAGTACGGTATGAAATCAAACCCCAAAAAGACAGGTTTCAGATTCAAATAATCAGCTTCTCAAAGAGGAATAACAGAAATACTTACGTTTTTCTCAATGCAACGTAAGAATTAAGTTCCTTGATCTGTAACATTAAACAGAAGCTAAAAGTTAAAGTACAGATGTTAGCAAACTCATACAAACAAGTTGGTAGCAGATATAAAATGCAAAGAGAATGATGACACCCAATATCTGTTTCGAAATATCCATTTGGTTACAAATACACCTAAAAGTTGACCAAACTGAATATGATTGATGTTGCAAAGTGGAACTTTAAGTAGGTGCTGATTTACTTTCATAGATTTATTTGAGATGCATAATATTGTAACATTATTAAAGTAAGGCCAAACTGAATTTCAACATACACTGAAGAGGATAATAACGCACCATAGATTGTTTCTCATCATTCAATTGCTTATTTACTTCAGGAGATTTTCTACCTTCCTCATCTTTAAGTTCACGGTCGAACTCCTTGACTAACCTGACATGAAGCACACATCAGATAAGCAAATACAAATCATTGAAACATAGATGAAACTTTATTTGGTCAAATCAGTACTCTTTCCTTCTAATCATTCTCCATCTCGTTCATCTCAAAACAAGATGTACGCATTACAATTATTAAACAGCACATTCTACTTAAGTAAGGCATATGGCAAGAGTGCTTCTAAGACTTGCAAAAATAGTCGCATAAAAAATGTAATGAAATCATTCAGAAGATGATTTGAGCAACTAATTAATCTATTCACGAAAAGAATGATGCTATAACGCCGAGAACTTAAATGCTAAGCATACCTTTTACACTCTCTCATCTTCTCTGTAAGTTCCTCCAGTTGTTTGCTTTGTCTAGTTGAATCCTTAATCTTATCCAATCTCTGGAAACCATTCCTGTAAAGAGAGTGGTGAATCTTCCTTTTCATTAAAGAGAAACTATCTTCCAGGTGATGCCTGAATCTATTTCTTATCATCAGCATTCAACAAAACACATGAATCCCATTGAGCATACTGCATACGAGGTTCAGTGATCCTCAAAAAGTATCTGGTGTTCTATTTGGCGATTGTTCAATACACAGAGACTGACAAGTGCACAAAATCACGAAGCCAATACTTCAAAAAAACCAGATAATACTTAACCACGACAATGAATTAGAAATCGAATAAAGCTACACGTAAGAAGGAAAGTGGTTAAGAGAAAGCATACGCGAGGGCTCGGAAATGGTCACGAATTTCGCCATGGATCTGCTCCAATTGAGGGCTCATAGGGAGATTAGAAGCCATGTCGCAGGAGAAAATTCAAATTCCGACGTCAACTAAACCGGAATTTCCCCCTCACAACGGCAAACCCTAAAGTGTAAACGCACACAGAAATCTCACGATTTCGAAAACTGCTTTGACATTAACTGCACTCAATCTCCAAAAATGGAAACTAAAAAAGATTTAAATTAAAAGTCTGGAGAATGAAAGAAAGCCTAAAGACGACACAAAGGGAGCCGAAGAAGAAAGGAGGGGTAAGAGAAGCTGTCAGGTGAATTGTTTTTTTTATATTCTTTTTCATTATTTAATTTTTGTTTTTCTTTTCCAGTATCACTTTATATTTTATTTTTACTAATAAACAATTTAAAAGACAGATATTCGGTAGTTAATAAATAACAAAAAAAGCGCTTATGACAGCGCGGCGCCAACTTTTTTGGTCCATATATTATCCGTTATTAGATTAATGAATCATAATTATTTCAGTTACTTTCACCTATCACTAAACTTTTAATTTTCACAATCTATATAGCCAACAAAATTTATTTAAATTTCGAAGCTAGTTAAAGTTACACCAGTTGAATTAAAATACATTGTGTTCGCTACTTCGTTACTTGGTTAGCATCGTCGTATCAAAGTACATTAATCGTCCTCGCTAATATCATCATCGTACAGATCCAGATTGTCTTCACCGTCACCATCATCATCGCCGTTAACAGAATCGATGTAACAATTCTCTTCTTCCTCGTCTTCGTCGTCACGGTCTTCGTTTTCTGGTCCGTCTTCGCAATGCAAAGTCTCCTCCTTTAACATGGAATCATACAACATTAGCCTATTATCAAATCAATGACATGACGTTTAGCGTTTAGCGTTTGAAGTACCTCGTCCTTCTCGGAGGTCACAAGCCAGTCCGGGAGCAACCGATCTAGCAAAGCGTAGTTAAGAGTCGGTGGTGGTTCATCGTCATGTTGCGGCCGTCGTTTCAGCTGTTTCTCTCTCAGCCGTAAGTTGTAATGAACGTAAGTGAGATCTTTCGTTGACATTCTTCCAAACCGACTTTGGCATTGAACGTTTACTTGGTCATACATGCTCCACTTAGGCTCACACCCAACAGACGAACACGTGTGGCTCAGTATCCGAACCGCTACTCTCTGGAGTTCCAAACAGCTTATCCCATGTTGTTGCCACCACGCAGCTGGATCAAGCTCTGTTCTTGTGCCAATGGCTATATCCGTTCCAAAATCAGCTTTTGCAGATGTATAATCCGGAATCTGAGAAACATTTGAACAAAACTAATTGGTTAAGCCACAGAGTTTCAAGAACGATGTGTGATTTGTTGATTAGTTTCATATCACCTGCATCAATGCTTTGATTCTTCTCATATTATCAGGCTCAAGCCTAACAATACATTCATTGACGCCTCGCACAACCTCCGAGTGCTGTAGATTCGTTCACATTAGAGGAAATTACAGAATGTATTACAATGACTGAATCAAATCAACGATAAATCATACCTACCGCTAAAAAATCAGGACGATATCTATATGCAGGGTTGAAGAAATATGCAGCCACATAGAGGGGATGATGAAACAATGAGTTCCAATGGTAATCTATCACACGCCAGAATGGTCCGTATTTCCTTGCATCATCGTTGTGAATAGACTTGATAGCCATTTTGGCACGGCACATGTAACCGTAAGCATATGGCAAAGATAGTCTCTCGCCACCATCATCGATCATGCGAATCACCTGCATCACTGGATCAACTGATTTCAAAACATACTGAACCTTCTTCCAAAAAGCAGCACTCGACACCATCTTCTCCACTTCCCTTCCTTCTTCAGACTTGGCAGCTGACTGCGACAAAATCCAGCCGCTGGATTGAAACAGACCTCTGAGGCTCGCCTTGTGGTCCATAAGACTCTGAAGAGTCATGAAACCAGAAGCATGGCATGTAACTGTCGGTCTAAGAAGATCTAACCCTTGTGTGAATTCGTTCTTCATGAGATTAAGCAGCCATGTTTGACTGTACATGAATCTTGTGATTCTTTGGGCTTTTTCTAAGCACTCGGAGACAAATTCAAGCTTAGAGATATCTTCAAGAACCAGTTCTGTCGAATGTGTTGCACAAGGAGTCCAATACATATTCTTTCTCTTCTCTTCAAGTAATTTTCCAGCACTTCTACAGATAGCAGTGTTTGGTGTAATAACCTGCACCACATTTTCCTCAGCAATGTCGTCAATTAACTTGTCTAGGCACTTGAAAAGGCTTAAAGCATCTTCTGTTACATCAGAAGCATCAATGGAGGAGTGAAAGTAGACACCGCGAGGGCATGAGACCAAGAAACTAATCATTGTTTTGCCCTCAGTGTTGGTCCAAGTATCTGCCATTATAGAGCAACCTGTAACCACCCATGAAGATCTGTACTCCCTCAAGTAGCCTTTAATAGTTGAAATCTCGTCCTGTAAGAGCCTACCAGAAAACAGATGGCTTGATGGCACAACAAATCCCTCTCCATATAGACCTATCAATTCAATCATCTTTTGAAAGTAGAGAGAATTTGCTGCTTCTGTGGGGACTCCAACATGGTGGAAGAATTTCGAAATGGAAGACGTGACGTCTTTTCGTGATACAACTCTGTTTGCACAGCTAGTGTATATCTTTCTCTGTTTGCTCGAAGAAGGTGACTGAAACGGTATTACCTTTGCTCTTTTTGGTCTTGCTTCAGAGACAGATCTAAAATTCACTGAATCAAAGCTTGTTCTTTTGTCTTTACTAAACCTTCCATTTCCCAGCATCAACCTATCTTGGCTAATTGGATAAAAGTCAGGTTCCTCTCCATCATCTTCATGCTCAGGATCCTGAGAGACCGTTCTGAAAGTTAATGCCCCCATTTCGTTATCAGGTCTGTTCTGTCTCTTCCCAGCTCGATGCCATTTCATATTCTCTTTAATCTTAAGATAAACCTCCTCAGGAGCGTTTTTACACGATGCTACCTCTCCAGGTATTCTCGCTAGGTGCTGTTTAAAACGGTTAATACCGCCACTCACTATCTTGTTACAATAATTACACTTCACTTTCTTTTTCCTCTCGTCCTGAGCAACACCATGTTCCCATCCAGGATCAATATAGCCTGAAGACCGAAGAAGACTCCCATCACTCAAGGCTTGCTTTCCTTTGCTTCTTCTTGACCAGCACCGTCGCTCATCCTCCTCTATTTCATCATCATTGTTAGACTGCTGGAAACTGGGACAAGACTGTCCATTGCTATCCTCAGGCTGCCTTAGCGTTCTAGTGGAACGACATCGTTCCAGATTCTCCTTCATCCTCAGACATACTTCCTCCGGAGAGTTGTCGCAATACGTTACTTCTCCGGAAACTCGAGCCAAGTGTTGCTTCAGTCTGTATATTCCTCCGCTTACTATCTTTCCACAGTAATTGCATTTAACTTTCTTCTTCCGCTCGTCCTGTGCAACACCATGCTCCCATCCAGGGTCGACAACTCCAACAGATCCAGGTGGAGCCATTATTAAACCATTTGCAAGCTTCAAGAAACTTTGCAGTTCCACAAAGTAGAACTCTCTGAATCTACAATAGCTATTTCATATTAACAAAAACAAGAACATCTTTAAATTAGCCAAGGAGCGAACAATATAACTTTGAAAGTTCAAGAAAATATCAGCCAAGGAGATAACTATTTCTTTGTATATTAGTAACACTTTGCAAATCAGGAAATTTTTTCTGTAAATGGAAAAATTTTCTTCCCTCACGAGAAGATGACTCTTGGTCATATTAGGCAAAAACAAAGAATGAAGCTGGGTTTGTCTGCTTTAGCATACCTCTTAGCCTGGGAACTTTCAAGTGCTTGCGAGTCGAAACTTTTAAGTTAATCGGGAGATTTCGTAATGCGTAGGCGAGAATTTTCTGGTTTCGTCGATATTCAAACAGAAGAAAATGGAGGTAAAGCTGAAGCAAAGTTAGAACACATTTCCGGCGACGAGGAACGAATTTGAGTTATGTATCGAGGAAGCGTCTTTTACGGGGGAAGAAACGAGTCACGGGGCGAGATAGAGCTGGGTGAGGAGCGAATTAACTCGACTCGGCCGATTTCTAGGGTTTCTGTCCTCGGCTGACTCGTCGCTTTTTACGAATTACAAAATAAGCCTTATATTTGAAGAAATTTACAGAGGAGTCTATATAATTAAAATTTAAAGAATTTTAACCCCTCTCTCCGTCTCTCGCAATCCGGTCAGATCTTTCTTTCCGGTGTTTTCGCTCTTTCATCAATAATATGACAAAAACCCAACTTTGGAAATTCCTCAACTTGCTCTTTCCATTTTCGTGTTGTAAAAACAGTTTTACATATTGACTACCAATATAAACGAAAATATGAGTGTGATCACACTATTATCTTAAATCTTGATGATAAAACCTAAAACAGTGTCTTTTATCACAAGCCAAAACCATCAACGCATTATCATTTTCTTTGGATTTATGTCAATCAAAACCTAATCCATTAGCTAAAGAACTCTGAAACGTCAAATCTTCTTTCTAGAAAATCCTCAAACCAGTAAACCATACAAGAAGACGAAATCTTATGATCACACAGAGACACATTCAAAAGACTGAAGATGATCCCATTTAATATGAATGAATGTCACCGAATTTCACAGACCATTGTACAAAATAAAGCCATAAATGTAACCTAATTCAAAGTCTCCAGCTTTCTCTGTAAGACATTTGACCAAACAAGTTCCGAGAGAATGAACTAAAAATTCACAAATTGTTCACTGATAACCGCAAAAATAGAAAAAAAGAAAGTCATTTCTTGAACCCTAGAGGAGAATGTATTAAACTGCAAGTCTTGCGTACCGGTAAATTGCAGGGTTTTGCCACAGAGAGATTGTGAATTAGCGGTCGTCCATCTTCCTCTTGGTAGGAGTTATATTCTCTGAAGCTTTTTGTCTAAGAACAAGGTCCTGAAGATTCTCCATTGCTTTTAAAGCTCTGAACTTGGACATTTGAGCATGTGAGATCTTCTGCATCGCTTCGTTTTTTAAACGAACCGCCGCGCTTTTCGTAGAAGCCACCGCGATCCTGCAAGCTGCGACAAGAGCCCTGGCTGCATCTAATTCGAGAGGCGTATCGATAACTTCTTCAGTAGTAGGAGATTTAGGGTAAAAGATGTGATTGGGGTCAGAACATGTCGGGCAGGTGAAGCTAGAAGCTGGCGGAGCGGAGGAGGAAGATGCGGCGGAGGAAGACGGCGGCGAAGGACAGCAAGAAAGGTGAGCGATTGAAGGACAATTGAGGCAGACGATACGTTCTTCTGGAGAATTAGTAGATGGACCGAAGAGTTTGAAACAAATGGGGCAAAAGAGTTGTCGATGTTCTTTGAGTAAACAGTCGGTGCAGAGTAGCCGGGAAACGGAGTCTTTACTGATGACGTGGATAAACGCCGGCGTCGATTCATCGCAAACTACACATACGCGCCGATTCTCTTCCGGATTCATAGCTTCGTCAACAAGATTGCGAATCTCTCTTTCTCTATCTGTCGTTAACGGTAACCCTAAGCGAGAGAAGAGAGAAAGATGAAAGAAGCGTTCGTGTTCTCAGAATTTTTAAGATGAGAGCACAAATTGTATTCTATGGCAAATGAACACTTATATAGGACACTCTAGTACCGTAATACGAATCTTGTTTCTTCAATTAAAAACGAATCTTTTAATTTTCTTCTTTAAATACACGAAAGTATAAATGTATATATTTAGAAGATGAAGGGAAACATAAATTCTGTGTTTCTTAATTGCTTATTGCAAACTCTTCAAGCATTGTGATTCAACAAATGCGAGCCTAAATTCCTCTATTCATTGTTTTCAATTTGATACATCCAAACAACTAAATAAGAAAAGACAATTTCATCTGCAAAAAGCTTTAGCTCTGTGACTTCACTTCCTCAGCTTCTTTCTGGTCTTCCACAAACGAAAAAAATGAAAAAGCCAAATCAAGATTAAGATCCAAGTCGTTTACATCACTCAGCCAACATAAATGGGTCGACTTCTCCAAGTTCTGCGACCATAGGTTCTAATTCTGATAGATCTTCATCTTCTGGAGCTAAGTATGTAGGAAACGGAAGCTTTGAGATGTCTGGTTTCTTGTACCATGCATCTTTTATGAACACAAAGTTTCCTTCTGCACCAGGAACCTGCAACAATGTCAAATCACAATCATGACCTACCAAGAAGAGACCACCAATGACCTCTGTGACACAATGATCCTACTCAATTTGTGATACTTACTTGTCCTCTCACCCAGATGAGATTTCTAGCAGGATCGATCTTGTAAATCCAAACATTCTTTACTGTCCTCTGTTGTGCACCCATTCTCCCAGGCATCTTTCTGCCCTTGAACACCTACACAATGTATTTAACGAATCAGTATTGTCAATTACTTTGGAGAAAATTCACAAGAAGCAAAGCAATTTGACAACTACCTTTCCAGGAGCATCTCTTTGACCTGTGGAACCACCACTTCGATGGGACAATGAAGCACCATGTGATGCCGGCATTCCTCTGAAGTTATGTCTTTTCATGCATCCCTGCAGATTACATAAGAAAAGACATCAATGACAGCCATTATTTTGCACAAACACTGTTTCATTCGCTCTATATGCTATATATCTACCACATTGTTACTTGACTATTCAATTTATTTATAAACCCCAGTTCTATTCTATGACTGGTAAAAAACACAAGAAAAGATAGCAAACTTTGAAAGCCCCAGAGGATGGTTTTACCTGAAAACCTTTCCCTCGCGTGATCCCAGTGACATCAACGTACTGTCCCGGAACAAAATGGCGGACACCAAGTGAAGTGCCTACAGGAAGAAGAGCGTCTTCTGTCACAGGAAATTCCCTCAACTTCCTCTTTAATGGCACACCTTGAGCTCTGAAATGTCCCACCTCAGGCTTTGTCAAATGCTTCGGTTTCTTTTGCCCACATCCGATCTAACTAACAGAACAACACATGCCAATCAGATTGCTGAACCATGAGCTTCAGAAACATTATCTTCATAAACCCAATCCATCAATAAAATCCATAAAAGCATGAAGTTCCAGCTATCTCGTTTCTACTTAAAGAAGAAGAAATCTATTGATCACGTAATCAATAAAAAGTTATCCTAATACAGAAATGGAACTACGAGCTATCAAAGTAGAGACACTACACCGCAGAAAGTGGGAATGAATAAACTGCGATGGAGTTACCTGTAACGCAAAAATCCCTTCTTTCTCAATAGTTTTAACCTGAGAGACGATATTGTCATCAACCCAAAGTATAGAAACCGGAACCCTAGCTCCCCATTTGTCCCAGAGCGCAGTCATCCCACATTTGACGGCTATGATCCCAGTCCTTCTAGAGCTTGGAGACATCTCACCTTTTTTTGCCTCGATGATTCGAGTTGGGGTCCCAATAATATCAGATCCACTACTGTCGACGACCCCAGCATCGGAGCTGAATCGTCGGAGGATAAAAAAGCTAGAATGAGGAAGCGATTCAGAGGAAGGAGTTATAGACCGGATTGATAGAAACTGATTGATGCGAGAAATGAGGCCTCTCGGTACGGCCGCCATGATTAAGATCGAAGCGACCTTCAATGGCTGAAGTGAAGGAAAAGAACAGCTGAAATCGGAACTCGGAGGCTTTTGCGTAGGGTTTTAGATGGGCGTCACATGCTGCAACTCATATCGAACCCTCTCAGTCGGAAAGAGGGCTTCCAATTAATATAGCATACATTTTAACAAAGTGAATATGTGGACGATAAAACAAAATCCTACGTGGCATATCCATCGCTACATATATAAAGAAAAAAAAGAAAAAAAAGAAAAAAACGGTAGATGAATCTTTTCCTCAATTTCAAATCGTTCTCAAAATGTCTGTAATTCCTCCTTCTCCGAATTCTAATATCAAGATGCAGATCCCAGGTAGTACATCGTCGTTTTTATTCGATCCACTTGGTTCAGCACCACAACCAACGACGTCGAAGGTGGAATTTGAGGTCGGAGGCGGAGGATACTGCGGTTGAATCGGCGGCTCGGTTACCGGAGGCAGCGGGAGGTAAAATGGTGGTGGAGCTTGTTGGAGCTTTCAACGAAGTTACGGAGAGGATGAATTCGGTTTGGTTGTCGACGTCTTCGTCTAGGTTACTCTTTAAGGCTCTGAAGCTCTCTATTCCGATCTTACAGTCTCTCCCTCTTGCCTCTGACGGTCGCTCTCACTCTCTCTAAGGCTCTCTCACTCTCCATCCTCCTCGCAGACCTCCAGGTTCCTATCTCTTTCTGAGTCTTAATAGTTTCCTGTTTGGATGATTAGGTTCTGTTTTGGATAAGTGTGTCGGAGACTAGGAAATTGAAACAAATTTGTATAGGAAAGATGAAAATTACAGAGCTTTTGAGATAAAATAGGTTCTAAGATATGATCCGAATGAAATGCTGAAGTTACAATGTGTTTGCTCATCAGATAACGCTGTTCATTGATATCTTCAGCCATCATATTGTAATGGCAGATGGATTGGGAAGTTATCTCGGCGAGTATACTGAGTGAGGTGGTGGAGGCAAATGCGTTATCTATATACGAAGTTAGAGACCAGATTGGTACTGGAACTGCTCATCTGCGTCACGAGATTTTCCGTGTGAAGAACATCCCTTTTAAAGTCGATGTATGAAACTGCTGCTTCACTGAGAAAGTTCTATCTCACCTACTATGACATCAGAGCTGTGATGATGGACCTTGTTTCAAAGCTTGACGAGATGAGGCATTTGGATCACTTGCCAAGGTATCGCCAGCAGATTCTCTCCCTCGAAGTATTGAAAATTTATTCTCCTTTAGCTCATGCCGTCGGGGCTAATCAACTGTCACTTGAGCTTGAGGACATTTCTTTCCGTTATCTTTTCCCGGGTTCGTATTTATACTTAGATTCATGGTTAAGAAGTCATGAAGATGGATCTAAACCGTTGATAGATGTGTACAAAGAACAGTTGATAGATGTGTACAAAGAATAGCTGCAAGATCCGCTGCTGCCATCATTATCGCCTTCATGTTTAGGCGAAGCGGCTGAAGGCGATAATAATGGCAGCAGCGGATCTTGCAGCTATTCGTCTCAAAGATCTCTCAGCAAATAAACACCAAAGTCTCAAAACAACCACAAACCAAAGAGACAGAGTGTTCTGCCTTCTGGACAAAAACGGAGATGGAATGATCAGCATAGAGGAACTAATGGAATTGATGGAAGAGCTTGGAGCTCCAGGTGAAGATGCAGAGGAGATGATTCAGCTTCTCGACTCTAACAGCGACGGATCTCTTAGTTCAGACGAATTCGATACGTTTCAGAAACAAGTCCGTTTATATTTGTTTTCCTGAAAAAGTTTGTTTTATCTCTTTCCCAATGATTGATGAGGTTTTTGTATTTGTGCAGGTTGAATTCATGCGTAAATAGGAAGACAGAGATAACGAGTACAAGAGTCTTTTAAAGAAGAAACCGATATCACCGGTTTGATTCAGTTATACAGCAAAGAGCTTGAAGATCGCCCTCTACCCATTAAATACCAAACCAATTTTTCTACACTACAATCATTATAAATGTACATGTATGTAATTACGAGTTATATGTTTCTGCTGACATTTTTTTTGACTCATGGCCTAGTGACCAATCTCACAAGAAAATACACCCATCAGGAGAGGGGATCGAAGCCCTATCCAAGATTCGTAGTGACTATGCCACTGGCCCAATGCAACTCTCGGCATGTTTCTATTAAGTTTGGGCATATTATTCGAGATCCAATCCGTGATTTGTCCCGGTTCGTTCTAAAATTTTGGGTATCCGGAATGCACAAATCATAATCTGGGTAATAAAAATTATGGATCCGCGGGTATAGATTTGGATCCCGATAATAAAAAATTTCTTCCGGATATCCAGATCCAATTCGATTTAGAATATTTAGTGTGTGATTTTTATAATATGTATTATTTCTATTAAATAATTTTAAAGTGTGTTGATGTATGGATTCTTTTAAAATTTTCAAATCATGAACTATATAATATTTTTAGATGTTAATGTTAGAATTTAACATACAAAATCTGGTTATTCTAAATTATTAATAATATTTGAATATAAATTATCAAAAAATTAATATTTTTGATATTTTTGGTTTAAAAAAATTTGTTTTATAATTTTTAATATCATAATCTTATTTTATTATAATTATAGTATTATTTTTTATAAAAAAAGTTATTTAATGTAATAATAATCCGGATCCGAATATTTGTAGTGTTCGGATCCAGATCCGAATAATAAAATCACAGATATAGATATCACAAAATTTTCGGATATCTGACCCAGTGTCCAAGACTAGTTTCTATTGGCATTTTAAAAACCTCATTTTAGTTTGAAACGGCAAACCTCAAATATTAAAATATTGATACGAAATGAATCATGAAAAATTTATGATACACGTGAAGTAGCACAATATTGCAAATTTAAATATGTGCATCCCTTAAATATGTGCTCGGAGATAATCTGTATTATGGTTTTAGATTAGATTTCTTGTCATTTCTTTTGGTTGTTTGGTGTTGTTTGTTTCTCTTATTTAGGCTTTAGATTTATTCTTTATGGATCTTAAGTTTCCTGGGATTTTAATATTTTCCGTCGGCTATGTTAGTGTTTTCCGATCTTCTTCGGATGATGTGTTTGTAATTCTTTTCTTAATTAATCAACGAAAGAAAAAAAAAAATGTGCATCCCATTGGGAATTGGTTTATATACAGAAAGATACAAACTACACCTTTATTTACAAAAATACAAAAAAAAAATGAAGAGATTTTCATGCGATTTGGCTAATTGGTCGATTTGCCACAAAAAAAATAAAATAAAGAGCAAATACAAAAGTAGCATAGAAAAACTCTGATTCTTATATGAGATCATCTACGCCACGCTTTTTTTTCTACATAATTGATGCAATTATTTGCACTAATTATATATATAAATAGATGATGAAATATTAACATGAATTATGAACCATATACATGATAAAATAGTATAGAGCCTATATCTCTTCAGCCGAAAACACCGACACCTATGTTACCATCTCTTCCTCCGGCGAAGAAGTCCCCACGTCTTTCAAGAGTCTCTCGTACAACTGCACCAAACCCAATATTATCCTTAAGTCTCTAATATTTCTTCTATTTACAACTACTTAGATCTAAACTGAAGTGAAAAAAGAGTTACAGAAACCATTAAATCTTATTAGAGAAAGTGACAGTTGTAGCATACCTGTCTATACAAATTTGAATCACCAGAAGATTTTCTTAGCTCAACCACGTTCAGTGATGGCTTTATCTCGAAAACCTGTTTTATATACATGATAATAAGTTCTTTGATTAGTCATATATAATTTTGATAAAATAGAGACTATGATAGTGAAAAACTGTAGTGTAATTATTAATATACCTCAGCTGTTACTGACAAACCAACTTGACCTTTCTGGTTCCTTTCTTCTTGCCTTACTCTCAACTAAAAGAAAAAAATAGTATAAAAGGTTATGAACTGTACAAATGTTTAACATTCCAACTAGCTAAAGAAGGAGGGAAAAAATGTTGTGAAGACTCACCTTCGCATGTTTCTTTTGTACACTGAATCCCATATCTGTAACGGCTGTTTCGATTTTCTCCAGTAAATCTTTTGCGGAGCTATCTGAGGTGAATCTTATTCTCCTCTCTGATACGTTCTGAGGATATAACTTCTTTTATATTAGACATTGTTTCAAGCAGAAGACATGTCTTTATAACAGAAGTAAATAGACTGTTTACCTCTTGTTCAAAGAAACCGGACAGGTCAAGAAAGGAAGACATTCCAATTAACTGAAACGCATTGATGATGGTCGGTGAATCACTGCCCTTCCCTTCTTCAGATCCCTACACCATTCAAAAAAGGAAACAGAGCATGAGCACGTTGAACTTGAATACAAATGCAATTGTGATAAGGAGTGAGGCACCAGATTCTTACGAGTTCTTGGATTGCGACAGCATCATCGTCTGTGTCAACTTCTTCTTCGTCATCATAATCTGGAACAGAAGGAATGTACCCATGTTTGAACCACTCGCTGGCTTTGATACCCACGACAGTGATCCTCGTGACTGGATTTGGATCGAGCATTCTCTTAATCATGGTTCTTGCACCTGGTGATAACCATCTTGGTATAGGTGGGTCTCCTTTGCATATCTGAAAAAAAAATCGTATCTTTTATCAAGCTTGTTCCTTCTATAAGTGTGCTGAATTGGAAAACTATATAAAAGAAGATGTGGTTTACCTTTTGGTATAGAACTGCAAGATTTCTATCGTCGAAAGGAAGACATCCGGTGAGAATCACATACAAGATTACTCCACACGACCATATATCTGATGCTGCACCATCGTAGCCTCTGTTTGCTAAAACCTCAGGGGCAACGTAATTCGGACTCCCACAGGTTGTATGTAGCAATCCGTCATCCTAAAATGCCAAAGAGAGAATTAGTTGCAACTAATACGAATTTAACCATTTTACCAAAAAAAGAAATGGATTCAACCATTTTTCTTTCCGATGATGTTAGTGATTAAGATGATATGTCTACATACCCTAAAGTGCTGAGGCAGAGCACTGAGGCCGAAATCAGTGATCTTTATATGTCCCTCTGCATCAAGAAGAACATTTTCTAACTGCAATAAAGAGAAGATGGAAAATATCAGGGCACTATTCCCATATCTGTCTATGGTCCGAAATATAGTGAGAAACACGGACCTTAAGATCCCTGTGGAAAACACCTTTACTGTGACAATAGTAGATTCCATCGATCAGCTGCTGAAACATTTTTCTTCCCTCAGCTTCTGTTAGTTTACCGTTGGAAACCTGAGAGTTATTACAAACAGTGTGAGTTGAGCTAAAATATACAATTCTGAAAGGACAAGCTTTGCTTTGAGCTGAGAGGCTAATGGGGTCTTACAATTTTGTCAAACAATTCTCCTCCGGTTACACATTCCATCACCATATAAATCTTCGTTTTGCTAGCCAAGACCTACAACATGTCCATAAGGAAACAACCATTAGTTTCAAAAGAAAGGAGGGAACATTTAATTCAGAGGCTTAATGTTTGAATATTCAAAGATTAGTCTGAGACCAAAAAAAAAAGAATAAAATATTAAAACGAAACATAATTAATAATAGTAGGTAACGTCACGACAGAGTCAATCACACGAGACTCACGACCTCAGGCTTAAATAGTGAACCACATGTTTCCAATATGAGCAATCCAAAATTGGTTAGTTGCTTAACCCCAAAAAGTCAAGATTTAAACTCGTGTTACAAGGCAAAGCAATCGGAGAATTAAAATAATTAGAAGTCAACAATAAAAAGTATAGCAAATACACCCAGACAATAATCTGAATATAGTGTATATAGTATCAATAAAATAGAATAAAAATGAAAAGTAACGTATGTAAAGTATGCATAAATATGATGAAAGTGGGTCCAAATGATAAGGTCCTAAGATGAGGAGATGATTTATGATCAGAAATATATCGTGGACCATTTCACCATAATTTGGGACCCGCTTTGAGTTACCGGCCAAGCCACCGTATCAATAATAAAACAGTTAACTTCCAGAAACCTACTTAAATCTAAAGTCTAATTAAGAAAGAGTTGGATCAAATATTAAGAACCCAGAAGCAATCTTTCATCCATTCATGTGTTTACTTTCTGTCATACTCAGGTACTAACTAAATAAACATAACCTACACCGCAAGCAAACAAACAGAAGAGAATCCAAATTGGTCTACCAATTACACAATAAACCCCACTTCCCAATCAAAGAATAATTCAATAATCCAAGAAAGATATAAATTCATGGATAATAAAATCGAAGACGCACCTCATGTAATCTAACAATGTTGGGATGTTTCAGCATTTTTAGTGTCCGGATCTCTCTCTTAATCTGCCATAATCAAACGAAAGCTTTCAGAATTTCTTTCCGGTTACGAGAAACCCAGAAAAAATATAGAAATATAATCGGAAAGATGAATTAAAATCGAAAGAAGAAGGGGAACGGAACCTGGAAGGAGAAGTTGAGATCGGCTATACGAGATTTTTCGATGATTTTAACAGCGACCGATTGACCAGAGACGATATCTTTGGCGAATTTGACTTTACCGAAATTACCCTCACCGAGCGTCCGCCCAAGCTGGTATTTCCCCAGACGCATTCCCTTCCTCACCTCCTCCACCTTCTCTTCCTCTTGGTTTTTCACCATTCAATCACAAAAACAAATAACAAACTCCGATCTCACCCAAATTTTCAAATTCCTCCGAAAAAACAAAGAACCAAACCGATCGATCAATTGCTCGCCTGAATCTCCGGGTTAAAGATGACTGAGTTCGTTCTGAAATGGCAAGTAGATTATTGTAGCTACGAAGATGTGTGTGAGAGAAGGAGAAATATATATATGAATATGTGTAAGTGAATTGGAAGAGACAAAGATATCGAGGAAGAAGAAGAAGAGAAGAAAGTGTGGGTTGAAATTGAAGAGAGGCTTTCTCTCTTCTTATATAATACTTATTTTTTTATTAAAATACTTTTACTCACTAAATATATGCGTGTATTTGTTATTAAGGTCTTGTTCAAAAATCATCTTCTCTAGTTATAGTACGTTAAATTTGTAGATCCCATCGCTGGTTTTTTTTTTTATCCAAATGTGTTATTTTTTTTTGTCAAACACTTGCACAAATGATCGTCCTATTAGCCAAGTTTCTACATAATATAGACAGTATGACTCGATCCATAGTTGTGCAAGTATGTATTTCTTAAGTGGATTTACCGTTTGTCACTACACTAAAAGTCAATTGCATTCAAATGTGTTATTTGTCTTAAATAAAAAAATAAAAACTCTTACAATTATACAACTAGTAAATTTATACACACAGTTTAAAATTTTCATGAGAAATCACAAACTTTCATGTTGGACTTAAAAACAAAAAATGTTTTGTCCAGCCATAATTTTTCTATAAGTTACAGTTTTGCTCTAAAATATAAATTTCAAGAGAAGAAAGTGTTAAAAATAGCTCATGATCAAGTCATACACTTCACAAAATAAAAAAAAGTGTATTAATCAGTGAAATAATTATAGGTCTACTTGTACAATTTTTAACCAAAATTAGGTTTCTAAATTGCAATTAAAAGAAATCGATATAGTTTAATGGAGGGAAGATCTTATTGTCAGCTGTATATTAACGAATCCAAAATACGTGGATGATAATGCTTTCAGTTTTTATATAGATCCTGTCTTTTTTCTACTTATAATGAAATATCGTAATTGACGATATTGGCAAGCGTTTGTAAACACGATCGTTGATATCTTCACAATATTTTTTTGTTTTTCTTTTTGGTATAAATCCCACGTCTGTAATTGTTGGCAATGCAAAAGTCATATAATGTGTCACATGTTTCTCAAGGCATTTTTCCCTAACATTTTTTTCATTATTAGTTGTAGTTATTAAATGATCGATGTGGGCTGAAGTAAATAAATAAATATGAGAAGATTTTATATAAACACAAGACATAACAATTAATAATATATGTAGGAGTCTCAAAAACGTGTTGGGATATGGCCGGTGATGATAGTGTTTATGCCGACTACTCATAATCAAACCATGACATAAGCAACATAAGCCATAGTTTAGATCCATATATGTTAGAACCTACAAAATTTTATAATTTATAGAATTTTATAATTATTAGGCTCCCTACAAAAAACCAAAATTGTTAATGTTTTTAGTTATTTTTAGTAATTAGAACCCAAAATTTTAGAGTTTATTGATTTCTTTAGTAAATAGAACCAAAAATTTTTTTTTTTTATTTTTCTGAATTTGAAAAATTCACTTTTAGTTATAATATTTTATTATACAATATTATCCTCTTACTTTAAATTTTTTTCCACATAACTAATAATTAAAAATAATTTATATTATTAGAGAATATACCAAAAAATACCAAATTAATTTTGAATAGGCATATTCCATTACGTGGAACCTGGTCTGCCGGCTTCGTCCAGTGAATTGCAATGTTTCATTGATTGATTATATATTCATATCCAATATGACCACAATCTTTTTTGTTATATACTTTGTGTGTATAATTAACGAGGCACTTACATATAATACAATCTTCAAACAAAATATTTTATTACCACAGCTTTCTCGTTTACATTAGTTAATACTACATGAAAAGTCTTTGATTCACGTCTTCCAATTCTAAATTCCTGTCTCTCATTGAAAATAGCAACAATCAGTTTATACGATGAGACGACAAGTTATGTACCGAAACAACAATCAATGAAAATGGTAAACACATCTTAAGTAACTTTTAAAACCTAGGTTTTGGGATGCTTAATTACTTTTGTTTTCTTTTATAATAACTTCATGTTCATGTAGATACTCATATTACCTATAGATTGTTGGATTCTTTTATCGCTTTAAACACATTTCATTTCAAATTAGTTCTTTAGAAATTGGAAATAGTGTGTTGTCAAATTAATAGAAATTTCATAGTGGAATTAAGCTATGATATGAAGCTTCACTAATATATAAGATACATCGACGTATCAATTCATTTTTAACTAGTCAAAAATTCATAAATTTATTATGGTTTCAAAGTGGATATTGTTAAGTATAAACTATGACCATTTACTGTTAGTGGTACAAAATATATTTATTATATCTGGTTCGAGATGTAAAATAAGTGTAATCATCTCGAATGAATGTTGTGTTAATTGTCTTATATATAAAGTTGAAAATGAAACTTATTATGGTATCTAAGTTCAATTTGCTAGCATTGGTCCTTGGGTAAGACCTTACATCAAAATTTAAGATAAAATCTAAAAATAATGTACATAAAACGTGAATTAATCTACATATGAATTACCAATCAATATATAATAGCAAGCCTGTTTGTGTATGATTAGCACGAGTGTTCAAGAAGTGATGAGGTCGAAGATTATATTTATTAAGTGAGCAAAGAGTGATTACAATAATGCCAAGAAGGTCCTCG
Organism: Lepidium didymum; assembly: GCA_963920545.1. Classification (NCBI taxonomy): domain Eukaryota; kingdom Viridiplantae; phylum Streptophyta; class Magnoliopsida; order Brassicales; family Brassicaceae; genus Lepidium; species Lepidium didymum. Next base: position 7,150,007 of record OY986979.1, on the reverse strand, counting down.
CCAAGTTACAATTTCAAAGAGTCTTAGTTTAGGTTTAGATCTATTTCTCTAGAAAAAATCTCACCCCCTTTTGATCTGAGTGTTTCTCACCTTTTATAGAAAAGTTTCATCTAGGGTTTTGGTCTTCACGCATTGTGTACGTATAGCCGTGCCAGCATGATCGCCTGCCAAGTCGACAGTACCTTCGTCCTTTCACTCTATACCATACGAGTGTCAGGTTGCTTTTCGGACCATATCCTGGCGCACATTTAATGCCGTTGTGTGCCAAGTTCGTGGGTATTTAACGTAGTCTACAAGCCCAAATGAAACTGACGAGACTTTCCTTGTCGTTTGACACTGACTGATTCCTAATAAATCTCAAGTGGGTCAGGGAGTGCAGATCCACCTCCAAACGAAGCCCATGAAACTAATCATATATGTCATTTAGTAAACATCAATCTATATGCATTAGTGTAAATATTTGATAGAGAAATTATCGATTAAAATTAGTCTGAATAAAACAAAGTATTACCATATACAGTAGACATGTCTTTTTATCAAGTTCGAAAGCTCACAACCTAATAATTCCTCGAACAAACCTAGCAATAAAACCAAATTAAGACGAAGATATCGGTCGAAATATATGTAAACAAATCATATAAGACGCCAATTCAACGCACCATACCGGTCGAGATACGCAATATCGGTAACAAAAATGATATCCACCCATTTTATGTTGCTCAATATATACCAGTGGCTATATTGTAGTAACATAGCTGGTCCATGCATAACGAATCATACAAAATTGATGAAAACGGTTTCGATTTTTTTCTATGTTATAAACCATAACCTACAAATGATGTGGCAAGGAACGAGATGTGGAAGAATTAATGAGATATTTGAGAATGGTGGGAGTGGGCAGTAGCACGTGAATTGAACCAACCAACTGATGACTGACTGGTGTTGCCATTTCAGCCATGTGCATGGTTCCTACTCTTTCTTCTTTCTTTTTCTAACCACATTTTCGTTTTTCTTTTTTTCTAATAGATAACAATTGAAAACTAATTTGTTGTCTTTTTCTTCCTTGTTTCTGTCATAACATATGGTTCCATTTTTCAATGATCTTGATCGCCTAAAAAGAAATCAATTTCCGTGTAGATCCATGTATGTATCCTTGGATATTGGACAAATTCCTACTAACTTAGGTTTTCTCAACATCTTATATAACGTTATTATATAATGCTATAAAATTAAACGGTGTTTTTATATGTTTATTTTAATATGCTTACAGTAATAAGTATTATTGCTTAACACTTCTTAATTATTTCTAAAATTTACATTTATATACGGTAAAACCTCTATAAATTAATAATATTGAGACTCTGAAAATTTATTAAATTTTAGAAAAATATTAATATTATTAATTTATAGTATTTTTAGTTGTTAAAATTGATTTAAAATGATAAATTGGGATATTTTTAGATTAATCAAGTTATAAATTTTATAGTTTTGGAACTAAAAATTTTAACATTTTAAAAATAATGTTTTGACCATAGATTACTAATATTATATATATATATATATATATATATATATTCAAATTTATGATTAACGATTTCAATTGTTTTATTTCAACAGCCTATGATACTATTATGATGAAATGACACATATTAACAAATTGAAACTTAAAAAAAAATTGGTTATTTTTTATAAAAATATAACATAACAATTATTTTATAGAATTGAGCTCTAGGAAAAAATTCATTTTTCAAAAATTACATTAGTATATCAACTTATTTATATATATATATATATATATATATATATATATATAATTAGATAATTATTAATATACGATATTATTGGGACTATATTTTAACATAAGAATTTTAAAATAATTATTAACTTATTAATTTATTTAATTTGATATAATGTAGTAATGTTTTTAGTGTTCGCCCCCAATTTAATATTTAATTTCATCGTAAAAAATCTATACATAGAGATTAATGCATGGAAGTAGGAGAAGCCACATTGTGATATTCTGGACCTTAGAAAAGGCAGTTGAGCTCATATAACAATTGTGTGGCCCATGTGAGACTGATATACATACGTAATAGTATCTTATAAAGTGGCTCTACTTGAATGTTAGAATGTCTTCCATCGCTCGCTCGCATCTACATTTGGTCCTTTTCCTCATTAACGTAAGCGGGTCCTAGCGTATTCATATTCTTTTCTATGTAACAATTATCAACTACATTTATATATAATTAATTAAGATGGGACCAAAATAAAAATATTGTAGCAAATATCGTTATGCAGGGACAAGTGACGATATTTTAATAAACATGAATATAAAAATACAAAGCTTTTTAAATTATAAATACAATTTAGTGTATATGTGGTCGTTTTTTGATATATCTTTCTTTGTCTTTTTTATAATGATATTCCCCTTATTATTATCCAAGTTTTATGAAGTTTTGAAACTCCATATGAAGAATATTCTTTACTTTTCTAAACGATAACGCAGTTAATTATGATTCCGATTAGCAATTGCTTTTATTATTTTGAAAAGAAAAAATCTTTCTAAACGAAACTAAAATATAATTGGTTTAACTTCAATCTCTTATAAAAAAAAATTGTTTTTCAAAACAAGTTTGTGATCATCAATAACGTAAATTTGGTAAGGATAAAAGATTCCATAGGCAATAATTAATAACTTTATAAGTCAATTTAGACGGTGTTAAAATATAAATAGTGATTAAAATTTACATATATTAAACGTAAGGATATCCCAAAAGCGACCCACTATATAAGTGGATAAATGAGTTTCCCTCTGTTACAAAATCTTATCCAAAATCAAGATACATATATTAATCATTTAAAAAAGAGACACATGGACACAAACCTTTCCATCGACGAAGAGGCAAGTCTAGGTTAAGTCTACCACAAACAACACCAACATGGATGCTCAATTTGTACACTTTCTTAACCTTAAAACGTTAACTTTTTGTAATATACAAACAATATGTAGCATTAATTAACAAATCAAAGAGTGAATGATATAATATAAAATGTAATGCTAAATAATGCAGCTGCTTGACGCGGTATTGAATCTCCAACTCTTGGGAACTAGAAAGAAGAAAGCAGAGCCATCGATTTTGTCACTTTTGACATCACCAAACAAAAAGTGAAACTTGAATATTATATGACATAGTTGTCCTCCCAAGCAAAAAGTAGGAAGTCTGAGGTTTATTTATATAATTGAAATCTGGAAAAGTGGAGACTTATGATTAAAAAGAGCCTAATGAATTGTTATTAAAAGTTTGTGATGTGAGCAATCAACCTCCTCTTACCAGCCACTACTCGACCACTGGAGTGAGGGCAAAAGCCAATTCATGATAAAAAGGTCAATTTTAATCAATATACAATCATCAGATATGGTCCATGTGGCCAGAGATTCCACTTTCTAACATATTATCAGTTCAAAATCGTATGAATTGGTATGAAAACACAAAACGTTGTCTTTGTAACATCAATCACTGTACAAGAACGTTTATTATAAAGACAAGGAAGAACAATCTTGAATAGAAAAGTTTAGTCAAGGCATTGGGATGAGATAACACTGAAACTGTTAAGATGGAACGGGCTTTGTCTTCTTTGCAGGTTAAGTAGGCTTAAATATTGGGCCTTGCTTTAGGTCCAGTTTGACATTACTCGCATTTAACTCAGAAGTACGATAAGCTGTGTATATTCGAAGGGATCAACGGATATACAGAACGAAAGCAAAGATACATACATATGTAAAGATCAGGAACAGGAAAGCAACATTACTATCTTAAAACTGTGAAAACTCATCCCATGATATTCTTTCCAACTTTTTAGAGCTCAGCATCATCGTTGGTGAGACTTTCTTTAACTCGTTCCGACTTGTGTGACACGCTATCTTTGGCTTCCTTCGATTTTTGCGCAGCCGAATCGTAATTCTTCGAGGCCTTATCTTTAGCAGACTCCAAAGTCTCGTCGGCTTTAGATTTAGCACTCTCGTAGCTTTCTTTACTCTTCTCCTTCGCACTCTTACTATTTCTCTCTGCTTCCTCCTTCAATTTGTTAGCCTTCTCCTTAGCCGCACTACTCATATCGCCCGCTTTCTCCTTCACCGCCTCAACTGTTTCTTCCAGCTTCTCCTTAGCGTCTCCTGCTTTGCGTTTAGCCGCGTCCTTGGCGTCTTTAGCCTTGTCTGACACCGTGTCTCCCAAGTTAGCGTTGACGTCGGCTTCGCTCTTGATTCCAATTTTCTCTTTGGCCCAATCAGTCCAGGACTCATCGTTTTCATCATCCGCCAAGCTGTCTTTTACCTGTTTTGACTTATGATACACGTCATCTTTAACTTGACGAGCTGAGTCGTAGCTCTGTGAGGCCTTATCTTTCGCAGACCCAAAACCCTCACCAGCTTTAGCTTTCGCCGTCTCATAAGCCGCTCCCGCTTTCTCCTTTGCTGCTCCAACCGCTCCCTCTGCTTTGCGTTTAGTGGCGTCTTTCGCGTCCTTGGCCTTTTCTGTAGCTTCCCAAGTGTTGTCTTGAACCGTTGACGTAGTTGTGTGAGTCGTTGGGAATTCTTCGTGCTTGAGACCTATCTTCTCCTTTGCCCAATCAGTCCACGATTCATCCTTAGCCGATTCTTGCTCAACTGTAGCTTGAACACGACACATTGATACAATGGCTATAAGTACAAATGATACCAAAACCAAACCGTATACTCTTCCCTCCATCCCCATTTTTATTGCACCAATCGAACACAAAGTACTATGACTGTATTATATATGATACAGACTCTCTGATCTCCTCTTTCTTTGTCAGAAATGATAGAAGTATTTGATTGATAGCTATCAAGCTGTGTTGATTGCGCTGTGGTGTTATCTGAGGAATGGTGCTGTGATCGCTTCTCTGTTATGTATTAGTGAGAAACGAACTAGACTTTTGACGCGTGGCTAACTACGTGGTGAGTATCAACTTCTTTGGCTTCTCGAACTTGGACTCGTGTTAAGTGGTTCTTTACACGTGTTACCTTACAAACAATTCTTTGAGTAAAAATACTCTTACCGACTTGCAATGTTAAAAGAAGAGATCCACTTCAAATCAAACACATTTGTGAAGCGAATTAAATAAGCTTTTAAAATCATTCTTAATTCTGATTCATTGTTCTTGTCTTCTTGACAGAATCAATGCCTTACTAAAATACTTAAATTATCATTTCGGCTAAGGACCAACATATTTTGTATATGGGCCTTTAAACAAAACCAATGGGCTTTTAAGGCTTGTAAGAGTAACACGATGGAGTTAAATAAGGCCCAAGACTTGTCCTGGAGCGACTTCTCAAGTTAATTTACGAAGCCTCTTGCAGTATTGTGTTGTGAAGACAGGACTACAATCTACATCAAATAATTGATCTTGGAAACAATATCATTCATAATGCAAAATCTTATTCAATTATTATAACCATTTAATCACCACTAGATATACAAAGATAAAGAACTTCACACTGCAGATGATTGATCTATCTATATATTCCAACTATGTATTGAAGTCTTGTATAGACATCTCTTAGCCTCTGTGTTCTTAAAGGTGGGACATAGTTTCTCCAACTGTAAACATCTAAAATAACCATATAGGAATGGTACTACGTATATTTGAAAGACAGAAACAGAGACAACTATAAGAAATCAGCTAGTGACCAACGAGATAAGTAAAAATGAAGTTACTACATAATAAATCTACTTTAAAAGACAGAACCAGAGACAACTGACAATGTATCTTACTAGAGACGTTTGAAATCTATTTCTTGTAACAGAGACCTCACGTCCTGTGACTTTACTTCTTCCTGGACTCTGAAGAATCCACTGTGAACTTCCTTGAGTGTTTTCAGAACATTGGCCAATCCATCGTCGTTTTCACTCTGGTCTCTCTTCTCCTCTGAGTAAGGTTTTGAGTCTTTTAGGCCATTGAGTTTGAAATACATGTACTTTCTGATCTCCACTAGGTTACTCGTGTGACGGGTCCAAAGATGACGTGTATCATCCACAATAACCACTTCACGCTCATCAGCCAAAACTAAATCAAGAGTCTTTATATAAGGACTCTCGTCTCTTGTTAACACTCGATTCTCAAAATAAATTCTCTGCGGATCAATCAGCTTCAACATGGACTTGGCGTATTCTCGTGTACCCATTGTGTAAACAAACATTATGAACATCTCGCTGGCTTCCTTCAAGAACTCACGAACAAAAGGCCTTAGCTTTGTTAAGCATTGTGTGTCCTGCACGATAAATAAATCCTCCGCTTCTTTGAATTCATACTTGTCTCTTTCGCAAAGCATTATAGAGTGGAGAAGTGTGTGATCCAAATCAAGGACTAAGTGGAGCTTCTTCTTGTCTAGGCAATAGACTTGAGTTACTAAACGCTTCGTCCGCGCAACAGCTTCGTAGCTTAGGTGCAAACCTTGGAAGAGATGATGGAATGGTCGGCCATGGTGTTTGTCCACCGTCGACTTACAGATGATGCAGACTCCGTAACATACATACCAGTGACCACAGCTACTACTAGAGGATGACGACATCGATATGGGGCACTCATCGATCGCCCGTTGGATATCGTTAGAAGTATTTTCAACATTAATAGACATGATTTCTGATTGATAAACCCAAACGTGAAGATAACAGAAAATATGGAGATCAGTAGAAAAACCCTAACCAAGTTCTAGATCCTAATCAATTGATTTAAGAAGGAGGATGGGGGCAAAGAGCGCAAAGAAAGAATCGAGAGTAGATGATGAGGAAAAACAAATTGAGAAGAATTTGGGAAAAAAAGTAGTTCGGAATCACTAAATTCACAATATGTGAGCTATGGCAATTGTCTAAGAACTCAAATAACGTGAAAGTAAAACTAAAGCTCACAAGTGTCTTATATAAGAAACAAAAGAGAAACATAATTGCATAAAGAAAAGGAAAAAACTAAAAGATAAGATGTAGGTAAATCAAGGTGAATCGTAACAACTTCTAAGAAAGATCTCTGTTTCTCTGCAGCAAGCAATGGTACCACTTAGTTCCACTAAATCTATCATCAATATAATATTAATAAATTTAGGAGATTTTTTTTAATTTTATTGTTTTGTCATTTATAATTTATAAATATACTAGTTTTTATTTAAATTATCATTTCTAATATTTCAAAATGTTAATAAAGTTTTATATGATTTTAGGGTTTAAATACTTTTTGGATATTTATTTTTGAATTTACAAATTTTTAGTTAATATATCCTACAAATATCAACATATTATATATATATATATATTTAAATTTTCGTTTTTATTAATTATTAATGCAATCATATAATCTATAGTAATAATAAAAATAATAATAACTGGAAATAGTAATAATACAATATGTTATAAATAGTTTAAGAAGATAGCTATATTCTGTTATAACTAAAAACAAAATTACATAAAAAATAAAACTTAAAACACTACAAAATATAGATAACGTATAGTTGACAAAAAAGAATATAGATAACATATAAAATCATGATCAAATATAAAACTAGTTTAGTTCTAATATTCTCTTCTAATGTTGGCCCAAACTTTTGCCATATATGCTCGACCAAATCAATTTTCAATTTTTGTTGTATACTTGTATCACAAAGTTTAGGTCGATTTCTGAAAATAGTGTCTAGATTAGTAGGTTAATCCTTAGATTATGTAAAATCTACATGTCACCTTCATCAAACTTTGTTCTCTTTGACCTTCCACCAACTTTAGAGATTTGTGATTTGTAAGAACTACACCATTGTTTATCATGTTGGAGCTTCCTCCAAGTATGCTCAATGTGAAATTATTCTTGTAATTGTTAAGTGATACGCAACTTTGACAATATCATCTTCGGACTCAAAGCATGATCCTAGCATCCAACAAATTTGCAAACACTAGCATTTAGTTTTAGCCACATTTGCTTGCAATTATTCCATTCTCATTTTGGAGGTTGGCAACTACCAAAATTTTTGAGTAATGCATAATGATTCTTTTCCAAAAAGTGGATGTTCTTTGTTCATTACCCATAATTGAATCTTTGATAGTATCTAGCCATGCACTTATGAGTTATGAGGACGGTATCTCCGATTGGACTCCATTTGTATCTTGCTTCTCTACGATTGGTTGTGTTTTGTATTTGCTTTAGATCATCACTTTTTTCACCCATATTACTATATTAAGTATTGTATTGTGGAATATTCGGTAGACTCATTTGGTTTAGGGTTGAAATAAGAGGAAAAGGTTTTGCAGTGTTCCCTTTTTGTTGAGTATTAAGAAGATCTATGAAATTTGTTGAGAGATAAAGTGGATTGTTTGAATCCATAATCTAATTAAGTGAATCAAGAAAGAGAGAGAGGAAAACGAAAAATAATTATTATGGTGTGTTAAAAGGGAAAGAGATGACATCTATATATCTAGATTAATCTACCATTTTTTGGTTAAAGTATTTTGATCATTTTTCGACCAAGTTGAATTTGTGACCAAAAATTTCTGACCGCTCAGTTTTGGAAAAAAAAGAGTCAAAATAGTGTTTTTTGACCAATGTCTAACTCAATAATCAGAAATAGTATTTCCTTTTATGGTTCCCACATAGCTTTCTCTCTCTAAAATTCATCGAGGACTTTTGCGTTTAAACTCGCCGTTGAACACAGTTCCAGGGCCGGCGGTTGAAAGCTTCCTCATATCCGACACCGCACCCCCCCCCCCTCAGTCTTCTTCTTATTGTTGTATTTTCTGTTTTTAGTTTGGAGAAGAGGCTCTGGATCGGATCTGAAATAATGGAGGTTGGATGGGTTTATGCTCAGATCTGGAGGTAAGGCTTTGTCGGTGGAGTTCTTCCACCGTATAAGTCCTTTAGGAGATGGGAATCTTCTCAAGGTCTTGATTTGCTCGAGATGCTTTGATGTTTATCTTGGTATCGATGGTTTTGTCTTGGTGAAGTTGCTCGGCGAACCTAAGACATCACCGGAGTTGTCATAAGCTCTGCCATGTTCTTCAGGTCCTCTCGATCTCATCCTCACCGGTTCTGCGAATCTCTATCTTGCTTTCTTTCTTTGGTTTAGGTCTCCATTTTTCACTTTCTTGGCCAGATGTAGTCAGCTGGTTGCGTTTCTATTGCTTAGTATTAGCCAATTAGAGTTTAATTGGAATAATTTGGTTTAGGCTTGGTTCAGTTACTTCCCCCGTTTTGAGCTTCTATCTTTGCTGATTTCGATCTCTTGTTGTTTCTTCTGAGTTTCAGCATATCATGGTTCAAGTTATTTTGCTCCTTGTCCGCACTCCAAAGATATGATCGAGGTCTAATCTTTCCAAGGGCTCTGTTGAGGCGTCTAGCAGCTGTTCTTCGTCTTCTACCGACGTGTTCTTTCAACTTTGCCATTTCCGAAAGATTGTGAGATTTATTTCTTGCCAGTTCAGGAACATATTCTTCATATGTGAGGTGCTCCAAATCACTATGGGATGTTTTGTTATCTGTGTTTTACCGTGTTTGCTTCGCAGTGACTGAGTTCAATCGTTGGGATAGTAAATGTTGTGCTTTGTCCTTTTTAGTTCTTTTAAATTTTTCTCGTTTTCGATTTCTAATAATTTTTCTCTTTTGGGTTTTAGTTTTCAGGGATATTTTTTTTTTCGCCAACTTTACTATCTCATCGTTGTACTTTGGAACAATAGTTTCCGTTAATATAATTCCAGTGAAAAAGGAAAAAAAACCAATGTCTAACTATTATGATGACCAAATTTTTATTGTTTTTAGAATTAAGTGAGGTGGTAAACTCCTAGAATTAGATCCAAATGTTTTCTATAAGATTTGAAAACTCCTAAATTACTGAAAAATTCGTACTGAGACAACTTATTTATATGGGCTGTATGGACTTTTTAGAACGTTAATTATTAAAAATCTTAAACCTTAATTTTAAAAAACAAAAAATCTTAGCCCATTTCGTATATTACATTTTTCAAACTGCTCACTTTAAGTTTGTTTCTCATTGATAAATGTTTTTAATGTAGATATGGGTGTACAAAATAATATTTCACAAGCAGAGGTAACGGCTTCTGAGTAGTTCAATGCTAGGCGGATTGAGTCAAGAAGCCCACAACCACACACCATTAGTTCAACATCGGTGTGGTCAGAGATAGTAATTCCTTCTATTAGTTACCCAAGAAGTTTCACAGGATATATATATGCTTTGATGACGGTTCGTGGAAAAGTTCCAATCTGCATTCTGGTCTGGGTGGATTTGTTTTCCTGACTCAGTTGAGAAAGGATGGATGGGGGCTCAGAAGATCCGGGGGAGCCTATCCTCTTTGCATTTGGAGATAGAAGCAGTGCTCTAGGTGATAGAATCACTTTTTTTTGTGCAAGATGGAAGTAACAACAGATTATGTAGATGTACTCAAGATTTTGATGCAATCAGAAGAGTGGCCAGCTTTCAGAACGTACCAGGAAGACTTTCTTAGGTTGAAATCGCTTTTTGGTTCTCTGAGAATTATCGGAGTCTGAGAGGATTCCGAAAGTTTGCTTTTTTGAATGTCTTGAAAGATTTTATATGAAAATTTTCCGTTTGGATTAGGTTGTTGGGAATGGGAATTCATCAAAAAATTTGTCAGATTTTTTAGCTTTTTTTTGTAATGAATTATTTTTATTGTAGTTTTAGTTTAAATGATTCATATTGCATAATGACAAAATGTATATAATATCAATAAACCTTAACACGAAATTTATATAAGAAAGAAAGATAAATCACTTGATATTAACTTTATGTAATTCGAATAAGCATCAATATCATAACAATAAACCACTTGAACATATAATCTAAATAGTGGGGTATTTTGTTGAATAAAATCAATGTTGGTTTGCACATAAATTATTAACAAGTGAAAATAGAAAAAGACAAAAGCTGAAGAATATAGTTTGGTAGTATAGACATAGGCTTGACGAAGAACATACACCTATCATACAATAAATAGTATAATTTACAATACTTTTAAATTAATTAAACCGTATACTATATAATTGAACGAACTCAGTTCAACATGCATTCAAAGGATGAGAATTTATTCTCATCTCAAAAGAAGTTCATCACTTTAACAGCCATGCATCCATCGGGCGGTCTCGGATGCATTTTCTTTAGACAAATAATGTTATTATAAACCTCGTATAGATCTTATTTTATATTAGATATTCGAATTTACATACGTGTTCAAACTATATTATATATACACTACTAGAGGTTGTATTTCGTAGCTACTTCCTTTATATTCTCTCTTTTTCCCTTCCTATAAATACATATGTTTCAAGGTTGATATTAAGATAATTAAAAATTGGAGATGGGCAAGAGCAAGAAATCGTCAAATACATTTTCAGTGATAAGAGCTTTGTTACCATGTTGCTCGAACAGTGGACATAATTGGAGCGATGAAGGAGTGATCATAAGGTCGAGAATAATGACGAGCGATGAAGATGGTCGGCTTTGGATCGCTGAGCCAGGTGTTGATAGAAGAGCCACTTCTTTTATCGCTAGGTTCTATGAGAACCGAGTCTCTGATCCTAATTACAAAACCCTTACTCCATAAATTTGCTTTCTTTCTTTTTCTTCATGTTTTATTTATTTTGTGCAAGTTCATGGTAACAAATAATAACTTAGTCAGTGATATTTATGTTTTAGTTTTTGTTTGTTGATTTCTATAAGTTATTATTGTCACTTATAAGGCCTCACCATCTTATTTTATACTTGCAATTTTCTAGTTGTTTTTGAATTTCATTTTCTTAAATTTAATGTATCTTATTTTAAAGTTAATAATAATATTATATCAATATATAATTATGAATTATGAATTCATTAAATTACGAATTATCAATATATCTCCCTTTAAAGTCTTATCAAATTGAATAAGGTTGATAAAAAAAAATTAAGATTTTTAATTTTGTTAGATTTTGATATGTAATATTTTATCTAGTGGTATGCGGTAAGTTTACTAAGACATGCGTATTTGTACAATCAAAGATCGAGTCTCACCACTTATATTATATAGAAATTTTATTAATAAATCGGCTAGTTGTGGTCTAGTGTTGTAGTCCCACTATACTATTTATTGATTATTGTATACCACTTCACCTATCATTGACGTCCCTCCTTTTTTTTTTTTTTTTCTGCTGGCTGATTATATTAATAAACTTAGAGGAATACAAAATATTATAAATTATAAACAAAAATCAACAAAAAATGAAGATATATCCGGAGTCCATGCCCAAAAAAGATAAACTTTTAGAAACAAGTCCCAAAAGAAAAATTAAGTTAATATGGAAAAATCAAATACTCAAAAATTGCAACTTGGATCGAAGACAACACTTGGCAACAAAAACCAGAAACAAAATCTCATATAGTGAATAAGTGTACCTCACACATGAGTTACTACACCAGCAAGAATGAATCCAAAAGCTAGAACTGCGCAAAGCCACATAAAGAAACCTATCTGGAGGCGAGACCGAAGACAAACTAAAAGCAGAAAAGTACAACAGAGCAGGAGACACTTCTTCTAGAAATGACGAAGTCGAAATACATCCGACAGATTATACATCTAAATAGAACTCATAGAAATACAAGACCTCGATCAAGCCTAAGAAGTACTGACAAAGAGCAAAACTAGTCTCTAATGGAATGAACCCAACACTAAAGAGAACAACACCCAATCGAACCAGAGAGGAAACTAATCGATTAACCTAGATTGCAATTAATGAACATCTAAACCCAGATCTAATTTAAATTTCAAAAGGGACTAAACCATGATAATTAATCGTAAAACAAGACCACAACCAACTAATTAAAATAAAAGAGGATCAGATTAACCAAAAGTGAACAAGGAGAGACGCACGCGATGGATCTGATGAGTCTCCAAAGGTGACATTGCTCAGCCCGAGCATCTCCTCCAAGACATAGCTCTCAAAAACAGTCGAGCCTCCCTGAGCATATCTCTTCTAATGAAGATTCGTTGGTCGAAGAGGTCACACCGGAGAAGACGAAACCAGATCTATCGGCATCACCAACAAACACCATGATTTCAGATCTGAAACTCACATAACATATACTGCACAAAAATCTGAAAGAGAAGGACACAGAGCAGAGGGGGAGTCAGCGACATCGAGACCGGAGCTGCGGGAGCCTCCGTTAGTCACTGCTCCCCAAACAGAAAAATTCGTCGGCGATGAGAAAACTATCGAAGAGAGAGTTTCAAAGCAATTTTTTCCCTCCTTTTTTAACTAAAAGACTGTTTTTTTCTTGTTCTGTCTACGAAATTATTTTTCTTGTATTATTTTAGTTTTAATTTTACTGATTTATTTTTGTATTTTTATTTTCCTTATTCCTTTAATTTCTTTTCTACTCTAAAATAATTTCTTCTAATTTCCTTTATTATTGTTTATTGAACAGTATAATTAAAAATAATTTAATTGTCCTTTCGTCGTCTTCGTTTTGTCTATCACTACAATATCTCCACAAACTTCTTCAATGATTTTTTCCACTTTCATTTCAATCTCCAACACCTGTTATCCCCAGCTTATAGTCTATTAGCTTTTGTTCATTTATTCTTTTTCATGTTTAGAATCAAGTCATAAGCTTAAATTTTAAAAATCTTAAATATGTAATTCTACAAGTATTAAACCTGCAATTCTACACATGTGTAAATGTTAAACGATATATGGTTAACTATGATTAAAATTAATTTTCTGCAACAAATTGCTTAATTTTTAGTAATGTTGCTTAATAACTCGTAAGTAAAAAGATTTGCAATTCCTTTTATTTGTTTATTCGATACTTTTTATATGTTTATATACAAATACGAAATGTTATAAAATCATACATTACCAAAAGCGTTTATTGTTGTGCATCCCAAATAGTAGAGCAACTAAAACTATTTCTGTAGAAAAAATTTATAGAAAAATTATTGATCATGAAAGTGTCTATATTAGCTTTAAAGTTTTAAAGGTACATAAGATTATGACTTAGGAGTTACCGAAAATGATAGATAGTTAATTTTAAGTTGATAGTTAATCTAACATATACATTTGGTTTTTTATATTTTACTAGTTTAGTAGTCTCCGATATTTGCACAACTCTGATATACGTGAGTTAAGAATTAAAAAATCATCACTAATACTTAGAACCGTACCTAAAATATTCGGAGTCCATGCAAAAAAAAAATTATTTGATATTTACATCATATTTACTAAACATTTTCTTAATTTTTATATCAAAATTTTATTATATCTACATATAGTTATATAACTAATACATAACTTAATTTTTACTAATTCAGGACCTCTAAAAATAAAAATGTTAATATTTAAATAATGACAACCTATTTTCCTCTAAAAACTTTTATAATATAATTTGAAATTTACACAATAATTTTGTTATCTATTTTTTACTTAACATTTTACATCAAAATTTTGTTATATATCAAATATACAATATAATCATGTAATAGAACTTTTCCCTAATTGGAGGTCTTTAAAAAATTGAGAGTCCTATTCAAACATTTCATACTAATGGAATCATATAGGGCTTTGTTAATACTAATAGGAAAAGAAAATTAGGACATCAAAATTTTAAATTGTTTTAGACATCAAATTGTATTGGCCGGCATTGATATAATATTCTGGAACTAGACGAAACATAAATCTCTTTATACCCTATGTTGGATTTTTAATTTTCGAGTTGTACAAAAGAAAGAAGCTAGAATTGTCTTTCAATTATAAATTTTGTTAATACTTCGGTACTAATTTGGGGATATATAAAGAAATTCGAGTGACATAGAGCACATTGATCTTAATTAACAAAACTGAAAAAAAAAAACCCACAGTTCCAAATCTGAATAGAGTTGTAAAGCCCATTGGGCTTTTCCCCGGTTTAAAACCATTATTTGTCGGCGTAAACACATGAAGTAAGTCTTCAAGTACAGACCAACGAGCAAAGAATATTAAATATTTTAGGGTAATCAGCCTAATTGCACCTCAAGTATGGCATATAACAACAGATGTACCTAAAGTTTTATTCTCTTTATAATTGAACACAAAGTTGTGACAAATATTTAATTGCACATAAAGCCGTATAAACAAGTGTAAATTAGTGTAATTGAACCTGAAATTTTATGCATGGGTCATCGGAGACAATGGTATACAGTAAACGGTTTACTGTATACCGTAATCGGTGGTTAATGGGGATATTAAACCGCAAACCCGCTGTTAACCAAAATTATGGCCCGATTAAGACCCGAATCATGTTTACGACCCGTCGATTGCGAAACCCAGAATTGAGAAGAGAGAAGTTCGAGAAATTGGAAGAAATTCGAAACCCAGAATTCAGAAGAGTGTCGATTTCGTGTACGAAGAGGAAGAGGTAATGGAGATAGACGAAGATTCACTTCAGTTGGTGCCAGTTGAGGTCGATTTCGAGTACGAAGCCGAAGAGGAGAAATCCGATGACGATGAAGCAAGTGAACGGGATCGCAATGAACTGGAGGGTTTGCTGTTGGAGTACCGCGACGAGCCGCGTATAACTCACAATGAGTTACCAGAAAGTGACGATGAAGGCCAATGGGACTGGGAAGGTGACGGAGGAGGTTCAGGAGGTAAAAGAAAGAGAGCCAATGCCGAGTCGACTAAAGGGTTGCTGAACGAAGAAATGGTTTTCTTCAACGCTGTCGGCTTCAAGGAGGCTGTTACGAAGTACGCCATCAGCACTGGGTTCAATTTGAAACTATACAGGAGGGATAAAGACAAATGTGCGTTCATGTGTGTAGGCGGTAAGGGTTGTGGTTGGCGAGTGTATTGCTCTAGAACTGGTAGGACGAGTGAGTGGAGGATTAAGGTGTTCCACAAGGTACATTCTTGCTCACCGAATGGAGAATGCCGGATGATAAAGGTCCCTATGATTGCTAGGTTGTTCTTAGATAGGATTAGAAAAGAGCCTGAAATTTATATGCCAAAGAAGATGGAGGAAGTGATAAAGGCTGAGTGGAAAATAAGGGTTTCTAGGCATCAATGCCAAGCTGCAAGGAGGAAGGCGTTGCGATGGATCGAGAAAGAATATGAGGAACAATTTGCTCGGCTCCATAACTATGGAGCTGAGATTTTGAACGCCAATCCGAAGTCAACAGTGGAGATTGAGACAGTGACTAATGAAGAAGGTAAAGAGGAGTTTAATAGATTCTATGTCTGTTTTGAGCAGTTGAGGAAGAGCTGGAAAGAAACTTGTAGGCGTTTGATAGGGTTGGATGCGTGTCATATGAGAGGCAGAATGAAAGGTCAAGTATTGGTGGCTATTGGAAGGGATGGAAATAACCAGATCTATTCCATTGCTTGGGGCTGTGTTCAGGTAGAGAACACAGACAATTGGAGATGGTTTTTAGAGAGACTGAGCAAAGATTTTGATTTAGGAGATGGTGTGAGACATATTATCATTTCTGACCGACAAAAGGTATATGAATTGCATATTTTAGTGTATTTAAAGTATCTTTTATTGTGCTTTGAATTGTTTTCAAAGTGGTGGGTCACATGTGTTGTTTGTTTTTAATTGTTTTCACATGTGTTGTCGGTTTCAATTGATTTCAATGCTAATATTTTTCTGTTTTGTTTATTAGGGACTACGGAAGGCAGTGGAAACAGTGGTCCCATTGGCTGAGCATCGTATGTGTGTAAGACACATATATGCCAATCTGAAAAAGAGGATTGGTAAAAATCCATATATGAAGCCACTTGTGTGGACACTTGCTTGGAGCTACAATGAGGCCGAGTATATGAGGAACCTACAAAACATTGAGCAGAATGATAGTCGTGTGTATGCAGCAGTGTTAAAGGAGCATCCACACACATGGTGCAGGGCATTCTACAGTGTCGGGAGCTGTTGTGAGGACGTGGAAAACAATAGTGTTGAGTCTTTCAATGCCTCTATTGCTAAAGCCAGAGGTATGTCATTTGTTCCAATGTTAGAAACAATTAGGAGGATGGCAATGGTTAGGATATCCAAGAGACATGATACTTCTGTGAATCATAAGGGTCTGTGCACGCCATATGCTGAAGAGTTCTTGGCCAAAGAACTTGATATTGCTGCTGCTTGTAGTGTTCTTCGAAGCACTAATGGAATGTACGAAGTGAAGATAGCTGGTTGTTCATTCAGAGTAAATTTAGAGGCTAGAACATGTAGTTGCAGGAAGTTTGAGATATGTGGAATCCCATGTGAACACGCTTATGCTGTCATCATTCACAAGAAGCTGGAGCCTCAAGAATACGTTGCCAACTGGTTCAGAACAGCCACATGGAAGAGGACATATCAAGAGGGTCTTGTGCCACTGAGAGGAGCTGCGTTTTGGCCATCAACCGATGGATCAAATGTGCATCAACCACAAGCAAAGGCACAGCCAGGGCGTCCAAAGAATGATAAGAGGAAGAAGGGAGTAAACAAGTCTCCAACAAAGACTAAACGAGTCTCCAACAAAGACTAAACGCCAAGGGCAAAGAACAATGCATTGCAATGTCTGTGGTGAACCCAATCACAATTCCAGATTTCACAAGGTATGAAACATGATTTTCTGTTTTGTTGTTTCTAAATTCATCTCAAGACTTCATACTAAATACATTTTGTTTTGTTGTTTGTTAAGGCAACTCAAGGTGAATCTAGCAGTCAAATTGTTGTTGTTGATTCAAGTCAAGTCTCTGTCCCAGTGGAATCAAGTCAAGTGCCTTCCAGCCAAGTTTCTATTTAATTTCATTCTTTTGCAATGAAAACAATCTGTTACGAGTCTCCAATCTTTTGCAATGAAAACAATGAAACACTCTTTTGTTATGTAATGCAAAGGCACTTTTTTAAACAATCTTTTGTTCACTTGTTATATCAAGCATTGTTATCATAGCATAATCCGTGAAGGTACAAAAGACATTGACAATAACTTCATTGAGAGAGAGCTTTCATGCTAATACAACCTACCACAAACACTACAATCACGAAAACAATCATCTTCTTAGCTCTACTCTTAGCCTCTTTGAAAACATCTTCAACTCTCTGTAATATCTCTGTCTCAAAATCTCTTTACATCTTCTCAATCTCAATCCGTGAAGTTATGATCTCTCGACGTATGCTCTGCATTTTCGATTCAAAAATCTCAATTTCACTAAGTATTGCTTCATCCATCCATTTGAAAACATGATTGTCGTCTTCGAGCTACAGCCAACGGACGGAGCTTGAGTTAATGGCCACGAAATTGAAAACATATGAAACCAA
The DNA here is from genome assembly GCA_963920545.1 of Lepidium didymum. Lineage (NCBI taxonomy): Eukaryota > Viridiplantae > Streptophyta > Magnoliopsida > Brassicales > Brassicaceae > Lepidium > Lepidium didymum. Next base: position 7,131,676 of record OY986979.1, on the reverse strand, counting down.
TGGACTTGAATAGTGATTTCGACTTACTCTCTTAGCTGCTGCGTATGAACATCTGAAGAATCTCCGATGAGGATTGTTCTGAGATTTTGAGAGCTTCAACTCAGTTTTCTGACCGCACCAACAACGACGAGGCACACCAGCAACTACACCTCCGGCTCGAGCATTCGAAGACTCCGTCATCCCAGAATCGTTACTCATTTTTGATCGATTCGACCAGTAAATTTATCGATTTTCGATCGATCGATTTTAGGTTGAAAATTTGAAATCGTGAAATGGGCAATGTCGAAATCGGGTCTGCCAGTAAAGATATCGGGTCGACCCCTTCGGGTTTGAACTGTCCAATAGGTTGGTTTTCCAATTGAACCGTTAACTAACACTAAACCACGTAATTGCGAATCTGTGTCTAATTCGGAACTTACTGTCAACTTTATGTTCAATTGTAAAGAGGGTAAAACTTTAGGTACATCTGTTGTTATATGCCATACTTAAGGTGCAATTAGGCTGATCCCCAATATTTTACATCCATAATTAATAAAGTCAGGAATATATGACTTTACTGTTTGGCTGAAAACGCTGAAATAGAAGTCATTAGTCAAAGCTGATTTAATAACTATTAAAAATAGAAGAAACGTTACAGTAATATACTTATTTTCTTTCTTTTTTATCAAACGCGAGAAATTGTATTGGGTTTATAACTTGAGTTTGTTTAGATAATTGATCAGCTACAACATTATGAGATCGGTTAAGATAATTAAATGTGGCAGATGAAAGAGTTTTTACTATATCGTCGATGTCACAGAGAGCTCCATAAAGTTCGATGTGCTTTTTTTCGATTCTATAGCCTGGATGATTTGGGTACAATATGAGTAGATTTTCACATGAGTGAAACCTTGTTCACAAGCGTGGTACATGGCGGCGATTACGGCAAGAGCTTCCGCCATTAATAGTGATTTGGTGAGAGATCTAGATGTTGAAGCTCTGCAGATTTCTATTCCATTATGATCTTGCATATGCCAATTTAATCATGCAATTAAAGAGGTATTGTCCCATGTTGCATCTGTCCAAATTGAGATACTTTGATTTGAAATTTTCAGAGGAATCTGACTAGGCATCACTTTGGTTTGTTCGATTTTCTTTTGGAGAGATTGAGATTCTGACCACTCTCTTGCTATACTCACGGCTCGAGTAGTTGTTTTTTTAGGTGTGAAAGCTCTGTCGTTGAATATGAGGTTATTCCTTGCAGTCCAAATACACCAACACACCCATGGGAATAGCATAGAGGAGACATTTTCTAACATCAAGAGAAATTCGACTCTGAAGAAAAGGCCACAGGCGATTGGAGAGGAATCAGATCCCAAACCTTCTTTGCAAATTGACACTGTCCTCTTCATCACATCTTGTGCACTGTCCAGCTTCTAATAGACCTCGACTTGTCAATGCTTTACCTACAAGTAGGGATTTGGTGATGATATTCCATAAAAATATTTTGATTTTTGGTAATATTGCTTTTGCCCAGATTGCTTTGTTCCAATTAAATCCTACATTAGAAAACATAGAAAGGTGATCACGCTTGTTCTTTAACTCCATGAGGGAGTGGTATCCCGATTTGACACTATATTCTCCATCTTGGCATGGGAGCCAGACATATTTATCAATTGAGCCATTCGCATTTGTTTTGATCTGTAGGATTTCTCTTAAAGGCTTGGTAGTATTTTCTGGATTTTCTCTTTGCTCCATTCAGTTGAGTTTGAAAGGAATAGATCAGCCACATGGAGATTTGTTTGATTCTCATTTGGTGGACCATACACCGTGGCTCACTCAGAGGAAGTTAACTAAGTTTTTCCCCATAGGGAGGTACTTTTCCCGTTTTCTATAGCCTTTCCAATGTTTTGCAGAATTATTTCTCTACATGAATAATACTTTTCCAGCCGTGTGAAGCTTGAGATGGTAACTTGCATTCTACGAATGGAGTTTGAGCAGCGTACTTTCCTAGAACAACACTAGCGTATAAATATGAAGGGTTTTGTAGTATTCTCCAGCTTAACTTTGCCAAAAGTGCATATTTAAAAAGCTTGAATGTCTTTAAAGCCTAGACCACCATCCTTTTTCTTCCTAGCTAATGTATGCCAAGATACCCAACACATGCTCTTTTTTTCATGGGCCATATCCCACCAGAACCGGGTGAGAGCAGATTGGATGCATGAGATTAGGCTTGCTGAAAGCTTAAAGCAGCTCATTGCGTAAGTGGGAATGGCTGTTAAGACTGATTTTAGCATGATAAGTTTCCCAGCTTGAGATAATCTCTTTGTAGTCCAGCTAGCTATCTTATGTTTTATTCTTTCAAGAATTTTGTTAAACATGTCTTTCTTCTTTTTGCAAAACATTTCAGGTAAACCAAGGTACTTCCGATTGCCGCCTTCTCCTTGAATTCCTAACATGTTCTTTACTTCAGTTCTTCAATTTGCACCTCACGGTTTTGTGGACTGCTTATCAACTTTTTCTTGTTGTTCAGGTGCTGCTCCTTCTTCCATTGAATGATGGCACAACGACATGAGGTGATTTTAGAGTTCACTGATTTATTATTCTTGTTTTGCCAAATCTCCTTAATGAGTTGTTGCACTTCTTTATTATTATGCAGGCTGCGGTCAAATCTGAAAAGGCCTGCTTGTTTTTTCTTGGCATCCGAGAATAGAGTTACTAGGGGTATGTGATCCGATCCACCATATCGAAAGTACATACTTCTAGCCTTTGGGAAAGTTTCCATCGAGATTCTATTAGCAATAGCTCTGTCTAGCCTACAGTAGATAAGGTTGTCATGTCTTTCTCCTCTCCAGGAGAGCAAATTTCCAGAGAATTTAAGGTCAAAGAGATCATTTTGCACAAGAAAATTGCAAAAATCTGAGAACGATAGTTTAGGTCTTGCAGGTCCTCCTTCTTGTTCTGTATTTGATAATATTTTTTAAAAATCTCCAGTCAAAAACCAAGGTTCTTCTCTATCTCCAAATGAATTTGTGATAGTTGACCATAATGTGCTTCTCTTAGCTTTTCTGGTTCTCCACACAGGAAGGTAGAGAAGAAGATAATATCTCTTACTTTTACTTTGGTGTCTATGTAATTTTGCTTAGCCTTTAGAACCTCAACTTCACTGTCATTGCGCCAAAACAGAGCTAAACCTCCTCTCGTTCCAGCAGAAGGCGGTACGAATATGTGGTTTTCATAAGGGAGAGAGGAAAAAGCTTTGAGTACGAAGTCACTGGGGCGTCTAATTTCCATAAGGAAAAGGAAATCAGGATAGAACTCTCGGTATATGTCCCTGATTCGATGAATTTTCAAGGGGCTCCCCAACCCCTGACAATTCTAACTCGCTAAAGCTAAGGAAGAGGCTCCAACGGGTCACAAAAATCCATGGCCCGCTTGGAGGAGGATGGTGTTCTCTTTTTGGTCTGATTTCTGACTGAATATGGAGAAGAGTAAGTCCCGTTCACAGTTTGATCAACATTAATGGTGGTCAGACCAGTTTGAGCTAATGTCGTACTAAAGGGAGTTCCTCGCTGAGTGGGTGTTGTTCGTGGTGAGCTTTAGATTTGGAGGGCATTTCTTTTCTTGGATTTAGCACCATGTAGAAAGTTTGAGACAAACTGACCTTCTTCTTTGATGGGGGTCTTCCCAATTTCTTGCGGGTGATTGCAGTCTTTGTACAAGCTCTATTTGTTGGGTTTGAGATTCCTTCACGGGAGGGAACTCCCACAGAACTGAGCCTTAGAGTTGCCGAGATTCTATCTGGTATTGTCTCTGAGTCCTCTACCTGGGTGACTTTATCAAGTGTTCTCATTTTTGCCATATGCAGTCCATTTTCTTGTGCTACTCTCACCCTTTCTTTCCTTGCAGCATTCTCCACTGAGTAGGCGCAATTAAAGTATTTGACCATAACTTCACAAAGGTCACTCATAGCTGAGTCTATGGCTGCATGTGGTATATGTCTAGGATTTATGTTTCCAAATCTTTTAGTAGAAATCTTCTTGTTTGACAGCTTATCACGCAAGTCTGGTTCTTTTGAGACTTTAGTGACCTCTCTGGAATGATAGCTTGGAGCATCTGAGGTCCTTTGGCTTTTTTTTTTCTCTCCAGGTCCAAACTTCTTTTTCCTTTTGCTCCATGGGTTGGTGAGGCCTGTTGTATGGAGAATAGCGGTTGAAGTGGGGATAGCTTGATTGGTAACTATCTCTCGACCATTTACTTATCGAGTAATCTGGTTTGAAGCTTCGCTCTTTATAAAAGAATCTGATTATTCTCTCCGAGGAGGGGCGAGACGTTGAAGGTAGCTATCTACCTTTGTCTTCTCTGCGATGGTTTGCCAATTTTTTAAGGCAATAATAGTTGTTATGGTAGAGACTATTGCACTCATAATAATGGTTTTCTAACTTTTCATAAATCAGCTTCATTGTTATCTCCTCACCCGAGGGAAACTCTAGGACATATTGAGTTATAATAGGTAGAAGACCATTAATTTGGACTCTCATTCTCACAAAGAGGTTAGAGATTTTGACTTTTTCCACCTCTCCAATGTCTGCTCCAATACTTCTTACAGTCCCTTCTGTCCATAAGTGAAGAGGGAGGTCTTGGACTTTGATCCAAAATAGGATTTGCGAGGAGGAAGATCGAGAGATGGTGAGCCTCCATTTTTGGAGAATGACCATCCACTTAGCAAAGTGGTATGGTTGATTTTGTAGGATAGATTAGAGGTCTTCTTCAAATGCAAACTGAAATTGAAACACACCATTACCCATATTTGTTCCAATGGGACGTCTTAATAGGTTCCAATGCTCGGCCAAAAAAGGATAAGAGACCATACTCTCTAGGCTTTAGGGTTAGTACATGTAATTTTGACCCCTTTTTTCCATATCTTAGGGGGGACCATGAGCAGGTAATCTCATGCTATTTTGAGGGGAAATCATCGTACATACTTCAAAGAGGAGATACTAGAAAAGGGATCGATGGGAACTTGAGGAGAAGCTGGTGAAACATCGGTGGAAGATAGAGAAACAGAGACTTTTTCCGTGAGGAAGTCAGAATTAGGGAGGCATCGAAAATTTGTACAAAGTAACCTAATTTACGGACCTACCAAACCGTCACTTTGTTTCCATCGGTCAACAAACAAAGAATTAGCTCCCAGTTTTATACTTCTCTCTCTTTAGATTTTCCGTTTTCTCTTTTAACAATGTATTTTTTTGAATCTCACCGACCTAATTTTTCTTGAAAACAGTTTTATTCGATCCGCTGCAAAAAAACAATCAATTCGGTTTTTATATCATTAATGCATATGATCAGAGGCGGACGCACGTGTATAATAGGGGTTCAATTGAACCCTCTAAAATCTGAATTATTATTATTTTTTTTTTTCAATATTGGATCGATAAGACTCGATCCATAACTTTAAAGTCCATCCCCAATAATCCTTTTTATAAGTTACCATAATGCAGCGGGTAGGAATCGATTATTGGTGCCAAGTCTTTAGCTCGATCATCCTAACCACCAAACCGACAACAACTCAGCGAAATTTTATATAGAGTTTCATTCATTTATATGTGTGTTTTTTTTACCTTATGATTTTTTTGTTTTATTTTGACACTTATTAATGTAATTAAAGTCCAATAACTTTTTTAACTTGTTTGAAAATTTATGGCCAGTAAGAATCCAAAAAGCTCCATCACTCACAATTTATTTCATTTTTTAACGAATCATATATTTATTTTTTAGAAATTTTTTTTTTAATCAAGAAACACAATATTATATCTACCCAATTGAAATTAACCTAATTGTATTTAGGCATTTGAAGTTGATTTTGATTTTACATGTTGCTACTGCAACTTTAGAGAGATGTTTTTTAGCAATAAAGATTGTGAAGACAAAACGAGACAATCAGATTAGAGATCAATTTTTGATTGTTTAGTTTGTTTTGTCGATAAAGATTTGTTCGAGTCTATTACAAATGAGGTTGTGATAAAAAGATTTAAGGATACGAAGGATCGCATGGTGGTTTTGTAAATTTGTTTATTATTAATGGCTTTCTATTTCACATTTTACTTCTTATTATTTTATGGGATAATTGGTTTATTTTTTATGAAATATAATTTATTATTTTCGAATATATATTATGAACCCGGTAAAATAATTTTCTGGATCCACCACTGATATATAAACAAAATGTTCTTGAATCTTTTTCAAAATTAATTTTATAATTTTAAATATAGAGTAAAGCGAGATATCTAAGTATTTGATGATTTGTTGATTTTTTTTTCTAGAATCGATAAGCTTTGATCTCTAGCTTAAATATTCTAGTTAGAGCTAAATGGATTTCAAACTCACAATCTAGTGCTAAGTTAGATCAAAAATAAATCAATTGGGTCACTTGCTTTTTAGCAATGATTTGTTGATTCAGTTTAGTAAACAACCAAATATATTATTATTTTTTCCAAATCCAAATTCTATTTTTATAATTCTTTTTGTAAGTCAAATTGACAAGTCCCAGACATAATTTCAACATTTCAAACTTCTAAAATTAAACTTTAGTGAAAATGTTATAAAAATAAACATATAATCATTCGACAAAAACATTTTGTACCGTCTAAAATTCAACATTTTAACATGTATACATAATTTTGAATATTTTCAAATCTTACTCTTTTGAGTATACATTTTAAAACATCCATATAATCATATGAGGATTTGAATTCTGTAAATTGCAGGACTTTGTCGTGTTTTTTCTTTTCTTTAGATTATCAACACGTATTTAAACTTGTTAATAATAGTAAAAGAAAGAAACGTACTATAAGTTTATGACCAATTATTAACCCAAAAATCATTTGAGTAAAGCCATCGTGTCTCGAGGGTACCTCCGAATGTGTGATCATAGAACCACGAACCAGATCATGTTCTCCAATTTATATATATTAACTTATTCTCTCTATTATATTAATATAATATGATTATATCAATTTTAAATAGTTTTGAGAGATAGAGAAAATAATTAGCACCAATGAGCAGAGTCCGTTGGCTGTCATGTGGGATGCTATTAACAAATTAAAAGAGGAGTGTCAGAATTTTATATCTTTTTAGAAAAATGCAAATAAATGTTATAAGTTTATTATGTATAAAATGATTATAGTAAAAAACAACAGATTCTATTGTAACGAGAAGATGATACATGCACTGCCACTGTTCATCTCATGCAAAAGATGCTTTTTAAAACCATTTATTGATATTAAAATCAAATTCAATATAACAAAAATTAAACAATTGTTGCTTTAAAATTACGTTAATTTTACGATTTGTGTTCGCTTTTACTTAAACCGAAGATAAATGTATCGTAGACATGCAAAAGGAATCTTGTAATCCGGTGCGTGGACATGATTATATTTATTATGAAAACAATTTAAGTTTCTTATAAATTATGAAACAGAAATGTAATTAAAATTAAAATATTGAATCATTCATTCATAATAATAGATGCCCAACCAAACGAACTCCCACATCAAACAAATTACTAATATAAAAAGTCAACAGAAGGTTAATGCTTAGATTGAAAAAAGAAGAAGAAAACATTGAGTTCAACAACAATATAAAAGAGGGCGAAACTTTTGCAGTGCAAAACAATTGACATATTTATTATATTTATTGCACTAGAACGTGTATTTCTATAAATTTACGTGCTCAGGGACAATAGTTTTTTTCAAATCATTTTTTTTACCAAATATTGGGTCATAACTGGTCGGTCCATTAACTAAATTCCTACACAATGTAGATAGTGGACTCGATCGCTAATTGTACAAATGCGCATGTCTTAGTGAATTTACCAAATGTCATTAGACTAAAGGTCACTTATTTTTTCAAATCATTTTAAGAATTGTTTTAAGCATTTATGTATTTTTGCAAATTGTGGTCATTTTGATGATTTTCTTACACATGTCTTATTTGGATTATAATCTTGCAAATTGTGATCACTTTAATAGATTTTTTGCACTTTTTTTACTTAGAAGGTCTTTTTCGCAAACTAAAACTACTTGGATGGTTTTTTTCTAGAATACCTTATATATATAAATAAGAAAAAATAATAAAAACAAAAGTATAAATAGAAAGAGATTAATGAAAAAAAGAGATAGAGATCGAGAAGCATAGAAACATGTGGAATTCACATGGGGTATTGCTCACCAATCTGTGCCCACCTCACTCCCCCAAGTCATATTGCTCCTTTCAATTTCTTACAACTTTTTTTCATATATATCCACCAAATCTCATTAACTAATTTAACTTGAATTTTAACCATGTTTCTGTAGATTATGATTAGTTGGTACCTAATATTTTTATGAATATACAGTTGATCCAATAAAATATATGTCTGAGATAATACATGTTATAAGTGATCCATCAAGTATATATCTCTGGCTCATAACTCAATAAGATTATAGGTTTAATAGATAAGGTATTGAAATGATGAATAGCAGAAAGAAGATATCTAAATTGATGTAAGTAAACAAATAATAGAAAGGGAAGGAATGGGCAACATCAGAATTGGAAGTGGAGAAAATTCAGTCAGTAGAGCTCACTTGGAGAATTGAATTTGTCAGTACCAAGGGAGTGGGAAAAGACAAACTCGTGAACTTCATCTTGATTTGGTTTAATTCGGTTTAATCCGGGTTGGTTTGATTTGTGGAATTGAATGTAAGAAAAGAGATCACGTGGGAAGGCATGTGGGAGGGTAGGAGAGGCCTAAACGATGTTCAATGGATAACAAAAAATAAAAAAAGAAAGTAATGTTTTTTGGAAAGCTCTTATCGCGGATCTTGCCTCTATTCCCTTTGCTTTACCATTACTAATTATTACTCTTTATTGTATTATTAATTATTATTATTGTAAGATTCAAAGAGATAGAGAGAGTGAATGTGCGTGTATAAATAGACCAAACAAGTCGTTCTCGAGCAATCTCTCAATCCGAATCTCTGATTGGAAGAAACAAGTCTTGTATGAGAAAAACATTTTTATTTTTAAAAAAATGGCATCATGGAAGAAAACAATAGCAACACCATTCAAAAAAGCAGCAACATTCTTCAATCAACCACCACAAAAGAATGGAAGAATGGATGCAAAAGCAAGAGAAGAGCATGAAAAAAGAATGGTTCAAGAGCTTCAAGGTGAAGTCATGGCTTGTGGTTACGACGATGTTCTCGTTATGTGGTCTATTCTCGACAAATCTAATTCCTCAAATAACCTCACTGCTTAACCCAAACAACACTTGGTTTCATCACTTAGCTATATATCTTTTTGTACATATCATCAACCCCCACCTTCTCTTTTTTCCGACGAATTATCGTCGAGAATTTTAGACGGCTTCTTTTGATAATCCCTATGTGTTTAAACCATGGTGGGATTTTTTTTTTGGAGAAAAAAAAAGTATTTTCTTGAATTCATATTTGATAATTTGTATTGAGTATGATTAGCATTATTTGTTTATGTATTCAAGAATTAATTATCTCCATAATGTAAAGTCCATGTATTGATAGAAGTTGCACATGTCCTAAATGATCAACCCGAGACCAATAAATCCATTATTGCGTTGATTAGTTACGACTTCTTCCGATCGACTCACCGACTTCTTTTTTCCTTCTAATTTCTATGTTCTAATTTACTCAAATATGAGTACGTAAATGATAAGAACTTTTAGCTAAATATTTTTTTTAAAGAAAAAAGTAATAATTATAATAATAATTCTGTGATTTTTACTTATAAGTTGGTAAAAGTTTGCAGTTTCGGTAACGATCTCATCAGTTTCTAATAATACACACTCAATCAAATGCGTTGACGTTACCAACTTGGGACACACAACTACTTAAGGCGTTAGGCTCATTCCTTTGCTCCCATACCAAAATCAGAAATGAAAAACAATTGGGTCTCAAACAGACCAAACCTTTCACAAACACTTACATAAATCAAACTAAAACTTTTGGAGAACTTTTAGTCTTGTGGTTTGTTTTAGTATTTCTATTGCATACTCATTTAAATTCAAACTCATACAATGCAAAAAAGAGAGTCCGTAGACTCAATATATTATTTTATTCAATGCACATATATTAAAAAAGGTTTAAAAATAGTTTGCATTTCCAAACCTTTTTTTAGATTCGAATTTATTACCTGTTATTTGGTTAGATCAGGGCAAGCAAATTACGTCACGTGCTTCTTTAACTTTCAAACCATTTATTAACCAAATAGAAAGCCAATAACTAATTGACACTCCTTCAGTCTCAAATTAGGTTCTTTTTTTTTTGGATAAAATTTCAAAATTAGGTTCATTGCTACCCAAACCAATAAATTTTCGAGAAAAGAAATCTTAAGAACATCTAAAAGTTGAGAATTTTACCCTAACCAATAAAAGTCGATTCTAGTAACTATTACAATACACTTAACACTAGATCTTAAAGAAAGCTTCAAATTTTAAACTAGTATTATATAAAAATTGATTATATAATATATTTTACTCAATAAAGCCTCCGCCGATTAAAGAACATTAACTTATTCATCCATGTACCCTTCCACGGATAGGGCAACAAATACAACTCATAAATTCTACACAACAAAAAACTGATCAATAATCTTCACACAAAATTACAAAACTTCCAAAAAAATTAATTTTGGAATAAAAAATAATAATTAAGATGACAGCAGCTTGAGCTTAGAGGGGGGCCCAACATTGAACAATCAAATGGAAAAAAAATAAAGAGAACGGAGGAAAAAAGTACGACCGTATTCGACAATGAGTTAATGGTTTGATGATGAGATCTTATTCAAGTCTCAAGTGGGACACTTGATTCCCACAACGTGCCTTGTCCTCTCCTCTATTTTTTCTTTATTTCATTTACTTAACATTATCACTCTCAACATGCTCCAAGTTTGAGAAACATCTTAATCAAGAGATGTTACTACACTCTGCAAACCTAACATGTTCCTTTGGGGTAAACTCATCTACAGATTCCTCATTCCACACCTACTCGTGTTTAACCTAACCGGGTTTCTTTAACCGAAGCTCAGTCTTAGTTCATGGCACACATACACACACCAGGTTTTCATAGTATGGGATGCAATGAGTAATCAGACATCTAAAGGATTAATCAAACATTGTCTATGTATCATAAACCCAGTAAAGCAAAATAAAACTCATGAGTTTGTGCTATTCTTCATTTTTTGAGTCCTTTCCTAAGAATACATGAACACAAAACTGTTTACCTTCCATGCCTCTCTTCTCTGGCTTCAAGCGCATCAACTTCTTCATTTGTTAGCAGATACACCACTGGTTCATAGAAATCCAAGTCTTTCCTTTTCCTGTCAAGATCAGGGAACCTTTTTGTCATGTATGGATTTTGTTATCACTTTTGATTGGTCTTGCAAATCAATTTCTATGCCCATAAATCTGATATGCAATACAGGATGAGAAGTTCTTTGATATCCACTCAGTTATTTTTATATTCAAACGACTACACCCTAGTGATTTGAATTTTTCTGTCCAATAACAAGATGTAACATTCCCAGAGGTCCCTATCAGAACAATTCCAGAAATAACTTCAAGTGTATCATCAAATGACACAAATTGCACGAAGAGCTGGCATTTGGGTGCATATATAACGAAGAAGCTAAGGATATTTCACGAAGTTACCAGTTCAGACTCTAGTTATAAACAATCTAGATACCAGAAGTCAATCGTGCAACAGGTCTTCAGAAGATATGTTAGCAGAGAAAATTTATACAATACGTGGGCAAAAAAATCACTTACCTAACTACACTGGACTTAAAGCTGAATAACTTCATTAGGTCCATTGACAAGCCACTTGCCTTGCTGCAAATAAAGATGGAAATTGAGAGTAGAATTGTTTGAGCTAGGTCTACCACCACCTCAGAATAACTAGAATATAGAAATAGGAGTAATGCGAAAAGACCTCGCTGAGCCATGATCAGATCCTCTGCGGCCTTTCTTACTTAATCTACTCTCCCTAGCTGAAGCCACACTCTGAATTGCAATCTAGAAAGCAGAAACAATGACATGGTAAGTCAGCAGTTTGGCATTCTTGTTCAAAAAATAAACATTCGTAGTGATATACAATTATACAGAAAAAGGTAACTTAAATTAAGCATCAACCAGAGTTTTTACCTCGTAAAGTTGTTCCCTGATTGCAAAGGCAACAGCAGGCTTCAGAGAGAAAAAAAAAATTCAAAAACCAATTGCATCAAAAGTTTGAAATCAAGCTTCATCTGATACATAATGAAAGTTTTACGATTGAGTGGTTATCTTACACCAACTTCAGGATCTTCAACTCCTAAATCCTCGCACAAGGTCCTTGCAAATTCCTCAGGATCACTCTCAAAATTGTTTAGGTCCTATAAATCGGCAATCAAGCTGCATTTAGTCTAAGACTACATAAATCATGGTTGAAATTGCTCACGATCACCAAGTGTTCTCACCCATAAGAACTGATCCTTAATGAGGGTATGGTTTACTCGGAGATCAAGCTGAAAGATAATGAATAGGTAAATCATCAGAATTACAGAAATTATTCTTTGTTAAACAAAATCACCCACGATCACAAGAAAGGAAGATCAAAAGAATATCTTGAGTCATAAAACCTTGATTGGTATAATTTTTTCACCCGTGTACAAGTCTTGTCCTTCATATGAGCGAAAGTCTGAGAGCTGAGACTGATAAAGCAGGAAACTGACCAATGTGAGCAAAGATATCTGAAGAAATGATTACAGCAAGCCTTACAGAAACAAAATAAAGCATAACTACAGCAAGAATACATTACACAAGCAGTCCTAGAGATATGCATGCAATGGTGCAGTTCTATGAAAAGGCCTCTTTTTGAGTAGAGCTAAAAATTTAGAAACAATAAGCTGAACGTGTGGCTAATTTAAGAGTAAGTGGTAACCCTAACTGCTTGGTTTATCATCATGGAATGTAAACATAAGTTGTATACTTTAATGCTCGATTTATATCATCTTATGACAAGTCAAAGAGCCAACAACAAAACCAAAGCAGAAGAGAAGATTAAGACGGGGATCTAGTTAACAAAACAACCTGAATAGATTGGGCAATCTGAGTGACAAACGCAGAGGGCAGTTTCAAGTCTTTAACAGTCCTTTTGGCAAACACAACGACTTCATTATCTGGGTCTTGATCCAAAACCAAAACAAAAATCAGTGAATTACATACAACAAAGCTCTTCTACTGTAATCAAGTATATGAAAGAAAATGTAGGGAATTTTTAGAGAGAAACCAGAAGGATTCCAAGTGAAAGCATCTTTGTAACGCTGACCCTCGAATTGAATGTCCAAACGAATGGGCACCAAGTTTTCAGCAGTGGGCCTAACTCCGACCATCGATAGATTCAAGGGATTCAGCAGAAAACATTCAAGACCAAAAACACATTATCTCGATATGATTTCAAGCAAACTAATCGAAGATGTAAAGGAAGAGACTAAACTCACATCCTGAACTTGACTGGACCTTTCCAACCAGTAGAACCTAAAGACTTCATCCCTAAACATTAACCTTTCCCGTCAATTTCCACAAATTGAGTTTTCCAGGAAGAGCACAACCAAGAGGGAATTTCAATTGGGTCAAATGCTCACTTAACCTTACAAAATTGAAAAAGGGTAAGATGACCTTTGCCCAAAATTAATAATTTAAATAGAAAAAGACAATTATATCTTGACTTTTTTTTTTTTTCTTTTCCTTTGACGAACACGAATCTCTTATTCCCATTTCTCTTCGACTTCAACGCGGAACCTCTTCAATGCCGGCGAAATCAAAGGTAAATTTCATATATTTTTTTGTTGTTTATTTTCTCGAATCTTCGTTCTTCTTCTTCCTCTTCTCTCAATTTTTTTCTTTTTCATTTCAAACTCTTTACTCATTTATTTTCTGGTAAGTTAGGTTTTTTTCGAATTTTGTTTAAGTTGTTGTAATTTTCTTTAATTCTGAATTCGATTTTGTTAGAATTATGAAGTACCAATTGTTTCACTTGATATTTATAAGTTAATCACCAAAACATCAAAAATCATCAAAGATTTTGTACCAATTTTTGTAGTTTCTTATAATTATCTTTGATTTTTGGTTAGAAATTGTTAGGATTAGAGTATGTTACTTGATATTTGAGGCAACAAGTTAACAATTTTTCATATATGAAATGTTTTTGAGATTTTTGAATTCACTGTAATAGTTAATGTTTGATAGTTCATGTTTCTATTGTTTTTCAATGATGTAGATATTATTGACAATGGTGCGTACAAAAAACCCTTCATATCGTCCTTAAGAACCACATATACTAGAAGAAGACGATGAAGACAACATTGATTCATCATTGCAAAGAGTATAATTGTGACTAATTAGTATAACTAGAATGACTAGGATAACTACAATATATAGAATAACTAGTAATACTAGTATAACTTTAATATCTTGTACAACTATTGTAATTTGTAGAAATAATTCAATTACTAATTGTTTATTGTTCTGACTACAGCATCTTCTGGGTTGCCCCTCACCTCGTTAGCGGCTTTTTTTCCCTCTTAAAGCAATAGAGTATGAAACTTTAACATCAAGTCTTACTTGAACCAAGCCTATGAGATTTTTTGGAGTTGGAGAGTCAAACTGACCTTGATAATCCTCACGCAATACAGATGCAACTAATCATGGTGTGCATTTTTTTCTATTGCTGCTTGTACTGGTCTCAACACGGGAGCATGTGTGCATCTTGTTGTAAGTTCTAATTGAGAAACAATCTGAATTCTTGAGCTTTGCTACTCGTAAAGACAACTTGCAACAACTACCACGACATTTTAACACTAACAATGTGGTCGTAAACTTAATTGTAGCAACTTCAAAACAGTTCTGATGTACAGCTAGCTCAACCAAATCTTGCACTGCGTTCTTACTCCCAAATTCTTAACATATACTCAAATTCATATCATCTTCCCATTCAAGACTTAAAATCTGATCTTCTTGCACATCATGTGTAATATCAACATCGTAAGCAACTTCTTCAAGTGGATAATTTTCACCATATGAAATATGAGGAATATTATCTAACATAGCTAACTGATATGGTGCTTCAAGTTCTGTGTTCAGAGAAACCATACTACCATTAACTCTAGCATCCCTCTCAATCTCTTCATTCCTTACATTAGCTCCACTACCTAGATCATACTTTAGAAGTTGCTCATAACTCTGGTTTTGTTCGATACCTCCAATGAGCTCCACATGCAAAATATTTTTACGTTGATTTCTACTATCTTCCATTAAGTATCCTAACACATCTTCGTCATCCATGATGTATGTTTGCCTCTTAGGATCCTCTAGCAATGGAATGTAACTTAACTTCAACATTGTTGAAGAATCGAGTATCATAATCTTCTTCTTTATTTTCTCAATCAACTCCAAATAAGTGAATTCTTCCATAGATCTCTTGATCACTAGAGTATATGTATGATCTTCTTTTTGATTCCATTGTACATCATCGCCATTTTTTGTATAATGTTTTCTATAGTCAAAACGTATGACCATAGAACTATTATTCATTTTCCTGTGAAAAGAAGAAAAACTAACATTATGATGAATTAGTTGTTTTAGTTATGCCAGTTATACTGGTGCTAATAGTTATACTAGTTAAGCTAGTTGTCCTAGTTATGCAAGATACAACTCGTTGAATCAGTAGTATCTATTTACGATTCAAAATAGTTTATCTTATATTATCCATAAATTTGTAGTTCTGAAATATAAGACTAATTCAACAAATTTGTATGTGCAAATCAATGATTTTTAACGTTAGTTTTTCTTCTAAACGAATACGATATTGAGATTTTTTTCCGGAGCGTGATTGGTTTCTAAGATCAAACATATATTCCTAACTGAAAAATATATTGAAATCATCTTATTAACGTTAAAACTCTCAATAAATACTGTAATATAAAAGAAAAAGTAGTAAAACTCACCTGAGTAATTCAACCTTCACCAGAGTAATTCAACTTTCACCTGATTAATTCAACTTTCACCTGAGTAATTCAATTTTCACCTGAGTAATTCAACATTCACCTTAAGTTTATAGAAAAATGGAGAAATAAACAAATAAAAATGGAAAATTTTACTTTCTTTCGTGAAAGATAAATACAAAATGAGAAGAAGAAATGAATGTCTAACACCCACAATCCTAAAATTAATTACTTTTATTATTTTTTCAAAAAATTTATTATATATTATTAAAATAATAATATTTTAATAAAAATGTCAAAAGGAAATAAAATTATTGTTGTAAAGGTGGAAGTCAGAAAGTTACCGAATATATTTTTTCACTCTTCTCCGGCGCTACTGTTCCACGGTATATTATAGTTTATTTCATAATCGCCCATATATTCTGGTACCTTAACACATTTTACCCCCAACTATTTATGTGTATATATACGACCTATCCGACATTGGAAGCACCCATCCAGCCCTCCTATTTTACTTTGTAGTTTTTGGGCTTAAAACGGACTTACAAGTTAGCACTTAATGGGCTTTATACGGGTCCATTAAATGGGCTGCCGGCACATGATAGAGAATCATTCCCTTACCACATTCCATGTTCGTGTTTTCTTCATTGTCATGTATACATTCGAAGTAACACAATTACAGACAATTCAGATCCGTATTATTCATTACACATAAAAGAAAAAGAAAAAAAAAAGAAGTTTTGGATATTGTGATTTATTTATAAGAAAAAACACCTTCAAAGGTGTCAAATAAAATAATATGCATCAATTTCTCCAACTTCTTTTAACGCCTTTGTTGTAATATACAGCAAGAGCTTTGTCGTCTTTCCTCCAATTCCATCATTGCCTAATTCTCTCCTCCTTTCAAAACTGTGAGCACACAGAGCCATGAACATTTGAACATCATCCAAGTTTTAACATCTCTCTGGTCTCGTGATCTTTAGTCTTCTCACGGTTCCTAGAAACATACTTAACCAAACAAAAACCGGATTCGAATCAGATATCGATAACTAACAAGATAGAGTAAGTAATTGATTGTTTTTATCAGATGGAGTTATAAGATTCTTACTCCCATGGGATATCTCCAACCATCATCCAATCTCCATCCATGTCTTCATATGTCAAAACATGATGTTTTCGATCTCGATTACCACCTGATCAAACCAAACACAATGCATACATACTCTTCAAAGTGTTCGAATTTGTTGTTTTGACAGAATTCCATGTTTTTAATTACTTACAGATAATTGAAGTATCGAACATTTTTGATAGATTTTCTAGTAGGCTCTTGTATCCTGAGAAAGCACAGAGGTTGAGTTTTCTTCCAATGGGGACACCTTCCATATAAACCTTAACAAAGAGAGATGTATCGTCACGACGACGACCCTTTAGTTTGTCTCTTAACAAAGGTTTTATTGGTGGCCAATCTTCTCTTGCTTCTCTACATTAAAACAACATTATCATTACACATTTTAGCATAAATAAAACACAGGAAAAAAACAGAGTAGTGATGTTGAAGAAGACCTTTGTGGAGAAGTAGAGGGAAAAGTGAGACTAAGGGAGAGATTAACGGAAGATTCAGAAGGAGATGGTTTAGTACTGTCGCAAGATGAAGAATACGAAGAGCACGAGTTAAGAAGCTCCATTGATGAGACCTTGAAGCTGCAACATAAAACTACATGCTTCCTCCTCGAGAAGTGCTCTTCATGTCTCTCTATTTCTCTCTGTTTAGTAAACGATAAGAGACTAGTAGGTGATTCGATTGCATAATTTTAAAATGGTTTTAAATTCAACTTTTTAATTTAAACTAAATTATAATAAAACAAAGTGTTCCCCACATTAACATTAGTTTTTGAAAAGCACCGTAATACTTACCTGATTAAATACTTAGTTCATATGTGTTAGATCTTTGGTGTTTGATAGTAGCAATATGAAGATCTGTTTGCATGTAAGATTCGAAGTTTCCATAAAAAGGAGGAATCCAAGGAAAGTGTGTCAAAATGATGTTGGAACTAAAATGTTAAGGCTTTGATTTTAAATTTTCTCAACTGCTTCAGATTCTTTAATTAGGAGAGATAAGAGCCAAAAAGCTTTATTGTCTAGGCTTAAACAGAAACAGAGCATCACATCACTTTCACTTTCACTTTCTTACATCAAACTGAGTCTATAGACTATGAATTTGGGAGATCAAATTTTAGACCCTTCTGCTTGATAAGATAACTCAACTGTCTCTATGACACATTAATGTTGCAGACCAAAAAAAATTAAAAAGAGTTTTTGTGTATGGTTTTTTGTGGAGCAGACAGTGCTCTTTTCTTTAACTATACGTTTCCTGTTAGTGTCTCTTTAGCTTTTCTGGATTGTCTCTCTTAGGCGCCCAATCTTTACTTTTCTTTTTACAATTTATTGATGTTATAATAACTAAAAAATTAGAAAGTAGACATAAATTGTTACATCATAATGTTCATTGGTTGTATTGATTATAAATATGAGATTCTAGATTCGTCATGGGAAATGTATTCTGATTAAATGTATTATAATAAGTATCTACTTTGTTATAAAGCCTACCTTGAATGTTGGATCCATAAGACTGTGCTATTAGCTATTATACGATCTGTCTTTGGACATGCATGTCTGTTCTCTAGGGATCCTTATTGTGAGACTTTCGATATCTTTTAACTTTATAATGTCTACTAGTCTAATGATGAATGTCTATAAGTATAATCCTCTTTTTACATATAATATTAAGACTATTACAATCAATTAAGTAATACTTTTTTTTCATAATGTGCCATATATTTTTTTCTATCAACAATAGAATGACAAAGGCCTAACCGGTAACCGAGAAAAATGTGGAATTGCACAATTCCTCAACTATTTTTGTCATGAAATATTTGTTCAATTCCACAATGATTACACTTTTTTAATTAATATTTAAATAATAAATATATTTAAAAAAACATTTACCTCAAATATTTGATGTTTTGATTAAAAACATTTTTCCGCGATAATTATGATTAATTGAAAAATCAAGATTGTATTTTTGAAGTTTTTTGAAAATATAAACCAAATTTTAGTGGTTAAATGTCTCAGCTAATTATATATATAAAAATTATATATATAAAAGAGAAGCCAATGTCTCTCCAGCTGACACATCAACTTATTGGAGAAATGGCATATCAGCTAAAAGAACCAATCAGATTAATTCATTAATTCGACACATCATCATAGACATGTTTTTTAATTTTTAAGGTGGATTAAAATTAGGTGGACTTAACATTTAAATTATATGAGCTTATAAAACAAGTACTTACGTTTTCTAATTAAAATTTTTATACTTATAAGGTAAACATGAAACATAATTATTATTGGTGGAAATATTTAAAAGTTAATACTATGATGTTTGGGAATTTCATAAATAGGAACAAAGAGTGATTAACTAAAACAAAATATTAATATTTACTAAGGGATTCAAATAGTGATTTATAGAAGAACAAAATAAATGTTATTTAGTTCAATTTAAAATCTGTTGATATTGTTGAATTCTTCTCAGTCTGATAATTAGAATGATCTAGCTAATAACTCTGACATCAGAGGTTCGATCTTCACTATATAGGTGGAAGATTGCAAATTGATTTTAGAAAGTGAGTTTGAGGCTATTGATTTTAGAAAGTGAGTTTAGGGCTATAGATAATATTTTCTCGATCTAACCATTGACAAAAATTAATTTTAGTGTTATTTCTTAGATAAGCGACTAAGAAAGTTGTGGAACTACTTTTAAAAAACTAAAAGTTTATTTTAATATTTATCTCAGTTATTGTTATAACTTTGAAGGTATTATGTTAATTTTTGTCTTTAAAATTACAAAACTATATATTATTCATGTGACTATTTTTAATAACAAAAATCTATAACTAACAGAAAAATCGGAGTAAGAAACAATCTGATATTGTTATGGACGACAAGAGGCAAGTATCTATTTGCATGAAAGAAGATGGAAGAGAGTGACCACTAAAGAAGAAGCTCGAGTTTGGCTTGTGCATGATGACGATGATACTGTTCGGTCACAAATGATTAACTGATGGATACAATTTTCAGTGATGTCTTAAGGTAATTTATGGAATTTGTTGTTAGGTATATGTCTTGCATTTTTTTTTTTTTGAAGTCATGGTGACGACTACGTGAGATTGCATTACTTTTACTCTAATTGTTTTTGTATAATATTCTAAATTTTCTCCTATATTTACTTTAAAAAAAATTCAAAAAAATATTGCAGTGTAATGCGCATATTTATCTAGTGACTCATAAATTTAGAGTTCGACTTTACCCACTACATATGGTAGTGGATAGAGAGTTTTAGTGATAGATCAAAAAATCATTTTTTGAGAAAGACAATTAATCTTTTTACATTATTTTTTTTTTGATAAAGGGCTTTCATTAAAAAAATCAAAAATGGAGAATTACATGGAGAAATTACAAGTATAGATAAAAGAATACAGAAGAGGAGGAAAAATGATACAATTGACCTAAAACCAAAATCCCTTCAGCTCCAAGCCCAAACCCTCTTTATACCTTACTTGAATTACAAAGAAGATCCAACCGGAAACAAGCAAAAAGAAGAACCCGAGAACCAACCATAACCCGTTACTAGGAGAAGCAGAGGAGGAATCAGATACATGAGCCCTACCAACGCCAGGCCAAGCGGAAAGGAGGAGTCAGATCTTCATATTTTAACTAATATTATATTTGGAACCAAGCCTTTGAGCAGTGAAAATAAAATTCTCTCTCAACCCCTAGCCCTTCCCTCTTCAGATCTATCTTTTCGGCGCGGTGGTTCTCACCGTCGCTGGAAAATCCCTTCTCCAACACTTTCTCGGCTGGATCTATGGAGATGCTTGAAGATTGAGGTGTTCGTTTGCTATTCCTATTGCAGTGTCATCTTGGTTGCATTAGGGAGCTCAAGGCTGGGTATAGGCGGATCTTTCCTCTCTGGCACCTTTGAGGACAAGCTCCATTGAGGCGTGTTGGCTTTGTACCTCGATTTCAGTCTCCCTCTGTTTTCTCGTTTTGTCATTCTTTGCAAGTCTCTGTTTCTCTCTTGTTCTTCTCGGGTTGGTGAGTACATGCTAGGATGATTTTACTTTGGTATGAGGTACATTATTCTTAATATATTACGACCGAGCATACAACCAAACACAAACGAAACAACGCAATTTTTAGCTTGATTACTTCTAATCATCGTAAATAACACGTTTATTGGAGTAATATAGAGAAGCATGCAATAGTATTGTACAAAAAAGTTATAGCAAGAGAGATCATTACCGTGATATGTACTCTTAAATTAACATGGCATGTTCATGCATAGACAAAGATGCAATGATATCCCCACGTTTGCATACAGATTCTAATAATCAAATCATATATATATATATATATATATATATATAGTCCTACAAACAAAATGAATGTCTACTACCTATGACCATAAATTATTTGGATAGTACTTCGTCTAATAACGTGTAAACATCAAATGATTTTGAAGCATTGGGGTCCCTTTGAGTGAAACACAAACACATGAGTATTGTATATGTCGGTCGATATATACATTATGAGTTATTCCAGCATCAAGAAAGATGTATGCATCGAAAAAAACAGAACGATTTCATGAAACCAAATTGAGTTGATTTAATTGGTTGATAATTTATTCTGACTATCCATATTTGTCAGGATTCGAGTCTTCCCTTTAGCGAAATATTCTTGGTTATCTGTAAACGTTTAAAGTGGCAAGAAAACCAGGATTTCTATAGGTTTTAGCGATTAGTTTGGGTTTAATTCCTTCTCTAGATCCAGGATCATCCTTTACTAATACCAGAATAATAGTGTAAAACATTGTGTCTCCCTTATATCAAATTAAGAACACAACAGAATCAATATGTGTGCTTAAACTATTAGCCAATGGTTGGTAACATTGAAATGTATATTTGCTTTTCAAATATTGTACATGCATATCATCAAGGCTTAAGAAAGTGGTGGAATCACAAAGCATGAAGAAAAAATTGAAGGTGGGTAGGTGTATTATTTAAGTCTATGGGTTAACAATTAAAAATTCATCTCCAAATAGAACATGGTAAGATTTGAACTCATCACTTCGTACATAACTAAATCAGGGGCAAACCAATTTGGCCACCTGTTTTTTGGCCAAATAAAAAACATTTGTTACTTGTTTTCTCTTTTTGTTTTTAAAGCAAGGAATAGAAACGAGGTAGATGAACCACGTAATGAGGATGTGCATGCCTAGGACCGTACTACGCCATGCAAGTAGATACACACAGAGTTTGTGGCCTCTGATTTTGTCTGCAAGTACATTTGTATCGTTCTAGACAGTAATTATTGTCTTTAAACCCACACCCTCTGTCAATAAAGGTTGTTTCCCATGAGATATAATGAACAAAAAAAAACTTTAAAAAGCCAAACAGAACAATCATTTTATAAGTTGAGTTGGGTATGGTGGAAAGCAAAAACAAAACGTAGTAATACTGTGAGTTTTGACCATTGGATTGAAACTGTTGCATTTGTGATCATACAGAAACATACGTGTTCTTTTATAAACCAACCAAAAGTTTTCTCAATTTTTTTGTTCTAAATGAGTTGCTGCTTTCAGACTTCAAGTGGTCCCAAATTAAGAAGAAAGAAAGATGCAATTATTATTGGTTTGATATTCTCTTCAACCTCTCTTCTTACCTCTCTACTCTCTGGTCTTTAACGAAATCTCAAAAGACAAATATATTTGATGTCTCTTCAGCGACCCAATGGGAACTCGAGCTCGTCTTCTTCCCCTAAGAAGCACAAAACTGGTAGGTTTTCTACGAAAATTCATTTTAAGAACTTAATCTGGTTTAGAAAAATTTAGCTTTTGTAATTTTCAGAGGAGAGTGACGAGGAGTTGTTGATGGTTCCAGACATGGAAGCAGCTGCATCGACATGTGCTTTAAGCAGCAGTGCCGATGATGGAGTCAATAATCCGGAGCTTGACCCGAGTCAAAACGGAAACTCCACCCCCAAACGCCGTCGTGGAAGAAACCCAGTTGATAAAGAGTATAGAAGCCTCAAGAGGTAACAAGTAAAAACCATTTTACTTCTTCTGTTTGTTTTTTTTGTGAAATTGAATTGGTGGAAGGAAATTGATGAATGTGTATAAATTTGGTCGAAAAACACAGATTGTTGAGGAACAGAGTATCAGCGCAACAAGCGAGGGAGAGGAAAAAAGTGTATGTGAGTGATTTGGAATCAAGAGCTAATGAGTTGCAGAATAACAATGATCAGCTTGAGGAAAAGATTTCTACTTTGATGAATGAGAATACAATGCTTCGTAAAATGCTTATTAACACAAGGCCTAAAGCTGATGACAATCACTAAGAGAGACAGAGATTATAAATTGTTTCCTTCTGATCCCTTTGTTCAATGTTGTCTAATTTCCTTTTTGTTTTGCTTTTGTATACAATTTTGTTTCAACAACACTCAAATTTGAGCATCATTGATGAAATCAGAACTTTGTTAATCGTTGGTTTTTAGGGTTCTAGAGCGTTACTTAAATGTCATGGTGGGTCCTCACGAAGCATCTGGATAATTGTTTTCCTACAGACCAAGCTATATATATGCGAGTGTAAAAGAGATCAGATTTAAAGGATTTGAGAGTAATTTTAAAGATCAGAAGGAAATAATTATTTCGAAACAATGGCGAATTTTGGTGAAGGAAGAAGATGAAGAGGAGGATGTTGCCGCTGCTTGTTCTAAGCGCCGTCGTGGATTATTATAGACTACCGTGAAAACCACCGGTGATGGCGAATCTTCTGGCCGCGAACACCATCATCGTCTATCTCAGGCCGTTGTTTATCGATCACGTTATTCCTCACATCAGTGAAGTCTGGTTCAATTTACACCTCATCCTGAAGGTAATCTCTTTAGTTTCCCTGTTTTTCCGCAGTTGTTGAGAAATTGATCACATACATGATTGCAATTTTCGCGGATGTGGATCTGAAATTATGTTCTGTATGTACTATCCGGAAATATTGTACCAAACTTCGAGAAAGTAACTTGATCTAATCTTTATCTATCCTGATGTTGTTGATCAGTAGTTTCCGTTAACATTTTCACCGTTTGTATAACGAGATTGAATCTGAATCTTCCATTGAAGAGAAGAAAGAACTCGAAATAGTGAAACAGAAGATCAACAATTCTTCATTAAGTGAGTGAAACAAGAAAAGGTTCAGGTTCAGTTTGGCTGAAAGGATTATGGACCTTGTGGCCTTAAGTAAAGAAGGTTTAAGGTATATGGGAATTCACATGAGACTCAGTTCACAAGGTTTAAGGTGAATCGGTACGGTGTGGAACTATATAAAGGGTTTATTGCAGTGAATTCAGGTGAATATCATGCAAGGAACGTACCTGGTTTGAGTCGCAGCTTGGATGTGGACTTCTCATTGTCCAGGACAATCAGGGATTAGCTGTTTGCCAGTGATACTTAAACATAAAAAAAGTAAATGCAAAGTAGGAATCAGATAAGAGGTTACTTGTAGTAAACCGGGGACCAGATAAATCTTGGAGATGTGTCCCATGTGGAGAAACATGACAGAATACAACATCAGCTATCTCACAAACTTCGCAGCAAAAAGAAAAGAAAAGAGAAGTGTTAGGTCAGTTATGCTAGATGACTGAGAGGAAGTGAGACTGCCCTGAGAAAAGTTTGAACATGAGCATAGGGAAGCTAGTTCCAGGTGGAGTACCTGACAGAAAAAGAAAGAAGGAATGAATGGTCAGTCTCAGTCAAGTAATTCTTTAGAGGATCCTAATTCAGTTAGTTACCTGTCACAAGTGAAGAGATAGGAAAAATTAGATGTACTTGATAATTACAGGGAAGCTTGATGGATCAGAATCACCAAGAGTGATGATCGGTGAAGAGTCACCAAAGGCAAAGTGGATTCTGTAGTCAACTCAATATCTCCGGAGTCTAGAAAATGAAAAAACAAAAAAACCAAAACGAGTTAAATCGAGAATAAAGTGCCAAGATAAGTCAAAGACTATTTCAAAGAAAATGAACATTAATGATTTACGAGTTTTCTGCTGATGAATTTTGATATTACGGTTCAGTTTAGACAAGATACATGGATCAGGGTTTGTGTCGAAAGTCTATCTAGCAAGTGTTAGTTTGATGGCGGGTTCTGTTAGTATTAACAACGATACAAAAAGAGTCCATGGCTTATTCGTTTAAATAGAAAGGTGTGTTACTAGGGGTGTTCTCGTTGGTAAAAAAACTCGGTCCGACCGGAACCTGAAATGAGTCCATTTAGAAAATATCCAAAACAGAAAAACTCAATAAAATTTAGAATCTTATTAAAACTATCCAAATAAAATCCAGTAAAATATGAGTTTTATATCGATACCTAGTTATTCTTGTCTAATATTATTTAAACCAATCAAAATCTTTTAAAAAATATTTTTCTAAGAAATAGAAAATCAAGATTTTAGATATTTTTTTTGTATATTATTAAACCTAATACAAATATTATTTGATAACTTGTCAATCATTTTTTTATCAAATATGAAAATTTATATTCTATGGTAGAGTTTATATGTCTGACATCTAAAAAATCTAAATGTTTACGAATTCTATTATGGCTCCATTGAAAATTATATTACTCTATTTAAATAGAAAAATAGTTATTATCCTATTAGGATAAAGTTTAAGTTTTTTTAAAAAAATTGATTAGAGATATTTTTATGACAAACTAAATATTAGGAATTAGTTATGATAAACTTAAAGTATATCCGAAAACCGTTGATATGATTTGTGTATGTATTATATCATGTATTAAATTATTAATTAATCATATTTATTATATTTAACTACATAAATTATTTATAAAAATTATATGAATAATATGGTGTTATAGCATATGTCTAAAATAATTAATTAATCATATATAGGTGATAAGAATATTACGGTGGCATCATCATAAAATAATATAAGATATTCATGAAAATTTGAATTCCGCTAATAACGAAATTTAAACATTTAAAACCAACTAATGATAATTTTATCGATTATTAATTGAATTCTTTTATACAATAAAATATTAAAAATGTACGATATATATTCAGACAATATACATTTACTGATTATTATTATTTTTGAAATATAAAAATGAAAACATACATGATATTGTTATTATTATCTAACTAACTAATTAATTTACCAATTAACAAAAAAACTAACTAATTAATTTACCAATTAACAAAAAAATTAACTAATTAATTAACATATTAAATCGTTACTCAAGGGGATTATGCCCAATATATTGTACATGTTAATTTTGTCATAATATCTTCCTTTTAACAAATTCCTAAACCAAATAGACTAATATAACACAATGTTTAAGTTAATGATATAGTTTTATTATATAACGGATTGATTAGAGATATTCTTTATGATATAAACTAAATATTATAAATTAGTTATGATAAACTTAAATTATATCCGAATGTATATTTTTTTTAAAACTTAAAATATGTACTCGATTGACCTAAAGAGTATACACATTAATTTTTATTTATTATGTATAAAAACATGAACCATTAGTCATTAGCCTTGATATCAAGTTGATTTTACACTTATAAATTTTTTTTACACATTAATTTTTATGATTAGTATAAAAATACGTAAAACATCAATATAATGAATTTATGTATTGTAATTTATTAGCCTTGATAAAATAATTTAGAATGAATCAACAAAATAATTTATAAAAATGATTAATCTTGATAAAAATAATTTATAAAAATTATTAATCTTGATAAAAATAATTACAAATATTTAAAATCTAGTCGGTCAATTTAAATATTTAATATTACTTATGTAAAAGAATTGTAAATAATGGATTATATTAATTACTAACATCTAATAAATAATCTCAGTTAGATTAATTGCTTTCCTTTTTTTATATTTGTTTAAAATTAAAAACAAACTAAATACATTTATAAAATCTTATAAAAAGATAATTATATTTTATATTATAACAGATATTAATATTATATGATTATTATTTTCTAATAATAAATTTGTCACAATACTTTCTAGGTCAAAACGGACCAATATAACACGATGTTTAAATTAATGTTATGCTTTTATTATATAAAAGATTATATTTTTATATATTAAAATTAAAACAAATCTTGATATATTAAAGTTAAAATAAACTAATAATATTATGTAGATAAAAATAATGATAATAATTAATTAAAAAATCTTATAAGAATATAATTATTTTGTATTATTATAAAATATATAAATAAGTTAATTCTACGATTTTATTATATAAGAGATTCCTATGTAAACCCGTCCACATTTTATGTCATAATATACTTTAACAAAAATATATTATGTTTAGCTTTCATTTTTTTTATATAGTATAATTTTATTATATTTAATTATTATATTTTTACATTTTTAGGTTCAAACAAATCTTTATATATTTAAACTAAAACAAACTAATAATATTATGTAGATAAAAAAAACAATCTGTTTAAAAATCTTGTCAAATCTTATCAAAAGATAAAAATTTATATTTATTATTATAAAAGATATGAATCTATTAATGTTACGGTTTTATTATATATAGAGATTTGTTTATAGCTTGTAACTTTTAATAAATTATTTTAAATATGTATATTTCTTTTTTAAATTTTGTTAATAGTAAACCAAATATTTTTGTATATTTGTTAGGGTTGGGCGCGGGTACTTGACACTCGCGGGTACCCGTGACTTGGCTTGCTACCCGTTTCGTTCCGGCAGGTACCCGTACCCGGCGAGCCGGGTCACAGATCGAATTATGTAGATACCCGCAGGTACGGGCCGGGTCATGGGTCGGATGTAGCGAATGCAGGTTTGACCTGTTACCCGGCCCGTTCAAGTACCCGGCTCGTTAGTTGACCCGGTCCGCGCCAAATACCCGGCTCGTTACAGCTCCATTATCCGGCCTCTTTCTTTAGTGGGCCAAAAACTTTGGTCCAGCCCACTTATGATTCAAAGCCACTAACCTAATCTGCTCATTCTTCTCCTTCTTCGCGTTAGCTTCATCGCTTTGTCTTCCTTGCCGTTTCTTTGTCTTCATCGGTCTTTCATCCTCGCGTGGTGGTCATCGCTTCTTTCATCGTCGCGGAGACTTTCTCCGAGTCTTCCTCTTAGTTGTGTATTATGTAGTTTTTAATCTAGCTTGGTTAAGTGTTTTTATTCACTTGTAATCGAGCTTTTATTTCTGTCTCTGTAATCATGATTTGATTTGATTGTGATTTGATTGTTTCAGTTTCTAAGATCTTCAAGGAGATCAATTTGCGGAAGACTGATTTCAGATTTCTCATATATCCATTGCCTCTCTTTCTTCTTCCTCACTGGTACGTTAACTATGACAATAACTTCAGTTTCTGTCTAAATCTATTTCTTTATATAGGACCAAAGTATACTATTGACTCAATTCTTACTCTTTTGATTAAGATATCAATTACTTTTAACATATATTTAATACAAGAAACTAATACTACAATTTTTAATCATCTTCATTATTGGTGTGTAAATTGTCCTATAAAAACACTCTGCCTCCTCTGCTTCAAAATTTAAAACCACTTTCTTTGGAGTCACTGTTTTATCTATACCTCCTTCAGCTGCATCATTGTCCCCTCCTTTCATTTTAGAATATGGTTTCAATCTTCTTCATTGTTTATCATTTCCATAGGTAACTAACTGTTTAACGTTTCATTGTTTTGCAGTAGCTGTGGGCGAGTTAAGCTGCCACATTTCAACTGCTGCAGCGGTGAATCTCCTTCTACATGGCTGCAAATCCGTTAGTTCCAGATGTACTTTCCGAAGCTGTGAGTTCAACTGACCGAAATTGTTGTTTATTGCTAGTTGTTATGAGTGATATACGTATATATTTTACTCTTTGTTTAACTTTTGGTTTAACTCTTTCGTTTATAGTTTGGTTTACCTTTTTTGTTTAACTTTTGGTTTACATATTTCGTTTTCTTTGGTTTACAAGCAATTCTACAAAGGTTACTAAGATTTTGTTCAAAAATATACAAAAGAGTGTTCAAGAATATATATTTATTGTTGAAACTGAAAAAAAAATTGGTCATTGTTGTGTAGATGGAAACCGCCAATGCACCAACAATACTCGATAGACAGCCACCAACAGATGATCGAACAACGAAATCTGTTGAATCTAAGGTAACTTCTGGACAACAATCCTCTGCATGGGAACATTTTAGGAAAATTGAGGATGGTAGCAAAGGAAAATGTAATCATTGTGGTGCGCTAGTTACTATTAGAACTCGAAGTGGTGTGACGACTAGTTCGATGCTGAAACATATAGATAGGTGTAAAAAATTGCATCCTGATGTAGAGGATGGTGACGTTGTTGCTGGTAAAAGGTATAAGCAGGCTTCCTTAATGAACCAGCCTAAACAACTTGACACTGTGGCATCGTACTTGAAATATGATAAGGATGATTCCCGGAAAGCTCTAGTTAGGATGATTATTAAGGATGAGTTGCCCTTTCGAACTGTGGAAAAAGAAGGGTTTAGAGAATTCGTCCACACGCTTCAACCTCGATTTGGACTCCCTTCTCGTAGACAATCACTAAGGATTGTTTCAGTTTATATTTGGAAGAAAAGAAAAAACTGAAAGTGGTATTCGACAAACACATAGGAAGTGTTTCACTTACAACAGATACTTGGACATCAGTTCAGAACATCAATTATATGTGTTTAACAGCACATTTCATCGATGATAATTGGAAGCTACATAAAAAGATTCTGAAATTTTGTCAGATCCTTAGTCACAAAGGAGAAGTGATCAGAAAAATGATTGAGCGGTGTTTGGTGTCTTGGGGAATTAGGAGGATTTTCACAGTCACAGTTGATAATGCTAGTTCAAATGATGTGGGACTGCGATTCTTAAGAAGAAGACTTCAGTCGTGGGGAACTAGTGTACTCGATGGAGAATTTCTCCATATGAGATGTGGTGCTCATATCTTAAACCTCGTTGTAAAAGATGGACTAGAAGAAAACAAAGCCTCTATTAGCCGCGTCCGTTCTGCTGTTCGGTATGTTAGGTCATCTCCGACTAGGTTAAGCAAGTTCAAAGAGTGTTTGAGTCACCTAAAGCTTGGTACTACAGTTGGGTTATGTCTTGATGTTGAGACTCGATGGAATTCTACATACCTAATGCTAGACTCTGCTGTGAAACTTAAACAAGCTTTTGATATGCTTGAGTTAGAGGATGAGAAGTACTTGCTCGAGCTTGGTAGAGTAGATGGTGTACCAACTGAATCAGATTGGGAGTATGCTAAGACTTATCTACCAATTCTGAAGTTTTTTTTATGACGCTACTTTGAAAGTTTCAGCAACTAAACATGTGACTGGGAACTCTTATCTGAATGAGGTTTTTGGAGTTGGTCTTATGATTAGGAAGATGAGTGTCAACAAGACTGATCCAAATCAAAGAGCAATGGCTTTTAAGATGAAAGCTAAGTTTGATAAATATTGGGGAGATGTGGAAAATATGAACTTAGTTATCTTCGTTGCTTGTGTTATGGATCCTCGGTACAAACTAAAGTATGTGAACTGGTTAATTAGAGAAAGTTATGGTTCTGGATCTGATAGCATAGCTGAAACTTTGATATTCAGAGTTAATGAAGTTGTACAGAAGATGTTTGACTACTACAATGTCAAATTTGGTAGTACATCAGAAATAACCGCACAAAGGCAACAACTACATGAAGAAGCTGATATTTATGACTTGGATTCATTGATTGAACAACATGAAACAAGTGAAGAAATGACTGCGTCTTAATCAGAGTTGGAAAATTATTTGGCTGACAGTTGTGTTTCAAGACTAGAAACAACCTTTGATGTCCTTCTTTGGTGGAAGAAGATGGAATCAAGGTATAGGGTTCTTCCTATAATGGCTAAAGATTTGCTTGCTATACCGGTTTCTTCTGTCGCTTCTGAGTCTGCCTTCTCCACGAGTGGTCGTGTTATTGATCCATATCGTAGTTTTCCAAGAACTGTTGAAGCTTTAATTTGTGCTCAAGATTGGATTAGAAGTGACTATGAATCAGTTGGTTTGAATGATCAATTCCGCCAACTAGAAATTTTAGAAGACGGTATGTTTTTCACTTTAAATTTTTAAATTTTTTATACGTTACTTTATACACTAAATTATATTCTAACTTAACTTGTATTCTTTTATGTAGAGTTTGCAAACTCTAATGATTATGGATCTTTGGTTCAAGGAGTTAGCTTGACTTTAGACGAAGAAGAATGAAAGGTAAAAATTAATCTATTTCTTAAATGGTTTATAGAATAATGATTAAACTCTATTCTTCCTTCTTAGGTTCGAATCTAATGGCTAAAGATCGAAGCTTTATTTAAAATATGTGTTTACGGTTATGACATTTTCTTTCATTTTTCTTTTTTAAAGTTGCTAAACGTTGTGTTTTATGTGATTTTACACTTGGCATTTTTATTTTTGTGAAATTGGAACGGTTACGGGTCAAATTCGGGTTTTTAGCGGGGTTGGTCCTGGTAACGAGGCGGGTACCCGCAAAAACAGTCCGGGTAACGAGGCGGGTACCCGTGAACGAGTATTGGAACGGGTAACAAGCCGAGTCGGGTAATGACCGGGTACCCGAATATGATGCGGATACCCGATCCGCCGGGTATCGAAAACGTGTACCCGCCGGGTACGAGGCGGGTCACGGGTCAGCCAAAATATAGGCGGGTATCCGTTGGGCGGGTACCCGTTTTGAACGAGCCGGGTCACGGGTCAGCCAAAATATAGGCGGGTATCCGTTGGGCGGGTACCCGTTTTGAACGAGCCGGGTACAAGTTCTAAAAACTCGAAACTTAGGAGTCGCACATGTTAGGGAGGCAAGGTTGTAAATGTTAATGTCGGAATTTGACCGTCTTAAGATGAGCCAAACTGAAACCATCAATGACTTCATTGGGAAGTTAACCGCGATAACTTCAAAAGCTTCCTCTCTAGGAGCAAATATTAAGGAGCCTAAACTAGTTAAAAAGGTTCTAAAGTGTCTTCCAAGGAAGAAATACATTCATATTGTCGAATCTCTTGAACAACTTCTAGATCTTAAAACAACAAGCTTTGAGGATATCATAGGACGTCTGAAAACCTATGCGGAGAGAATCCTCGAAGAAGAAGAAGAAGCTCAAGAAGAGCAAAAACAATTGATGTATATGGAGTACCATAATCAAACGAGAAATACTAGTGAAGGCGCAAGAGGAAGGAGTATAGGCGGTCGAGGAAGAGGACGAGGAAGAAATAATGGCAACTTTGATATCACTAACGTGGTGTGTTATTGGTGTGACAAAACTAGACACTCGGCCTCTAAGTGTCCAGATCGTTTGCTTAAGCTTCAAGAGGCACAAGAAGATGAAACCGAGTCCGAAACACAAGAAGGTGATGATTTGTTTTTACACAAAATTGTGTTTTTGAATGAAGAAAATTCTTTACCAAGTAAGTTTGAAACAAACAACAAAGAGGGGAATACTTGGTATTTAGACAACGGAGCTAGCAACCACATGACCGGGGATAAGAGATACTTTAACAAACTCGATGAAACTATCTCCGGGAAGGTACGATTTGGTGATGACTCACACATTGATATCAAAGGAAAAGGATCAATATCTTTCGTTGATCAAAACAGGAATGAGAAAATAATGAAGGATGTGTATTTCATTCCTGATTTGAAGAGCAACATAATAAGTCTTGGACAAGCAATGGAGGAAGGATGTGATATTAGATTAATAGGAGATAATCTAATCATGTATGATCATGAGGGGAAACTCGTGGTTAATGCTAAGAGATCAAAGAACCGCTTGTACAAGGTAATTATGGACATAAAAGATATCACACAATTGCATCTAACCAAATTGAGTGAGTCTAATAGGTGGCATTCTAGATTAGGGCACGTGAATCTCGACACCATAAAGAGCATGGTGAATGGAGAAGTTGTGAAGGGTCTTCCAAAGATTAGTATTGACAAAGAGATATATGGCTCTTGTTTACTAGGAAAAC
Source organism: Lepidium didymum (assembly GCA_963920545.1). Lineage (NCBI taxonomy): Eukaryota > Viridiplantae > Streptophyta > Magnoliopsida > Brassicales > Brassicaceae > Lepidium > Lepidium didymum. The sequence continues at coordinate 7,098,462 of OY986979.1, read as the reverse complement.
AAACAAGGAGAGCTTTCCCGCAAGCTAGTTTGTACCGAGGAAAGAGAAATCTTGAGCGTATACATGGAGATCTTTGTGGACCAATAACACCATCAACGGCTGCAAGAAATAGGTATATCTTTGTTCTTATTGATGATCGAAGTACATATATGTGGACGAGTTTGTTGAAAGAAAAAGGAGAAGCTTTCGATAAATTCAAGAAATCTCAAAGATATAGTGGAGCAAGAAGCAAGAGAAAGAATATGTTTTTTTCGATCAGATAGGGGTGGTGAGTTCTTGTCAAAAGAATTCAATGACTTTTGTTCACAAAACAGGATCAAGAGACATCTAACGGCACCTTACACTCCACAACAAAATGGAGTGGTTGAAAGGAGAAACCAGACACTTATGGAGATGTCTAGGAGTATCATGAAACATATGCGTGTTCCAAACTACTTATGAGGAGAAGAGGTAAGACATTCTACATATCTTATCAATCGTGTTTCTTCAAAAACTTTAAAAGGGAAAGACACTATATGAGATGATGAGACACAAAATTCCTAACAGTAGTCATGTCCGAGTTTTTGGATGTATTTGCTATGCTAAAGTCGATACACCACACTTGAGGAAGTTAGATGATCGATCTCGGATGCTTGTTCATCTCGGAACTGAGTCGGGATCAAAAGCATACCGATTACTTGATCCTCCTACATAAAAGGTACTTGTGAGCCAAGATGTTGTCTTCGATGAAGCTAAGGGGTTGAATTGGAACATCTACAACAACTCGGATTCAAATCAAGGAAAAGGCTTTAGTTTTGAACTTGAGACTTTCAAAAGTCAAGAAAGAAAAGATGGAGAAGAGATAGCTTCACTAGAAAGCAGCATAACTTGTGACACAAGTAACCGAAAGGATTCCAATGGTGAGGAGGATAGTGAGGAACCTAATCCAACGTTGAGAAGGTCTCAAAGACAAAACATAAAGCCAAAACATCTTGAAGATTATGTTTTGCTTGGGGAAAGGGATGGAGAAAATTACTTATATGCTTAAACGAAGAACCGAGAAAGTTTGGAGAAGCAAATTAGTTAAAAGTGTGGATTCTTGCGTGTGAAAATGAGATTTCATCTATTGTCAAAAATGAAACATGGGATCTTGAGAATCTACCAGCGGGAATCAAAGTAATTGGGCTCAAATGGGTATTCAAAATCAAAAGAAATCTGAATGGTAGCATCATTAGGCACAAAGCTAAGCTTGTTGCAAAGGGGTATGCTAAAAAACATGGAATAGATTATGAACAAGTCTTTGCCCTTGTAGCAAGGTTAGAAACTATACGCCTCTTAGTGAATTTAGCCGCCTCAAATGGCTGGGAAATTCACCAGCTTGATGTCAAAACGGCTTTCTTGAATGGAGAACTCAAAGAAACCGTTTATATTACACAACCAGAGGGATTTGAGATAAAGGGGAGTGAACTCAAAGTTTATAAGTTAAAGAATGCTTTGTATGGTTTGAAACAAGCATCAAGAGCTTGAAACATCAAGCTAAATCAAGTTTTAAAAGAGTTAAAATTCGATAGATGTACCAAGGAGCCTTCGGTGTATAAGAGAGAAGTAGCACATAATTATCTTCTCATAGCCGTTTATGTGGATGATTTATTTGTTACACGAAAAAAATAGAGAGATGATTGATGAATTCAACAATGAGATGTCAACAAAATTTGAGATGAGTGACCTTGGGAAGTTGACATATTACCTTGGAATCAAGATACATCAATTTAATGGAGGCATAACTCTGAGCCAAAGAAGATATGCACATAAAATATTTGAAGAATCTGGAATGACTGAGTGTAATCTTGTACACATACCAATGGACTCGGATCTTAAGTTGTCAAAATTGGAAGATGAGGATGAGATTGATGCTACAAGATATAGAAAGAATGTGGGATGTCTTCGGTATCTAATTCACACTCGTCTGGACTTAGCATATTGTGTGGGAGTTTTAAGTCGTTATATGCAAAGTCCAAGAGAATCTCATGGGGCTACAATGAAACAATGCTTACGATACTTAAAGGGTACAACTACATACGAAATGGTGTTCACGAGATCATTGACCAAGGTACCAAAACTCGTCGGCTTTAGTGATAGTAGTTATAATGTTGATCCCGATGATGGAAGGAGTACTATCGGGCATATCTTCTATCTCGGAGAAAGTCCAATCACTTGGTGTTCACAAAAGCAATATATCGTAGCATTGTCTTCATGTTAAGCCGAGTTTATGGCAGGTACGTAAGTGGCTAAACAAGCTATTTGGCTTCAAGAGCTACTAAGTGAGGTAACAGGTTTGATAAGTAAGAAGACATCAAGATACATTGACAATAAATTGGTGATTTCACTTACCAAAAACCCAGTCTTTCATGGAAGAAGCAAACTCATTCATACGATGTATCATTTTATACGAGAATGTGTTGAGAATGGTCAAATAGAAGTCGAGCATGTTCCCGGGAACAAGCAAAAGGCGGACATTCTAACAAAGGCACTTAGAAGGATCAAGTTCAAGGAAATGAGGGACTTGATTGGCGTTAAAGACTTAGTGGAAATCGATGGTAAGCTCAGAGGGGAGATTGTTAGATTAAACTTATCATCAATTACTTCCTGAGTAAGTTATGGAGATAGGTTAGTTAAGATTGAAATATTTTAGGAGTTATCTAAAATATAGTTTTCCTTGTTGTAATAGGAACTTAATTAATCTATATAAGGAGATACTAAGTTGTGGTATAACTTAAGAGATTGAGATTAGAGAGTTTAGGGTTTTGAGTGAGTTTCCCAAACTAAATAAAAGAAGAGTTATTTCTTTTCAATCTTTGTGTGCTCATTGATTTACTTCTTAGATTCTACACAATCCTTGGTCTCTACAACCACCACATCGAAAGAAATCTGGGATAATCTTGCAGAAGCTCTTGGAAATCCAACCAGAGGCCATATCCGTCATCTCAAACACCAACTCCAAACCTATGTTAGAGGTTTTAAATCCATCAGCGAATACCTCCGTCTGGTGAAGGCCAAATCTGATGATCTTGCGATTCTTGGCAAGCCTCTTGATGCTAAAGACTTCATTGAACACATACTTGCGGTCTTGGGGATGAATATAAACCCGAGATTGATGCAATCAATGGGCGTGATCATCTGATCTCCTACACAGAACTCTATGATCGTCTTCTCAACCGAGAAGCTATGATACTCTGTACCAAACCATCCTCTATTGCTCCAATCGTCGCCAATGCTGCAGACACTCGCTCCCGACAATACCAGTGCTCCAACAACAACACCAATTACACTTCAAACCGCAGCACCAACAATAACTCATCACAGCAATGTTCGTACAACACCAACAATCCGCTCAGTTTTGCAGACCATACAATGGGAAATGTCAAGTGTGTGGCGTGCAGGGTCATAGTGCTAAATACTGTCTGGAGTTTCATCTGATTCGTGGCCAAGGACCACCGCAACAACAACAGTAGCCACAACAGTGGGTGATGGTGCTAGCTTCACCACAGCCTCAACAATTTCTGTCGTGGTCTAACCACTATGCACCTCGTGCCAATGTTGCAATGTTGTCTGATTCATCCACATAGCTTGTTGACTCTGGCGCCTCACACCACATGACTGCAGATCTTGGTAACCTGTCTATTCATGCCAATCACACACTTTTTCCCTTCCCTTTTACACTCGTCCATTTTTCTTAAATAATGATTTCTGTGTTCCTTCACTTGATAAGAATCTAATTTCGGTTTTTCAATTGTGTACAACTAACAATGTTGTTGTGACGTTTACACCTACTTACTTTCAGGTTTGGGATTTACAAACGAGAGCTCTTCACTTGGAAGGCAAGCCTAAGACGGTACTTATGAGTGGCCACAAAACCGTTCATCTACGCCACCGTTTCTAGTGTTTGCCTCCACTGTCAAGACTTCTTTATCCGATTGGCATTCTCGCCTAGGACACCATGCTTTTACTATTCTTCAAAAATTAGTTTCTAAGTTTCATTTGTCTCTTTCAAATACTTCTTTGCTTGGTTGACCTTGCACTGCTTGCTCTATTAATAAAATGCATAAGTTGCCTTTCTTTTCATCCACATTAACGTTTACTTGTCCTCTAGATATAATTTTCACTGATGTTTGGACTTCACCAATTGTTTCAGATGATTGTTTTAAGTAGTATGTTATATTTGTTGATCATTATACTCGTTACACATGGTTGTATCCTTTAAAACAAAAATCTCAGGTTTTCATTGTTTTTAACACTTTCAAAAATTTGGTAGAAAATCGTTTTCAAAGTAAATTACGCACACTATACACGGATAATGGGGGTGAGTGTGTCGGCCTCCGAAAATATTTTGCCATTCATGGTATTTCTCACATGACTAGTCTGCCACATACCTCATAGCATAATGGGCTAGCCGAGCGTCGCCACCGACATATTGTTGAAACTTGCTTGGCACTTATGTCTCATGCTTCCATGCCTAAGTCCTATTAGACATATGCTTTTGGCACGGCGGTCTATTCTTATAAACTGTATGCCTTCCCAAACTCTTGATTTTTAAACTCCTTTTAACCGATTGTATGGCAGTGATCCAAATTATGAAAAACTGGTGTGTTTTGCTTATGTTTCCCGCGGCTAAAACCTTATACTTCTCATAAGTTAGATGCTAGATCTTCACCTTGTGTTTTCCTTGTTTATTCACTTATTCAACATGCACATTTTTGTTTAGATAGGAAAACATCTCGCATATATACTTCTCGACATGTGATTTTCCATGAAATAGTGTTTTCTTTTACGGTATCATCACCAATCACAGACGCTGAAGTAGCTTAGAAGACTTCGCCTTTTTCCTCGTAACCAGTGGTCTCGGTCATTCTTTTGCCAGCTACTACACCAGATTCTGTAGCTCATACACTTTCGCCATCTTCACTTGCTGCAGCAAACTCTACTAATAATCTCACAACCGAGACTATAGAGACGTCGCCTACAACTACATCCTCTAGTTAACCGTCAGAACAACAAACCTTAACACCACCATCACTGATGAATGTTCCAGCACATGTCCCTCCATTAGTAGCTCAAGCAATGGAACCACCACCTCCAACTTGGAAAATCAACCGCACCCGGAAACCTGTGCAAAAGTTCAATCTCCACACCAGTATCTCTCCGCTTACAGACACATTTCCAAAGACTATGGCCGAAACTCTTAAGTACCCTCATTGGCGTAAAACAATGGCTGATGAGATCAACTCTCAAATCTAGAATCACACGTGGGACCTTGTTAACAAATCTAATGCTTCAAATGTTGTTGGTTACATGTAGATCTTCATTATCAAAAGAAAACCAGACGACATCATTGAACGTTACAAAGCTCGTCTTGTCACTAAAGGCTACAACCAATAACCTGATGTTGATTACCAAGAGACGTTCAACCTTGTTGTCAAGCCAGCAACTATATATATTGTTCTAAGTACTGCAGTCACAAGAGATTGGTCACTAAAGCAACTAGATGTAAACAACGCCTTTCTCTAAGGACAATCCCAATGTCGTATGTCGACTTCGCAAAGCAGTTTATGGATTTAAACAAGCTCCTCGGGCTTGGTACATGGAGCTACGGACATTTCTCCTCCAATCTGGTTTCACAAACTCTGTTGCCGATCCCACTCTATTCATCTACAACAGCAACAATGTCCTCCTCTAAATGTTTGTCTATGTTGACGAAATAGTCATCACTGACAACAACCCCTCACAGATATCCTGGTTTATCACTTCCCTTTCTACTCGCTTTTTTTAAAATGATTTGGGTGATTTGTCTTACTTTCTTAGCATAGAAGTAACACGAACTAAAGAAGGCTTACATCTAAATCAATGTCGTTACATTACAGATCTTCTTCATAAGGCGCATATAGATGACGCAAAGCCTACTTCGACGTCAATGTGTTCTACGACCAGCCTCACACTCTTCTCTGGCAACACACTCCATGCTGCCACAGATTTTCGTGCGCTAGTGGCAGCCTCCAGTATCTCTCTCTCACGCGCCTAGACATTTCATTTACGTTTAACAAATTATCCCAATTCATGCATCATCCCACCACAGATCACTGGGCAACTCTCAAACACCTCCTTCGTTACCTAGCCGACACTAGATCACACGGTATCTATCTTCCTTCCACCAACCAAGCCGATTTACACGCGTTAACTGATGCAGATTGGGGTGGGAACACAGACAATTACACTTCCACAAGTGCATACATTGTTTATCTTGGCAGCCATCCGATTGCATGGTCCTCCAAGAAACAAACGGGTGTATATCGGTCATCCACCGAAGCGGAATACTGCTACCTTGCATCCACTACTGCTGAATTATGTTGGATCTCCTCTTTTATGATCGAACTTGGCATTTAAACCACATCGAAACCGGTTATCTAATGTGACAACATTGGTGCCACTTACTTGGTAGCCAATCCAGTGTTTTACTCACATATAATATACATAGCTCTCGACTATCACTTTGTGCGGCAATTTGTACAAAGTGGACAACTACGAGTCACACATGTAACATCCGCACATCAGCTAGTTGACGCCCTCACCAAACCATTGTCACGAACACAATACCACCAACTTCTCGTCAAGATCAGACTCTCTCCAACGGTCAAACACGTTTACCGTTGAATTGTGATAGGATGTACAGAAAATCTCCCCAACGGTCAAACACATTTACCGTGATTGACTATGTAATTACGTTTGTATATTCACTTTCCATTTGTATAGTTTGTATACTGAGTATATAAACTCATTTGATGTTAATAATAAAATCACGATTCCATAAATGACGTATGCATGAGAAGAGAACTAGTAAAGTCAACACCGGAAATGATAAAGGCAAATCATGGTTACACAACGAAGTGTTGATTGCAGTTTTCTGATCGAGATGGATGTATCAGAAAGAAAGGAAGCAATCAGGAGGATTAATCTCTCAAGAAGAAATTTAGGAGGAGGAGAGATTAATCGAATGATAATTCTGGTTGGTTAAATGTTTGCGAGATGTGTGACTGGCGACAAGCTAGAGGAAATGGATGGTCAATGAATTTAGGACAATCACACTCTTTTTCTAATGATCTCACTTTAGATGAGGCACAAAAATATATAATGGACATCATTTTGAGTTTGATTCTAGCATAATGGCAGGATAATGTGTTTTTACTTCAAGGTAAGTGGTTCGAGTCCTTTTGAATTTGTGTTTTTCATTACATCTTCTCATAAACAAAAACAGTTTTTATGATTACAGTTTTTAAATTCTTTTTATATCCCTTTAGGATTTGAATTTAATTATCGATTTAGTTTTGAGGTTTGATGAATTCATATGATTTTGGGTATAATAAATGTTGTTATTCTAACATTTTAAATTGTTTTACAGGATTCATCACTTTAAAATAATAAATGATTAGAAAAGTATTTAGCAGTTGCATCTTATTATTCGTAACTTTTCAATCGTGAAAATATCTTTTACATATATGTCTTTTAGATGTAACTATCTACTTTGAAATTATCAATTTTAAGGTTGTGTATTTTACTGATATTATTTACTTATGAAAAAAATAAATTTAAAGTTGTGTCATATCGTCACATCTTTTCATGAATAGATATATTTCTTTATAATCACATATTCTAAAATCTATTTGCATCTCCTTCAGAATTTGAAATTCTGTTATCGATTTAGTTTTGAGTTTGATGAATCATATCAACTGGTTCTATCAAATGTCATTGTTCTATCATTTCTAACTTATTTAATGTAATTCATCACTTTAAAATAAACAAAGTACCTATAATTTTTAATTTAACCAAAGAAATTTGTAGTGGTGATATCAAAGCAGAAACTTAAACAAATTATTAAATATAAAAACTAATGAAGATTCCAAATATATTTTCTCAAAAAATCCATATAAAAATAACAATATGAAAAATGTTATCTATAGTTGTGCCTTTTCATTCATAACTTTTTAATCATGAAAAATGTACTTATCTACTCTCATAATCACTTATATGAGTGTCTTTTACTGATACTAGATTTATATTCGTGCGATGCACATATTTTATTTGGCATAGATGATATAGAATTTTTTGTAATCATAATATTTTATACAGAATACATAAATTTGTTTCACCGATTAAAATTTATTGTTAATAGTATCTATATTTAAATTTTAAATAAAATAATCATAAAAATTAAATGATATTTATTTGTTTATTTATTTTTAACATTTTTTTATTTAATTTTTCTATTTCTTAATACTGAGTTATTAAAAATGGCCACACAATGTTCCTTTTTTTATAGAAAAACATCAGTATACTATCTTCGGATATAAAATAAAACAAAAGAATTTTAAATATTTTATTAATTTCTTTTTCTTTTGAAACATTGCTTAACTGGTAATCTAACTTTTCTTTCTTCAATCTAGAAGTATATTTGATATTATTAACTTGAAAATTGGTGGAAACATCCATCCACCATGGTTTTGAGAGCTGATAATGATGATATGTATTAATATCTGAATTTGATTGGGTTTTGGATTAATATTTTATGTTGATGTGTCATCTCCACCAAGCTTTAAAAAGTTGATGTCTTGAGACATGAGAGACATAATCTCATTATATATATATATATATGTATATATATATCTAATTATTTAATTATGGAAAATATAATTTAATGTTATGTCTTTTCATTGCAAGTTTTCTATTAATCGGAGTTTAGTTATCGATTTAGTTTTTGATTTTGATGAATTCATATCAATTAGGTTCTAGTGAATATTGTTATTTTGTTATTTTTTAATTATTTTACACAATTTATCACTTTAAAATAATAAATGAATAAGAAAGGTATTTACGATTACGGTCTTTTTGTTTGTAACTTTTCAATAATAAAAATATATCTTTTAAATGTAACTATATGCATATCAAAATATCATTTCTATGACAATATCTTTTACCGATATTATTTATTTATGGAATAATGCAATTTAAGGTTGTGTGTTGTGTCATTACATTACATTTTTTCATGAATATATATATATATATATATATATATATATATATATTTTTTTTTTCTTTATAATCACACTTTTTAAAAAAACTTTTGATCTCCTTAAGAATTTGAAATTTAATTATCTATTTAGATTTAGGTTTTTATGAATTCACATCAATTAAGCTCTAGCGAATATCGTCATTCTATCATTTTTATATTATTTTACATAATTTATCACTTTAAAATAAGTAAAATATCTATAATTGTTAATTTAACCAAAGACATTTAGAGTGATAATATCATTGAAATAAATATAAAACTAATAAAGATACCAAATATTATTTTTTCAAAAAATTAAATTTTTTTAGTGATTTCTAGACTTAACAATTATATATGAAAAAATTAAAGTACTTTGTATGATTTTCATTCAAATTTTTTTGATGTTGTATTAGCATTACTACAAAATTCAAATATGAAACAACATTTTCAAGCAATATAGATTTGTACGATACTTGTTATATTTAATAGATAGTTCAAAATGTGGTTATCATCAAATGAACTGTTTTTTTTGTCAACCAATATATATATTGAATGATTTCTAAAAAAAGAGAAAGAGTTTACAACATTAAGCCATTAGCTAACTCTCTAATAGAACGAGCGAGAGCATCATCTATATGGTTTAGGGATCGCGGGATTACATGGAGAGAGAAAGCGCGAAACAAAGATTTTAACCTTTGGAAATCCTCCTGATATGGTTGAAAGGTCGGTCATTCTTATGGACGCATCAGAAGCTTCAGCATCCGCACAATCTGTAGCCATCTCCACCTCTAAGTTCTGGAGCATAATCATGGATTCTATAGCCCACAACACAGCTTCTACCTCTGAATGGAGTGCATAGAGATTCCTATGAATTCGTCGTGCTCCCATACATCCCCCTGAAACAGCATCGGGAAAACAATTCCAGCCAATCCCAGAATGAATATCTGAACTCTTCCACGACGCATCAACAAAGCATAGGAAGCCCGTAAAAGCCGGGTTAGCGATCGCTGGTTTGGCCACCCCTGACCAAAGCGTAGCTGAGCTAATCGATCCTAATTGGTTAGCATGACAACTTTGACGCCTAGCATTTGACCATTCTACCATATCTTGCTCCACTTGAGCTACCACTTCTCGTGGGTCTTTGTTTGTTCTAGAAAAACAATAATCATTTCTTGCTGTCCAGATATACCATATTAACCATGGAAAAACAGAATCGTTTGCTGAGTCCGGATTTCACCATAACAAATAATCGAGATTGTACCATATCGAGTTCCTCGAGAAAATAGCTACTGGCGAGGGAACATGGGATAGTGCCCATGATTGAATAGCCGGGGGACATTCAGAAAGGACATGATTAATGGTCTCCTCAGTCGCTCCGTATATACGACATCTAGGGTCACAATTAATTCTCCGATTATTCAGGTTCTTCTTAACTGCAATACAACCAGATAGAGTTTGCCATATAAAATGGCAAATTTTATTTGGGCAATTCAGTTTCCATATTTTCAATTATATTGCCCAAAAATTTGGTCCTTGGGACCCAACATCCATCAGAGAGGTACTCTCCTCGGTTTTGTATCCTAATTTAACTGAGTACCTACCAGTCTTTGTATAGTGCCAACCCCAATAATCTGGTCTTACCCGTCGTGCAAGTGGTATGCCCATGATTAATTGAACATCAGCTGGAACAAAATATTGTTTTAGTAGAATCTCTCGCCATGTTCTAGTTTGAGAATCAATAAATTGATCAACTGTAAGATCCGAGAAAATATCTAGATCTATGCCAACCGCCGCTCTCAGCTGAATATCTGGTATCCACGGGTCTCTCCAGACCATAGTAGATATACCATCACTAATCTTCTTAATTAAACCTTTAGTAACAAGTGAACGAGCCGAACTGATACTCCTCCACCCATATGAAGGGTTTGAATTCGTGTTTGCCGACATCGAACATTGGTTCTTATAGTATCGACCCCACATAACTCGGGCAAATAAAGAATTTAGGAAATCGAGCAACCTCCAAACCTGTTTGGTAAGAAGTGCTAAATTAAAATCTTCCAAAACTCGGAATCCTAAGCCACCTTCCTGTTTCGGGCGACATAGTTTTTTCCATTGCATCTAGTGTATTCCTTTAGAAGTTTCTGTATTCGACCACCAAAAATTTTCGATGGCTGAGTTTAACTTTTTCACAATTGTCTTTAGTAGTTTAAAACATGACATAACATATGTCGGCAAAGCCGTTAAAACCGATTTGATCATGACTTCCTTATCCCCTTTCGATAAGAACTTTGATGACCAACCGTTAATTCTATCATTAAATCTTTCACGGACGAAATTAAAGACTTTTGTTTTTGCTCCCCCAATATTCTCAGGAATTCCGAGGTAGGAACTCATACCTCCCAACTAATGGATCCCCAGAATTTGGTGAATCACGGCCTTGTTAGTTTCTGGGAATGAGTGGCCAAATTGTAAAGAAGATTTGTCATAATTTATTTGTTGACTTGATATTCTATCATAATCTTTTAGAATCTTTATAATATGTCTTGCTTCCTCTGTGGTGGCTTTATAGAAGAAAAGACAATCATCCGCAAAAAAGAGGTGTGAAATCTGTGGGCTCGCTCTCTCAATAGATAATCCCGAGATAGGTTTTCATTCTCTGCCTTTTTAGTTTTGCTATAAGTACTTCGGTACATATAATAAACAAATATGGTGATAGTGGATCGCCCTGTCGGAGCCCACGTGTAGGGATTATTTTCCCTTTCGGTTCACCATTTAATAATATTGAATATTCCACACTGCTAATACAGTGCATAATACATCTAGTCCAGTTTTGACTGAAACCTAGCTGTAATAGAAGACTTTCTATTAAGTTCCATTCTACACGGTCGTACGCTTTGCTGTTTTGTTTGTACGAAGGGCATGAAATATTTCTTGCGCAATTAATATATTATCCGAGATCAATCGCCCAGCTACAACGGCAGATTGTGTTTCCGAGATTAATTTCGGCATCAGTTTCTTCAGTCTTAGACATAGAACCTTTAGAATAATCTTATAGCTCATATTGCAAAGACTAATAGGTCGAAATTCCGTCATTTTCGTCAGACGTGACGATTTCAGAATTAGGCATATATTTGTCTCATTTAAACCTTGTTCAAAAGAACCAGGTTATAAAAAATCATTGAGCAATTTAATCAAATATGGCTTAACCAGTTCCCATGATTTTTGGAAAAAGAGAGCCGTCATTCCATCAGGTCCTGGTGTTTTGCCCGGGTCCATCAAGAAGAGAGCATTATTAACCTCTTCTTCTAATGCCCTACATAAAAGTATTTGGTTCTCAACATCCGTGATACGTGGCTCGATCTCAGATAATAGATTAGGGCCGCAGTCTCGACCATTAGTGGTGAAAGCGCTGAAAAATAGCATGTGGCTTATGCCATAACATCCTCCTCATTAGTTACCCAATTCCAAAAATTGTTAAAAAGTCCAATTATTCGATTCTTTGCTCGTCATTGTTTCGTTTGAGCATGAAAGAATCTAGTATTTTCATCTCTCTCTTTGAGCCATTTATTTCTGCTCTTTTGTTTCCAATAAATTTCCTCTTCAACATAAGCATGTTTCAGCTCCAGTTTAGCTTTCGCTATTTCATCCGTGTCTGGGGTGTTAGAGTTTTGTAAGTCCTCCACAGCCTTTTGCCATTTAGTAATAGTTTGTCTAGTAGACGGAACATATTTAATTCGCCAGTATGATAGTTCCTTCCTACAATTTTTAATTCGCCTTTGTAATCGTAAGCTGACGACGAGAAGGTATACCTTTCCAGCCCTTCTCTAATGCTTCCTTGAATCCTTTTTTTCTAATCCATCTCTTATCAAAAATGAATTGATGTCTTCGTCGAAAAAATTTCTCGGTGAATCTACCCACAATTGGGCGATGATCCGATCTGGTCATTTGGAGATACTCAATCTCCGACATAGGGAATAAATCATGCCAATGATCATTTCCAAAGGCTTTATCAAGAATACAACGAACAACTCCATTATTCCAAACCTCTCCATGACCAGGAATTTCCTAGCTTTGGGAATTCAACAACTCCACAATTCTGAATCATTTGGTTAAATGACTGGAACGAATTGGGGTGTCTCAATTTCCCCCCTTGTTTTTCATGATTCCCCGTGAGTTCGTTAAAATCTCCGATAATTAACCAAGGGGAATCTCTGATAATACCGATCCTTGTTAATCTCTGATAATATCGATCCTTGTTAATCTCTCTCATACTTGATCTCTCAGATTTTGTCTAGGCTCACCATAAATAAAAGTAATATTAACTGCTTGTCCTTTAATATCACAAGAGACATCTATCATTCGAGTGTCTTTGTGATTTAAGACTACATTATGGGAATCATTATATAAAAGAGCCAAACCGCCACTAAGCCCATTTGGTTCAACAATAATCATCATATTGTAACCTAAGTGACCTTGGATTTTTTCCATAATATAAACATTATTCTTAGTTTTAGAAAGAAATAGAAAATCTGGTTTATGAAATTTCCAAATATCTCTTAAATAATTTATTGTAATTCGATTACCAATACCTTGGCAATTCCAACAAAGAGTTTTAAACATTAAAAATTAAAACATTAGAATTTCATGGAGCCTTTTCATGACTCCTTGACTGACTTTCCTTTGGTCTTGACATCCTTAGGTCCATTTCGTGGTGACATTGATGCGACAGACATCATCTTCCGAGAGCTCACTCCCCTAAGTGGCGTTGAGGGTTTGGAGGATGGCTTTCTGGGACCAGCAGGGGGCTTCGCAGCTTTGAATTCAATGTCCTTATGTTATGAAACAATGGGATTATGAAGATTATATTGTTCACAAAACTCCTCAGCTTTTGCAGCCTCGCCTGCATTGTAATTGATTGCATCTTCACCTTCCATGTACTCCCCTCCAGCAACATCATCTGGACCCATCATTAAAGAATCAAAGACTAAATTATGATCATTAGCGATACCTAATTTAGGGACAACAGCATGATTAACATCACTTTGTAGTGTTTTTGTTGGTAATTGGGCCAGATTACTTACAGCAATTGGTACTGTTGCTGTTATTGCATCCTCCCCAACATTAGTGACATGCATAGCATTTTCATTATGAAACAATGGCCTCCGAACTTTTTTAGAGGACAAGTCGTCACTTACATTGTTTTCTACATCACATGTAGGATTAGACGAGGACGCACCCCCTATTTCCATCACCTTTGAGGATTCACACAATTGTGTACTCTTATGGATGCTTCTCTTGTTGTAAGACCACTCATCCTCACTATAATTTTGGAGTGTTGAAACGGTCTGTTTACCTTTGTCTCTACCACCAACTGATTTCCGCATCATATCAATGGCCACATTTTTAATATCACCTTGGACCCGACTGCCACCTGAAACAGCTCCCTTAAAGTTGAGGTTGCGTCCTATCGTCGAACCCTTCATTTTCCCATCTTTAGCAGTCTCATTCGGCTCCTTTTTAGCCTTATAACATCTGTCAGTATCATGTGTTAATATGTAACATAGCTGATAATATCCCTCATGAGTTGTGACTCTTGTCCCTCCACGAATTCAAGAGAGGAAGAAAATATTAAAGGCTTGGAGACTGGAAGCTCCAGCAGCATCTTGTGTCTGTCCACATCAACATCTAGAACCCACCCTAAAGAGCCACCAACCAACCGGTAAATTTCATCAGTGTTGTACTCAAAGAGGATACATGTGATTTTAATCCAGAAGCAGATGTTGTGAGGATAAGTATCATCGGCAAAGACCTTCCAAGGTGCATATGTCACCATCCAGCCATCAAAATGGCTTGAACGCAGCCATAAAATCTCTTTCAGATCCCTCTCTGATTGGAACTCGAACTGGAACCTCCCATTTCCCAAATTTACACTTGAAGTTTGGCCTTCCATTTTCCAGAACTTTGGCATTATGAATATGAAAGTATTGACATCTTGAACATACGGATTAAGGCATCTCTGTTTTAGATGAACATTTTTTCCTACTACACTAGTAAATTAAAAAACAGATTTTAGAATGTAGGCTTTACGCAAAATATTTATCGATCTAATTTTTGACAAAAAAAAGTGGTAATCCATAAATTCTCTTATTAGCTGGAAAAAAGTAATAGTTCCAATTTGATTCAAGGAACACACGTTTTCACTAAAATAATTATTTCATATAGATACAATTTTATGTCACCTTGGAAATGCTTATTTGTTTATAATAAATGTAATTTACTCACCAAATTATATATATTTTTAAAATAATGTTTGATATATTACAATTTATTTCATATATATATATATATATATTAAGAGTCATTTTTGTAATTTTATTTGATATTTTATTCCAAATAAAAAAATCTAAATAAAAACAAATTTTTTGGGAATACAAAAAAGATAAAAACTAATAGCAATGTAATTTTTCGGAAATTAAAAGGCACAACTTTTCCTTTCTCCTTTATTGATGTTGAACACTAAATAACTTTAGATGAGTGAACCACATTAAAATGAGTCTAAAGGGATTTAAGTAAGCTAAATGGGTTTGAATGGGTAGAGATAAATGAGTAAAATCTTAAATGATTTTAAGGTTAAATGGCGTGGATTTAGATGTGGTGAGTCTAAATGGGGTGGGTTTAGATGTGATGAGTCTAAATGGGGTGTGTTTACCCATATAAACATCCCCACACTTGGTCATAGTCGTCATCGCCTTAATTTGGGGTTTCTGGTGGTAAGCTAAAACCTGAAAAACAGTAATGAACGGATTGGCTCCAATTCTTCAATCCCTTAAAAAGTATAGTTCCCTGCTTTCACTTCGATCAACTTGGTGTTTTAAAATCTCACTAAATTAACCTTAATTGCAACAAAAAAAGTTAGTTTATTATCCTTGTATGTATCTTGTTAGATCGTCAATCCGACTGTGAATTATATATTTTCAATCTTATGCGTTTATAATAATAATGTGGAGACATCTAATGTTGATTTTAGGAGACATATACAACTGCATGCAATTTTAGGACAAAACAAAGAGACAAAGTCCAAAACGTGGGCGCAGTGAAGTAGAGATGCGATTTGGTTGGAAGTTAAAAAACCAATAATCTATAAATAGAAATGGTGCGAGGTATATGCCCACCCTGGAGTTGGTATTTCCTTTGCAATTTCCTTTATCTATTATTAGCGATATTAACATTATTTGTTTTCTGTTTTTTTCTCTTTAAAAATACTTACTTCTTGAAGTTAGATTCTCTTGGAGACAAAGGGTAAGTGAAAATAATCAAAAATTCTTTTTTTTTTCTTTCCCATTCACGTCTCATACCTCGCTTGGCACTCCAATGAGGGAGCAACCAAGGGATTATTGAAGGTTGAAGCATAGTCTTTTTTTTGGGCCAATCATTAACTTGTAACTATACCTCGACCATCAGATGGCTAGTCCAAATGTTACGTGCCCGGGTCCAATGAACGCAACCTCTCATGGAGCCTTCCAAAACGAAAACCCTCTTGATTTTGCTCTTCCTTTGATCATCCTGCAAATCGTATTGGTGGTTGTGTTTACTAGGGTCTTAGCTTACCTTCTTCAACCTCTCAAACAGCCACGAGTCATTGCCGAGATCATTGTGAGATTTCTTCAACCTCTATTTTTTAATTTTCTTTTGGATGATAATGACATAACAAAAGATACTAAAATTGATGGTTCTATAGGGAGGGATATTGCTTGGACCTACGGCTCTAGGACGAAGCAAAGTGTATCTTGACACCATCTTCCCAAAGAAGAGCTTAACCGTGTTAGATACCCTTGCCAATATTGGTCTTTTGTTTTTCTTGTTTTTAGTTGGGCTTGAACTTGACTTTGCAGCAATTAAAAAAACCGGAAAGAAGTCACTATTGATAGCCCTAGCTGGGATCTCACTTCCTTTTATAATGGGTGTAGGCACATCTTTTGTTCTTAGTGCCACCATAAGCAAAGGAGTCCATCAGCTTCCTTTTATAGTTTTTATGGGCGTTGCCTTATCGATCACTGCCTTCCCTGTGCTTGCTCGTATCCTAGCTGAGCTAAAGCTTCTAACAACTGACATTGGACGTATGGCAATGTCTGCAGCAGGAGTAAATGATGTTGCAGCTTGGATACTCCTTGCGCTTGCTATTGCTCTCTCAGGAGATGGGAGTTCTCCTTTTATACCAATTTGGGTTCTTCTTTGTGGATCTGGATTTGTAACGTTTGCAGTTGTGGCAATCAAACCTCTGCTTGCATATATGGCTAGACAATGTCCTGAAGGAGAGCCTGTGAAAGAACTTTATGTATGTGTCACTTTAACCTTGGTTTTAGCAGCAAGCTTTGTAACAGACACTATTGGAATACATGCGCTTTTCGGGGCGTTTGTGATAGGCATAGTAACTCCTAAAGAAGGACAATTTTGCAAGATTTTGACGGAGAAGGTAGAGGATCTTGTCTCGGGCCTTCTTCTTCCGCTGTATTTTGCTTCTAGTGGTCTCAAAACTGATGTAACAACAATAAGAGGAGGACAATCATGGGGACTTCTAGTTCTTGTCATATTGACTACTTGTTTCGGGAAGATTGCAGGAACCGTTGGTTCCGCTATGCTCTGCAAAGTTCCTTTCAAAGAAGCTGTGGCACTCGGAGTCCTTATGAACACCAAAGGTTTAGTAGAACTCATTGTTCTTAACATTGGCAAGGATCGGAAGGTATAAAGTCTTGAACACCATAATAGGATGTGAAAAAACTTATTTGTACTTTACACTTGGAGTGATCTAATTAACGATTTCTGGGAGCAGGTACTGAATGATCAAGCATTTGCGATCTTAGTCCTAATGGCTTTGTTCACAACCTTTATCACAACACCAATCTTGATGGTGATTTACAAGCCTGCAAGAAAAGGAGCACCATACAAGCACAAAACCATCCAAAGAAAGGATCATGATTCCGAGCTACGAATACTTGCATGCTTCCACAGTACCCGCAACATCCCCACATTGATCAATCTGATAGAGTCATCAAGAGGAACAAGCAAAAAGGGACGTCTCTGCGTTTATGCGATGCACCTAATGGAGCTCTCTGAACGATCATCAGCAATTGCAATGGTTCACAAAGCTCGGAACAACGGACTTCCAATTTGGAACAAGATTGAGAGATCAGCGGATCAGATGGTTGTTGCCTTCGAGGCTTACCAACATCTAAGAGCTGTGGCAGTTAGACCCATGACTGCAATCTCTGACCTAAGCAGCATCCATGTTGACATATGCACAAGTGCGCACCAAAAACGAGTGGCAATGATTTTGCTTCCGTTTCACAAGCATCAACGAGTCGACGGAGCGATGGAGTCGATAGGACATGCGTTCCATGAAGTGAACCTACGGGTCTTACAGCGAGCTTCTTGCTCAGTTGGGATTCTTGTGGACAGAGGGCTTGGAGGAACTTCACAGGTTGTAGCCAGCGAAGTTGCTTATAAAGTTGTGGTTCCGTTCTTTGGAGGCCTTGACGATCGAGAAGCTCTAGCCTACGGCATGAAAATGGTGGAGCATCCAGGAATCACACTAACCGTTCTAAAATTCGTAGCTGCGAGAGGAACACTAAAAACATTCGAAAAAGGTGAACATAATGAAAAAGAAAAGAAAGATAAAGAGGTAGACGAAGAGTTTGTGAGGGAGTTGATGAACGATCCAAGAGGAAATGAGTCGTTGGCTTACGAGGAAAGAGTGGTTGAGAGCACAGACGATATCAACGCGACCCTTAAAGCCATGAGTAAATGCAATCTCTTCGTCGTTGGAAGAAATGCAGCTGTTACGTCCTTGAATAACGCTACAGATTGTCCGGAGTTAGGACCAGTTGGACGTGTGTTGTCCTCGTCGGAGTTTTCCACCACTTCCTCTGTGCTTGTCGTTCAGGGATATAATCCATCGGCAGATATACGGCCGCTCGTGGAGAAAGATGTTGATTACGAATAATCTTTCGGCAACTGTCTAAATGAATTTATTTTATAAAAAAAATTCTTTCTGTTTTTTTACTTTTGTCTAACGAGTTTTTTTAATAGCTAAAATTGTCTAACGAAATATTATGAGTTTCTTTTGGATTGGGACTCATATTGTCGTCTCTCCATTCCATTGTTCGTTTGTATTTCCCCTATAATGATGATTGTCATTAGATATACTGAGGCTGAATTTTTTTGATAATATTCTGCGATCAAAAACTAAGGCTAGACATAATTACTCAGCTCATACTTACCACTTGATTTGTATTTGATTTAAGAATCTAACTACATAGTCTATAAGTTAATTACATTACTTAAGTAATAAATATTTAAAAATATTTTTTTCGTCAATAAATAACTATTGGATCAACAACAAAGTTCGATCTATAGTCTAAATTCTCTAAATAGAGTGTGTGAAATTCGAACTCACCACATCGTACCTAATTAAATCAAAAACGAGCCAACTGGTCACATGTTTCTTAGCAATATATATATATATATATAGTACTTGATTTATTATATTTTATAATCATAAATATTTGAAGTTAAAATATAATTTAAAGAAAAGAAGAAACGAAGTTGTAAATATTTTTTAAAATACTTATATGTTAAATCCATAGTTTTAAAATCTCAGCCACAAAAATTTTCTACCTTAATCTACAAGAAAACTTCTATGTATTTTAAACAATTGTATTAAAATAGAATTTTGGATTGATATTTGTGTTTAAAACCAAACTGATCTATCAATTTTCTGATTTTCATATATCTCTTTTTTTTCTTCAAATTTTACTGTTATATTTTTTGTTTGTGTTATGTGTTGAATATATAAATTACAAATTTGATTAGTAAATATGAATAATTAAGAAATCGAGTCAACTAACTTAATGATTTTTTTTCTATCAACATATTTTGACAAATATACAATTCAAACAAGATAAATATAAATATTAAGTATTATTATTTCAATAAACTAAACTAAATCATATAATTAGTATATGAATAGTAAGTACACCTTGTGTGGAGATAGCTTTGCACTCAGAGGTGGAAGCGGTGTTTTTAGCGATGAAGTCTCTTTTATCCCTTAATCTGTTAGAAGTGGAGATAGCGACATATTGTGCGAATGTACTGAAGATTATGCTGAGACCAGAGGAGTGACTTGCTTTTCGGCTACATCTGAAGAATTTTCTCAGGTTAAAATCTCTTTTCCGCTCTTTATCTCTTCATGTATTTCCGAGATCTCTAAACCATAGAATTGATACTCTCTATAGTGATATTAGAGAGACATTTAATGATTTATGTTGTAATCTTAATTTTTACCTTTGGTAATTCATATATAATTTTGAGTTGACAAAAGAAAAAAGTACATCTTGTGTGATAAAAAAAGTTTGATAACAATATTTTGGCTAAAAGATATTGTCACTACTCACTAGATTTTCTAACTACTTTGGTCTTGTATGTTTGATGGTCGTTGGCGATCGCGATTGCAATCAAAAGTAGTTTGTTTTGTAGTCGTTGGTTCAATGACCAGTTGCAGCAATCAGTTGCTAGCAACCAACGACTGGAATTTTGAGTTGCTAAAAAATTTAGCCATTGGTCGCTAATGACCATCAACAGCCAAATGAACAACACTAGATAGCAAAAAATTAATTAACTATAAAATAATTTTAAAATAAATTTAATTAAATAAAATTTAAATTTAAATTTAAAATAATAATAATAAAATTATATAAATATAATAATTAAAATAAATATTAAATATATATATATAATAAAATAAAATTGATAAATATTGAAAAAGTTAAATTTACAAAATGATTTTAATTTTGTATAAATATATTTTTGATAAATAATATATGAATGTGGTAATATTTGTTATTTAATTTTCATGAAGTTTTTGAATATAGTTTTGCTAAATAAATATTAATATTTTATAATTTAAACTAATATACAGATTTTTTCATTTTTTATAAATATATATAATTTTTAATAAAAATAAAAAGATTTGTTGGTCGATGCGACTGCGAAACAAACAATATATCTACTGTCAAACGAACAAAAATTAAATTTTTGATCACAATCACTGGTCGCAGTCGTTGATTGCAGTCACAAACGAGCATGACCTTTATTTATAAAATCGAATTAAATCAAAATTGTGTCAAACAAAACTAACTTTTAGCACGATAGATGTGTCACCAAACCCAAAAATAAAATAAAAAGTTCGCATCTAAAATTAGCTTTTTGTTTTCTTAGACTATTTCCAATAGTTTACTCTATTTTTCCTCTAAAGAATGGTTTGTTCCAATAATTTACTCTAATAAATATTTTAATTAAATTTTATTTTATTATTTATTATTAAGTTTTTAGATGTTCCTTTGATTTTCAAATCAATATATTTTACTCATTTATACTAAATAGTTAATAACAAGATTAGTAAAATCATAATTAAATTTTAAAAAATTTCATAAATTTTAATAATTTAGTTAGTTTTAGTGAAATAAAAAAAATTAATATATATATATTTTGATCATATAATTTTTTAGATATGAAATAATAATACACTATAAATTAAATGATTATTTTGTAAAAAAAATCATACTCTAAAAATTAGAGGAAGAAATAGAACCTTCCAAATTTAGGAAAAAAAAGTCTTTTAGAACAAGAAATCGAACATTAGAGATATTTTATAGAGTTTGAAATATGATTTGGAGCATTATTTGAGATTCTCTTATAGCAGTAATATTTTGAGTTTCGTTTAGAGTTGTAATATAGTTTTTCTCGTGGCTGGTTTAAAAAAAATTTCTGCTCTTGCATTTCAATTACCTTTTTCCGAATTTTATTTTTGGGAATATTATATTTTTGGCTGGTTTTATGTATCTTATCCTTGTAATTTGGTTGGAAAAGAAAAAAGATAGAACTTTTCAGAATAGATGTGTCACAAAACCAAAAAATAAAATAAAAGATCTGTATCTAAAATTAGTTGACATTGGCCGTTGTGGTCCCTTCTTATTCTCTCTCTCGCTACTAGCAATATAAGAATATCTTCTTTAATTGTCCCTCATCCAATTAATTTGTATATTTTTTTAAATATCTTTGTCTTCATTAATTTATATAATTTGTATGTCCATGTCATGTCAAGGTTACTAAGACAAAGTCTAATGCTAAATTAGTTGATGAATCTCTTACTTCAATTCTATGATTCTCTCACTTGAATCTTTGTTGGTGAATAAGATCATAGGAGAGATTAGTTACCTCCTGGAGAGATTTGAATGCAGAAGGGACCACAACCGCCAATGTCACCGACAAGAGTCAAAAGAGGCGTAATGAATAAACTAACACATTTTCGAACAACAATCCATAACGTTAACATTCACTCACCATCACACATACGCACACACATGCTGTGTCTTCATTATTACCCTCTCTCACGCTCTCTCCTCTTCCTTTAAAACTCCTCTCACCAAACACAGTTGACAAATAGAAACAACTCCAACAAAAAAACATGAACTACATTTTGTTTCTTCTTTTGCTCACTCTTGTCCACTCCACTTTCTCTTCATTAGCTCCTATGGACCGAGCCGCACTCCAATCCATCAGAGACTCTTTAACCGAAATGCCCGGTTCAGCTTTCTTCACCACTTGGGACTTCACAGTCTCTGACCCTTGTTCCTCCTTCTCTGGCCTTACTTGCACATCTCTTGGCAGTGTCTCCACCTTATCTCTTGGCCCTAATCTCTCTGGTTCTCTCTCCCCTTCCCTCTCCAATCTAACTCACTTAACCCAACTCATTCTCTACCCTGGTTCAGTCACTGGTCCTATCCCACCGCGGTTCGATTCTCTCCCACTCCTTCGAGTCATTTCCATTACAAGAAACCGCTTAACCGGTCCTATACCCAATTCTTTCTCATCTCTCTCGAACCTCCACACTCTTGACCTTAGCTATAACCAACTCTCTGGCTCTATCCCTCCTTTTCTTACTACTCTTCCTCGACTCAAAGTCATTGTTTTATCCTCAAACCATTTCTCCAACAACCTTAACCCTGTCTCAAGCCCCTTGTTCCATTTAGACATTAAGATGAACCAAATCTCCGGCGAACTGCCACCTGCATTCCCGATCACGCTCCGGTACTTGTCTCTCTCCGGAAACTCAATGCAAGGCTCAATCAATGCCTTAGAGCCATTGACAGAGCTAACATACATCGATCTCAGCATGAACCAATTCACTGGCGCAATCCCTAACTCACTCTTTGGTCCTGCACTCTCAACAATGTTCGTACAACGAAACAACTTCACATCTATCTCCACCTCCACCGCCACGTCATTGTTACCTGAGGGCTCCATTGTTGATCTGAGCCATAACTCAATCTCCGGAGAGTTACCTCCCGCGCTCGCTGGAGCAGAGGCTCTATTCTTGAACAATAACCGTTTTAGAGGAGACATTCCAGAGGAATACGTCAAGAGCTTAATCAACGGTACAACAAAAACGCTCTTTTTGCAACATAACTACTTCACGAGATTCCCTTGGAACTCTGGTCTTCAACTACCAGACTCTGTTTCGCTCTGTTTGTCCTATAACTGTATGGAGACGGATCCAGTCGTTGGTTTGTCCACGTGTCCGATTGAAGTTGCACCTCTGCTCTCAAGACCTGCCTCACAATGTTCCAGATTCTACAATCACAGCTCCACTGGTTAAAGATCAGATTTTTTGTTTTCTATCAGAAAATTTGCAAAAACTGACAAATTTTTAGAAGCGTTGTCCTACAAAACAAAAACATTTGAAAATTTTAGAAATTGAGCCGTTGTGTGTCTCCTAGTGTTTTCTTAAAATTATCAAAAGTTTCAAAAGGATCTATACAGATTGTGGTCCTCACGTGTAGATTAGACTGTAGTGTTATACGCAATATAATTTATAAATTGGTCATTTTCTCTTTTTATTTGTTTTCAGTTTATTATTGACAAAAATATATGCTATTTTGAGAAAATAATTGGAAAATAAACACACCATTGGTTTTCTATATTTTTCCTTATCTTGAGTTGTCTTTTTTTTTTGAATAAAGGATATAAACTTTTATTCATTTTGTGGTCTGGAGAGCACTCAAAATACTGTTTATATGAAATGACTAAAGATATTTATATCCAAGCTTATTGGATATGGCTGGGTTACAACCTTTTAATAAACCTGGAAAGCCTCATGATTGTTTAAGCCAACTATTAACAACTTAAATTATAATTAAATAGCTGTTTACAGACATACCGACAAAGAACCTCAAGTAATAAAGTAGAATAAAGCTGATTTATCAGAATGTTGAAACGAGTCCAAGTTGACTCCTTTCAGCTTTGATTTTCGTACCAATTATTCTCCCCTTCCCTTCACCAGCTCTCTCGTCTCGTAGATCTAAGAAACAGAGAAAACGAGAATGAGAAAAGGAGTTTTAAATCCAGACAGAAATCGTCAGATTGTGGAACATGAGTTGCAGGAAACTGGGTTTAGTCCAGAATCAGAGAAAGCTACGAACAAGAATGTTGAAGAAGACGAAGATGAAGACGAAGAGGATGAATCTGTGGAGAAGATCTTTGAGAGTAGAGAAGTACCTTCGTGGAAGAAACAATTGACATTGAGGGCTTTTGTTGTGAGCTTTTTTCTAAGCATCTTGTTTAGCTTCATTGTCATGAAGCTTAACCTCACGACGGGGATCATACCATCGATGAACGTCTCCGCTGGTCTTCTGGGTTTCTTCTTTGTCAAGACATGGTCCAAGATGCTCCATAGGTCCGGTCTCTTGAAACAGCCATTTACTCGCCAGGAGAATACTGTTATTCAGACCTGTGTTGTTGCTTCTTCAGGCATTGCCTTCAGCGGTAAAGAAAACTCATCTACACACTGAATCAGAAAAATTGAGTTAGAAAATCAGTTTTCAATCGAATCTTGCCATAGTTTTGCTTGATGTATTTTGTGACATTCTGATTAAAAAGTTCAAATCTTTTGAGTATTTTGTACTCATCAATGACCTGTTTTCTCTCTCTCCTTCTCTTTCTAGTTATGTCACGGTTTTTGTTCATTAATAAATGCATCTACTTTGGCATATACAGGAGGGTTTGGGACATACCTCTTTGGTATGAGTGACCGAATTGCGAACCAATCAGGAGATGCTGCCCGTGGCGTCAAGAACCCTTCATTGGGTTGGATTATCGGTTTCCTCTTTGTTGTCAGCTTTCTTGGCCTCTTCTCGGTTGTTCCGCTGCGTAAGGTTGGTCGCAGATTTTGTTTCCTGCTTCTCTTTTGTGAGTTTACAAGGGACAATGAGTTTATGAGATCTTTCATGTGCCATTTCTGAGTTTTGCAGATAATGGTAGTAGACTTCAAACTAACATACCCAAGTGGCACTGCAACTGCTCATCTTATCAACAGCTTTCACACCCCTCAAGGTGCCAAGCTAGCCAAGTACTAACCTTTCACGCCACTTTTTGCTTATTAGTTTTGAGTTATCTCTGCTACCTTTTGACTCTACGCTGCTCTCTGCTCAGGAAACAAGTGAGGGTGTTGGGGAAATTCTTCTTTATAAGCTTCTTCTGGAGTTTCTTCCAATGGTTCTTTACCGGAGGTGAAGACTGTGGTTTCAACAACTTCCCAACATTTGGACTCAAAGCTTACCAGTATAAGTAAGCTCAATCAACAATAAACTCAATAATTTAGAGCGTTGACTTGAGCCACAACCTGGTTTATTGTGTTGTCAATAATCCAATGTTGGTTCTTTTCTGGTGAGAGTCTGATATACAAACAGGTTCTACTTTGATTTTTCAGCAACATATGTTGGTGTTGGAATGATATGTCCATACATAATAAATATCTCTGTCCTGTTGGGAGGAATCCTCTCTTGGGGGATAATGTGGCCCCTCATTGAAACTAAAAAGGGAGATTGGTTCCCTGCTGATGTCGAACCCAGCAGCATGCATGGTCTCCAAGCTTACAAGGCAAACTAAATTCTCCGTGACATTTTTCGGATAACTCTTTCTAAGAATCCTCCTGCTTCAAGTTATTCTCTCTCCACTGGACTATATTCCTTTTTTTCCCTTTCAGGTGTTTATAGCTGTTGCTATAATCTTAGGAGATGGCTTATACAACTTTTGCAAGGTGCTGAGTCGGACTCTTTCAGGACTATTTGTACAGCTCCGAGGCTCTACTACGTCTATTTCAAGAACCTCCTTCACACTTGAAGAAGACCCTCATGTTTCCCCATTTAGCCCAAAACAATCTTATGATGACCAGCGCCGTACAAGATTCTTCCTGAAAGACCAAATTCCTACTTGGTTTGCTGTTGGAGGATATATCATAATAGCTGCAACATCTACAGCGATACTCCCTCACATGTTCCAGCAGCTGAGATGGTATTACATTCTGGTAATTTATATCTGCGCGCCTGTCTTAGCTTTCTGTAACGCTTATGGAGCTGGACTTACAGATTGGTCCTTGGCTTCAACTTATGGAAAGCTAGCCATATTTACAATTGGAGCTTGGGCTGGCTCTGAGCACGGTGGTATGCTGGCTGGTCTAGCAGCATGTGGTGTCATGATGAACATAGTCTCGACAGCTTCGGATCTGACACAAGACTTTAAGACAGGTTACCTCACGTTATCATCTCCAAAGGCAATGTTCGTTAGCCAAGTGATCGGAACAGCAATGGGTTGTGTGGTATCTCCTTGCGTGTTCTGGCTATTTTACAAGGCGTTTGATGATTTAGGTCTCCCAAACACTGAGTACCCTGCACCGTTTGCTACTGTATATCGAAGTATGGCTAAGCTAGGAGTGGAAGGTGTCTCATCTTTACCTAGAGAATGCCTAGTTCTATGCTATGTCTTCTTCGGTGTTGCCATTCTCATAAACATAGTAAAAGATAGCCTGTGGAACAGATGGGGAAGATTCATTCCTCTTCCCATGGCAATGGCTATACCGTTTTTCTTAGGACCATACTTTGCAATTGACATGTGTGTGGGAAGTTTGATACTTTTTATCTGGGAAAGAATAGATGCAGCCAAGGCTGAAGCTTTTGGGACTGCGGTGGCTTCCGGTTTGATATGCGGAGACGGGATATGGTCTTTGCCAAGCTCAGTGCTTGCTATAGCCGGAGTAAATCCTCCTGTTTGCATGAAGTTTCTCTCTGCTGCAACCAATTCAAAGGTGGATAAGTTCCTGTTAACATCCTCTAAGAAGCAATAAGTTGTGATATCTCACGCAGTAAGTGTAATATGCTAAATTTCTTTGTGTACCATTATGATGGATGATTTTGAAAGTAAACAAGTATACATAGTTCATAGACTTTGGGTGGATTGTTAAAACTTCTGTGAATTAAACAACACATAAGAAAAAGAGTTGTGCATTATATACGAATAAAGCTCAGAAGAGAAAAAGTAAAATAAGTAACTAACCGTTAGCTTGATGGATGGTGATTGTGGCGCCGGAGATCGGAGCGATTAGCACCAGAAAGAGAAGATAAATTGATTCTTCGAGTGATGTTTCTTTCGCATGAGCATCAATGAGCAAATTGGGTTTTTCAAGAGCCTAGGGATTTCAATTTTGTTGTTTTTTGTTTTTCTTAATTAACAAAAATAGAAAGAGAGAAATGAGGTGTCGCAGTGACATATATAAAAGGGTAATAGAAGAAACCATTCTCCTTCGTCTCCCTCTTTTCTCCTTGAAATCCGTTCTTCCTTAAATCCATTTTCGCTCTCTGTTTTACAAACTTTGATTTTTCAATTGCCCCCTTTCTCTCTTTCTCTCTGATTATTTTCATCAGAATGAACGGGAAGGCTTCTGTTTCCAAGGAGCTCAACGCCAAGCATTCCAAGGTCACATTTTTGTTCTATGTCTATATTCGATTTCACCATTGATTCTGCGTCTTTACTTTGCCCAATCACAACCCACATGGTGATTTTTCATTAAGAACTTAGAGATTTTTGTGGGTTATACAGATATTGGAAGCATTATTAAAGCACCTAGACAATCGAGAATGTGCAGATTGTAGATCAAAGTAAGCATGATTACAACGTTTTCTCCTCCTTCTGTCTTCATCTTCATCATCGTGTAATAACATGATAAGAGCTTGTCTTGTTGGATTTATCTATGTTACAGGGCACCAAGATGGGCAAGTGTGAACCTTGGGATATTCATTTGTATGCAATGCTCTGGAATCCATCGTAGCCTCGGCGTTCACATCTCACAGGTCCCTAAATCATCTTTCTCTTTATTTGTTCATGTTGAAATTGAATTACACAAATTAGTGATACTGATTATATTTGAAACAGGTAAGGTCTATAACTTTGGATACATGGCTTCCAGATCAGGTTGCTTTCATGAAATGTAAGCTCCTCTTCTGTATATACTGAACCATATTAGCACCCTATAAGCTTGATCATCTTACTTCAATATACTTCTATCATTTTTACCTCCTAGCTACCGGTAATGCTAAGGCAAATCAGTATTGGGAATCAGAATTGCCTCCTCATTTCGAGAGAAGTTCAAGTGACGCTTTCATCAGAGCCAAGTATAGCTTCTCTCAATGCTGTTAAGTGTTGTTTTCCTGCTTCACTTCTTCATTTGCTACAACATAAATTCGTTTCTGTCTTTGTGTGTCTTAGGTACAATGAGAAGAAATGGATCTCTCCAGGAGGAATTCAACCATCTCCTATAGTTAGCCGGCTAAGCTGCGACGTCAGTCACTTTGTAGATCGCGGATATAATTCTGAAACTCAAAAGAAACCAAGAACACTTTCACTTGATGAAGATATACTTCTTAATCATATTCTTGAAGTAACACCTCCAGAAACAAGGATTCGTGCGGTATAGTATCTCATGGAATTCACTTTCTGTATTTAAACAAATGTTTATATCTTCTTTTGGTTAGAGTATGCGCATTGGATTGGAAATGCCTTTCTCTGTCCTATGGCATGTATCAAAAAAGCTTTTTGAGAAGGATCTTATGAATCTTTATCATTAACCATTCTGCAATGCAGGGTTCGGTAGATATGAAGGAGAATTTATATGTTCGACCTCTACCTCTACCAGTGGAGATAGAAATTAAGAAAGCAAATCAAAAGAAGGAATTTTTCTCCAGTGAATTGAGTCACAATAGAATAACCACCATAGCACCACCATCGAGCTGGGCTACTTTCGACTGTAAGTCCTTGACTCAGGGATTTCTTTTATCTTCTGTGTTTTGATGTCTAAATCTCCTCTCTCTCTCTATTGTGAAATAGGAAGAGAAGAGATCGAAGGAGAAGAAGATGGAGGTTTTGGTAACAAATCATGTGGGCTTTAATTAAAGTGTAACAGGTTGACACACGTGGAATGATGAACTCAAAAGTCAACAATGGAAGTTTTTCTACTTTTTGGTTCTTTTTTCTTAGAAAAGTCCAATTTTGGTTGCTTGTAACTAAATCATTCCAACACAACATGGGAAGAGAGACATGTTTTGAGTATATCTGACAAAAGAAAGCAATACAACTCACCATTGTGTATTATTTTCAATTGCTGGACAAGTAACATCAATCCACTTGCAATGATTTTGATTAATAGTGTCCCTTATCAGTATTTTTGGTTAAGAGATATAAACCAGATATAAAGTTTAGGCCCAAGAAAATCAGTTTTTAGGTCCGTTTGCTTAATTTGGCACAGGTGTATCGAGAGAGGAAGAGTAAGGCAAATATGGAAAGGCCCATTCAATAATGGGCTTTAGGCTAGGCCCAAGAAAGAATCAGAAACGGGATGAGGAAGAGAAACAGAGAATGATGTACTTTGTCTTCAGTGTGACTGTAGACTGAAGAGTGACAGAGATGGCGGCGAACGCTTGTCTGTGGCTGCCGGCGGTGAAGTATGTCCGGCGAGAGGAAGGCGTCCCAAATTCGAAATCGACACAGAGCTAACCCAGGCTCTATCTCACAAAACCTTTATGGATAGTCACAACTCAGGTGTGAAATCGACCCCCTCCTGAAATTTCTATCTATATAGTTTGATATCAAACCGAGAATCAGCTTGGCGGGCAGTAATGAATTTGATGGTTAAAAGTCCGGCGGCAAGACGGCGGTGAGAAAAAAGGTAAAAGGCCGATGCGTAATCTGCCATGGAACGGGAAGAGTCGATTGTTTCAATTGTTGTGGAAAAGGTAATGAATGTAAACTGTGTCTGTTTCCAACTCAGATATTTAAATTTTTGATTTTTTGGTGATATATGATTGAAGGAAGGACTAATTGTGTGGATTTGGAAATGCTTCCAAAAGGAGAATGGCCCAAATGGTAAATACTTTGAATACAAAGATGTTCTTGAAGCTTGTATCTCTGATATTTCGATTCAGCAACTCAACAAGTTTAAGATTTTTTTGGGTGTTTTGGTCACAGGTGCAGAAGCTGTGAAGGGAGTGGATTAGGTGAATGCTCTCGCTGTCTTGGCACGGGAGAGTACAGATACATAATGGGTTTCCGCTTCTTAAACCAACACGATGATGTCGATCCAAAGTTATGATTTTGCTGAAACCCTTATGAATGATACACTTACCAGTTTTTGTATATGTTGAATGATGAATGTTCAAGACTTTAGTAATGTATATGGTTGCTCCTGACTTGTTTATTACATCTGCAGTCTTCATGGTCATCATGAAAAGAAGTCACTGCATCTTGTATCTTTTGAGTCTACCAAAGTCCTTAGAGAAGACAAATGACTTGCAGGTTCTGTTAGTTTATGCATATAGCTCCTTATTGCTTTGTGAAATGGTTTTATCTTGTTTTCGTGTCCAATAGAGTTGCAATTTTTGTGTTTGAAGTATACTTGTTCAGTGTCTATATCCTCGTAACTCTTTGTAGGTTTCAGACGCATCATGAAAAATTATAATATAAAAAAATTTCTGCTAAAAAGTATAAATATTTAAAGAGCTCTTTTTTAACGTTCATCTATTATATTAATTGGAGATCTTTTGACCTTTTTTCGCAAAAATAACCATTCTATTTTGTAAATATGACATCGAATACTCTTTGTTCATGGTCCTTTGATTTTCATTAATGGCAAATTTGTCTATTTCTAGCTTTTACCCAATTCATTAGCTTTTACCCAAATCATTAGTGGATAATCCGATTTGTATTTGAATTTTTCGAATGATTAGACTTAAACATCCTTTTCTTATTCTGATATTACATCAATTGCCTTTCAATTTGTTCATACAATTCCTAATTCATTAATGGTGTTTACGTCTTTCATTATTTTTATCCGACTAATCGATGGATATCCGAATTACAAACGGATATATCTTACTTGATCGATGGATAATCCATTCTTAAGTTCGGATCTTAGAAGTTATTTCCTTATTTTAGCTATTATAAAAATAAATTATACATATTTTAATCAACCAAAACAAGAAAAAAAAATCGACAATTTAATTTAACATATTGTAGTTCAAATACACTATTTTATACTTAAAATAACATCAAATCTTTTTGATATATATCATATCTACGGAATGACTTATCAAGCAAACCCTAATACTAACCCTAATTGTAATCTATATATACCCGATGATTCATTAACCCTCAAATCACTTTTCTTCATTGTTTTCTCTTTTTACTCACAAAGAAATCTAATTCCAACTACAATGGTTTCTTATGATCCTATTGCCGATCTTAGACCATTCAAGACTCAATGGAGAGTTTGTGCTAAAGTAGTCCATACGTGGAAACCTTCGGGTGGTTATGTTGAAAATAACCTCGACATGATTCTAGCCGATGAATCGGTATGTTTTTTGTTATTCGTATTGCATACTTATTTATATATGTTTATATTATTATTATTTTGTTCATATATTTAAATAAATCTACATAATTTTATAAGGATCTCTTATTCATGCAACCACCATAAGAAAGGAACAAGTTCGAAAATTTTTCTGGTGTGAAAAGTGTGGATATGTTTGTTCTAAATTGATTTGGTTATTCTGTTGAAAACAGAGTATAACTAAATTAGTTAAGTCACGTGTATTCAACATTCTGGAAGCAAGTTTCTAAGCTGATATATAACCGACTTAGTCTTCTATATAAGGGGGATAAAGTTAAAAGAATACAAAGAAAGAGAGATAACGATAACACAAAGATCTTAACTTCTCTTTGTTCTTCTTTTCATTGTGAGCTTTGACCTTCATCAAAGAAGTTCTTCAGTGAAGTTGCAGAGTTAAGGCTGAGCCTTTACATCCTCGGAAACTAGAGAGTTGAGGGTGCTATTCGCTCAAGTCCAGAAGGATAATTCTTGGCCTCTGCTTCTCTTCCTCTTCGTCGCTAATCTCTGTTTGTCATTAATCCTCTCTCTTCTTGCTTTCGGGTTCTAACAATCTTGAGCGAATAATGTTTAGAACTTGGTTAAGCGAATAATGTTTGAATCGAGGCATAATGAGAACAAAGAACTCGTAGGCACCAACAGAATGGCTTTCGGTTGTTAAAGATCGAAGGAAGATTCATCTCAGATGGGATATGGCGATTACGGTAAAGAAATATCTATATGCTCTTGCAGATTAAGAGAAAAAGATTGATTCACAGAGAATAAGAGTAAGATTAGACAGAAGATAAAGAAAGCTTATCTTGTTCTGTACCGTCGAAGAATAATTGAAGCAAATCAGGCGAGTATTGATGTGTCTAAGATGGTCTGAGGAATTGCTTTCTATTCAAAGAAATGGAAGATGCACAAGATCTTATTCGGCTCCGACACAAGAATCGTTCTCAATCGGGAAAGCATCAAAGGGTTTCGGCGGAGTCGTCATCTCAACATCGTGTCAGATTCTCGACTACAACAGAGCGTGGCGTCTGATTGGGTCAAAGCCGGGACGCAAAGTAGTCGTCTCCGGGATATCTTTTCTTCTTTGTTATCGAGTATTGGAGGAGTATCACTTCAGATTACAGAAGAAGAAGAACAGGTTCAGTTATGGCATCTAAAGTTTTTTGATCTCCATCTTTAACAAAGTTTCATAGGTGAAACCAAACCGGAAAAAAACGTTGCGGGACATGGAAGATAGAATGGAAAAGCTCGTAGAGATTTTGGAAATTTGTTTACTTGTCGTGATGTTGCAACTGAAAAGATGTTACCAAGAAGACGAAACTACCGCGACAGACAAATGCTGAGAGCCTGAAGCAAGATTGTAAGTTACCACCACATCAAAAGGAAAATTTTCCGGATACATTGTGGGGAGAAGACAATACTTTCAGCTTGCTATATCTTGAATAAGGTACTACATAAAGGTATGACTGAAATACCTTATGAACTGTGGCATAGTCATAAGTCAAATTTGTCTTTTATATAGGTTTAGGCTGTGTTGTAAAAGCTGGTTTACCTAGTTATAAGGAACAAATATTGGAGCTAAGGCTATAGATGTTATCTCTTCATTGATTATGCTAGTAAGAGTGCAGCCTATAGATGATTTATGTCTGATCGTAGTAGAAAATATGATTCGGATGTGTTTAAATCATTGTGTGGAAGTGAAGGTTGTATTCATGGAAATATTTTAGCTCCTCTTAGCCACATAATAATAGTATTGTGGAAAGGAATAGTAGAACACTTAAAGAGCTATTGAGTTATACATTGCTAAGTTCTGGTTATTATAATGAACTCTGGGGCATGTCAAGTTAAACATGCTTGATAAGCCACTAAACGTTGAATTAAGTGTACGAGAGTCAAAAGGTGATCTCTTGGAAACACTTGTTTAAGTGTAAGAGAGTCAAAAAGTGACCTCTTGGAACGCTTGTTTAAGTGCAAGAGAGTCAAAAGGTGACCTCTTGGAAACACTTGTTTAGGAGTAAGAGAGTCAAAAGGTGACCTCTTGAAACACTTGTTTAAGTGTAAGAGAGTCAAGAAGATGACCTCTTTGAAACACTTGATTTAAGTGTAAAAGAGTCAAGTAGGTGACCTCTTTGAAACATTTGTATAAAACATTAGAGAATCAAGAAAAAAAAGGACCTCTTTGATACGTTTGGTAAAGTGATTGGAAGGCTTTTGAAAACTGGACTCTTATCATTTGAATATAGCAGATCCTATAACCAATTCTCTGTGTGGACCTATGGTCCTGGACACTGAAAGAGAAATGGGATTGCAGTTGACTTAAGTCTGGAACAACAAAGTGTATGTTGTGGGATAATACTGCAATGGAAATCTTGAATCAAAATTCATCTTAATTATTGAATGGTTCTTTTGATGAGGTATTTTTAGCTATTCTGATCTCAGTTTCCATATATTACCATTCGATAATATCCAAAAAATATTCTTTCTCTTATCCGAGATTTGATTGGGAAATCTTTCGAATTTCTGGTTAGTATTGATAAGGATAATTTCCAAAATGGTAATGATACATTCAAAGTATCTGACTAACGTAACCGGAATATTTGATCGTACCGATGAAGCTAGCTGCAATCTATCTAAAACCGAAAATAATGTTTTTATCGATATGGTAATGTTATTGTTATATTTGTTTTCGTTTTTGAAATTTTAAGATTGGATTTTTTATATAAATATATTTCTCATTTTTTTTTTTTTGAGATAAACTTTTTCCACATCCTACTAAATTCTTCCCAAGATGTTAGTTCGGTAACTTCGACATCTTCTAAGCGTAAGGAAGATGACATGTCCTCCGATGCATATGATCAATCTTTCTCTTCTTCAAATAAGAGACCATGTGTTGGAATAACTAAGTCTGGAGTTGATGTTGAAGAAACAAAGAAGAGATTGGAATACGAAGATTAACATGTTATTTTATGTGTGTTTTTTTTATAAGTCTATCTTTTAATATGTTCACCGTTTAGAATTTTTACATGCATAATTATTTTTCTTTTTTTATATTTGTTATGCAATTATGGTTATATTACAAAAATTTTCAGTTTAACATGTTTAGTTTGATAAGTTTTTTTTTATATATATTTCGCTTATTCAATAGCTTGAATCTATTTGTTTAAAAAAAAAATTGTGATGACTTTACATGTTACATACATAAAGATAGTGCATGAAATAATAGTTTGGAAGTTCTATACACTAAGTGTTCGTACTATGATTTTGTATAAGTATGGTTCTAAATTAACCCATTGTTTGGCTCATTTTTTTTTGTGTAATCGAGAATTTGTAATTATGACAATTATTTAACAGAAAAAAATACGGTCATTATATTTAGTTAAAGAAACAAAACTATTATATTAGTGGTAGTTAGGGTTACAAAGATAATTGATTACGAACTAAATAAAGATTTATTTCCTGAGTAAAATATTAATTTCTAAACCTAAAAATATATATTGATGTTTATAAGTTATGTTTACTTTATGAATCTCATTACATCACATCTAAATATATAATAGATGCATTTATTTAATAATAAACTTAAATACGTTTAAGTTGGAATTTCAAATTCTGAAACTCTTTATTTTAAAGAATTGTAATCAAATCTTTATAATCTCCAATATTCCATAATAATATTGGGGTATATTTTCCTTATATTATCGTATCTAATATGTTAATTTTTGAAATATTTTATTTTGTTCTATTATATAAATTGAGTCATGAGTGGCTTTAGTATTCATGAAATCTCTTGAGGAGTGCACTTTTTTCAAAAACTTAACACCCTGCATAACTGCATGGAAGATTCGCTGTAAAATCCTTCATTCATGGAGAAAGACTGGAAAAAATATTCAATAATTCGATTAAATTTATTCTTGCTAACGAGACTTTAAGTTTTAGAGTTTTGTATTTTTCGATTGTTTGAGATGTTCGATTAATTATATAGATTTATCTCATGTATATTACTTTTATTTGTTCTAAAGGGTATGAAAATAGTCACAATCTGTGAGTATTTGACAAGAAATTTTGAGAAATCTATTGCTGAGGACTGTTGGATGATAATACAAATTTTTGATGTTATGAAAGACAATAGTCTATAGAAAGCTTCTACCATTCGTTATAAGTAGTCGAAAACATGACTACATTTATATCATGTGATCTTATCGTAGATGATAAATTCATCTCACTACTATCTTACAATGATATTATTGTTGGAGAATATCATTCTGATATTATGTTCGGTAAGTTATTCACACTTCATTGTTTATTTTTGTATTTTTTGTTTATTTATATTTTCTGATAATGTTTGATATTGTTACTGTATATTTGTTTTGTTTTATTCTTATATTTAGTGTTATTGGTCAAATCGTTACTCTTCAGGGAATTAATGGTGTAAAGTATTTTGATCAACTCATAAAAAAGATTGATTTTAAACTTAGGGATCACAAGTAAATGTTTTGAAATTTTATTTGTTATTCAATTGCTTTATAAAGTATTATCTACCAATATGTTTGTAGTGCTGACACTTTAATTATATCTTTTTTAATCGTAGTGATTGTCGGTTGAAATGTTTCTTTTTGGGGTCTATTGCTGAGTTTTTCACTATGTATTGTACTGACTCTGGAGATAGCATTATATACTTTCTCATTCGTTTTGCAAAAATTTATTGGATTGATAACATTATGTTTTTAAACAAATTATGCTAAAAGAAAAAAAAAAACTTTTTACCAATATTTTCTTTTAAATTAAATTTTCTATTTTTACAGATACCCATTGTCTTATCAATGCCTTTGGGAAAACAATTTTGCAAATAAGTCCTTCAAATGTTCTAATCTTATGCTTGAACATTTTCTATGTATATCAATGCTAGCCTATGTATTTCTTTTATCTTTACTTTAGTACGTAGTTTGATGCATTTAATATTTCGAAATTCAATAATAAATTACAAAATTTCATATTTAGTTTGATATGTTATTTTAAAAAACTCATATTTAATGAACTTCGTTAAAGTTTTGGAAAATAAATAATAAATTACAATATTTAATATTTAGTAATATATATTATTTTGACCTAATATATAGTTGAAACATTCGTTTTATTTGATTTTATGACTTTCAACATGTATATTATAATTTGGTTACTCTTAAATTATTTTTGAAATTAACACTTATATTATTCATATAGTTTTTTCGTTTAATAGATCTAAAATATATTTAGTATGTCTAAGTTTTGGGTTTAATATAATAGATATATATTAGTATTATAATCTCAACTACTTGAAAAGAAAAAAATATTTATCACATATCTCTACACCTACCAATATCTCGAGTACGTATGAATTTTAAGTTCTTACCTCAATTCAACTACATGATATTTTTTTGCATAGTATATTTTACCTATAATAAATTCTGTTATGTAACCAGATTTTCCGGACTTTGTTCATATTTTCACCTCAAAAACAATGTTAGTTTCTATTTTTTTATTGCTTACAATCTCTAATCACGTCAAAAAAGAAAACAATATCGTAATCACTAAATAACTATATCGTTTTTTCTAATATTTATTAGATATTCCATAATTTAAATTAACAATATGAATTATCTACATTGTTATTATTCTTTTTAAATATGAAACCCTACACATACGCGTTCATAAATCTATTATATTTATATTCATCCATCCTTTGACTCTCATATCACTTTTTCTTTATAAGCATCTCTATATTCGAAATTTTTCATGGCTTCTTTTGTTCGAGTTTTTGATCTTAAACCATACAATTCAACATCGAAAATTTGTGTGAAAGTTCTACATATGTGGAAACATGTTGGTTATTGCGTAAATAATAACATCGAGATGATTCTAGCTAATGAGTTGGTTCGTTCTTTTTTTGTCATGATATTTGTTTTCTAATTTTATGTTTTTTTAAATTGTTCTAATCTTCTGTTTTGTTATTACAAAATTTCAGGGATCTCTTATTCATGCAACTGTAAGAAAAGATCAAGTTTATAGATTATCTAAATATGTTACCATTGGTCATTAGTTGATCATAGAGAATTTTAACCTAGCTCAAACTGTTGGGAATCACAAACCAACTAAACATCCATTCAAAATATCGATTACAAACAAAACTATGTTTCTCACGGTGTCTTCGGTATCTGATGACATATATTTACATCTTGCTAATTTCGTTGATATTATGCAAGGGCATCTGGATTCAACTTATCTCATTGGTAATATATGTATTATTTGATCTTATATTTGTCGTTGTGATAAATAACATTCTACTTTGCTGATTATTTTTTGGTTGTATAACAGTTTTAATGCATATAATAAATTTTGATTTATTATAGGTATTATTATAAATATTATCATTATTTTTACTATTTTTTTTCAGATGCACTTGGTCAAGTTAATAATGTGGTTGATGTATCAACTCTTATTATCAATAACGTACCCATAAAGAAAATTCAATTCAATCTCATATTTTGTGTTTTATGTTTTATTAAATTTAATTTTATTAGCAATGTCATTGTACCACGTACACTGTGGGGGAAGTATGCTAATACTTTGATTCATGCTATTGAAAATTGTCATGGTAATATGGTTACATGTTTGATTCGATTTGCAAAAATAAAAAAATTCCAAGGTATTAATGTCGTTTTTAATAATTTTGTAATACATATTTTATTTTCAAATTGTTACTAATATGATACATTATATTGATTGGTTTTCCAGGCAAAATCGAGATTACAAATTGTTGTTCTGCCACTCAAATTTTTATAAATCTTCAATTTCACAATGTCAAAGATTTTATTAAAAGGTATATAAAAATACTTATATTATGATATTGATTTCGCTTTGTTTTCCTACTAATATATAGTAGTCTTAATATCGTGCTTATATTTTGTTTGCAGTTTGTCAAAGAATGCTGATTTTCTATCTGTTGAATCATCCGATCAATTTTCAACAATCAATACACATTTTGAGAAACTCTATGTCTCGAAGGTTGATATCGACGAAATTCCTGAAACTGTTTGGAGCCCTTAGAATACACATTCCATATTCTAACTGTTGGTTTTAAATTTGTAATCTTGACTATCAATGTTTTTTTCTTTTGCTATTTTTATCATTTTAAATTTTTTCCGTTTTGTATGTTGGAATTTATAAAGTTTAATGATATTTTATTTAATAGTTATACTCTCTTCTATACAAGCTAACATTCATGGTTCCAACTTTTGTTTTAAAACAACATATTATAAAGTTAGATGATCTAATAATAATGGTAAGCGTTTAAGAGCTTAAAATAATGAATCTTATTGTTATATCTGAATTTTTGTTATACATTTTGATATATGATCATAATTTCCACTATGTAGTATATATTGTTAAACAGTTTTTCAGTTATGTGATTTTCCTTTAATTTTAGTTTGTTGATATTAATCTATACCATTGCATAATTTAGATTGTAACATGCCGATCAAGACGAAAAAACTTAGATTGTAATATTACTAATATATAGATCACATATTTAGATTTTAACATTACTAATTTATATATAACATATTGTTCTTTACATGACTCATTAAACTGATAAAACATTGCAACAAATAAACTGAAAAATATAAGAAAGTT
Organism: Lepidium didymum; assembly: GCA_963920545.1. Lineage (NCBI taxonomy): Eukaryota > Viridiplantae > Streptophyta > Magnoliopsida > Brassicales > Brassicaceae > Lepidium > Lepidium didymum. The sequence goes on along the minus strand of OY986979.1, from coordinate 7,058,899 downwards.
ATATATTAACATTTTAGCATATATGACAAACTCTTTTGGAATACTTATAGATAAAACAATGAAGGCAGACTTTAGTTTGATGACATACATTACATCTTGGAACATCTTTTTCTGGATAGTGAAACATCTGCTCATATAATCCTAACATTCTAGGACCGATATCATATAGTTGTTGACAGAATCGTTCTCCTAATCGAACAATTAAATCAAAACGTTTGATGTCATCCCTTAGTAAGCCCATGGTTCTCTTACCTTCTTCATACTTTTCTGAACATATGGAAAACACCCCAACCGCAAACTTTGCGCATTCAACATGTTCCTCAGTGCTACGCATCAGGCTAATATTGTGATCCTATGGATCAATCTTGATTGTAAGTCTTAGTCCTTCCACGTATTGGGCTGTTATATTACCTGCATCGAAATATCTCTTGAAAAAGGCATGTAGAGATAGTACCTTCATTTGCTTTTGATGTTGTTTTGGTGAATTTTTCTTTGTTCACTTCCTCATACACTACATTTCTGTCAACGCGACCACTTAGTAGGAATGGTCAAAGGTCTCTGAAATCGTGTTTCCCTACTCTTTGGACCACTTCAACTAGAGCATCTTGTCAATTGTTTACCTGTTATGACATAAATAATCAAAACATAATTAACTTAATCTTTGTTACCATAAACTTCTTCATCATAACAATTTGATTAGATATAAAATATAACTTGCATTTATTTATATATATATATATCATTATATAAAAACCATTTCCTATAGGTCCGAATTTTTCTATTTTTTAGTGTCGCATCCAATAGATAAGTCAAGAAAGTCAATTATTTTATTTTCAAATAACAAATTGATTAGCTCAAAGTAAAAATTCTATAAAAAAACAAAACCCTAAATTTTTTGCATGCGGAAACTATTTCAAATTTCTGTTTGATAAAAAGAGATGATTCAACCAAATTTCAAGTTAGGAAACCGACTTCGTGATTTTAAACTTGATCACTTTGTCTTTTTTTTTTACAAATTAAATCAAACAAATTTGGTTTTAAACCTCTTTCGAAATAGACAAAAAAGTTAGATTTTATTTAACCGAAAGCGACAGTTCATAACAACAAGTTAAAGAACAGAGACTTACCGATTTGGTGAGTTCCTACAGTTGTTTTTTTTAACGAAATCCTCTGCTAAAGTACAGACGATGTTTTGTTATTCCTCTTATTAGACACAAACATATATTCTCACAGCTATAAAACATATATTTTCACGAACATTTATTGTCTATTTTTGCCATTTAAAAAAATTTGGTTTTCCTTCAATTTGGTAACTTAAATTTTCAAGCCCATCATCCCAAAGGGCTTAATCCATAACATAAGTTGGAATATTAAAATTCGCTATGTGTTAGTAGATCGTAATGTTAAGTATTTTGGCCCACACAAAAAAAAACAAACAAAATGTTAAGTATGACGTGTCAATCTTTATTTAGGTTTTCCTGCGTTTGGAAAAGAAAAAATAGAGGTTAGTTAGAATAAATGGTTTGTATATACATTGGAATTTATGTATATGTTTAATTTATAAAATAAAAGTTAAATTGCCATAGCTCAAAATTCTTTTGTAGGCTAAATTGTTGTTTGATAAGGCCCAACCAATTATACAAACTTTAAATTGCAATAGCCCAAAATTTTAAAAGCTTTAAATTGATAGTCAAAATATTTATGCATATTCTTCTTCTTAGATTCAATTTGTATTTCAGATTAATTTTATTTTCTGCATTTAGTTTTAATTTAAACCCCACGCGCTAACGCGCAAGTCAACATATATTTTCCAACTAACAAAAAGTATATTTCCTTTAATAAATATTTATGCAAGATAAGGTATCTTATGTTAAACCCTAATTGCAAATCTATACGTACGACATGGTTGAAGTTGCTTCCTATTCTTTTATAGTAGATTATTTAGTTCTTCATACATCTATTATATTGGTTCTATCATGATTTTTCCCGATGATCTCCTATTAATAATATTCTCCTTTTGTGCTTCTTTTTCTCTAACAACTATTTTCAACTTCAGATTAGTGTCGAAGAACTTTAAGGCCATATGTTCAGAACCTCACGTTATCAGACGTTTATCTCTCTCTCGAAGAGTTGCATCCATATTGTTTCGGTCCTCATCAATTCTACAGACGATACAATAAGTTGTGTCAACTTGGGAATCTAGAAGCTTTATACCGGTTAGGAATAATCTGCTACTTTTACGATCAACATAAAGATGAAGGACTAATATTCCTTAGTGGGGCTTCTCGAGGAAATTTTACTAACGCCATATATCTTTATGGTCTTATTCTATTATGTCTCAAAGGTGAACAAAAAACCAACGGTTTTAAAATTTTGTCTTCTTTGATCATGCCCCGAATGTCACAAACTTTAGAGGATCTTGAAAGACATCGGTTTCGAATAGACAGACATCTCAGACCTAATCTATATGGTGTATGTTCATAGTTGGAAAAATTTTACTTTAAAGATAAGTGTAGTTGTGGTGGTCAAACTACTAGATTCGTGATGTTCAACGATTTTTGGCATCGCTACGGAGTTGATAATGACATGAATACATTTTCGATGTATGAGATTTATTTATGGGATCATCAAGTCAAAATGTTAGTACTCGGTTACTTTTGTTTAGAGTATCAATATTTTATTTTATATATATATATATATATATATATTTATTTGCTATTAAGTGGGATAAATTATAGATTTATTTATAATTTATTTATATGTCCTATTTAGTTTTATTTTATTTTAACATGTAACTAAATTGGTATAAAACAATTAGTGAAACATAGGAATATTTACAAAAATCTCTAAACCACATGGTTTAAAAATTGTATAGTTGCCTATTTTAGAATATCACTGTTTCATAACTTATTTAAGTTACCTCTTTAACATTATTTTTTTCTACTTTTAATCTTATTCAATGTCTTCTTCTAAAAAAGTAAACTTCTCGATGAAAGTACTCTCATATCTATATGTGTATAACAATTTAGTTTATACGCGCGGGTCCTCATATAACAAAAAGAAATATTCTAGATATGTAAAACTCCTCAGATATGTAGAACAATGTTTATTATATCTTATTAAAGATTCTAGGTAATCACTTTACGATGATTTGTGGTTTTAAATTATAAAATTGTACCAATATATATATAAAAGATATTGATGCTAGATTATAGGGTTAAAAAAAAACACTAAATAACTTCGCATTTTGTGGTTTTGTATTTCTAATTTATATATTTAGTGATTCGTCTTCGTTATATCTCTCTACAACTTCCAAAACGTTTAGCAAAGTTGGTGAAGATGAAGATGAGACCCTTACATCTCAATATCGACATGTTCAAACAACAACCACCTAATAAAAAATCAAGAACTGAATTTGTTACAAGCTTTTTAGATGAATCAAACGTCTCTGCTGATGGAAATCCTTCTCATCCACACGAACAAACGTACTTAGAGTCTACCTTGACAGAAACTATTATGGATTCACATAATGAAGTTCCTAGGTCTTCTAATAATTCCACTCCATATAAATCTGATTCTGATACTTCTGCCGATGATTTAGAAGAGTTACTTATAACCGAAGACTTGCAACGAAGGTTTGCGTATTTGTCTAGGGTAGAAGAAGTTTTAAAAAGGGAATTTGTTTTATATAAGGCACCTGGATCACAAACAAAAGCAAAACTCAGTGGTATTTTATTAGAATTATTCTTATTATAATTTAAGATTTTGTTATATGGATCAGCTTCGTTGTTATAGATATTATGTATGCACTAATCTTTTATTTTATTTTATTTTACAAATATTTGGTAGAATACATTGATGAAGGTGACCCCGTACACACTTGTACTCATTGTGGTGCTATTTTTTGGTATAATGAAAGGATAAAAAGAATGTAAAGTCTACTAAGAATTCTATATATACCCTTTGCTGTCTACAAAGCCAGGTTAAATTCCCATTCCTTAAGGTTTTCCCAAAACTGCTATATGTCTTGCTGACCAGTGACGATGGCATGAGTCGGCATTTCAGAGATAATATTAGAGCATACAACATGTTATTCTCATTTACTTCTCTTGGAGGAAAAATTATCAATTCTTCTTCTAAAAGTCATGGACCTCAAATGTTTCAATTGCATAAAGAAAATTATCATTAATGGGTAGTTTGAAACCAAAATTTATGCAATTGTACATTGTTGATACAAAGAACGAGGTCGACAACCGCTTTATGCGATAAGGTATATTTCTTATTATAATAGATATTTTTATCACTTTACATGTTGTCTGATTATAGTCCAACCTTTGTAAAAATGTGCAAGTAATCCTATATATTATGGTAATATATATACATATTTTTATAATTTCAGAAATAAACGTAATATATATGTTTCTATTGTAGATTTGTTGTATTTACTAACTTTCAAATAATTTTATAGGAATGGTATTAATGTTATTGAGGCTATTACGAAAATGTTGAACGATTTCAACCCTTACGTTAAACAGTTTCGGTATGCAAGAGACATACTTGAGGGTAATTCTGATAAGACGTTTACAATGAGAATTATAAGTGATCGTAAAGAGGATGGAAAGACATACGAAACTCCTACGGCATCTGAAATAACATCATTGATTCCCGGAGATTTTACTATAGACATGCCTCCACGTGATATTGTTATTCAAGAACAATTTGGTAGATTACAAAGAATAAGTGAGATACATCCTTCTTATCTCACTTTGCAATACCCTTTGGTGTTTATTTGGGGCGAAGATGGCTTTGGGTCTGGTATTGAGAAAGGTGTTGCTCCATATACTAATAAGAAAAAGAATCCATCCATAAGTATGAGGCAGTGGTTTGCATTTCGGATTCAGAAGAGGAAAAATGAGTCACAAGTTTTAATTCGTTCCAGGAGATTGTTTCAACAGTTTTTAGTAGGTGGATATACTATGATTGAGTCAAACAGATTGAGATATATAAAACTCAATCAGATAAGTTTAAGAAGTGATAATTTTGACTCTTTTCAAGAAGCTTCTGCCCTAGGTAAACTCGATCTTCTAGATCAAGGGAAAAAGTTTTATCTGCCACCTTCATTTATTGGAGGTCCTAGGTATATGAGGCAAATTTATTTAGACGCAATGACTGTATGTAAACTCTATGGATTTCATGATCTATTCATCACTTTTACGTGCAATACAAAGTGGCTTGAGATGCAAATATTTTTTGAAGAATGTAATTTGAGTGGTGAAGATAGGCCAGAGATTATTTGCAAAATGTTCAAACTTAAATTTGATGCCCTAATGGATGATTTGACTAATGGACACCTACTTGGGAATACTGTATCATGTAAGTCATTCTTTTCTGGTTATTTTATTGTGTAGTTTAAGAAAAAATTGAACTATACAATACGAAAATATTGATCAATAATATATGAAAATATGTTTTTTTTTTCAATATAAATGAGCTATTCTTTGAAGATAATAGTAAAGTTTAGTCTATATTTTGTAGGCATGTATACTATAGAATTTCAGAAAAGAGGTCTTCCTCATGCTCACATATTAATATGGATGGATCCTGAATGTAAGTTTCCAACCTCTGATGATATAGACAAGATCATATCAGTTGAAATCCCTGATAGATATGAAGACAACGAATTATATTGTGTTGTGAAAGATATGATGATTTATGGTCCGTGTGAGGCTCTGAATTGGAATTCGCCATGTATGGTAGATGGTACATGCTCTAAGTATTACCCTAAACCTCATGTAGAAGTAACGAAAGTTGATAAAGAAGGATTTTTGATATATAAAAGACGTGAGACCGATCATTTTGTTGAGAAGAATGGCTTCAAAAGCGACAATAGGTATGTTATTACATATAATAGGAAGTTGTTACTTTGTTATATGGCTCATATAAATGTTGAGTGGTGTAACCAATCTGGTACGATCAAGTATTTATTGAAATACATAACTAAAGGACAAGATCAAGTAGATGTTGTTGTCGAGAATCAATCAACTAATGATAATGTTTCTAACGATAATCAGAATGAAATCAAAGATTTCTTTGATTACAGGTTAGTTGGATTTTAATTTTAATTTGCTTTAGTTACCAATTATAGTATTACTTTCAGTTTTGTTTTATCGTCGTTAAGTTTTTAACATGACTTTTTTTGAAATACTTTCAAGATATATATTCGCATGTGAAGCATCATGGAGAATTCTAAATTTTCCTATACATAATCGTTCTACTGCTGTCCAAAAGTTATCTTTCCACCTACCAGGAAAACAACTTCTCTTCTTTAAAGAAGATGATCATGTTGAAAACGTACTACCTAGGAAAAATTTGAAGAATTCTATGTTTTTGGCTTGGATGAGATTAATCAGATCATTTCAGTTGATAGGAATCTTACCTATGCAGATATTCCTAATCATTTTACGTGGTGTGCCAAAGATAAAGAATTTCGGCCAAGAAAAAAAAAGATTTCAACTTGGCAGAATTAATTATGTTCCGAAAAAGTTAGAAGAGGGTTACTACTTGAGAGTTCTTCTTAATCATCAAAAAGGTCCACATAGTTTTGGAGAGATCAGAATCGTTGATGGGGTGGAATATGATACTTATAAAAATGCACATTATGCATTAGGATTGTTGGAGGATGACAAGGAGTACGTGGATGATATTATTCGTTGCAATTTATAGGCTTCAGGAAGTTATCTACGACGTCTTTTTGTTATAATGCTCATGTCTGATAGTCTTTCTGAACGAGAAAGAGTTTGGAATGATACTTGACAATTACTTTCTAAAGATATTGAAGGGAATAGAAGATCGTATTTTAATAATAGAGGTTTGTATAATTTTAATAATCGTAATCATTATAGAGTAACTCTTTCAAAAATAATTATGTAGGTCTCAAATTTTCTGATGATGATAAAAAACGATTTACACTTGAACACATTGAGAAAATTCTTAGAAGCAATGGAACCTCTCTATCAACTTTCCTACCATGCCCGATCCACCAATTACATATTTTCATTAAAAAAAATGTGTTGATAGCAAATGAGAAGAATTATGATATTGAGTCTTTGAAAGACCAACATTCTGTCTGGATAGATATGATGACTCTAGAGCAAAAAGATATCTATGATGAGATAACTGATTCGGTCTTTAACAACAAAGGAGGAGTTTATTTCGTATACAGTTTCGGTGGAACTGGTAAATTTTTTTTATGGAAAACACTTTCAACTGGCATTAGGTCTAAAGGATTAATAGTTCTTAATGTTGCATCAAGTGGCATTGCTTCTCTTTTATTAGAAGGTGGTTGCACAACTCACTCTAGGTTTAGAATTCCTATACATGATGACGAGTTTACAATGTGTTCAATGACGCCAGGTTAGTACATAACACTTATTCATATGTTACACGATTTAATATTTTGAAAATATTAGATATATATATATATATATATATATCGATCAACAAATAAAATGTATAATGTGTATCTAAATTATGTATATTTGGCAAGTAATTAACATGTTACCTTAATTGGTTCTAGGTTCGGATATTGCTAATTTGGTAAAAGAGGCGTCGTTAATTATATAGGATGAAGCACCTATGATGAGCAAACGTTGTTTTGAATTGTTAGACAGAAGTTTACGAGATATTATTCATAACGAAGGTAGTAAGCCTTTTGGGGGAAAAGTAGTTGTATTTGGAGGTGATTTCTGGCAAGTATTGCTTGTGGTACCTAACGCTGGAAGGGCTGAAATTGTTATGCCATCTCTTCATTCATCTTACCTATGGGATCATTGCAAGGTCATGAATCTCACAAAAAATATGCGTATTCTTTCTAATGATATATCTCTCAAGGAAGCTTCTGAGATTACAGAGTTTTCTAAGTGGATATTGGATATTGGTAATGGCAAAGTGAACGAACCGAATGATGGTGAGGTGTTGATAGATATTCCTAATGAGTTTCTAATTGCCGATATTCATGATCCAATAAAGGCTATCACTACGGAGATATATGGGAATTCCAATTGTTTACAACAGAAGTATAATCCTACTTTTTTCCAAGAAAGAGCAATTCTATGTCCAAAAATGACGATGTCTATTTAGTCAATGAGAATATGCTAACAAAACTGAACTATAAGTTATTTATATTCTAACCTTAGAGCAATATATTCTAGCTTTCGTGACGATGCCTGACAAATGACAACTGAATTCGAGTAATATATTCTAACATGCGTGACTAATTTTTCTTTTTTTTTTCTTTTTCAAAAATTCATAGGTGAAGAAAGGGTTTATCTTAGCTCATATAGCATTGATCCGTCTGACACAAGTTCTACAAATAATCCAGTTTTGACTGATGATTTCCTTAATAGCATCAAAGTCAGTGGATTACCTAACCATGGTTTACGTCTGAAAGTAGGTTGTCATGTCATGTTACTTTGGAATATAGATCCTACAGGTGGTCTGATGAATGGAACAAGATTGTAGATTACACAATTGTTGGAATTTGTTGTTGAGGCTATAGTTATCACATGTGATAGAGTTGATGATATTGTATTGATCCCAAGATTATTAGTTACACCAATCGATGCAATATAACCTTTCAGAATGCGTAGGAGGCAGTTACCATTATCAATTGCTTTTGCAATGACCGTTAACAAGAGTCAAGGGAAATATTTGTCTAAGGTTGGTATATTTTTACCTCGGCCATGTTTTTCACATGGACAACTCTATGTTGCTCTTTTAAGAGTTACGTCTAAGTCGGGTTTAAAAATTTTGATCGTGGATAAAGATGGAAAACCACAAACTCAAAAAATGAATGTTGTTTTCAAAGAAGTATTCCGGAATCTCAAGTGATCGTCTCTTTAATTATTCATTCTATTCAATCAAGCATGTTTGTGGTTTGTATTTTGCAATTTTCTATTTGTATTGGTAAAAATATATTTATGATTTACTTACCTTAAACTGTTGTCTACATTCATCTATTCTTAAATCTTAATAATCGCGAAAATATTTCAAATTTGTTTTCCAATATATCCCAATAATAAGTCATTGTTTTCAATTTTAATTGTTTGAACTTTTAGAAAAAATCTATTTAGTATCATCCAACTGGATTAAGGTTTTCCTATTTTTTCTTTTTTTGGTAGAAGGATTAGAGTTTCTTATATGATCACATTACTATATAATAAATAACGATAACAAAATACCATAGTTTCAACATTTTCAATTAACTAAAACCATGGCTTTAACTTTCATTAATAATAGAGAGCAATTCACCCTTTTCAAAAACCTAAGACCTTGGAGTACTCTACGGAGGATCTGCTATAAAATCATTAACTCATGGAAACAGTCTGGTAAAAGATATGGTAATAAAACTGTGATGATTCTCGCCAACAAGACTGTAAGTTTTTTTTTTCCAATCCATGTTTGTTTCAAGTATTTTCAGTTCCGACTAATATGGTAGATATATCTCATGAACTCTATTTTTTTTTAAAGGGTATGAAAATAATCGCTTATTGTATGAAGTATCTAAACAGACTTTTTTGAGAAATCTATTGTTACCGATGGAAAATCATTCAAAAATTTTTGGTGTTCGAAGGCATTAGTCAATATAAAGCTTCCAACATTGGTTATAAATTATATTTTTATGGAATGACTACGGTTGTCTCGTGTGATCTTGTTGTAGATGACGAATTCATCTCATTACTATCTTTCGATGATATTATCTCTATAAAATATCATTGCGATGTCTTGGCCGGTATGTTATGGTCACTTGTATGTTTTCTTTCTTATGCAAGTATTATTTTAAGGATTTATTGTAATATTATTTTATCTATTTAATTTATCTTTTATTTAGATGTGCTTAGTCAAGTCGTTAGTGTACAATAAATTAATGACGTAAAATTTCACAGTTAATCAGTTAAGAAGATTGATTTCGAAATTCGAGATCATACGTAATAATTTTAATCCTTAATTTAATATATTCAAAATTTATAATTGAATTATTATATATGATCCTCTTTGTAGTCATATAGATTAATTTCTTTTATATTTTTTTTTGTAGTGATTGTCGTTTGCAATATTTTTTTTGGGGTACTTTTGCTGAGTCCTTCACCAAATGTACGGAATCCATTAATGGCGTTATTTACGTGCTCATCCGTTTTACTAAAATTCAGCATTCGGTTTTTATATTTGTTTAGTTATGAATTTGTAATTTTGTTCAATCTAAATATAATTTTAAATTTTTACAGATACGAGTATGGTTAGCAATGCCTTCGGTGCATCAAAATTTCTCATAAATCCTTCTACGTCTGAAATCGAAGACTTGAAGATGTAACAATATTATTAATTGTCTTTCTTATATGCAATTCACCCTTTTGGTTTCTATCTTATGCATTTTTTTTGTATATTCAGTTTGGCAAATGATGGTTTTTGTCTTATAATATTGAACCTTACGAGTCAAAAAACTTCTCGCGATGATGATATTTGGCTTGAGTGTCCAAGAAAATCTATTTTGGATTTACTTAAATCATCTGAGGTATGTTATCAACATGGAATCCTTTATATAATTATTCGTAATTTAAGATGATTAATTTTCTTTGTTTATTTTTGTTAATGAACTATGATTTCAGGTTGGTAAATATCGTGTAATATGTACTGTTTTGGGACTTGATACAATGAGGCCACACTAGTATTATTTCAGCTGCAATATGTGTGACAACAAAGCAGATCTATGCTATCCACTTGGCGTCATGGATGAATACTTCCCTAAGAAATATGATTCTTTTTGGTGTCGTTCATGCGAAATATTTACACCATTGGTGTCTTCAACGTACACTCACGATTTTTATATTTTCACATCTCATGTATATAAACGTTTTATTTGCTTACATATTGTGTTATTTTTATTTTCTATCCACTAAGTTAAAGCTGAATTTTAAAATAATCAATAATACTGGTGCGATGAAATGTACATTGAATGAAAGTTTTGCAATTCAAGCTATAGGAGAAGGAGGACATGCTCTCTTAGGAGATCGTTCTGGTGAGGTAATGTAGCTAAATTTTTTTTTCGTCTTTTCTATTCTTCATCATAGGTATAATAATCAAGTTATGTCTTGCAACATGTAGATTGAATACCCTGAAACAATGCTTCTACCAATCAACGATTTAGTTAGAAAATTTTTCCAGTTTGGTTTTATTGTGGAAAAGGGTAATAGTAGGGATGGTCGTTATGCATACAATGTGGGAAATATTTGTTCTAACAATAAGCTTGAGCTTTCGCAGATGATATAAGACTATTTCCCCATCTATATCTTCGTCATTTTAACTCTATATGTTTTACAGTATTTCATAGTTTAGTTATTTCTTTATGTATTATTTTAATTTCAATAAAATTTATTTTGTATTTTCATCTATATTTATTTGATTAGCCTATTAAATTTTTCCGTTTTGGTTTCATTTAATCTTAAGTAAACCACTTGAAATTTTGGATGGGCTTGATTGCTTAAAGCCCATTAAACTCAAAATATTAGAGCTCAATTCGAAACTAATTGAATAAGTGGATGGAATCATTTATTATCATAATTTCGAATGAAAACACACAAAAAGATTTGGAAACTGTTGTAAATTTTAAAAATTTGAAATGATTTACAAAATTGAAAAGGCTGACACACTATTGTCTTTTAGTCAACATTAAAGAAGAAATATTATTTATTGTATTGCACCAACTTTACCATTCACTTCTTATCTAATTTTCGCCAACAAACATCTCTCAAAAATGACAAACTCATCAAGAAACAATAGGATTAAATTTCTACAACGCATACCACTACATGCAGATGTTCGAACTTTCATCATGTGTATTCTTCATCCAATCGACGATGATGAGCTGACGGTAAACAATTTTTTTGTATTCCTTTTTAATATACAAAGTAGTGATTATTGCTCTCTTACACTTCGTAAATACTAAAAGTCTCAAACTTAATCGATGATGATGTTAACAAAAATTTCCGAATGTGTTTGTGAGGTCCAGTCAGCGACTAAACGACATAATAACTCTTGAAACCCCAAGTGGGTACACGCGTGATGTTAAGTTGAGTCGGATAGTTGATGATGTTTACTTTGGAAATGGTTGGAATGAGTTTGTAGGAACTTATTCCATAACTGCAGGATATGTACTTTTATTTGAGTACAATGAACATTCGCGTTTTAACGTTGTGATATTTGCTCATGATGTTTGCGAGATCAACTATGTGATTCAATCTGATGAAGAGAGCTCTATCACCGTACTTTAGTGTATAAAAATTTCATAATTTACTTAGAACTTAGTTCTTGATAGATGTAGAATTAAAATATTTATTCTTCTTATTTGGAATAAGATAACTAAAGTGGACTATGGAAGATGGTTGAACCATGGAAGAAGATTACTTGAAGGATGAGTTTTACTGCTTTTAATTTTTTCTATATCTTACTTTGTTTCTACCTCACTCAATAACTCACACGCACTCGTTGTAATAATTGACCGTACCCTTTGAGTATTTCAAAATTAATAGAGTTTTATATTATCGTTCAAGCAATCATGTTTTGTATTTGTATATTTCTTTTCTAAAATTTAAATATTTTCTTTTTAGAAATATAACCAACCATCAGTGTTAGCTTCTTCGTGGTTGGAAATCTCGCCCGTCGTAGATATTACTATCAGTGTTAGCATTTAATTTATAGTAGTTTAGTCTAGGTTTTGCATTTTATTACTGGATTTGGGTGAGATCCAAACCCTCCTTTTATATTATAATCACTCTTTGGTTCCTAAAAGTATTCCTTAGTTTTGGAAACAATGCCTAATTTATTTATTTTGTCAATTTTACTTAATTCGAATGTATCAAGAGCAAATCAGCGTTACTTGTATCAAGAGCAATTAAATTTAGACCAATTAAATTGGTGTCCTTTAGGTACACCATTTCTGACTAAATAAATACCATTAGGTTTAGCAATCCACGATCGTGTTTGAGCACATCGACGATTATAAGCTCCTCTATAAGCTCTCCATATGGTATAATAAAACTCCAATTTCTGACCTTGTCTCAAGTGACATTGCCATACAATTCTATGACGTTCAAGTTCTTCAAAGTCGAATTTGTATGTCTCTTTGAATTTCACATGTTGAACTCCGTTGTGCCAGTTACTAGCAATGAATGAGCAATCAACTGTAAGAGTATTATTCGGACCGAGATCATTTTGAAACTCTAAAGTGTTTAGACGACAACATTTGCCTCCACTAAAACCAAAACACATTACAATAAGTAACGTTAAGAAAATGAGATGATTCATTTTTGGATATGAATCGAAAGACCTCAAAGTGTAAGTATTTATGAGAAATTTTGATGGTAGATAGCTTTATTACTTTTTAAAAGATAATTACTAAATTTAAATAATGGACATTAGAGAATTTGGTTTCGAGAAGTAAGGTGAATCAATAAAAGATAAATAAGGTACCAATAACCATTATGTTACAAACTCACAAATAGAAAATACAAAAATTCAATTTAAGAATAGGAGAAGACAGTTCCCTCTCTCAGTTCATTTGCAATCAACAAAAATCAAGGTAAGACTCTTAAACATGTTGGTCTCTATTTACCTAAACGTTTTTCTCTCATGATCAATTTTACGTGGCAATGTCGAAGGTGAATAAAAAATCATGGCTGAAAATTTTGATCAAAGATAAGAAAAAAAAACCACAAAAGAAAACAAGGAATATTGTGTTCAAAGAGGTTTTTCAACATGTTAGTTAGCTTTATTAATACGTTTGTTATTGTATCATATATATATATATATATATATATATGTTGTATTATATACTTTTAAATGTCTTTAAAACTCTGTTAATTTCTACAGATATTACTTTTGTTTTACTTATATATATATATATATATTTTTTCTAGAATTGTATTTTTTTTTCTTTTTTAACACAACTAATATTATATATGAGGATCCAAAACCCATAATAAAATGGGCATGACAAAGTTACACACATCAAACATAAGGAGCCAAGAAGGTAAAGGCTCTATTATCATACAAAATGAGAGGAGAAGTTCATCAACAAATAGATGATCGACTCTCATAACTAAATAGATTAAATAACCATCTAGGAGATCCTTGTGCCACGTAAGATCTCCAACGATTATCTCTAGTCACACTTTGTGCTATGAGTGTAGATCCTCTTTTGGATCTTGGTTCTGCAATCTCTACTCTAAACCACTCAAGACAAGTGAGTGATCTTTTTAGGAGAACTAATATGTGTTTAAAGTGGGACCAAGCTCTTGGTCGTAACAGAGCTTAATCAGTTATGATGCCTCTGTTGCAAATAGTACATGGTTCACATGGTGTGATGCCATTAATTCAATAGACCATAGCAGGCTCTTACACTTGATATCCATAAGGCTACCAATCTGTGTAAAACAACGACGAGCGTGATGAAGGCTATCGTCTACGAATAGCAAATGATGAATGTGAGGACCATCATTAGAGACAAATATACATGTGATATCTCCTTTAATTTGAGCTTTCACCATCAGATGAGACAAAATACATAAGACAAAGAGGAACGGGGATAGCGAATCCCCTTGTCATAATCCTCTCTCGAGAGTAATGTATCTAAATGCTTTATCGTTGATTAAGACTTCATATGTGACTGTGGATACAGAGAACATTACCCACTTGATCCATTGCCTATGAAAGTCAAGGGCTTCAAGAAGTGTTTCTAGGAAGTTTCATTATACTCTATCGTAAGCTTTTGACATATCAGATTTGATCGCCATTTACTCCTTAGACACTTGGTTGTGTGTTCGTAAGCTATGAACTAGCTCATGTGCACCAATATGTTATTTGTAATTAACCTCTCAGCAACTAGCTCATGTCCAGAAGGATTCTTTTTAGTCTGGTTGACATAATCTTCGACACTACTTTGTAGATTACAGAACAAAGGCTTATTGGCCTAAAATCACTCATGATCATTGACTTCTCCTTCTTTCGGATCAAACAGATGTGTGTATGATTCCACTCAATAGGGAATTTACCAGTCTTAAAGAAGGCTTTTATCTCAGTACACATCATTGGACCAACAATCTGCCAATATTTTTGGTAAAACAAACCAGTCATTTCGCCTGGTCCTGGGGCATTGGTGGCATTGATAGAAAATGTAGCCGATCGAATTTTTGAATATGTAACAGGTTCAATAAGTAGTGAGTTCATGTCTTCTGTTACTCTAGCAGGGAAACCATTAAAGAACTGATTCATGTTTCCTGAATTAGATGATCGGAAAAGCTCTGGGAAGTATTGTGCATCAATAGATCCTTTGAAGGCTTCAGAAAAGTGATCAACACCATCTCGATATGTAAGTTTCTCTAGTGCTTTTCTGGATTAGTTTGCTTTAACCGTCTAGTGGAAGAACTTTGTGTTCGCATCACCACATTTCAGCCACTTCTCACGGCTCTTTTGTTGCCAAAATATATCTTCCTCTCTGTATGCCTTTGCTAAATCAGATTTGATTGAGAATATTTTGCTTAAATCTGGAAAAGATGCTGATTGTTCAGCCTCCAAATCAATTTGGCCTTTGAAAATGTTGTCTTTTGAATTAACTGGATTCCTACTCTTCCATCGACTTAGCTCTTACCTGTAGTAGTTGATTTGTGTTGTTATGCACTTCCTTTCATTAATCTTTGATCTGTTCCACACCTTTTGAATGGCCTCTTTCACTCCATTCTTGTTGATAAGCCTCCTGTCCCAATTTTCTTTGTCTTGGCTGATGGGATCCATAGAGTTTTAGAAGGACTTGCCTATGATCTGACCCTCGTTTGTCAAGGAAATTTTGTGTTGCTTCTGGAAATGCTTGTCTCCACTTTGAGTTACCAAAAACTCTGTTCAATTTACATTGTATCCACATTCCATATCTCATTCCACCCCAACTGAATGGATTACCTATAGTAGGAGGCTCTTTGAAATTACAGATGTTGATCATTTCTGTAAAATCTCGGCATTCACTGTCACTTCTAACCGGACTGCCGAGCTTTTCACATCCATGTATGATGGCATTGAAATCTCCCATCATACACCACTTGTCATCTCTGTTGCTCCCAACCGAAGAATTATTTCCCAAAAGTAGGCTCTGTTTGTTAAATTAGGAGGCCCATGTATACAAGATAAATAGAAAGATATGTTCCCATAAGAAACCAAACCATCCAAAAGATTTTTGTCTACATAGTTAAAGACAATATTAACCGAGTCTTTCCAAAAATCCGTTAATCCCCCACTTCAACCACATGGTTCCACCGTATACACATTATCATACCCAGCTAAACTTGTAGGTCTACTTGTACTTCCCTACTATTCTTTGTCTCCATCAAAAACATGATTTCAGAAAAATGTTCTTTACGTATCTCCTTCAATCTTTGAAATGTCAAGGACTGAGACCGTCTCAATCCTTGAAAATTCCATGACATTAGGCTCATTGATCTTGCGGCAGTCCCCCACTTGGCCCCACCACTGCTTTTGGGCGCTTAGTCAAGCCATACTCTATGTCTTTGTCTTCATCACCTTTCCTCTTAACTCAACCTCCATTCCTTTTTCGTCATCTTGTTTATTAGGCTGCTTTTCATTCTTTCTAGTAGAGCTGGTAAGATACATTCTGTTTTTACATGGCCTCCTCCGAATCACCACTTTTTCACCCACAGGAATGTTCTCTCATGACCCCTGAGAATATGATGTAGAATCAATCACATCAGTTTGATCTCTGGCTACCAGCTGAAATATACTATTCTTCTCCACTACATCTTCCACTTTTCGAGTTTTGCATTTGTATTCCTTTAGTTAAAAGCTTTATCGCGTCTCCCATTAGCTTGTTTTTCATTGGCTCTGTTCCCTGTGTCTCATAGTCATACAAGAGACCTTTGCCTCTGTCAATGTTTGGAAAGAGTTTTGGAGGATCATCTGCATCATGTTCTGTGGCTCTTTGAACTGGGAATTCTGAATACTTAGCTCTTCAATCTGATGCATTCTCCTGTCTCTGTTTAATCAACAGAGGGTAGTGGTCTTTTTCGTGGTTCAGTCTTTGGCAATGGAAACAACGACGTTGTATCCTTTTGTAATTGAATGTAACCTCAACTCTTTCTCCTTTTGAAAGGGTTATGGCCTTTGCTCTACGCAAAGGATTTGCCACATTGAAGAGAACTTTCACACAAACATAATCCTTGATCTCCGGTTTAAGTAGATCAAATGCCACCTCTACAACCGATCCTATTAGCTCACCAATGGCAGTAATAGCAGGGACTCTGTAATGATTGATAGGAAGGTGCCTTATTTGGACCCATATAGGAACGAATTGCAAGTAATCCTCTGGAGGGTTCTCCATCCATTTGTCCATGACTATGGTCCAGCCATTGTGCGATTGTACACCTTTTTCATAAACTTCATCCAAGTCATGTTTATTATCAAAAATAAACTGGAACTTCTCTTTGGTAAGAGCGAAACCTCTGACTCTACCTTGAATCTGCCACTTACGGGGCATGTATAGTATCAGACTAGTCATTCTGACTTCTCGGGTTTAGTATACGCCCTATCAAACTTAGGCTATTCTTCTCACTCGAACAAAATTCGGGTAAGTTCGGCATGTGAAAAGGAACATCTTCCTCTTCTAAGCTCATTTCCATAAGTGCTTTATCCATAGAAAAAGACATGAGAGCCCGAAGAAGTACCTTACAGAGATCTCGGTGGTTCTTGTGACGGAAGTGTAATTACTTGTTGCAGATGAGATTCGAAACTTTTTAGGGATCCAGACGAGAGGTAAAATCTTCAAGGAGTTGAGTACGAAGTAGCAACATCACTTCCGAGGCGGAGAAACCCTAGCTTCACGGTGAAAGAAGAAGATTTGCTCGATTATGATAAGATGATACAGTGTTTTGTCGCTCTGTTTCAGTCGTGACTATTCAAATTCCTATCTTGTGAAAGACAAAGACTCTTTCTCAGAAGGAGGTTCCTAAGCACGAAAGATAGAGTTCTGGTTTTAGTTGCCCCAAAATTTTTTCCCTATGTAGATATGTATAGTTACGTTCTTGTAAAATTTAAGTAAAATAAAAATATAGCATGGTATCAGTGATGCTATTTTTCAACTAAAAGAGTTAGTTTATTTTCCCAAAACTAGAGAACTGGTTTTCAGGAAGCAAAACGTGAAGTCTTGAAAGTTTTTGTTGCCATGGATATTGAACATATATTTCAGAAGAAGAGGAAGCGACTTATACAAAGAAGAACACATTTTGATGAGGAGCCACAAAAAAGTGATGATGCTAACTCCGTTCTAAACTTGGAGAAGGATTTCAGAATTAATTATTTCATCAAAATCGTTAACCAAGCTTTGGTTTCTTTCCATACAAGGTTAGAACAATTTCAAGAGGATGAAGATATTTTTGGATTTTTGTTCAGTCCAGATAAGTTAAATTCGACAAGTGATGATAGTTTGAGGATATCATGTACTAAGCTTGAAAAAAAAATTAAGCACAAAGAAATTTCAGATATTAAAGAGAATGATTTATTTCTGGAAATCAAAGTTTTCAGATTAACTATACCAAAACATTTAAAATATTTGATTTTTAAGAGATTCAAGGATTATTATCCTAATGTATAAGTTGCATATAGGATAATGTTCACCATTCCGATTTCAGTTGTTTCAGCTGAAAGAAGTTTCTCTATTGAAATAAATAAAGTCTTACATACAATCGATTATATCGCATGAACGAGTAAATAGATTGCTATGGTATAGATAGAAAAAGGCATGCTTAAAAATCTTGATTATGCAACTTTGATGAATGATTTTGCAAAGAAAAATACAAAAAGTGTTATTTTACAAAAACATAGTTGTTAACTTGTTATTTTTAAAATTTCTGATACCGTTTTTTTCTTCAACAGATATTTGAATTGTTTTCAATTTTCTACTTTATTGTTTATAAATTTTGAATGAGTCCCCGTAAAATTCAGATACGGCTCTATATTGAAGTAGTATTCTATAATTATTATTCAATAAATTTCTATACTTATATATATATATATATATATATTTATTTATTTATAGTTCTACATTTTTTATTGTTAACAATCAAGTGTTGAAAACCTTAGTTCGTAACATATTGTTTAACTTATATAGATTGAATATTTATAACAGAAATATGTGAACTTATCTGTTTTTTGGTTGAAGCTGAGACTTATTCCACTCGTTTTTCGTAATCTTAACTCAATTTTCTTTAAAGCCATAGCATTAACTTAGGTAATCATGAAATCTTGAATTATTCAATTTTATTTTTTTCAGTATTTTATTATAGTACAGCCAACTTATATATATATATATATATATATATTGTGTATACAACTCTAGCTTTTGTTATTTTATTTTATAAAACTTTGTTAATTTGGTAGATGGTCTGATTTTAAGAAGAGACTAAACTCATCTTACAGATTTATTCAATAGTGAAATAATTTAAAAAATGTTTTCTTAACAATAATATGAATTTTCCAACCTCTCTTAGTTTGGTGGTTGAATGCTCTATCTAATGGTTATGACACTTGGAGTTTGATCATTTTTTGTTACAAGTGAAAGAAAAAAAAAAGATTTTAGGGAGTGAGTCTTAGACTATGGATAGAAGTTTGTTGATCCAATTGTATAAATTTTGAACCCTTAAATAATTTTTAACATAGATGTATTAAAAATTGTGTATTTCAAAATATAATACTTGCCAATAAATAGTACGAATTAGATGAAAAGTTTTGTTAGACCATCTCTAATTGTCCTCTAATTCTCACTCCAAACTCTATATTTTGAGGAAATGTGTCTATCATAGTGCTATATTTCTTGTTGTAAAAATAAAGATCTTAATAATTTACTCCAAATTTAGAAGACTCTATTTATTTATCTATTTTTTAGAGTATTACTTTTTCTTTAAAAAATAGTCATTTAGTTTCTAATGTATTATTATACAATATACAAAATTTTAATATCAATATTATTAAAACTAACTAAATTATTAAAATTCTATGAAATATTATGATCAACTAACTACATGTATAATTTTGCATAACATGATAACTAAATATGAAAGTGATCTTGATCCACCAATGAAGTCGAAAGAGAAGCTCCATCATTGAAAGACAAAATAACAAAAGATAAAAATACTCAATTTCAAGAGTGTTTATCGATATAGACAAACCAAAGACAAAAAACTTATTTTTCACTTCAAAATGCATTAGCTGATAAAAACTTTATTTTTTTCTGTTAACAGTATGTTCATTTTTTTCGTCAAATGGATATTAAAAAAGTTTCATAATGTTTAATAAAATGGAAGAATAAAAAGTCTTAATAAAAATATTACTGTAAAATACAGTTATAACTAATTTAACCATATGAAATATAGTTAAAATAATAATTAGCTTTAATATATATATATATTTTTAATAAAAATACAAGATTTGGTGTTGTAAATTACAATTATAACAAACAAACATTAACAAGATGAAATAAGATTGTATTTATAAGAATAACTTTTGGTTTTTGGAAAAATTCTTGTCTTTAAAATTTCATATAATGAATGAGAACCATTGTTGTTTTTGTAATTGATTAAAGAATATCAGGATTATATACTATTTAAAATTATTCATTTGATGATAGACACTTTTAAATAGTCCATTGAATAAAAAATCTATATAGTAGATAGCCATATTACTTAAGAATGATTCTTCATATCATGATCTAGTATTGCTAATGTAAATTTTGTTTCAAGCAACCCATATAATCTGCTTTCAAATAATGAACATTATTCTATATATAATTTCATAAAAAACACTATAAGATAATTTATTTTTGGAAAGGAAAATATTATGAATTTTTTTAACTTTTAATATATATGTATATATATTTATGAAAATTCAGCATTGAAATTATCACTCTAGATATATTTGGTTAAATTGATGATTTTGAAAGATTAGAATAACGTCACTCAACAAAACTCAATTCTGAATTCATCAAAAATAAAAGAATAGAATAACAATACTAAGTAAAATAACATTTTAGATTCGACAAAATAAATTGTGAAAATAGTTTTCAAAAGTGAATATAAATAGGTTCCAAAAAGTACAATTGAAAAAATGTTATGAAAAGTTACAACTGTATATTACATCTGTATAATAAAAATACATAATAAAAAATTAATAATGAATAGTCACAATCATAAAAAATAAAACCATAATAATTTTGATTATATATAATATATTTTATCTATACATGAAAAGATATGACTAAATATACACAACCGTACATGATTATTATTATTATATAGATTATAAAACTACAAGGCTATGTTAAGTGTTAACATCTTTAATTATTTTTCTTTTCTTCTACATTTTATTTGTTTGGTATTATTCTTTTTTGTTTTTCTTTCGTCAATTATCTCATAGATATTTAAAACTTTAAAATTTTTATTTTTATATGATTAATTTTAAACGGTACTCTTTTAGAACTATACTATATAATAATATGGTATAATAATTATTAAGTGAATTTTATTAACCAAATTAAACTAAATCAACATAAAACCAAACTAAACCGATTTAAAACAAAAAATAAACTAATCCGAACTAAAATCAAACAGTACTAAGTTTGGTTGAATTTGATTAGAGTTTTTACGTAACCAAAATAATCAAACCGAATCGAAACCAAATCATACATAAAATTTAATCGAAATGCTCACCCCTACTTTCTAGGCCTACGATTTCGGGTATTATTGGTCGGGTCGTATCGGTTATTACGGGTATCAGATATTTATATAATATTTAAATGTAACCAAAATTAACCAAAGTAGAAGCTAATTCGGATCGGTTCGGTTATTGGGTAATTCGAACCAAAAATGTTGATTCCGAACTAACCTAATTTTTCTGGTTATGAAGTACAAAACTAAATAAAAACAAACCAAAATAAACGATTCAACAAATCTCTTACCAAATTACCCGATTTTCTAATAAATACTTGAACTGATTTGTCCAAATCTCGATTCGGTTCGGGTTTTAATCCCCAACCTACTACTTTCCATGAATAAAAGAATAACACAAATGGAATTCAAAATAAAAAACACAAAGGAGAGAAGAAGTCATTAGTCCTTGCGACAATGAATGAAAAAGAAAATTGAGTCTCGGCCAACATGTCTTGTTTGGTTTTTCAGAGAAAAGTTTTTGTAAGTCACACATAATAAATAGTACACGTGCTTGGTTTGACAAAAAAAAAAGAAATAGTACACGTGCTTGATGGGTTACAATTAAAAGAGACTGACTTTAAGGTTACTTAGTACACGTGCTTGATGGGTTACAATTAAAAGACTCTGACTTTAAGGTTACTTGTTAGTTACTTGTTAGTACATAACAAAAGATTTTGTTAGTTACTAGTTAGTCATCGTCTTCTTCCTTCATTTCTTCTTCCCAAATTATAAAAAGCTCTCAAACTCTCTGCTTCAAGGCCTCAGATTTTCCAATTTTTCCCCAGATTCTTTGTTTCTAGGGTCTTTTCTAAGTCTTCCTCTGGGCGAAAACTTGGGTCTTGGAATGGCTTCTCGCAACGAAAACGAAGACATTCCCATGCTTCCAATCACAGACTCATCATCTCGTTCTAGAGCTCTCACTTCCAGGACTCGTAGCGTTTCTCTCTCAAACCCTACTTCCTTTTTGGACGATAACTCGAGTGTAAATTTAGGCTACACAGGTCCTCTTCGAACTCCGAGACGACCTCCTTCAGTTCAAATGAGTGGTTCTCTTTCCTCCACTCGCAAACCGGAACCTCTCTTTCTTCCTCATCCTTCTACTTCTTCGTCTGTAAATAGATACTTACCTGGGATTATGAATCCCCATGCCAAAGTAGTTCAAAGCTGGGCTAAATTCTTTGCCCTTTCTTGCGTATTAGCTATTTTTATAGATCCTCTCTTTTTCTTCCTCATCAGAGTCAAACAGGTATGTTTTTACTTAGATAATATATATATCTTTTTGCTTCTCCTGTGTTGTTATCTTGCCTTTACACCACCTTTTTGACCATCTTTCTTACTGCAGCAAAACAACTGCATTATGATTGATTGGCCGCTGACTGAAGCATTTATAGTTGTTAGAAGTGTAACAGATGTTATATTCTTAATGCACATTTTACTTCAGGTTTGCTTCCATTTCCCCAACTCTTACAAAAAAAAGAAAGTTGTTGGCTTTAAGGCTCCTTCTTTCATATTTGCTGCAGTTCCGATTGGCTTATGTAGCTCCTGAGTCTACGGTAGTTGGTGCTGGCCAGTTAGTTAGTCATCCGAAAAAGATAGCCTTCCATTACTTCCGAGGAAAGTTTTTCCTTGATCTGTTCAGAGTGATACCACTTCTGCAGGTATTGTAATGTTAGAGCTACAATTGGTTTTAAGTAATGGTAATCAGAAGGTGTTGATTTACCTCATACATTTCCTTGTTCTCTATTGTTTACAGATATTAATAATATGGATAATACCAGCACTGTTGGGCGTATCTAGGACAAGCACTGCTAAAAACCTTTTACGTGCTGCAGTTCTTCTCCAGTACATTCCAAAGTTATATAGACTTCTACCATTTGTTGCTGGACAAACACCTACCGGATTCATATTTGAGTCAGCTTGGGCT
Organism: Lepidium didymum; assembly: GCA_963920545.1. Taxonomy (NCBI): domain Eukaryota; kingdom Viridiplantae; phylum Streptophyta; class Magnoliopsida; order Brassicales; family Brassicaceae; genus Lepidium; species Lepidium didymum. The sequence goes on along the minus strand of OY986979.1, from coordinate 7,035,163 downwards.
AACTTTGTTATCAAGCTTCTCATCTTCATGCTTGCTGGACATGTTGTTGGCTCTTGCTGGTATCTTTTTGGTCTGCAGGTATGGCAAAGTCTGAAAACTTATATATCATTCACTTTAACCTAATGTCCTTTCATCTTGCTGGCTGCCTATGCTTACAAATACTTATCTTTCCCTGATCAAGAGAAGATGTCTATATTTAAAGTGATTTGTATTGATTTTTCTCATTGTCTGTTTCTCTTTTTCATTTGTTTTCAGAGAGTTTATCAATGCCTTCGAAATGCTTGCGGTAATCTTGAGTATCAATGTGAAGTTCTTATAGATTGTATTCATTTAGACGACAATAATCCAGTACAAGCTGCTTGGAGAGATAATGCAAATGCCAATTAATGCTTGTTTCAAAGAAGATAGATTCCCTTATGGAATCTACTTAAAGGCAGTCAATCTTGCCAATCATACTAGTGTCTTCACAAGATACAGTTACTCTTTGTTCTGGGGTTTCCAGGTAATTGGTTTTATCAGTTTTTTTTTGTAGCAAACTAAATGACAGTTAATTGTTAATTCGAACAACAATCGCTCAACTACTTTGCATTTACTGGCATTTCTTTTCATAATTCCCAAAGCAAATCAGTACTCTTGCTGGAAACCAAGTCCCAAGCTACTATCTAGGGGAGGTCTTCTTTACTATGGGTATCATCGGCATGGGGCTTTTGCTTTTTGCGCTACTCATTGGTAATATGCAAAATTTCCTTTAAGCTCTCGGTAAAAGGTAAAAATTCCTATCATAACATAGATGTTTCAAGACATAATGGATGGTGTCTAAATCATCAAGTACTCCGGTGCTTGTGCTTTATGGATCTCAGAAGTTTTGAAATGACACTAAGACGGCGTGATGTTGAGCAATGGATGAGCCATCGACGGTTGCCAGAAGAAATAAGAAAGTATGTGGACTATGCCTATTAAACTTTGCTTCTCAGTTGAATATTCTTTTCTGAAGAGTTGCATGGGTCTCAGGCCTGTAGTAGATCATTATAAAACTAACCGTATAGTTTTTGGTCAACATTTTCAGGAGGGTTCGAAAGGCTGAGCGGTTCAACTGGGCTGCTACTAGAGGCGTTAATGAAGAATTGCTCTTTGAGAATATGCCAGATGACCTTCAAAGAGATATAAGACGACACCTCTTCGAATTTATCAAGAAGGTAAACATCAGAGTCCATATTCCCTCAGCATTCCTCTCTCTCTCTTGAAACTGATGTGTGCTTAGATACCAATCACATAGTTTTTCCAAGGGCTGCTGAAACTCGAAGTAATAGTTATGGATTACAGATTAGCCATTGCAAGCATATGGATTAAGGGGGGAGATTATTGAAATGTTTAATGGCTTTGCAGGTGAGATTATTTTCGTTGATGGATGAATCAATCTTAGATGCCATCCGTGAGAGGCTGAAACAGAGAACATACATAGTGAGTAGCACAGTGCTGCACCCCGGAGGTCTACTTGAGAAAATGCTATTTATAGTGAGAGGTGAGATGGAAAGCATTGGAGAAGATGGTTCTGTTCTGCCATTATCGGAAGGCGAAGTTTGTGGTGAAGAACTTCTCACTTGGTGCCTCGAACGCTCTTCGGTAGACCCTGGTACATCCCTTTTCACTCTGCATGTTCATTAACTCTGAATATCATTGGACATAAACTTGAAACATAGATCGACTATTTTAAAAGAACAATTAAGATGGGCGTAGAACTGTAATATGTTTTGAAATTTTCAGATAGGACAAAGTCAAAGATGCCATCAAAAGGATTGATTAGCAACAGAAATGTTAGGTGCGTGACAAACGTGGAGGCGTTTTCACTGAGTGTATCAGATCTTGAAGACGTAACGAGCTTATTCCCAAGATTCTTTAGGAGCCCTAGAGTCCAAAGAGCCATAAGGTACGAGTCTCCATATTGGAGGCTACGAGTTGCTAGGCAGATTCAGATGGCTTGGAGATACCGAATGAGACGCCTTTAGAAATTATACACCTCTCAGTCTGGTATTCTTCATTCTTGATGAATTGATGATGATAAATATATAAGTTTGGTGGTTGTTACTATATTATAAAATAGCTCAATACTATGGGGGTATATTGGAGCGTAGAAATCTATGTAATATCTTTAATCAAAATTAATATTGGTACTACTATTTTCTTATTTGAAAATCACTTCTTATTGGTTTTCTAATTCGTAAAACATAACTAAAATCATATTATTCAACATTCACGATTTGAGTATGAATTTAGTTTGAAATCAACTTTAAATTAATAAAAACAGAACCAAAAGATAAAAACATAGAACAAGAAATGGAAAGACAATAAAATAATCTTACAAAGCAGATTGTAAATCACAAAATACAGAAAGTTTTTGATACAAACTCTATATCCACAACAATCTCTTCTTCAGATTCAAAGTCATAGAGATCCCTAACCATTGGATTTTGGGTAGGAAGCACAAAAGTAATACCATTATCTGGATCTGCTACATGTTCTACCAGCCAATCTTCAACTGTCTCTTCGTTATCTTCATCGAAAATCACATCAACATTTTTTTCGGCTTGTTAAACAGTTTTGCGTTAAATTGAATATACACTAGATTGTCTACTCGATTGACACCTACCATGTTTCTTGTTTTTATTGTGAATCTGCAATGAAAGATTTGTAATTTATGAAATAGCAAAATAGAGAACAAAAATCAGAGAAATATTAGACTAACCCCCTCAAAGCTACTCCAATTTGTTTTACATCCCGAAGAACTAGAAGTCAAAGCAAATATTCTAGTTGATTTGTGTTAGGATTTTTAGGTTGTAGAAAATAAATCATATTATTAAAATATATATTTTTGGTTTAATTTTAGACAAACGAAATTTTAGTAGAAATAAAAATAAATATTTAGTTTTGATTAAATTATCATATTTTTAATTAATTTAACATATACATATATATTTAATAAAAAGTTATTTTTATGATAGTTTTGGTTTAAATGTTTATGGTTTAGATAATTTGACAACAAAAGAAATTTCCGAACACAATAATACTTTTTTGCCGCCAACTAGTTTTTGCTCGGGAGAGACGCCGGAGACTTCCCCAGCTCCGATGTCGCCATCTGCTCCTGTTATGTACTTAGGATTTGTTGCTTTTGTGAATACTAGTGGGTGGAGGGGTATTCGATCGGTTTTAAATCTCGTTTCCTCCTCTTGTGTATATATATGGAATATAGTGAGATTCAAACACACCACCTAATATTTAGGTAAATCAAGGGCAAGTCAATTAGGCAACCTATTTCTTGGCTAATATATATAATTTATTACAATTTATTTGATAAGATATAGGAAGTATTCATATTTGATTTACGAAAAATATGAATTTTTTAAATAATAGGATATAGGTAGTTTCTTCATGGGCATAAAACTCCATACGCAAAACCAAAAGTCTATGGGAGAAAGCTGCCTGAAATCACCAGAGTTCTCGCTGCTATTAACGTCTTCGGGTTGAAGTTGCATCAGAGGTTGAAGTCTTGTGAAGCTTCGATCTATGGCCTCGCCGCTCTGTTCGTCTCGTGAAGGAAGTTTTGCTAGAGTTGTCAACGGATCCGAGTCTCTGCAAATCTGCTTTACTCTCTCATCTCCTTTTCTTCTCCATTTCTGTTCAAACCCATTGCTTCTACCTTTCTTCTATTTTGTAAAAGATTCTCACTGGTATGGTGTCGAATATCCCGAATTACTCTCTATACCAAAAAAATGGCTTATAAATCTTAATTACCATTAGTTCAATATTTCCCACGAAGCAGCCGACAATCAAATGACAATCTTTTTTTATTAAAGGTTGAAACCCGGTTAATTAATCCGGTTTGGTATTACGTACCGTGCTAACTTAGTGATGGAATCTAAAAGTCGTCGCTAATAACAAATTTTGTTTTACAAACTACAAAGATTGAAATCGTTGGTTACGTCATTGTGTTACATCATTATTCATCACCTAAGGAGGGATATTCTAACAAGACGTACGACCATATACAAATGCATGCATGCATGCATCCATATATATATATATATTTGTATATAAAATTAAACTAAAAATATTAGGAAAAGATACAACGTACAAATTAAATAAATAATGGTACAAATTGTTTATTTTGTTAAAGAGTGAAGAACATTAACAAGTTTTAAAGTTATGTTTAAAAATTATATCATATTTAGCAATAGACAAAGATGTCTTTATCATGAAAGTTAATATTAAAAATATATCTTTTTAAAAAATTCATTATATAAAAGTTTTCATTTCTAAAAAAATAATATGACAAATTTTAGTATAATTTTCATGAAATATAAGAAAAAAATTTCAAAAATTAGAAAAATAACTACTTTGTGGTTTATTTTTTCGTGAAAAGACACAAAATAAATAAATAAAACTAAAATTTAACTGTAAAAAAGAAGAAAATAAGTATTAGTTTACAATTGGTAAAGATAATTTGTAAAGGAAGTTAATACTAAAAACGTGTCTTTTCAATTGTTTTTTAAATATAAATTTTCTAGTAACATATAAAATATGTTATTATTTTCCTTATTTATTCTTGTTAGAATAACTTCCATAAATTAAAAGAACAAAAGATTATTATTCTAAATAATTATGTGAAAAATACAAAACCAATAAAACAACATGCAACAAAAGTTAAAATAAAGCAATAATTTAGTTATGAAAAGAAAGTCAACTAGTTTAAAAAATTAAAATTATATAATAGATTTTTTTGTCACACTTATATAATTATTAGAAAAAATAAAGTTTGAAAAATGGAATTTCTTGGTTCATTTTTTTGTAAATGTTTCTAGATAAAAGTTTTAATATGTTAAAATGGAATTAAGATAGTTTTAATTTTTTGAAATGGAATTAATATATTATTTTGAAAATCAAATCACAAAAAGAAGTTACAATAAAAAACACAATTATAAAAGACATTTTTTGTTTTTTGGTTTTGGTCAAACAAACTGTTGCTAATAAATTAAACGTTTGAGACTACAACACCAAAGGAATTAAAATGCTCAAAACATATATGAACATAATACATCCTTAAATATAAAATTAAAAAATCCATGCGGAAATACTCAAAACACAACAAAAAGGTTTGGATATATTGTGAAAATCCATTCAAGAATCTTAAAAATTTACAGTGAAAAAAGCACAACCATAGAAAAAATGATATTTTTCAAATGTAGCTTCCAACAAAAGAGAAATGAAATTGATATTTGTTGTTTTTTTATGAAAAAAATTACAAAAGAGAAGCTGAAATGAAAAGATACAATTATAGAAGACCTCTGAGACACAGTGAAAAAACACAACCATAGAAAAAAAAAAAAAATTCAAATGTAACTTCTGACAAAAGAAAAGTTGTACCTTTTAAAATTAAACCTAATAAATAATAAGAGATAAAAAGAAATCATTTTCATTTTCAAAGATCAAGTAATCACCATGTACGTAGTGGATAAATCTGTTAGAAGTTAGGATTTAATTTTAAATTCGAAAACACCAAATAAAACCATCGGTTTGAAATCAACTTCAAATTAACAAAAACAGAACCAAAGATAAAAACAGAGAACAAGAAGGGGAAAGACAATAAAATAATCTTACAAAGCAGATTGTAAGTCACAAAATACAGAATGTTTTTGATACTCATCAGGTTCAAACTCTATGTCCACAACAACCTCTTCTTCAGATTCAAAGTCATAGAGATCCCTTACCCTTGGAGTTTGGGTAGGAAGCAGAAAATTAATACCATTATCTGGATCTGCTACATGTTCTACCAGCCAATCTTCAACTGTCTCCTCATTATCCTCATCGAAAATCACATCAGAAAAAAAAATTCGAATTTTTTGTGCTTGTTAAACAGTTTTGCGTTAAATTGAACATACACTAGACTGTCTATTCGATTGACACCTAGCATGTTTGTTGTTTTTATTGTGAATATGGAAAGAAAGATTTGTAATTTATGAAATACCAAAGTAGAGAACAAAAACCAGAGAAATATTAGTCTAACCCCGTCAAAGGTACTCCAATTTCTTTCACATCCCGAAGAGCTAGAAGTCAAAGCAAGGATCCTTATTGCTAATTTTTGCAAAGTTGGTACACCACATCCGTAGGTTGACCGCCAATTCCCTAAAATCAAACAAGTGATAAACATATGACTAATGAAAGATAAATGATCAAATAAATACAAGTAAAGTAAGAAGACAAACCTGGATCGACCTTGTCATCTTTCCTTTCAAGTCTTTTATTGCTAAGTTTCTACAAAAGTCACCATATTTGTTTTTGTAGAGACTAAGTTCATTATTCATAAGATATGACTAACTTATTAAAATATATAAACAGAAAATATACCTTAATATCAAAATTATTAAAACATATAGTTCACATATATTATGTGTTATATTAAACATAAATATACTTTATTTACAACTAATAATATATTTTATACTATTATATAACGCTTAAATTGCAATGTTGTACAAATTCAAAATTGTTGTCCTAAAAATATTATGGCTTAAAGTGTAATTTTGTACATATTCCAAAGTCGTTATATATCCTAAAAAAATTATCTTTTAATAGTATATATACTTTAAATTCTACTCCGATACTGTTATTTTGTCTTGGATTTGTAAACTCCACTTTATGATTTTAAAATCATAAAATTTAACATAAAATTTTAAATATTATCAAAATTTCTAAATCCACTAAAATAAAACCTCTAACAAAACCCCTAAACTTGAATTCATTATTTTTTCGTAAAAATATGAAAATATTGTAATTTCTTGAATAAAATTATTTTTCTATAAAAATTTCCTTCTTTATAGTATTGAAATTATATATATAAAGCATAGTAGATGTCTCTCAACCTAACACATCAACATTTTAGAGAATTGTAGAGTTAAATCATCAAATAGAATTTTAATTCAAAGAAACATTCAAAATAAAATATTAATAGTTTAATACACATCAAACTATCTTAGAAGAAGCCACATCATCTTTAGTTGTTAAAATGACTATTTGGTTAAGGAGTTGGTTTTTGGTTTGGTTTTCGGTTTAGTTTTAAAAATTTCATGTTTTATTTATTTTAAAAATATTTGTTCACGAGATCAAGTAATAATACACTATGCCTTGAGTTCAATATTTAGATTCTACAAAATAAATATTATTCGGGAATAAATTATATTCTGGTATGCTGTTTTGAAACAAAAGAAAAGAAAGTAAATTTAGTTAAATATATGTTTTAATGTATCTAGCTAGATAGATATTTTATTTAAAAGAATTTTTTGATCCGTTTTAGTTATTTGGTTATGGATTACACAGTTTGGGTTTAGTTTGGTTTGCTAGTTTATGAAATTTTATTCAATTTTATGGATTTGAAGTTTTTAGATTTTAAAAATATATCTTATTTAAGAAAAAATTATAATTTTATTTGATTTGTGTTAGGATTTTTAGGTTGTAGAAAATAAATCATATTGTTAAAATATATATTTTTGGTTTAATTTTAGACAAACAATATTTTAGTAGAAATAAAAATAAATATTCAGTTTTGATTAAATTATCATATTTTTAATTAATTTAACATGTACATATATTTAATAAAAAGTTATTTTTATGATAGTTTTGGTTTAAGTGTTTATGGTTTAGATAATTTGACAACAAAAGAAAATTCTGAACACTAGTTTAGAGTTTTAATTTTTCTTATGAAAAGTCTATAATACTTTTCTGCCGCCAACTAGTTTTTGCTCGGGAGAAACGCCAGAGACTCTCTCAGTTCCGACATTGTCATCTGCTCCTCTTATGTACTTAGGATTTGTTGTTTTTGTGAAGTCTAATGGGTGGAGAGGGTATTCTACAGTTTTAAATCTCGTCTCCTCCTCTTATGTATATATATGGAGTATAGTATGATTCAAACACACCACCTAATATTTAGGTAAATCAAGGGCAAGTCAACTAGGCCACCTAATTTTTGGCTATATATATAGTTTATTATGATTTGTTTGATAAGATATAGGAAGTATTCATATTTGATTTACAAAAAATATGAACTTTTTAAATAATTGGATATAGCTAATTTTTTCGTGGGCATAAAACTCGATAGGCGAAACCAAAAGAGTATGGGAGAAGGCTGCCTGAATTCACCAAAATTCTCGCGGCTATTAACGTCTTCGGGTTGAAGTTGCATCAGAGGTTGAGGTCGTGTGCAGCTTCGATCTATGGCCTAGCCGCTCTGTTCATCTCGTGAAGGAAGTTTTGCCGGAGTTGTCACCGGATCCAAGTCTCCTTTGAGATTCGATGTCTTCTTTGGCTTTCTTTTGTGAATTTGTCAGTGGCTTTATTCTTTATCGGAGGTATCCTCGATCTCTTCTCCTTTGGCCGGCTTAGATTAGTTTAATGGTTCTTATGTTTAATATAGTTTTAGTTGAAGATCTTCTTTTAACGTGGTTAGATCAATAGTTTCTTTCTTGATTTGGCATAGAACAACGGTCATCTTGTACTTATACTTGCTGGTTCGTATTTTGCTTCTTCTAACTATTTGGTTTTGGTTATTATCGAGGTTGAAGCCCGATTTGGTATTACGCAGAGGCGGACCCATGTTGTATGGGTAGGGTTCAATTGAACCCCCTTAAATTTTGATTTTTTTTTTTTTTTTTTTTTAAATTATATGAAACATTTATGGTTTATTATAACAAATTCAATTACTTTATTATTTTGATACCCATGCAATTAACCAAATTTTAATAATTAGCAAAAAATCAACTCACAAACATCTATTTAATCAACTCACCAATTCTTTTTAAAAAAAAATTTTAAACTCTCGTAACCACACAATTACTTTATTCAATAACTTCCTTATTTGAAAATAATTTAATTTTTAATACAATCTTTTTGTCAACAATTGAATCGACAAGGTCCGATCAATAACTAAAATCTACACCTTTAAATCTATTTTTAATCTACTATAAGTAGTAGGAAGAGATCAAACCTTTGATACATGAATCATTAGCTGAATCATGCTAATCACTATATTGATATTTTTATCGATTATATTTTTATATAGTATTTATCACTTACTATCTATGAAACAATATTGTTTTAAAAAAATTATTTTATTATATTATGACACCGGTGAATAATTTTTCTGAGTCCGCCACTGTATTACGTAGCGTGCTAACTTAGTGATGGAATCTAAAAGTCGTCTCTAATAACAAATTGAAGTTTGAGGTACAAATAGACAAATTTTGTTTTACAAAGATTGAAATCGTTGGTTACGTCATTGTGTTACATCATTATTTATCACCTAAGGAGGGATATTCTAACAAGACGTACGACCATATATAAATGCATGCATGCATCCATATATATATATATATATATATATATATATATATATGAGGCATATATATTATATTTATTTATATATATGGCTCGATCAAATTGGAACCTTTTTTTACAACGAAGGAAGCGGAAGGAACTTGCGAGTAACGTTAGTCAAGAATCTCCAAAAAAGATAAAGCTAAAGATAAAAACAACAAAAAGAAGTAAGAAGAGAGAAAAAGAGATATATATATATATATATATATATATAAGTAAAGAAGAAAATGATATTTAATTAGTGACGTAGAAGTTTATATATGTATAAGTTTTTTGTAGGTAAGAGAAGAAAAAAGAGGTGAACGAACTCAGAAGAAGTTGATATTATTATATGGCTCCAGTGGGATTACCTCCAGGCTTTAGATTTCATCCGACGGACGAAGAACTCGTAAACTATTATCTCAAAAGAAAGATCAACGGTCAAGAAATCGAGCTTGATATTATTCCTGAGGTTGATCTTTACAAATGTGAGCCATGGGACCTCGCAGGTACCTATCTTAATTAATTTCACATGGCTAATTAATATATACTCTTATTGATCATTGGTTTTGAATTGCTGTGATATCGATAACAAAAAAATCTGTAGAGAAGTCGTTTCTATTGAGTAGAGATCCGGAATGGTATTTTTTTGGGCCACGAGACCGGAAGTATCCAAATGGGTTTAGGACGAACCGAGCAACGAGAAGTGGATATTGGAAATCGACAGGGAAAGATCGGAGAGTGACGAGTCAAAGCAGAGCAATTGGGATGAAAAAGACTTTGGTTTATTATAGAGGAAGAGCTCCTCAAGGGATTCGTACTGATTGGGTTATGCATGAGTATCGTCTCGATGATAAAGATTGTGACGATCCCTCTTCACTTCAGGTAACGTATCTATCGATATCTTTCTATGTATGTCTAAATCTACTGGTCAAATGAATTAGTAAAATAGTTACGACATATTAGATCAAATTAATTGTTTGGTGCAGGACTCGTATGCATTATGTCGGGTATTCAAGAAGAACGGAATATGTTCAGAATTGGAATCAGAACAACAATTACAAACGGGACAATGTAGCTTCACGGCTTCAATGGAGATTAATTTGAATAACAATAACAATTATTATAATTATAGTAATAACGAATACGACACAATGTCACCAGAAGTGGGAGTTTCATCGGCCTGTGTAGAAGAGTTCGTCGATGATAAAGATGATTCATGGATGCAGTTTATCACAGAGGATGCATGGGACACGTCATCGAACAATGCACCTATGGGACATGGTCAAGGGGTTTATTGACTCAATAACAAATTAAGACTATTGGGGCTAAAATGAGAAGAATTTGGAATTATTCGGCTAATAACGTAAACACTTAGGTACACTTTTGTTGTACTTCTATATCCTTGAAATAAAACCTCCCGGTCGTTGGGATCAAAGTTAAAACTTAACTGATTTTTTCTTCTTCTAATTGTGGGTATGTGTGGTGGAAAATCACGTGATTTGATTGGATATTTCTGTTTTTTCTTTTGTTTTACATTTTTTCTGTTGGATTGATATTTTTACTTATTATTATCCATTGATTTGAGGGCTCTATGGATATATACCAATGGGTTTAATTAGTTAGTTTGCAATAGTTTGAACTTATTTATAGTTGTTCAAAAATTGAGTTTCAAATGAAGTTATTTACGGTTGCTTTTTAATGACTACCTTTTGTAAATACAAACACTTATTTATTTTTGTATTTTATATATAATTATGGTTCAGGAAACAAGGTATGATTCAAGAAGAAGAATCATTTTTTATATATTTAGATATATTGTCGCTTTTTAATGTACAAATATTATTTTTAAAATAATAATTCTAATCTATATATTTATTTTCATATCAAAATTTTTAAACTATTGCATATTGTTTAAAATAATTAATTAAATTAGATTTTACTACTGATTTTTATTTCATTATATTTTTCAACCAATGTAATTGCATTATTTTAAACTATTTCATTATATTAGCAACCAACATGAATTTTCTGAAAACTTTCGTTTGATATTTCTTTTACTAACCACTATCTTCAAACGACTTTTATTTTAACTGTTATCAATTAGAGCTAATAAATTTTAAAAAACCGACCTTGCGTTGAACTTGTTAAGGTTAATTCAAGGCCGTGTCAAAAGATATTTTGGAGCTCACCATAAAACCAAAATTTACAACACATGTTTTAATGGAGGAAACCTTTTAATGAACTACAATACTTTTTCTTGGAATTCTACGTACTTGTATAATTCTGTTACTTCACATAGCAAAGTTTAGATGTTCATTATAGATTAAGTTTTATCGGTTTAATTATTGGTGAAATACAACAGATATAAATGTTCCTAATGATAATTTATGGTAATAGAATACTTTAAAACTATGTTCATATACGTGAAGAAAAAAGTAGTGAATAATTCTGCAAAGAAAAAAAAACTTTAATCATATATTTTGTAGATGGTTTTTCTATATTCGACTAAAATAATAAGACGGGACAAGTAAAAGTACAAAATGAATGTGTCGATGAAGTGTAAATTTAAGATTCTGAACTGAGTCTCCTCCAAAAAGAAAGATCCCTTGCCTTGTGATCAAGGAGATTGGTCTTTCCTTTATCTCACAAATCTCTAATATTTACGATTATCTTCTCTTTTCTCTTTTTTCTTTTCACTTACACTCTCATTAATTTACATCTCACATGATCCCTTCAACCAAATTGCATTCATACACACACACAAAATGGAAATTGGAATCCACTTTTGTTCAGAATGAAAGTTAATACACTAAACCTTTTGATTAAAAGAAGATATATATCTATCCAAAAAAAAAGCATTCTACGTGTATAGATGATTATCAAAAAATTGTTTAGTAGAATAATTTTGTAGACCAATCAATGTCATTAACAATAATAATATTTTAGTTGTTATTCTTGTAATGGAATGTAGCTTTATAGTAGTATATTCAGTTATAGTTCGAAGAAGGCCAAATATAGTCTCAAATATTAAATTCCAATAATGTTGACTGACGGGGAACAATCAATACTTGTCAATGTAATTCTTTTTTTTTTGGCTGTTAATAGCTGTGTTTTTATTAAAAGAGAGGCCTAATGGGCTTAGGTTACAAAATACACAAATTAAAGAAAAGTACAGCAAACAACTGGCCCAAAAAAGCCCAATTAGAAGAAGGATCCGGAGGAAGACACCTACACGTAGGACATGTGTCGATTCGGTACTGACATCGGCATGCAGAAACGCCGGGAGAAGCTCACCCCCAAACTCTGTTCGTGGTCACCGGTGTCGCCCTAGGAGAACCAGCTGATAACCTCCTAAACCCAGAATACGCCGCCGGAGAATCATGAATCCATTGAGACAATCAACAAAAATAATCACCCTTCCAAAAGAAATACTATTGACAAAATTGAAGATTTTAATCCGCCGATAAAGCTCCTCCTCTAAGAGACTCCGCGCCGTCGAGACTTCAACTTAGTGACCTCGAACTTCAAGTAAGCTAACGAAGAATTACTACATGAAAAGTTGGATACACCAGGAAGAATCAGAATTTTAAAGCAACGCCAGTAGAGAAACATGGAGAAGCAGTGATTGTTAGGGAAACCGGCACAGATGCCGGAAAAGAACCAATAAATTCGGAACATAACCGGCAAAATCCGTCGGGATTATAAAGAAAAAACCCGAGAAAGAAAACCTTTCCGGGATTGAAACCGGCAAGATCCGGATGAGAAAACCGGTGGATTTCTTTGCGAAAAGTATAAATCTACTCTCTAAAGGATAGATAAAAGGGAAGAGAGAAGATTCCAAAATTAAGATTGAAAGTTGCACAAAAAAACTATTTCCAACAGTGATCCCAGTTTGCGACCAGTGAGCTTGTTAATAAATTGATGCAGGCTTATGAAGGAGGGAGTGGTCAAAACATGGTTGTACAGAAGAAAAGTTAACAAGGGTCGATGAATCACTTGTTTGTGCATCTGTATTACTTCTTTCAGTAATCTCTTTTTCTTCTTCTCCAATTGGTAAATTCTCAATAACCAAAACAGTGCATAACTGTATTATATATACATCTCAATGTTCTCATTCCTGCATAAGAAGAATCTCGTAGATATCTGTCCTAATGTTCAGTTCCTTGTCCCGCATTACTTCTTGTAAATCTGACATCTCTTTCGCCGTCAGGACAGAGCTCAGCTTCCTAAACCCATCCAGCCATAGTTTCTTCGACCTGCCATGCCATTATGTTAGGAATGAGTTCTGGATTGTATGAGAAATCTTGAGAAAAAACATTAGACTTGTTCTTTCTGTGTACTAACCATGGGCAGGCATTTATTGCTCGGAAGTAAGTCCGCCTAGCTGCTGAGGGATTGTGTGCAATGTCGATTTCATATGCAATGTAGCAACGCCATAGAATCACTGAGCTGTTTAGTGTGTCTTGTGCTAATGCTCTTTCAAACAATCCGCGGATTCTGTGTAGGGAGCCTCCTCTACTCAACTCGTAAGAAAGGGCAAATAGCCAAACAACGACTGATGGATTTCTGCATGATTAACATATTAAGACTAGTTTAGCAGTGATATGTCAATATAGATAACCCTGATTCTAGAAGGAAGACAATATACATTTCACTGTTCATTTTTAGGTAATTAAGCAAAAGCACTTATCCACAGTAGGCAGTTCTCCTGAGATCGAAAGTTTATTAAAAGATGTTTGTGAAGAAGCTTACTTGCGGGAATAGTCATCGAACATTATTCTCAGTCTTTGGGATGTCATGCGGTGATTACAGATGTCCACCAAAGCTCGATAAAGCTCGGGATTGAGAGGATACATTTGCAGTCCCTCTGATACGGGCTTCCAAAGTTGTGACAAAGGTAGATCTTCCTGATGTCTCTTAAGCATTTTCACATAGTAATTGAACAAGAGTTCAAGTCGATGACTTTGGCTTTTTCTTCCTGGAAAATTGACAGTAAATCAAAATATTAACAATGGGATACAAATCCAGATAAACAGTACATGCATGATACATGCTACTTTTAAGAAAAACGTATTTCCATATACAAAACATTACTGATGCAGTCCTGTATATAACCCAAGAATAAAGATCATGGAAATACCTGGAAGAAGAGAACTGAACATGTGCTCTAGGATCTCAATAGCACCAGAAATATCATTTGATAACTCCTCAAATAGAGCTGCCGAACAAACTAGCGCTGCTGATTGATCATCTGTGACACCATGAGACCATGTTGATTGTATCTTCTTAAGCTTCTCTCTGAACCCTTGGCGTGCTCTCAGGATTTGCATGCTTGCAGGCTGTGAAGTATAAGGAATAAATGATATACCACTTCCCAGGTAGCACAGAATGTGCATAGCACGACATGACCATTCTGAATCCTGACCGCTGCCGCTACCATTAGCTACTTCCGATTCGGCATACCATAAATATAGCAGCGGAGCGTTATATTGTAATTCCTGCATTATAGATAAAATTAACTTATCAGGGCAATTTCAAAGTCATATAAAATCCAACGAATCACGCGGGCACAAAAACAAAGTGAAATAAGAAAGCCGATTAGCTATATCCATTGGTCATACTTTCTGTTCATTACTCAAAACAGACTGTTCTATAAGAATTATAAATTACTATGTTCTGTCCTCGAGAAATTATCCAGTAAAGCTTAGAAGGCTAGGCACCAATTTTTGGGGCGGATAAGCAAATATTTAAATCGGTAATACACAACCAGGGTAGATAACGTTAAAAACATTGGAGGAAACATGTAAAATTGTATCATATGCTAACAACATTACTGAAAGATCTGAATCTAACCTTCGGTAGGCCACATATAGAAGTCAGTGCCATGTCGAAGACGCGTCTTGCGTGTTTCATATTTCCAGAAGCAGCTTCTCGCTGAGCATAAACTCCACAAAGTAGTAGATCCTGTTAATAGAGAAGGAATCATTCAGGTAAACTGAACAAAAGAGCAGCCCACGCCAACAAACTGGAATGGAGCTTACCTGCCGGTCACTTTTCAGGAGACGTTTGGCCAAAGCTTGGCATGGAGTAGTTGCTACCTCACATGTTTTCAAATTTGTTACAAATAGCTCTTCGGTAATAAGCACAGCTTCTTCCAGAACGTAGTTCCGTGGAAAAACATTCAGACAAAGCAAGATGGCATTGCGGAGAAACTTCATCATCTCAGTCCGCATAGATATGTTACTGCTGCTACCTATAAGAGATCCCAAGCTGAAACCCTTGGCACTATCTGATTTCGACAAATATTCATGCACACTTCTCAAATTTTCTAGCATAGAATCTGACAATGTTTCAAGGCTATTCATTTTCTCACTCCAAGACAAACTGTTGCTGGACGTCCATGGAGAGACATGTCCACCGAAGAAATCAATGAACTGGTATACCAGAGACAAGCGGGCCTCATTTGAACGTATGGAAAATAGATATACATTTACATCTTCATATAGTACAAGGCTCGAGAGTTGCTCTTCATCTGTCTCCTCGCCCATTTCATCAACACTGGATACTCCACCTATTAAAGGATAATGCTCAGTTAAAAACAAGCATTCTTACAAGTTATAAGAATGGAAGTCAATCTCATCAAACATATCTACAGAAACTGAACTTTATTTTCACCCAATTAGAAATATTTAAACCCATGTATGTGATACAATCCACGATCCTATCCTCTTTTCTATTCAACTATGAAGAACGATACAATCTAGGGGTTTTTCAGAGTCCCTAATCTCTCCCTAAGCCCACGGCTCTCAATTCATACTGGTCCAAGACACCTAATTTGTTCTCTCTTTCTTCTATTCATACTACTCACGTGCTTTACAGTATGGACCAAGAGAAAAGATGAGCAAAACAATCCAGATATAATGATGGTAAAGGTTGAGATGTTACCAGCTTTCCGAGTAGGCATCCATTGACTGTGATCTCGAGAAACTTCTTCTTCACACCATTTAACCCAAGTCGAAGTGTCTTTAACTTCAGCACTGGCCGCAGCATTGACATCAATACCCAATAGCTTTACCATAGCCTCAGTATCATCTTCAGGCTTGTTATTCTCGTCTTCCATATCCTCATTCAGACCCTCTCGATCAATATCGCCCTCTCCAGTTTTAGCTGATGCATTACTATCTCCATTTCTACCCGAGAACTGTTCTGTCCAACCTGTCCAACCACCTACCTCATTGTCATCAGAGGATTCTTCTTTCAAAGTTTTCTGCCTGTTTTCCTCATCTTTCTCCAGCCACAATGACCATCCAAAAGCTCCTTCCTCTCCAACTCTAGCACCATTACTGCTCCAAAAGTGCTCAAACAATCGTAATTTACTCTGTTCAGTTAGCAACAAGGATGGAAAAAAGATGCTAAATTCCATTTCAGCTTGAAATAACGCTGTGGCCAGCTCCTGGTAACCAGCCTGCCACTCAAACCTGCAGAAGCTAACTAGCATATCAACTAGAACGAGTTCCTGCTGGATGGCAGCAGAATCCAATGGTTCAGGTGTTGTATCAACCTGCAGAAATAAGGTTAGACCTTAACAATGTCAAACTGCTAACAATAATAGGATTATCAATAACATCAGCGACTTAAGCTAGTGGAGAAACACCAGAAAGAGAAAAATTGCGAGTCTAAGACATAATACAGAGACTCCAAGTGACTTGTGACAGTAAACAAATAAGTACTGAAAGTGATTCATCAATAGCTCCATAAAATAAGAACCTGCCTATGTCGCTCGCTGCAGGTAGAATAAAGAGCCTGAATCGCATAAGAGTACATCTTTCTCACTTCTGATACTTTGAATCTGGAGAACTCCCCTTGAACAACACATAGAAACTCCCTCCATAGCTTGTAGCTTGCAGAATTCTGCATAAGTGCCTTTTCCCACCTACTAATTAGTACATCCGCGCTGTCTCTGCTTCGGTATGCCTTGAGAAGTGCAAGCAACAGTTCTTCGCTATCTGGGTTCAATTCAAAAGCCTTCTCAAGTATACTAATCTTTTTCTCTAAAGTCTGCAGGCGAACTCCTTTCTGAGATTGCATACTTAAAACCTTGTCTTGAAAATTAGCAAATGCTAGCCATGCCTTTTCATCATGGGGACGCTCCCTCGTCATTCTATTGAACTCTCGCGTTTTATTTAGCACGTCATCCTCCCATGATGCTCCCATCACAGAATCCTTTGATAAAGCATCTTCCTCGTCACTCTCTTGAACAGTTTCAGCTTCCTCCAATGGAATGAAGTGATCAAGGGACGAATCAATAGCCTCTCTTAAAGCAGACAAACGAATACGCTTGAAATTCTTGTTGCGTTCCATGGCTGCATGTTTTGCATACCAATAACGGGTATAAGACTTCGCTCTCCCCTCCAACGAATCAACATCAACCTCTGTATCAAGTATAGAACTACGCCGGTTCCTCAAATAAAACCTCAGGGAACCTGAACCCGGAACTCTATGAGAATTGTCAAGTTTATAACGAGGAACATTCATCCTGCATTACGAAAACATTAGCAGAGTTCAATACCTCCACACTCCTAAAACGCATTGCACGAAAAACAAATATTCAATTCAGCTATAACTACACAGGCACAAAAATTGTACGCAGCGTACCTGTAGATAGAACCATAAGCCAGATTATCTGGATCAGGACGAGTGTCAAAGTAATAATCCTTCGCAGGTTTCGAATAGTATTCATCAGAATACCTAACTGAGGATTTCTTGGAGCGAGAGGCATCCGATGCAGTATCTCTCTTTCGCTTCTTCTTTTTCTCCTCCTTCCCCCTTACCTTGTTGTTATCACTCTCCCAGGAACCGTCTTCTTCTTCAACCAAATTGTAAACCTTAGGCTGATTAGCTTCATCAATATTCCCATCAGCATCTCCTTCTTCATCTTCGTTGTCGCCATACTCGATCTCTGATAAGGAGAGAGCCGTCGAAGTGGCGGCGTTGATGACGGATATATCCGTCGTGAAGCTGGCGTTGCGCAGCCATTGAGGAGTACTCGAAATAGCTGAGACGGGGTTCTCCGAAATAGGGAAGACGGGAAACAAACCTGCTGTGGAACTCGAGGCTACGTCGCCGTCCTTTGATGTCTTAGACATCCCAGCCACCGGGAAAAGCCGATTTAGAATATTTTTCGGCCACTATATTTATTTATGCAAAAGCTTGTAGGTAGGCCTAATTAGTGGGCCTTGAATATGACATTTAGTGGGCCAAATGTTACACATAAACTGGACCTAACCGTAAAATTTTGTTTTTCTTTTCTTATCGTCTATTTTGATTAATGTTAATCCAAATGGGTTGGAGTGTAACATTACAAAGTAAAAAAATTGATGGCATAAAGATATAAATGGTCTTTCAACTAGTAAAACCAATCAATGGTCTCTCTGAATGATGGAAGTTGGAGAAGAGAGATTCAAGTGATTGAATCTTCCCGAAGAGAGAGAAAAACTCTCTTAACTAGAGAGAGAAAGTTTGTGAATTTTCTCGAAATAGTTCACCTGAAATTTAGACTTAGTAAATACAACCAAGTTTAAATATAAATTCAAGTGTAATGTCAATCGTATGTTGTTGTGGCAGCTTCTTCGTGGTTGGAAATCTCGCCCGTCGTAGACATTACTATCAGTGTTAGCATTTAATTTATAGTAGTTTAGTCTAGGTTTTGTATTTTATTTACTGGATTTGGGTTATCAGTATTGGGCCGTGTATCATTGCCTTTATTGGAGTTTTCCAAATCAATATAAACTATTATTAGATGAAAAAATAAAACTTAAGTGTAGAGTCAAAAATCCGACAAAAAAAAAGTGTAATGTCAAAGAAGAAGATGAACACATAAATTTTGGAAAGATGGCTAAAGTAAACTATTAAACTTGTGGCTTTATAACCGACTAGATAACTATTCGCCCACTATAAGTTCAAGCAATATCACTCCAAAGTCATGATATGAACTTTTTATTCGTCTTTGAAAGTGGTGCCTTTGGGTCCGGTTTGAGATACAACTTGCCCCACGTTAAATGGGAATGCAAAACAGATTTAACTTACGATTCAGGAAACAGAAAAGCTTCAAACTTTGACATATATTACCTTTCCAATGTGTAATGTGTTTCAAATCCATTGGAATGTCGCACAGGTTAAGAAGAATTGAGGAAGCCGAAACACTTTTATTAATTTTACAAATTCTATACGTTTTATCTCTTCTTGTTCTCTAGCTCCTTTTTCATTGGCTGATGTATATTTAATCTTGTAATTTGATTGGTCGAAAGCTAGATGATGCGTCAGATGTGTCTTCACCACAGGTGAGATCCAAACCCTCCTTTTATATTATAATTACTCTTTGGTTCCTAAAAGTATTCCTTAGTTTTGGAAACAATGCCTAATATATTTATTTTGTCAAATTTTATTCAATTCGAATATATCGAGACCAAAGTAAAGGTACATCATCAACAAAAATAGGGTTTTTGGCAAACTTTTTTAACATTACGGACCAAAAAATATGCGTTGTGATTAAAAATTTGCGGAATCAGAATTAAGAAGCAACCTATGATAAGGATGTGAAGCCTTGAAAAGTCTTATAGGTATGGTAGGAATGTTGGCCAAGCGCCAAGGAGGGGAGGTCCTCTATCATTTTGAGGAGTTTCGAGCAATCAACGAGAAACTACTACCTCTCAGATTTGGAGAGATAAGAGACATGTTATGGTCCATAGGAGTGCTTCGAATTCCGAATAAAAAGAAGATAGGCTTTCTCTGATACTTTGTGCCCCCATATTAACACCTTCGAAGTCGTTAGGAAAGCATTACCATCCAAGGCCCGTGTGGAGATCAAAATCCTTCTATGAAACATCTACCATACATTTATAGCCAAGTTTTATATATATTGTGTGTATACAACTCTAGCTTTTGTTATTTTGTTTTATAAACTTTTGTTAATTTGGTAGATGGTCCGATTTTAAGAAGAGACTAAACTCATCTTAATGTTGTCTTTCATGTTCATGTTGTTTTTGAATTATCATAGATGGGTAATCTAATACTAATGAACATGAGCATAATATCATATAAATTTCTGTCTGATTTTTCTAAGAAAGCATTATGAAAGTATAAACAACTCTGTATTTTGTTTGACTCAGGATCTATATGTGATATGTTTCATTAAAATTAAGGAATGACCATGTCATTTTTTTACAGAAAATATGACAAGTCATGTACAACATTTTGCAACATCATCCCGAGAGGTAATTTTTTTAGTAATATATTATTATTATATTTGATTACAAAATTACTATTTAGCACAAAATTGAAGGTTTCTTTAGCTCAAATACAGAAGAATATATCTTCGACTCTGCAATCTCTTCTTCCTCCTTCAATCTCTTTCTTTGTTTTTCATCTCTTTCGATATCAAGTTTTAATAAAAATGACTTGTAACAGGAAAAATTGCCATTATTGTAGATAAATCTCTTGAGAAAATAGAAAATATATAAGAAAAAATCATGTGATACAATTCAAAAGATTATACACACAAAAACAAAAAAAAACTTATTGAATAGTATTAAGAAGAATGAAAAAAATAAAACATATTATCTAGACCAATTAAATTGGTGTCCTTTAGGTACACCATTTCTGACTAAATAAATACCATCAGGTTTAGCAATCCACGATCGTGTTTGAGAACATCGACGATTAGAACCTCCTCTATAAGCTCTCCATATGGTATAATAAAACTCCAAGTTCTTACCTTGTCTCAAGTGACATTGCCATACTGTTCTTTTTCGTACTCCATATTCTCTAAAGATGACTTTGTATGTCTTTTTGAATTTCACATGTTGAACTCCTTCGTCCCATCTAACCCTAATGTTTTTGCAATGAACTGTAAGATTATTATCCGGAACGAGATCGATTGAAACTCTAACGTGTTTGGAGGACAACATTTGCCTCCACTAAAACCAAAACACATTACAATAAGTAACGTTAAGAAAATGAGATGATTCATTTTTGGATATGAATCGAAAGACCTCAAAGTGTAAGTATTTATGAGAAATTTTGATGGTAGATAGCTTTATTACTTTTTAAAAGATAATTACTAAATTTAAATAATGGACATAAGAGAATTTGGTTTCCCGAAGTAAAGTGAATCAATAAAAGATAAATAAGGTACCAATAACCATTATGTTAAAAACTCACAAATAGAAAATACAAAAATTCAATTTAAGAATAGGAGAAGACTCCCTCTCTCGGTTTTATTTGCAATCAACAAAAGTCAAGATAAGACTCTTAAACATGTTGGTCTCTATTTATCTAAACATGTTTTCTCTCATGGTCAATTTTAAGTGGCAATGTCCAAAATGAATAAAAAGTAATGACTAAAAATTTTGATCACAGATAAGAAAGGAAACTTCATAAGAAAAAAAAAATATTGTGTTCAAAAGGTTTTTCAACATGTTTGTTAGCTTTATTAATGTGTTTGTTATTGTATTTATATATGTTGTATTATATATTTTAAATGTCTATAAAACTCTGTTAATTTCTAGAGGTTTAGATATTACTTTTGTTTTACTTATATTTCCTTTTTTTCTAGAATTGTGTTTTTCTTTTCTTTTTTAACGCAACTAATATTATATATAAGGATCCAAAACCTATACTAAAATGGGCCTCACAGAGTTACACACATCAAACATAAGGAGCCAAGAAGGTAAAGACTCTGTTATCATTACAAAACGAGAGGAGAAGTTCATCAACAAATAGATGATCGACTCTCATAACCAAATTGATTAAATAACCATCTAGGAGATCCTTGTGCCACGTAAGATCTCCAACGATTATCTCTAATCACACTTTGTGCTATGAGCGTAGATACTCTTTTGGATCTTGGTTCTGCAATCTCTACTCTCCACCACTCAAGACAAGTGAGTGATCTTTTAAGGAGAACTGATATGTGTTTGAAGTGGGGCCAAGCTCTTGGTCGTGACAGAGCATTAATCAGTTCTGATGCCTCTTTGCAAATAGTACATGGTTCACATGGTGTGATGCCATTGATTCAATAGACCATAGCAGGCTCTTACAGTTGATATCCATAAGGCTACCAATCTGTGTAAAAAATGACGAGCGTGAATCAACATTTTTCATGCGTCATCTCTCAATACCCAAGCAGCACCTGCCAATTGTCTCTCCTTATCCCATGAGTAACCAATGTTACACTTCACCCATGACTTAGGAGGAGGGTTCCACTTGATATTCCGAGACAACACTTCCTTCCTCTCTTCTTTCAGTAAATCAACATCAATCTTGATGGCAGCAAAGAGTTTTCATGAATCATCTTTAGTGTGTCTATGGAAGGAGAAGAGATGGGAGTTTCTGTTTTTCCATACCATCCAAAGGGTCCAAGGGATGGCTCTACGAGATTCAATAGGGATCCTTATATCATTCATCTGAGATAGGCTATAGCCAATATTATAAGCAAAGGATCCATTGTCATAACCGCCAGAGGGGTGTGGAATATTAGACATAGCCCATATCTCACTAGAAACCGTACAAGTGTAAAGTATGTGGTTGATGTTTTCCTCAACACATCCACACTATTGACACAGTCCATTAATCTTTATCCCTCTGGATATTAATCTGTCATTTACCGGTAACACATCAGACAGAGCTCGCCACAGGAAATTTCTAATCTTCAGAGCAGTCTTTATCTTCCAAACTTTCTCTTTTAGTGGAGCTAACGATGGTAAAAGCTTCTGCCGCCTGCAATATCTCTTTTTTGTTCAATCTCATTGCAAGCCAATTCGCAGTTTTAACAGAATAACCTTCGTTCTTTGTATGTCTCCACGCCATGTAATCATCCTCCTCAATCACTGGTTTCCTTTGAGTGATGATCGATATATCTACAGGGAGAAAGAGATCATGTAACATCATCGGATCCCAGTCTCTTGTTATCGGGTTAATAAGTGCTGAGACAGTTAAATTCAAGTCTATGAAGGTATTTTCTGGTAAGGTGATCTCCGAGGATCTAGTAAAAGCCAAGGGTCGAGCCATACTAATACACTCTGTTCATTCCCAATCATCTTATCCATTCCTTCCGCTAGCAAGTTCCTACCATGTTGAATGCTTTTTAACCTTCCGCTAGCAAGTGAAGGTTAACAATCTAAGTTAAATGAAACGGTGCGTTTCATCTTCTCTTTTTAAGCCTTTCTTCTTCCTTCTTCTCTCTTCACTTTCTTCTCTCTTTACCAAAACTTTGGAAATTGATTCGGTGACTAAACTTCACCGAATATAGGTTATAAAGACAAAGTAATGGTGGTCGTGAAGTTGAGATGCTTTATGGAGGAAGCGATTTGGGAGTTACAAAAATAAGAAAGAAATGGGATCGTGGGTGATAGGAAAACTACATGAATCGATCTCCTCTTCTTCAATTTTCCATGGTTTTAAATCTCCCATAAACTCTCATACTCGTTTTCATCTTCTGAATCAGAATTAGAACCAGAATTCTTGTATTTACGATTTTGCCCCTCCGCCATTGATGCTTCTGCAAATCTGAATCTGATAAAAACCCATCTTCATTACTTGTAAATGTCTGACTTGAATCAACAAAATCAGAATCCGAATCTAGAAAATCATCCTCTTTATCGATTCCAATCATCCTCTTCATCGATTCCAATACATGAATCAGTCTATTTTACTCTAAATTTTCACTCTCTTTTTTATTTATTTCATAAAAAATTGATTTAATGAAACGCACCATTTCATTTAACTGAGATTGTTAACCTTCACTTAACGGAGTTTATTAATTCTGTTAGTCAAATTAACGGAGTGTTTAATTGGCCAAGTCAACTGTAAGTTCGATGTTTTTTAAAAAGTCAACAATAAATTACATGTTTAATCGAAGGAGTCCTATCAACCATTTTTTCCAGAAACAATGTTTAATTGACAGTTTTCCAATTATCATTCAATAGAATTCTATATATATATATATATATATATATATATTTATAGTTCTACATTTTTTATTGTTAACAATCAAGTGTTGAAAACCTTAGTTCGTAACATATTGTTTAACTTATATATATTGAATATTTATAACAGAAATATGTGAACTTATCTGTTTTTTGGTTGAAGCTGAGACTTATTCCACTCGTTTTTCGTAATCTTAACTCAATTTTCTTTAAAGCCATAGCATTAACTTAGGTAATCATGAACTCTTGAATTATTCAATTTAGTTTTATTTTTTCTGTATTTTATTATAGTACAGCCCATTTACATATATATATATATATATATATATATATATTGTGTGTATACAACTCTAGCTTTTGTTATTTTATTTTATAAAACTTTTGTTAATTTGGTAGATGGTCCGATTTTAAGAAGATACTAAACTTATCAGATTTATTCAATAGTGAAATAATTTTTAAAAAAATTTCTTAACAATAATATAAATTTTCCAACCTCTTCTTAGTCTGGTAGTTGAATACTCCATCTAATGGATCTGGCACTCGGAGTTTGATCCCTTTCTGTTACAAGTGAAAGAAAAAAAAGATTTTAGGGAGTGAGTCTTGGACTATAGATAGAAGGTTGTTGATCTAATTTTTAACAAAAAAAAAACAATGGTATGAATTTTTGAACCCTTAGATAATTTTTAACATAGAGGTATTAAAATTTGTGTATTTCAAAATGGGAAAACTGTCAATTAAACCCTGATTCTACCAAAAATAGTTGATTAAACACTGTACTCCGGACTCGTTCGATTAAACATATAATTTATTGTTGACTTTTTAAAAAACATCGAACTTATAGTTGACTTCGCCAATTAAACACTCCGTTAATTTGAGAAACAAAATTAATTAACCATGTTTAAAAACCGTTAATGTTCTCAGTTAATTGAAATGGAGTGTTTCATTAACACATGAAACGCCATTGTTCCTCTCTCTTTTACCATCTAATCGCCATTGTTCCTTCTATCTGAGAAAACTTTGTCTATTTTTCTTGTAGTTTCTACCATTTTGATAAAATCACCGATGATTTTAAACCCTTTCTTCTTCATCGATCTTGTTCGGTTTTTGATTGCACAACTTTTTCTCGCAGAAGCGTGGTTCATATTTCTTTTTGTAATTTCTGGTTTGGCCATCAAAAACACGAAGAGGTACGTCTCGCTGATCTCAATTTCGTATTTGTGTTTATCGGTTTCGGGATTTTGATTTTTATATTTAATAATTCGAAGTGGAATTTGGGTTTGGTTGTTCAATTTTTGGCTGATGATTGGAAATAATATCAGGTGAAATGAATTGGAGGATATTTGCGTGTGAAATTATGAGTCGTTGGGATTTTGCGTGTTCTGGGATTTTCTCGAAAATTATGGGAAAATGTGATGAGTAGTTTTTAGGTTTTGAGCGTGAATTGTTAATTGTATTTGAGAGAGGTTTCGAGGAATTCATGCGTGGCCACTTGGATGAGTGCATCTCATTTGGGTCTTGCAGTTCTGTTCACAACCCAGAGGATGAAGACGAGGAGGATGAGCACCATTTGAGGAGGCGAAGAAGGTCTGAACTTGAAGGTGATAATTTTGCTAGTGAAAGGCCTAGAACTCAAGCATCTGGGATTTTGCAGATGTGGAGGGAACTGGAAGATGAGCATGTGCTAAACAGGGCACGAGAAGGTGTGAAAGAGACGATCCATGTGTTAATGAAATGTTGCGTTTCAATTAACTGAGAACATTAACGGTTTTTAAACAGGGTTAATTAATTCCGTTAGTAAAATTAATGGAGTGTTTAATTGGCGAAGTCAACTATAAATTCGATATTTTTAAAAAAGTCAATAATAAATTACATGTTTAATCGAAGGAATCCATAGTACAGTATTTAATCAACAATTTTTGGCAGAATCAGGGTTTAATTGACAGTTTTCCCATTTCAAAATATAATACTTGCCAATAAATATTACGAATTACATAATTAGATGAAAAGTTTTGTTAGAGCATCTCTAATGGTTCTCTAAATCTCACTTCAAATTCTATATTTAGAGGAAATGTGTCTCCAATAGTGCTCTATTTCTTGCTCTAAAAATAGAGATCTCTATCTTTTATTCCAAATTTAGAATACTCTATTTATTTCTCTATTTTTTAGAGTATTACTTTTTTTTTACAAAATAGTCATTTAATTTCTAATGTATTATTATTTTATACCTAAAAATTATATAATCAAAATGTACAATATGCAAAATTTTAGTTATCAATATTATTAAAACTAACTAAATTATTAAAATTTTATGAAATATTATCATCAACTAACTACATGTATAATTTTGCATAACATGATAATTAAATATGAAAGTGATTTTGATTCACCAATGAAGTCGAAAGAGAAGCTCCATCATTGAAAGACGAAACAACAAAAGATGAAAATACTCGATTTCAAGAGTGTTTATCAATATAGACAAATCAAAGACAAAAGAAACTCATTTTTCACTTCGAAATGCATTAGCTAATCATTTATGGGAGAATTATAGTAATATTGATGTTTTAAAAAAAAATTATATGCCATTTGTTTGTTTATGTTCACGTAATGTAATTAGTTTTTATTTTAAATAAATTATAATTTTACTAATGT
Source organism: Lepidium didymum (assembly GCA_963920545.1). Taxonomy (NCBI): domain Eukaryota; kingdom Viridiplantae; phylum Streptophyta; class Magnoliopsida; order Brassicales; family Brassicaceae; genus Lepidium; species Lepidium didymum. Next base: position 7,008,128 of record OY986979.1, on the reverse strand, counting down.
TGTTATTGAGTATTTAATATAAATGGGTAAAATATGTAAATTTGAAAAGTAAATAGACATCTTAGAAATAAGTAATAAAATGGTAAAACAAATATAATTAAAATATTTATTTAGAGTAAAAAGTAAAACATTAGAGCAAAACCTTCCCTATTTTAAGAAAACTCTATTTTAGAAGAAAAATTAGAATAAATTATTAGAGATAGATCGTAGTAAAAAGATATTTAGCTATTATCTCAAGGAAATACATTTATCTTTAAGACATTAGTTGATGTCATTGAGAAAAATTTCAAAACAAAAATATTACAATAAATGTTATAAGAGTATAATGGTGAAAAAAAAACTATAAGATAAAATTATCAATATAAGTTTTAATTTTAGTCGTTTATTTATTACTCTATTTTTAAATTATTATCATTGAATTTAAAAATCAACAATTTTCCATCATCGAAAAAATATACTCAAATACATAAAGGAATAAAACTAAATTTCATATATTTGTTCACCACAATACCATACTATATTATATTGCTATTCTCAAATACAAAATTAAATATGTATTGAAAATCATTGATACAAAAATTAAATATCATTAGTTTTTTCAAATAAAAATAATCAAATTTCCCGCTATTATAAAATATATTAAATATAGAATCCTACTATAGTTTAGGGATTAAAAAAATATTTTAGAAAGTATATGTTAGGCCATTAGCAATGGGGGTTTCTTAGGGTTTCTTGATGGGTTTCTTAGGATTTTTTTAATATTAAAATTTAAGAAACCCTTAAGAAAGTTTCTTATTTAAGAACACTTAAGAAACCCATTCAAGCATTTTAATATTTAAAAAATAGTTAAGAAACCCATAAAGGGTTTCTCCTTTGATCATGCCCTTAGTATAATCATAAAACACAAAAGTAAATTTTCTTTCTTTTCTCCCAACTCTCTCTCTCTCTCTTGCGTGAAGACAAAGCCAAAACTCCGACCTTTTTTTCCGGCGGCCAGTGACTCTCACCACCGCCGAAAAAGGCTCTAGTCAATGTTCTCTCTTCTCGAGCAGTCTCTCTCTAAAAGTGCATAGTCAACGCTTTCGGAATCTGAGTTTTGGATTCTCTTCTTTTCTTCGTTTTAGCCAAAAGTTGTGATGTTTGTCTTTTTGAGAAGTGCCATGAGGTTTCATTCTCTCCTCTACTACGTTAGTTGTCTGTATGAAGGTTACCTTCTAGTCTTTAGTTGGTTGTGCAGTTGTTTGGTTTGAATTCATTGTGGCTCATTGTTTTGGATTGGTCCTTCTTCCTCTTCTACCTTTCCAAAGGGTGAAAGGTCTCCAACTTTGCCGAGTATGCTCTGCCTTGTTGCTCGATGCTTTGGTTATCATCCTTTGCTGCTTAGTTTTGTTGAGCTTTGTTCAGAGAAAGATTTGGAAGCAAGTGGTTTTGATTAGATATTAGGTTTTGGATCATTGGCCTTTACAATAGCCTTATTGGTTAGTCACAAAGATTTTTGCGGTTTGGTTGTTTGCTTGCGTTTGAGGTTTGAGCTCCACTAGAAGTTCTCATTGATGCTCTTGTCTGTTTTCAATGTTCTTCCTCGGCTGGTTGGTCATCTGCAAGGCAAAAGAATCTTTCTAGTTTTGTGGTTATGGCCATTTTTCTTGGGCTTTCGCAAATGATCTCTTTATTTTCCTTGATGTGTTTTCTCTAACTAGCTCAATTATTGTTTCATGTATCCTTGCAGTATCCTTCATTTTTCCCTATGTTTTTTTTTCCTTTTTTTATATGTTATTGTTCTTTTTTATGTTGTATCTTAACCATCATGTAATCTATCTATTGAAATTTGCGTAAACGATCTAGATCCTCCCAGAAAGTTTCATATAGCACTAAATCCACCCCAAACTATCACTTTTGTATAAATCCCCCTATCGTAACTTCTAAACCAAAATCTCCCTCATCTAAACTATTTCAATCTATTTCCCCCTCCCCCATCGGTTTACTGTAACCAATTAACCACCTAAACCGATGGGGGAGAAATAGATTGAAATAGTTTAGATGAGGGGGATTTTTGTTTAGAAGTTACGATGGGGGATTTTGGTTTAGAAGTTACGATGGGGGATTTATACAGAGGTGATAGTTCGGGGTGGATTTAGTGCTATATGAAACTTTCTGGGGAGATCCAGATAGTTTAAAGATATGTTTTAGGTTTATACCTTGCCGTTCCCATACACCTTTGTGTTCACCCTTGACAATTTTAGGATATCGATCTATACGTGAATCCTCTTGTATTAACTCCTCAACCAAAAAATTAACCAAGAATATGAAGAATCATCTCCTCGATCTATATGAATACGTGAATCCTCTTGTATTAACTCCTCAACCTACAAATTGTTAGAGAAAAAATTAAGTTACATCAGGAAACAAAGTTACTAATTGAGAAGTAGTACCAAAAACGGCATACCTTACTCCATAACAGAGGGTCTCTTCTTTCTCTAGGCAAAAGTAGATAATCACGTAACCAAGATGCGATAACCCAAGGCTTACATTTACTAGCGTCTGCAAAATTTGATGCCACTGCATTCTTTTTCAGAAAGTCACAGACCTAATGAATCATTCCAGAACAATATAGCAATATGTATTTAAACACAAACACAAGGATAATAAAAAAATCAATATGTTGAACGGATAAAGGTGTGTACCTCTTCATATAGCTCGTGGACTCTACTTGAAATATATTGTATTATGCAGCTGACTAGCTGTACATCTCAACACTGTAAACAAGCTTGAAGATGTTAATCAAGTAAACCAAACCACTCAAAATTTGATTTGTCCCAAGAGTAGAATATCACTGCGCAGGAAGACGAGATATTTAAGATGTGCTTCAAGAGCCATTGATGTATGCGGCAAGTCAAGGGTTTATAACTTTCAACTTGCGATTCAGGGCCCTTCAACTCATTAATCCTTCAAATAAATAAAAGATAGAGTAATAATCTTTAGTCAATAGTTAATGCTTCCTAATAATATTAGTCGGTGATGGAAATACTAACCCATTAGAGTTAGTCTTTCTCTCTAGTAGCTCGGTTCTTTAAATGATCTAGAGACCCTCCCCTCCCCCGAAAAGTTTCATATAGAATAAATCCACCCCGAACTATCACCTCTGTATAAATTCCCCCATCGTAACTTCTAAACCAAAATTCCCCCATCGTAACTTCTAAACCAAAATCCCCTCATCGTAACTTCTAAACCAAAATCCCCCTCATCTAAACTATTTCAATCTATTTCCCCCTCCTATCGGTTTAGGTGGTTAATTGGTTACAGTAAACCGATGGGGGGAGGGGAGAAATAGATTGAAATAGTTTAGATGAGGGAGATTTTAGTTTATAAGTTACGATGAGAGGATTTATATAGAGGTGATAGTTCGAGGTGGATTTAGTGCTAAATTTTTTTAAGAAAAAAAAAAGTATATGTTAGTATATGAGTCCATCGTAAAAAAATATATATATATATCTAACAATTCTTTCAATTGGGTCCTCAATTTTGAACCGGAAGTTAATGTGTGGGTCTAGCAGTAAAACCCATAAAGGTGAAATATTGGGTCGTATAAAGGCCCATCAATTAATGGTGTTAAGAATTTTTATTTTAGTTCAAGACCGACCGAAGCAGGCGTAGAATGTGTCCGTCTCACGAACAATCCAGATCATAAGCATTCTTCCAAATTCACACGAAATAAGAGGATCGGAAGAAAATCAAAAGAGAGACTAGAAGAAGAAAATAATGGCATTGCAATGGCTGATTCTGTCGTATGTGGTTGCTGCCGAGGTCGCGATCGCCGTCATCTTGACTCTCCCTTACCCCATGCTCCTGAAGAAACGTATCGTGTCGCTTGTCTCGCTCATACTCAATCCTGCCGCTTCCGTCGTCGCCTTCGCTGGATTTCAACTCCTTGGTAATCGCAGCACCCTCTCTTGTAGATCATCTGATTTTCAACTGTTTCTTATTCAGGATCGATATTATGTTGAAAATTGTGGTTTCGAGGTGTGAGTGATTTTGGTACCTGTTTGTTTTTTTTTTGGGTTAAGAAATTGGTCATATGAATTGCTTGTCTCGTATGTTACTTTCAGATATTTATTGGAAGAATGAGCATAGGTTAATGTGCTCATCTGAGGTTTGCACTGCTACAGAGCGAGATCGCTACGAGAAATCCGTAAGTATCTTCTACAAAACATTTAACTTATGATCGAGCCCTCATATTTGATACTAGATTTGCAGCCTATTTTAGTTCAGACTTGTTCATATATGTAATATCCGGTGTGTTTAGTTTACTTGCTTTTAAGTTAGTTGGATAAAGATAGATGTCTCCTTAAGAAACGAATATGAGTTATCTGTAATTGCATAATTGTCAGAGACTCAATCACTTAGTGCCAGTGGTTAGTGTTAATCTCTTCTTCGCTTGCCTCTATAGCATAACGTAGCTGCTGTGAAGAAGCTAAAAATGTCGCAAGGTTTCTACTTTGATGTGTTTTCTTTAAAAGATTTGGCACCTGTGCCATATTCACTAATGCCATATTCCTGTTAAACTTTTGGTTGTTGGTTGTTGATAAGATTTCACCGCTCCAATTCTATCTTTTTACTTAGACATCTACCTGAGCCTTTTTAGTTCGTGGTTCTGGTTACTTAAAATCAATTGCACGGTGTAAAAAAAAGAACCGTAGGGGTTCTTCCACCTGATATTAGCTAAACATAACTGCAGTTTCAGTTCTCCATTCCTAAAATGTCTTAGCTCAGCTTTCTTACTAGCTTATATGTGTTTCAGATCTACAAGGCTCAGAGGAATGTGGTTCTCTGTGCTGCTGGGATCCTTCTTTACTGGTACATCATCAACTATAGCACACTTAGCACTTTTTATGTATTTTACTGATATTCTCTTGTATTCACTGCAGGTGCATCTTCCGCATCTGCAAGTACAACAAAGACCTTGAGCATTTGGAGGAACTAGAGAAGAGATACAAAGACGAGTAGTAGCCTCCCCAAGTCTGAGAGTCTGGTTCCTGTGTTATACTATCACCTTGGCTTGTTAGTAGTCCCACAACCTTAATGAGACCATGATTTTTGACTTCTTGCATCTTTGATTTACATTTTTTCAATGAACAACAGGCTCTGTTTATTTCATGTCCAGATTTCATTTTTATAGATTAGTTTTTACAAGAAACCTAGCTCTCTCCGAGTAAAATTTGCAAATATGTGGATTGACTTGGCACAGCCCTGCAAAAGGCAAGCTATTTCTGGTTCTCTAGGCTTTGAAAGTCCAATTTGGTTTTGTTGACCAATCTAGTCCGGGCAGCCAGACGGATAAAACCTGACAGATCAAGTTGGATTTAATATTTGGGAGCTAACTGCATGCTGGATTTCCTTGTATCGGACTTAGCCACTTGCAACACTTTATTTAGACCGCTCTAAAAAGCTGGAACAAATTGGTTAGAAGGTGGAGAGAAAATGTATTTGAAGGTTCTGTAGTTAAGACCATCTCTTGTTTCGTGACCACGCAATACTCTAAACCCCAAATGCTGGAACCAAACTCGAAAGGAGGCAAGTAGGGGTGGGCGTTCAGTTTAATCGGGTTAAACGGTTCAAGTTTTTCGGGTTAATTGGAATTTTCAATTTTTGCCGAATTGAACCGAATCTTTATTAGGTTCGGGCTATTCGGTATTCAGTTTTTACCGAATTTTGTGATTAAATCGAATTCAAATCGAATTGCACTAAAGAAAACCAAAATTTTTTAAATCCTATGGTAAAACCGAACAACCCAAATAAAATTAAACCGAATAAATTGAATTACATAAATTAAACCGAATAATATTAAACTCAGTCGTATCTTCCGGTACTGAATCCATATGCAAACAACCACATAAGCAATAAGGAGACATTAGAATCGGTAAAACTAAACAGATCCATCTGCAGAACAACACAAACAAAACAATTGCATGTTTTATTGTTCTAGTTTTAGTGAATCATGCTTACTCTTGCCATAAGGATTCAAAACAGATGAGAACAAACCTCATAAAAACTAGTTGCAGAACTCACACAAACACATAACAAGCTAGAAAAGGAAAACACAAAGTACAAAACACTTTGGACTTAAAGGAAAACACAAAACACCTTGGACGCTGCAGCAAACAATTAAAGTCAACATTGTGAACAAAACCAGAGAAACTTTTAACACACACATCAACATTTGTGATTGTACATGGCAATTAGCAGCAAAAATAAATGTGATCAAACATTCTTACCTTTGTACTTTAATTTAACCTCAATAAAACAGAGCTAAAACTCACTGATAGATTGTGTGTCACCGGTGAGAATTAAGCTACAAAGAAGAGAAATGATCACTATTGACCACAATCTTCTCTTTTCCTGAAACAAGATAAAACCAATCTTTAGTATGTTGTCACTAACAAAACCAAAACACAAACAACTGTCTCTGATCCATATTTTGCCATGGTCTCTTAAAAGCCTAATCAAACAAAGACAAACATAAATCGAATTGAAACCCTAAATCGAGGCAAACCTGAAACGGGAAAATAAACCCGATTTAGAGATTCACCAAGAATCCGAAAATCAGGAAGAGAATCAATCTAGGAGGTGAGTGATAATAAGAAGTCTCACCTCTAAGAGTAGATCTCCAATGGCGGATGATGCAGGTTGATGATGACGATAGAGAGAATAATAGAAAGAAATGGATGTAAAATATTTCTTGGTCTCTGCAACAAACGTATTGCAGTACAAAAGCGTGTGTTTAAACCAGTTTACAAGTAAACTCACAAAACATAATTTAGATATTAAACCAGAACTTAAACATAACCATAGTAAACCAAGAAATCCGATTAGTATCGATAATCCTGTTAAAGTACTCCTCGCTTGAAATAATCCTTGTCCTCAAGGATTAAAATCTTGAAACTTGTGGATGAAATCTTGATAAAACTCCCAAGTTACCTGAGCTGGTGATTCATTCTTCCACTTAACAAGGACTTTGGTTACTGCTTTGTTTTGACGCTTGAACATTTTAGTCTCCAAAATTGCTTCAGGTTCTTTTGAAGTGCCAACATCAAGCAGGTATTGTGGTAAAACAGGTGCAGATGAGGGAGGATTGGGACAAAGTTTGAGCTGACTCACGTGGAAGACATTGTGGATGATGTGGCAACTCAAGCTTGTAAGCTGCATAACCAACACGATCCAAGACAAGAAAGGGCCCATAGAAACGAGGGGAGATTTTATGTGGTACCTTTCTGGTTTTGAGCGAGTGTTGTTTGTAAGGTTGAAGTTTCAAATATACATAATCACCAACTTTAAACTCGCGATGAGAACGATGTGAATCCGCATATTGCTTCATTCGGTTCTGGGCACGACAAGAGATGAAATTTCAGCATGTTGATCACTTCTTCTCTTTTCTGCAGGTTTTGATTAACCACCATTGAAGAGCTTTCTCTAGGTAAGTAGGGCAAGTTAATTGGAGGAAGTTGACCATAGATGACTTCAAATGGGGTGCACTGAATAGCACTATGGAATGTGGTATTATACCACCACTAAGCCAAAGGCATCCACTTAGCCCAAGAGTTAGAGTTTCAGAGGTCATACATCGTAGATAGGTCTCAAGGGTTTTGTTTGTCACCTTTGTTTGACCATCGGTTTGAGGGTGATAAGCTGTAGAAAATCTGAGATTAACTCCTTGTACCCTGAAAATCTCCTGCCACACTTCACTCATAAAAGTAGGATCTCTGTCACTTGTAATATCCTTAGGAAGACCATGGAGTTTATAAATCTGGTCCAAGTAAAGTTGTGCGACATCAAGAGCGGTGTATGGGTGAGCTAAGGCTAAGAAATGAGCATTCTTACTTAGCCGATCAACCACAACAAAAATACAATGCTTTACTAATGACGGAGGTAAACCCTCAATAAAGTCTAAGCTAACAGATTCCCATACTCCATTCGGAACCGGTAAAGGTTGTAGCAGTCCTAGTTTTGCAGCAACATCAAATTTATTTCTCTGGCAAACAGAACAGTTTCTGACATAGGTTTGCACCTCAAGACTCATCTTTGGCCAGTAAAATAAAGTTTTGACCCTTTGCAATGTTGCGTCTCTACCAGAGTGGCCATCGACTGCCCAATCATGTAACCATTTTAAGATGTGCATTTTGACCCCATGATCATTCCCCACAACTAGCTTACCTCTTCTTCTCAATTCTCCATTAACGAAACTAAAGTGAGGATGGGAGGAGGGTTGTACCTGAATATCAGAAATGATTTGTTGAAGCTTTGTATCAGTTTGCCATAACTGCTTGAGGGATTCATAAAATTCTTCATGTGCTTGAGTCAATGTAATTTGGAGCAGTTGAGATCCTGTTACTCTAGATAGAGCATCAGCAGCCAGGTTCTCTTTACCTTGTCGATATTGGATCTCATAATTGTAACCCATCAGTTTAGAGAGCCACATATGCTGGAACGGTGTGGTTACTTTCTGTCCCATCAAGTATTTTAAGCTGCGCTGATCTGTCTTTATAATGAAATGTTTATGAGCCAAGTAAACATTTCATGACTAAACTGCATATACAACAATGAGCAACTCCTTTTCATATACAAATACAGATTGATGTCGGGGACCTAGAGCTTTGCTTATGAAACAAATGGGATGGTTTTCTTGCATTAGGACTACACTGATTCCAGTATTAGAGGCATCAGTCTCCACTACAAACTCTTTGTTAAAATTGGGCAAAGCTAATACAAGAGAAGAAGACAAGGCTGACTTCAATGCCTCAAATGAGGATGTAGCTGTGACATTCCATAAAAATCCCTCTTTCCTCAGCAAGTTAGTGAGTGGTCTAGCGATTACATCATAATTCCTTATAAATCTTCTATAGTAATTAGCTAACCCCAAGAAACTCCGTAACTGCTTCTGGTTCAAAGGAATATGCCAATTTCTTATAGCTTCAATCTTACTTGGGTCTGTACTTACTCCTTCTGCCGAAATAAAATAACCAAGTATTCAATCTTAGTAGCACCAAATGTACATTTCGACTCCTTTAAGTACAACTCATGATACCGCAGGATTGAAAATACCACCGCCAAATGCGTAACGTGTTCATCCCATGTTTCACTATACACCAGTATATCGTCAAAAAACACAAGCAAGAACTTCCTTGCGATAGAGCTGAACACATGATTCATCAGACTCTGAAAAGTACAAGGCGCATTTGTCAAACCAAAGGGCATTACCAGATATTCGTAGTGTCCGTAATGAGTCTTAAATGCCGTCTTGTACACATCTTTAGGTGACATCCGTAATTGGTGAAAACTGGCGCGCAAATCCAATTTTGAAAAAAATTTTGAACCACCTAGCTCATCCAAAAGATCTTCCAGCAGTGGGATAGGGTATTTATCCTTACTAGTTTGCTGATTTAAGCCTCTGTAATCAACACATAAACGCCATGAGCCATCCTTCTTCTTTACTAGAACGATCGGAGAAGCATATGGGCTATTACTATGCTGGATAATTCCATGCTGCAGCATATCACGAATCATCTTGTGTATTATGTCCTTCTGTAACGTTGAATACCGATAGGGTCTTTGGTTTATTGGATTTGCTCCTAACTCTAGCAGTATATGGTGATCAAAACCCTCTTGAAATGGTGGAAGATGTTTTGGCTCAACAAACAGATCTGCATACTCATCTAGCAAAGGTTGTAACCCACAAACATTTTCCTCATTTGTTCCCGAAACTGCAATGTGAGAGAATAACATTTCAGGTGTCAACGATACCTCAACTTCTTCCTCTTGAACTTCTCTAAGTTGTAACATAGCAATCTGAGGACCCTTAAGCAATAATTTGTTGAGACTGCCTCCTTTGATAATTTTGTAGTCAACTTTTGTTGATCCCCTGAGAATATGTTTAACCTTATTGAGTGTGAATTCCATAGTAAGGTGCTGGAAATCCCACCATATAGGACCAAGAGTAATCAACCATTGAACTCCTAACACTAAATCAGCAATCTAATGGTAGAGTTAGTATCTCCGTATCAAAAGTATAACCCTGCAGCTTCAAAAAGAAATTTGGGCAACGATAAGTAGTAATCATGTTATTACCATATGCAGCGGCTACATCCATTGGTACGGTTTTCTCCAATTTACATACCACCTCTTTTGCTATTCCCAGGTCAAGGAAGTTATGAGTACTTCCTGGATCAATGAGAATAAACAGCTTCTTCTTTCCATACTGGCCCACAACACGCATACAATTAAAAGTGGTAGAACCATTTAGAGCGTTGACTGATAACACATGAGATTTATCAGAGGACTCTACATCTACATTCTCAGTGATTTCCTCTACGTTTTCCTCTTCTAACGTAGGGTATTCCTCTTCCTCACACTCCATTACCAGAATCTGTGACTGTTTGTGTTTTAATCGATGTCCTGGGGTATAGGGTTCCTCACAGAACATACACAAACCCTTACTTCTTCTTTCTTGCATCTCATCGTACAAATACCTCCGCTGGGATCGATCGTTGACTGGTTTATGGGGTATGAATTTATGGTTATCATTTGGTTTGGGAGATGGAAGTAACGGATGGGAGTTTGGGTTTTTGTAGTAAGTTTGGGAACTTGTTTTAGGATTTACTGGGTTGAAGGGAGCTCTGTTTTTGGTTTGTGAAGTATAGACAAGGTAGGTTTCATGTAGCTTGGCTAGACGTGCTGCTTCAACTACTGTTTTAACTGCGAACTGACGGGTATGAAGGGCTAGAGGTGGATTCAGGTTGGTTAAGAATATGCTCAAAGCATGGGAAGCAGGGATATGTAGCCTTGTTAATACAACTTCAAATTTATCCAGATATTCCTCCACTGTATCATTAGCTTGCCTTAAACTAACCAACTCTGATAATGGATCATCATAAGGATCACCAAATCTTACTGCCAACGCAACCAAATATTCAGACCAGCCACGAAAAACTCCATACCTTTCTTCTATAGAAAAATGTATAGAAGTGAGTTGTACCTTCAGGTCTGGAGGAGTGTTATCCACGAGAAAAAATTGCTCACTCTTATACATCCAATCCATTAATTATGTACCATCAAAACTTGGAAACTCAATCTTTGACAACCTCGTAAGTAATCCATTAGGGATTTGAGATTGATTAATATTCTCAGTTGAACCCACTCTTTGGATCTGATAATCAGATCGTATACCTTCCGGTGGATCTGGCAGTTTTGACGATCGACACGTCGGAGATGGAGTTGTTGAGTTTGGAACGTTTGGGTCCATTGGTTGCTTTTAGGGATCTTTTGGAAACAGGTCCATTAACATGCTGGTGATGTTGGATAGTTGTCCTTTCATTTCTCTCTACAGATCTGATATCTCAGTTCGTACAGCTTCTGTATCTTCATTTTGTTTTGATCGCAGATCCTCCAGCTGCTTATTTACTTCAATCAGAGTTTGTGATCATGTCTCCATGGATTTCTGCCTCACCACAACCAAGGATTTAACAAAAGCTCTGATACCAATGAAACGGGAAAATAAACCCGATTTAGAGATTCACCAAGAATCCGAAAATCAGGAAGAGAATCAATCCAGGAGGTGAGTGATAATAAGAAGTCTCACCTCTAAGAGTTGATCTCCAATGGCAGATGCAGGTTGATGATGACGATAGAGAGAATAATAGAAAGAAATGGATGTAAAATATTTCTTGGATTCTCTGCAACAAACGTATTGCAGTACAAAAGCGTGTGTTTAAACCGGTTTACAAGCAAACCGTTAACAAAACATAATTTAGATATTAAACCAGAACTTAAACATAACCATAGTAAACCAAGAAATCCGATGAGTATCGATAATCCTGTTACAAAACCTAAATCGAATTCAATTACCTTTTAACTCGAAATCCGCCGTAAGAACCAAGAAGAAGTAGTCTTGTCGGAAGAAGGAAGAAGAAATGAAGAGAAGATGGAAGAAGAAAATAAATCGCGTGGGAAGACGAAAGAAATGAAGAGAAGGTGATGATCGTGAGAGAGAGTGCGCGAGAGAGAAAGAGAGAGAGAAAAAAGGTAAGAAGGATTCAGAAGTCGGAAGAACTCGGAAGCCTAAGATGAAATCGAAACGAAGCTCGAAGAAATCACGAGATACGAGAGAGGAGAGCTCGAAGGAAGAAGAAACGAAAAAGTGAAAGTGGAAGAATAAACCCTAAATTCAAAATGTTGGTTATTCTGATTAATTTCGGTTTATTTCGGTTTCTGAATACCGAACCGAACCGAATCGATAATCAATTACAATTACACATACGACCGATCGGTTTACAATTCTATTTTGTTCGGTTTTGGTTAACCGAGTAAATCGCATTGACCCGATTAACCTGAAAAAACCGAACCGTTATCCCACCCCTAGAGGCAAGCAACCATTCACGAATTCACCATACCAAAATAGCTGTTACCGATAGTTGGGCTTTTATATGTTATGGCCCAGACCACTTCAACATATTTAAACAGCAAATGATCGAAATATTAGCAATTTTGTTCCCAAACGTAATCTTGGTCGTGACGGAAAAGTTGTAGCTGATTTGTCCGCTATTGTTAGAACTTGTTTGAAAGTGAAGTATGTGGTCCAATAGCAATCCTTTCTCGTGACACAATTGGTTTTTTTACTACAATTATATAATAAAAAAACCCAATCATGATTCAACACATAACAGTTTCCTCAATATCCTTCTTACTTAATCATTATATAATAAACAAAATCTTTTAAAAGCCACCAAGATTAGAATTTCCCACACATTTCACATAAAGATACATTAAAATTCCACAAATTTTCTTCCTTTTTAAAACCAAGAACTCTAAACCACAATTATTATATTATTACTAAAAACTCAAAACCTAAACTTAGGGGTTTTGTATTTACTTTTTTTCTTCTTCTTACAAACCACAAACAAAACCAAAGAGATTAAAAACAAAAAATGGGAGGTGGATGTCAGAATTTTGAGATCAAAAAAAAAAAAATGCGGCTACTGGTTGGAATATCCTTGAGCATCTTTAACCGTACCTTTTTTTTCTGTCTTTTATTTTTTTTCGGTTTAAAAAGGATCTTCTTCTCCCTCCTTCACCACCATTCTCACTTCTTCTCTTCACCATCCAAAACTCTTCCTCTCGTATCTACACAGAGAGAGATATACCAATTGAAACCTCCAAGTACATTTCATCAAACCTTATATCTTAAATTCCCCAAATCATTTGTTGTGATAAATAATTATGGATTCTCGTCTGAGTTTATTATTGTATATCTTCTCTACTTTCGTCGTGGTTTCCAACGGAGAGCTTAAGAGATTTATCGAACCGGCGAAAAGCGACGGTACTGTTAATTTTATAGTGATCGGAGATTGGGGTCGCCGTGGTAACTACAATCAATCTCTCGTCGCTTATCAGGTTTGTCGAATATTCTAATAATATTCTGCCCTCGTAATTGACGTATTTTGATTAAATTGATTAATAAATCATCCATTTATTACAGATGGGAAGAATCGGAGAGAAGATTGGTTTAGATTTCGTGGTGTCCACGGGAGATAACTTCTATGACAATGGATTGTTTAGTGAACATGACCCAAACTTCGAAGAATCATTCGCAAGTATCTACACAGCTCCAAGTCTCCAGAAACAGTGGTACACTGGTAATTATATACGTTAAGCTATTTTCTTCTTGTTGTTGTGAGTTTCTTTTGTAATGGAATCTTATATAATCAATCAATGATGCAGTTTTGGGGAACCATGACTACAGAGGTGATGCAGAAGCTCAGCTCAGCCCTCTTCTCCGGGAAATTGATAGCCGTTGGATTTGTCTTCGATCATTCGTTGTCGATGCAGAGTTAGTTGAGCTTTTCTTCGTCGACACTACTCCTTTCGTGAAAGTTTACTACACAGAAGAAGATGGTCACACATACGATTGGCGTGCAGTTCCATCTCGCAACTCTTATGTTAAGTCTCTTCTTGGTGATCTCGATGTTGCCTTAAAGAGTTCAAAAGCAAGATGGAAGATCGTTGTTGGTCATCATGCCATGAGAAGCATTGGACACCATGGAGACACTGTAGAGCTCAACGAAGAGCTTCTTCCGATTCTCAAAAAGTACGGTGTTGATTTCTATATGAACGGACACGATCATTGTCTTGAACATATCAGCGATGAAGACAGTCCAATTCAGTTTCTAACGAGTGGTGCTGGTTCCAAGGCTTGGAGAGGAGACATTAATCCAGTTACCAACAATCCCAAGTCTGTGAAATTCTATTACGATGGTCAAGGATTCATGTCTGCTCGATTCACTCATTCAGACGTAGAGATCATCTTCTACAATGCCTTCGGTGAAGTTTTGCACAAATGGGTTACTTCTAAACAGCTTCTTCATTCATCTGTTTGAATAATAAGACTAATAAATTTGGCTTCTTTGTAATTCTGTCACATAAATTTAAGTTTTGTTATGTTCTATTGGAGGCTAGGTAGGCTTCCTGCTTAGTTTAGCATCCCTATCATCTTTAGCTCTAGCTTATATCATCACAATATATCATATAAATGTACGATCTCTTCCTCTGTTTTTGATACAACTGTAATGATACCCTTAATGGGTTAACTTCTTTAATGTTACATAAGTTAGTTAATTCCATTACAGAACATTTTTTAGTTCAGTACAAATTGGTACCTTGCATCCACATGACTCTCAACGTCCCAGAGGAACGACCCGAAAGTCACAGCCTCCAAAACAAGCCTCTTCATCCCACCAAAGCTGATCTTTATCTGCTCGTCCTTCGATGAATCTACTGTTCCTTCTGGTGTTATTACAATCTCAGGCTTACCAAACAATGCCTCAGTGTGCTTCTCGATTATCTTAACTGCTTCTCTAGATCTGATAGTGGCATATCTTTGAAGCGTCTCCCCATCAAACGACATCACGTATGACCTTAACCGGGAGGCTTTGATCTCGCTGCCAAAGCCCTTAGCGCTGACTCCGCCTGCAAATGAACCAACCTCTGGGTGAGACGATACAGCTTGATATGTCGCCTTCTCCTCTGTTTGCTCAACGCTTGTTTGACTTTCATCGAATCCACCTGGAAGAACCTTCATTGTCTTCTCAAGCTGGAACCTTTGGTCCACTCGTTTCAAGAAATATCCATACATCACAGACGCAGCATAAACTTGCCCAACTCTGAGTTTGCTTATCTGTGCAATAGAGGTCAGGTCACCCATTCTGCTTCCTAGAATAAGAGCTAGATGGTTGTGAATCATCTCGTACATCTCCGGCGAGTGAAGCCGCTCAAGTTTGTCCACTTTGGTAGGCCAAGTATCAACCCGACCAGACGGATCCGAAGATGGGCTTATTGATGATATAAGTGATACGTTAGCTTCCATGAACTTTTGAACCACCAATGCGTACAAAATCTCTTCCAATGTCCTTCTTCTATCGTTTTCCTTCACCTCAGCGATTCTCCTACACATCAAATAAATTCTCCTTTAGAATCAAACTCATATTGATATCCAATATTTTGGATCTTAGACCTAACTCTCCTACTGATATACGTAAAATGTAACACTATCTATCTAGTGGACCAACCAAACTGTCTAGTCCCTCAATTATCAAAACAATCACTATCATGACTAATCTAATTTTCGTTATAGTATCATTTCTTTACACCTACACAAACACGTCTCTTTCGCTTACGACTTCAAGCAAGATATTTTAGATCTAAATTAAGATCAATGAAAGTTGTCATGAAGTATTTTCCAAATCTTATAGGTCCATGACTCCGTGCATGACTCTAGTGAAATCATAGATTGTAGCAAACCTGTAGAGAACGATGTCGGTTCCAGTTACGGACGATGCATCTTTGTTTTGTCCCCCAGAGTCCCGATCAGTTTGGAGTTGCTCAAGCTGTTGTTCGACAGCTGCAGGCACAAGATGAGGATGGCTCACCAAAATCTGAGACAGAAACTGACCAGCAGGAGACTCCAACTGAAGCGACGCGATCGGTTTGGAGGGAGAACCAGAGGAGGCATCATTAGACGCTGCAGCTCTAACCACAAAACCTCTCCGAGTTTTAGCAGCTGTTATAGAGCTTCGTAATGGTCTCGAAAGTCTAGCAAACACGTTTTGCTGCAAGTTGATCAAACGAATTAAAATTATCAAAAATGCGAAATTCCAATTAGAAATTAGATATTTCGAGCTCAAAAGTATCAGACTATCGTAAATACTTGACCTTTTTGGGTGTACGAGGTATATATGGAAGAGGGGGGGGGGGATTCGATCTTGATCATAAAATTAGGTCAACTGAATGAAGAAGAAGAGAACCAGACATACCCTGGAACGAAGTTGAAGTGCCGAACCAGAACGCGTGAAGCCAGGGCCACTGGCGGTAAGGAACATAGATCCAGAACCGTTGTCGGAAGTTCTAGAAGGTACGACAGGAGATCGAACCAAACTCGCCGTCAAGGCATCCATGTTTATTTCCCCTTTGAGAGTAGAAAGAAAAGAAATCAAACTTTTGGTCGGAGAAGGAAGAGATAAAACGAAACTCTTGAGAGAGAATAGTCGAGAATGGCGATCAATCGATAATACGGGTAAAATCTAATAAGACTTTGGTGATTTGATGAGAGACGGCTCATGATTATTTATATTACACTAATATTAAATAAAACAAATTCTAAAATTTATTATTGTTTCAAATATTTTGTGACCAGGAAAATTATACGAGGCCGTGGTTATATGAAATCGAATAATTCTTTTTGTAGTGAATTAGTATCTTCTAAAAATCTGGTCTAGAAAGACCGAAAAGAAAATCTTAAATCTTTGCAGTCATTTATAAACTCTAAACCACGATTCCTTATATGAAATCAAATAAGGTATTATTTTCTATATTTGTAAATACTATTTTCAGCTAGACAATTGTAGAGTGATCTCAGTGTGTTTAACTTTTTTTTTTTTTTACTTATCTTCCAACCCTTTAATTAAGTCTAATTATGCCAACTAAACGAGAAAAGTAGAGTCAAATGAATTATGGAAGAGAAACGACGAGAGCCACCAACTGCTGTGGTGTCGATTCCCACTTACACGTTTCGGATTTAGTATGAGTATTTGTCTGTTTGTGATGGATGATCTGTTGAGCCCACTAGGGCCCAATAAACTCATATCTCTAGAAAAACCTTAGCCTCACGGTGGATTCCGTTACGTGTTCGCAATTTACATAACTCATTCCTCGAGTAAGACGTACAATTTGACAAGTTTTTATATTTGGTCGAACAAATGGCATTTATGTCACATGATCAATTCCTTTCTTTTACTTAGTTTGTTACTTTTTATTACTCCGTAATTATTTAATTTTGAAATTATCTTGTTATTTAATGGATTTTGCTTCGCTTTCAGTTTTGTTGAATCTGATATTTCCAATGGTCCAATCTTTCCAAATTGATGATGGAGATTCGAAAAGATTGTCAAATTTGTTTTACCACGATTTTCTCAAATTATATTTTTCCTATTTAATTCCCACATAGCATCATGATCCCGATTTTATAGGTTTGAACTGTCTATAAACGCTAACTCTTTTCTTGCTTCCTTCCAACTGCAACTCGCCGGTTTCCAAGGTAAACTCTTTAACTTCCTTTTTTTTTTAATATTTATTAGTCTGTTTCCTTTCATTAGTTCATTTTGCTTTTACTCACTAATAACAATGGCCCCACATATCTCTTTTGCAAATCCTTCCTCTAAATCTCCATCTTCGTCTGCTCAATCGTCGCGCGGTGCTTCTCGACATCCTTACTTAATCAATTTCGTATGCTTTATCACATTCCTAGAGACATCGACCTTCGACTTCCTTCCGACGCTCTTCCGGGTTATTCTATGATCTCAGCCTCTTTTTTCGACGATTGTCATCTCTCTTTCCCTCTTTCATTTCTTCTGTTTTCTCTACTCGAGTATTTAGGTCTTCTTTTGGTCAAGTGGTTCCAAATTTTATATTTTAATTTATGCCCTTCGTCGAACGAAGACTTTCTTCCGGATCAAATTTTAGGTCTTGTCAATCTTACTTGCGGTTCGACCTTTGTCTTTCTTACTCCTTTGAACTTTTTAATTTTTCCATTGTTGATATTGCCTTTGTCTTGCTACAGCTTCACATTCTCCGACTCTCAAACCTAAGAAGTTTACCGCACTGGTACGTAAACTTTAGCGCCCTGACAGTCACTAGAAATCATTTTCGTCAGAGAGAATTCGTCGTGCTTTTTTCTATCGACCCTGCTGCTTGCCTATCCAATGGCGGGATCACTTTCTTCTCTTCGTCCCGATCGTGCTGGTTTTTCCATTAATAGTTATTTTTTACATTCAATTTTATTCTTTCGCTTTGCTTTATTGTAATTCTTTTTTGCAAGTCTTTTTTCTCATTCGTCGTCTGGTACGCTTAAGCGCTCCAGCGCGTCTAATCAGTTTGTGACTTCTAATAAGTCAGCCTGTCACCATGGAGATCTTCTCGCGGGATCCCCTGTCTGTGAGTCCGGTGTACCTCTTGATATTGTCGGTTCTTCCCCCGTCAACGAGTCTCCAGCCAATGGAAGAAAAGGTCATGATTCTTCGCCACTCACAAAGCATCATAAATCTCCCAACACTGAGAAAGTCCGTTTAAGAAGATGGACTCGTGAAGATCCAATCTCTTCGTCTCGTATTTCTCGTTTTACTTGGAATTTTGTGCACACTAGGGATCATCCAATTGTTGAGGATCCTCATATGATGTCCGAGCTTCTTCATCACTTTACTCCTTAAGGTTACTCCCTTCCTCCACTCGACGATATGGTCGCTAAGGATGCTTACGTTGAGCTTGCTAGAGATTTTGGAATGGTAAAACTTCATTTATTTACTATTTCATTATTTGTTTTTTATATCCTTCGGCTGACATCTCATCACCATTTTATACTTCTTAGTTCATGGCATCAGTAAACAAAGCCATTGGCAACCTTGAATCAGGTCCTTAGTCGGTGTGGCTCTGTTGTTGGAAGTAGAGTCTCCGGAGGTCTAGCTAATTCGAGCATGATTTTAAATGACGCGGTGATAGATCGTGACACTGAAATCAACAATCTTCGGGCTGAGATGGATGAGGTCAAGAGGAAGTTAGCTTCTACTCGTCGCGCATCTGACTTCACGGTGAAGACACTCAAACTGGAGTGCATGCAATAGAAAGTCTCACAAGAGTGGGCAGTTTCCCGTGTTTTCCGTAAGAAGTCTCGTGAACTGAGGAGCCTGTACAAGAATTATATGGCCGAAATTCGCAAGAAGTTTGATCATTTGAGAAGGAATTCTAATTTTTGTATCCAGCGTTCCCGTGCTGATATTAGGCTTCAGTTGGTGAACGAGATGAGAAGTGGTGTACACTATCTCGATGACTTTGCCTTTTCTACGGAAAAAGATCGGCTTGCTCTTGAAGATCTTCAAGATGATGCAAAAGATGTTTCTGATCTTAGATCGGGCTGCCTTTATTTTCTTACCGATTCTGATGCTGCTGACACCGATGTTCGGGAAGAACCTGCTGTTCAATTTGACGCCGCTCCTAATTCTTCCAAAAATTAGATTTTATTTTAAAATGTTCTTTGTTTGTTTTTGTTTGTTCTTTCTTTTCACGGGTTACTTTTCCCTTTTAACTATTTGATATTTTAATTAATCTTAAGCGCGTTTCTTATTTGGCTAATTTCGACATCCCTTTTAACTAGGGAAGATTCCTGTCTTTCTCTACAAGAATCTTGTTTTTTATGTCTATTCGAGATTTTACTCTTTTCTTGGAGTTTTCAAGTATTTGATTTACTTTTGTTTAATCTTTTCTATTTGAATAAGATTGACCTCGTGATTTATGCTTATCGAGACTTAGTCGATTGACGAGGTTGTTAATCTTAATCGTTCATTTGATATTGGCCTAAAGATTTTAATGGCTGAGATTTTTTTCCATTTTTCTTATTGGATTACGTTTCAAACTTGCCTACTTAGACTTTGTTTTTGCGTGTGCTTGCAGCTAAACAACATGCTTCTTCAAGTACTGCTCAGCGTCTCGACCTCCTCTACGCGCAAGATAAGAAAATCTCAGAATTCCAAATCCAGCGGGATGCCTATCTCAGCACCAAGGACGAAGAAGTCGACCAAGGAGAAGGAGAAGCCTAACAAGGACTTAAACTTTAAATTACTAGATGATGGGAAGTCATCTCAGAAGACCTTTGCTTCAGCTAGTCATGCGCTTCCTCCTGTTCCCAAGCAGATCGACCAAGATAAATTAGATGACACTGGCTTTGGTCCTAAGAAAGGCATGACCCCTTTCCCTGCTAATCCAAATCAGCACGTGATTCACAATCCTTCTGACGTTCTTGGCTCTTGCATACCAACGACGTTCCTCCTCTACGCGCAAGATAAGAAAATCTCAGAATTTCAAATCCAGCGGGATGCCTATCTCAGCACCAAGGACGAAGAAGTCGACCAAGGAGAAGGAGAAGCCTAACAAGGACTTAAACTTTAAATTACTAGATGATGGGAAGTCATCTCAGAAGACCTTTGATTCAGCCAGTCATGCGCTTCCTCTTGTTCCCAAGCAGATCCACCAAGATAAATTAGATGACACTGCTTTGGTCCTAAGAAAGGCATGAACCCTTTCCCTGCTAATCCAAATCAGCACGTGATTCACAATCCTTCTGACGTTCTTGGCTCTTGCATACCAACGACGTTCCTATCTTCCCGGTTGAAAAATTGTCCTAGCGCGACAAGTTTGAAGGAGTGCTAGCTCTCCAAGCTCAGGTTTGTGATTTTTTTAGTTAAATTTTTCCTTAAAATGCCTTTTATTCTTGTTGTCTTGAGATTTTTCTTTTGTCTACTTGTCAGGCCACTGCCGAGATGAACAATCTGGTTTTTACTCTGGAAAGCCAAATTATGAACTCCACTTTATCTGAGAACGTTGAAAAACTTCATTCTTCTCATGCAAAACTTCAGGAGATGCTCTAGGGTAAGAGAGTTCAATTTGATAAAAAGCTTTCTTCGTAAAGGGATGAGCTCGCAACCAAGCTCTCAGTTCTTTCTGAAGAGAAGAACCTTGCTGTCCAGGAGACCAATTACTTGAAGTCGTGCAACTCTGAACTTGCGGCTCAACTTCAAGCAAAGATGAGGAAACGAAGGGGCTTCACTCCCGTTTCTGTGAGGTCCTGGAATTCATACATGGAAAGTGGGGGCGCAAAGACGAAAAGTGGCAACTCAGCCTGGACATTTGTGAGTTCCAGTCCAACCGTAACCTGATTGAAGAGCTTGAGACATGAAACTTTGACATTGTTGGTGAGCGCGCCTCCCTTATCGAACGCTTGAACTCCACAAAGGAGAAATATAGGGAGGAGCCTGACCTTGTCATTGAGGAGCTCCCGTTTCCGGACTTATCGAACTGATCTTTAATAACTTTTCCACTTCATCTCGGATCCCCTTTGCTTTTTTTGGTCCAAGCTTTCTTCATTTTTGCTTAATTGGTTTGAATGTTTGGTCTACATTTAACTCATGTGATGTCACTGAGAGGCTGATTTCGACCATATCTTGAGCCAACCAAGTGAAAGTTCCCATGTTTCCCTTAATAAAACATTTCAGCTCGTCACATCCCCAATATTCAACTCTCTTTTGGGATAATCAGGATCAAGAGCAACTTTGCTCACTCTTATCACATCTGTTTTTTATTTTCAACCTCAGTCGTAGCTTTCTTGGCCTAAGCTTCAGTCAATTAATTGCTATAATACCCCATTACACACTCATTTGAAGTTCTTTTAATAACAACGGTGTGATGCCACTTGACTACTTCATATGGTTCCTTTCCCGGTAGGTGTTCGAAATTTAATACATTTATGATAAGTCGACACGAAAGCCTTCATTGCGTAGAGCCATGGCCTACCTAGGATAGCATTGAAAGGGGCTGATATATCCACCACCATGAAGTTCGTCACTTTTCTTAACCCTTGGGCTAACACAGGGAGTTGTATCATTCCCATGGACATCGTAGTGTCTCTTGAAAATCTCGTCAAAGGAGTTTTACCGCTGACCAACTCGCAATCCTCTAACCCATCTTTTTGAACGCGTCGTAAAAGAGTAGGTCGATGGAATTGCCATTGTCGATCAAAATTCTCACCAACTCTACGCCTCCCACATCGAGCTCAATAATTAATGAGTCGTCATGAGGTTTGTCCAAATATGAAGTTTCACTCTCTCGAAATGTTATTTCCTGTTCATTGCTGATGCTTTTACTAGATCCGGAAGCTGACGACTACACCTCGGCTTTTCTTTGATGTGTTTTGATCGCGTTTATAGAATCACCACACAAGTGAGATCCACCAATGATAACTTCAACTCATGGCTTAACGGTGTTTATGGGTTGTACTTCACTGGATTCCTCTTTTCCTACAAGGTATCTTTCCCTTTTTCTTTGGTTAGGGTTGTTCTTCCACACCTTTCGCATCATGTCTTGCCACTTTCCTTGTTCTTTAAGCCATTGAACCACCTTGCACTCTTCCAATGTATGTCCATATGTTTGGTGATAATCACAAAACTTCGTCATGTCAACAGGTGACTTTCTATTTTTAAGATAATTCCCGACTAAGAATGTATGTCTTCCTCCGTTCGAGTTCTCTCCCTGCTGTCGTTCGCTCGATTGCTTCTTCTTTAGGCTCGACGTAGTTTTTACCGCTTTGTTTTTTTCTGGGCGCCAACTTGTTTCTATTCGCCGCTCCTCCCAATTAATGAAATTTGTTGCGCAGCGAAGAACATTGTCCAACGGGCTTGGGGACCTAACTGTTAAATCCTGGCTGAAAGTTGATGCTTACCAGAATCCTCTGTTTAACGCAATCAAAGCCATGTCATTTGTCACGTTTATATTCCGAGATTTCATTTCCTTGAAGTGTGTGATGTAATCGCGTAAGGGCTCAACTTCAACTGAGTTAAATTCAGAAGGCTATCGATCATAGTTTGATTTTCAATAAATATTGACTAGTGTTTTAGGAATATTTCTGCGAGTTGTTCAAAATCGTCAATCGAATCTTTAGCGAGAGTGGAAACCAGTCAAGCGCCGGCCCTATGAGATTTTCTGAGAAGAATCGGAATATGTATTCCCTACATACTGTGGGAATTTAATCTTCCTGATATCGCAGATTCTTGCGCTTGATATCCGTTTAGTGAATGGTGTATGACGGGTTTGTTAAATCACGTGCTTGATCTCTGGGCCGGTTGATACTGCGCAATGTAATTATGAGCGCATGCTAGCGTAGTCTTGATGCGTTTTTGCCATCATCTCGCGAAGCTCACTTAGTTCCATTGCATTACCCAGCTGATTAATGAATGATGTCTCTTGTCCGGGCTATCACGCTCTTTGCATCTCATCCCTTATCCTCTGACATTCGGCTTCCGCCTAAGCTAATCATTCTTGGAGGTTGTGTGAATTGTTGGCGTTGCATGTGTTGCCATCAACTGATATTCGAGGAGAAGTTGGTTCCTTGCTTTGTGGCAAGGCTACCGGGTTTGCCCACGCTACCTGGTTATTTGCGCGCTCTCGTGTGTTCGTCGGTGGTGTTCCTCTCAGAATCCCTGGTATCAAGTTTTGAACGTCCAGGGGAGGATTTGGCTCTATGTTCTGCTCGTTTCCTAGAATATTCGCAACTTTTCAAGTTGTTCTATAAATTCATTCTCCCGCCGCTGGATTTGATCAACAATTCTTGGTTTCTCTGCTCACTTTGCTCAACAAAGACCATAATTCCAAGATTGTTTGGGATTGTCACTTATAAGTCGTTCCTTTGTCGAGTTTTGAAGTTGGGACGATTGTCACAGTCCCATATGTAGCGTCCAAATGAGCTTGGTCGCCTACTGGTTCAGTCGGATTCACTGCCGAGGATCCTGCAACGTTGAATTCTCTCTTAGCTTGCAGTGTTCTTCCGTATGTAAGGTGGTCCTTGATTCCGTTCAAAAGATTTATGTAGAAAATCTTTCCCACAGACGGCACCAATTTGTTGATCCCAAAAATATTTCTTTATTGAGATAATAAGAATCAAAGGAAAACTATTGGTTTAGAAGAAAACTGTTTGCTAGTTTAAAGTACTGAGTCTGCCTTTTTCTTTCTTCATACTAATTCATTTTATATTAGCTATCTTTATTTACTTAGTCTGTTACTTTTTGTTATCTCGTAACGATCTAATTTTAAAATTACCTCGTCATTTAGTGAGTTTTGCTTCTTTGATTTTTGTTGAATCCTATATCTCCAGTAATTTTTGAAGAATGGTAATCAAGCATTACATGATGCTGACACTCTCTCTCGATCTTGAATACTATTTTATCCACTCCGTTGATTAATAGGAGAAGAAACAAAAATAAAGAGATAAGAAAGAGAAGTAATAAATTGTTAATTAGAACTTGAATTATTTTCACGTGGCATGAAGTAGAAGAACCGACCAATTATTAGAACACACTCTTCTCTTACATTCTTCTTAAGTTAGTTTACTTTGTTCGATTTGATCAAACTCTCACACATTTCGAAATCCATCTTCCACTTTGTTGCGTGCTATCTTCTCTCTCTTTTTCTCTCTTAAATTCGCCGTTTTTCTTGAGTTTCACGTATCAAGTTTGATAATTTCTGCAATTCCCTGATTGATCTGTAATCATGGCATCCATGAGTTTCGCCTTGAATCGATTTTCTGGACTCTCTGCTAAAACCAACTTATCAGCTGACTTCGATCCTTCCTCTCGCCGGAATTTTCTACCGCCGACTAGAGTTGGTCTTAGGATCTCTTCTTCTTCCGCCCCCGATACGGAGCCTGATCTCAGTGTCACCGTCAATGGTCTTAAAATGCCAAATCCTTTCGTGATCGGGTCGGGTCCACCTGGTACCAACTACACCGTCATGAAGAGAGCCTTTGATGAAGGCTGGGGAGCTGTCATCGCCAAAACCGTAAGCTTTTTTATTCAATTTAGTTCCCGATAAATTGAGATTTGACTTATTGAGTTCTAGAGAAGGTGATGATTGAATCTGTTTTGCGTTGTCTGAATGGAATTCGAATTGAGATTCCAGAAGTAATTAGTCAGCTTTTGATTTTTCTCTCTAATTTTGGTAATCATGGTACCAAGAACAGAGGATTTTGTGTGTTGTTGTGTTTGTGTATGATGATGATCATTGAGTCTGGTCGTAATCTGTGATTGGATCATTTAGGTATCACTAGATGCATCCAAGGTTATCAATGTAACACCTCGATATGCCCGGCTACGAACCAAATCCAATGGCACAGCCAAAGCAGATGTGATTGGATGGCAGAACATAGAACTCATTAGTGACCGACCTCTGGAGACCATGCTCAAAGAATTTAAGCAATTGAAAGAAGAGTACCCTGATCGGATTCTGATTGCTTCAATCATGGAGGAATATAACAAAACTGCTTGGGAAGAGCTCATCGACCGTGTTGAGCAAACTGGTGTTGTGAGTTTTCAGCCCTCAAAACGAAGTTTCTTATTTTCCTTTTCGGTTCTCATTCACCTTGTGTATAATATATGTTGAAGAGAGTGGTCTGGATAATTGTTTTTTGTAGGATGCTTTAGAAATCAACTTCTCGTGTCCTCACGGTATGCCAGAGCGCAGAATGGGTGCTGCTGTTGGACAAGACTGTGTCCTTCTGGAGGAGGTTTCCGAATGGATTAATGCTAAAGCCACAGTTCCTGTCTGGGCTAAGATGACTCCTAATATCACTGACATAACAGAGGTTTGACCGCTAAATGCTTTTGTTATTACCGGTCTGTAGAAAGTCTTATCATTGTAGAAATTGAAAAGCTTTGAGTGGAAGCTTATGCAAAATCTCCCGAACTAAAGTTACCATATTGCTAGTTCTGATTTGCTGCTTTCACCATGACCCTTTTCTTTTCTTCAAATAGCCTGCTAGGGTATCTTTGAAAGCAGGATGTGAAGGAATTGCAGCCATCAATACAATCATGAGTGTTATGGGAATTGATATGAAGACCCTGCGTCCTGAGCCATGCGTTGAAGGGTTAGCTATATAACACTATGATAATGTCAAAGTTTAGCAACTCTTGTAATTGCTAAGGTTGTTACTGTTTTGCAGTTACTCAACTCCGGGAGGCTACTCTTATAAAGCCGTTCGCCCAATTGCCCTTGCTAAAGTTATGAACATTGCCAAAATGATGAAATCTGAGTTCAGTGAGAAAGATGTCTCGCTTTCTGGTATTGGAGGTGTTGAAACCGGCTATGATGCTGCTGAATTCATTCTCCTTGGATCAAATACTGTACAGGTGACTAAAACTCAACACTATCTTCACTTTGATGGTTTAGACTCTTTCCCTGAGAAGCTCAGTTACTGCTTTTTGTTGAAAGGTATGCACTGGTGTGATGATGCACGGCTATGGTCATGTAAAAACCCTTTGCGCCGAGCTTAAAGATTTCATGAAACAGCACAACTTCTCAACGATAGAAGATTTCAGAGGGTATGAACAAACTTCTCATTTGACATTTTCTCTTAATCCCTTTACATGCTCGCTCGCTGAGAAACTTCTTCGCGTTGTTTGTTGGCTTAGGCATTCGCTGCAGTACTTTACAACACACACAGATTTAGTTAAGAGACAGAAAGAAGCAGTTGAGCAAAGAAGAGCCGAGAAGAGAGGCTTAAAATCTGACAAAGATTGGACCGGAGATGGGTTCGTGAAGGAGACTGAGAGTATGGTTTCGAACTAAGTTAATAAAAGTTGGCAACTTTCTTCACAATCAAATCACCAAAGCTCTTCCTTTCTATCTTTCATTTACTTCTTAAGTCTCAGTTGAAATGAAATAACTAAATTCTTGTACCTTAATTTCTTCTTGTTGTATCATTCATCTTGTATCAATTTCTTTTAACCTTTCAAGTCCAAGTTGGCTTTGTTTTAAGTTTTTAACTAATCGATCAGATTAAATAAAAAGGGTTTTGTTTATTCCTCATCACGCCTATGCAGATGTACTGTTCCGGAACAAAATGAGCCTTCTTGCAAGACCACTAAACTCCGAGGAATAAAACTTTCAAGAAATGGTTGAGGAACTTCCAAGGATCTGGAAATTGGAAGCCAGAGTTAGAGGACGTATTTTAGATGACAACACAGCTCAGTTCTTCTTCTCTTCAGAAATTCACATAGTCTCAGTACTTAGACAACAACTTGTAACATTCAACAACTGGCTGGTAGCAGTTCAATGCTGGGAAGGAAAACAATCCACCTGATCTTCTCTCCACGTTGGAAGTGTGGGTACAACTGAGAGATGTACCTCTACACTACTTCTCTGATCAATCTGTGAGGATGATGACAAGTCATCTTGGAGACATCATTGGTGTAGACCTACAAGAAGCTTCTATCACTCGATCTTTTGTGGTAAGAGTCAAAATCAGACTTCATACTCTTGAGAAACTCAAATCTACGGATATGTGAGATTTTAGTATGGAGAAATCATTTTGGCTTGCTTCCACTATGAAGAAGTGGTAAGACTTTGTTATGACTGTCAACGTTTAACTCACACCACTTCTCGATCAACCCTTCCTGCCTCAACGGATTCACTTCCCTGGAAATCCAATTCCTATGGACCATGATGACAACCAACCATCCTCAAAGTGACCTTTCCTATGGTATCCAGTCTCAGCCTTCTCACTCCCTTTTCAATCCTCACCAATCATCCCCAACTCAAGTGGTTTCTGATCCAACAAGCCACAACATTTTTTTTTTGTATGAATGTTAAATTTTATTCAACAAAAAAAACCGAGAGTTAATATACAAATGAGTTCAAATAATAATCTGATATAAATCTGAACCAAGAAAGAGCCAAAGAGAGTTAGAATCTGTTGTTGCCTATAGAAGAGGATCCATGGCAAAGACCAATCCTCCCGTACACTCAGACAGAGTCTTCATCTCCTTGGCAAGAGAAAAGAGATATCATAAAAGTGGTAGTCTAGTAGAGAACCATGTGGTCATAGCTGAAGTATAGCGAGTATCCATAGAGAGTGTAATAGCACTAATGTTGTTCCTGATTGTTTTGTCGATGATTTTGCTGAGTAGCCTTGAATGAATGTGCCTTCGTCCATGATTGCGTCAATTGCGTTCCCTCCAAATATGGTATATGGTTGCTTGAAGGGCATAGCAGAAAATATATAAGCGAACTTTGTTGTCCCGCTGCTTGAGGATGGCCGATTCCAGTCTTACCCAAGTCGAGGTATGATGAGCACCAAGTAGCGTACCAATTATGGTACACTAAACTCGGTTTGAGTAGCTGCAAGTAAAAAATAAGTGATCACGAGTTTCCTCTTCCTGGCTGCACAATACACATGTAGATGTAGCTCTTGGATTCCAAAGTTTAATACGATCCCCGGTAAGAAGGCTGTCCTGAAATGCCAACCAAGAACAAAATACAAATTTCGGTGTGGCATGTGAAAACCAAATAAGTTTTGGCCACACCAACGTCAGTTTTGGAATTCTAGTGTGCTGCCAAGTGGATTTGGAAGAAAACTTATTTAGATACTTTGTACCTGAGCCTCTCCATAGAATTGTGTCCAAAGCATCTGGGTCCGCTTGTCTTGAAGCATCCGAGAGTGCTTCATCAACTTGTGTCATTAGTGGGTTCCGATTGTACCTAGGCCTACGCCTTTGGAAGACTTAAAGAGAGTGGTGAACTTTGTAATGCCAAAATCTATCAATCCTCTGCTGCCAAAAATATCATATAGACAACCGAGATCAGACCAATTATCAAACCAAAACAAAAGGTGTTTACCATTCCCGATTTTTATCCGATAACGATCTATGGCTGCAGTCCGATGTTTTAGAATTTGTTTCCAGACCCAAGAACATGTGTTGGTTGTCTCCTTTATTGACGAGAATGTGCTTGATCGAATGAGAGAGGTCCATATCCAAGACACCCAAAGCGAAGGCTGTCTAGAAATGATACGCCAAATCAGCTTGAGGTAACAAACTTTCGCTGTTTCCAGCAAGTTCCGAATCCCTAAGCCTCCTTCATGCTTTGGGACACATATATCTGCCCATCTCACTTTTGCTTTGGTTGAAAGTAAATCCGGACCAGACCATAGAAAACCGGCACAAATACGATCAATTTCATGGATGCATTTTTTTGGCAAACAGTATGCCGAAAGCCAAAAGTTGGTGATCCCCACTAGAACCGACTGAATAAGCTGGAGGCGACCTGCATAAGATAGAAAACGAGCAGTCCAGGAGCTGACCTTCTCCTTTAATCTGGAAATCAAAGGGATACAATCAGCCATGGTAAGCTTCTTTGATGTTAGAGGCAGTCCCAAATACTTGACCGGAAATGACCCCTCAGCAAAATTAAAAGAACGGAGCAGCTGCGCCTTGTTATGAGCCGTATACCCAGCAAGAAAGAGTGTGGATTTCTCAACACTTATCCGTAAACCTGATTGACTGGCGAAAGCTTCAAAAACTTCAACAATACCAGTCATAGAATGATGAGTTCCATCCGAAAAAACAAGAATATCATCTGCAAAACAGAAATGTGTGATCATTAGTCTTTTACACTTAGGGTGATACCCTATTCTACCAGCTAAACAAGCAGCGTGGAGCATATTAGATAGTACATTCATACATATCACAAAGAGATAGGGATAAAGATAACATCTCTGACGAAGGCCCCTTTTGCTAAAGAAATATCCTGCTAATTCACCATTAACCTGAACCAAAAAAGATGCAGTCGAGACACATAGCATAAGTAAATGAATAAAGTTCTCAGGGACTTCCATGGCTGCGAGAGTGTCCCTAAGAAATGTCCAATTTACTGTATCAAATGCTTTTGAGATGTCTATTTTTGCGGTACATCTTTTGGATAATGCATCCCTGTGATAGTCTTTAACTATTTCAGTGGCCATAAGTACATTCTCCATTAGTAATCTCCCTTGTACAAACGCTGACTGGTTCCTGAGGATCAAACAAGGAAGAATCAATTTTAAGCGTTTAGCTAAGAGTTTCGATATCACCTTATAGATGACATTGCAACATGAGATTGGTCTGAAGTCTCTCATTTCCACAGCTTGCTCCTTTTTTGGAATGAGAGTCAATTTCGTCGAGTTTACCCCTTTTGGAAGGAACCCAAACTTAAAGAATGATTGGACTGCTATTGTAAAATCCTCGCCTAATATGGACCAAGCTGAGGTATAAAACTCCGTTGTAAACCCATCTGGACCTGGATCCTTATTCTTCAGCATTCTAAACAGAGTGTTCTTAATTTCTGCATATGTGATCGGTGCCGATAATAGATTCTTCTCTTCCAATGAACATGTGAACCGGACTAATGGTGCTGTTGGTGTGGCAGCATTCGACTGGGATTGAGTTAAGAAATCTTGAAAGAATCTGACCGCTTCTTGCTTTATGTCCTTCACATCCTTCAAAACATTACCATTCCCATCTTTGATTTCACGAATAGTATTTCGAAGCTGCCTAGCCTTTGCCACTTTCTGAAAGTATTGATTGTTCTTGTCACAAACATGTAGCCAATGAATTTTTGCCTTCAATAACAGAGACGCTTTCCCACACTTGTTGAGCCACAAGTTTAGCATTAATAGATTGATCTGACGGGCTTGAAAGGTTCCGCTCCTGCAATCGACACAACTCATCATAAGCCTCTTTAGCTCTTACCTAAATATGGCCAATGAATTGCTTGCCTAAGCTACGAATGATTGGTTTTAATGACTTCAGCTTCTTGGAGAAAATGTAAGCCGCAGTTGTTGATGTGTATAATGGGGTGGTGCAGTCCCAATAATCTTTGACCATATCAATGAAATGAGGATGAGAGGCGAGAGCATTAACAAATTTGAAGGGTGGTTTTCGCTCAGCCGGAAGCACATCGAGGTGGAAGCAAAGTCTAAGGTGGTCAGAACAACCTCCAGCCTCATAAACCCCATAGGAGTTATCAAAACATTTGATCCATTGTTGATTACACAAAATCATGTCCAGCTTCTTACATACTAACCCTTCCTCTCTCTTATTACACCAAGTAAAATGGGGTCCCTGTGTGAAGAGATCCACCAAAGAGCAACGGTTCACCATCCTTTGGAAGTCTTGCATACCTGAAAAATCAAAAGATATGGGGATGTTAGAATGATCTGACACACTCATGATTTCATTAAAATCACCACAAATAAGCCATGCATTTTTTTGGAACATTGACAAGCTATAATGATCAATTAAGTCCTGCCACAACAATTTCTGATCGAAAGTAAAATTTGAAGCGTAGACAAAGGTAACTAAGAACTCCTCACTGATACCATTGAGGAGGATCCAAACCGTAATCATTTGCGATGATTTGAAAACTGGTGTTATTCGAGTCTTGCTGTCCCAAAGCACCCAGATTCGACCAAGACGATGAGATTCATAATTAGCTAAGCATGACCATCTTGGAGCCAATGATGATGCAATACTAAACTGCTTACTTTCCTTTACTCTAGTTTCTAAAATACTACCAAAACTGATCCGTTGTTGCTGAAGCCAACGCCGGAGAATGTTTTGTTTTGAGGATTTATTGAAGCTTCTAATGTTCCAGCAAAAACCAAACATTAACGACGTGATGTAGTGTTACGTTTGCTCTGAGTTTTTGCATTACTCGGAGCTGGAGGTTGCTGCTGGTATTTGAGAGGTGGTTTACGAGTTCGAGAAATACCTGGCCGACCCGCAGCTAGCACAGTTTCACTCATATTAACTTCACCTAAAATCTGATCATTTATTGACTGTTTTGTTACGTCCACCGTAGCCTGAGAGATATCAGGGATGTGCTCCACACTTACTGTACTTAGTTCTCCTTCTTCTTTTTCTTGATCTTCCATTTCAAAAAGGACATTAAAGCTTGACGAAATCTCTATATCTTTCTGTTTTAAAGCTGAAGATGGACTTTGAGTACTCTTACGTTGAAGATGAACAAGCCACAACATTGCTCCTAATAACTCCCTTAAAGGGATTCATCAACACAACAGCTCCAGCTCTGGCTTTGGACCAAATGACCGCAATGTTGAACAAGACTTGACTTTCCCACAAGACCAAATTATCGTTGAAGCACTTCGTAGCAGAGAGTCCACACGTAAACGTTACCCAGATTGGGAAAAAGGGTCATCTTCCAAAAAGTCCCGCACCTTTTAATCTGTTTTTTGTTTATCCTAAATTCCCTTAGGTTCATGGTATCCATTAAGATGAGAAGAGGGCGGACACTCCCAATGATGAGAGAAAGCCTTGAAAAGGAGTCAAAATAGAAGTAGGAATAGAAATTTGGTCTGGTAGCTTAGGTATTTGGTGTGGTAGCTTAGATATTTGGTGTGGTGGCTTAGATATTTGGTGTGGTGGCTTAGATATTTGGTCTGGTGGCTTAGATATAGATGGCAAAAAAAGGGGAGGGGATATAGGGTCATGGCGATTAAAGGGTGATAGATGGTTAAAGTTTGAAGATGGAGAGTGGAATTTTCTTTTGAGAAGAGCACAGCTTTGGATAGAGGAGATTTTTTGGTGATAGGTGCAAGTTTTTTGCATGGGAGAGCAACAACAAAAGATGCATCAGTGGGAAGTGATGAAAAAGAAATAGGGATATAATCTAGTGGGTCAGGATATAGAGAAGTAGTATGTAAAGAAGAGGTTGATTCAGGGGGAGTGGCTGAAGGGAGCTCAGACGATTTAGCAGGGACTGTGTTTTCTGTTGTAGGAAACGGCTGAGGAACATGATCAGCTGATTTGGTTTTAGGAACCCATGTTGGGGTTGAGAAAATACAACCTTTCAGGATGTGGCCTATCTGATTGCAGTGGGAACAAGTTGGAGGAGTCCATGGATAGATCACTTAAACTGGGATGACTTCACCATTCTGTTTCAGCAACTTAACCAATGTTGGAAGAGGCTTGGTAAGGTCAGCTTCCACATTTACTCGAGCAATTTCAAGGCTTGTAAGGTTTTTAGTGAAATTGTCAATTTTCAATAGCTCACCACTTAAACCAGCTACATAACTTAGCCTTTCTTGTGTTCTCAGGTCAAAGGGAACTCCTTTTAAGGAAGCCCAAAGAGGAAGAGAGATGAGCTATGGAGTTTGAGAAACATGTTTGGGTGACCATTGAGCTACGTGAAACATAGCTATACCAACATACCAAAAGCGCTTCTCGAAGACTTTGTTTCGAATGAATTCGTTTGGAATACGAAATAACATAGTTTTGTAGAGAGGATTCAGGTGAATTTATAACTTCTCTTTTTTGCCCCACATAAAATTTAGGACATTCTGGATAAGCTTGTACTCATACATTTTTGCTAGAAAAGAACCCATAATGGATTTCTTATGCAGCTCGGCTCCTCTGAGGAACACATCATCAGGGATCAAAACATGTGGGATTCCAGAGTAGTTGAAGGAGGATGGTTAGGAGTGATGGGTGGTTTGGGGAATAGGAAGAGAGTTTGAGGCTTTATTAGTGTGAAGTACAACCAACATCAGCAGCTAAAACAGAGTCAATAGAGTGAAGACTTGGTTGGAACCAGCGGGTTCTTAAGTGCTTCGGTTTGAAGCAGGATTTCCGGTTTGTACTCGGTACAATTTAAATTGAACCGAGATACATTAAACCAACAGCTTCACTTCTTCTTCTTCGTGGTTTTACTCTTTCTTCTTCCTGTTTTTGTTATTGACTGTAATTGATTGATATATAAGATCAGTGAAGGAGAGAAAGTGAGATAGAGTTGTTCGGGAGGTCAGAGGAGAGTTGGGTTGAGCGATTCTTTGATCTTTTTCTTTCGGGTCTCGGGTTTAAGAGAGAGAAAGTAGAACAACGGTATTGTAACAGTTTCATAGCTCAGGTTTTGAGCTTGAGGATTGAAGAAGAAGTTAGTGGAATCCGGAGTTACAAATTCGTAACTCCGGCGAGACGTAGGTTCCAAGTTACGGAACCGAACTCGTTAAATCTCTTTGTGTTCTTTCATTTCTTTACAATTCATGAAACTTCTTCATTGAAGCTCGGTAAATTGAGCTCGAGATCTAACAAATTTGTACCAGAGCATTCAATTCTAGTCCAAGAATCGAGTTCCATGGACGAAGTTAAAGACAAATTGAAGATCGAAGATGACGAATACAAAGTTGAAGTCAAAGATAGCAATCTTTGACGGAACATGGGATTACAGTTTATGGAAGAAGAGGATGATCGCGAATCTAACTGTTCATGGTTTGAAAAGTGTTCTCAAACCAATCACTCCGGCGAATCAATCAGATGAAGGAGAAAAGAAACCAGAATAAAAGAAACTCGAAGAGAAGAAACGAATGGCAGAGGAAGAAGAAGCAAGAGCGGAAAAAGATGAACAAGCATTGAATCTAATCTTCTTAGCCGTAGACGATAAGATTCTCAGGAAGATCGAGAATTGTCAAACAACAATCAGTACTCTCGAAACTCTAGATAAGTTGTTTCTTCCAACTTCTCTTCCAGATAGAATTTACTCTCAGTTAGAACTATATGCGTTTCAAATGTAAGAAACTAAGAGTATTGATCAGAATGTTGATGATTTCTTAAAGTTAGTAGGAGATCTTAGACATTTGCAAATTGAGATTGAAGAAGAAACACAAGCGATTCTTCTTCTCAAGTCTCTTCCGGAGGTGTACGAGCATCTAAGGGAAACATTGACATATAGTAAAGATAAATTAAAAGTTGATGATGTTGTAAGTGCAGCAAAATCAAAGGAAACAAAGCTAAAGAAATCTGGGTACAATCCGAAGTCAAATGGTGAAGGCCTCTTTGTAAGAGGAAGATCCGAAACAAAAAAAGTTTCCTTCAAAGACAGAAGCAAATCACGGTCCAAGTCAAGAGACAAGAAACCAGGTGAATGTTGGATTTGCGGGAAACAGGGACACTTCAAGAAGCAGTGTTACAAATGGCTTGAAAAGAACAAAGAGAAAAGCCAAATGCAACAAAGTGGAGAGTCATCTTTAGCTCAGAATGATTCAACAGATCTCGTTGGATTAATTGCAGCAAAGGTAAATGTGTCAATAAGTAATGTTGATGCTAATGAGTGGATTTTAGATACAGGATGCTCTTTTCATATGACACCACACAAGCACCTGTTTCTGGATCTTAAAAAAAGCAAAGGCATAGTCAAAATGGCGAATGACTCATACAGTGAGGTAAAAGGAATAGGTTCAATTCGCATTACCAACACTGACAATACTAGTTTTGTGTTGCATGATGTTAGATATATGCCATAAATCGAAAGGAATTTGATTTCCCTTGGAACTTTAGAAGAAAAAGGCTGTAGTTTTAAAGGAGAAAATAGCATGCTAAAGATCATCAAAGGATGCATTGTAGTAATGAAAGACAAGAGGAAACAATCTCTGTACGTTCTACAAGCCTCCGCAAATGAAGCAGAAGCATACTGTGTAAAATCAAAGAGTGAAGAGCCAACAAAGGATGTCAAAAATGATATCAAACTTTGGCATAGCAGAATGGGACACTTGGGAAACAAAGGAATGCATATCTTAGCTAAGAGAGAGTGCTTTGAAGGATGCAAAGACACAGAGTTAGGATTCTGCGAAGACTGTGTCATAGGGAAGACACACAAGATTAGCTTTGACTCGGCAAAGCATGTAACCAAAGAAAGGCTAGACTACATACATTCAGACCTTTGGGGATCACCAAATGTTCCCTTAAGTATTGGTAAATGCCAATATTTCATTTCCTTTACTGACAATTATACTCGCAAAGTTTGGATTTATTTTCTCAGGTTTAAAGATCAAGCATTCAAAAGTTTTGTTGAATGGAAAACCATGGTAGAAGTTCAAACAAACAGAAAGGTTAAAAGGTTAAGAACTGATAATGGTTTAGAGTTTTGCAATCACGAGTTTGATGAGTTTTGCAGGAAAGAAGGTATAGTTCGACATCGAACATGTACTTACAGACCACAACAGAACGGAGTTGCAGAAAGACTAAATAGAACACTGATGAATAAGGTTAGAAGTATGTTGAATGAGAGTGGCTTGAACAAGAGGTTTTGGGCTGAAGCAGCTTCAACAGCAGTCTACTTAATAAATAGATCACCATCATCAGCAATAGATTTTAAAGTCCCGGAAGAGATGTGGACTTCATCAATGCCATCACTCAGTAATTTGATAAAATTTGGATGCATTGTCTATGTACATTCATCCGAAGGCAAGCTGGAACCAAGAGCCAAAAGGGGAGTATTCACTGGGTATCCGCAAGGAGTTAAAGGAGTGAGAGTGTGCCTTATAGAAGAGAATAAGTGCATCATTAGCATGAATGTAATATTCCGAGAAGAGCTAAGCTACAAAGAGTATCTTCAAGAACAAAAACGAGGTAATGGAAGTGATGTAAATGGTGTTATGGCTAATGAATTTTCTAGTTTGAAAATTACAGGAACAGGTGGAGCCATCACTGAAGGTGGAGCTTCAACAAATGTATCACCAAATCAAGAGGAACAATCTCAAGGATATACAGAAAATGAAGCCACTGATGAAACAGAGATTGAAGAGCAGAGTGATTATCAGCTTGCTCGGGACAGAACAAGGAGAACAATTTAACCTCCAGCTTGGATTCAAGACTATGAATATGATGATGATGATGATGATGGAGACCAGATGGCAAACAATGTGTGTGCATTAATAGAAGATACAAAACTGAATGATCCACAATCATATCAAGAGGCAATAGAAGGATCAGATAGTGACAAATGGACAGAAGCTACAGATGAGGAGATGAAGTCACTATGGAAGAATCAGACATGGGAATTAATAGATAAGCAAAGTGATAAAAAGGCTATTGGATGCAGATGGGTTTTCACAAGAAAAGCTGGAATAGCGGAAGTTGAAAATCCGAGATTCAAGGCAAGACTTGTGGCTAAGGGATTTTCTCAAAAGAAAGGAATTGACTACAAGGAAATTTTTGCTCATGTAGTCAAACACGTAACAATCAGGTATCTCCTCTCCATGGTGACTCATTTCAATATGGAGCTGCAGCAGATGGACGTGAAGACAACCTTTCTTCATGGTCATTTGGATGAATCAATCATCATGGAACAACCTGAAGGTTATGTTGACAAGGACTATCCAGAAAAGGTATATCTTCTCAAGAGATCTTTGTATGGATTAAAGCAATCTCCAAGACAATGGAATTGCAGATTCAATGACTTCATGACATTGAATGGTTATACAAGGAGTAATTATGATCACTGTGTTTATATCAAGAAGATAAAGGATGATACACGGCTGTACTTGTTGTTGTATGTTGATGACATTCTCATTGCATCGACAAACAAGAAGGAGATTCAAGCTTTAAAGGATCTTCTTAATACAGAATTTGAGATGAAGGATCTCGGGGATGCCAAGAAGATATTGGGGATGGAGATTGTCAGGGACAGAGTTGCTGGAACTTTAAAGGTATCTCAATCTGGTTATATGCAGAAAGTGTTGGGAGTTTATAAGATGGATCAATCGAAGGTAGTGTCAACACCACTGGGAGCTCACTTCAAGCTTCAGTCTGCAACAAATAGAGAGATTGAAGACCAGGAACAGTGTATGAAGTCAGTCCCTTATCAGAGTGTTGTAGGGAGTTTGATGTATTCAATGATAGGTTCAAGGCCAGATCTAGCTTATCAAGTTGGAATGGTAAGCATGTTTATGAGTAACCCGACAAAAGAACATTGGCAGGCAGTCAAATGGATCATGAGATACATCAGAGGTTCTTTAGATATTGGTTTAAGCTTCAGTAATAAAGGAGAATTTGTTGTTAAAGGCTATTGTGACTCTGAATATGCAGCAGATTTAGACAACATGAAATCGATTTCAGGAGTGGTGTTTACTGCATGAGGGAATGTGATAAGCTGGAGATCAAAGCTACAGGGAGTTGTAGCTTTGTCAACTACAGAAGCTGAGTATATTGCCCTCTCTGAAGCAGCAAAGGAGGCAATATGGCTCAAGAGTCTTGCAGAGGAGTTCGGATTTCATCAAGAATCAGTTGAGATCAATTGTGACTCTCAAAGCGCAATAGCATTGGCAAAGAATGCAATATTCCACAGCAGAACAAAGCATGTTGATGTTAAGTATCATCACATAAGGGAGTCGATTAATCAAGGCATTATAGAGGTGAAGAAAATCTGCACAACTTTGAATCCTGCATATATTTTCACCAAAGTTCTTTCTGTTTACAAGCTTCAAGAGGCACTCAAGTGGCTTCGTGTGGCAGGGAAGTAATACTACACCGAAAGGAGTCCACCAGGTAACTTATTGATGATGGCTAAGGTGGAGAATTGTGAAGTGTAGCCAACATCAGCAGCTAAAACAGAGTCAATAGAGTGAAGACTTGGTTCAGCGGGTTCTTAAGTGCTTCGGTTTGAAGCAGGATTTCTGGTTTGTACTCGGTACAATTTAAATTGAACCGAGATACATTAAACCAACAGCTTCACTTCTTCTTCTTCGTGGTTTTACTCTTTCTTCTTCCTATTTTTGTTATTGACTGTAATTGATTGATATATAAGATCAGTGAAGGAGAGAAAGTGAGATAGAGTTGTTCGGGAGGTCAGAGGAGAGTTGGGTTGAGCGATTCTTTGATCTTTGTCTTTCGGGTCTCGGGTTTAAGAGAGAGAGAGTAGAACAACGGTATTATAACAGTTTCATAGCTCAGGTTTTGAGCTTGAGGATTGAAGAAGAAGTTAGTGGAATCCGGAGTTACAAATTCGTAACTCCGGCGAGACGTAGGTTCCAAATTACGGAACCGAACTTGTTAAATCTCTTTGTGTTCTTTCATTTCTTTACAATTCATGAAACTTCTTCATTGAAGCTCGGTAAATTGAGCTCGAGATCTAACAATTAGTGGCTAAGGGAGTTGAAGATTTCAGGGGGGGGGGAGGAGAATGAATTGTATTGTTCTCAATCTGCACAGTAGTTGAATGTGGGGGTTTAGGTTTTACTGTAGCTTCAAACTCAGTTGTGGGGACAATTGGAGGCTAAACCTCATAAGTTACCTCCATGGGAGGAGATTGACTCATTACGACGTCAATTGTAGATGGTGGAGACCCAATATCCATAGCATGAGGTGGCGAAGGATCACTAACAGTAGTAACACGAACTGGAGAAGTGGTGGGAGGAAGAGGGGAAAGTATGAGGTAGAGGATGAGTCAAGAAGGTCAGAGGGAAGAGTAGGAGCGCACAAGGTGGCCACTGATGGCGGCAAACGGCAGACTCAAGACATAAGTAGCACCAGGAGAAAACTAGCAGTTCTCCGACATCTCTCTTTTTTTATATATTTTTGTAAATTAGTTTTTTTTTTCTATTCACTCTCAATAGGAATTCCTAAGTTTTGGCAAAAGTCATACAAAGCACAAGTACGTTGTTTTGTACCTCGGTGGAAAGTAATATCACCACTTTAATAATTGCACCCATTTGCATACTTTCTATGTAAAGTATATTTAATTTAACAAAAAATCATGACGCACCAACTCACTTGATCTCGCTTTAAAATAAAGATATTTAAAGTATGATCGATGTTGTCGACCAACCTAGAAAAGAAAAGCTTTTGATTGGTGATCTATGGAATTGTGAAAATTATATTCTTTTGAGTATATATCTAAATATTGTAATTAGTTCAACTAGTCAAAGTGTATCCGTTTGAGTTTTATTAAATATAGATTTTGATTCATGTTTTGGCACAAGGAAAAAACAATTGTTAGGATACTTTGTATTCTTTTACGGAATTTTAGATTTGAATTGATTCTTCTTTTGTATTAGCATGTAAAAACTTGAGATATTTTATCCAAATTTTTGTGTTTATTACTTATACAAAATAACTGAACTAATATAGGAATTTTTTTCTTAAAAATACATTTTTATGTATTTATCTATTTATACCTTAATATTTTTTTCGAATTATGACTAAAATATCCTTTAATATTTTTATCAAATTATGATTGAAATACCTTTTAAATTTTTTCTAAAATCTACAAAAAATATAATCTATGTTTTACTGGTTTCTCTATGTTCTTCATACCGTAAAATGTAAATACTAAATTAAGTAGATTTCTCAAAAATTTTAGAATACATCTTTAATGCTTTCTTTTTTAGTCTACACAAATTAGAATTATATCTTATCGACTTTTCAATATTCTACGAACTGTATAATGTAATTTATAAATTAGCTAAATTTTTCACAAATTGTAGAATGTACAATATTCGGTTTCTTCAATCACCTAAACAAAATTCTAATATATAGTCCACTAGT
Source organism: Lepidium didymum (assembly GCA_963920545.1). Taxonomy (NCBI): domain Eukaryota; kingdom Viridiplantae; phylum Streptophyta; class Magnoliopsida; order Brassicales; family Brassicaceae; genus Lepidium; species Lepidium didymum. The sequence goes on along the minus strand of OY986979.1, from coordinate 6,967,845 downwards.
TTCTTTATATTTTATAGACTATAGAAATCTAATTTCTAAACTCAGGTTGAATTATTTTAAAATATGTATTCTAAGGTTTATTTAATCATCTACTAAAATTATAATATATATTCCACCAGTTTTATTATGTATTTGTAGTGTTAACGTGCATCCTCTAAAACCTTGATGCGGATAAGGTATTGGTGATCAATATAATGAATCACTTGCTTTTTGTAGTGATGCGCATTAGGTACACCAACATAGTCAAATATAGGACCGAGTAGACCTCCCATGTAAGAGTCTCATTCAGTATGAGTTTTTCTCCTCATAATGACCAACTCTTAGGCAAATAAGCATCCAAGTTTCGTCTCATGATTATGAAAATAGACTGAGATAGTAGCCATTCTCACACGTTAAATTAACGCTCTTTTGTTCCCTGAAAAAGCATACACAACTCTATTTGCTTAACTGACCCACTCTCCTTACGGGGAAAGAAGGTTTTGGCAAAGAATTTGCTACAAGGTGGAGTGCAAGAGGCCGTATTAGTGTTATTTTCGAGTTTCCAGATGTGATCCTAACGGCAATCAAGCTCCAAAAAAATCATCGACGTTTTGAAAATCTTTGTACATTGGACTCCCATGATATCTAAATCCATAAATCGCGTATAAGCACATGGTAGATGCAGTTGTGGAGAGTTGCAAACTTATCAAACTCCATGTTCTTAAGAATCTCAATCACATCATCATATATCCCTAGGGGTTAGAGTATGGTGTCTTGGAGAAAACGGGTAGGATGCAGAATAATGCTTTTAAACACTTCGAGATCCGCTTCCTCTTCCTCTATTACCTCAACCTTGGGAAACCCTTCCGTCATATTTGGTGGTGAATTTGGTTCCTCCTCACGAGCATTAGCTATTTTCTTCCTTGATTTATTGGGTTCAGCGATGGGACGCTTTCCTGCTCTCTTTGACGTGTCAGCTGGTGATTTCTCTCTATCATTATTTAGTTGGAGGTTTTTAGTCTTTGGTGGCATTGTACCTACAAAACATCAAAAGAGCAAAAGTAAGTAATGCCAAAGTACAAGAGAAATAAATTTCAAAGGATCAAAATCAATATCGTAACCTTAATTTAATCTTAAACCACCATTCGAACAACCATGGCATCCTACCAATTCACAACAAATCCAAATTAACAGAATCTTGAGAATTCTTAACTGAAAGTGAGAGATTGATTAGGATAACAATTTAAGGCATTGAAACTCACTAATGACATCAAAGACAAGAAAAAAGCACATCAAACCACACTTTTTCATGGATTTTTCCTAATTTTTGTTACTCTTCACAACCTCAACGTAACTTCCCAAATTTTAAAATTTCTCTGAAAAACCATACAACTTCAAGCCCTAATCAAATTACCCAATCAATATTCATCATAAAGCAAGCCAAATCTCACATGAAAAGCCCCTTATTTGAGTTATATTGATGTTACCAATTTTTAGAGTTTTTGAGCTTCCATGGAAATTGAAAGAAGAAAGACATACCTTACTGAAATTGCTGATATGGCTGGAAAGAGAGTCAACTTGCAAAGAAATGCACAAATCGCGGACCAAAAAAATTGATACATAGAGTTTAAACCTTTCATTCTACTACAAGTGCACAACAAACAAAGTAATATTTAAAGGATCGAATCTACGAGGACCAAGTGTTATACTATCAATCTTTGGAACGAACTCAATATAAGAAGCAATATGATTGTTGTATCTAAATGAATGATTACGATGAAATTAAACGATGTAAATTCAATAATATAAAAGCATCAAGTCAAGGGTATTTCTTAGGAATTCAGGAATATAAGCCATAGCATTTTCAAGGAATGATTAAAAACTATTCTTAAACTCGAAACATTGATGCATAGCAAACCCACTGTCATGGCGTCAACTACTATATCTAGCAATCTATGATTCTAAACTGTCGTTTGGATCTAAAATTCTAGATATGCATTATCACTCAAGTTCGATATGTTCACAAATTGTCTTAACATCAGCTTTCATTGGCTAAGTACAATTTGCACATATATCGATGTTCTTTCAGGCATTTAAACAAACTTGTTTAGTGTGGTAAACAAGCTAAGATCAAAAGATAGATGATCAATCTAACTTAAGAATTTAACTCAACATTAGATGAAGAACACAAACGATAGCTCCTATTTAAATCTAACTCATTAATCTTTGAAATCTATTATAAACCCTAAACCTGATTAAGCAACTACCAATAATAGAAGAGATGACCAAAAAGAAGGAATAAATAAAACATATGATTGAATTAAAATAAATAATATAGGGTTTTAGAAGTCTTCTAAAAAATTGAAGAGTGCAGAATTGTCTTCTTGAAGCTTACAAAATCTCTCTGAATAAAATCTTAAAGTACAAATTTGATAACGTCTATCCCCAAAATATAAGTGGCTAAAAATTAAGTTAAAAATCGACAACAGGACACTTTCCCGCTCTCTTCATGTGGCGGATAGTGCTTTCTCTTTGCATTTGTTAAGTTGGAGGTTCTTAGTTTTTTGTACATTGTACCTACAAAACATCAAAAGAGAAAAAGTAATGCCAAAGAACAAGATAATTACATTGCAAAGGATCGAAATCAAAATCATAACCTTAAATCAATCTCAAACCACCATTAGAACAAACATGACATCCCACCAATTTACAAAAATCCTCAAAAATGTTCAAGTGTTCAACCTTATAAAACCAAAACCTTGAGAGTTCTTGAGTGAAAATGAAAGATTGTTTAGGATAACAATTAATGGCATTGAACCCTCACTAATGGCATCAAAGACAAGAAAAAAGCATATCAAACCACACTTTTTCATGAATTTTCCCCAATTTTCATCACTCTTCACAACCTTCAACCTAAACTCCCAAAATTTCAAATTTCTCCCAAAAACCTTGCAATTTCTAGCCTAATTAAGTTACCCAATCAATATTCACCATAAAGCAATCTGAATCTCACATGAAAAGCCCATAATTTGAGTTCCATGGACATTACCAATTTTTGGAGTTTTTGAGTATATGTGGGAAGAATAAAATGACATACCTTAGGGGAATGGTTGATATGGCTGAAAAATGAGTCAACTTTCTAAGATTTAGCACAAAACCACAAGAGATTATGACAAAAAATATTGAGCTCTAATGGAGAAGTGGAGAGAAGATGAAGAGAACAAAATTTCAACGTGAAAGACAATGGCCTTAGGGTGTTAAAATCGTGGGTTGGGGAGAGAAAAAGAGGAGTCTTCGGTCTTAAATCTTGTCTAAACTGGTTTAGATTTAATGAAAATTGGACCAAGAGTAAGAAACACTTACCTAGGGTGATGTACCTGTCGAAATTATTGGTCTCGGGGTCGATAGTTTGTTTTAGAGAAATTTTGGTCTCAAATTTCGTGATTTCTTTGTGATTTAATATACATGTGCTCCTTCAAGTAAAAGCAAAAATTTGGTAGGAAAGTTTCAACAATAACAATTGGTGATCTTATTATGCATAAATATAAGGGTGTAAAAAAATATAAGCTAAATGATATAAAAAACAAATTATGCATAGCATGGTTGTGAGATCTGTTATTCACAAACATGAGAATCTCATGAGTATGAAGTTAATGAAATTCTAGGAATACCTAAAAAAACTTTTGGTAAAATACCAAAATACTTGTACAAGCTACAAAAATTTAATCTCGATATGCATACTAATTATGGAATTGATTGTGACGGTATATCTAAATACATTTTCATTTTATTTGGCCAATTCATAAAGAGTTTTACAAGGTTATTCCACGTGCTTTGAGATGCCTCAAAACTTTATTCTGGAAGTTGAGATTTTTGATGTATGGGACCGTTTCCAATCCATTGACTTTATGGGACCGTCTCCATCTTTTTATGGAATTCAATACATCCTAATAGATGTGATTATGTGTTGAAGTGGGTTGAAGTACTAGCTAACCCAACAAACGATGTTTAGGTGGTTTCAAAGATGTTCAAAAACATCATCTTTCCTAGGTTTGATGTGCCTCATATTGTCATAAGTGATAGTTGTACTCATGTTATCAACAAGACCTTTGAGAGCCTTCTGAAGAAGTATGAAGTTAAACATAAGGTTGTTACACCTTACCATCCTCATACTAGTGGTCAAGTTGAGGTTTCGAACAGAGAAATCAAAAGCATTCTGCAGAAAACTGTGAACACAACAAAGAAAAATTTGGTCTGTAAAGCTAGATGGCTTTTGGAGAATATAAGAGACGGTTAAACCTAAATATAAAAGATGATGTTAAGAAATTGATAATGAATCTCATAGAAGTTGGAATCATATATGCTATTTATGATAGTACTTGGTTTAGTCATATGCATGTATGGCCTAAGAAAAGGGGTGTGACAGTAGTTCATAATGAGAAAATGAGTTGTTACCAACTATAACTGTTACAGGACATAGAATGTGTATTGATTACATGAAATTGAATTATGCCACTAGAAAGGATCACTTTTCTTTGCCAATTATTGTTGTTCTTATACTTTTAAGATTTTGCATATGGTAGCATTGTCAATAAGAGGCATAATTCAATCAAATCACAAGAGGTTTCAAAAGAATGGGTAGGGTTTAAGGTTGGACACCACTCTACGAATGAAAATAGCCACTTAGAAAAACAAGTGTGGCAAAGTGACAAAAAAAAGTCTAAGTGTGTATTTGGTGACCATGGTGAGTCATTTAAAGCCCATAAGTGAGAGAACTAAGATTCATTAAGTCCATTAAGCACGAAATTGGCATCAAATCAAGCAAGTATCAACCATTCAACGAGTTTCAAGATCAAAAATTCAAAGCTCAAGTTTACAAGTTCGAAAAAGAGATGTTCAAGCACAAAATGCATTCACTAACCAAGTCATTCTCTAAGTATTTAGGTAAGCTCGCAACAAGGTGATTCTATCATTGTTCCCTATGCATATGCAATGCAATCCTACATAATTCTAGACTCATTTATTATGCAAATACAACTATATGAATTGTTTTGGCTTTTTTTGTAATTCTTTTGTATTTTTAAGTTTTTTTTATGCAATGCTCAATGCAAGACTCAAAACAACTTAAATGAAAGTTAGCTACTGGTTCTTTCCCCCGGATTCACTTGAAGCAAATAAAAGAAAGAGAACCCTAACAAGACAAAGCAAAAACGAATAAAATATATACAAAGTGGTGAAATTGGTACCTTATGGAGCGAAGTTTCCTTCTTGTGTCGGAGAATCATCGTCTGAGGTATTGTCTCATCACCATTGTCGTCTCCTGCCTCATCATCGGTTGCATCATCTTCTTTGCCACTCTCATCATCTTTTGCATCTTCTCTGCTATTTGATTCAGTATTGAACTCCTCACTATAAAGTAAACTCGGCATCACCCTCAGCTTTCACGTTAACCAATCAATCTACTTCTTGAATTGTCTGTTAACCTTATGTTGGATCATATATGCACAATAAAGGGTCTTATGCCTTGATGTCTTTAACTTTGCTTCAAATTGGGAATGTCCCTATCGTGGTTAAATGTGGGCAAAGAATGCTTCAGCAAGCTCTCGTGAGGAGGTAGTGCCATATCGCTTGTCAGCGTTCTCAAATAGGATGTTAGAGTGGTACTGCATAGTTATCTTGAACTCCTCGCTGCAAAGTAAACTCGGCATCACCCTCAGCTTTTACGTTAACCAATCAATCTACTTCTTGAATTGTCTGTTAACCTTGTGTTGGATCATATATGCAACATAAAGGGTCTTATGCCTTGATGTCTTTAACTTTGCTTCAAATTTGGAAGGTCCCAAGTATCGTGGTTAAATATGGGCAGAGAAGCTTCAGCAAGCTCTCGTGAGGAGGTAGTGCCATATCACTCACCGGCGTGCTCAAATAGGATGTTGAAGTGGTTTTGCGTAGTCTTCTTGAACTCCTCGCAACAAATTGAACTTGGCATCACCCTTACCTTTCACGTTAACCAATCAGTCTGCTTCTTGAATTGTCTGTTAACCTTGTGTTGGATCATATATGCAACATAAAAGATCTTATGCCTTGATGTATTTAACTTTGCTTCAAATTGGGAAGGTCCCAAGTATCGTGGTTAAATGTGGGCAGAGAAGCTTCAGCAAGCTCTCGTGAGGAGGTAGTGCCATATCACTCACCGGTGTGCTCAAATAGGATGTTAGAGTGGTATTGTATAGTCGTCTTGTCGAACAAGAGATGGACATGTAGCGTGTTTCCTTCTTTCGATTGGTGTAGAGGTACATAAGAGCATCAATTGACTTCATTAGAACCCTCGCAATGCATGAAATGTGCTCTGTTGAAAAGGTCCAACCTATCGTCTAGTTCATAACCATCCAAAGGTACACCTGCAAACCAAAGATTGGAAACTCATACTGGCTATGTAGCATTTTGGATCTCTAACGTGTCAAGCCCAAGACCAGATCTTGATTAGTGCAACAACAAATAAACACCCAAGGTTCACCTCCTTTCCAAAGTAATCACGAATGGGTGGTAAGCAATCTTTCACTCCGAGAAAAAGCATACACATTTATGATTTCTTGACTGTTCCTATTTTATTCCGAGCATAGAAGGTGTTTGCAATGAACTTAGCGACAATTCAGATTGTAGGGCGCCGAATTAGTGCATTCTTAGGACTTCCTTGTGGCCTACTAACAACAATCATCTCCCAAAACTCTTCCACATTAATGAAAGCCCTGAATTTTTCCTTTCTAAGAAGAGAATTGAAGTCAAATATCTCGCATAGCTCTTCAATGGTAACTTGGTAGACAACTTGGTTCACCTCGAATTGTAAAATCCCTTCAGCTGGATGAGGTGTCTTCGAACACTCGTAAGTAAGCTCAACCGTCACAAATAATCCCTTGTAGGCTCCAGATATATGGGACTTTTGCAAAAGAACAACATAGAAAGGTGATTTTCTTAAGGCATTTGAGATCCGGTTTCTCTTGAGCCATTAAAGGTGCTTTTGATGAGCCTTTCTTGGAAGCCACGGTGTTTGCCTTTTTCCTCTTGGTATTAGCAGCCTCATCCATTGGGCGCTTTCCCGTTCTCTTGGAGGTGTTCGCTTGTGTTTTCCCTTTGTCTTTGTTGAATTGGAGATTCCTTATTTTTGGTGGCATTGTACCTACAAGTAATCAAAATAACAAAAATAATAACAAGGTATAATAGAATTGAATTGCAATGGATTCAAATCAATATCATAACACAAATTCAAATCTCAAACCACTAATAGATACATGATGCCAATTAATTGACAACAAAACTCCAAATTCACAAAGCTTTTCAAAAGCTTCTAAGTGCCCAACTTGTAAAATCCAACCTTTGAGAATGCTTAAATGAATAACAATTCAATGCACTAATCCTCTCTCATGATATCAAAGACAAGCCAAATCTCACATGAAAAATCCCAATTTTGAATTCCATGGACATTACCAATGTTGAAGTTTTTGAGCTTTCATGGAGATTGAGAGAGAAAATACATACTTTAGAGGAGTAGTGAACTTGGCTGAGAAAATTGGGAAACTTGAAGAGATTCAGCACAAAAACACAAAAGACTTGGAGATTGAGGCAAGCAAAATCGTGAAAGAAAGTGAAAGATGGTGATGATCGATTTTTGTTTTTGAAAATTTGTGTGGGAGTAGAGCCCAAAATCATGAGTCACAAGGTGAAATAGGGCAAATCGTAATTCCTTAAACCGGATTAAACTGGAAATTTTAATTAATTTGAACCAATAGATTGAGATAACTTACCAGGTTAAGGAGTTATGAGCGTGTACTGACTGAAATCATCGAGCAATGGTCGATAAATTTTTGCAGAAGAACAACGTAGACGCGTGCTTGCGTTTGAGTGGAGTTTATCGATTGGAACCATCGAACTTAGGTCGACAAAAAATTCCTGAAGGAGTGACTCGGCTTTGATTCAACTCATCGACCTATTTCATCGAGCAAATGTCCACAAAATTGTCCAGAGACTCATCCTTGTTTTCATCAACCCAGAATATCGAGTTTAGGCCGATGAAATATTCCTGAAGCTTCGTTTCTTATCTTGTGCATATGTCGACCGGTTTTATCGATCCCGGGACGATAAAAATTAACAGAGGGATCGACGTGGCTAATGTGATATTATCGTTCATCGATCAAAGCTCGACAAAAATTTAAACGTGTCTCGTGTTCACTTTTGTCAATCAAAATTAGCGATCACAAGGTCGATGAATTTTTCTAGAAGATTGATATGATCCGTTGAGTGAATTCATCAAATCAAAACATTGATCATCGGTCGAAATATTCATAATTGTTTTTATGTTAAAATTATGAATAAAAATAAATATTTAATAGTTAAAATAGATACAGTTATTTTTTCTGTTAAGATTACAAATAGTTATAGTATCCTTAATTGTAGTAGAGCAATTGTTTTTCTGTTAGGGTTAAAAAATTGTTCTCTTTTTAAATATTTTTTTGCCTGTGGCGTAAATATTTTTTAAAAAGTTTTCTGTCAGAATTATGTTTTTATCGGATGTCCCGGAAGGGACCCCGTTAGGATTCTCCTATGCATTATTATGGATTCTCGTTACTACATAACTTTTTCCTTTCTTTTTTGGTCACAACGTTATTACATAATAAATTTGTTATGTGTTTCAAAAGGCCCATATTTTCGGGCCTTTAGTCTTGGATATTATTGGCTTAAATTATTCAATCTCTAATAGTTAGGATTTTTGAATATGAGCTAGAAGAATGTTTCTAGCCCAAATGTTGTTGCCGTGTAGATTAGACCACTGAGCAAAAACCACGTAAAACCCTTCCTCTGAAATCCCGGAGGATTCGAGGGAGATGAAATGGCTCATTCATTTTCCTCAATCCTACTCGTCATTCATTTTACCGAATATTTTGAGTATTCGGAGATGTGGAATTTCCGGCGGAAATCGCCGTCGTGGGATCACCATGGCTGTTGGAAAGGAGCATTACTCAACTTTGAAAGTAAACCGAAATGCCACCTTGCAGGAGATCAAGAGCGCGTACAGAAAACTCGCTCGCCAGGTTACTCTTTGAGATTCTCACTTTGTTGTTATTACTCTCCCTTATTTCTCTGGAATTGGAGTTTAGAGTTTGTAATGGTGGGAACAGTATCACCCGGATATGAATAAGAACCCTGGTGCAGAATGTGCAGGGTCAATTGGGCCCAGCCCAATTACCGAGCCCAAATCGAAGAATGGCCGAGCCCAAATCAAAGAGCGGCCCAGTCCATTTGGAAAGTAGGCCCAAAAAAGAAGAGGCCCACGTTCGGCGCCAGCTGTCCACCACTGACGAGCAGATATGCATGCAGAGTGACACCTGGATTCCACTTACGAGCCCATATTCATCTTGAGCCTACTATAAAAGGGAGGCTAAGTTGAAGGAAGAGGCGAGGAGAGAGGGGGGAGAAAGAACGGATTGAAGATTGAAGAACATCAAACTCAAACCCAGAAAAACGAAGAACACTTGAAGATCGACGAGCACAAATTTCAAGACTCAGAATCGACGAACCCGAAACTCAAGGAACGAATCGACGAACGTAAAGTATCGAAAGACAACATCAACAAAACAAAATCTAATCAGAACTACACTTCGACGAGCCCAAGTAATACCCTGTGGTGAAGCGTTCGTCAAACATAAATAAGCTTCGACGAACCTAAACACCCTGTGGTGAAGCGTTTGTCAAACGTAAAGAAACCTCGACGAACCTAAACATCCTAGTGGTGAAGCGTTCGTCAAGCGCTTAGAAGTCTCGACGAACCTGAACACCCCATGGTGAAGCGTTCGTCGAACGCATATAAGTCTCGACGAACCCGAGTATTCCTGTGGCGAGGCGCTCGTTGAGCGTAAGCAAACCAACATCAAAGAATCGTTGACGAACATCGGACACTCAATATACGAGGAACTCAACCCACGAAATATCTCAACACAAGAAATGATCACCTAAGGACCAAAACTACGAGCCGGCTTGATTCCTGCGAAAGATACGTAGACAACCGAACACGGTGCAGCCAAAAATCATAAAAGACGTTCGTACACCCGAATGTGCTAAAACTGGTACGAACACAGAAGATAAGTTCAAAGAGATTAGTGCTGCTTACGAGGTAACACTAAGTTCTGTGTTCTATTTTTGAATGCTTAGTTTTGATGGAAGCTGAGTTTTCGTATATGAACTTTTGTTGCTTATTACACCTGGGGATGAAGCATTTGTGTAGGTACTATCTGATGAGGAGAAGAGATCCGTGTTTGACCGCTTCGGCGAGGCAGGTTTAGAAGGAGATTTTAATGGATCACAGACTAATTCACAAGGGGTAAGTCATCCCAGATTCTAAGGGCTCTACAAAAATGAATAAATGTCTAATAGTTTCCTTGACTCTTTTCCCATTTGACTTGTACAGTGCATTCTTTGGAGGTTCTGATGGACTTTTTGGGGGTATGGGTGAATCACAAGGAATGGGTTTTGATTTCATGAATAAGAGAAGTCTAGATCTCGACATTCGGTAAAACAATTTTCCCCATGATTTTTCTACACTTTCAGATTTAATTTTGTCCCTTGCCTTAACATTTAACGTTTATCCTCCCTTGCGTGCTGGGTGATAACTGGCTATGTGGAATTATCTGTTTGCCAATTGTGTTTTCTTTTCTTAAACATTGGGCAATCTTTAGGAGTTTTTTGTGCTGATAAATACTCGGGGAACATGTATGTTAGGTGTGAATTGCGGCTGAGCTTTGAAGAGTCTATTTTTGGAGTAAAAACGGAAATCGAGGTTTCTTATTTAGAAACGTGTGATGGCTGTGGAGGAACAGGTGCTAAATCCAGTAACGCTATAAAACAGTGTAGCAGCTGCGGAGGTAAAGGACGTGTGATGAACACTCAGAGAACACCCTTTGGAATCATGTCACAGGTGACTCGTTTTACTCAACAATATTCTTATGCTATAGATGATAACATGTGGTTATAGGTGTCCGCTTGTTCCAAATGTGGTGGTGATGGGAAAATCATCACAGATAAGTGTAAAAATTGCGGAGGAAATGGGAGAGTACAGTCTAGGAAGAAAATGGATGTTATTGTGCCTCCTGGTGTCAGTGATAGAGCTACAATGCGGATTCAAGGAGAAGGTAATGTGGACAAGAGAAGGTACAAGGAATCTACTATTTTTTCTTGCATTTCCTCATATTTAGTGCTTCGGCAATTTGTTCAATATGGTTTCTAATTTGCGCAGTGGAAGAGCTGGTGACTTGTTCGTTGTGCTTCAAGTTGATGGGAAGCGTGGAATTCGAAGAGAAGGGCGTAATCTATACTCCAATATCAGCATCGATTTCACAGATGCCATACTTGGGGGAATCATAAAGGTGGTTATAAACTTGTTTCCTGTCATTGTCACCACTTGGTAGTGAGAATATTGTAGTCATGATATCTTTGTTTCTCAGGTAGAAACTGTTGAGGGAACAATTGATCTTTGGATTCCCCCAGGAACTCAACCTGGCGACACTGTGAAATTATATCGAAAAGGAGTTCCAGACACGGATAGACCGTCAATCCGAGGAGACCATTGCTTTGTAGTGAAGTTTTCGATCCCCAAAAATCTTAGGTGTGTATCACACCACTACCCTTTTAGCACTTGATTTTGTATTGCTTATTAAAAAGGTTTGGACAAACGCATTATGGCAGCGAGAGGGAGCGCAAGTTGGTAGAGGAATTTTCATCTTTCAGAAGATCTAACAGTAGTACTGGTACAACGCTGTTCGAAACTATTTCAGAAGCTACATATGTTAGTGAAAAAGGGTTTTGAAAATTTATAATACCCATTTGTAGAAACTCGTCAAGAGAAGCATAGTTTTGGCTCGGAGCCCAGAAAGAGACCGTCTTTGTGGCATAAAATGAAGAACTTTATAAGGTAATCTCAGGACATTACATTATTCCCTTTGTCCATAAATCTTTATCTTATATAATATAATGAATGTGATGTGTTTTGTAGACCAGAAGATTCAAAAACGAAATTTGGGACTATGGGCTTGACGAACTCATCATTGCCACTACGAAGAATGAAGGAGGCAGATACTTCAGTTTTTGTCTGGGTCTTGGCTCTGTGCGTTATAACTTCAGCTGTTGCAGTGTTTCAAAAGACGGTAATCGCTTGAAACAGAAGAAAGAACCCTAATGTCGTCAGAACCTTGAACACAGCTTGAGAATTTTTGTTTCAAGTAACATAGAGCTTTTTTACCAGCTTAAAATTCTAGTTTATAGGTCGAATTTGTTGTCACGGAAAAAGATATGATCTTGTATGTACGTGTTATCATTTAAATACAGTTAAAAGTCGTATTAAAACGAATGCTAGTACTTTGACTGACCTACGCTTTATGTATGTCAAACCGGCTTAAACCGTGAACTAACTCTTTTTGAGAAGAATTGAATGCTCAGAAATATGATCTCATTTCAGTCCTATGATTTATCTATAATTGAATTTAAGAAGTTGACTAAACCGAATCAACTATTTTGTTTATCCAATCAAATTATGGAAGTACTGCGATATGAAGTTATGGAGAACGTTGATGCTTTGTTTTTTTTGAATATTTCATTGATAGACACTATTATTAATGTACGATCTTTGTTTAATATGGAGTGAAGTATTTGACTGGGAGCTGATGAGTTCAGAGACAAGGGTCTCGGTGGAAGAAGAGATGACAGAAATGATGGTGGAAGTGGTGTGAGAGGAGGTAAGACATGTTAAAATCAATCGCAACTCAAATGGAGATAATAAGACATGTTGAGATGCCAATACGACGTCGTATTTCAGCATGATCTTTCTTTGCAAAACAAGTTCAGGAAAAAAGTTGGGTATGATGAATTTATACCTCAAATCGTTTAAGACAACTTGATAAAATCTAAAATTGTTGATGTTATGTCTTAATATTTGAAAGCATTGAAGATTAAGTAGATTGGGAGCTCTCTCTCTATCTCGTTTGTCTTTACATAGACCGATTGCAGCCGCGCTTTTGGCTGCGTTTGCGTCCCCATAATGTTTCAATATCCATCTTCTTTTGTTTTTTTTTTCTCCCTGTCTCTGCAGATACACGTACGTCGAAACTGATTTATAAGTCACTGCAAATGGAGCATATAAAACTGACTTTGTGATGGACAAGTAATCAACAGAAACGAAGTGACTTACATTTACAGAAGTATATGAACAACGCCGGTAATGACAGATTACTCATTACACTGACTCATAGAACACATGCAACCACGAAAACATCCAGGAAATGGATGCTACTTGTGATGCGGAATTGGTTGTGGCTCATCTTTCCAGCCTTTCGATAGAAGATCGTAGTTGATAGACGCTAACTGCGAGAGGTTCTGCATAACCGTAACGGCAATAAACTCAGCATTGTGCACTTATTACCCAAACTACTCAAAATGATACAAGCCCACCTAAAGTGACTTGACACAACTAAGACGCGCCAGTTTTCAGGACCCACAAAAAGTCGAAGACTTATCAATCAGTCCCTATAGTTGCTACATTTGACTCTGACATCTACCTATACCCTAATAAACCTCCATACTTCCAATTCTTTTAAGCTAAGCATAACTTATGCTACAATATGTATCTGACGCCACAAAACCTATACATAGATATCAATCCAAAAATAAAATTTGGATTTTGGAATATCAACTACATAAATCACCAACCAATTGCATACTTAGAAACCATTGTATATACTAGCAGGTTAGTCATGAGTTAATACCTTAAACGAGAAATTACTGAAGGAGTAATCTACAGGTACGCCAGACTCAAACTCTTCATGTCCGTCGCATTTTTCAGTCTGTGTAATAACATTGATCCAGTTCAAGGAATTTGCAAATCCAAAGAACAATAATGATAAAGAGTTTTCGGACTATATTCTAAGGAGGTAAAATTTACAGAATGGATAAAGCTGATGTTACCTCCCCTTCTTCATGATCATTGTTCGAGCTACCACTGCTGCCACTCAAGCTTTCAGCATCACTATAATCTTGCACATCACCGCTCGGGAAAAATTGCTCATCCGATGTGTTCCACGAATAGCGACTTCTGAAGTAACTTGTGTCAATTGCACTCTCTGATGCCGGAACAAATGCAGCCTAACAAAAACTCGTGTTAAACCTTTAAGAAGGTACCAAGCAGCAAAGCTTCTGTCTTTAAAAGAGTAAGACAAATGACATACCTTTTGCCTCGCTAGTGTATCCCAGTTGATGTCTTTAAAGAAGATGTGCTGCTTCACCTGCCATCATGAAATTGACGTCATTCACAGTTTACAACAAGTTGGAACTAGTTATCACAGAAAAAAGGCATCCCGTTTTACCTCAGCCGCCCCTCTCGCTCCAAGTCTCTGATGAAGATCTTCCGTTAAAAATCTAAAAACAAGAAGATGACAATAAACTGTCTTTTTCTATATGGTGTTGAGACTCAATAGTGTATATGGACTATTATCATAGAACATCTCTTACCGGTCTATAATATCATGGGCTTCGGCACTCATTTCTTCTGGTACATGAGGCCATGGTATCTTACGGTTGAGAATGTTGTCAAATATTTGCTAGAAACAGCCACAGAAAATGTAAATCAAATGTTGGAAACTGAATGTAGACGCATAGTGGTCTCTTTAGCAACATATTTACTGATTTCAAACAAAATTTTACAGTAGTTACCAGCCTAAGTATGAATTTTACTTAAATTTTGAGAAAATATTAGTTCCTCTATCAAAGCATAATCAAGAAACAAAGCAAAAGTTTGTCTCTAACCTCAGGATGTTCTGCATTGAAGGGTGGAATTCCCACAATGAGTTCAAACAGAATGATGCCAACAGACCACCAATCCGCAGTTGCACCTGAATGATAATGCAGATATATGTTATTTTTCGCACTCTTGGCATGTGATAAAAGAAACAGTATTATCTGAAAAAATTGCCAAACGGGCCTAGAGCAGAACATTATGAAAGTCACTGGTCCAGCTTACTTCTATATGAACCTTTTACTTACACCAGATTTGTACAGAAAGAATCAATTTGTAGTAGCTTATTTTTCTATCAAATTACCTATCCCAGCAGAGTACCAATAATACTACTAAAAAAAAACTTGAATAAAAGATGAGAAGACACCACGACTTGACATGTGTACGTACCATGTCCTGTTCCTAAAAGAATTTCTGGCGCTAAGTAGTCAGGAGTACCCACAGCAGACCGTTTCTTACGCCTTTCAAGCTGATCCTCGGATTCTGCTGATCTTGATTCCTCCTCATCAAGCAGAGACGTCCCACTTACAGCAGGACCAGAAAGATCCGTGCTGTTGATGAGACCAACTTTAGAGAGCCCGAAATCTGTCAACTGCTCAGAAAAGCAAAAAAACCATTAAGAGTTACATTAAAAGTTTCTCATACGTGCAGAGGCTACACTCATAAGCCTTAAATATCAAGACAAAAGGAGAATTTTAGAGGACCAATAATATTACCTACAAGTTTCCAAAAGATGACAGAAAGTTTCTTACAATGGAATTATTTACCTTTATATGACCATCATGCGCAATCAACAAATTATCCGGCTTCAAATCACGGTGAACAACACCCTCAGAATGCAGATATTCCAAAGCAAGGACCTTGCATAGAAATTCATCACGAATCACTTTTCTAGAGTTCTATGGTATGAAATTTTAATAAATAAACATGAAGAACTTACGACTTCGGCAATATATACACGGACAATATCTTCCTCTAGACAACCTAAATTTCTCAACAACGAATACAGGTCCCCTCCATTTAAGTACTCCATAACCAGATACAGGTTGTCACGACAAGTGAAAGAATAGAAGAAGCGAACCTGGTCAAAATAAAGATATCTTAAAAGAAGTAAATATCTTCTGAGATATGCCTTAAAGGCTAGACCTGCTCACCACAAAGGGATTGCGAACATTGATCAATATATCACGTTCAGCAAGTATACTCTCAACAGCATTCTTACGGATCATATCTGCCTTTTTCAGAACCTGTGGAGCATGGCCGACGTTAGACACAAGATTAGAGAAAGCACTAACTAAAGATTTTTCCAACCACGTTATACTAACTACAAAAAGAAGGATCTCTTGTAACAAAATTAAGAATGGAAAAAAGAACAAAAGTGCCAAATCGTTTACCTTGATTGCAAACAGATCTCCTGTTGTTTTCTTCTTTGCTAAAAAAACTCGCCCAAAAGCTCCCCGGCTTATTGGTTTTATGATCTCGAAATCATCAATGGATGTACGGTCTCGCGGATGTACTGGGCTGGTCCTCAAGCTCCGAACAACATCATCTTCTAATGGAGCATCTTCATCAATTACAGTGCTTAGTAGATCAACTTTTTCATCATCCAGAAGCTCACACATCTGCAGATATTTCTCCCTACACAATCACGAAATTTTTTGAATAAACATGCTGAAGGGAACAATTTATAATTCTACTGACAAGAGAATATATCTGGAAATTATAAAACATCTCTCAGAAATTATATACGCATGCAAGAGTAGCATTAAGGAACTCACCGGATCAATTTTTCTATGCGAGTCCCAAAAGTTTCTACTGTAAGTGCATCAAATTTTCTGCGGTCTATGACAACCCTCAGATCTTCAAGACAAGAAAGTAAGAACGGAATGGATTGATCATCACCCGGTATGGCATCTGCCGCACATTTTGCAATGTCAGCAAGTTCACTCATCTGATCATTGGTTATCAAGAGTTTTATCATTAGCAGGTATTCTACAACAAGAGACAAGGAAACTAATGAACATGTAGCACAACCATCACAAACCTGTGGAGTATCATCTTGATCATGGAATGTACCCTTGCCTCCTAATATCAGTTCAATTGGATCAGGCCTAGGAGTCGGAATTGGGGATCTAGGAGTCATGCTACTGGCAGATGAAGTTGTCATGCCTTGATCAGACTTGGGACCAAAACGGGTTCTACATGACATTACCGGTAAACCCCTCAGATCATCCATAAAGATTGAATTATCAGTCTCTGGGAAACAATCAAGCATGTCTTCTGACCCTCTGCGCGACCAATCACTCAACCTTGGGGAGAGAACATCATATTCTTCATTATTAGATACTTTCATACCATCTGGACTTTCTGCGGCTGCTAGGCTATCCTTATGCCTAAAAGTCTCTGCTATCTTGTCAAGTGTTCCAGCAACTGCCATCAACCGCTCATCAACACTCAGTCCTTTCTGGTCATATTTATCAGCCAATGTACAAATTCTAGAGTGATCTTCCACATGAGTAGTTGGAACTTCCTCCTCACAGATGCGGCACATTATTGAACTTTCCTCCGAAACAACAGGCTGTTCCCCCCAGTAACCCCAAGAAATATTGTGCCGATGCTTGGAAGAGTGTTCATTAGAATCTTTTGGCGGAATAGCAGCAGCGGTATCAATGCTAGCTTGTCTATTCCCAACCAAAGTTGGAGGTTCAACTTTGATATCCTTCTGCTCTTCTGACGCTGGCGCTTCTTTCACAGTTTTCAGTGCTGGAGATGGAAGCTTCCTCCAGGAAGACATTCTATCAATGTTTGCAGGAGATTCAGATTCCTTAAGAGCAAAATTTTCATGGGGAGAGGGAGGAGGAACTGAGCGTAAAACAGCATCCTCTTTCCAGTCCAAACCACGCTGCTCTTGACTATAAGCTTTCTTAGTGGATGGTACCTTCAAGACCTTTGCAGCACTGGAACTCCTTCCTGCTCCACTAGGAGGTAATTTCTCTATAGAATGCAACACTCTTGACTGACGTAGTTGTACCGCTTGTTCCTCCTCAACCCAACTTTCCTTATGAAACTGAAGTAATCTAGTACATCTGGTAAGGATAAAAAGCATCCGAGTGTGAAGCTGCTTGAGAACCCCTGGAGGAAGCTCTTGACGTCTATCATCTAAGTCCTGAACTATGCCTTCACACTGAAGCCAGAAATCTCCAGGAGTAGTCATAGCACAGCTTCGAGCCAAAACTAACAAGTCTTCAAATGTTTCCTCCCACTCAGGATGGCTTTCTGCATTTTTCTCAAGAACTCCCACCAGGTCTGCCGCAAATACAGCAAGGTCAGAGTTTACTTCTTCCTTTGCTTTATCAAATTTTGCCCGAATCAAAACCATTATTTCCTGTAAAAGACAAACAATTAGATTCAGCATTCAAAAAAGATCACAAAGGGTTTAATAGAATAGTGGACTCTAGAATACCTCTACATTGTTCGACCTACGAGGCTTCCATAATGGAAAGGGCTGTACACCTTTTGAGTTCAACTCATGAGAAAAGCTTTTGATGTCACCAGGAAACCTCTTCCGTGGAGCACTAGTCATACGAAGTAAGGCTTGATAACGTGGTGATTCAGACTCTTTGGGATTTTCCCATTCATATGAATTCTAGAAGATAAACGTCAAGTCACCAAGATCACTTAAAAGTTAAAACTTACACATAGCACAGACCACTTAAAAGTATGAGAAGGAGAGTGGGGTACCTCTGGGGTGCAAAATTCAGAATTTCTTAGAGGACCAGAGCGACCGGATGACTTCTCAGAGCGACCTGCGAGGTACCAATTAAAAGCAAACTTAAGAAACAAGAACTGAAAATTTAACAGGTGGTAAAAATATCTGGAACCAGTAACGCATTCCATGCGTTTATGCATGCAGTGATCAAGTTCCAATTATTAACGCACAGATGCAGATGTTCAAAAGTAGCAACTTTCTGATGTCATCCAAGCTAACATACTCAGAACATTTAGAACAAGGAACATGTTGGTCGGGGATGAGACGCTCACAAGTACTACCTCCTCACATTACCAGCATAGCAAGCTGCTAGTGCCTATTTCACTCTTAATTCCCATCAAACATCAAAGCAACGCAAAGGATTGAGACAGACACATAGTTTCCCTCCCCCCCCCCCCCCCACCAACCATTTTAGATGTTATTGGTATTCAGGAACATACCAGCTCCCGATGAGGATGCTGCATTCTGCAATCGAGATCCTGATGCCGGCAAAGTAGGGCTGAGGCTCCTCGGCGGTCCAGTATCAGGAGACATACTATCACGATCACTCTTATTATCACTCGTTCGAGTACGACCCATGATCTCTTCTAACCCTAACTTGCTACTCCCAACTTCTTTCTTTCTATTGCCACTACCAGAGCCAGAAGTGGCTGAACCCGAACTCAAGTCCCCATCAGCACCCATCTTCGACAGATTGCTCGTAGCCGGGATTTCTCCATCATTCCTGAAATTGAAAACCCTTTCCTGTGGCAACGGTCCGGATCTTGTCTTGATCCGGTTCAAGCCCAGAGACGAGGCCATGATAGGTGAAACGAAAGCGGGTCCTTCCTTCGCGTCCAGTGGCAGGCGTCCAACGGCTGGTTTCTTCGCCTCAGAACTGGGAGACAAGTTCGATTTTCCGATAGAGTGAGCTTGAAGTTCTGATGGAACTTGTTTGCCCTTCGATGAACCTTCCTTCTTCTTCAGACCATCTTTAATCTGCGTCTGCTTGCAACCAACCCCGGAAAATCCAGCAACTGAGCTCCGATTAGGGATCGGAGTTTCATCCTTGGAAGCGGATTTAGACTTCTTCTTATCTGATCGTTTCGGAGAGTTGGAGCCAACAGATCTGGGACTGTTAGAGCTATCCGGGCTGGAAGATCCGGACTTCTTCGAGGAGAAGAAGAGCTTGTTCTTGAATACCATGTTTTCGATTCCGCTGATTCAACCTAATCGCTATACACTACACCAACCCAACCATAAATCCAGTTGTAAATACCGCCTTCAGGAGAGAAGTACCACTCTATTTCGCTCTATCTCTCAGTCTCTCTGCCTCTCTAGAGATCTTCAGTGATTTCGGGGTAAGGATTGAGGAAGCGACGAGGAAGAAGAAGGCGTAACTGTAGTGAGAAGCCTAGATTCAGTCCGTAACGTTGCTTACTAATTTAATTACTAGAAAAAGAAAAAAGGTCAAAACTGCTTAAGACTATATTTGGACTTTTTGATTACAATTTTTTTAACCAATAAACTTCAATTAGTTCTCTTCAATCATTTTCTTAAGAAAACAACTCATTTTCATATTCTCTTCTCACCAGTAATAACTTTGTCCACCGTTGAAAATTTTCCATTTATATTGGACAGTTACTTTTAAATAAGAATATGTTACATACCCGTTACGATACTATAATTTAGAAATTATTTTAAAAATTGATATGATAATAAAACTTTTAAAAAATTTTGAACCGAAATGCAGTAGCCTTAAAACATAAACATAATGAAATAAAGATTATAACATAGTACACCTGTATAGGAACTTTCTCTTTTTCTCATCTCTCTTACTTTTCTTTTCTGTGAAGACAACTTCAACGCCGCCGATCTATTTTTCTGGCAGTTTTCTGATTTTACCGCCGCTTGGAAAGGAAGCTCATCGCCCCGATGTTTTAATTCCCCACTACTTCGTCGTCACCAGCCAACTAACGCACCATTAAAGCCCGGTTTTAAATTGTCACTGCACTTTCACAATAAATTCAGTTTCTCTCCGTTCACCGACAATTTGTAGATTGGCTCAAATGTGTCTCCTCCTCCTAGTTTGTGTGAGAATGTCAACGCAATGACACAGCTTCCAACGAGGCCACTTTCACAAGAGATTGAAGACTTGTAGTTGAAATTTTCTCTGTGATTCGCATTGGCATGGTGTGAAAAGCTCTAGTGGTGTTTCATGGTTGTCGTCGCCGCATTCACTTGAGTGCAGCGTTCACTCGTTAAAGCTTGGTCTGATCCTTGTCTGCATTAAGAAGAGTTGATCGAGTTCTTGTCTTTTTAGGAGTTGGTTACGGCTTTCAATGAGTTTGTTGTCGTCAATCTGATGTTTCTCTTCGACTTTGACATTTTCATAAGATTTTGAGATGTAACTCCTTCTGGTTCAGTTGCTCTGGTTCTCAATTGCATGGTGCATCAATTCACTATAAAAGAGTTTGTCATCCACATTCGTTGTGTTTGCTTCGTGGAGACACTGCTCTTCCGAGTTTAGGATTGTAACTTTCGGGTTTAGTTTCTATCTTCCTTTCTAGACTAGGTTTGGTCTTAGTATCTTATATGTTTTCCTCCCTCTATTGGGATATTTCTCCTGGGGATTGTTTCTACTGGCTCCCTGTAATTTCCTTTTCAAATATAACTTCCAAAAAAATCTTTTTCAGTTATTTATGTATCTTGTAAGTTTGTTTCTGTTTAATAATAAAAATAATTATGGGAAAAGAACAAAAAGAAGATTTTTACAAAGATTTTGAAATATAATTCAATCACTTGGATTTTTTATAATTTATAAGTGGTGTGAAATTGAAATTTAAATAGTTTATGTTCATGAATCATTTCTGATTATATATTAAACTGTATATTATACTTTATAGTGGAATAATGATAACGAAATGTCCAATAAACTCTCTGCTTTATAATATGATACCACTAAACTTGCTTAAGATTAGTTGTAGTGATCACATCATAGTCTTTAGGCACTCTATGAAGTATCAAATCCATCAACAAGATATGCATCCAAACATAAGACTATGATAACACTTAACATTCTTTTTATTTTTCGACACAATTCGATAAGGGTCTTGACGGTGAGATCCTCGTGGTGACCCCAATGGTTCAAACATGGTGAGTTCGAACGGTTGTTTCCGGATAAATTTGGTGGAAGCGATGAGTGTCACAAGGAGTGGTGATGAATCTCCTTGATAAACTCGATTGACTCGTGGCTCAGAAATCCTTATTAAGTTGAATCATGTCACTTACTCTTGAATCCTCAAAGAGAAATGGCAGCTAGGTTTTCTTAGAAAGATACAAAGCGTTGTCTAGGAACCTTATAAAGGGGTTTATTCGGCTGGGGGGCCTTCTAAGGCAAAACTCATACAAGCAAGAAAGGAAAGTAATGACATAGTCACTTAACAAAACGCAAAGTAAAGGGAAAATAAACAAAAAATCCAAATAAGGCAAGGTGTTGTCCACACGAGTCTGAAACTAACTTGTCAGTTGGATCGACGAACTTAGACCTATGACTCCTAAACTACAGTTGGTTGTTGACATTGGTACCTGAAAAAAATAGATATTTTAAAGTAAATGCATACTTGGGTCGAAGATGGGTCGGTGATGTCTGAGCCAAGTTGCCGATTTATCGAGAGAAGCTCGAGTGTGGTCGAGAGCTGCCTAGCTGGTGTTGCTTCGATCCGGGTTAAACTCTTCTTGTTCCACGGTCTTGTATGTACCATGCATACTGAATAGGGATAGTTATGTCTTGATCATTGGCTCGAACAGCTCAAGTAGTGCATGGATCGCGTTGTTGAACTTTTCCCAGATTGCGGATAATCGATACTCGTCTCACAGCTTCCATCAGTAAGGTGTTGTGGTCGACGGCCTCATTAGTGCCCTTGAGAACGATTTGAATGCGGATTGGTTTCACCTACATTAAATGGTGTTAGGTCGGAGACGTTAAAGACCGCGTGTACCTTTATGTCGTCTGGTAGGTCAAAGTGATAAGTATTGTCGTTAATGCGCTCTAAGACTCATAACGGTATGTTGCCTCGTGATGCTTCTTGTTTTTGTTTCATTATTTGGGAGATCTCTCGGGCGTCATATGTACCCAAACCCAATCTCCCGGCAGAAGATAACATGTTTCCGATTATTGTCCCCATACTTCTTATACTTAGCCCTTTTTGCCTCGATAACTTCTTTTACGTCCTAATGCAACTTGTATACATACTCACCTTTGTCCTGATTCATGATCTCCGGTGGTGCCAGTGGCTTAAGATCAAGTGGGAATAAAGGCTGAAATCGTAAACCACTTCAAAAAGAGAATGGTTAATAGTATAGTGAACTGCATGATTATATTCAAATTCAATGTAAGGAATGGTGTCAGCCCAATGAGTGGAATTTTGTCTAATAGTAGCTCGCAAGAAGGCGGACATGGTGCGGTTAACGACAGTCTGTCCGTCATTCTGTGGATGGCATGAAGTTGACTATAGCAGGTTCGTTCCAAGCTTCTTCCAAAGGGTACGCCAAAAGTGGCTGAGAAACTTCAGGTCACGATTTGACACGATGGTTCACGGGGTGCCATGTAAACGGACAATCTCCCTGAAAAACAGTTCAACCATCCAAGACTCGCCGTTGGTCTTATCATAGGGATTGAAATGCGTCATTTTAGAGAACCGGTCCACCACCATGAAGTTCGAATCCTTGAATTTGTACGTAGACAATCCTAAAAAATAATTCATGGAAATATCTACCCATGGGGCGTTAGAGATAGGCAAAAGCATGTATAAATCATGAGAATGGGACCTGGATTTAGCTTTAAGACATGCAATATAATGCTTGCAAGGCCTGTTCACATCTCGCTTCATATGCGACCAATAGAAGTGTGACTTCAGCGTGTTTAAGGTCTTCTTGACACCAAAGTGTCCCATGGATCCTCTTCCGCGTGCCTACGTAATGAGCAGCTCTCGTATGGACCCTTGAGTGATGCAAAGTCTCTGCTCCTTGAAGATAAAGCCATAATGCAAGTCGAACTCCACAAAGACTCTACGACCACATTCTTCGTATATATCTTTGGAATCTGCATCACTAAAATACCGTAACTTAATAGATTCAAAACTCAATACCTTGGCTTCCATGTTCGAGATTAAAGCATATCTCCTGGAAAGAGCGTCCATGACCACATTGTCTTTTCCCTTTTTGTACTCCATCACATACGGGAACGTCCCTACAAATTTGAGTCAACGGGCATGTCTTTTCTTGAGTTTGGTTTGTCCTCGCAAATGCTTCAGCATTTTGTGATCGGTATGTACCACAAATTCCTTGGCTAACAGGTAATGTTACCAAGTTTCCAGCGACCTCACTAAGGCGTACAACTCCTTATCGTAGGTTGGGTACTTTAGGGTGGCGCCACTCAGTTTTGAACTAGAGAACACCACAAGCCTTCCTCCTTGTGTAAGTAAAACTTTGATTTCTAATCTTGAGGCATCGCATTTAATCTCAAACATTAGATCAAAATTCAATAAAGATAATATCGGGGTTTGCATCAAAAGGTCCTTTAGCTCCTAAAAAGCGGATTCATGAGATGGTCCCCAATGGAACACCATGTTCTTCTTGATGACAGCCGTGAGAGATGCAACCACTATATCGGACAAAGCGCCTATAGAAGTTGGCCAATCAATGCAAGCTTCGAACATGTCCAATTGTATTTGGTGTGGGCCAATCTTGTATGGCCTTGATCTTCTCTTGGTTCACTCGGAGACTTGTAGAGCTCACAACTAAACCTAAAAACACTACTTCATTAGTGCAAAAAGTACACTTTTTGAGATTGGCAAATAAATCTTCCTTGCGGAGAGTGTTCAGAACCATCTCAAGGTGTGTGATATGATCGAATAAGATCTTGCTGAAATGAGAACATCATCAAAGTAAACTACTACAAACTTTGAGATGTACGAACACAAAACCTCGTTTATGAGCCACATGAAAGTGTTAGGCATGTTCGTAAGTCCAAACGACATGACGAGCCATTCATAGAGTCCCTGCTTGGTCTTGAATGTGGTTTTCCATTCATCTCCCTCTTTCATTTTCACTTGATGGTATCCGCTTTTCAAATCGATCTTTGAGAAAATTGAGGTTCCACTAAGTTTGTCCAATATATCATCCAACCGCGGGATCAGGTGCTCATACTTTATTGTAATGGTGTTGATCGCCCAACAATCAATGCACATTCGCCAAGATCCGTCCTTCTATGGCACTAAAATTACTGGTACTACACATAGATTCAAGCTTTCCTGGATGTAGCCTTTGCCCATTAAATCCCGGATTTGCTTCTCGAGCTTGCGGATCTTGTTGGGATTCATGTGGTAAGCTAGCTGGTTGGGTAGCGGTGCCTGGTACAAGGTTGATTTGATGCTCAATGCCTTGTATTGGAGGTAGATCGACAGGAATCTCTTCCGGAAACACATCTTGAAACTAGTCTAAGAATGAGGAGATTTATATGGGAAGCTCAATACCGTCTGTTCTTGCAGCTAGATATTTTTTTTAAAGAGGCAGTACCGATTTTTCAAGAGTAATAGCTTTAGAGATCGAATGTAATGTAACATAAAAGTTGAAACATTTTACCTCGATCTTTTTAGCATGTTTGGCTTGTACTTCTCGGACCTAAGTAGGTGTCAACGAGGCAAGCATGTACTTCTTTTTCTCGTGTACAAGAGTATAGAGGTTGGTACGACCGTTGTGTAGTTTTTCCTGATCGAATTGCCATGACCGACCTAACAGAATATGGCTTACTTTCATGGGGAAAAATTGGCACTTGGCTTAGTCGTGGTATCGGCCAATGTTGAATGGTACGGTGACTTGTTCGTCGACCTTTACTTCACTTTGTCGTTTAACCATTAGAGTTTATAAGGAAGTGGATGTTTGGTCCTGATTAATCCCAACTTGTCCACCATATACCTGCTTGCACTATCAATTATTAGATTACATACCTTAGAGTTGATTGTGCAACGGGTGTGGAAAATATTCTCCTGTTTGATCAGGTCGTCAGACTCCTCAAATGTGATGAGCATACAACGGATGACTGAGGATGTCTCGTGGTCTGGATATTCCAACTATGGGCTGAGGTCGTTTTGTTCTTCCTTGGCCTCATCTTGTGACTCGTATTCTCCTTCAGCAGTACGTATCATGACCCGTTTGTTCAGGCAGTCTCTAGCCATGTGTATGCGGCCTTACCACCTGAAACAAGTGATATCACGGGCACGTGAAGGATCTGAAAGCTTCGGTACTTTGACAGGCTATACAGGTCTGGGTGCTGGTTTCTTGAACCGAGAGTATATCTCGGCCTTCTTTGGGGCAGATTTCATGGCCTTTGGTGCAGTCCATGTAGCCTTGGGTTAGACGGTTATCTTCCGCTTGATGTGTTGTTTAGCCTAGATAGCAAAGTGTAAGACTTCTTCCAAATCTTCAACTTCAAGCCGGTTCTTCAACAACTCAAATTCATCAAAGTATTCTTCTACACTCCTGGATCCTTGATTGAGCTTTCAGAACTTCTTCTGCAACTCATGTTGGTAGTAAGACGATATGTAGCAGCGACGCATGAGACATTTCATCTCATCCCAACTGCCAATCTGTCTAGTACGATGGCGTCTACGTTCTGCTACTTCATGATCCCACCAAGCAAGAGCTCTCTCGATAAGTTGTGCTGCAGCAAAAGGAAGGTTCTTACGGTCACGATATTCATAACATTCAAAAATGTTATCTAACCTCCATTCCTAGTCCAAATACGCTTCCAAATTAACATGTCCGGCAAAAGTTGTGTTGGGAAACAAGCATATAAAGGCGCAACGGAAAAAAGTTTTCCGCACTTGTGTGAACCTCTAAGAAGAATATATTCAAGTAATAATAGAAACCACTCAAAACAAGCAATTTTAACATGGAAAACCTCCCCGATGTGAGAAGGAAAAACCACAAGACCATAATCCACTCAAAAATCCACCATCACCAATGGATTTGAGTTACAACCACGTCCTCTTTATTCCAAAGAACAAATGCATAGACTAAAGCTCCAAAGAGCAATCTCTAATACACCAAACTTCAACAAGAGAACAATACAAGAGCTTAGAAATATGCAGTCACAAACGACTCGAGATTTAATATAATTCAGGCCACCAAATTAGATCTCCACCATATAAACCCTATATAAACAAGTAAACAACACCTCTGCCAAATTTTAGTTCAATCAGAAAAGATATAACCGTCGGATTTCTCAAACACCTAAAGACAACACCTGCTAAAAGCTAGAATTTTCGCCACATAGCAAACAGCCATGCTAAAACCCAAATATCTAACAAACCAACCGTTGGAACATGGATCCCACCATTGGATCTAAATACCACTGAGTCACAAAGCTTCCTGAAAAATTTCACCCAGATCAGAACATTTTTGAAGGTTCAAACACTTCCTTGAATCAAACTCGACGAACACACTTTCCACCCTTCTTTTTCTCTCTCTTTCTTAACTTGTTCTCTCTCTTTCTTAACTTGTTTTCTCTTCCTTATTCATTTAACCTAGAGTGATTTTATATGTGTACACTCCAACACAAGCCCATTAGTGACCTCACAAAATTAGGGCGCAAGTTTCATTCTTATAACCAAACTCAATGGTTTCCTCACTTGGAGAAACACCAACAAACTCCCCCTCCGACTAGGTGGAGGAAACTGCCATTCTGGCTATCCCTCGACAAACTTTAAGTTTCCATATTGGCACTGACTTCGTCAAAATATCAGCTCTATTATCATCTGTATGAACCTTTTTAAGTTCTACTTCCTTAGAAGCAACCACATCACGTATCCAATGAAACCTCCTATCAATGTGCTTTAAACGCGAATGAAATATAGGATTCTTCCCAAGATGAATTGCACTTTGATTGTCCCGTAGAACCTTTCGGCTCTGATACCAGATGATAAGGACCTCAACGGTGAGATCCTCGCGGTGGCTCTAACGGTTGGATCTTGTTGAGTCCGAACGGTTGTTTCCGAATAGATTTGGTGGAAGCGATGAGTGCCACAAGGAGTGGTGATGAATCTCCTTGATAAACTCGATTGACTCGTGGCTTAGGAATCCTCACTAAGCTGAATCACATTTCTTGCTCTGGAATCCTCAAAGAGAAGTGGCGGCTAGGTTTTCTTAGAAAGAAAAGTTCATCATTTTTATTAATCAAGTTGAAAAATACAAAGCGCCGTCTAGGAACCTTATAAAATGGTTCATTCGGTTGGGAGCTTTCTAGGGCAAGACTCAAGAGAGGAAAGTAGTGACATAGTCACTTAACAAAACACAAAGCAAAGGGAAAATAAACGAAAAATCCAAATAAGGTAAGTTGTTGACGTTGGTACCTACAAGAATAGATATTTTAAAGTAAATGCATAACTGGATCAAAGATGGGTCGGTGATGTCTTAGCCGGGTTGCCGATTGATCGAGAGAAGCTCGAGTGTGGTCAAGATATGGCTGGTGTTGCTTTGATCCGGGTCAACCTGTTTTTGTTTCGCGGTTGATATAAGAATGACCAGCTCCACTTCAAACTTGATCTCAAGACTTGACTGGTGCAGCTCGAGTACAACTTCAACACCAAAGGAACTTGGAAATGACTATGGAACCAGGGCGAAGAGCAACCAATTGCTACACATTCATACCTTGATGCTTGAGATGAGTATTCCAAGAAGATTAACCAAAGAGTGTGTAGCCCAATTATACTTTTTTCCCTTATAGTGAGTTTTATCCCATTGAGTTTTCTCCTTAAGGTTTTTAATGAGGTAATTGGGCTTATACTACCAAGAGACTCTTTTGGTTAATGAGTTTTAAGCCCATTAGAGGTTCAAAAACGTGGCTTAAGACTCCAAATGCCATCAAGTGGATTTTAGAAGAATTTTGGGCCAGCAAATGATCATAAGTCTATTGGGAATATTATCTATCAAGTCCGGCCCTTTTGAGCATTTCTAAGATCCAATAAGGCCCAAAATGAAGAAGATATTTTGTTGTCCAAAAGGAGTGACGAAAATGGAGCATGAAGAGTCATCTTTTGGATATTCAACTTAGTAATAATGTTTAAGCAATTTTCAAGACAAGCCTTTATTGCTGATTTAAGGCTTTGTCTCTTCTCCTTCTTCCCTTTATATTTTCGTGATCTCTATTGTAAAAAGCATCTATCTTTTTATCAAAAACCTCTTTTAACCATAGATCATGGATCTCTTTTCGTTTGTCGAATTTTGATCTTTTCCGACTTATCAAAAGGCCTTTCCGCAACCTTTTGTGGCGTCAATCACTCCATCATCTCGTCTTTGAGCTCGTTTGTCGTCTCCAAGTCGAGCCTATCTACTCCAGATCCTCTAAGTGCCGAAATTGGGATTGATTCCTTTGTGGGATTGTATCAGCGGTCTTATGTGTACCGTGCATACCGAATATGGATAACCATATCTCGATAATTGCTCGAATAGCTCGAGTAGTGCTTGGACCGCGTTGTTGAACTTCTCTCGAATTGCTATGATGTTTGTCCTTGTGGGTGGGCCTTTTCTGATGACCGGTACTCGTCCCACAGCTTCTATCAGTAAAGTGTTGTGGTTGATAGTCTCATCATCAATTCTAATAATAAAATCTAAAACAGACAGATTACAAACCTTAAAAGAACCCTTTAAGACATTCAAAAAAAAATGTGATCATTGAATTTAGAATTCCAGCATCACTTGCAAATATTCCAAAATATTTGAAAGAAGATTAGAGCACATTTATAAGTTATCTAAAATATTTGTTTCTTGGATTTCTCATCTTTCTTTTGTTATTGTGAGTAAAATACAAGAATATTCGAACAACTCAGTCTGATTTATATCTAATAATATTAGATGTTAATCAATCTTTGTAACCAAATTTTTTTGTAATTTAAATTTTTCCGAATTTTATTATTGACTTTAAAATATATTATAAGAACAACTTCATATCCTCAATGTATGGGCGGTATACTTCAAAAGACACAAAGTAGGAGAATTTTTGTCAAGTATTAACACAAATAAGAGAAACCATGTTATCAAAAGCAAGGAAAAAGATGAGAGAAAACGAGAATTCCTTGGATTTTAATCTCACGGTTCGATCACAGATAATCTCATCCTTGATACAAAGACTCGCGAACCAAAGTATTACCGTGATTATTTATTATTTCTAAATCAATGGTGAGTTGTTTTAATCTTATGATTTCATTGGTTTCTTAACTAAATAATTCTGCTAATATGTCAATTCCATAATGTTCTAAAATGTTGATGTGTTAGCATAGATTGTTCTGGTCCACGCCCAGAATAATGTACCATATATATGTCTATAATCAATTTTTTATTTTTGTTATTAATTTTTGTGGTAGTTAATTTTTATGTATAAATTTTTTATTATTTTACTTCGTTGTGTATATGTTTCAATTGTATTTTTAACCAAATAAAATAATTTTAGCATAAATATAAACCAAACCAAAAATACAATATCAAATTACGCGATCTTGAGTAGAAGGAAACTGAATTATATGTGAACCATAACCAAACTAACTAAAAGTTATCAAATGAGCTAATAATTATAATTAAAGGTATGGAAGTATAAATATTTAAATGTATTAAGTTTACAATTTTAATTCAGTTAGGTAATTATTTTATTTTATTTGTAATTTATGTTGCTTAAACCGAACTTAAATGTAATTTGATATTTCATCATTTTCATTTTAATAGATTTCTTTAAAATCTTATGTATTAAGAAAATAATTTTTTTTAATAAGTAACCATTAGATCAACAAGATCCGATTAGCCTAAGTTATTCAACATTTCAACTACAGCATGATGAAATTTGAATTCACTATATGGTGTCTAATTAAATCAGAGACAAACAATTTGAACCACATATTTTTTGGTCATTAAAAATTATTTAATAATTGATTATCGATTTATAGTTTTTACTTTTTTGTATTAAGTAATTTTCTATAATTCAACAAATTCAATTAATGTTTTTAAAATTTATAATTTATGATCATTAAATGGTAAAATTTGCATAAAACTTAAAAGTTGATCTTTAAGAAACAACCAAATTTTTTTAGAAAATTTCCATAAAAACTGAGAGAATATTAAATAAGATTTATTTCTAAAATCTTAAGAATTGAAACTCAATCATGAACCAAAGGTGATTCTGAACCAAATATAATTATATGTATATCGCAAATAAAAACTTTTTTTTTGTCAAAAAGTAACAATTGGATCGGCAACAAGACTCGATTCATAGTTTAAGTTTTCCAAATGGAGTAGGGTGAGATTCAAACTCACTACCTCATGTCTAGCTAAATCAGAAATAAACTAATTGGACTACCTATTTCTTGACAATTTATAGAACTGAAAATCAAAATCTGAAATGTTTTAAATCAACCCGAATTGCTAGAAAAAAAACTGATCTCGATCATTAATTTTTTCTCCTATATACCAACTTTTTAAAAAAAATGCTGACATACATAAGATATACTTCCTTTGAAGATGTTCTTGTATTTGTCTCGAATTTTCTATTTGTCTTTTCTTTAGTTTATTTGAAAACTTTTGTGAAACTCTGTGATATGTAACAACATTTCGCTTGAATTTGTGAACTTTCTGCCGACAAATATTAAAGAAACATGTTACAATTAGAAATAGAATACAACACATTCTCAATCTTTCAAAAACACTAAAACCTTGTTCTTACGACGATCGCTGCAACAGCGACTATAATAAAACAAAAGTAAGTTTAACGACAATGGAAACGGAGATGATTGTGAGTAATTACTGGTTATCACGGTGATCGCTGAACCATAAAAGAGATCGCTAAGTTTTATAGCGATTAAAAGAAACACTATGCGTAATACCGGCGACTTCTTTTAGTGATCGTTTTAATTATTTTTGTCTTTAACAAAGACAAATTTTTTTATACTCGTCGCTGTCGCAGCAACCTTCGGAAACACGGCCTAAGTAAAAAATCACAGATTTTATGAAAACGTGAAGAATATTTTGATCAGCCAATCTAGGTTACGACCTTTGTTTCTCCTCCACGAGGTTTTGATTTTTTTTTTGGGTTTAGTAATCGGATCTTATTTGGATTATTATTTTAATTCAAATGATTTAATTACTGGTACATAAACCTTGATACCGTAAATAACCAAACATGTGCAATTGGAGATTTAATTGAGAATTTCGTGTGCAATTATTATATTTAATGTTTGTTCGATGGAATTAGAGTGTTAAGTTCCAAACTTCAAGTGTTTTTAGTGCTATATGTAATATTTTGGGGGGAAAATAGATTGACTGTCCTTTCGTTATAGATAAACTTTTAAACTCAAAATTTTAAAAATGTTTACAGAAATAAATTAAATTATTAAGCACATATTTTTTATAGCTTTGGGAAAAATTAAGCATAATTCTAGGTCTCAACAACATGCTCTCTATCAATCAAAACTTATACACTACTTTACTTTAACTTAAAAAAATGAATTATAGTTTTTTTTGGCAACTAGCAATGAATTATAGTTTTGATTAAAGACTATGATATCATAATCGTTTTTATGTTCTAAAAATAGAAATTGTTATATTAGTGATATTGATAATTGTAGATATGGCATCAAATTGTCAACAAAATATGAATTTTTCAAGATGACAAAATTTATTTATTTTATCAACTAAAAATCAATTTTAATAATGATATACTTAGACTTCTTTTATTGATTGATAAAATAATATCTATAACATAAGAAAATTATCTATTTATTTTAAAGAAAAAAAATATTAAAACTATATCACTTTTGTTATTCTCACCATTTAGACATAAACTCATACCTCATATTCATATATACCATCAATCACATATTTTTTACCTCACTTTTTAACAAAAATTTCATTTTCTTCAGCACTATCAAAACCATTACACAAAATCAATTTTTTATGAAAAATATTGCATAAGTAAATATTCAACCATACCAAAAATAATTTTCCTATTAACAATTATTTTTAGCTAATATTCTCCTTTCTAAAAGTTGTTTAAAAAGAAATTACACACTTTAGACTTTTGTCAAACTCATTATTTGAAAGTTAATAAAATAGCATATTTTAGAAAATTTAGTTTTAACAAGACATTGCTAGGTACCTTCTAGCAAGAATGTGGGCAGTGTTAGTTCCGTTCTTGGTGATTGAAGAAGATCTTCTAGATCTGTTATCCTCATATTTATTCATACGCATTTTAGCAATTTCTTTCTTCATCGCAATTACTTCCCTTCTCATGTTCTTCGCTTCAACTTTTATCTGTAGATATAAAGGCACATAGCCAAGTGAATGTAGGGTCATTCCAATCAAGAATCTCCATTTAAATGGACCAGTTGAGATAGTCTAGATTTTCTCTGCATTTCAGTCACATAAGTCACGTTTTTATCATCGTAAGGTGTGCCAACAAATCATGATTCAAAGCACTTATATGTATAACAACAAATAGGCATCAACATCGATGCAATGGAAGTTTTATGGTACATTACAAAAACATAAAAAATATTCCACCTTATGTGCCACCTTCATAATTTTACTAAATGTTGAGTTGTTAACCCGTGATAAATAAATTATGCTTATATATCTATAGAAAATTAGTAGTAAAATTATTGTCGATGGTGTTATTAGTTAAACAAAATCAAATTACTAAAAGAAATAATTAATGCAGTTAGTGTCATAGTTTAATAGTAAAATTACTAAAATTATGTGCGTATTACTGCTTTATTCTTTTTTGGTCGGGGCTGAGTCCCAACATTATTGTTGTATTAATTTATACATTTAATAGTTATGATCGATACATAATTTGGTCTTACCAACAAACTCGAATAATAATATTTATATAAAAATAAATAAGACATCGATGATACTGTGTCTTCTTACTCCAAGCAGTAAATAATTAAAACTAAATTTGGGGTTAAGACAAGCGAAGATCAAGAAATTAAATCAATCACCAATCAGGATAAAGCATGTATTAACTTAAGCTAACTATAGACTCAATTCTTACATATGTAGTAATGGGCTAAACAAGGCCCAATAGTATGAAGTTGAGTCAATCAGAAATGTGAGGAGACCGCACCTCATTAAGATCATATTGGCATCAGCAACACGTGTTAGCCTGAGTAACGCTCTGGCTGTCTGGCATGCAGATTGTCGATCGGCGGGGAAGTTGTTGGGATTATTTCTAAGTGTGTTGGGTTTTTAATAATTGGGCCTAGAATTCATTGGCCCATTATAGATAAGATGGAGCGTTTCATTTGTTTCTAGTCTATCACCTACGATTAAAATCTCTAAAAATCCTCTTTCATCATCAAGAGCAAATCCCAGATTTGTATTCTTTTCTTTAAAGAGATTTTAAATCCAATTCCATTACAAAGAATCAATGGATGATTCAATTCATGATTCGCTCATGAAGATGGGGTTTTCTTTGAGGTATGCGACGTTTCTATAAAGAGTAGTAGCCTATTTGAATTGATCCACAAGTTTCAGACTTCTTCTTCTTTGTTCTACATTCTATGAGCTTCATCTCTTAAGATAGTGTGTATCTTAGGAGAGTGGAGTGTCCTCTAGAGCCTTCCCGTCTTGATACTTACACAAAAGTAGACGGTCAAATCGCTTTTGTTCAGTAGTTTGTTCAGTAGTTTGAGCATGAGGAGACACCTGGAACACTACAAGAAAACATGCATTTTGCGACGGCCATATCCGTTGCAAAGGCGTCGCAAATGGTCTTTTGTCATGGATTTGCGATATCGTCAAAAACGTCGCAAATTGTGAGTAGCAAATCTTTACCCTCGCAAATTCGTCGCAAATTGCGACGAATCATGTTCGTAGCAAATTTGAGACGAATTAAATTCGTCGCAAAAACGTAGCAAACCTGCGACGACTTTGTACGGGAAACACGCGACGTAGTTGCGACGTTTATATTGCGATGTTTCTGCGACGGACAAAAAAAAAATTAAAAAAAAATATTTTTTTGATTCGGAAATTTTAATAAAATATTTAATAAAATATATTTAAATTTTTTAAATAAAACTAAAAGAAAAATATCAAATACAATATTTTTAATATTTTACGGAAAAAAAAACTAAAAGTTTACCGAAAGGTCTAGGTTGGGGTCCGAAGTCTGGTCGGGTTCTGATCCGTGCTCCTGTTCTGGTTTGCGGAACTCGATCCGGGCTCACCGGATCGCATCGCGTTCAACTGAGCAGCAATATCAGCGTCTTTCAAAGCCAATGTAGAGAACAACTGGTTGAACTTGGCGATGTTGTCATGCAGGGTTGAGATGAGGTTATCCTGAGCCTGCAGGTTGCTCTCCATCTCCGCCATTTTGGCGGAATCAACAATTACACGTTAGTTAAAAAATTTTAAACGTAATAAACACAAAAGAAAAACATAAAATCATACCTAAGCAAATATCTGGTTCTTCTGTGCGGTTGATAGCACAGTAGAAATCAAAAGCGTTTTACAAAAATTCAAAAATCGTGTACAAAAATTTTTAAATCCTTTTGAAAAATCCAAAAAACCTTTTTAAAAATCAAAAGCGTTTTACAAAATCTAAAAATGCTTTGAAAAATTCAAAAATTGTGTCGAAAAATTGCAAAAATGTTTTGTAAAATACGAAAACGTTTTTAAAAATTAAAAAACATTTTTAAAATTCAAAATGCTTTGAAAAATTCAAAAATAGTGTAGAAAAATATGAAAAACGTTTTTAAAAATCCAAAAACGTTTTTAAAATTTTCAAAGTGCTTTGAAAAATTCAAAAATGGTGTTGAAAAATATGAAAAACGTTTTTAAAAATCGAAAACATTTTTAAAAATTCAAAAACGTTTTAAAAAATTCAAAAAATGCTTTTAAAAACTCAAAAACGGTGTAGAAAAATTACAAATCGTTTTGAAAAATACGAAATAACGTTTTTAAAAATCAAAAACGTTTTTTAAAAATTCAAAAATGCTGTGAAAAATCCAAAACCACTTAAAAAATCAAAAATCTCTTTGAAAAATTCCCAAATCGTTTTGAGAAATTCCAAAAATTCCAATAATCGTAAATCAACCAACTTTTCTTTGTCCTAAAACTATAATCTACCATTAATGTTCCAAATCCTAAAGTTTCATGGCCTAATCTACATTCCAAATCCTAAAGTTCCATGGAAAACTTACCTTGGCGTGGGAGGAAGAGAGGAAGCCGCGGAAAGCCCACGAGGAAGAGAGGAAGACGCGGGAGAGAGGGAGACGCGGAGGAGGAGGAAGAGAGGAAGAGGAAGAAGAAGAGATATGAGGAGAAGAGAGGGCAAATCAGGGAAAACAGAGAGAGGAAGAAGAATAATCGCAAGGAGGAAGAGAAAGAGAAGAAGGAGAAGGAAAAAGAAGAAGAGACGCGCAGCCAATTATTAATCCCCATCTGCGACGGAACTGCGATAGAAAATACAGGGTTTTCCCCTCGCAAGTCCCTCGCAAATTCGTCGTAATTTTGCTATGGAATTTGCAACATTTGTGTAAAGTTTAGCGGTTTATCCACTACCTTGCAACATAACGGATGTCCGGAACAACATATCGAAGATAAATACAAAAAGACCAAGAATACATCGGTGATCATTCATCAATTGAATTTGGTACGTGTAATTCTCTACAAAACCGACAAACTATGTAGCGTGATTGAAAATACATATATATATAGTTTGTCGGTTTTGTGGATGCTTATGCAAACCAAATGCAATTGATGAATGATCATTGTTGTATTCTTGGTCTTTTCGTATTTATCTTTGATATGTTGTTCCGACCATCCGTAGTGTTGCAAGGTAGTGAATAAATCGGTAAACCTTACGGTTTTACCCCAAATGTCACAAATTCGTCGCAGATTTGCGAGGCATCTGCGACGTTTGGGGTACAAATTGTAATGTTTAGCGGTTTATCCACTTCCTTGCAACATAACGGATGTCCAGAAATAGACATCAACGTATCACATTGGTGTTAAATCTTTTGGCGGGAAACAGTGTCTCCTTCAGTATGTTACCTTTTTCAAACAGCTCGTCTTCCGACTCAACTCTTGAGAAAGTGTTGAGTCGGAAGACGAGCTGTTTGAACAAGGTAGCATACTGAAGGAGACACTGTTCCCCGCAAAAAAATTTAACACCAATGTGATATGTTGATGTCTATTTTCGGACATCCGTTATGTCGTAAGGTAAATGATAAACCACATTGTAGGCTATTTATAGGGGAAATGTGAATATTTGCAATGTAATTGCGATGGAGATAAATCACATTGCAAAAACATCACAACAAAGCCGCAACTTTGCTACGGAAAATATACATCGCAAAAACGTCACAACATTGCTACGTAGTTGCGATACGAGCCTAATCATCGCAAAACAGTTGCAACCACATCGCAAAAACGTTGCAATTTTGCGACGTAATTATACGTCATAATTTTGCGACGTTTTTACGATGTTTAAATATGCCTCACAAATGCGTTGCAAGCACGTTGCAAATTTGCGACGTTATTTTGCCATCGCAAAATGACGTCGCAAATTGGATGTTTTCTTGTAGTAGAAGTAATAGATCTCAACTCACCAACATGAAACCATGTAACTGTTGGATCGATAAATTCCTATCCATAATCGAAGTTTTCAAATTAAAACTGGATGGATTCGAACTCACTACTTTGTATCTAGCTAAAATCATAGGCAAATCAACTACAACACGTGTTAAGAATTTGGTTTTTAGGTTTTTGGTCTATGCAATAAATTTTATTTTTTTCAAGAACATGAATGACAACTTTTATAATTTCTGATTTTTACTCGTAATTTAGTTTTTTCATGTTTCAATATTTTGTTTTAAATTAAAATTATAAAATTTATGCAAATTAATTATTAAATTTAAATAATAAAAAATAGAAGTTTTCAAAATTTCATAAATTCTCTTCCGTGCGTCTTTCTCGTGGCAGGAACAAAACAACAGGGAAAGATCCGGCCAATCTGGCCAGGGCTCAAGGGCTTAAAATGAAATTATGCATAAACAAATTTATAAAAAAATTCTTCTCTCTTCCGGTAAACTCCAGCCAAGACGCATCTCTTCTTTGATAACTTATTTTTTAGACTGTTTTTTTGTTGCTGCCGGTTGAGTGTATCGTTCGATTTTGTCGGTAAAGCTCCAGAATTGTCTCATGTTTCTGATTTTTTTGGTTGTT
The DNA here is from genome assembly GCA_963920545.1 of Lepidium didymum. Lineage (NCBI taxonomy): Eukaryota > Viridiplantae > Streptophyta > Magnoliopsida > Brassicales > Brassicaceae > Lepidium > Lepidium didymum. The sequence continues at coordinate 6,930,016 of OY986979.1, read as the reverse complement.
TTTGATTTGGGTTTTAGTTTTAGATTTGACTCCGTCGAGTCCAGATTTAGAGGTTATCTCCTTGCTCTCTTATTTTGGTTTATGTGTGTTTATAATTTAGAATTTTATCATTTTCAACTACTTCAGATTTTTCCGGATTAAGTAGCTTAGGATCTGGTAATTGCTCCAATCTATATACTTTCCATAAGAGGTTGTTGGTGATTAATTAGAATTGTGGAGTTTCCTAACATTTTGAGGTGTCAGCTTTCACTTTGCCAGAGTATCCTTTTGTTGGTGTCACAAATGAACTTAAAGCCGGTGTAATATGAGATTCCACCATGGAGATAGATGTTGCGAAGGAGATAAAATCCAACTAGCTTGTAGATTTGGAATAAAGTAGACGAGTGGTGGACTTTCAGCAACATAATCATGAGAACAAAAGTTGCATGCCGGAAAAATCGAAATGGCGACACGTGGAGGATTAGACTCAATGATTGGCGAACATGTGGATGTAGATGGCAAACAATGAAAAGAACGTGTGTTGTTCCCGATGCTTTTGTAATTGGGCCTATTAAACTCTTAGATTCTAGCCATCATATTTGATTTCATATGTAATCCATAAATATTTAAGCCTTTTGGCTTTTAGTAATAAAATAGACGATAAAAGAAAAGACTATTATCTATTAGACTAATTGATTTGATTTTATCGGTTTGATGATATTGTATCGGAACCAACCGGTTCAATAGCTTAACCACATTGTTTATTATAGAAAAGCAATGTTCTGTAACTAACTAAAGAACAATTCTGTTTTTTGGATTTTGGATTTTAATGAAAAGATGATTACGAACTTCACTTCGTCTTCTTCTTCTTAAATTTCACACTAGTCATCTTTCTGATATGGTATCAGAGCTTGTGAAGCTGAAACTTCATCTTACTCTTTCACATTCTACGTCTATTCCGCGTTCGATTGACTCAATTCAATCGATTAGTTGATTTCCCTTGCTTCTCTTATCGGATTCTTTGGTTGTTCCGCGAAGAGTTCTTTCTTTCTTTGTTCGATTAATCGGCTATTCCTCCGATTGTCGACAACAATCAATTGGTTATATAATCGGTTATTCCGCCGATCATGGTTTCAATTCAAAGATTCCCGAAGAAGGCTACTCATGGTGTTTCTTCCATGAAATCTAGAAAAACGAGGAAGACAATGAGGTCGAGTTCTCCAGATAACAGCCCACCTTCACTAGAAGATGTTCAGAATTCAACGGTTCAAGAAAGATCCGCTTTGAAACAAAAATCAATCTTCCAAAGCAATAGGAAATATGAGCTGGAATTTGATGGAATCTTGTATTCGCCTTATCATCTTTCAAGCGGTGATAATCCAGGTGTGTCATTCATCTCAGAGGTTCTTAACGGAACGAATTATAATACCTGGAATCTTGCAATCATTATTGCTTTGGATGCCAAAAACAAAATAGCTTTTGTCGATGGATCTCTGCCAAGACCATATAACACTCATCCTCATTACAAAGAAGTCTACAACATACTGGATCAAGATTTTACACAAAGAAGTATACAAACTACACAGCATGCTTCTGTCTTTCAATTAACAGCTGCAAATACATAGATAAAAGCCTCTATAAATGCCAATTATGTAGAGAACAAATCTCAGAGACCCACCTGCTCTCACTGCGGCTACACTGGTCACACCATTGACAAGTGCTACAAGATACATGGATATCCTCCAGGATTCAAACATAAACAGAAAAATGATGCTGTAAAACTAACTGTAAGTCAACTCGCTCTTGCAGATACAACAGAAAACAGAGTAGCGGGGTTGTTTAAAACTCTATAAAAAATCAAATAGAAAGCGTAATGGCGTATTTCCAATCGCTACAATCTCATCCTTCTGATCAAAATCACACTGCCTCAACATCTAGTGGAAAAATTATGGCCCTTCCATGTATGTCATTCTCCTCTAGAACATTAGCTTTTGTAGGCATGTTAAGGTCTACAGGGAACGTACTAGAATCAGACTCATGGGTAGTTGATAGTGGTGCGACACATCATGTTTGTCACAGCAAAGAGTTGTTTGAAAATCTGTGTACTTCTTTAGACAAAACAGTGACTTTACCTACAGGAGGCAGTGTGACAATAGCAGGAATGGGTCAGATCATAATGAGTAAGACTTTAGTTTTGAATAATGTGTTATTCATTCCAAATTTCAGATTAAGCCTTCTCAGTGTTAGTTAACTCACAAAGGATGTCAAGTGTAGGCTAATTTTGAATGAGGAATCATGTGTCATAAAAGATGCTATGAAGGGAATGATGATTGGACAAACTAAAGAAATTGGCAACCTCTACATAGTAGACAAGAATTCAATACAAAGTAACAGAGTTGTTTCTATGTCTGCGTCTGTAAATGTCTTCGTAGATAGAGGTCTTTGGCATAATAGGTTAGGTCACCCTTCAATCACAAAGGTCGACATGTTGTCTAAAGTTCTTGGTTTACCGAAAGTGAATAAAACTTCTTTTCATTGCACTATCTACCCACTTGCAAAGCAGAAGAAGCTGCCTTTCATATCACAAAACAACATTTGTTCTATAGCCTTTGAATTACTACACATAGATGTGTGGGGACCCTTTTCCATGCCAACAAATGAGGGATATCGATACTTCCTCACAATAGTAGATGATCATACAAGAATGACATGGATTTACCTTTTAAAAACAAAATCTGATGTTTTGACAATCTTTCCAGATTTCTTAAAGATAATTGAAACACAGTATAAGGCAAAGGTTAAAGGGGTTCGTGCAGACAATGCACCAGAGTTACGTTTCGACAAGCTATATAAATCAAAAGGCATAATGGCATATCACTCATGTCCCGAAACTTCGGAACAGAACTCGGCGGTGGAAAGAAAGCACCAACACATTCTCAATGTGTCGAGATCCCTTATGTTTCAAAGCCATGTCCCTTTGGAATTTGGGGGGGGGGGGGGATTGTGTGTTAACAGCAGTCTTCTTGATTAATAGATTACTTACACCAGTATTAAAGGAAAAATCTCCATACCAAGTACTCACCTCCAAGCTGCCAAACTACACGGAGATGAAAGCTGTTGGATGCCTCTGCTATCGTTCCACTTTAACTAGAAACAGACACAAATTCCAGCCAAAATCAAGAAAAAATGTGTTTCTCGGCTATCCTATTGGATACATGGGGTACAAAATATTAGATCTGGAAACAAATGAAATTTCCATCTCCTGAAATGTTATCTTCCATGAAGACATTTACCCTTTTAAAGAAAATAAAGAGGATGATACATATTTTTCAATCTCCTTGATCAAAACACGGGACATCACTTTTCAGAAAGTAACAATGCAAGTCACTCAGATGAGGATAACACCTCGAAGAACACATAAGAAGAATCAGAAGTTATCTTGACACCTGCAGAGAATTCAGTAACAGATGATACAAAATCGGACCAAGTTAACAACTCGCCAACGATCAACACTGATTCTGATCACTTAAATACTAAAACAGAGAATGAAATTGAAAGTTCTACTGAGTCCCAGCCAAAAGAAAACATGAGACCTGAGAAAAGAACTACGAAACAGCGAGCATACTTAGAGGATTACTACTGCTATAACAGTAGCACCACTATATCGTATCCCCTGATTAATTACATGTCATATGCTCATCTTTCAGATGAATACAAAGCATATATTGGTGTTGTAACCTTACTCGGGGAACCAACTTCTTTTAAGCAAGCTAAAATATTTGGTGAATGGTTGCAGGCGATGAATGATGAATTGAAGGCTCTAGAAGAATCCAATACTTTGAGTATATGTTCTTTGCCTACTCACAAACGCGCCATAGGCTGTAAATGGGTATACAAAACGAAACTTCACGCAGATAGAACTTTGGAAAGATACAAGGCTCGATTGGTCGCCAAATGGTACACCCAACAAGAAGGGATTGATTTTGTTGACACATTTTCTCCTGTTGCCAAAATGACCACAATCAAGACCTTATTATCAGTTGTGGCTGCAAAGAATTGGAGTTTAAGTCAAATAGACATCTCATATGCCTTTCTAAATGGGAATTTGGATGAGGAGATTTATATGCATCTCCCACCTGGTCACACACCTAAAGAAGGAACTACTTTGCCTCCAAATCCAATGTGTAAATTGCAAAAATCCATTTATGGTTTGAAGTAAGCTTCAAGACAATGGTTTTTGAAATTTAGTGAGACATTAGAAGCTTTGAATTTTCAAAAATCTCATACTGACCACACTCTGTTTATAAGAAATGTTTCAGGGAGTTATATGGTTGTTCTTGTGTACGTGGACGATGTGATAATAGCATCCAACAACGACGAAGATGTAGAACAACTGACAAAGAACCTAGAATCCATGTTCAAGCTTCGCAATTTAGGATCTCTAAAATACTTTCTCGGACTTGAAATTGCGAGGTCCAAGTCAGGTATTTCTCTCTGTCAGAGAAAATACACACTAGAACTGCTCGATGAAACAGGAATGCTTGCTTGTAGACTATCAACGATTCCCATGGATCCGAACAAAAAGCTCAGTCTTGAAAGTAGAGAGGAGCGCTTAAGTGATCTGAAAAGCTACAAGCGTCTTGTTGGCAAAATGATGTATCTTACTATTACTAGACCTGACATAACCTATGCGGTAAACAAGCTGTGTCAGTTCACTTCTAACCCCAAACCTTCTCATTTAAAAAGATGCTCACAAAGTTCTGCATTATTTAAAGGGAACAATAAGATTGGGTCTGTTTTATTCCTCAAAGAATGACTTGACTCTTAAAGCCTTTGCATATGCAAACTGGGCATCATGTGCGGACACGAGAAAATCGACCTCTATGTTTTGTATGTTTCTCAGAGATGCACTTATTTCATGGAAATCAAAGAAACAGCAAACTGTTTAACTTTCCTCAGCTGAATCTGAGTACAGATCTATGGGTTTTGCTGTTAAAGAAGTACAATGGCTGGTGAATTTGTTAAATGAGCTGCATGTTCATCAATCAAAACCAGTTGCATTCTACTGCGATTCAATCTATGCAATCCACATTGTCAATGATCATGTCTTCCATGAAAGAACAAAGCATTTGGAATAGGACTGTCACATTGTTAGAGAAAAGATTCAAAGTGGTTTGATAAAGACTCTACATGTTAAAACAAATTATCAACTTGTAGATGTTTTCACGAAGGCTCTGTTTCCAGCCCGATTTCTGCAATTTATGAGCAAGATGTCTCTCAAATCCATATATTTGCCATCTTGACGGGGGTATTAGACTAATTGATTTGATTTTATCGGTTTAATGACATTGTATCGGAACCAACCGGTTCAATAGCTTAACCACATTGCTTATAATATAAAAGCAATGTTCTGTAACTAACTGAAGAACAATTCTGTTTTTCGGATTTTAATGAAAAGATGATTACGAACTTCACTTCGTCTTCTTCCTATGAAACTTCGTCTTCTTCCTCTGAAACTTCACATTAATCATCTTTCTGATATTATCATGGTCAAAGATCTTATACATGATGTTTTATGTGAAGCATGGCGTGAAAGATACGTTTATGGCATCCATTTTCGATCTGATCTAATTTCTAATATGGAATGTTGTGTATATTAAATTATTAATTGTGCATCGTAGTATTTTTTGTATTAAATTAATAGACTATATTATATATATATATATATATATATTGTATATATTTGGGATTATATTCAGAGTGTGATTGGTGAACTGAGAAAAGATGGTTTTCAAGTAAAAATAAAAAATAACTCACTTATTCACCAATTAGTGTCAAAAACGAGACTGATAGAATGTTTATGTATTGATCATTAGATCTTACCTTTACTTTATACATGAGTTTCTCCCACTAAATTAGGTACATACATAGAATAAACAGAATAAGAAAAAGCTATATACAACATTGATCATAACATATCGTAATACCCCCTTCAAGGTGGAGAGTTAAGGTCAAGAACTCCTAACTTGAGTAGAAAGTCTACAAATTCCCGCTTATCGAGAGCCTTTATCATGATGTCGGCCAGTTGTGGTTTGGTAGAGACGTGTTGTGTCTTTATTGTACCTCTCTGTATCTCATCTCTAATAAAGTGGCAATTAGTCTCGACATGTTTTGGCATTTCATGAAAAATCGGGTTTGCACTTAGGTGAATTGCAGAGAGACTATCACAATGAAGCGGTATTGGTGATTCAAATATGACTCCAAAACAGAGCAAGAGATTTTGGAGCCAAAGTATTTCTTGAACTGTATCCGACATAGCTCGATATTCGACTTCATTCGAGGATTTAGACACAATGTCTTGTTTTCATGTTTTCCAAGACACATACAAATCTTCTAGTTGAATAAACCAAGCTGTCAGGATCTTTTTATTAATGGACAACCTGCCCAATCTGAATGACACCAAGCTGTTACCATCAATGGCTAGCCATCTTTTAGGAGAATGTCTTGTCCCGGTTTCCATTTAAGATATTATATCACTCATATGGCAGCTTCCCAGTGATCCTCTTTTGGAAAATGCATAAATTGCAATAACACATGAATAACATAAGATAGCTCCGGTCGTGTAACAGATAAGTAGTTTAGACGACCAACTAACCTTCTGTATTATATTGGATCTGCAAGCAAGGAACTGTCAAATATGGCAAGTTTATGGTTCTGATCAAGAGAGAATGCAACCGTTTTAGCTCCAAGTAAACCTGCTTCGGGAATGATATCGAGTATGTACTTTCTCTTGCATAAGTAGATACACGTCTTGTTCCTTGCAACCTATAAACCCAGAAAATATTTAAGAACTTTGAGGTCCTTCATCTTAAAGCAATCACTCAGATACTCTTTTAATTCTACAATTATTGTTGGCGAACTCCCAATAATAATCAAGTCGTCCACATACACCAATACATGTAGTTGAATACCTTTTTTGTCATACACAAAGAGACAATATTCATGTACGCATTGGATGAAAACACAGTCAAGTAGAGCTATGCTTAATTTCTGGAACTAACACCTTGGGGCTTGACACAAGCCATAAAGAGATTTCTGCAATCAACAAACCTTTGTTTTGTCATCAGAGTGAAACCCTGGAGGAAGTCGCATATACACTTCTTTGTCTAAGTCACCGTGCAAGAAAGCATTATGCACGTCCATTTGGTAAACTTCCCAGTCTTGGGAAGTTACAATTTAAAGAAAACATATGATTGTTGTCATTTGTGCCACCAGTGCAAAAGTCTTGTTGAAGTCTTCACCTTCAACTTGATTATTTCCAAAGACTACCAACCAAGCCTTATGTCTTTTGAGTGTACCATCAGACCTATACTTGATGCAGTAAACCCATTTACAACCTAACAATTTCTTCCCAGATGGTAGAGTTTTAATTGTCCAAGTACCCGAGTCTTCGAGTGCATCTATTTCGAATCTCATAGCATCATGGAAAACAGATCTGTCATAGCCTGCTTGTAGGACTGAGGCACTGTATCAGCCGTGATAATAGCTAGAAATTGTTTGTGATGTTCAGAGAATGAATCGCAATTCAGCAAATCTTCTAGATGATAGCAAAATAAGTCATGTATAGTGTTTGCTACAAAAAAAATTCAATGTGGTTAATCGTGTCTTTGATCGATGACCTCTACCCAACTAATCTACAGGTTGTTAATCAAGTATTTGAGTAGGTACACATTCAGTTTCTCGTAGTTGAGGTGGCATATTAACTACCCCCTTGATCGTAATTGGCAATGTAGTTTTAGGTGTGGCTTGAACTAGTTCCTTCATTCGTGTTTCTATAGGTAGAGAAACTGTAACATCAACATGAGTAGGAGCAGGTTGCAGACTCAGAGGAATATGAATCGATGGTATAATTGGAACTTCAATCATGTCATCATTTGGAACTGAGATAGGTGTGAGAATCTCATCCGTTTGTCGAGTCTCTTGTGGTGTATTTGTTAACTGGAATGGATATATATATTCCAGAAACTGTACATCACGAGACACAAATATTTTCTTAGTGTCAAGATCATATAGACATCATCCTTTCTTCCCAAAAGGGTATCCAAAATATACACATGTTATGCCTCTCTGTTCAAAGAGATGGTAGATTGAGAGATGGTAGAACATGACCAGCCGTAACTGCATTAACAGAAGTACTTTCTTTGCCTGGTCATTTTGGTTGTTGATTTGTGTTATTGTGTACAGGTGCACGTCGCTTAAAATTTTGGGCGATCACCTCACCATTCCGGGTAGCCAATCCGACGAAAGCATTGGTCTTCTTTGTGTCATATTCGACCACAAGCAGTGCATAGTATTGACTTGTCACGATCTATCGAGTTTCCACGAGGTATGTATTGCATTTGTTTTGCAAAACTCACCCCACCAGCAGGTTTATCATACTTCTACGTTTGTGTCCCCAAATGATAGTCTTCTTCTTGAGTGAAAGCATTGAACACATCATCAAGAGTCCGTAGAGTAGGTCTTCAAAGTAAAGCAGAACGTGTCAGAACATAAACCTCATCAAGACCACGTAAAAATTCATGAACACGATCCTCCTCACATTCACTTTCCAGTTCAGAATTCAAATAGCAGTTGCAGGCTCCACACTTGCAGCTCTTCAGTTTACAATGATCATTCAACATAGTCCATAGTTTGTTTAACTGACCAAAGTACACCTCGATTTTCTGGCCATTTTGACGACCCGTAGCAATCTCAGTTTTGATCCTCTGTATCTTCGTCCCACTATTAACAGAAAATCTCTTCTGGATATGAAGCCGAAGCTCACTGGCTACATCAGGATGAGATAAATTCGAGCGTACTACATGATCGATAGTAAGCTTGATCCACGAAACAACTAAGGCATTGTTGGTTGACCAATCTTCAAGATCTGGTGAATTTGCAGCATGTTAAGGAATCGTGTTGTCGACAAAGACAAATTTCTTCCATGTCTTGAGTGCTAAACGTAAATTCGAGGACCATTCATCATAGTTTGTCCCACGAAGCAATGGCTAAGAGATGATGTATCCGGAAATGTCGCTGGCTGTTAAGTCATAGAGAGAGATTGGTCGCCGTTGAACAACAATAGTTTTCGCCGCTCTGTTTTCAACCATAGATATCGCAAGGTTAAAACACATAATAGAGAAATACAAAGCTGTGAGTCAAAGATGAATGATGAACTCAAAGCCATCACATAGTTTAGAAAAAAAGCTCTAAGGCTCTGATACTATGTCATAAACAAGAATGATAAAATATTTCTATATTGATCACACCTTTACATGAGTTTCTCCCACTAAAATAGGTAAATACTATATACAACATTAATTACAACATATCGTAATAATCAGCACAGCTAGAGCATAAGATGTTTTTTGTGCATTATTTTTGGAAAAAAGGGAGATGCGGTTTTTATGTACAAAATAATTAAAAACGCTTTTGCTAGTAATATGATGTTGTTCATCTACAAAACCGCACTTGGTAATAATTTATAATATTTTGTTTTTCCCCTTTTTGGTTAAATCTTTTCTTTCCTAATGATCAAGATACAGTATCGTCTAGTGATCTGTTAGATAATTTCTGGGCACTTTGATCATTTTTTTTTATCAATAAGAAATAAGATTGAGACTAGAAATTTACGAACTTTGACATGCCCAAGCCACAACCAAAGTGCATATGATTCTCTGATTTTTATATGTAGAGAAAATGAAAAGAAAAAAAATCGTAAGTCTAATTTAAGAGCAAGAGAGAAGTTACACTTCATGGTATAATCATTAATGACAACCCAGAAAAATGAGAAAATAAGTGGTACAGTTACAAGAGAATTTAGAAAGGAAAAAATGTGAATCAAATACTAAATTTACCAAAAAAATCAAAACAATTTTATTTAACATTTCTGTAAGTTTGGTGTTTGATTGACATTTTACCAATTTAGATAGTTTGATGGAGTTTTTTGTGAACAAAATAATGAAATTATGATGTCTTCGCATGCATTAGGTGAACTAATGAACAGATCATTAGGAATATTGTTTGAGAAAAATGTCAAAAAATCTCTCGAACTTTTAAAAATGGATAAGAAAAACATAGAACTTTTATTTTGGTTGGTCTAAATAAATCACCAACTTTTATTGAATTGTCACTTAATATTAAACTTTTATTAAGTAAGCCATTTCAACCCTGTCATTAAGTGGCTTAACTTTTTCGTTAACTCTGTTAATTAACGTTAATTGCATCTGTTACTTGACATAAAGTTGGATATTAAAAAAATACTTAAGATTAAAAGATTTCCTTGATTTATGGGTTTAAATTGGTAATTGACTTTTTGGTTTGATTTAAGTGACTAATTTTGGTTTAGGGCAAATTAACTAAGAGTTTCTCACGTTTGTCGTCTTCATCCTCGTTGGAACCCTAACAATAATTGTCGATCTGCAATATTTTTCAAGTTTGATTTTTTATTTCATTTCGTCTCTTGTCTGATATATTCGCACTGCAAAAGAAATTCGTTTTTATCTGCAAATTTTATTTACGAGAGGAAAACAAAAGACTCGAATTGATAGAGTAATACCCTTATGACTTGAGCATGTGCTCTGATCATCCTCTGTTTTTGTTTAGATCCTAAGTGTATCCAAATCAATGTGCCTACAAAGAAATGTTATATGTGAGGCTTGCAGGTTGAATGCCTGACATAAACTACTGAATCATAAATCATAATTCTCTTTCACAAAAACCAAGTTACTAATTCGTATACAAGAAGCTTATATGATTTGTAGAATGTTGAGTCATCTTTACGGTCACGAAAACCTTTTGCTTCATCCTCACTTCCTAAGTAAGGATTTGGAATTTTTTCTTCATCCCAAATATCATCACCACTATCAGCATCACTTACTACATTCTCATCTCTTCCAGCTTCTCCAAAGAGTGTTTGAAAATCTTCACACACTTCCTCTTCAACCCCTAAATGATTTCCATCTTCTTCTTCACATTCTTCTATCTCTACTCGAGAAACAACTTCGTTTTCACATTCCTCTTCTTATGTCTCGTCTTCCTCATAATCATCACGAACAATAGCATAATCAGTCTCGTGATTTGAACTTCTCGCCATTTCAAATTGAAATAAAAAATCAAACTTGAAAACCAATGTAGCGCTTGTTAATCTGTAATCGTTAGGGTTCTTACAAAGAAGACATAACCGGTGAGAAACTCTAGTTAAACCCTACCCTAAAGCAAAATTAAACCAAACTTAGTCACTTAAATCAAACCAATAAAAGGTCAACCATTTTGTAACCCATAAATCAACGAGACCTTTAGATTTTATTTTATTTTTTAATATCATGTTTTATGCAAAGTAACAGATTCAGTTCACGTTAATTAACAGAGTTAAAAAAAGAGTTCAGCCACTTAATTAAGAACGTGGTTAAAATGTCTTAATCAATAAAAGTTGAGATTTAAATGGTAATTCAACAAAAGTTCATGATTTATTTAGACCAATCAAAGTTTGGTGTCTTTTTGACTCATTTTTAAAACTTCGGGGATTTTTTTGACATTTTTCTCAATATTATTTTTCAAAAAAAAATGGTAGATAGAGAAAGGGAAAGAGAAAAAAAAAGAGTGTATGAGATAGAAGAAATATAAAGGAAAATATATGAAAAGCTTTGGAAAAATGAAAATTAGATTTTTGTTTGGGTAAATTTTATACTTTGATTTTAATTTGAAATATTGTTTGAGTTAAGACTTTCAAGTTTGGGTCAGATTTTTTCAAATTACATTTATGAAAATTAACTATAAACAATACTAACACAATAATTCAAAAACTGCTTTAATTATTTATAACAAAACTGTTAGACCTTGGAATTACATTAGAAGAAGAAATTAATAAACCAAAAGAACTTAGAAAAGAAAGAGTAGAGTCGAAGTCTACGACTTCTGCATTTGAGCAATACTCCACCTATCTGTTACGAAATAGGAAGGTTGGTTACTCCAGTTATCTCTGCAACTCCATCTTCGTGTACTCCCCAAAGACAGAGGTGAAATACACAAGCCAAAAGCATAGTGACCGATGAATAATTGAATGAAGAAAAAGGAGAAAAGAGTTCTCTAGAGGAATTGAATCCACCCGTTAATATTCTTACGATTTCTAGAAACATGAAGAGACTTAGGTTACATCTTGTACTTGGGCCTTGATATCAATTTTGTTTTAAGTGTTTAAGGCCCAATACTTTGTACAATTCGATGTAACAAACCCAACAACCCCCCACTTGTTTCAAGAATTGTAAACAAAGTTGATGTCATACTTGGCTTGAATCAACATGCTTGTGAATTTCGCAGACAGAAGCTGTAATGAAACAACTTTTAAATACTGTAATGTTAAGAATATATGTTTCAAAGTAATTAAACTTTACTTAGCATCACAATAGGTTTCAGTGAAATTCTTCTTTTTCACCGCTTGAATTCCTCACTCAATCATGTTCATGTTTCAACTTGAAACACTATGATCATAAGAGACTTTACCTCTTCGCATATCATAACACATGGAACCTCTCTCAATCAAGCAACAACCTCATTTAGTTTGAATCTCTTGGACCAATCTCACAACATATACATGAAATTATGTTATCATTACTTTTATGTAACTTTACATCGTAAAGAACATACGTTATCATTTCACTTTTACATCTAAGTTAAACACACTATCTGAGATTTTCATTAACTCTGTTACATGACTCTAAACAAATTTTTCGGTTTTCCTTTGTTTGACGTTTTGAACTAGAGATTTATGTGAATAAATCACCTAGTAAGGAGCCCAGAAAACACTAAACTCAAGTCATTTAAGACTCATATATGTGGCTATATCAAGGACCAAACGTCCACACAAACCCTTAGTTAATGAGTCATCAGTGTTTGTTCAATAACTATTCCAGAAAGTATTTCATCATTCGAGAAAACACCTTCACAATCAAATGAACTTGAGCTCTTTCATAGATCATTTGGTATCATATGTTATGTTACAAATGATTGTTTCAGAATGTGTTTCATCATTCATGATAACACATTCAATGAATTGAGCTTATGCTCTTACAGAGACAGCTAAGTCTCAATCCTTATTTCAAATGATTTCTCAAGTTTAGTGGTTTCCTTCGTTTAACCTTTTGAACCAAGGATTTAGCTAAAGTAAATTGTCTTGGTAAGGAGCCTAGAAACTACAAACTAAAATCACCTCAAACCCATTTCAGCTTCTGTGTCCAAGACCGTAAGTCTACACGATGCCTTCAGTAATGGGTCTGCCATGTTCATCATGTTCAAGCTAGTGATGAAAATTGAACCAAAATCCTTTTGATTTGAGTTCTCTTAATTCATTAAGGTTCCTATTTACTACAACCAAACACACGCTTCTATAAGGAATTACTAGAAGAACCTATATCACGAGCTCTTTTGAATTACAACATAATTGAAAATAATTCAAATCATGAGATGCAACAAGCCAACAATATTTTCAAACTTGAGAGAAGTCAAAACAATTATACAAGCATTTGTAACCAGCCACATAACCAATGCAGCTTCAGCTTTAGGCAAACTCTATAACAGACACTTCCACAGTCTAAAATAAAAGAGATTATGACCATGACTTTTCCAGTGTTGAAAACGAGAAACAAAGAGACCTTAGATAAATATTTACTTGAAGATACAGAAAATGAGTATCACTAAAGCATAACAACTAACCATCTTTAATAGTTTTATTTTCCAGATATGCCAAATATCTATCGAACACACTAAGAAGAAGAAGAAGAATGATCAAACTTTTTTTTTTTTTGTCAAAGCAAGAATGATCAAATTTTATCTCATAGATTCATAAACAAATAAATTATCACTGCAAAAACTTTCCCCCACAAAGTTCTCATTAGTAAAACCAGAAACTATTGAACATAAAGAGTTCAAGAACAATTCAGTTTTATAAAAAATGTTCAGTTAATATCCCACAATCATGATTATCCAAGAAACCAGAAATTCAATGAAGACTAAAAACTTTTCTGGTTTTATAATCAAAGTTCTCAACGATGTTGACAAAGGGCAAGAACAAAATTGAAATCCAAACAGCTCTAAGAGTAACTATGATTTTATAATGGATGGTGTTACTTACCTTAACAAGACATGGACACTCCCACAATTGATCTCTCCTTTGAATCTTTAAAGATTTCTTCCATGGTCATAGAAGTAGCAAGAACACGAGTCTTCCCTTCGATAACACCTTCTAAACACCCAAGATTTCTTCGATAAATGTCTGCAAATCTCTTGAATCTTATCTCACAAATCTCTCTAATCTGTTATTCTTATTATTTTCCTTAATACTTTTACGATTTCTAGAAACATGAAGATACTTGGGTTACATTTTGTACTTGGGCTTGATATCAATTTTGTTTAATTGTTTAAGACCCAATACTGTGTACAATTTTATGTAACAACAAATCTTTTTTCTTGTTTTTTAATCAAAACTGCGTTTGAACCACATTTGTTAAAAATCTTGCTGCATTTTATCTCGTACTACTAAAACTATAGTTACCAATCAGATCCTGAGTTGTCTAGTTTTGATATTTATAACGAAAAAAATATTATATCAATAAAGGCTGGAGAAAATGACGTTTGAGCTATCTAGATTTCTCCCGACTCGAAATAACGATGTTATCGTGGGAGAAATCGTCAAGTTGCTTCACTACTTTCCATTTTTAAATACACTTTTTTGTTTGTTTTGTAACTTTTCCTTCGGACCACATGCATTAGAGTACACAAAAACGATGTCAACGAGTGATTTTAGTAATATTTATATTTTAAAATATATTCTTTTGGTATCAATAATTAGCCTAATACAGTGTACTTTAATGGACATATATAGTTTATTAACCTAGCCGAAAAAACACATACAATATAATATTAGTATAGTACGCTGACAAGAATATTAATTTAAAAGTGATTGAATATTAGAATAATGACATAATCACATTGGTTATTGAAAATTATTAATGTTAAGTTGTGAACCTAAAGTTTTTGAACATATTGTTTGATCCAAGTTCCAACATCGTGAAAACATTTTAAAAGTTACTTCAGATATTTAAAGTTTAGTATGTAATTAGTTTGTTTCTTGTTTAATGTGAGTTACGAATAAGACTCTACTCTAATTAAAAAAATTAGATTATCAATCCAATCTTATCAATTAAATAACTATTTATTAACAAATAAAATTTTAATAAATATTTCAATTAAAATAGGATGAGATTCATACACACTACATAACTTAAATTAGATCAACAATAACTTAATTGGACCACTTGCTTGTTAGTAAATTTATATTTTGCTAAAAAATTTATATTAATTGCTTTTGAATAAAGTATATTATGTGTGTTAGGTCGCTTTATGCATATTGGATTTAAAATTATAGTTTTAATAATTAGTATAATCTGCTTAATTGAATATGAATCAGACAATTTCATTCGTTACACCTAAACGATTTAAACGATATGTTTATTTTGCTACCAATTAATATTTTGTTTGAAATAACCGTTTATAACAGACTTTTTCAGAAAAAGTCGTTTGGACTTATTTATAGTTGTTTGAAAAGATCGTTTTCAAACAAAATTATTTACAGTCGTTTGGAAAACTTATGTCATTAGTATTTACAAACGATCAATTATTTTTACATTTTACACATAATTATAATTTAAAAAGAGTATATGATTCATATTATAGTTCGATCAAGAAAGAAATCATTCATTTATATTTAGAAAATCGTCATTTGCTAATATCAAAATATTATTTTAAATATAATAATTATAATCTATATATTTATTTATATATCAAATATGTTAAATTATACATTATTATTTTTAGAATAATTACTTTAAATCAAATTTTACAAACTAACTTTTATCTCATTACTTTATTCAACCGTTACAATGTTACCAATTAAAATAAATATTTAAACATTCATTTGAAAACCTCTTTTACCGATTGTTATTTTTAAACGATCATTTTCAAACGATTTTTATTTCAACCGTTTAGTTTTTTTTCAAACAATTGTTTCAAATGGTATCATTAATAGGATCTCTAATCTATAATCAATATCCAGACCTCCTAAATCTTTAATAGTATTCGGTTGCAAATGCCATTTACTAGAGATGAATTGGGATATTTGTTAAAGAATATTGAAAAAAAAAAAAAATACAAAGAAAATTATGTTTGTATTAAACGAAAATATATATTATACTCATATGTTGCCAAAAATCCAACGTGCAAATGTTTATCTAGGTCAAGAGAGAACGTGCGCGAAAGTAGTAGCGATTAGATAAAGAGCGGTGAGAGGAACGAGTTTACATATCACGCGCTATATTTACGCGCGTGAGTCGACAAAAGAAATTGTTGTTATTGGAAGACAAAAATAAAATAAAAATAATAAAAATTTGCCGCTTCGCATCTCGTGAATCATTCACGTTAAATAAATTGACTGGCGGCTAGTGACGCGGGTACACAAGATAACGCACGTGCCTCGCCACGTGTCTTACCTCCAACAGAAACGCCACACGCGGAAATCGCACTGCACGACGATGCACGTGCCTTTTGACCGACTATATCCGGTGACGCTACCGGTACAACCTGTAGTTTCTTTTTGCGCCAATAGTAATGGAGGAAAAAGAATCTTTCTCGTTATATTATTTTAGTTGTCACATGTCGCATGCTATTTTCTTAATAAAAAGAGGAATTGCGGTGTGTGTTAACTTCATTCCACGTTTTTTCATTTTCTCCATTAAAACTCTCCTTTATTCCTTTTCCTCGGCGAAGCTAGATTGAGATTTGTTTAATTTCTGGCGTTACTCGTTTCACTCACGATTTGATTGGCGAGGGTTTTGAGATCGAATTACTTTGATTTTTTTATAGTTTGTTTTCTCTTCGTTATACATGGAGAGAGATTTTCTCGGGTTGGGTTCGAAAAATTCTCCGATCACTGTCAAAGAGGAAACCAGCGAAAGTTCCAGAGATTCAGGTTATTCCTCGTCGATTTTGTTTGATTTTAAATCTCTCTGTTCGACTTATAGGCTAATTTCCCAAACCAAATCGTCGATTCGTTGTAATTTCTTTTTTTTTTGTCAAGCAATTTGTTGTAATTTCTGAATCAATCATGCGTTAGGGAGTTACTAGATTTGGATTTTGATATTGGAGCTTGGATTGTTAGTTTGTCTCTTTTAATAGAATAATGTCCTTTTGCTTTCTCGAAAGACGAACTTGGGAAACAAATCTCAAGCTTGTGTTTGTTGTACAATCAAAAGCTCGGTAGTTTTTTTTTTACCTGTAGTGGTAATTTTACTCTAGGAGGATTTTTTTTTTGAATAGTTTTATAAGTGAGAAAAAGTTTAATTAATTGTTGAAAAAGAATTAGTGTATTTAATTAAAAACGAATACGTAAAATGTTGGTAAGAAGGTTTGAATTAGTGATAAAAAAAAGAGACGGTTGGTAGTAGGTATATAAGATTAAAATATAGACTATATAGTAATAAACTAATAATATACAAAACTGCAAGTTTAATTGTTTTATAATGTATAAGATGATTAAATTATTGATTATGTATTGATTAAGTGAAACCTGGCGTAGGATATTAGAATATAATTCAATGGTGCAATATTAAAATTAATAGTTTTCTCACCACGAGGAATATAATTATATCAATTTTGTTTTCTTCTAAGCTAAAACGTGCCATTCCATAAAAGTAGTGCATCGACATGTGCTTTGTGGAGCTAAAGTTTGAACCTTTCTTTTCTTTAAACCATAAAAAGAAAGAAAACATTTTTTAATCAACTATAGTTTGGTACAATGAACTCTACAAGTAAATTGTTTTAAATTAGACATGGTTTTAAAGGTGGTTTTGCTGTCTGGTTGAATATGTCAACAGCATCAGATTCTATTACAATGTGTGGTTAATCTTTTTCTCTTGGGTTAAGTGTTGAGTCAATTATCTGTTGTTTATGTAAGTGGATCTGACCCTAAAACTGATGAAGTTGGATATAATTTTCTTTTTCTTTTGCAGCTCCGAATAGAGGAATGAATTGGTCGTTCTCAAACAAAGTCTCTGCTGCGTCTTCCCAGTTTCTATCTTTCAAGCCATCCCAAGAAGACAGACATACAAAGTCTGGAAATTATCACCTGCCCCACTCTGGTTCCTACATGCCATCATCCATTGCAGACGTCTATGATTCTAACCGCAAAACTCCTTACAGTTCTGCACAGGTATTTTTCCATCAAAACCTATGTTAACCAAGACTCATGTTACATTTTCCCCGAAATATAGCTTTTAAAGTGAGCCATGTATATGAAAATTCAGCAATTGGTTTTGGTCTAGGTTTGGCACAAGTTTTTGTTGCGATCCCAGGTGGATCAACAATGGTGATGGTAGTTTTATGGAAATTAGTTTGAGGATCTAATCTTATGGCTTAATATTGATTCGTTTAAGTGTTTAGTGTGAGCTAAGCTTCTCCTTTGAAAATTTAGTCCAAACAGTTATCTTACATGTACATTATGGTCTCTCAGGGAGTCAGGATGTTCCCTAATTCCAATCAACAAGATGAAAATAACGCAGTCTCCATGTCAATGCCGGGTTTCCAGTCGCATCATTATGCAGCAGGAGGAAGAAGCTTTATCAGCAATAGCAATAACTCTCAACCTTTGGTAGGAGTACCTATCATGGCACCTCCAATATCAGTCCTTCCTGCACCAGGTTCCATTGTAGGGACAACTGACATTAGGTACCCACTGATTCTCTCATCATATCTTGTAGTCACAAATTCTCTGTCTAATGTCTTAAAATTCACTAAAAGCTTATTTTTTGTTAGATCTTCTTCCAAGCCAATTGGATCACCTGCTCAGTTGACCATCTTTTATGGCGGTTCAGTTTGTGTTTACGATAACATATCTCCTGATAAGGTAACTCAAAAATCACTTTCTTCCATAAAACTTTCTTAGTTATTTACAACCCATTCGCTTAATTATTTCATTCCTCCATCTCAGGCAAAGGCCATAATGTTGCTTGCTGGGAACGGTTCGTCTATGCCTCAAGCCTTTTCACAGCCTCAAACACATCAACAAGGGGTCCATCATGCTCGTGCCTCTGTTGATTCTTCAGCAATGCCTCGTAGCTTCATGCCTACAATCTCTTATCTTAGCCCTGAAGCTGTAAGTACCGCAAATGGACTCGGAACTTCAATATCAACAAGAGGCTTAGCGACATGCCACAACAACCAAACTAATCCATCTAATATCAACTGTTCGGTAGCAGTTTCTTCTTCCCCAAACGTAATGGCTCCAACAGGTAACAAATGAAGTTAATACTAAATTCGCCATCTAGGTTACTACTATTTTTGATGTCTATATATTCAATCTCATTCTGTTTCGTATGCAGTGGCTTTACCTCTTGCTCGGAAAGCCTCTCTGGCTAGGTTTTTAGAGAAACGCAAAGAAAGGTACGCAAATCCTCTTTCACAGAATAAACTAAGTAACAGTTCCTTGAACTAAATCTTTCTCACTTGGGGTTTGCAGGGTTACTAGCGTTTCGCCATATTGCTTAGACAAGAAGTCATCGACAGATTGTCGCAGATCAGTGTCTGAATGCATTAGTTCTTCTCTCAGCTCTGCAACCTAATTTTTGGTCTACACTAAGAAGGCTGCTTTAAGACCACTCCACACCCATATTTGTATTACTATGGCGGTCTTTCCAATTCTCAATTGATTTTTTTTTTTCCATTTTCTGGCTACGCTGAGTTTTTTCTTAGCCCTTATATATACGATAGTTTATACTTTGTTTACCAAAATTTGGTCGAATGGAACTTATGTGAGCATATCAGATATGTACTTAGGAAAATTAGTAGAAAGTACAGTTTTCTTTTGTATATATCACTCAAAGCTCGCATTTGAGTAATTCATAAATGGGATTGGTTCGCTTCTGTTTCCCTTTATTAATTTCTCTAATCAAATAATCCTAATAGATATTAAAAAAAAAAATATTATAGTGGTAGGTGGTAAATCCATTAAAACATGCATGAATTTGGCTAATTGACCCGCGAGTGACCTAATGTTGAAAAAAAAATAAATCTATGGAACTTATATGCTAGTAATTCGTTCAGTTCCTGTTTACCATATCGGCTAATAAACCGGGATATGAGTAATGTCGTGGTTAAGTTAAGTCGAGTACATAGCCGATTCGACGCAATCACAAAGCCGTCCGAAACCTTTGCTGAACGACGAATTAACTCGATACGGATACGAACAGACACGTCGAACCACCGTGCGCCGCTTGAATCTCACCTGACGATCGTAAGGAGCTGAAGTATTCAGTCCCTTCACTGCTTCAAGCTTTTTCGGTTTTCTTTTCGAGAGATTACGATGGATTCGAATCAGGTAGCAGAGCTGAGAAGATTCGTTGAACAGTTGAAATTGAATCCTTCGATGCTCCACGATCCTTCTCTGGTTTTCTTCAAGGATTATCTCCGAAGGTCAATGATTCTTCTTTCACTTCAGTTTTTATATGTCTTTCGATGAATTTCATTCGTTTGAAAACTTTTACATGGAGCTGTGAGTTTCTGATCGATGTTTGTGTTCTCGTCTTCTCGTACAGTTTAGGAGCTCGAGTACCAAAGATTGAGAAGACTGTAAGTTGTCTGATTATGCAGCTCTCTTGTTTGGTTTCGATTTCTAGCATTGATAGACTTATCAATTTTCGCTTGTCTATTTTCCGTGTAATTGAGACCAGAAGCCTTTTCTAGGCTGAACTATCTAATTGTTGATTGATGCTTCTTTAATCACACTGGATGATGAAACACAATACAGGAAAGAGATTATGAAGATCAGACTGAGACAAAGCCTAGTGTCTTTACTAAATTTGATGATGAAATTACTGAGTCTGATGTTGAACTGGACAACTCAGATGTAGTTGAACCCGACAATGATCCTCCGCAGCCGGTAGGTGGTGAAGATACATCTTTTGATATTATCTGGTGGTTGAGTCTCCATGCATCCTTGACTATTTGATTGACTTTCTTTCTTTAGATGGGAGATCCTACGGCTGAAGTAACTGATGAAAATAGGGATGCTGCTCAGTCAGAGAAAAGCAAAGCTATGGAGGCAATATCTGATGGTACATAACCGTTAAATTGTTTGAATTGATTTAGTCTATAGGATTTGGCTGTGGTTTCGTTAATGCTTGATCGACATCCAGGAAAGTTTGACGAAGCTGTAGAGCATCTAACAAAAGCTATCATGCTAAACCCCACTTCAGCAATTCTCAACGCCACTAGAGGTAACTTTTGTTTGCTCGTCTATTAGAGTATATAGCTCAGCTCAGTGAGACTAAGCTGAGCTATATATTCTAGTATCGTTCTATCTCCCTTTTCAGCCAAGTGTGGGTGATCATTCAATATTAGTAATTGTTACCCTGCAGGTAGTGTGTTTCTAAAAGTTAAGAAGCCAAATGCTGCAATTCGTGATGCCAACATGGCTTTACAGGTGAACATTTCTGTTCAATCACATAAACTTGTCAAGTTTCTTCAGAAGATGGGTTGAAAAAATCAGTCTATGTTTCTGTGCCTTCATGGCTTGGGACTAATTTTATATCTTGATGGATTTCATCCATACGAAAAGCTAAACTAGTTTATGTCTCTATTGTTTTATGCCTTGGGGAAGTATTTTTATGTCTTCATGGTTTTTTGTAGTTTAACTAGTTTATGATTGGAACGTAATTTTGTATCTAAGTGTAATTTCTTTTTCATATACAAGCTAAACTAGTTTATTTAAGCTAAGTTAGTTTATCTTGGGGTTTAGCTCAACCCTGATTCAGCTAAGGGATACAAAGCAAGAGGTATGGCTAGGGCCATGTTAGGCCAATGGGAAGAGGCTGCAGCTGATCTTCATGTAGCATCAAAGCTAGATTACGATGAAGAGGTGGGATTGACGCTTAAAAAGGTAATTACAGAAATATCTTAGTTTTGCTGATATTACTGTACCAACAATATGCTCATAGCCTCATAAACCTTGATTTTTACTGTATCGAAAGTATGATGATAATGTATACTTCTCAGGTTGAACCCAATGCAAAAAGAATCGAAGAACACCGCAAGAAATATCAACGCCTGAGGAAAGAAAAGGAACTCCAAAGGGCTGAACTCGAAAGACGAGAACTGCAAGAAGCCCAGGTCAGACCGACACATTACCATGATCGATGATTTTTATATAATGCTGTTGTGTAGCTTGTGTGCAATTTTACATTCTTAGCAGAAAGCACCATAGCCTGATTATATTCTATTGGTTAGAGTAACAATATAACCTCTTTTGATATTATCGACTTCAAATGATATCAAACACTCACTTTCATTGGTTTGCTTCTCCTTGCTCTTGAATCCCATCAATGCAGGAGCGAGAAGCTCAAGCTGCACTCAAAGACGGTAAACATTCTATCCATTTCGTTCAACGGTTCTCTACGTAATGATATTACTGCAAATGTTAGTATGCGTCATACATTTATCTGTTGAGTCCTGCCGCAATGAATAATCTGCACCCAAAAAGGATTAAAGCTCCATAAGCTCTTATTAGCCACTAGATCCAGTTGATAAGGCCTCGTAACCAGCTTGCTTAAGGGGCCTGAAAGCTTCATGTGCATTACTTACCTGAGAAACTCACCAAATCCAGACCAGAGGCTTAACCTCCCAACAAAAACAATTTAGGGGATGATTTGGTGGAAACTCATGGTGTGTATTGACGCTTTGCTAACGTTCTGTTTCTATTGGAGACCACTAGTTCCTCAGGATTTTATGCTGATCACAAGTATGCGACCTTTGTTCTCTACAGTGAGAAAAGTAACTTGCATGTGTCTTAGGTCCCAATCACAAAGCTTCATGTACAGATTTTATAAAACCAAAAGTAAATATATAGGAAATGACCATCTTTTTGCTCGCTGATGATACAGGACAAGTGATTAGCATCCACTCAACTAGCGAGCTAGAAGCAAAGACACAGGCCGCAAAAAAGGCATCACGTCTGCTCATCCTGTATTTCACAGCCACATGGTGTGGACCATGCCGGTACATGTCTCCTCTGTACTCAAACCTGGCCACACAGCACCCGAGAGTTGTTTTCTTGAAAATTGACATAGACGAGGCCAACGACGTGGCTGCTTCTTGGAACATCAGCAGCGTCCCAACCTTTTGCTTCATTAGGGATGGGAAACAGGTGGACACAGTTGTCGGAGCTGATAAAGGTTCCCTTGAGGAGAAGATTACACAGCACTCTTCTTCTAAGTAATGGTCGTAATGGTTTATCTCTTCTCTTATTGCTCAACTGTAATTCACAACTTTGTAACATAACTCATCTGTAATTGTGTATTTCATACTTTAGAACTCTGTAGGTGTAAGAGTGAAGTGGCAAGTGTTGTACCCGCAGATTTGGTTTTCGCAAAATTAATGGGCTCAGCAGTAGGCCCAATAAATGGACGCAGTAGAAGCAAAATTTCTGTTTCTAGAGCACTGATTGTGTCTTAACTTCGATTGCGTCATAGTATAAGAAGATATACTCAAACATCTGAATTTCGATGATCTTTTGGATTTAGGTGAGGCATTGTAAATTTTATCAGCATTTTAAATTTCATCTCTTTAGAAAAAATCACAGCCAAAGTTACGGTGGGAATATGAGGCGGTTACCGCCCTGGATGATCAGTGGCGCATCTAATGATGCAACATCAACAAACAATTGCTCAAAACCAGAAGCTTCCAAACCAAAACGACCGAGAAAGAGAGTAAAAACCAAAGAGAAAGACTCAAATCTCCATTCAGAGGAACCTGAACGAGTTGATAGCAAAATCAGAAAAGAAGCTAAGCGTAATTGTGGTCCAGAGATGGTTCAATCTGTGACTGGTCCATTAGATGAGGATTTCACAGTTGATGACTTATTAAGTTTTGCTCAGGAGGTAATGCGATTATAATCCACAGTTTTTGCTATCAATACCCAGTCAAGTCTCTTAAATGTATTAATGTTCTAAACTACTTATATCCACAGTATGTCCAAAGTGATCAAGATCAGATAAGAAAGGAGCGTGAGAGCTTGTCAATGTCTGAATCCATGCCAGTTCTGGATGAATTATCACCTCAAGGAGAAACCAGCGATCCAACAAAACAGGACATGTTAAATTTGCTATTGGGTCCATTTTTCAAGAAACACTAGGTTCTGAATCAGAAGTGTGCTCAAGTTCTTCCTTGTAATATAAGGTTAAAAGTTTGAGTTTTTTTTTTTTTTCCGTTCCACTATATGATAAAAGTTTCAGTTTTTATATTATACAAGGCACAAATGAAAGACTGAAGATAAAAAACTGGAGAATATGGAAGAGAGATTGCACGAGCGACAGAGTTCATAAGCCCAAGGAGAAGAGCAAACGAAAGCATTAGTGCTCGCGAAAAAAAATAGATTTTCTCAGTTTTGGCAACTAAAAGGACCGAAAGCACCACTTTCTCAAGCGCATCAGTGACGTGCTGCCTTTACATAATCACACAAACAGACACATCAAATTCAATACACAAAAAGACGATACAGAGAGCTCTGAAATAGGAATCAATACACTGACTCACTAAGTTTTCGTGATGGCTATAAGAATTTATAGTGACGGCCACATCTAGAAAACCCTAATTGGTCGCTTCATGGTCCTTATGGACTAATGGGCTTAAAATAATCATCCACATGTTCTTTTATAAATTTGATTTAGCCCAACTCTTTTAGAATTATTAAAGATAGAAAACAAACTCAAGATAATACTGTAAATAACCGAAAGCCTACTACTCCTATTTACAAACTAAGTCGGTATGTATATATATATTGATATTTCCCCTCAAAATGGCAATTCAGAACATGTAGAAGAGTAGATGTTATGAACGTCCATCTTGCTAATCAACTCGTTAAAAAGAGCAGAATGTAATGTTTAAGTTAACACATTAGCAAGCTGATCTGCACTTCTTACAAACATTGGATTAAGCATTCCATCAAGGATCTTCTCTCTTACATTATGACAATTCCTTTCTATGTGTTTATTCATTCATGGAACACATGATTGTTAGCAATATGAAGAGTTGCAGTGTCATCACAGTAGAGATAGATAGGAAAAGTGAAAGGAACATGTAGTTCTTGTAGTATAATAGTCAGCCATATCAGTTCTTTGGGTGCCATAGCCATAGCACGATACTCAGCTTCAGCTAAGCTCATTGAAACTTTAGGCTGCTTCTTTGATTTCCAGGTGACAAGAGAATCACCAATAAACATGGCATAGCCTGTGACAGATTGACAAGTATTTAGACAAACACCAAAGTCTGAATCTGTATACCCTCGAACATCAAAAGGTGGATCAGCAGAGTAGAAAAGTCCGTGTCCAATAGTTCTTTTCAAATAGCGGAGGACTTTGTGCAATGCTTTCAAATGAGGTTCACGAGGAGCATAGCAGTACTGAGCCATTTTGGAAACAACAAAGACAATGTCTGGCCTATTAGTTGTCAAATACTGAAGTTTAGCAACCAATTTTCTGTAATGTTTGGAAATTTCAAGAAGAATACCATCATCTTTGGATAAAGACCGATTAGGCTCCATAAGTATGGTTGAAGGTTTACATCCAGAAAATTCGGTGAAAGCAATGAAATCAATGAAATCTAGTACATATTTTCGTTGACTTAAAGAGATACATGCAGTGGAGCGAGCAATCTCTAAACCAAGGAAGAATTTTGGAGGATCAAGATCTCAAAGCTTGAAAACAAGGCTCAGTTGGAATGTCAATTCTTCAGTTGCCTTTTCATTGGTGCTGGCAATCATGATATCATCTACATACACTAATACCATAAGAAAATCATCACCCATGCATTTCACAAAAAGAGTGTGATCTCCATGGCATTTCTCAAATCCAAGATCTGTTAAAGTTGTAGAGAACTTTAAGAACCATTGGCGAGATGCTTGTTTAAGACCATAAATGGATTTATGGAGCTTGCAAACAGCTGTAGATGATATTGATTCCCCCTGTATTTCTGCATAACATGGAGGAAGTTTCATATAAATTTCCTTATCCAAATCACCATTCAAGAACGCATTAGAAATGTCCAACTGTTTCAAATGTCATTGTAATTTTGGAGCAAGAGAAAGGAGAATCTTTACAGTACCCATCTTTGCCACTGGAGAAAAGGTGTTTAAGAAGTCAATACCTTCTTGTTGTGTGTATCATTTAGCCACGAGACGAGCTTTCTAACGTTCAATACTTCCATCTGCATTATACTTTACAGTAAAGATCCACTTACATCCTATAGCTTTCTTACCAACTGGTAATTCACACGCAGTCCAAGTATGAGCCCTCACAAAAACTCCAATTTCCACACCAATAGCATCACACCATACCTGAAAATCTTTAGCTTCTAGAAATGTATTTGGTATATGGATATTTGTGATGACATTAATGAAAACTAGGAAAGGCTCAGCTAGATATGTGTAAGAAATAAAATTTGTAATAGGATAGGGAGTAATATTAGTACCAATATTATTATAACAATGATAGTCCTGTAAGTTTTTAAGGATTTGTTTATGTCATTGCGATCTCAGCTCAGAAGGAGGTGAAACCGCATATGATATCTCATCATGAGGAATAAGAATGATATCAGAAGATGGGAGCTTTAGAGGCATGTGGGAACCATCAGGGGTTGGTGCTGGTGAAGAAAGATGAGGAAAGAAAGCTTTTGAATCTTCTGAAATGTTAGAAGAAGCAAAAGGAAAAACATCCTCATAAAATATGACATGTCTAGAAATTGAAACTGAACACGTCTCTAGATCTAGAACCTTATACCCCTTATAACTTGATAGATATCCCAAGAAAACACACGCCTTTGCTTTAGGATCAAACTTTGTTATATTCTTAGGAGAAGTAGATTTATAGCATAAACACCCAAAAATCCTAAGAGAAGTGTTGTAGTATGGTGGTTTACTAGTAAGTTTCTCAAAATGTGTATGATTATCAAGAACTGGAGGTGGCAATCTATTGATGAGAAAAGCATATGTGAGAACACAATCCCCCCCCCCCCAATAATCTAATGGCAATCCAGATTAAAACATCAAGGCTCTAGCAACATTCAAAAGATGTTGATGTTTTCTCTTTACAACTGAGTTTTGTTCAGGAGTTTCAGGACAAGAATGATAAGTTTTGATTCCCTTTTGTGCAAACAAATCAGTAAACTTCGATTCAGATGCATTATCAGATCTAACAGAGCAAACTTTAGTATCAAACTGAGTTTCAACCATTTTCAAGAAATCAGGAAAGATATGCAACACATCACACTTAAGTTAAGAAGATAAATCCAAGTTGCTCGACTAAAATCATCAACAATAGTGAGAACATACTTGAAAGTATCCACTATAGGAACATAAAAAGGACCCCAAACATCAATATGGACTAATTCAAAAGGTTTCAAACATTCATTTTTTCTAACAGGAAATGAAAGACCTTTTTTTAGCTAAATGACAGATATGACAGCAATATATATCTTTTTGGTTTTTAACTTTTGAAAATAGTAAGGTACTAGAAAAAGACTCAAGAACAGAACTGGAAGGATGACCGAATCTTCTATGCCATGTAGAGAAGTCATTAGAGATGTTGGAGCAGACATTGATGATACCTGGCAAACTCAAAGCACATTATGATTTACTCTCTTCTGGGACATAAAGATCAGAAATGCATCTACTGTGACCAATCATCAATCCCAAAGTAAGATCCTAAATATAGCAAGCATCACGTGTGAAAATGAACAAAGCATTTGCAGTTTTAATTAATTTGCTAACACTTAACAAATTAAACATAAAAACAGAAATGAACAAAACTGATTGTAGAGAAAGAGTATCAGACAATTGAATGCTGCCTATTCCTTCTAATTTCATTGTGGTACCACTAGGAAGAGTAACATAAATATGATCCAAAGCAGTGTAACCTGTGAACAAACTTCTATCATTAGTAACATGATGACTAGCCCATGAATCTAAAACCCAACTACTAGAAGACAGTCCAGTTTCAAGAGGTATAGTGGAAGTCAACATGTCATAGTATGTTTTAGAATGAGATGGAGAATCAAAAGATAGAAGTGTACCAGTTATCTGGGAAACAACTGGTCTAAAATTTAAAGTCGAAGCTTGAGAATTCTCTGGGCATGTTGTTGTACTAGGAGTGTGGAGCTTAGAACTTAGATAAGAAATAAAAGATTGTATCTGATTCGAAGACAAATTGTCTTGAGATCCTTCTGCTTCACTCTTAGTAACCACATTTGCTGCAATTCTAGAGTTTCCAGCTGCAATTGTAGATTTCTTCCCCTTTAATGGATGACCAAGTGGATAGCCATGCAGTTTGTAACACTTGTCAATGGTATGGCCAAGCTTAGAGCAATGAGAACACTTTGGTTTCTGACCTACTTGAGTAAAGCAAATTGTAGAAGAATCATTAGAGATAGCTTGAGTGTGAAATGCAGAAGGATTTGGTGAAGACTTTATAGCATGTTCAACTACTCTTTGATTGTCATCTTGATCTAGCATATTATAGATTTCACCAAGGCCTGGACGTGGTTTCATTCTCAATATCTGACCACATATAGTGCTGAAATTATCATTCATTCCCATCAAAAACTGTATAACCTTGTTTGTTTCAGCCTCTTCAAGTAGCTCTTTAACCTGATCACAATCACACTTCCTAACTGTAGAAGAACGTGTGTTTTCTAACTGTTCTCATAACGTTTTCTTCTGAGTATAGTAAGTGGACAAATCTAAGTGTCCATGCTTTAAACTCATAAGTGCTTGTTCAAGCTGATACTTATGAGAAAGATTACAGACTTTGAATCGACGATATAAATCATCCCACATCTCAACAACATCTTGATAATATAGAATACTGCCATAGATCTCCGCATTTACCATATTCAATAACTAAGACTTCACCATGTTATTGCATCCACTCCAAATTTTAAAGGATCTATTATTCTCAGAAGGCCTAGGCAAGCTACCATCAACAAAACTTAATTTGTTCTTCGCATCAAGGCTAATACACATGGCAATTGACCATCTGTGTTTATTAGATCCAACCAAAATATGAGAGACAATAGTTAAACCTAGATGATCGGCTGAATGGAGGAAAAACGGGCTATGAGTGTTGTCAAACGACTCCATGTATGTTGAAGAAGAGTTAGATCCTTCGTGATTCTTCGCTCGGATAAGGCTCTGTTGTTTCTTCATAACAATATCATGTTCGTCACACGAGAGCACATCTTGAGGAAATCGAGTCTCAAATTCTTTGTTTATAGTCGTCGGACTTCTAGCTCTTTGTTTTCCACCTTTTCTCACCATTTAAGTTGAAATTTAGCTCAAATAAGTTGACAGAAAGAAGAATGGATGAAGAAACTAAGAAGAATCAAGTTGTATTTGAAGATTTGCGAAAGAATTTTAAGAGAAATGGAAGCAATCAGAGTTTTGCAACAAAAGATTGCTCTGATACCATAATAGCGAAAACAAAGTCAAGATATTTTGTAATTTGAATATGTAATTCTCATTAACTGAACATGTATAGTTGGGAGTGTATATATACACGTATAATAGTGTAAATAATTAGAAGCCTATAATCTTATTTACAAACTAAACCAGTATGTATATACATTGATATACTTCAATGAGAAGCATGCTTAGTTTCATAGTTGAGATGCGATCCAAATTACGAAGTACAAAAATGTTTCAAAGAATATGGAGGTTTTGACAAAGGGTCGGTTTACTCAAATCTCCATTACGTGTTCTCATACCTAAAAAACAAATCAATCCCAAGAAAGGTTAGGGAAGCTTTACTGTGGACTTTGTGGATAATTTGGAAAAATAAAATGTCTTTCACTTCAAAGGAATTCATTACTCAGCGGCAGAAGCTTGTCAAAAAACAAGGGAAGAAGTACAAGAATGGTACCAAGTTCAACATCGCTCTTTGCATTCACAGAATCCTCATATCCAATATGGGCTAAGGAAGAATGTAAAGTGGCATCCTCCACTGCTAGATTGGGTGAAATGCAACATAGAGTGCTCTTGGTCAAAACATTCAAAGATAGATGGTGCCTCTTGGGTGGTAAGAGATAAAGATGGCACTGTCTTGATGCATAGTAGAAGAGTCTTTGCAAATTTGGAAAACTTTATGGAAGCTAAATTTATGTCATTGTTATGGGCCATGGAAAGCATGAAATCTCTTAAGCTCACCAAGGTTATTTTTGCTTATGAGGCTTTGGATTTGATAAAAGCAATGGAGAGACCCAAATAATTTCCGATGAAAGCCTTCTTCTCAGACACATTGATTCAAACGTTGAGAGAATGTATGAATGCTAAGCTAGCCTATGAACCGAGATCAGCGAACATATGCTTGTTTCTCATTGCCCAAAGTGTTACAAATCAGGAAAATAGACAATCTTATGTGGCTTCTTGTTCTCCTGTGTGGCTTCGGTCTCTCTTTCTCTCTGAGAGTCGATTGGCTTATATTCTTAACTGATTTCACGTTTTATTTTCTTAGTTTTCAATGTGTTGCCACTTATGGTTGGCTTTAGTTGTGGTGTTTATGATCTGTTGGTAGATACGTTGCATTTATGGTTTTTAATTTTCGGTTAATGCTTTTGGATCTCTCCCTCTAAAGCTATGTATTTCTTATCACTTAATGTGGATCTTATTATGATGAAAGAAAAAAGGAATGTTTCAAAGAATCTTAGGTTGAAATTTGAGATATTAAAAGCAAATGTAGTAAGAGAAGATAACATGTACATTTCTCTAGTGTCTTGTGTCAAGGATTTTGTTTTGCAAAATTATAAACATGATCTCGACAGTGTAGTTACATGTAAATCAGATTATGCAATTTTCAATAAATCTTGTACTAGTATTACACCATCCTCAAAACTTCCATCTATTGCCATGTGACACTAACTACAACAGAATCTACATTGCAAAGTTTTAAGTAAAAAAAAGAAGTAGTTTCAACAAATGAAAATAATTTTTTTTTGGAGGTGCTTAAAATGTTTTTTTTTTCCTAGAGGTTTTTGTCAGCTAAAAAAGGGAAAATAATTTAATAAGAAAGAGCTTGTGTCGCCGGAGGTGGTTTACCATCAATCGGACATTCGAAGCTCTGTTTCCCTTTTTACCGCGCTTCATTCACATTCTCTTGGACAGAGATCAACTCTTGCCTAATCTGCTTGCAAGCCATTTCCAGATCGAATTGACCCCAACGAAGATCAAATCAGGTAACCGCTCGAAGAATCACAAGTAGCTCAAATCGTCTTCTTTATTCTTTAGTGCGTTTTTCGCTTGCTAAATATGTTCAATTCCAGTGTGATCTCGGTTGTCTGGGTTATTGATTTCGTTTTCCCATTTTTCCGAGTTTGGATCCAGTCAAGTGATTTTAGATGCGTGAAAAGCTGGGATTGATGATAAATCTTATAAATTTTGGAGAGAGAGGATCAATGGGATGAGAATAAACTAAATTCTGTCTTAAATTGACTAAGCTTCGCTCTTCTGTGATGTAGTTTTTGGGTTTTGAGGAATGAATTTCTTGCTTCGATCTGCTTCTTCCGCTACTCATCGGCCGCCGGTGAGCGAACCACCAGCTCCTCCGCCTCAACCTCCGCCCGAAACAACAAAGCCAGCGACTTTGGAAGGGCTGATAGCCGAAGAGCCTTTCCCTCAATATCCATCAGTAGAAGATCTTGATCGTGTGGCTGACGGATCTAGAGAAGATGATGGTAGTGGAGAGTCAAATGTAGGGTCTTGTGGCTCTGGAATGGAGAGATTCTCAGATGTGTCTGAGGAAGAAGGATGGATCGCCATTCCATATAGTAAGAACTTACTCTCTATACCTACATTTTAGAGTTTTGATTTTTAAGTATTGATTAAAGTTCCCTAGCTACTTATCCTGATGTTGTGGTTTCTTATTACAGAGGAAATCCCGGATAACTGGTCTGAGTCATTTGATATTGTATCATTACGGTCTCTGGATCGGTCCTTTGTCTTTCCAGGTATGTTGTTTCTCAAATAATTTCATCTCACTATTTGCTTTTAAACTGACACCAACTATTTAAAATCAAAGATATTTTATACTTAAGGGGAGCAGATTCAAATTCTTGCATGCTTATCTGATAGTAAAGGGGACGCAGAGGTTATTACCCCTTTTAAAGTTGCTGAGGTAATGAGCAGAACTGGACAGAGAAATGTGTCTGACAAACAAAATGGAGATATGTCTGATGAGGCGAGTTCGCCATCAGGGGATGGAGAAATGAGTCCTGATGCTCAATCGACAGCTCACAATGCCGACAGTCCTGGTAAAGAGAGTTTGGATTCACAAAAGGATGTATCTGATGGTGAATCAATCTTGAGGATGGAAGATCATAAGAGAAGGACAGAAGACTTGCTTTCTAGGTTTAAGAAGTCTCATTTCTTTGTTAGGATTGCTGAGTCTGGTGAGCCACTTTGGTCAAAGAAAAGCTCTTTGGTCACAGATACCGAGATGGATGAAAAGACGAAATTCACAAGGCGGAGACCTTGTGTTAGTGCTTTTGTAGATAGAGGAGACTTCGATCCTAATGTTGCTGGAGGTGTAGCTAGAAGTAGGGCAGAGTGCTGTGCCTTACCCAATGGAGATATAGTGGTATGTGATTGTAAACTTGCTACTTTCTGTTTTGGTGATAAAACTAGAGTTGTCTGTTTGAAATGATATACAAACCAGTGAAATACCTCTACCCGCTCATGTGAATTTACTGCACTACTCGTTTTAGTTTTTGAACTGTTAAAATATTATTAGATTGTTAATGGACCTACTGATTTTCAGACAACACTTTTGTTTGGAAGGATGCAGGTCTCTTTACAAGTTTATATTGTTGACTGTCCAAAAGAACCCATCATAGAGATACTGCAGTTCGAGAAGCATCAGGATAAGGACCAAAGTTCTGAGAACGATAAGGATCCATATGGGAATCTCTTAAAGTGGTTGATACCATTGGATAACACTATTTCTAAGCAACCACGCTCTATACCACCTCCAGTAAGCCCTATCCCTGGTATTAGCAGCACTCCACACAAACCAGCAATCGCTTCTAACTCAAGCTCTCAGCTCTTCTCATTTGGCCATTTTAGAAGCTACTCCATGTCCTCTCTGCCTCCAGTCACTGCACCAGTTACTGGACCCGTGAAATCACAGAGCTCTAAACCATCATTTGATGATGAAGATTGGGACAGTTACTCTAGTCAAGTGATACGTAATGGTCAGAAATCTGGGACTGAGGAGCTCCTATCTTTCCGGGGTGTCCCATTGGAGCGGGAGAGGTTCTCTGTTCGTTGTGGACTCGAAGGCATCTGTATTCCTGGTAGAAGGTGGAGGAGGAAACTCGAGATTATTCAACCTATTGATATAAATTCTTTTGCAACTGACTGCAATACAGACGATCTTCTCTGCGTTCAGATAAAGGTTTGTCTCTGCGGTTCTGTTAAACTTAGATGTTACTGTGGTTAATAAATTCTGGGATGCATTGTAATTTATCTTTTTATTTGCAGAATGTGGCTCCTATCCATGCTCCAGATATTATAATATACGTAGACGCCATAACAATTGTTTTTGAAGAGGCAGGGAAAAATGCTTCCCCTTCTCCAGTACCAATTGCATGTATTGAAGCTGGTCACGAGCATAGTTTGCCAAATTTAACTCTCAGGTTGGCTTATTTCCTAAAGTTCCACGTAGTTGCTTTTGTATTGAATTTCCCTTGCCCCTCTTCTTGACAAAATTGATGAATTTAGGTATGAAAACGTTGGTTTGGGTATCCTTTCTTGGGTCATTTAAATGGCCAGTAAGTTTCAGAGGTGTTCAATGATGGGGAATACAAAAATAACTTTTGATATTAGGTAATCTTAGGTACTGACCAAGATATCATAATAGTTGTCAGATCCAGCAAGTTTTTGAGAGTAACTATTCTCAGCGAGTATAGTGGGAAGGAGGCTAAAACCAGAGCTAGAAAGCTTTTTTCAGGAACATTATAGAGTGCATTTACCTACCCGTAGTTGTTCTTCTAAACTTTCAGGAAAGGTGAGGAGCACTCATTCATTGTGAAGCCTGCGTTTTCTGTTGGGAGTAATCTGAAGCCCGCTGCTGCAAGAAAAGAACTCAAATCATCGAATTTGTCTCTTCCAACTGTTAATTTTGAAAGAAAAGGGAGCGGTTTAAGTGGTGATCAATATGCAGTGATGGTGTCATGTCGGTGCAACTACACAGGTAGATCCTCGTTGAGGTGGTTTCTAGCTGTGTTTTTGTCTTTCTTCAAGGCTGTTTCTTCAATACTTTTTTCTTGAATTCAGAATCAAGGCTATTTTTCAAACAACGGACAAACTGGCGACCACGAGTTTCGAGGGACCTGATGATCTCTGTTGCGTCTGAAATGTCAGGAGAGCCTTGTGGCCCTCATGGGAGAGCCTCTCAACTACCCGTTCAGGTCCATCTCCTTCATCATCTCTCTTTGACTATCTTTAGAGGTTAAATGTGACAATGCATGAACTAATTGATGGCATTTGCATCTGCTTTTATTTACCCAAATTACTCGGACTTTGATCAGATGTTACTGCTAAATAGTGGTTCCAAAAGATGCTAACACTAACTTGCGGCTAGTAGTTGTGACCCTCCCAAGTTAAGTTTGGCTTTGTGTATGTGAATAAAATACTAGGCAATAGTTACGAAGCCACCTGATTGCAATCTAGTCCTAATCTTCAAATTAAATCGACTACCGGCTATCTCCAAAAGCAACCCAACATATATCCCGATGGTGTGTTTATTTTTGTACCTCATCTCTATTTGTTTCAGATATTAACTCTTCAGGCATCGAATTTGACATCAGAAGATCTATCTTTGACTGTTCTCGCTCCTGCATCCTTCATATCACCTTCATCTGTAGTGTCCCTAAACTCCACACCTACGTCTCCAGTAAGCCCATTCCTAGGGTTCTCTGAGTTCACAGAGAGGGTACAAAGCGAGAAACGCAACACAACGAGGCGTAAACATCACTCATTGCCGCCAATTCCATTGGAGACAAGTACAGAGAACACAAATGGTGAATCTTCCAATCCTTCAGATGTTGTTCCAAAGAGCGGATTAGGTTGCACACATCTCTGGCTACAAAGTCGAGTCCCCTTAGGGTAAACATCTAATTATAATATCTGATGAATTTTCTTAAGTTAAGGTGTTACCGTTATAATG
This sequence comes from Lepidium didymum, assembly GCA_963920545.1. Lineage (NCBI taxonomy): Eukaryota > Viridiplantae > Streptophyta > Magnoliopsida > Brassicales > Brassicaceae > Lepidium > Lepidium didymum. Next base: position 6,894,692 of record OY986979.1, on the reverse strand, counting down.
ATAGCGGGCTTCTACTTTCTTAATGCATCAGATGCGTTCCTTCAAAGTCTACAGCGACGATCAAGCTAGAGCTACTCCCTTTGACTGATGGAATAATCACTCTTGATACTCTCCAGATCCATGCCAAGGAGAAAGGTAATAAAACAACTCTCTAGTTTCTCACCAAAGGATTATGAACACGGTGCTGCTTCTTCTCTCTTTCCATGAAAACATATGTGGTTCCATCAGAGCATTCAAATGCTTTTTTTATTAATCTTTACTTCTTTAGTATGTTTTATAATGAACCCTAATCATAAAATGTTAGATGGTCATGTATGATGACTGAAACATCAATGGACTCGCGTTTGTGACAGGTCGTAGGTACATTCCAGAACAGTCGCTAAAGATAAACGCAACGTCAAGCATTTCCTCAGGAATTTTCTAGTTTTACCAACACTCACTTTTGCCTATTCTTAGAGCCAAAAAGAGTCATCAAACACAGTGCTTACATTTCACAGGCCCATCTTCATTATCGCAACAGAGGCTCATTCAAAGGTTGTGTGTTGAAAATTGATTTTTGGTTTTGATGGTTCCAAGGTTTAAAGAAATTTATGTTGTAAAACCAACCCACTTGTGTTTCCTATTTATCTGAACCATGTGTTTGCTTGCGTTCTTTTGCTTTTTTGTAATTGATTGCTTTTGCAGAGAGACACAAGACAACCATTGTTATCGAATTTTTATTTGCTTGTAAAATCAGATCATCAACAAATCCTCATTTCTTGGAAAGTTACAAAAAAGAATTCATGATCCAAGTATATGTGTTGCGTTATGGCTGAAAGTTACATTTAATTATGGTGTAAGTAAATGGATGGATTACAAAATGAAGCACAAAAAGTTTAGAGCACCAGAGCCTAGTGCACCCGAGATGCAGGGGATCACAGCTTTGCCAAGCTGAAGCCAATTTTCGCTGTGACCCAAGTCGTCGTGGAGGCCAAAACCCTTCACCTCCGGGATCAAAATCTCGGAGAGACGAAGATGGCGACATCGTTGTCTAAAATCCTAACCCGTTCGAACGCTCACAGCCACTGGTCCTCTACTACGATCAGTATCTCTACATCTCCTTCTCTTCCGAGGCAATCCTGGCTACGGCACTTCTCCGCCGTCACCGACTCTTCCTTCTCTAGCTCCGCTGCGCTTGAAAGCCAATCGATTTCTTCTGCTCCACCGCAAGGTATGTTAGTCATCCTATCACTTCCCATGTTTTGAGCTTCGAATCTGGGGATATGAAAAATCTTTTTTTGTCTCAGATAATAAACAAGGATTCAAGTGGTCACAATTGCTGTTGTTCTTGCCTGGAGCGATTACATTCGGCCTCGGGTCATGGCAGATCGTCAGAAGAGAGGAAAAGGTCAGCAAACAATTTTAAGTCCTTTACATTTTGTTTTCATCGTCTCTTTCTTCTCCTATCTTAGTTATAGTTTGTATTAGAGAAAGACTTCTAATTGGGATGTGTACATACATGCTAGAAATTTGCTTCACAACAATTCTTGTTATTTTGTAATCAGTGAAGGAAGTAGCGTGTGATCTGGGTACAGCACATGCTGATCTATACTGAAGCAATACGGTGCACTGTCTTGTAGACTAATTAAGTTAATTAAAATTTCAGATTCTAGTGAGGATTTGTTCATCATATTGATGTTCATATATTAGTAATTCTTTCATGTAAGTGTTCTGACGACAATCTTATTGATTGTGAAAACCTGCTCAGTACTGGGTATCATGCCCATGTGTTTGTTGGTTGATAGCAATTTCTATCTGTTCCTCTATCTGATTTCTTTTCTATTTCTCTTTCAAATGGTTGCGAAAGCTGATACATTTAACACTGTTTGGTGTTCTCTGCTGCGTAGACCCTAGAGCTTTATATATTCCTTTTTAATGCAGTTCAAAACATTGGAGTACCAACAGCAACGGTTGAATATGGAACCAATGAAGCTGAATACAGACTATGCTCTTGATAAGAATCTGGATGCATTAGAATTTAGACGGGTTAGTTGCAAGGGTGAGTTTGACGACCAAAGGTCTATCTATTTAGGTCCACGTTCTAGGTCCGTATCGGGAGTGACTGAAAATGGATTCTATGTCATTACACCTCTAATGCCGATCCCCAGCGACCCGGATAGGTGAGGGTAATGGTCCTTTCTCCTTGCTTTAACGTCTTTCTATTACCCTTTACGAGGATTTTTGTCATAGGGTCTTATCCTTCTGCTTTCTGTGATGGTTGTGAAATTATCAGAGCTCTTTCTTAGTCTATAATAGGCCATGATTGTCTTACACAAATCGCATTATTTTGGAAATTCTGTTTGGCTGGGATGGAAATAATAAAATAGCTTGGTTAACTAGTCAAGAGTTTGAGAATCGAATAGAAAGACTCGTCTCTTTGTTCTGCTGCAGTGTCACTTACGCCTTGATTGATCTTGGCTTTGTCGTACTTTTGGCTGCCGGTTTTAGTTCTAGGTGTTGAATGTTTGTTATTTTCTGAAGTTGGATTGTCTTCTTCCTTTGTCTAGCATGCAGCTGCCTATTCTGGTGAATCGTGGTTGGGTTCCTCGAAGTTGGAGAGAGAAATCAGAATTATTAGCTGCTGACTTCGTTACAAATGAGTCAACAAAAGCTAATTCAGTCTCCGATGAACAAAATTCTTGGTGGAGATTTTGGTCTAAAACGCCAGTGAATGCCAAGGTTAATCCTGTTATATACCCTCTAGTTAAACTTTTTTGACATAAGGCTGGCTTCTGATATATGTATTTCTTTAGCTCATAACTGTAATATTGTGGATACATCTTTATAGAAATATGCAATATTTGCAGGACAGATTGAATTCAGCTATCTCCAAAGATTCACTTCTTTTTTATCGTCTTCATTAAATTTCTTGCAAAAATTGTGACTTGTAAATGCTTTAATCTGGCAGGAGCATGCATCTACAGTTAAGCTTGTTGAAATAGTTGGTGTGATCAGGGGAGGGGAGAAGCCAAGCATATTTGTCCCATCAAATGATCCAAGTAGTGGGCAGTGGTTCTATGTGGATGTTCCTGCGATGGCTCGAGCTGTTGGCCTTCCTGAAAATACAATCTACGTAGAGGATGTCCATGAAGAGATAGATCGGAGTAGACCGTACCCTGTTCCTAAGGACATCAACACCTTGATTCGAAGTAAAGTCATGCCACAGGACCATCTCAACTACACAATAACATGGTAAACTCCATAAACATACAATGAGTTGTTCTTGGCATTGTGTGGTCTTAATTGCTGTGGTAAATGAGAGATTGTGATTGTGTCTGTGTATAATGATGGACAGGTACTCTCTCTCTGCGGCTGTCACTTTCATGGCGTACAAGAGGCTCAAGCCAAAGTCTTCCCGCAGATAAGCTCTGTCTATCTGTCTCCATGATCAAATCAAATCTCTTATTCTTTTTGTCACTTGTCTGCTGAAGTAATAATTGCAGTGGATACATGGGTTTTAGGTTGAAACTTTCATACAAAAAAGGGACACAATGGAAATGCTTAATCCGGGTAGCTTGATAAGAATTTGTAGTTTTCGTATCCAATGATGGAAGAAAGTTCGAACTCGAAGCCGTTTTTAGGTCAAGAATGCTTGTAATCATTATTGTTCTATCTGGTAAGACTATCAGCGGCGAAAGTTGATGTTTTATATGTATTAGTAGTACTAAGAAAAAATCATTTGCTTAATGGTAAAATAGCGTTTTTTTTTTCGGTCAGAAAATAGCGTTTTAAGTTAACATTTATTCTTGAAACACTGTCCGTTTTAAGTGGGGGTGGGCATTCAGGTACCCGGACCCGATCGGGTCGGGTCTTTCGGGTTTCGGTTATTTCGGGTTCATTAAGAGAGGATCCGTTCGGGTTTTTTTAAAGTTCGGGTCGGGTTCGGGTTTTTTAAGTTCGGGTTCGGGTTTTTTAAGTTCGGGTTCGGTTTGGATTTATAACTTTACTGCGGACTCGATGAATACCTGAACCTTTAAACATTTCGGGTCCGGTTCGGGTCTTGTCGGGTCCGGGTCAGGTCGGGTTCGGGTATGCGCATTGTAAAACAAAATTTTGTGTCTTCTCCCACCTGCTTTGAGTCTGAGTCCAATTTCTTGCTTAACAATACACCATAATCTAACAAAATGTCTTACAAGCAACCTTTACGACACATGAATTTATTAAAACATAGTGTTTCATTTAAACTAAGTCAAATCCGAGATCAATAGCAAGTGTTTAAGCATCTAAAGACAAGGAAAAACAACAAAAAGGAATAAAAACATCACATTGACCTGCAGCCCTTTGATGTCTTCTGTGTCAATGATTTCACCTTGGCAGGTGTTTAGTCTTCTGTGGCAATTAAATTATCATACTCTACAACAACAAACAAGTGTTAAGTAACATAATATGTACACAAACTGGAACAACTAGTAAAGCATTAAAAGGTTTACCTCTCTCAAGCATATCAGCCTCTTCAACCTCAGCAAGCATCTGAGCTATGGTCAGCTCTTTTGATTCACCTTTGATGTCTTGTTTGATCCATTGCCCTGTGCACATTAACACCTCAACCGTGAATGAGAAAGAGTACTTCTTGATGGAGTGATGATCCGTCCACTTGTGCTAAAAGCACTCTCTGAAGCAACCGATGACACTTGCATTGCAAATACATCTCTAGCAATCTCTGATAGTATAGGGAACTTAAAAGTGTTCGTTTTCCACCATGAGAGTATATCAAACTCTGTCCCTCGAAGCTTTTCATAACTCTCTACATCATCTCTTAAGTATGTATCCAACTCATCATGTGTTTCCCTTGCTCCTTTTTCAATCATCATCTCTTTATACCTAATGTCAATCCTCTTATACCCCAAGCCATCATCAAAAAGATCCATTCTGTCACTAGGTTGTTCAGGACCAGAAGTAGAAGAGGTTGGGTGAGAATGCTGAGATTGTGAAGACTGGGAGCTGACATTTTCATTCCCATTATATCTAGAACTATACTCAGCAAACATAGATCTCAAAATTAGCAAGACTGACTCATTCATCTCATTAGCTTCTGCAGAATCCTTCCCATGTAATGTCTCAAAACACAGTTTTGCAAACTGTATTTTCTTCCTAGGATCAAACACAGTCGCTACAATCAACATCTTGTTGATATTTTTCAGCCCATCCCAATACTTTTCAAACTTCTTAAGCATTTCACTAGCCTTTCTACTCAGCTGACTATCATTTTCAACAATAAGGCCACTCAGATTTGATGCTATGGTCACTATCTCACCATAGCATTCATGGGAATTCAATGTTGTAGAGGCAGAGACAATTAGGGTCGAGTTATAGAAAATAACTAGAAACCGCCTAAGTCTCTCAACCTCGTCCCAATCATGAATCTTAGGTGGTCCTATCCTCTTTTCCCCATTTTCTAACTCTAAGAAATAGTCACGGTAAGTCAAGTCCTCAGCTAACATTTTATCAAAAGCTACCCGAAACTTTATAGCTTGTTTCAACATAAGATATGTTGAATTCCACCTAGTCTTCACATCAAGTGGTAAACTACCCCTTGTCATTTTCCCGGACTCAACCTTAAGCTTAAAGGATTTCAGCCTATTAGTAGAAGATCTAATGTAAGTGACAGCATTGCGGATTGCACATATACTGTCATCTACTTCTGCTAAACCATCCTTGACAATCAAATTAATTATATGCCCACTACATCTCATATGTACCATCTCACCATCCAAAACAAATGCATCATTTGTACCTAATTTAAAACTACTTTCAAACTTCCTAAGAGCTGAAGTATTAGCTGTTGCATTGTCAACAGTTATACAAAAAACTCTCTTTATTCCCCACTCAGCTAAGCAATCTAAAAGAACGGTTGCAATAGTCTGACCTTTGTGATCGATTATAGGTTTGAAACTGATAATCATCTTCTTAAGCGCCCAATTCGGATCAATGTAATGAATTGTGATAACCATGTAAGAAGCACCTGTGAGGTAAAAAGAAAAAACAGAAAGTGATCAGTTTATAAACTCATGGAAACAGTTTAAAAAGTAGTGGAGAATCTGAGAAAAAACAGAAGTGGAATCAGAGAAACACTTGGCCTTCACAATCCAGAAAATACTCTATACAAAACAGCTAAACCCTTCTTCTCTATGATCCTAATGAAGTACTATCTCAGGCAAGTTTTATACTTCTACATGTATAAGTAGAATTCCAGTTCAGATCAAACCAATAAGAGAAACAAGGGGAAATCAGAATGTATATAAATACTCTTGTGAAGATGTAATGTCGACAAAGACAAAAAAAAAAGATAAAGGTTATGCAGATACATGAATAGAGATGTTCAACAGAGAAGTGGATAGTCAATGCATAAAAGTATTAAGCGATTCCAACAAATGTAAGAAATAAATACAGAAATAACATGTTGGTTGACATTTCCAAATGTCTGTTGTGACAGAGACTCTTTGCTTATTGCATAAGAACCACTTCCTAAGAGTAGTCTTTCTCTCCTTGTACAGTTTGACAATGTCCCTATGAGCAGTCCTTCTTGAATGAGGCCTGTAGAGGTTCATCTGACATAGAAAACAAAATAACAAGCTAGAGTCAGTCTACATGTCAAGGTAAAATGATATGATTGTAAACTTACAGGGAGAAGACTTAACCTTGCTGCAGAACTGTCTCCAAGCTGCACATTCTATGAATGACAATGGTAACTCTGCTCCTACCAGCAGCTCATTTGATGCTTCCCTAAACACAGCCTCTGGCACTTTAGCTATCTTTACACCTCCATCCATGCCTAAAATTGGCTGTTGATTGCCTTGAGACTCTAACCAAGCCTTGTATTGCTTACACAAACCGATGTGCTTCTGAAGATTGGATGTCCCTGACTTGGTTGGACATGTGAATTCCTTCTGGCAGTAGGTACAAATACACTTATCTCGGTTGTCTTTAAGTCTTGTGAAGTGTGACCAAACATTAGATCTTGGGGCCAGCGCCTTCCTAGGTTAGTTTGGATGATCTTCCAGTCTACGCTTCCCGCATGATCTTCCAGTTCCACCACTTGAAGTCGCGGTCTCTGTATTATTGATGCCAGCACTTTGGTTATTTAATCTTTCTTCAGGTGGAGAGACAGATGAATCCATCTAAAACAAACAACAAAAAAGAATTAGTTGTGCTTATTTGGTATCATAATCAAAGAAGTAATCCATACAAAACTCGAACCACATCATTCTCGCTGCTTATTGACACTTCTAAATTATAAATGAATCATCATTAACCAACAACTCATCCATTAGCATTCAAACATATCACCAGACCATTGGCTATATTACTAAAGCAGATTTAACATGAAAGAAGCAACTATGAAAGAAACTAAAAGTAAATCAGATTAATATGAAAGAAGGTAACACTAAACAAGCTAAAGAATGTTAAAGAAGGTAAAGCGTATTAAAATTAAAAAAGCTATAGCATATTAACATGACAGAAGGCTTTTGTGATCTGTTAATTTGCTATGGCGATTTCTATAATCAACAAGAGACCATGTCAGCAAATGTAAAAAGAGATAAGACAAACAAATAATGAGTAATGAACACAAAGGTTACGTACATCAAAAGAATTACATATTTTGCAATGATTAAATTGTAATAACAGCCATTAAACAACATATATCAAAGAAGACAAACAAAGAATGATACAGAATAAGAGTAGAGATTTTACAGAAACACTAAACAAAAGAAAACAAGAAACACATATTACAAGAAGGGGACCATATGTGAATGAGCAATGTACAAAACCAGTGTTTACAAGTAATAACAACTACACTTGTGAGTTATTGATGTCTGGATTGTTCATATGTTTTATAAAGAAACTAGTCAACAAGTTAAAGAAATCAGTTCATAACACAAAAGCTGAGCCAATTTATTTCAGACTATTGAAAATCAGCAATTGGCCACAACATAGATTCTTACTGTTTTCCTATGGCTATATTGTTTTTGCTCTTCCTAGCATCATCCAGAAAACATATCAGCAAATGGTTAGAGACTATGAGCAGCCACAGGGCAATGATACTATTTTCGATGATCAATAGTCATTCTTTAGCTAGTATTGCATTTTTTGACTCCACTTCATATCTCAGTTCTACTTATAAATCACAAACACGTCAAAAAATCACAGCTGAGCCAATTTAGCCAAGTTAGGTAAGTTAGGTAAGTCACAAACACGTCAACAGAAACTCTATGATCTAAATGAGCCAAGTTTGGTAAGTTATTTAAAGAAACTAGTTGTACAAGTTCAAGATACAAGTTAATCTCACAGCTGAGCCAATTTAAGAAACAATTTGTTTCAGATGTCAAGTAACGAAAGAAGTAATCTACTAAAATCAAATTTAGCCTAAACATTGAAGCTACATATGAACTTATACAACAACTGAACTAAGCTTGAAACTTAACTAAATGAGAAATCTAAGTCGAAGGCTACAGAGAGAAAACTCCTAAATCGAAGGGTACGGAAAGATGCAAACCCACAATCGAAGGGTACAGAAAATATGAAACCCTAAATCGAAGGCAAACTCAGTAAGAAAACGCAACATCAACCTATAACTAAGCCAAAATCGATGCCTACAAAGAGATAAAACACAGAAGATTCAAAACAAGCCACATATCGAATCTCAAAAACCTAATCTTTTCGCGATTCTTTTCCTAACAACGATTTTTTTTATCCAAAATTGTGTGAGATAAACGTACCTGAGATTGCGTCCCGGAGTTGAGAGAAGGTAGGTGCGTGCGATTGTTCTGTTGTGGTTCCTGGAATCGAGATGGAGAAGACATATTAGAGTAGTCGGCTGTTGCGAACTTCGATTTTCGCCTTCGACAAGACAGAGGCGAAACTCAATGTCCAAATTAGGGTAATGGTGGTCAATCTCGGTTTACCTCAACCACCTCATTTAATTCGGTTATTTCCGGTTTATTTCGGGTTTCGGGTAATACCCGAACCCGACCCGAAATCCGAAGTACTTACATATGCAGAACCAATCGGATATTCTCTAATACCCGAACCCGAACCAAACCCGAAATTTCAGCTCGGGTTCGGATTCGGGTCCGGGTCTCGGTTCTTATGCCCACCCCTAGTTTTAAGTGGTGTCAACGAAAGACAAAAGAACAAAGACTGCCAATAGGATCTTTTCCGTGAAGTCTTTGATTCTACAAAAAAAACCTTTTTTTTTGGTTTTTTGATTTGCGAAGGGATAAAAACAGAAGGAATGAAATTAAACGAATTTGAATTAAACAAAATATCTTAGCTGAATGAGATGGGAAAATGTCTATGAAGTTTCTTTGATAGTATTTGATTAATATGGAAAGAAATGAAATTATTCATTATAATCAGTAGATCTTTTGCTTTCTTAGCTAATGTGATTTTCTTAACCGTGTTTTAAAATTACGGAATCATTGATTAGTAAGTAAGTAATTGCATAATATGATTTGATTAAGGCATGAAAGCCAGGTGTTATTTCAGTCTTGTCCGAGATTGAGAGAAAGAGAGAGAGAGAGAATCATCCTCGCTGTTTCCTATTCTCCAATCATCATCATCTTCGCTTCAGCCAATCCATGGGTATTTCTCTCTCTAGCGACCTGGTTCGCGCCTTTTGCTTTTCTGCCTCCTCCTCCACCGTGTAATTCTGTTTTCTGAGAAGTCAAAATACCTAATCTCATCATGGCCATCGTGACGGGAGATCGATATCTAGAGAATCTTGAGAAGTTCCTTGAAGAAAAATCTGAATCGCTTATTGATGGTACCGATGTTCTCAAGCTTAATCCCGCGGGCCTTCACTATGTTCATCTCCGTCTCGAATCTCTTCGTGAACTTGAGCGTATGCTCTCCGGAGCTCCCGTTGACTATCTCCGCGCTTATGTCTCTGACATTGGCGATTTCCGTGCCCTTGAGCAGCTTCGACGTATTCTCCGCCTCCTCTCTTCTCTCAAGGTTGTTTCATCGCTTCCTACACCGACTCGTGATCCTACTCCGCTCTCTCTTATTCCCTTTTCCAAGCTTAAGGTCTTGGAACTCCGTGGGTGTGATTTGTCAACTTCTTCTGCCAAGGGATTGCTCGAACTTAGGCATACCTTGGAGAAGATAATTTGCCATAATTCTACTGTGAGTTTCCCTCTTTTCGTTTTCTTGCTTTCTTTCTTTTTTTGCTTTGGTTTAGTGCGTTTCTGCTCTGGCATTGAGTGAGGTTATAGTTCTGTTCTGTGTTGCTTTAAGCTGTAGGGAAATTGAACTTTTAGTATACAATTTGGAATGTGCAATGAACGCTGGAAGGTTTTCATGTCCTTTCTTCAGAGGTTTCAGGACGCATAATTTATGAGTTTATTTATGTACTTGCTTGTCTTTTGACTGTTTAGGAAGTCCCTGACTAATCTTTTCCAGGTCTCCATCAAAATGTAGGATGCGCTACGGCATGTGTTCGCTAGTAGAATCGCCGAGATAAAGGATTCCCCACAGTGGAATAAATTGGCTTTCATTTCATGTGCTTGTAATCGTCTTGTGCTTATGGATGAGTCGTTGCAACTTCTTCCAGCTGTTGAGTCGCTTGATCTGAGTCGAAACAAGTTTGCAAAAGTGAATAATCTTCGGAACTGTTCCAAGTTGAAACACCTTGATCTGGGTTTCAATCAACTCAGGAAAATCTCTCACTTGAGTGAGGTAGGATACTTCATGTTTCTTCACGTCGATATATATATTTCATTCAATCTGAAGTTGCTTAACATTTGCACTTGTTTGTTACTATCTCTTGAACTATTTAGCTTGTCTTCATTGTCCTTAGAATACTATGGCATAGTTCGAACAGATAGATGATATGAGAACAATTTGAATTCCTGTCATGAAGATTCTATTTAGATTTTACCCTAGGGACCCATACACCTATCTTTTGGACTATGCAGGTATCTTGTCACCTTGTTAAACTTGTTTTGAGGAATAACGCGCTAACTACATTGCGTGGGATTGAGAATTTGAAGTCACTTGAAGGCCTTGATGTTTCCTTCAATATTATTTCCAACTTTTCAGAACTGGAGTTTCTTGGAAGTCTTTCATTCTTGACAGACCTGTGGTTGGAAGGAAATCCAATTTGTTCTGCTCGATGGTACAGGGTACATGTCCTCAGCTACGTTGCTCTTCCGAATGATGTAAGTTTTGGTTTAAAGACTATAGAATCTGGTTGACTAGCACCATATCAGTTTCTGCTTGTTATAAAATGATGCTCCTTGTCTATGCGGATTTTCAGTTGAAACTAGATGGCAAACATATTGGGAATAGAGAATTTTGGAAGAGGCAGGTTGTTGTTTCCCGTAGGAAAAGTCAGCCTGCCAGCTATGGGTTTTACTCCCCAGCTAGAGACGAAGGTGATGGCGAAGGAGGCTGTAATAGAAGAAAGGTAATCACCAGAGTTGCAGTTTTGTCTACAGATTTATAAACTACTTGTGGCTGTTGTGGCCCTCTCTCCTCTGTGACACTAAACCCTAAACATGAAAAGTAAGAATGTATCCAACTAATTAAGCGGGTTTAGCATGGTATGACTTTTAAAAAGCGTTGTGAACATTCACAAAACTCAAGTAGACAGCTTCCCTATATCTTTCATTGTTTCAGTTTCCGGGGTTTGTTTGTGGTGAAAATAGTTATTCAAATTTAATTATTGTCCTCCTTTTTCCTTTCACAGACAAAAATCTACCGGCTCGCATCTATAGATAGTGAGGAAGAGAGCACCTATGCCAATTCTGATCAAGAGTCTGCCTCGTGTGAACCTGAGACTCAAAGCAAAGAGGACAATATCAAGTCTGACCATGAAGCTGATGTCTTTGGTCTAATTAGTAAAGTTGAACAGTTGAAGAAAGAACGTTCTGTTCTTTGGCTGCGAGAGTTTAAAGAGTGGATTGATCATCCATCAGTTGATTTTGTAGATGTCAGAAATAGTGGTTGCAGTACTGATTCAGAGGAAAAGTACTTCACAAAGAATAGAAGAAGCCCAAAGCATCATGGTGAAACATTGAACTATGCACCACAGCCTTTACCAGGTTACCAAATTACAGATCTAAATCAAAACCATCAATTTTTTCCTGATGGAAAGCCAGGTGAAAAAGGGAACATGTCAACAATGGATTCAACTAAAGATTTGACAGTATCATTATCACCCTCAACATATGTACGATCACCTCCTCACTATCAAAAGGATGTCTTACACCGGCGTCAGAACCTGGTGGAAGAAATCTTACAGCTATCAGCAGATTCTTATTCAGTGGCATCATCTGATAGCATGAGCAGCTGTAGTGAAAATGAAAATTATGATTCCGACCAATCAAATTCTGAACTAGAAACGTTGGTGGATAGACCCAGGGAGAATATGCTGGGATCTGTTACAAATGGCATAAGCTTGCTTGAACCTCAACGAAAGAAGAGTAGCATCATAAAGTCTTGGAGGATAGATGATTCGCTCAAAGCAAAGACCACCAACTTTTTTTCTGGACTACATAATAGTGAGCTTGCTTCTGGTGTTAATCAGATTTACCACTGGTTTGACAAAAGGAAAAGCAAGAGGAAGCCTAAAAAAAGGGATGTCTCTCTACTGAAGGAGAATAGTTTCATAAACAATGGAGAAATATCTCATAGAAGTGATGTAGACTTCAGTGATGCTTGTGAAGAAGAATATAATTCTGAACATTTTCAGGTACCCCTGACTACGGGTTGTTATAGTAAGAGAAGCACTAGACTTCTAGGAACTGAAAACTCCTTTGAAGTAATGGATGGTCTAGTGGATGAATATTTTGCAACGACACTGTCAGATTCGCACATTCATGAGACTTGTAGGGTTTATGTTAGTTGTGATTGTATACTACAGCAAGATTCCACCTACAAGCAATGGTAAGTTTTGTTCCCTCTATTACTTTGGTTCTAGGTGAATAGAAAGCAATCTGAGTCCCTTCTATGGACTATGGACATGACAAGTAAAATAAAAAGTCACTGGGATTGCGTAAATATTACTTCTCTAGTATTGGTACGCAATATGAAAAATTGGTCGACTGAATGAGAGCAAGATGTGTTTAGTTCCCTTATGGTCCACATGCAACTAAAAATTTGTTTTTAGAAGCCATTTGCAAGGATGATTTTCCCCTGAGAGTACTCTATAATTGCAGGAAAGTAGTGTTGCTGCTGAGTAGCCAAGAAAAACTGTATGTGCTGCTTGTTGGCGTTTCTACTGATTCACAAGGTTAGACTGATCTTCCTCGTCTTTGTCATTCACACTTTATGGTCAAATGTGAATGCTCTGTTGATGTTGACTTACTTTCGTTTACTGGATGTCTGCAGAGAGCAGTTTAAGTTTATTGCATTCGCATACGATTGACGATATACAAGATGTCTCAATTGGTCTAGGACTTCAGGTTGTCAGGTTAGTCTTTTACGTTTCTGCTTTTAAATTTGATTATGTGCCCATGACCCTAACCTTTATTTACCACTGGTTTAGGCTACGATTTAAAGAGGATGCAGAGTACATTTTCATGACGGGAAGCATTGAAAAAACAGCAGTTTTACTTAATATCATTGATTTCTTGGATTCTCAGGCTACAGAACCTAAGGGGTCGTTGGGAAGGTGAGTTATTGTCATATTTTACTTCTGCTCTTTTATTGCTTCATCTGTTTTCTGATTGACATGCATTGGAACTTAAATGGCAGGTTGGAAAATGTACAAGTGGAATTGTTTGAGAAAGAAATATGTAGTGGTCTGAAGCTGAGTATATACCAGTATAATGTTGTCCACTTTCAGAGCAGCACTCATGGAGGTATATTCTCTCTGGCATACATTTGATATAGTTTGATTAGAAATGGTTCGCCTCAAATGTTTAACTCCACATGCCACTTTTCCCCTCAAAAAATAAGTGAAGTAAGACCTGATAGTGTAAAGGGCCCAATGAATTTGTCGAGTTAGTCGTTAGACCAGATCTACAGATCATGATTCATCCGTAGTGTGTAAGCCATTCACGATACATTGCTGCCCCTTAATGCTGCTCTTTTACATATTTTATGATACTAGATGTATTATTCTTGGTAGTCAATAAGATTTTTATGAAGTATATTGGCTACATGGACCCTGCAAATCCTCAGGTTTTGGGCTAGGCACTGCTACTCAAAAAATTATTTTTACGGATTAGGATGTCCTAGTCTAATAAATGCAAAGATTAGTAGATACACTTCATGAAGCTTGGGTGAATTGAGGACGTTTAATTCTTTTAATAGGGTTACTAGCTTTGTTTTCTGTTTTGGTTTTTGTCACTGAACTAGCTTTGTTTACTACACTGTTAATGAATCTTCCTCTGTCAAACTGAACAGAAGTGGCATGGCTTCCACGGTCGATCTTTGTGGCGGATGGACATATCTTTATATGCAATGAAGACTTTAGGCAGCTGAGCTCTCTGTGGACAGATGCTTCTTCTGCTCCATATTTTTCACTTGACTCAAGCTGCTTCATCTCCGACATATTTGAGATGGTATTTAACTTGTTGAGTTTTGCCCTTTACTTTCAATTATGTTATTTTTTCTTCTGTTAATCATGTACAAACCGGGGTATCATCCAGGTTATTGAATCGCAAGGAAGACTCTGCTTGTCACTGAATATCAAGCAGAAGGATTTCACATCTCAAACCAGACGAAACAGGACAGTAAATTCAGTAACATGGAAGCTCAAGTTATACAGCACCGCATGTGTGCTCAAATTTGTGGCTATAGTCAATGGACTCCACCCGAATTCACAAGAATTTCCACTGCACGTAAGGCATTTCGGATGAGAGATAAGTGACATAAGTCGTAAATTGTTAGTAACTTAATATATATCATAACTTCATATTCATTTGATTCAATTTGTTCATGAGTTTTGATTGATCTTGTATAAAAAGAATAGCCTTTGAGGCTCTTGTGGTGTGTTCAATATATTCTTCGATTTGTATATTTTTGTGTGTACTACCATTCATATAACAAACAGGAAGGAGGAAGCAAGAAAACCAGAATTTTTCCTGAGAAAATTAAATAGAAAGCCTGTGCTGTGATTCTATTTTAAAGTTTTGCAGATGATGGAACATTAGAATGGAGCAGAAGAGAGAAGTTTAGTCAACCAGTCCTCTTCTCTTCATCAACTTGTTCCATCAATGCCTCTAACTCTGCCTCCGATAAGCTCTCCAACCGTTTCTGCTCATTATCAAACCAACCATATATGTTAAATACTGTTAGGTGAAAAGCACAGCATAAAAAGGAAACTTTCTGCAGGTGAAGCACAACAAAACCTGCATGACTTGAGACTCGTAGTCACGAAGTTGCTGGGCATAAGTCATCTCTTTGTTACCGACTCGAAAGATATAAGTCGAGATCCAACCCAAAGTCAAACCCAGAACCAGTATCAGCTGCACTGCATTACCTGCTTGCAATGGATCTACTCCCACATACTGCCCCATGTCATAATTCACATATACTCTCATCAGACAAAGCACAACATATTCATTTGATATCTAATATATATTAGATAAGTGAATTACCTCAAGTCCACTCTCTAATCCTATACCAAGTGCAGTCACTCCCACTCCTATCAATATAACATCCTTTCTCGTGTATCCAAACGGCGTCGTCTACAACACAATTGACTTTGCGTTAGGACATGAGACACTATTGCTACTACTATGATGATTATGATGTAAATTTTGAAGAGTTGGAAATCAAAACCTTGGTCTCTTTGGCAGAATCGTCTTCAGTTTCAGTAGAGTTTGAACTAACTCTACATCTCATTCTTTGTTTCTCTCTTGTTTCTACCGATGATGATGACAATCCATGTCCCTTGAATCTTATATATAAGACTTTCTTCGCAGCTCTGAATCCTACAAGAGAGTTTTACCATCGCTTCAGCTGCTAAGACTAGTTGGAAACGATTATTGGGAAGATTCATCATCAATACTATTGTCAAACCTGTGATTTGCCACCCAACCGGACCAACCCGTACGGCTGCCGACAGAACCTCCTGATTTCTGCATAGGTTTGAAATTCCGTGCGGTAGAGAAACCATTTCTGTCCGTTTGTGTGCAACCCACAAGCCGTTGTTACATGTAAAAAGAAATGGATACACTTGAGAAAGTGAAGAAGAACGAGGCACGAAGCGATTAGAGAGAGAGATAGACGAATGGTTGATATTTACTCAAATATTATTTGGATTTTTTATTTTTTATTCTTTTGGACTTTGACGCACTCGATTGACCAATTGTTTTAGAAGTTATGAAAATTTTACAACTTTAGAAAACCGGTTCAGTTTGGTTTTTTATTATACATTCAACAAGGAGCAAGCGAATCAAATGAACCGGTCCTTTATTACAATCATCTAACACTTAAAACACACCCATCTATAAATCAAGTTGACTCAAGCCAAAAACTCAAAGAGCATCGTGTGTTTGTATTTGTCACCAGCCTTAACCACAACAGACGGGAAATTTGACTGGTTAATTGCGTTTGGGAATCCCTGCGTCTCAAGGCACACACCAGCATGCTTCCCGTAAACCGCATTCCCTTTCCCAACAACTCCATTCACATAGTTCCCTGTGTAAAACTGCACTCCCGGCACATTGGTCCACAAGTTTAGTACCCTTGAGCTTCCACTCTCACTGAGCTTCGCTGCGTGTTTCAGCCCTTCCTTCTCTTGATCAGGACAGTCCAACACGTAGTTATGATCATATCCAATACCCACTTCTCCTATAGACTCGCCTATCCGTTTCTCTGCAGTGAAATCAAATGGAGTTCCCTTTACCGGCAAGATCTCCCCTGTAGGAACTGTGTATTGGTCAACCGGTGTGATATGAGACCCCCAGATCTGAATCTTGTGGTCAAGTATATTTCCTGAGTCATGACCAGCTAAATTCCAATATGTATGCTGAGCTAAGCTGATGGGAGTGTCTTTCTCAGGAACAGCTTCCATGTCAAGTTTCATTGTCATGGCTGACGTGAGAGTGTATGTCGCCGTGACAGAAACTGCACCGGGGTAACCTGTGAAGGCAAGAGTAAACATTATATTAGCAAGCTAATCCCATCAATTAGACATCAAAAAGAAAAGGGATATATCAAGACCTTCTTCTCCATCAGCACTTTGATACTTGAAAGTAATAAAAGGATTTTCACCATCTTTCTTGTGCCCTGCAACTTCCCATATCTGCTTATCGAAGCCCTTGTTACCACCTGAATAGAGTGACATTAATGTTTTAATTCCGATCTATGTTCACAGAAAGCTAAAGAAGCATACAGAGCAGAGGATTGTTATAAATACCGTGGAGGCTGTTGGGAGGCTTGTTGATGGGCAAAGTGTAGTTGACTCCATTGAGACTAAATTTTCCATCTTTGATCCGATTTGCTACACGACCAACTATGCACCCAAAGTAGGGTGCAAGACCTTTCTGTTATAATCACATTGCATCTCAAATTCAGACACTATTCATGTTGTCGCTAGCAACACTATATATCTATTCACCGCAAGAATTTGAATTTAGAGATCAAACACACATAAAGCTAGTAATAAGAGTTTTCGATCAGATCGGTTGGATTAATGTCAAGATCAATTCAAGGATTACGTGAATACGAGAGAAATTACCACATATGGATCCACTGAGTCGAATCCGAGAACTACATCAGCCAATTTCCCTTTAATAAGAAAAAATATTAATCAATAATCAGAGAATTAGAGTTTGGAGACATAACGGAGATCATAAGAACAAGGAAGAAGAGAAGGAACCATTCTTGTCGGGAACAGACAAGGAAGTGATGGTTGCGCCATAGTTTGAGATCTTGACCTGCATGGTGCCATTGTTAAGCTCGAAGATCTCAGGAGTGTTGTTGCTTTGATCTGCCATTAGAGCGGCTCGATGATTAAAAAATTAGGGCTCAAGATAAGAAGCGAGCGAAGTGATTGGATTGAGATGTTTGGGAGAAACGAAACAAGCGGAAGTGATTGATCTGGTTGAGTTATAAAACCAAAATCTTAATCTCGTCACGGATCAGTCTGCTGACGTCACCATATCCCAAACTACCTTATTTGCTTCGTCTTCAATTCTTTTTTCCTTGTTTAGAGCAATTCTCAATATTTTTTATATTTACGAATCAATTAATAATATCCACTGATTTCCAACTACTGTATATAAAGTTCAAACTATAGAGAAGAAAACAGCATTTCAATTTCTGAAAAGTAAAATTCCGAATAAAAAAATAGTTGATAAGTAAATTATCAAAAGAAAAAAAGATTACATGTTTTTATTGAAATAAGAAAAGTACAAAATATTATTCGACAGATAAAATACTCTATGTAATTTCATTTAGTTGAGGATGTGTTACGATTGTATGAATGAATCTGCGGTTCAAAATCAAATTTTTTTGTCAAGTAATTAAATCCACCAAATTGAACTAGAAAATCATCTAATATCTACATAGTTTCGGAGTTGAACTATATATCTTATCTGTTACTATCTAAATTCAAATTCAGATAGTTGTGGTAGCTTAAACTTTTAGTTTTGAACTATAATAATCTGATTTTATCATAACTCAATTTAAATATACCTATTAACCCTATAAAAGATGATGAAGTGGGAAAATGGATGAAAAAATTGAATGTTTAGTATAACTCTGTGATTAATCAAAACTTGTAAAACTATTAGAGAAAGGCTTACCATTAGATCATTTTTTTTGGTCAAACATTTGATTTCATTATCTTAATTAAGCATAGTTACATCGGCATAAAGAAAACCATACAATACAAAAGTTAGATAATGATAATTGATAAATAAACTCTTCATAGGCGGAGAAACTCAAATATACTAGAAGTGTTAGATAAAGACTAGAACTGAATTTTTCTATCCAAAAAGAGTCTTGAATCATTTATAATTCTATCGCCATAAAAAAACCGTTGAACACTCCAACTAGCTGACCGATATCAAAAATTGCATCAAGCTTTGAAGAAACTTCTCTGCAACAGAGAAGATTTGTAAAACTAATAACTCCATATAGGAGGAAAACGTTAGTTTTAACCAAAGATAATCTAACCTTAAAATTGCGCAATCTTAAAGTCTTTAAGACTCATAGAATTGGCTTTATCCTCTAAAGCTAGCAATGAAACTAAAGAATTAGAGAACCACTTTAGTGAAAGGAAAGCCCACCAAACCGGTCCTTTAACATGTCCAAAATGAATTGGATCTATGTTGAAACCAAGGGCAGAAACCCTAGGTCGAGAGAGTGCACCGCCAGAATGGTTGAGAGAAACAATGGAACTCAGTCGCAACGCAAAAGAAATGTCACCATCTTCAAGAGACAGCTGGAGACCACGCAAAGACAAAGGGAGAGTAAAGAGGAGGAGACATAATTGGGGAAGACATGCTCAGATGCGCCAGAGAAAGATGAAGGTGAAGGCGTTGAAAGTGTTTTCGTCCTCAAAAGACAGAGCTTCAAACTTTTTTCTCACCTGCCATGATTTCTGATGGTCGAGGGAAATAGAACAGAGACATCACGAGAAGGAGACACGAACACAGACAAGGAGAAAATACGTTGGAACTAAGAACGAGAGAGATGATATCGGAAGAGACAAAGAAAAAACAAAGTGAGGGGAGGAAAAAAAAGAAGAAATAGATTAGAGAACAACACAGGAAGCAACAGAGGAAGAGACTCGATGAAGAAGACTCCAACGAAGAAGAAAAAGAAAAAAAAAATTAACAGAAAGAAGAGAAATAAGAACAAAGGAAGGTAAAGGAGAACAGGAAACACCTGACGCCAACGAGCCTTAGCTCCACCGATGTCAGATCTGAGATGAAGACTTGAACCCTGAATTTAGTGCCCGAGAGGAAAGTTCTATTTTATTTATTGGACTTTTTGGCAGACACCATTGGAACATATATCTATTAGTCTTGCAGTTTATAAAATAAGTCTTCATTTCTCCTCATCATCCAATTCCTGAAATTAAATAACAGACCTAATTTCTGAAATTAAAAAATAGAAACTCTGACAGTAATCCCATATTTCTTTACAAGATATGTTTCCAAATCTAGAAATTAAATAACGAAATCTAAAAACTAACAAAAAAGGATTTAAAACAAATAGTCAAATACACAAAAATCAACGTATTTATGCTCCACCGCTTATGCATATACCCGCTAAAGAAACCGGACATCTACAAAGATCTGAGCTCACCGGTGTACTTCCCCCGGGAACCACCTCAGCTGAAGCTGGAGGAAGAACCCTACCTTCGGCGAACAATGCCCCCTCCGTTAACACTGGTTGCTGATTCCGGTACCGAGCCACTGCATCCTCTAGCTCCACCTCCGCACAGCCATAATCAGCTTCATCTCCAAACCTCCGTTCCACCTCTAGATACTCCCCAAGCGATGACCGCTTAGAATCTCCGGTACCACGGTGGATTCCGGCGTCATTATCGTCGTCTCGGCAAAAGCGCCACCACTTACGACGGCGATGCCTCTCAGGTTCAGCCGTATTCGAAGATGGACGCTTCCTCTGGTGCCGTCTTGCATTGGAGCTGGAAGCTCGTGAGATTGCAACGGAGGGTGACATGTGTCGGTGTGAAGAAGCTCGGAAAGGCATCGGCATGGTTGCAGTAAAGCTAAATCCCATAAGCGTACCCAAAGTGATGCTTCTATCATGGAAGAACGATCCTGTAGACTAAATCCTCATTTCACCCATCAAAACAAAAAAAAACCCCAATCAACACTTCAATAAAATCAACTTCAACTTCATTTTTATCTTTGAAAACGAATACTTTAAAAATCATCCTTCTTTCCCAGAATAATAAGTTTTCTGGGTTAATTGAATCACGGGAAAGTAAAACTTTAACCCGGAGATATCTGGGTTCCGAGAAAACAAGCACGAAATATGTTGCTGGGTAGTTCTAAAAACGTAACCTTTGGATTAAAAGATGATACTTTAAAGCAGATAGCTTTCTGGGTAGCTTGGAAAAAACAAGAACTTTATGAGAAACTGAAACTCAATCTATATCTGCTTAAGCTATCTAATTAGATTCTCAAAGAAAATTAGAGATTATGTAAGCTGACCTCAGTATCAAGATCGGAGGACGAGGCGGAGGAGATGGTGGGAGAAGGTGGCACTTGATTGCGTGGATCTTGCATCCTTGGTTCTCTCAGAGAGATTGAAAATGTCGGAGACTGGTGTCAATGAACTTAAAACGATGTCGGATTGGGAAGTTCCTAATGAGAGGAAAAGGAAACTATGTTTTTGAAATGATTGTTCTTTCTTCTGTTTCCTCTAAAGATGTCTTTGCCATCTGTTACACTATTTCTTCGATGCTTGAGCTATTTTTTCAAAACTTGTATTTTAATTGTTTGGGAATATCAAAATTATTTACTAGTGATGTTCGGAAGATCAGATGATCATGCATGATAATGTAATTTAGATCTAGCTCTGTTTTTTCAGCTGTCCTTCCAAAAGTCGATAGAACCTATAAGAGCTTAATTTTTAGTTTGTCTTACTTTAGTAAAATTTTAATTTCCTTCTCAACCAATATTTACCTGATTTTTATCCAAAGATTACACAAGAAATGTTCCCCAAAATGTCGGTTATGTGTTTATATTCAGAACCAACATCAAACAAAACCAAACCAAAATAATACATATCGATTTTGGTTTCGGATTGTGAAAATATTATACAGTTTTTGTTTCAATAATACTTGTGGGTATTAAGATAATATATGGAAATAAATCAATATTTTTCTTTCTAACAATTAAACCGATATATTTTAAATGGGTAAAGATTGAACCAATATCATATGGATTATACACTAATAAGTCCACGTCTAATAATAGTTTATAGGAAAAAATTGGAGTATTTTGGATAATTTTGAGTGTTTAAATATCTTTTGGCTCTCAAAATTATTATATAAACTGATGTGAAACCGATTAAATCAAACCAATACCAAATTGAACTTTTTTTTTTGGTTAAAACCAAATTAAATTTTTTTTGTTATTTATACCAGGTAAATATTCGTACTAGGCTGCGGGTTTATTTTCTGAATTAATTTTATAAAATTGATATACAGTAAAAAAAATTTGAAAGAATACTGAAAAATGAAAGAAAGGGGGCAATGTTGCTAAACTCCAAAACAAGAAGCTTCTGCCATAAACAAAGACACACAAACTATACACATACAAGACATGGAAATCTGAAATCCTATTTCAAAATGATTAAAACAAAAATTAAAATTTATAGGTTTCTAAGGCTTTCTTCATAATCTTCTTTCCTATTTCACCAAATTCATCCAATACTTCTTACTGAACATGGCGATTCAAGTAACTAATTTGAGCTTAGATTCCATCAGAATGTCATAGAAGTTAAGAAATATTATCAAAGGAATTTAAACATATCTTAGCCTTAGCGTTTATCCTCGTGTGCCACATTATCAATTCCTTTCGCTTCTGTTTTGTAGGATGTCATGTCATTTCAAACTTCACAATTGCACATAAGTACCAAAAAATGTTAGAATTGGATTTTTAACTTAGGAAAACTAGTTAAAGTAACATCTCATCCAACTTTTTACTATTTTTTATATTCTAAATGTTATTTTAGAGTAACATCACATCCAACCTACTTCTATTTTTTATTCTATGAACACCATTTTTTCTTTTATTTAGAGAGGAATGTTACTTTTTCATCTGTTTTAAAGATAACTTTTTTAAAAGTAAAAATGAAATATATTTTGGATATTACCGTTTAGAGCAAGAAATAAACGAATATATTGGAGTAAAATACATCTCTATTATATAGTTTATCTTTTCAATTTCCCCTTATTAATACATATTGAATTTTAATGTCTTTTTACTTAATTATAATTAAGATAATCACGAGCATGGAGAAAGAGTAAATGGAGAGGCTTGTAGTTTTTATGAGTGGATATTTTAGTCTTGTGATTGGTGGGAGTTAACTTTAGATAATTTCATTGACCAAACGTATATATACATGCTGACTTGGATTAATCAAATAATTTTATTGGTTGTTTTAGTAAAAATGTAGATGATATGGCATGCTGATGTGTCGAGCCCTTAAGAGACCAACCACCCTTTTATATAACGTAGGCATGAGCATAATTCTCAAACATAGCAAAAATTCTGAATCTGAACATATATTTTTGAAATTGATATATAAAATTATCTAAATAAAATAAAATTTTCAATACCAAATTAATTTTTTCCAAACAAAACTGAACCAAATTTTTTAATTATGTGAAACCCATAAAATTAACTACGAAATAACTAATATTTAAATTAAAAATATAGAATTATCTACTAAAATTAATTAACTAAAGATAATTATTTATAATCTTTTTTATGTTAGGATTATGAATAAAAAATATATATTTCGTAGTAAATATAACAAAAAAGTATTTTAAAATCTCTAAAAATACTGCAGAATTTTGGATCATTGAATTTGACATGTGGAACAATTCCGTTGATAACTAAATTTAGAAACCCAATTTTTTTTGGTCAACTCATATAATATTAAAATACCTCGAGAAGGCAATAAAAGTTTACAACATTAAATCATTAGCTGACTCTCTAATACTACGGGCGAGAGCATCAACTTTATGATTTAAAAATCGCGAGATTACATGGAGAGATAGAGATAGGAAAAGAGGTTTAACCTCGCGTAGTCGTCTTGATATGATAGGAAAACCGGCCACTCTTCATAACATCCTCACAATTTGTTGCTATCTCAATTTCTGTAACTTGGATGGAGAGGAGTAATTCCATCACCCAAATCAAGGCTTGAACTTCTGAATGTAGTGCAAAAAGACTTCTTCGTACTCCATGGGCCCTCATACATTATTTCTCCACCGAATCTGGAAGCAAATCCATCCAAGATCTGAGTGAATATCCGAGCTTTTCCAAGAGTCATCCACAAAATATTTATAACCAATAAAGCTTGGATTGGTAGTATATGGAGAAGCCACTGATGTCCACTTTGTAAGGTGAGTAACCGTCACGGATTTTCGAGTATTTACCACCTAACTTCTAGCTAAAGACCATTCTTTGTAGTCAGCTTTCGCCTAAGAGACAATATCTCTTGGATCGCTTTCAATACCTAAAAACAATGATTATTTCTTGTTTTCCAAATATACTAGATAAGCCACGGGAAAATCTTGACATTTAATCAGTTTGGGATTCGCCAGAATAAATAATCAAGATTATATCAAACTGAATTTCCTGGAAAAACATCAACCGCAGAGGATATACTTGAGAGTGCCCAAGTTTGAATTGCTGGTGGACATTCAAATAAAACATGATTAATTGTCTCTGTGTCAGCACCACATCGGGAGCATCGAATATCACAATTAATGCCCCAGTGATTAAGATTCTGCTTAATAGCAGTACACCCTGATAGTGCTTGCCATATGAAATGTTTTATCTTATTAGGGCAGTTCATCTTCCAAATTTTAGCTTGAAGTGCCATAAAATTTGAACCAAAATGCCCCACTTCTAGTAATGATTCTTTTTCCTCGGTTTGTTACCCAGACTTTACTGTGTATCGACCGGTCTTAGTAAAATGTCAACCCTAATAATCTAGTCTCTTTCTCCTAAGGAATAGCAATTCCTAGAATAAGCCAGACATCAGTAGGGTCAAAATATTGTCTTCATAAAATCTCTCGCCATGTCCTAGATTGAGGATCAATGAATTGATCAACAGTTAGATCCGAATATAACATCTAACCTATAACAATTGCCGGACAAGGTAAAACATCTGGAATTCATGGGTCTTGCCAAACCAACTTTATATAATAAAATTGTGAACAAAGATAAATATTTTGTGATAAATATAAATATTTAAAACAAAAGATATTTTAAAATATATAAAAATATTACAAAATTTTGGATCATTAGATTTTACACATAGAATAATCACTTTGATTACTAATTTTGTAAACACAATTTTATATAATATGATTAGGATTTTTTGTAAATATTATAAAAATATTTACAATTCGATATATAAATTTGTCTTTTAACTATATTTTTCAAAAATATAAATTTATTTTTATTTAATATAATATGAGATATTTTATTATTTTTGTTTTATAATTATAAATGAAAATAATTATTAAAAAAACGTTAGGATTCTAAATAGATATCAAATATTTGGTAATAAAAATAAATATTCTAAAAAATTTATTTAAAATATAATTTATTTCTTTTATTAAAATTTATAAATATAGAAAATTTATTTTCATATATTTTCTTTTCTTTTTTAATATATAAATATACAAAAACTTAAGAAATTGAGATGGAGAGATGTTCATTCATAAAAACTAGTTTTAATAAAAAAAAATTATATTAATAATTAATAGTAAAATAAAATAATAATACATTTAATTTTAACTATTTTTCTTTTGTTTGTTTGTCTTGATTTTGTTGGATGTAAACGAAAAAAAACAGAATTAATAATGTAAAAATCTTTTTGATGTAATCAATAGTAGAACTTCTTTGTGAAATTTGGGAGAGCTAAGAAAATATCGAAAAGTTTCATGAAATCGTCTATCTACTTGCTTATGTATATATAACAATAAATATTCACAAATTTCGTTTCGGATTAGGTTTCTATTTAGATTATGAATATCTATATAGATAAATATCTAGTAATAGAGATATATAGTGACAATTATCGTTTATTAGGATATTTTTGTTAAGAATATACAAATATTAAATTTGATACGTGAAAGAATTTTGTTAATAAGTAACTTTGAAAAACCATACTTTAAATAATTAGACTTTTTGTTCAGATTATAAAAATATTTACAAATTTTTTGTAAATTCATTTTTAATTATATTTTTTAAATATCGACTATTAGATTTTATTTTGTTTTATAATTTATAAGAGGTAATTATTTATACTTATTTTTATTTTACAATTCTTTTTTGTGTTAGAATTGTAAATAAAGATAAATATTTCTTGATAGAGATAAATATCTATTAAAGATATTTTTTTTAATATATAAATACGAAAAATTATATGATTGTTAGATTTAACACGTGGAAGAATCGTGTTAATTAGTAACGTTGAGAAACCATACTTTATATAATATAATATATAAATACAGAAAATTTTATGATCGTTGGATTTTATACGTAGAAAAATTCTGTTAATTAGTAACTTTGGAAAACTGTACTTTATATAACAAGATGATAAGATATCATATTAATAATAGTAAAAAAACATAATGATACATTTAATTTTAAGTTTTTACCTATTTTGTTTGTTTGTTTTCATTGCGTTGAATGTAACCGAAAGAGAAAGAATTAAGTTGGAGAGAGTTAGTAAAGTTGAAAAAATCTAAAAAAAATCGTTTATGTGTTTATGTATATATAGCAATTAATATTCCGAATTTCCTTTTTAGATTAGGATTAGGATTATATATATAAATAAATATTTAGGAGATATTTATATAATAGATATCATTATTTTGAAATATTATATTTGTAAAATAAGGACGTGTGTATATATATATATATTAAAATAAGTATAGATATTAAAATATTAATAATATTATTATTTTAAAATTATGATATAGCTAATTATTTACTATATTTTTTTTATGTTAGAATTCAATTCATTTATATAATAAAGATTTCAAATAGAAATAAACATTATGTGGTATAGATATGATTATTATTATTATTTTTAATAGTTTTTGATAAATTATCAAAAATTTATTAATCATTAGATTTGACACGTATAAATTTTTTATTAATTAGTAACTTTATTTTTATTTTATATAATAAGATATGTCGGTTACCCCGAATTTATATTTTTGTGAGAAGAAAAATAAATAGTTCTTCTCCCTTTTATCTGTTTTCACAACGCGAATAAACCCTCGAGTGATGTAAAAAGAGAAAAAGGAAAGAAATAAAATAAACGTCAAGCAACGCCAACACACGAAACAAAACTCTTGGTATTTGCTTTCTTCTCCTTAGGGTCTCTCTCTTTCTCTTATCTTAAGCAGCAGCAGTACGATAAAAACGTCATCCATGGCGTCTCAAGCTGCGAATCTCTGGGTCCTTCTAGGTTTAGGTATTGCTAGTATTATTCTTGCTACCAAAAAGTTTAAGAAGACTATCCGTGAAGATTTCGGTGCCTTTATCGATAAACTCTTGTTGCTTCCTCCTCCGCAACCTGCTCCTCCCAAAGCTCCTCATCCTCTCACCGGCCTCACTTTTGCTGTTTCTGACTTGTGAGTCTCCCTTCACTTGTTTCCCCCTTCTCTTCTCCCGCTCCGTATGTTTTTGATTGTTAATTTTGGGATTTTGGTGAAGAATTTTTCTTAGGGTAGTCAAAATTTTGTTTGACAAAGATCGGAACCTGCGTTGACTCTGTTCTTATTCTTCTCCGGATCATTATATGTCTGTCGGAGAACTTTCTTGCGTGTGGTCGATGACGTTTTGAGCAATTACACTGAAATTTTATTTCCTGTAAAATTCAAATGTGTGTATCTGCTAGTTCTGTTTAACAGCTTTCAGTCGGTATCAGCTCTAATTCTATATATATATTAGCCTTTAATCTGTTCCTGTCATTGAAAGACTCTACCTTTGGAGAATTTGGATCTTTGAGAAAAGTTGTATGTCCTGGATTCCCCACCAAGTTTGGATGAAAATAATGTTTTAGAGAGTGTTTGACTTCGACTAATTTATGGATTCTACTTAACACTCTCAACATGTTGATGGACTTGCAAATACTTATCTAATATATGTGCATATCATTTATGAACTTTTGACTTTTACGTTTCTAGAAGCTAAATCTACTATTTCTCTTATTTTGTTTCCCAGATTCGATATTACAGGCTACGTGACTGGCTTTGGTCATCCAGACTGGGTCAGGACGCATGAAGCTGCTTCTTCAACATGTCCTGTGGTTTCAACTCTTGTTGAAGGTGGAGCCACTTGTGTTGGAAAAACTGTAGTTGATGAACTTGCGTTTAGGTTTGTCTCTGTTTCTGATTACATATGTAAACTTATTACCTATGCGGTTCAGATAATGACCTGTATCTTATGACTCCATCTTATGACTCCAGTGTTGTTCTGAAATTTTAATTTATCAGGGTTCAAATATTTGACTCCTTTGTTTTGCGGTTTTTATTTTCTTCAGTATCAGTGGAGAAAACAAGCATTATGATGCACCCACAAATCCTGCAGCGCCTGCTCGTATTCCTGGTGGCTCTTGCAGTGGAGCTGCTGTTGCTGTAGCAACTACCTCTGTGGATTTTGCGCTAGGTGAGTTCAGAGACACTGTTTGCTTATTAGGACAGTTTGGCATGAGATAACTGCATGTTTTAGTAACAAAACCTTGCATAAACTGCCAAAATATGATTTGATAGTTATCTCTTCCTTTAATAAAATTCCGAAATGATTCGAAACAAGTTTACATGAAATATCATTTAAATTACCTATCAGTTCCAGAAAAAGATGTTACTATCACCATAAATAAGGTCATTTCTACATTCATAATATTAGCTTTCACCATAACCGTGGTAGTGAAGGTGTAGATGGATATTTAAAAATCACTAAATTAAGCACATCCTTCTATAACATTTGAGTTACTGCAGCGATGTGATAAGTCCCCAACTTTTCTGTATGAGCATTATATATAATGATCTAACAGCTCACGTGTAACTCATTCGGCCTCTAGTATAATTGCTTGATTTAGACTCATATGGCAAATGTAGTTCCATACGGATTCACATGGTAGTTTTGGTTGACTTCTCCCATCCATCTCTAATACCTCAACCATTAATTAGTTCTGGTTCAATTGTTGTTAGAATATAGTTTTGATGACTTGCATCATTGCAGGCATCGACACAGTTGGAGGGGTAAGAGTGCCCGCAGGATACTGTGGCGTTCTTGGATTCAAAACTTCTCATGGGGTTATTTCAAACACTGGAAGCATACCTGTATCTTGTAGTCTTGACTCTGTTGGTATGGATATTAAAATATGTGAATCATAACGTTTGTGGTAGAATTATTTGTATCTTATATAGGCTATGTTTCTATTGGTATATATACTCGTATTACTCAATGCCTTAATTCATCTGGCTATTTGAAATTTAGCGTCATTATATGAGCATTATGTTGACTCTTACCATTAAATATTGCCTTCAGGATGGTTTGCTCGAGATCCAAAGACCCTACGTCTTGTCGGGCATGTGCTCTTGCATCTTCCATTTGCCACACAACGGAATCCAAGGCAAATCATATTAGCCGATGACTGTTTTCAGCTGTTACAGATCCCTGTGGACCGGATTACGCAGGTGGTGATCAAATCAGCTGAAAAGCTTTTCGGAAGTATGCTCTTTACTCTTCCTGAGTCCTTTGTCTCTGTTACAGACCCTGATCATAACTGTATTGCCCTTTTTATTTTTAGGACAATTGCTGAAGCATCAGAACCTGGAGACCTATCTTGAAACTAAAGTTCCTAGCTTGAAAGAGTTTGCAAGGAAAAAAGACATTGCTAACACGAAGGTCCCAACATTGAGACTATTGGCGAATGTTATGCAGCTTGTTCAAAGGTGTGCCTGTTGTTTATTCACCAACAGAGGATGAGAGAATCATGGTTTGAATTCTAAAACGATCTTGGCATGTATTGTAGGCATGAGTTTATTCAAAATCATGGGGATTGGATCAACACAGTCAAGCCAGCTATTGCTCCTTTGATATCTTCAGAATTGAGTGAGAATCCAGAACTAACCAATGAAGAGGTTGAGAACCTGAATGAGATCAGAAAGGAGATGCGCTTGGCTATTGGTTCACTTCTCAAGGTATTCCTTCGCTTCCATGAGATGTCCACAACTTGATGAATTTAGTGTATATGTGTCCTGACTAAGCTTTCCTTGTTCCCAAATCTATAATATTATGCATCAAGGATGATGGCATTCTGGTTGTTCCAACTATGCATGTTGTTCCTCCAAAACTTGGTAGCAAAGATATAACCTCTGAAGACTATCAAAACCGAGCTTCAAGTCTGCTTAGCATTGCTAGCATATCGGGATGTTGCCAGGTTAAACTTCTCTCTGCGTTTCAATGCTAGTAAAGACTATTGTGCCCTCAAAACATATCAACAACTTAACGACCACTGACTAGTCAGCATCAGCAAACTGAATCCATGGTGTATATGTCTTACATTTATTGGTCTGATAATTCAGGTGACTGTGCCGCTCGGACAGCATGAGAAGTGTCCTGTTTCAGTTTCTTTCATAGGAAGACATGGGGGTGACCGCTTTTTACTAGATACAGTACAGACGATGTATGCATCTTTGCAAGAACACTCGAGCATTGTTGCCAATCCCAAATCTTCTAAAAAGACTATCAGCCAAGAAGAATCAGCTGAGATTGCCAAAGAAAAGGTTGATTAAATTCCATAGCAAGTATTGTTTATCTAATGCCATTGTCCTTCTGTATCTAATTTTTTTGTATTAATATCTTTATCCCGTGATTATGTAAACCAGGGTAATCAAGCATTTAAAGAGAAACAATGGCAGAAAGCTATCGGTCTATACTCTGAAGCTATAAAGCTAAGTGACAAGAATGCTACCTATTACAGTAACAGAGCTGCTGCGTATCTTGAACTTGGAAGGTAAATGTGTCTCAGATCCCAACCCTTTTTGTAGTGAGATCTCTTTCACTGTATCATTGGCTTGACAAGTCCTTTACACACAGCTTTCAATATGCCGAAGAAGATTGTACCAAAGCCATCACCCTCGACAAGAAGGTAACTTTCTTTAAACTCCGAAGCAGGTTTCTCTTGTAAGAAAACTGTTTGCATTAAAGTCTCAACAATTTTGACATTTTTTTCAGAATGTGAAAGCTTATTTACGAAGAGGAACTGCAAGAGAGATGTTGGGCTTTTACAAGGAAGCCATTGATGGTAAAGCTTTAAAGAAACATAATCTGATTAGTTTTTACGCCTTGTAGAATCTAGCAAACTACATAAGATTAAGAAGTTTCTTTCCTTTTTAACTCTGCAGATTTCAAACATGCACTTGTGCTGGAACCAAACAACAAACGAGCGGCTCTATCAGCCGAGAGACTGAGGAAACGTTTCTTCCTTGGAATTTATCCAAGAGTATAGGCCAATTTTGTTACACTTTTCTTTTAAAGGAAAGTCCAAACATTCCTCTTGATAATCGAGGCATTTTATCTAAAGATATGTTTTGCAAGCCTACGCCGAAAATGGAGATTGTACACTTTGTAACCAAAATTTAGTGTTCACTGAAATTGGAGGTTTGAAAATCTATTTTTAATCCTAAACAGCGGATTCCGAATTTCCCGGTCAACTTCTACTCATCCTCAAATTAGGTCATTCCTTTAATTGTCTCTCGTCTTCATCTCTTTCTTTCGTCACACGTTATCTCCTCCCAACAATCCTAAAGCGACCGACCGTTGTCTTTTGCGATTGAAAATCTAATCGGAGCGAAACTTGACGAAGGAACAATATTGAAACGATTGGGAGGTAAGTGTTGATTCGATCAAATTAGATCGTGAGTAAGAAGAATAAAGAGATAATCGGGAAATGACAACGGCGTGTCCGAAGAGGACAAGCTCATTAATGGACAATCTGTTGGGTCTGCTTAGAATCCGCATCAAACGTGGCGTCAATCTAGTTGTCCGTGACATTAGTAGCAGCGATCCTTACGTTGTCGTCAAAATGGGCAAACAGGTTTGTTCATATTAAGACCATTTAACACAACATCCAAACCAAAAAACTAAGAAAATTAAGAAACAAAGATCTTTTGATTAAATGTTGCAGAGATTGAAGACTCGTGTTATTAATAAAGATGTAAATCCAGTATGGAATGAAGATCTAACTCTCTCTGTCACAGATTCCAATCTAACCGTCCTCTTGGTACGTTCTTGTTTTTTACATATATATAAATTTCTTATGATATGATGTATAAATATTGATAAGAACCATATGTTATACGTCCGTAGACGGTGTATGATCACGACTTGTTTAGCAAAGACGACAAGATGGGTGATGCTGAGTTCGAGATAAAGCCATATATTGAGGCTTTGAGGATGCCACTTGATGGACTTCCTAGTGGAACCATTGTAACCACAGTTAAACCCAGTCGTCACAACTGTCTAGCCGAAGAGTCTCGAGTCACTTGGGTCGACGGTAAGCTCGTCCAGGATCTTGTTCTCAGATTGCGAAACGTCGAATCCGGAGAGGTCGAGGCTCAACTTCAGTGGATTGACCTCCCTGGCTCCAAGGGTCTATGAGTCGTTTTTTTTACCCTTGTTTTGAGGTCTTTCAAATCAAAATGTAAACCTCAAAATCAAATATAAGAACACAAGGGACGAAAAATCATTTAATTCGATCTGAATGGATAATGAAAACGCATAATAATCCATGAAGATTTATAAGGTTTAATAACGTTGAGGGAAATTTGTTACCATTTGGTGATTGAGACCAAGTTGAGTTGTGGTTATGGATGAATTTTTGTGCTAACAATGCCTTAAGGCAGACTTTAATCAACACGAACAACTAATACAAATATCTTATATATCTATTGTTCCATGTGTAAAATGCTCATACTTTTATGAATGTTTGATTGTTTTTAACTCGCAATTCATGAGCGTAACAAAAACTATATTTGACAAGCGTCTATCCATAATTTAAACTTCAAATCCTATAACATCGAATACACCAATCAAATACTAATAAGAAAAAATAAAAAAGTTTTAAATTTTTTGTCCAAAAACATTTTCTTGTAAAGAAATGTTGTATTTTTTCTGTCAACTAGTAGATCGACAAGACATGATTCATATTCAAATTCCCCAAACTCCTAACATCACGTGGAATACATGCGACATTCAAGAGTTGAATTCTGATGGAAATTACAGCAAATATGATATTCAACCACTTGACCAATTTAATATTTATTTAATGCTTATATTTCTTTCATATTTTATAATTAAATACACATATTGATAAATATATCCGTATATTTTCAAGAGATTAGTGCATTAATAGTAAATCAAAACAACTATGGCCCAAACTCAAACCATATTTTATAATCATATATAATATACATATACACGTTTAGATAGGGAAAACCAGGTGTGAAAGTAACATTCGATTACAAAAAAACATATCAAATTATAACCAAAATTTTTTGACCAATTCTGATAAAAATATGTCAAAAAAATCTTTTTTAAACCACTCTACATTTTTCTAGTAGTGTTGACATGAGTAGGCCTATTGTCAACTATTGACATTTGGAGATTAAGGTATACTTACAGTGTTACAGTGAAGCACAAATTAGTTAGGTAATTCTAGTGACCGACCTCTAACAATTAGTAAGTCTTACTCTTATGAAGATAGAAACGAATAAAATGGACGCAAAAAAGGGAAGGTTGGTGAAGAGGATCCAGATGTAGAGTAATGAGTGAAGACCGTGGCTTTATAAACGACAAAACATGTGACTCATTATTGTCCTTTTATCTGACGTGTCACACTTATACAATGTGTCACATGACCCGTGAAGACAAAAGAGTGTAGGACTGAATCATTTTTTTTCATTTAATAATAAAAAAGATTCGTGTGATATTTTTCTGATTTACTTTATTTTAATTGGTTTTATAGATCCCAGGGGACCCAAATCACGCTTCCCTATGAACCATCTTCAGATTCCCTTCCACCGAACTCTCAACTTACTTTAACTCATCTTTACCTATATGGCTATATCATCATTTTTTACTCATTCTTGTAGAAAACTTACAGTCGTACCGTTCCATTGATGAAGTAGTTAATTATCTGTAATTTGTACTATAGATTGATTATGAGGAGTCACATAACTTTGTTTTGAAAAATTAAGTTATAAATTGGATTTTTTTATATAATTGTTGATAAAAAAAACTTTCAAAAATTAGTATGTTTGTGAGATAATGTATACATTTGGTCGACTGAAAAAAATGTATACATTCGGTCTTTTTCTAAGAGGCGACACTTCAAGAATCTGAACACAAGTATTTATGTTATACTCTCTTCTTTTTTGGTCAACAATTGGATCAACGAAATCCGATCCATAGTTTGAAACTTACACCTTAAAATAATACTTTAATTTACTATATATAATTAGTTGGAAGGTTCGAACCCTAAATATCAAAATTACTAATTAGATTATTTTTTTGGTTTAAATGTTAAGATATATACAAAAAATGGTTTCATAGAATAGAGCTTATAAAATTTAATCACCTTTTATATAAGCGAAAAGAAAATACAACCGAAATAATAACCTAAAAAAGTCAATCCCTAAAGAGATTCATGGTAAGCTAAAATAACATTTTTTATAGTATATATATGGAAAAGAATTTTGATAGAAGATGGAGAAGAGTTGAATACTCTCGTATTCTTTTTTCGCCAGATTGAATACAAAGTGGTTTGAAAAAGCAATTTTATAGCTACAAATTCATGAGATGATCGTTGGATGTTACAAAGATGTTGTAGAACTGTTGTAAGAGAGATAGACGATGATTGAATCACCCTAGAAGCCATGGGCTATAGTTGCTCGGTTAATGGACACTCAAAGAACAAATGAGCGTGTCTCATCGTAACTGACATAGAACGTATAAAATAAAGACATTTATTTCCTAAGAGACAAGTCGGTCTTTAGTTGGTAGCCTTCAAAAATTAGTAAACTAAATAATTAGATCATTCCAACAACTATACTGAAAAAAATTACATAGTAAAAAAATATCAACCTTCTAACATGTAAAACAAAATTAAAATTAAATATTAACCATTTGCAGTTTTTTTTTGTCACAGTTTTAACCATTTACTTAGAGATAAGAAAATCTTAAATAGTTGTTGGCCAAAAAAAAAGAAAAAGATTTAATAATTATTACCAAAGGTGACTCCACCGTTTCCCTATAAGAAAGAGCGCGCACGGACAATCTCTGAGCCACGAACACAACACTTTTGCCTCATCAGATCTCTCAAAACCTTATCTGAATCACTCACTCAGACATTGTGAATTGATGCAGCAGAGAGGCCGATCCGTCAACCGTAGATCACGAAGCTTCTCTAGATCCAGACTCGCCGTCGAAGGCCACTGAACTCTTTCTCTCTTTCTCCAACAAATCGTCATCTTTCATTTTTTTCCAGATTCCGAAATGGCTGCGTCGTACGGTGAGATCACTGATCATATTCACGTCAATTATTTAAAGTGTTTATTAAATCTGGAAAATGTAATTTGATTTTGATATCGGATGATAATTGGTGTAGAGGAAGAGCGTGATATTCAGAAGAATTACTGGATTGAGCATTCGGCTGATCTGACTGTTGAAGCTATGATGCTTGACTCTAAGGCTTCCGATCTCGATAAGGAAGAACGTCCTGAGGTAAGTTAATAAAAATTTGGAATCAAAGAGTGATTTTTAAGTATCGAAATCCATTAGCTCTGGTTTGGATGATATACACTGTTTACGATTTGAACGTTTTGCCTCATTCAATGAACTTTTTTAGGGTCTAGTGGTTATTCTACAAAAAAAATTAATTTTGAATTTAATGAGCTGATTTGATTGTTACAGGTACTCTCTTTACTCCCCCCATATGAAGGCAAATCGGTGTTGGAACTCGGGGCCGGTATTGGCCGATTCACTGGTGAATTGGCTCAAAAGGCTGGTGAACTCATTGCTCTCGACTTCATTGATAGCGTTATTAAGAAGGTTTACTTCCTTAATCACCTTCTACGTCAATGTTCTTCATTGTTCATGACTTGTAATCTTGGCTGTTAACTTTCTTCGTTACTGCAGAATGAAAGTGTTAATGGGCATTACGAGAACGTCAAGTTTGTGTGTGCGGATGTCACATCCCCTGACCTGAAGATCAGTGATGGATCCCTTGACTTGATATTCTCCAACTGGCTGCTCATGTATCTTTCGGACAAAGAGGTATAAGATGATATTTTGTTTTATCAAAGACAACAAAAGTTACCTTTGTAACGAGGAAGTAGTTGAGTTTTGATGGTTTTTGTTTGGATGCAGGTGAAACTTTTGGCAAAACGGATGGTTGGTTGGATAAAGGTTGGAGGATACATTTTCTTCCGTGAATCTTGCTTCCACCAGTCTGGGGACAGTAAACGGAAATCCAACCCGACTCACTACCGTGAACCCCGTTTCTATACCAAGGTTCCTACTCCTTTTTATATCCAATTAAGAATTACATTTTCAGTACTGTAAATTCAATTGTTTAGTGGGCGAACTATAGTTAGTATGCCTATGCTTAAGGACATGTGTACTAACTATTATATTCTTTGAAAAATTTATGAGTTAGTGGGTTTGAGTTGAATAATAAATGATACATAGCATAAGCACTTGAGTTCCCTCTTAGTGACTGAGATGTAAAGTTATCTTATGCCATGGTGTTTGTTAGTTTTGGTTCATCGAACTTTGCAGTGATGTCTTGGTCAACAGATATGTAGTTACCTGTTTTCAAATCTGTCCCGGGAAATGATTGGAATACTTAAGTACATTCACGTTGTAGTTACGTGGCATTTGTAATTCTACTGATCAAAATTGATGGTAAAACATGCAGATCTTCCAAGAATGTCAGACACGTGATGCTGCTGGGAATTCATTTGAGCTCTCTCTGATTGGCTGCAAGTGCATTGGAGCTTATGTGAAGAACAAGAAGAATCAGAATCAGGCAAACCAAAACTCTGTCTATCAAGATGGTCAAGGTTCCTATTATTATAAGATCTTAATCATGGGTAACACTCTTTTGTTATGTGGGATGCAGATTTGTTGGATTTGGCAGAAAATCAGCTCAGAAAATGACAGAGGTTTCCAACGTTTCTTGGACAATGTTCAATACAAATCCACTGGAATCCTACGCTATGAACGTGTCTTTGGACAAGGATTTGTGAGCACTGGTGGACTCGGTAAAATTCCAATTCGCTTTTGTTTATGTTGTGTGTGTGTGAGGCTCTCTGTCTTAATTTATCACTACTTATGTGTGTATGTTTCATGTTTCTTGAATCAGAGACAACCAGAGAATTTGTGGAGAAAATGGATCTGAAACCAGGACAGAAAGTGTTAGATGTTGGATGTGGCATTGGTGGAGGTGATTTCTATATGGCTGAGAAGTTCGATGTTCATGTTGTTGGCATCGATCTCTCTGTTAACATGATCTCGTTCGCTCTGGAACGTGCTATTGGACTCAACTGCTCGGTTGAGTTCGAGGTTGCTGATTGCACCACAAAACAATACGCGGACAATTCTTTTGATGTCATTTACAGCCGAGACACTATTCTGCACATCCAAGTACCCAACTTTCTGTTCTCTCTTGGAAGTTTATCATTGCAAATGCTTACTCATCCTCTCTCTTTTGTTATTCAGGACAAACCAGCTTTGTTCAGGACTTTCTTCAAGTGGCTGAAACCAGGTGGTAAAGTTCTCATCAGCGACTACTGTAGAAGCCCGAAAACTCCATCTTCTGAGTTTTCTGAGTACATCAAACAGAGAGGATATGATCTACACGATGTTCAAGCTTATGGGCAGGTTTGTCTTGTTTGAAAAAGATATGTTTTGCTTCTTTAATTCTCAGAACCCTTTCTCTAATTCCTGTAACACTTATCTCTAATGTAGATGCTAAAAGACGCTGGCTTTGTCGATGTGATCGCAGAGGACCGTACTGATCAGGTAAATGAATCTAAAATATTGCATTTTTGAAACCAAGGACTTAGTTTTAACAGAGTTTTCTAATTTTGTGGTGTTTTGTAATGATTACAGTTTATGGAAGTCCTGAGACGTGAACTAGAGAGGGTGGAAAAAGAACAGGAAGAATTCATCTCCGACTTCTCCAAAGTTAGTATCTTTCAATTTACTAGAAAATCAAATATAATGTTGTTACAAGATTAAGACTGTCTTTTTGGTTTTAAAAAATGTAAATTCGTCTCACGAACTTAATAAATAAACGCAGGAGGATTACGATGAGATTGTAGGAGGATGGAAAGCAAAGCTGGAGAGGTGTGCATCGGATGAACAGAAATGGGGACTCTTCATCGCCAACAAGAATTAATCAATCAAAGATCCTCTACTTCTCTTGTTTTCTTTCAATAAAAACTGTCATATTTGCTTGGTGATGATATGGCTTGTGTGTTATGTGGACTTGCGCATTATAGTTAATGTAGTTCCTCCTTCAATTTCTCCTGTTGTTATGTGTCAACTGAATTGTGTCTTTTGTGGTTTTTGTTTTCTAGTAGATTTTACTCTTGAATTTGAAGAATATTCTCAATGTATCTGTGTTACATTTGGTTTGCTTTATCAGTTTAACTAGTCATGTTTGCCTGAAAATCTATATATCTCCGTGAAGAATACCAAATCATGCTTCAAATATAGGTGAAATATGCTCATATGGAAGATATGGTTCAATTTGAGGATAGTGCCCAAAAATAATAAATCAGAAATAATGTCGTAAATACGAATCCTGACAAGGCGTCGAAAAATATATCTTAACAAAAAAAAGGAGAAAGGTTGACAAAAAAAACAAAAAAAGGAGAAAAAAGAACAAATCTGTTTTGGTATTTTAGAGTAAAAAATTGTCAGAATATTGTTTTTTTTCCAATGGGTTAATTAGGTCCATGAATCATGACACTAATGCAATTTTTTTTATAAAAGGTTTCTTGCTTAGTTATCTCTAATTGCTCTGTTTAATGCTTGTAAACCACGCATTGGATTCTATCAACCACAGAGAACCACATAAATACAAATCCATGAGAAAAATAGTATTTTTATAGAGATAATCCCAATTTTTTATTTTTTTATTTGTCAAATTCATAAAATTTATTCTTTTTTATGTATTCATTCATCATATTATTGAAAAAATGTCTGAAGCATGACAATGTAGAGATATGAAATCATTGAAAATCTTATATATTTCATAATGTTTAGAAATTGCAACATTAGGATATGAAATGAAAATTAAGTGTATAAATTAGAGTGCCCTAAATAAAATAAAAGGACGTTCTACGGAACCTTCATAAATTAATATTCGATAAATTAATAACCTTTATAAAATAATAAAATTCTACGGTCTCAAGTCAGGACAGTGTAAAATTTGATCAAATTCAATAAATTAATAAGATAATAATTATTTTAAAACTTTTATATAAGAATATAGTCCCAATAATATCATAAATTAATAATCATCTAAATTTACATATATATAAGTTGATATATTAAAGTGATTTTATAAAAAATAATTTTTTCCTAGAACTCTATAAAGCAGTTGTTATATTCTATTTTGAAATTATGATGTTGTAGACTTGTAGTGTAATATGTAAAAAAGTACCAAATTTTTTTTAAGTTTTCAAATTTTTAATATATATCATTTTCATTGTAATAGTATTATAGGCTATTGAAATAAAGTAGTGGTCATTAATCATAAATTACAAAATTTATAATTTTCAAAAGATTTAGTTTATTTCTTTTCATGGATGTCTATGTTCCTCTCTAACATAATCACTTTTGAATACTTAGAAAGTTTTGTGGTAAGTGTGTGAATGTCTGTGAGAATTTATAAGTGAAACAAAAAGGAACTCGAAAAGGTTAAACCACCCAACGTTTTGAGAAAGTAATTAATAGGTTAGCTTTAATTTCCATTAATTATTATTAAAACTATTAAATTATTAGAAGTTGGTGGAGACATGTTATAAATTTCTTTTAACATATAAATTTTTGTAAAACAAATTTAAAACGGTGACATGGCATCAATTTAAGAGTCTTATTAGAAAGAGAAGTAAATTATCTATGCTGATGTGGCATTATTATTATTGTTATTTTTGATAAAATGTTGCATTATTTTAGAGAGTGTTTTGAAAGGCACAAATAGATTCTTTTAGAATATATAGATTCAAGGTACAAATCGTCCATTGAACCAGACTACTTAAATCAAATTTGGGTATAAGCTGAGATCATCTCAAACCAAACTGTCACATTCTTGATATCAACTGTGTTTGATTCATACTCTTCTTCACGAAAATTCCAATTTTCTCCCCATTGATAACTAGCCATTTTCAAATGTTTTGGGCTTGTAGGCCCAAAAGGATCAATTGTATCGAAACGGTAACTAGCTAAAGTGGTATCTAGACAAATGGAAACTAGCTAAACGGTAAACTTATTGGTGGTATCTAGATATGAAGTCAGATCTCATATAAATTTGGAATATATTTGACATTTTTGTTAGTTTTTTGAAAAAACACCAAAGAAGATTTCATCATAAACATCAAATTACAATTTCAACACAGAGATAGCGTAATAAGATTCAGACAAGAGTTAGAGCTCATGTCTAAATAACCCAGTTTCAAACATTCGGAGAGAGAAAAAACAAAACATAAAGTCTACACTGTAGGCTCCTTTGCCTCCTGCTCCACCAGAACTCGCAGCTGCCTTCTTTGCCTGCTTCTCTTGCAATGTTTTTCCATCTCTTTCACGATGTTGCTCCGATATAAGTCCATCGTCAGCACCCTTTTCCACGAGTCATAGTGAATCAAAGATACAATAATAAAATACATAAAGTCGGTGGTAAGAAAAAAGAATGTATAGAAGCCAAACTCAAAACAAATAAAGTAATGTCCAAACAGGGGTTGCTTTTAAGACAACCTCCGAAGAAAAGATTTAGATAGGATGCTATAAACAGAAACCCAAGATAATGTTATCCTGAAACTGAAGCTCTATGAACCTGCCAACCAACACAAAGCTTGAGCGGCTGAAGAATCCTTTTATAGCGAATGAGTGAACATGGAATCTTACATATCTTACATATCTTCTGAATATAGCAGTGTCAAAAATGAATTGAAAAATACCCGACTATATGATATTTTACTAGTTATATGTTATGAAAGAATTATACTTAAAAAAAAAAACATTCCATAGGGTATATGACTTTGCGAAAGAGTGTGGAGGTAAGGAAAAGCTTAGAAATCACACACTGAAGAGTATATAATCGTCAGACTCCTCTTTAGGTTTGACCCAACCCTACCACTACTATAAACCTCCTACTCTTCTATTTCTGTAATCAACAGTGTCCATTTCAATTTGTCACAGTCAATTTATTTGCAAATTCTACCAATATTGTTCATATAATTATATTAGTACTTCCCAATCGTCAATAATACACAAACCCCATGGTAGGTCCGATATTATTAAGCCTTACATGATTGTAGAAAGAAAAATACAGATATCGATAGAGTATGAAAGCAACGTACCTGAATAGCTTAATTAATATCACATATAACAGAGAATTTGATGCAGTCTTACATTGTCAGAATAGTCTTATTAATGTGTATTTAGTCTACATATGTATATATTTATAAGTATACACATGTGACATATATAATGTTTACTATGATGACCTCATGATAAGAGAGCTCACTGACAATTATAATTGAAAAGCTTAAGAATAGGCTTTAATCATTTATATATTTATGATATATAAATATTTTTTAAAAAGAAATTAAAGAATAGAAAATCAGGTTAAAGGAAAACAGAGAAAATGCAGAGAATGGAGAGAAGGTTAGGGGTTGAGTCATGAGAGGCAACCAATGGTCCACCTTATGACTGTCACCATTTGGTCCTTCTCACACAAACCTTCCTTCTGTCTTGTCAATTCATCTCTCAATGCCCACCATTCTACCATTTTCTCAAAAATAAAATTCATTTTTAGTTCTCATTTTATATTTTATCTAAGATTTTTCTTTTATATATACCACTGCTTAAAAGAATGCAAAGCGCTAAACAGGCCATTCTATCATTTCTTTTAAATGAGTTTATTAAGCCAATATCCATAAAAGTTTTCCAAACCTATTAACTACACATTCGATTTTCTAAATTTGATATCTACCTATGCACCAAATGACATTATTGACCTGCCACACAAAAATACAAATTCCTAATCTACAAACGAATGAATCTTGAATCTACAAACGAATGGAAGACATGAAATACGTGAGAGAAAAGGGAGAAAAAAGATATGAAAGAGAACTGAGGAAAAATAGAATGAATCTTGAGATGTGGTGGATAGAAGAGAGAAATTGGTTTGAGGAAGAAGAAGACTCATGAGAGAGATGAGAAGAGAGAGAATTTGAAAAAAAGAAAGAAAGATAAAATAGTCTTAAATTTTGAAATAGTAAAATCATTTTCCTTCACCTAATTATATTTACCCAAATTACTCTTTTTTAAATCATTATTTTAAAACTTAAATTTCAAGAAAAGGTTTTATTATTTTAAGAAAATTATTTTAGTTAAATTTATATTTTTATTTGTTAAAATATAGACGTCTAAATCGTCTAATCACATCTATGATCAACCGTCTAATTATTATTTTAGCCGTATATCAAATTTTGTCAACGTTAATATGGAAATGAGTCTGGGGACACATTAGAGGGTCGTCTAATGTTCGAATTTTAAAATATAGAATATTTTAATAATTATTAAAAAGTTTGTATTACCTAAAAAACCTAGAATATTTTCCTCTTAACTGTAGGCTTGATATGAATCAAAAGAGCAACATATATTTTTTATGATCCATGTAAATAACCAAAAGATTTTACAGTGTACGATTACACTTTACCATTTAATAATTACAATTCACGAGAAGATTCATGTTTCTTTATTTCCTAACAACAAATATATACAATAGGAATAGGATCGTACGTACGTGTGGTTTTCAGTTGACAATTCGAGTACCCATACATATATTTCTAATCTTGCTTTTTTCACTTTTTCTTCGTATAAACTGATTAAAGTTTATGTATATTTTGCTTACTTCAATGCTCACAAACACACAATCATCATGGAGACATAAAGCAAATACAAAGGAATGACAATGCATGAAAATAAGCAATACAAGCAAATAAAATAAGTTGAGATCTTTCATCTAAAAGTTGTTATTAAAGAAAAAGGGTCTCATTGAATCGTACAAAGAGACATAGAAGAATGTATGAATCTTTGGGAAAGAGAAACCAAAGTGTCGGGGATTCTTCTGTGAATTACCTTTTCAGTTTTTTCTTTATAATTGAGTTTTGTTTCTTTTGTCTTGTCTCTTCTCTCCTCTAAAAGTCACTATTCTTTCATTTTCTTACGTTCCCACTCGCATAATTTTGTCTCTTTTGTCCATTTGAAAGTAATGTTGGCTAGGTACTCTCTCTCACTTCTTAATTATAGGATTTTATGCAAAAAATAATAATTTAATTTACCATTTTTGAACTATAATTTGTATCTAAAAAAATATGCAAATCAATCTAGCTAAATACTCAATAAACTGCCGAGTTATTCTTAGTCTGGTGATTAGGATGATATAGCTAATGACTATACCATCTAGGGTTCGAGACCTCCCCTCTACAAGTTGGTAGATTAAATAGGAATTTTAAGAGTTGGACTAAATTATGGATCGGGTCTTGTCGATCTAATGTTAACAAACAAAAACTCAATAAAACCATCCATTACCACTCACTACTAAAATTTTAAAATATATGATAAATAATAGATTAAATGGAAGTCTTCATGATAACTAGCCTAGTGAGCAAATGGTCTTTAGTCTAGTGGCAGACGGTAAATCCATTAAGACATGCGCACTTGCACAACTAGGAATTGAGTCTCACCGCCTATATTATATAAGAACTTGCCTAATGGGCCGGTTAGTTGTGGCCAGTGTTTGAAAAAAAAAAATAGCCTAGTGATAATGAATCCATATATATCTACTATCTATATGTCGAAAATCTAATTTATGTCTCTTAAAAATTCTTTGAAATTTTGTATAAGGTTACATTGTGTACTATATTTTGATTTTGCGGTAAATTATGTTTTCTATAGATGTAGGTTAGAGATTTAGAGTTGCAAAAACTGACCAGTTTCTTATTCTGCAGAAAGTCTTAATTAGAGGTACACATTTTGACCTAATTACATTTATTTT
This sequence comes from Lepidium didymum, assembly GCA_963920545.1. Taxonomy (NCBI): domain Eukaryota; kingdom Viridiplantae; phylum Streptophyta; class Magnoliopsida; order Brassicales; family Brassicaceae; genus Lepidium; species Lepidium didymum. The sequence goes on along the minus strand of OY986979.1, from coordinate 6,850,649 downwards.
CAAAAGCAAATTAAGCTTTATTAAGTAAATAAAAAAACTCAAAATGCAGGTTACATTTTTCACTTTAACAACTCAAATACATAAAGCAGAATTTTGGTTCGCTCGCAATGTTAGGTTATTAGTCAAGTTTCAATCTTTTGTTGATGATATACCTTTACTCTGGTTACAATATCTCTAAACAAAAAAAACAAGAACTCAAATACATGCTTCAGTACTTCAAATGATTAATCCCACGAAATAAGTTTGTTGTTCATATTTCACACAAGACCGTAGATGAGATGAAGCTATGAAACAAAACAAAATGGCATATATATAAATTATATAATACATCTCACTGGAAGAAGAAAAGTGTGGCAATAGGTCGGCACACTTGTTTCCTTCCTTTGTTTTTTATTTTTATTTTATCCTTCCTTTATAGGATGATTTACTAAAATAAAACAGATTTAGTAAAATATTATTTAAATAGAATAAATGTTTCAAAAATACCAGAATAGGTTTTTAAATTTGTTATATACCGTTTTATTTTTTTCTGATGAATAAATAAAAACGTAATTACGAAACTGCCATTAATGAAACTTGCCACGTCAGCGTCCATTTATTACGAACTCTACTAAACAAATTGAATGCAAAGTAGTAGAGTTGACAGTATTGTATAGTATTGTATGGTAAAGTTGCGGATGCCCCATGGTAGAGTTCAGTTCCCTCGTGGATATTGTAATATGGTACTTTTAGTAGAGTTGACAGAACTGTATACAAACTACTATGGTAAAGTTGCGGATGACCCATAGTAGAGTTCAGTTCCCTCGTGGATAACGTAATTTGTTACGTTTAGTAGAGTTGACGTTACATTGTAGTGTATAGTAAAGTTCCGCTACACCCATAGTAAAGTTGATTTCCCTCGTGTTACCGATGGTAGAGTTGACAGTATATAATGTAGTGTTTTGCATAGGTATACTACATTAGTAGATAGAGGTAAGCAAGTGTTTAGTAGAGTTGTGTTCAATGTTTAGTAGAGAAAAAGACAATGGTTAGTAATGTTAAGATATTGTGTATGGTAGAGTTGGTATGAATACATATCCATTCACATTTGTGAATTACGTATTTACCCCTAATTTACCTACCTCAACGGCCGCTCATTAAGTGACGCCATTGGAGCTCGGAGCTCCATTTATGCTCATTTCATATACTTTATTGAAGCTCAATTTTCGCTTGAACTCATTTGGTATCCTTCAGTTTTATTTTTATACACTAACGGTTTTAGGATCTATGGAAGAAATCGTTTTGGTGTCTGGGAGTTGGAGTTTTAACCAAAACCAGTGGGTTTTTTTGGTGGACAAAATTACAGCTGTCGGATCATTGAGATTGGCGAAGATCTTAGTTATGATGAATTTCTGGGGATGGTGTATGAAGATTTCGGTTTAGATCAACAAAGTGATAAGGTAAAATTAAGCTACATGTCAAATCTAGTCATGCAATCACTGCCACGAGATACTCCCCTTGTCTTTGTGAGTAACGGAAGGCAAGTGCGTGTGTTTGTGCAATAATTACGTAAAGAAGCAATTTGTCTCTGTGTAGAGATTTCCATTAGAGCACGTGTTTCAGCGACGTGTAGTAGAGTTGACCCACAGTCAAGTATAGTTGATCCTGAATGTAGTAGAGTAAATCCCCTGCCTAATTGAGCTGGACCAAGGTATGTGGGTAGTGCGGAAGATGTGAAAAACGAATTTGACTATTGCGATGATATGGATGGTGCAAGCTTAGATGATGAAGATTACATTAGTGTTCGTAGGAAATCCAAGGAAGAAGAGAAGAAAAACCTCTCGGGGAGAACCAAAGAGTTGGGGTCTAGTGCTGAGCATTTGGACATAGAAATGTCATCAGTAGAATTTGCGGTCAGGCAAAGATTTCCATCAAAAAGAGACCTCGAGACGAGGTTGAAGATTCAGTTAGTCTTACAGAGGTTTGACTTCGATGTTGTGGAATCATCAAAGTCAATGTTGGATACCAAACTGTCAGTGGAGAGTGCGAGGTTCACGTATTGACGGTAGTGCATGTTTCTTTGTCCAGAAGTATAGTCGAGAACACAATTGTTCTGTAACACAGAGATCAGATCGGGCACGCCAAGCATCTGCTGAAGTCCTAGGCCGGTTGTACATGGAATTCGTTGGTGGTATTGGGCCTTCTGTTCTACCTAATCATGTCGCTGATTTATTGAACAAGCGATTCGGTCTGAAGGTACAATCGTCATATGATGGTCGAGTTCATATGATAGATTAGTAGAGTTCGGAATATAGGTTAGTAGAGTTAGTCTAAGCTCATGGTAGAGTTTACATGTTGTTTACCGTTGGTTTAGTAGAGTTGAATATATAGGGTAGTAGAGTTAACGTATTGTATAGTTGGTGTTTTCTCTTGGTATATTTAGTTTGGTAGAGTTTAGTCTGTAAGGCAGTAGAGTTAACATAATGGTATATGTGGTTTGGTAGAGTTCAATATGTAAGGTAGTAGAGTGTTTTCTCATATTGACATATAAGTTAGTTTCTCATGTTGACAATGGGTGACAGTTATTGTATTTCATGTAGATGAAGTACTGGAAGGCACACTATACTCTAAAACAAGCACGTGCACTAGTTTCAGGAACTTGTGAAAGTAGTTTTGAAGAACTCCCTTTGTACTTGTTTGTGATTAGAAGAACAAATCTAGGTACCCTTATCAAGCTAGATGTCGACGGTCAAGACAGGTTCAAGTTTCTATTCATAGCATTCGATGCAAGTATAAGAAGATTTCCTTATATGAGAAAGGTTGTTGTTGTTGATGGTACATTTTCGCAAGGGAAGTATAAAGGTACTCTTCTAACTGCGACAATGCAAGACGGTAACTTCAGCATATTTCATATGGCTTTCGGTGTTGTTGATACCGAGAATGATAAGTCTTGGGAATGAGTTTTTAGACAGCTGAACCATGTTATCCCTGATGACGAAGAACTTGCCATCATATCAGATATACATAAATCCATTGGTAGAGCCATTCAGAATGTGTACCCACTTTCTTCTCAGAGAATTTGCACCTACCACCTACGTAAAAACATTTTGTCAAAATTTAGAGGGGGAAAGTCCTTTAAGTTGTTCAAGAAAGCTGCCACTGCGTATAGGGTTGAGGAGTTCAACGCTATCTTTGCTTAGATTGAAACGTTAGATCCAAGGCTTCATGGGTACTTGGAAAGAATTGATGTTCGGTTGTGGAGTCGAGTTTGTTTTCCTGGAAATAGATACAATTTTACAACGTCGAATATAGCAGAATCAATCAACCATGCCTTATACCAAGCAAGAACTTTCCCCATTGTGCAGCTTTTAGACGTAATTAAGACGATGTTAACACGTTGATTCGCGAAGAGGAAGACCAAGGCTACTCGCACGAACACTATTCTAACTACAACAGTGGAGAAGCTCCTAAAGGTATTAAATTTGTGAATAGTAGAGTTGAGAGTATTATTGGTATAGTTGATTAAGGCCGACCAAAAGTTTAGTATAGTTAACATGTATAAATGGACATTTAGTAGAGTTAACATGACGTGTAGTAGAGTTGACATTATGATTAGTATAGTTGAATTTTTGCAGACCATCACGTTTAGTAGTGTTAATATGTTGTTTCCTTGTAATGTGTTGTAGAGTTCACGTGGTTTTATTAGAGTTTCTTTTGTTTGTTAAATTCATACTAGGGTTGAGGAAGATAGGCAGTACAATGTGCAAGACATAGACGAAGACCAGGCTATGGTTTCAAGATCAGCATCTTCTTATTTGGTCAATTTGCCTGAGAAGTCGTGTTCCTGCAAGAGGTTTAATGTGGAAAAAATTCCTTGTGTGCATGCCATTGTCGTTGCCGAGTCATGGGATCGATTAACATCAAACTTACAGATCCCTACTATCACAATAGCTACTTGTGCAATGCCTACTCCAATCGCATAATGCCAAGGGATGCATCAATTTTCTGTTCCGTTGGATGTGAGCCATAAAGTGTGTAACCCGCCCCACGTACGTCAACAACTAGGAAAGCCAAAGAAATCTAGGATAAAAAGTTGGTTCGAGTGTTCACGAGAGGTAAAACACTCAAGGAAAGTTTCAACTTGTTTTAGATGTAAACACCTAGAACACAATGCCCGTACATGTAGTGGAAACGTACAATCTTGAATAGCTACGAGTTTCAATAAGTACTCTACTAAACACGAACTTACTACTTTGGTAGAGTAGTATCACTTAATACATCTCCTTCGTAGTCTCAAAAGGCTAGTCTGCACCTATGACACACGATCGTACAACTTTAACGTTTGTATCTTACATTTTATTTACATGTTTAACTCTACTACACATAATGTTAACTCTAGCAAACATCATGTTTAACTCTACTAAACGTCCATGCAAACAGCATGTTAACTCTACTAAGGACAAAACAATTCTTACCATGGAAAAAGAACTCTACCATAGAGAACTGAACTCTATTATACAATGTAAACATGAACGCGACTCTCCATGGTAGAGTCCATGTTAACTCTACTAAACGATTAGTCTGCATAAAGCCAACTAGACACTAATCATGATGTCAACTGTACTACACAGCATGATAACTCTACTAAACATCCATGCAAACAAAATGTTAACTCTATTATGGTCACTGACTTCTACCATGGACGCGACTCTTCAGTTTCCAACTTGTATTGGACGCGATTCTTCAACTTACGGACACGATTCTTCATTCTTTATATACGTTACCCCGACTCTTCAATACTCCGACTCTTTGACTTTCTATCATTCCCCATCTTTTACTTGAAACATTTCCAGGCATACTCCGACATGGCTCCTTATTCAGAATGACGGCCATACCCTTCAGCCTATGTAAGAGGAAAGGTACTTGGAGGAAGAGGCGTAACGTCAACGGTGTATCTCAGAAGATACAAATATGGAGACTCTGAGGAGTTTAAGTTCAGGGCTATAAAATCTGTTCCACACTTGCAAGCCGACACTCTCTTTGAAGAAGAGCGTATTCTAGGACGTGTGTGCTCCATATGTTGTATAGTGTCATGGAGCAGAGCTAGCTCTTGATGAGTTTGATCTGAATAGATGAAATCACAATCTTTTGTTTGAATACGTATCTGGCGGAAATCTTAAAGAGTTTATTCGCATAAACCATCCTAGAGGATTACGGGTGTCTCACGTCAGAGAAATTGCCAAAGATATTCTCAAAGGGCTTGAGTCTATACATGGTATGGACGTAGTGCACTGTGACATAAACCCGACAAACATACTCTTACGCCATGTCGATTACTCATGGATATATGTCAGGTATAGCATTGCCATTGCAGACTTTGGCTCAGCAATGGATGGTGAATCAGAAGGCCATTTGGCCATCGATTGGCTCATAAATCGAGAGATAGGAGGTACCAAGCTCCAGATCTTATACACTTTGGGACAGTAGACTCTGCAGTTGACATTTGGGCTTTTGGATGCACATGTTAGTTTTGTAGTTCTTCGATAGTTTATGGTAGAGTAAAACCTTGATGTTAACTCTACTAAACACGATGTCAACTCTACTACACATCGTGTGAACTCTACTAACGTTTTGGCTTTATGGCTTTCTGATGCACAGTTTTGGAGATGCTAACAGGACAACCTCCTTGGAAGCAATACGAAAGGTTTGGTACAAAGTGGTGGAATGAAGTAAATGCCAATGATCTGTCGTACATACCGGATTGGTACTCGGATGACACAAAGGATTTTCTCCATAACTGTTTCAATTGGAATCCTGTCGAAAGGCATAATGCAGCTACACTCCTTCACCATCCATTTCTTATTGATACTTCTCTAAATGATATGTAATATGTTCTGTACTTTTCCGATTTTATTTCTTGTATATTAACTATGTATGTGAATACTATTAATAGTTGTTTCCATATCTAACTCTTTCAAACAATCGGTATAGTTGGTATTATAATTGACATTATAATTGGTATAGTTGACATTATAATTGGTATAGTTAACTTTATGCAGACCAATCGTTAAGTAGAGTTAACATGTATCGTTTTGTAGAGATTACATGTAACATCTAGTAGAGTTAACACGTCCAATCTTGAATAGCTACGACTTTTGATAAGTATGGTCGAGTACTTACTAGTATGGTAGAGTTTATATCCCCCTACCAAACCCAACTTTACTAAACCCTTGCTTAACTCTACCATATGATAAACCGTAAACATGATCTTTGCCAGAGTTGACATCATGTTTAGTAGAGTTAAAAAATGTAGAGTTAGTAGAGTTATCAAAAACCGAATAAACCATAAAATAATGCCCCTTAGTTCTTCTTTCCATGGTAGAGTTCAGTGTCCACGTCGTTTCACTTGTCCAGATTCGTAATCATTAAACTAGGTTCACCACATATCTCTTATGGCCCCTTTATTTATTATAGTTTGGGAACTGCGTGCTCAAGACCGTTGCGTGTGCAACTGAAGAATCACCCCTTTATTTATTATAGTTTGGGAACTGCGTGCTCAAGACCGTTGCGTGTGCAACTGAAGAGTCACCTCGATTCAGAAAAAAGCCTCGCGAGTTTCAAGAAGACCACAACCACTCTTTGGTATAATATTTCATGGATGTTTAGTAAAGTTAACATCTCGTCTAGTATAGTTGACATTATGATTAGTATAGACAAGTGATCTCTACCATGAATAACTGAACTATACTATGGATAAATGAACTATAATACTACGCATATGAACTCTATAATAAAGAAATTACTCCCGAGTTTCAAGGAGACCACATCCACTTGTTAATTGCTTGACACATAACACATGCTATATAAGGAGCGATATGGATTTAGGGTGTAGGAGCGATAAGGAGCAAAATAAAGATCATCCACCTTCTTCGATGTACCAAATGGTGTGTCCTCTCCATTCATAAAGGGTGAATCACTCATCACAATTATATCAGAATGATCAGAGAAAGACTCAATATCTCGCTCAATCTTCACTTCAACCAATTGATCCGCATTCGAATCTGGAACATTCGCCTTTGTCCTCTCATCCTTCGCACTTTCCAATCTCTTTGCTAATTCACCACACTTGTTCTTCATTTTCTCCAAATTCTTTTCTTCCAGTGGGAGAGGTTGTGGACTCAAGACTTTAGAAAAGCTGCCTAAGAAGGAGATTGAGAACTTGCCTCAGGCAGTTTTTCTAAAGTCATGAGTCCCTAACCTCTCCCATTGGAAGAGAAGGAACTGGAGAAGATGAAGAACAAGTATGGTGAATTAGCAAAAAGATTGGAAAGTGCGAATAGGAGAGGACAAAGGAGAATGTTCCAGATCCGGATGCGGATCTATTGGTAGAAGTGAAGACTGAGCGAGATGTTGAGTCTTGCTCTGATGATTCTGATATAATTGCGATGTGTTATTCACCCTTTATGGATGAGAGGAAACACAGTTTGTGACATCGAAGAACCTCGTAGATCTTGATGGAGGAAATAAAGAAGTTGACAGTAGTAGTAGGTGTCGGTTTAAAAAGGAGCTAATGAAATGGGTAATGTCTTTGGGTTTAGTAGAGTTAGGTTATAGTTTGAAAGAGTTAACTTTGGTTTTCTCTGCGTCATTGGGTATGTGGGTTTAGTAGTCGAATTAGGTTATATTATGGTAGAGTTAAGTATATGATGATAAGGGTTTGGTAGAGTTGGGTTATCGTATGGTAGAGGTAAGCAAGAGTTTGGTAGAGTAGGGTTACCGTATGATAGAGTTAAGCAAGGGTTTGGGAATATTGGTTGTTATCGTTTAGTAAAGTCGGGTTATCGTATGGTAGAGGTAAGCAAGTGTTTGGTACAGTCGGGTTAACTAGACCAAACATTATTTTAACTCTACTAAACACGATGTTAACTCTGGCATATGTAATGATAACTCTACTAAACGTCCATGCAAACAACATGTTAACTCTACTATAGACACTAAACTCTACCATGGACAAAACGTCCATGGTAGAGTGCTACCATTGAGAACAGAACTCTACTATACATTTCAACATGAACGCGACTCTCCGTGGTAGAGTACATTTTAACTCTACTAAACGACTAGACACCAATCATGATGTCATATGTACTATACGTCATGATGACTCTACTAAACGTCCATGCAAACAGCGTGTTAACTCTATTGAAATGTTAATTATACTACACCAATCATTATGTTATGAATAGAACCAATTACAAAAGGTGTCTATACTATCGAAGGACCAAAACTAATGTATTGGTCCTTTCAAAAGTATACCAAAAGTACAAAACAAATTGTACAAACCTACGCCCACTCCAAGAGAAAGTCTTGAGAGGCTGAAACGAGGTCGGTCTTATCACACTGTTGATGAGTGCCTGGATCAGTGTACACAATTGTCTCCTCTTGCGGAAGTTCTTCTTTAAAATGAAGGGTGTATTTAAGGCAAGTGAAGTTAATGTACTGATCCTCAAGAAGTTACATCCAAGGGCTAAACACTCGATGAATTTGAGGTAGTACATGCCACAATTGCTTGACCGGTAATTACGAGGAGTGTCCTTCATCCGCTGTATTTTATACACAGCCGCACTGACATGCTGACGCAACTCTGGTTCTGAATTTTTTTTTATCATCTTTGGAATCATCATCGCGTACGCCCTACAAGAAATGAACAGAGGAATGAAAATGGATCAAAGTTAATGTTAACTCGACTAAACTCCTAGTCGACTATGCTTATCAGAATGTCAACTCTTCTAAACATCATGTTAACTCTATCTATCAAACGTTACGCAGACACATCACATTAACTCTACTAAACACTACCTGTAAACATGATGTCAACTATTCCAATCATCGCGTTAACTCTACTAAACGTTACATGTAAACACTATACTATACCAAACATGAAGTTAACTTAACTATACATCACATTGACTCTACCATATATCTTGTTAACTCTACTATACGTTAAATGCACACAAAATGTTAACTCTACTAAACGTTAACAAAGTTGGCTTTTCTTACTTGATTGACTGCTGAATGGTAAAAAGGGGCGTGGCACTCGGGTCGGGATCGTAAATTCGAACCACTCCTTTCACCAAATCAACCTCTACTGCCACCCAGTGGTTGTTATCAAGATTATGAGGAATGTAAACTGTATCTACATCTCACATCCATTGCTTGTTAGTGGCACAAAATGCAGGCAATTTGCCCTCAAAGAGCTCTTTATACCCATGATGCCAGACGTAATTCTTCTCTTTTCCCACATAATCTCTCATGTATTGGTAACACCACATTCCACAAAACAGTGGATCGAGGAAAGCAATCCGATTACTCCTGAATGAACTGGGATCTTTGCTGGAAAAGATTCATACCGGCTGTCATGTGCTAAAAACAAAAAGTCAATGTATCCAAGAATATTAATGAAAGAACTCTACCAAACAAGGAGTAAACTATTCTATATAGTGAATTAACTCTACCAAAAGAATGTTATATCAAGTTGACCATATTGTGAAGCCACCCATATTTGGTAATAGGCCACTTTTCTCTTGGTGACAGCATGCAGAAATAGAAATTCGCAACAGGACTATGCGCACCGTCTACAGTTATTTCCCTACACAATTTGTAGATAGGCAAGAAAACATGATAGAGGATGGTTAGATAGAGTGTTAATATGACGCAACAAGATATTGCTTACAATTCGTGCTTCACATAGTCACGTAACCGAAGCATATTGATTTTCGAACCGGCCCAAAATGATCATAAATGGCAGGAGAATGAACCACGTTTTTCATAATCCTCTTTATAACCGAACATCCTACGAAAGGGGATACCTGTAACATGGAAAAACTGTTAAACGAAATATACTACGTATATGAACTCTACTAAGAAAAACTGAACTCTACCAATTTGTACATGAACTCTACTAAGATGTAAATGAACTATATCATGGCCATGCATGAACCTTATGAGGGTGCATGAACTTATAACATATACAAACAAATGGTTTTTGATAACTCTACTAACTCTACTAACACCATGTTTAACTCTACTAAACGTTACATATTAACTAGAGCACTCTACTAAACACGATGTCAACTCTGGAAATGATCATGTTTAACTCTACTAAACGTTACATGTTAACTATACCAAACATTATTTTAACTCTTCTAAACACGATGTCAACTCTACTAAACGTTACATGTTAACTAAACCAAACGTTATTTTAACTCTACTAAACACGATGTCAACTCTGGCAAAGATCATGTTTAACTCTACTAAACGTTACATGTTAACTACACCAAACATTACTTTAACTCTACTAAACACGATGTTAACTCTACTAAACGTTACATGTTAACTAAACCAAACATTATTTTAACTCTACTAAACACGATGTCAACTCTGACAAAAATCATGTTTAACTCTACTAAAAGTTACATGTTAACTAGACCAAACATTATTTCTACTATACTATACACGATGTTAACTCTGGCATACGTCATGATAACTCTACTAAACGTCCATGCAAATAGCATGTTAACTTTACTATGGACACTGAACACTAATTGACAAATGAACTCAACTCTACTACAAAGGTCATGAACTCTACTAAGTTACATAGTTCGCAGGGAGTACTACTTGGCGAGCCTTTCTCGGTAACACGTCCTCCATATAGACCATGGTCACAGTATGGTCCTCATCCCCATACTTATCTTTTGAGGGAAAATCATCGATATTTATGATGCCAAGCTGTGACATTCCCTCCTTTGTTTGCGTTGCAGAAGGTGAATAAGGTGAACTTGATTCCTCGTCAACAAGGTTGTATGGTCTTAATTCCAGAAAGTTGCTCTGACCCGCTACATCGGGGTTTCTAACAACACATGATAATGGGCTCAGAGGGTCGGAAGTCTCTTGCATCCCAGTAATCCATTTCTTCTGTTAAACATACTCAGAAAGTCAACAATCCCAAGCAAGATTTTAACCCAAGCATGATGTTTAGTAGAGTCGACTTTGGTCTGCTCTACTAAAGTTAACTCTACTAAACATCATGTTAACTATACCAAACATTTTGTGTACTCTACTACACTTAAAGTCAGGTTTACTAATCATGTTATGGATAAATGTACTCTACCAAACAGAAATTAACCTGGTTCGGGGGAGTGGTGCGTGTTGTGCCCTGTGAAGGCATGAAGTCATTTAGGAGAGAATCTCCAGTTAGACTTATCATAGGTTGCGACTTCTTGGCAGCTAAGCCGTCACTAGGCGTTCTCTCTAAGTCAGAGTGTACCATATTCGGCTTATACATTGCTGGTGTCTACGAATAAGCCGAATATTATTAGTACTGCCAAACTCAACCATGATAGTAGATGTACTCTACTATGATGTACTCTACCACGATGTACTCTACCATGGTAGTAGACTACTTTTTACTCTAACATATGATTTGTTTGGTAGAGTCTATCAAACGATACACATAACTCGACCAAACCATATAACCTCTACTAAAGTTTACATATGGTATAGTTTCAGGTTGTATTGTTTATTGGTATACATGGACAACATAAATCAGAGTAAGTCTCATCCAAATAGAGCCTTACGTACCTAGGTTTGATCCACATCGGTTGGAGCAATGTTGTCATTCAGAACAGGTTCACCAGTCTCACTTGGTGAACATGTCTGACTTACGCCTTCAACGTGGGGCTTCTGGTACTCTAAGGTTTGTATAATCGGCTCCGCCCTTTTCGTCTCCAGAGCAACAAGCTTCTTAATCAAGGTTGAATGATTCGAAGTCCTATCCTCCAGCCTTGCAACACGATCATTGAGCAATGAAATGTGTGACATGTTCTCCTCTAGCAGAAACAGACGTTCCATCATCCCTCTCAGTAGGTGGTTCACGTCTACCCTCCCCTGATCTAGCCCCTTCAGACGCTTTGACACCCCTTTCACTACGTCGGACAACCCTTTGAGAGTTTCAATCAAGGAACTCGACTCAGTTTCTTTGTTTTCATCGTGGTTTTTACCCTCTCCCTCTTTAATAACATATGTTTCTGTTTGAGTCTTAGTCTCACTATTTTGCACGGAAGTTGGAGTCCTCTCTTATCGTTTCTTCTGCTCTACAACCTTTTTCTTCTCTACCACTTTCTTCTTTGGTACGTCATGCTTCTTCAGTACCTCTTTCCTCCTCGGTATGTCCCAGAAGGACTCATCTAGGGTGCTGGAGAGTATGTCTCCAATCATGTTGTCCACTCTCGGATCTTCAACATCTTCTGGCCAAACAGGGTAGATCTCTGAACGAGGCATTGGACGTAGATGTCTTATGCGCACCTGAAAGAGGAGAAGAAATATAGGTCAGCACAAACAACGTTAGAATTTTACCTTTACCAGTATATGATCAACTCTGCGAAAAAAAGTACCAACTTTACCAAAAAAACTCAAAACTATACCATATTGACTACGAACTCGACTAAGAAGATACTTAACGCTACTGAGCAGACATGAACTCTACCATATTGACACTGAACTCTACTACGTTACAAATTTACCTCTACCATGATGACTGTGAACTATACCAAAAAGAATCAAATTTACTAAATTGACTGTGAACTATACCAAAGAGAATCAACTTTACAAAACTGACTGTGAACTAAACTCAACTCTACCATTATGACTGTGAACTAAACTCAACTCTACCATTATGACTGTGAACTCGACTAAGCAGACACTTAACGCTACTGAGCAGACATGAACTCTACCATATTGACAGTGAACTCTACTACGTTACAAATTTACCTCTACCATGATGACTGTGAACTATACCAAAGAGAATCAACTTTACTAAACTGACTGTGAACTCTACCATATTGACTACCAACTCTACTACTTAAGCAATTTACCTTTTCCACCCCACTTTTTTTCATATAAGGCGCGACAATTTAGTCTGGAGTCTCAATGGATTTTTTCTTGATTAGTCTCCACCGTATAATGAGAACATTCACACCGTCTCTTCTCACACCAAACATTTCTCCTAACATGGAGATAAACTCAAATGCCCACATGACAAGCGCGTGCACAAACCCATGGAGAGAGTAGGTCTCGTTTTTATATGAAGCACATTTTATCGATCTGATCAGTGAGCTAAACGTTATTCTTCCCTAAGGATGCCTCTCAAACCGCTCTAGATTTGTAACCAATTTAGCAGAACTAGATGGAATCCTACTACAACGGTGAAGACCGTAAACACCAACATGCAAAACCATTTGCAGCCAACCATCTGCCTCTTCTCGGTAGACCATGATTTGCAGCGCTGAAGAACCTTTTTCAACTCTACCAATGTAGGGTCTTGACCAACTGCTAAACCCATATCCTCCCACAGATCTCCATTGGCAACCTCCTCCACAACAGAAGATTCATCCACCAAACCGCAATTAAGCTACGTGATTTCCTCAAACTCGGGCAGAGAAAATCTTATAGGCTGACAACCAACCAAGACTCATAACTCATTCTCCTTGTCGATATCTAGCTACTCCGCCAATAAATATTGTACATGCCTCCCTGAAAACATGTAGTCCGAGTCAGCTAGCTTCAAAAAAACTCCAAGGCATGAGTTCTGCTCTATGTCTCGGTATACATTTTCACCAATACCCTTGATCATATTGCTAATATGACCAAGATTCAATGATAGTTTATGCTCCGGTTCTTTATAAGTACAAGACTATCTGCAAAAAGCATCTTCGGATAGTCCTTCGCGGAAGCCATACCTGATGAGTAGAAACAAGAAAGAGTCAAACATGATGTTCACTCTACTAAACACGATGTTAACCCTACTACCCACGATGTTAACTCTGGCAAACATCATGTTTAATTCTACTAAATGTTACCCAACTCTACCAAACCCGTGCTTAACTCTACTAAACGTTACCCAACTCTACCAAACCTGTGCTTAACTCTACAATACGATAACTCACTCTACCAAACCCTTGATTAACTCTACCCTACGATAACCCAACTCTACCATACCCTTACCAACCTATACTTAACTATACCATACTAAACCCTTACTCTACTAAATCCACTACCCCAGAAACCCAACGACGCAAAGAAAACCAAAGTATACTCTTTCAAACCATAACCTAACTCTACTAAACCCAAAGAAGAAGAAGAAGATGATGAAGAAGATGATGAAATGGCGAACATAACTAATTCCCCAAACCCTAAACCCATTACGAACACCATAAATCGAGAGAAAAATAACAAAATCGAGACAAATTGAGAGAAGAGGAACAAATCTATGTTACTCGAACCCAGAAAACGATTTTGCGAGAAGATTAAAAAGAGGAGAAGATAGAAAATGAGTGAGACAAAAGAAAAACTTACTCATACCTTCGATAAACAATGTAGCTCTGTTCGAACGATTCGTAATTAAATACAAAACGAAATGGTGAGATGATAACTAAACGAGAGGAAGAAAGAAACGAGAAAGAAGAAGAAATGGAAATCGCGAACCCTCGTGGAGTCGTGGAGAGGAAGAAGAAGAAAGAAGACAATTTTTTTTTGTCTTCTAAAGGGTGCATATGTAATTGCACCCTTCCCTTCTTTGTTTTTCAAACCAAAACTTATTTGAGTCATTTGGGTATAATTTTACCCCATTTGAGTAATTTTTTCTTCTTTTTATGTGAATTAGAAAGCATAGTGAAATTTTAAAAATTATAACTAAAATTTGTAAAAGCTAGAAGTATGAAAATTATATTGAATAAATGATTCTATATAACTATATATATATATATAGTACACTTGCATGTATTTATTGGTGATATTGAAGAGGAGAAAGATATTTTTTTTTGGTCACAAATGTGCTTCTTCTATTAGATTAAAATGATTAAGGTTCCACCAGCAGAAATAGCTAGAGCCAAACAAGGCCTAAACGAAATTAAAATAAAACATAGATAACTAGGTATTTAGATGGAGAAACTCAAACATACTGGGACTCTAAGATAGAAGGTGGAATATAGTTCTCAGATCATCAAAGAATCATGAACTATTCCTTGTTTTGTCGCCATATAGGTCGGTTGAACACGAAAGAGAGCTCGGCAAAACAATCATTTTGAGCTTTGGAAACAGTCATCTACAGCAGAGGAGAAGCTTATCTCCCAAAAGAAGATAAACAATAAAGCTAAATTCTTTAAGAGAATTAGCATAGATCCAAGGCCCATTAACAAGTCCTTAACCTCAAAAGGCCCAGTTAATAAACAAAAAATAAAAGAGCTATACAATATCTTATTAAATAACATACCCAATACCTTAGCCCACCATCTAGCAAGCTCATGAAAGACCCAAAACCACAAACCCTAGATCTAGGGATACTTGCGCCATCACTGTTCAAGGAGCCGCCGATGGCTGTGAGGAGCAAGCTCAACGCTATCCACGACGGAGATTCTAGCGAGGCGAGGCGGAGGTTGGTGACAGTGGAGGTAGACTGTGCCAAAGCAAAGTCAATATTCGGGAAATCGTGAAGAGAAACCGGCTCAACCAGTAGATTGACCGAGAAACAAGTTCTACGGCGACTATTGCAGGATCAGAGGTGCACATCCGATGAAGGAAGCTAGTGGTGTAGATGGTGAAGGTATCCTCGTCTTCAAAAGAAAGAGCTTCAAATGTTATCTCTGGCCAATATATATTCTGACAGAGAGGCACTGCACAAAACAAAGAGAAAGAAGATACAGAAAGAAGAAGAACAAAGAAAAGAGGAGTAAAGAAGAAAGATAGAAGAGAGACAGAGAGAGAAGATGGAAAGAGAAGTACAGAGAAAAGAATTGCAGAGATGAAAGACAAAAGAGAAACAAAGAGAAATGGGAAAAGATAAGAAGAACAACAAAGAAGAGAAGCAGAGTAGAGAAAAGAGACAAAGGAAGAGGACCGGTGCTGGCGGCCAAAAGCATCACCGACGTCGGAGAGATGAAGAGATAGAGATTCCTCGATTCTTGGGCTTGAGAGAGAAAACGCCTAAATAGGAGAAAGATTATATATACTATATAAAAAGCTAAATGTAAAAGGCAATTTGTTGGTATGCAAGTGAGAATAAAAACAAAAGAATTCAAAAACCAATTAAAATTCATCAACTCTCTTTGTCATTTCAACATCAACCCAATTCTTTTTGTCTATCTCGCATTTATACCTTACTCATTTAAACACATGCCCACGTTGATACAATCCTTATATATATATTGTAAATAGTTTTATGCGTATATATATATATAGTACTTATAAGGTGCGAAATTAAAGATGTACGTTACATTGATCCAAACACCAAAGCAGCAAAACCCTAATTCACAAAAACCAATTCCATGCAATATTCTTGTTCCATACATGTCTCTCCATTCTTGTCTTAACTTTAATGTCCGGTTCATTTAAAGATAGTGGTCCAAATTTCATTTTAAGGCAAACACTTCTGAGAAGTTTACATCAACAACATAAAGGCACGCCTGCCCTCACTTCCAAACAAAAACCCTAATCAATTAACTCTTTCTCTTGATAAAATCATTAATTAGACTAATCATCGATCTAAACACACGAAAACGGTGTTGTTGTTGTTCTATTAGGGTTAGTTTTTCAATGGCAAAAACTCATAGAAACAGTGAATACCAATCTCCTTCTCTTTCTCACCATCATTAGAACAGGCGAAACCTTCTTTCCTTAATGGAAACAGCTCAAGTGTCTGTTCTTCATGATCCAATTCAACATTAGAACAGTCTTCTTGATCCTGACTATCAATACAAGCTGTCTCTGTGTTCGTTGCTGTTCTCGTGGTCGTATCTTTAGCAGCACTATCAGTACTGTTGCTAGTGGATATGTTGGAGGAAACAATTGTCGAATTGAGAATTATGTTACGATGATGATGTGAAGAAGGATAAAGACCAGTTGGTGCCAAATGCATCATTTGCAACGTTGAGTAATTTCTCCCCAATATGCTTCGTCTCTCGTCTCCTCCACACCGACCATTACGCTCGATCCGTCTATAAACTGGCTCCTCCTCAAGATCATGAGGTTTCTAATTAAGCAGAAAAAAAGAAATATTAAAGATATTTGAAATTTTAAAAAAGAGTAAATTAGCATTTGGTAAATGTAAAACTTGGTAAGAATAAGTCAAAATCTTAACAAAGCGACAAACTTTATGCTTAGAAAAATCAATCAATCAGACAGACCCAAAAATAAGAATGAGACCGTTAAATAGCAAGGTCAATACAGTCTTTTCAGCAAAAATCAAGCTATAGGATCGATCGTACGTAGCAGCAGCTGTCCCGACAGAAAGGAAAGTCTCTGCAGCTTTTTGGATCAATCCATTAATTTTCTTAATAAATATTCAAAACAATTAATACTAATATAATTATATGCTAAAGAAAATACATATGTTTTGCATTTCCCAATAAACTAACTTTTTGGTATTTTTACCACCGCCTCATCTGCTCTACCATTTGCTCTCTCCTTTTTGTTGTTTTTCTATTGTAACTTACCCAAACTTCCAAAAAAAGAATTCACTTATTCTTAAGAAAATTCTCTTTGTAATCATATGCTAATTATATCAAACCAGAAACCCTTAATTACATTCCCTTTCACACAACCAATATATAGAATACCAATTATAAACACACATAATATCAGAAAAATTAATAATTAAAAACAAACATATGTTTAAAAAACATATATGTACCTCTGGTTGCGTGTCGCATCCGACCGAACATATCCAGTTCTTAGTCTGTTCTACCTTGTAACCTAAAAATTTCAAATAAAATTAACGTCAAAATTTACACTTTTGGAACCCAAAAACAGTACTTTGATATAGTTAATGTCAAATATATTTGGTTAAATATTGGTTATGTGAATTTGGTTTATAGATCGGATCTTGTTGATGTTAGAAAAATAAAACATTATATTGATATAGTGTCTCACCATGTGGTGGGTCTTTCTTGTTGAATCCGTTGTTAGAGACAAGACTAGTTGTTGTTGTGAGGACGGAATCTTCATGACCAGTTTCCATTTGTCGTCGCCGTTTCTGGCGTTCGCGAGCTTTGTGGTTTTGAAACCAATAGAAAACGTTTTTGCCTTCTATCTTCCCGTAGCGACGTAGCTGTGAAGTAATTTGTTGGATATGGTCAGCGGAAGGAGTTCTAGTTCCTTGTCTATAAAGCTCTTCAAGAGCCCTTAACTGATCTGGAGTCGGATTCCACCGTGAGCTCACCATTACCGGTGAATGTTGTGGTTCTGAGTTTAGCATCATCAGCTCCCTCTTGTTCTGCTCTGTCGTCATCGTCATCACTGCTAAGAAAAGCATTAGAAACAAGAGAGAGTGAAAGAGAGATCTAAAGAGAGAAAGAGAGATAGACAGACCCATATTAAAGCGGTTGTCGGAGTTGGTGTTTCCGGCGGCTGAGGTGGGGCAAGAAGATAGGCGTGGCATGAGAGGACGAAGCTTTCTTCCGCCGTTGAAGGAATCTGGACCTCCTTCGTTGTAACCCATTGTCCACATTTTGATTTATATATGTATAAATGAAGGGAGAGAGTCAAGGGTTATGGAAATAATAGCTAGGGTTTTGTAAATTATATTGAAATAGAGAAGATGTGAATGATATATGGACCAAGGAGTTATAGAAAGTGGTATTGGCTATGCGCATGCAAATGTGGTCTTGTAATTATAACCACATATCACATATGTATGTGTACATATATAAAGAGAGAGACAAAGATAGAGATCCTTAAAAGATTGTATTTTCAAATTAACAATCGACATGTGATATACAGTATTATATATTTATTTGTCTTTTGTTTTAGATTTAATTTGTCATGGCTTTGTTTATTTGCTTAATGTAACATGCAAGTTATATATTAGCCTAAGATATAAATAATACTTGCATGAAACATGTTTTCATGTTGTAATGTGTACGGTACAGTGTACCACTAAAAACTAAAATGTACGTGGTTAATCTTCGATTATGAAAGTACCTAACTACTATATATCAGCCACCATACATAAAACTAACATACAAAATCGGTTCCAATCAAGATAACTTTCATCCCTACCATATATATAAAAGAAGTTTATATAGCCACAATCAAACCATGAAAATATCTATGACTAGATAACAACTATAAATTTTCATTGAACAATAACGAGTTTTTTATTTATAAAAAAGCAACGATTGACCACCACTTTTTAGCCAAGGCTGTATAGATATGGTCTAGCCACGAGAAAAAATTAGAAGCTATACGATCGTTGCTAAAAAAAATGGTGGCCAATCGTGCTTTTTTATATTATAGATTGAATCTTGTTGATCCAATTGTTTAAAAAACGCATTATATGATAATCATGTTTGATAAACATTATAAAGTATATTATTAATTTCAGTTCTGCCAAAATGAAGTGTAAGGTTAAGTCATACTACAAATTAATCACCATAGACAAATTATCAAAGATTAGGATAATTGAACCAAATGTAGAAGGTAGGGGCGTGGAATTCAGGGGGATATGGATGAATGAATGAATGATATGGGGGAGATGTGAAGTGAAGGTACCTAAAAACGACGTCACATTCTTTCATCTCTTTTCTTTTTTTCATATATATATGTTTTTGTGCATTATTATAATACTATATGTGTAGTGGCTTTCACTATTAGACTTATTCTAAACTGCCCCGTTTATTTATATATGTATAGGTTTTGTCTCCTTTACTCTCTCTTTCTCAATTCCTCATTTGTCTCTCTCATTCTTTCTCCTCTTTTTGGGATCTTAAATCCCTTTTTTCTCTTTTTCCAACCCCTCTACCCTTCTAGCTTTGGCTTATAAATGAATGTTTTATGCATGACATTGATCATAAAACTTGTAAAACATATATATATTCCAGCTTTCTTCTACTACTATACTAGCTTTTTCCCGAGCAAGCTACTCATCATAAGTCAATTTGCACGCACATGTATATATGAATCATTATATTTCCTTTTTTAAAAATTTCAGTGATATTGTATAACCAAAATGTGAGCTCAATTTCTAACTTTATAATTTCATATGCTATGGTCTTTTTGAACTCTTAATATTACTCCCATCTATATTTTCTCTTTCTTCTTTATACAAAAATGATCACCCATTTTTTAGAGTTTTAAATTCTATTTATGTTTTTTTTCACAATCCGTTATATTTTTGTTAAGATTTGTTATTTATCCCTTTCATTTCATAAGTTAAATATTAGGTAAAGTCACTAGCTAGTCTAAATGAAATATTTTGTATTAACCTTAGGAAATAAAAAAATATTCCAAGAAAATTAAGTGAAAACTTGAAAAGGAGTTTGTGGCAAGTGGTAGGGAGCAGACCTATGACTTTAAAAAGTTCGTAAGTTCGATTCTCCTGCTATGCAAAATTAAAACACATTTTCCTAATCAACCCTACACAGATATGGGATCATGTTTTCGGTCCATTTGAATACCCAAAGAGAGGGTCTATCCGTGGACTGCACTTCCCCAGGAGAATAATCAAGACCCTTTCCATAAGATTTGGAAACTCCTGAGTTATAAAAAAAAAAGAAGTGAAAACTTAAATCAAACATAAAGTTTTAAATATCAAATTGAACGATTAAAAATAAACATAAAAATCCTAAAATTTCAGTTTTTATTTTGTACTTACTCCAAAAATTAATCATGCCCAAGCTTTAATCTCAACGTGGGAAAACGCATGCCTTGACTTTGTGGCCAAGATTAATTCAGAAAACTTCTATTGATTTTGCAGTTCAATCATAAGCTATGCTATTCTATGATTTTTTCGGTCTTTGTTTGTTGAAGTTATCTGTTTATTATTTAGTTACTTGAAGTTATATGTTATTCATTTAATTACTATTACACGTAGCAATTATTAAAAGTAAAAGTCTAAAAAAAGAATTTAGATTTAAAAATATTATTGAAATTTCGTACCATAGTTAAAATTATATTGACATGTATAAATAAAATATATAATCTTTAAAAAGCTCCCAATCTCAGTTTCAAAAAAAAAAAAAAAAAAGGTCGTAGTGGACCAGGACCGATACGCTTAATATAATGGGCCGGATTTAAATAAGCCATAGTTTTGGGCCCAAAAGATCGGATGAAGCCCATTTGATTGATACGAATGAACATCAGCAAGTCTGTTGTATAAAAATCCTGACTATAGAGAAGCAGAGATTGGTAGAAGAGTTATGTTTTTCGTTACTCGCCTGCGATTTCGAGCTAAAATCCATGGCTTCTTCTTCTTCTCTGCACCCCACCACTCTTTCTCAACTGCGTCCGTATTCCAGTTACAGAAATCAGACGATGTTAAAGTTCGTTGCGAAGGAGAAGATAATGCAATCGAAGCAGAAGATCGTCGACGCAGTGTAACCGACAGAGCTTACTGGAGAAGACGAATACACAGTGTCTACGCAGTGCGTAGGAATCCAGAAGAAGCTCTTCGTATTCTTGATGGCCTCTGTCTCCGTGGATATCATCCTGATTCGCTTAACCTGAACAGTGTGGTTCACGCCCTCTATGACGCCGGACGGTTTGACGAAGCTCATCGTCGGTTGCTCTTCTCATTGCTTCAGGTTTTATCCCAGATGAGAGAACCTGCAACGTTATTATCGCGAGATTGCTTGATTCGAGGTCTCCAGTCAGTACATTGGGAGTTATACAACGTTTGATCCGTTACAAGACGGAGTTTGTGTCATCGCTGACGAATTACAATCGTTTAATTAATCAGTGTGTTTGAGCCATAGGGTAATCGATGCGCATAAGCTTCTATTTGATATGAGGAACCGAAGACATCTTCCAAATGTAGTGACTTACACCACCTCTAATCGGTGGTTATTGCGAGATTCGAGTTTGTGTATGCAGCATTTCTAAAAGGGCTTTGTAGGTCGGGTTATCTGAGTGATGCTTGCATTTCCTATACGATCTGGCAGATTCTGGAGCAATTCCTAATGTTGTGTGCTATAACACTGTGATTGATGAGTGTAGCAGAAGTGGGTT
Source organism: Lepidium didymum (assembly GCA_963920545.1). Classification (NCBI taxonomy): domain Eukaryota; kingdom Viridiplantae; phylum Streptophyta; class Magnoliopsida; order Brassicales; family Brassicaceae; genus Lepidium; species Lepidium didymum. Next base: position 6,828,617 of record OY986979.1, on the reverse strand, counting down.
GAGGAGAGAAGCGTACCAGATTGTGCAAGAGATGCGGAAGAACGGTCAGGCTCCTGATGCTGTGACATGGCGAATACTTACAAACTACATGATCAGATGCCTCTAGCTATGGAAGGAGAGAATTAATTTCAAACTCTGCAACCGCAGTATAGAGCTTTTCAAAAGCAATAGACTTAATGTTTTGGAGCTCAACCATCTTTGCCTTTTGATATCATGATTACTGAAGCTGATTGGCGTGAGACTAAAGATAGGTCGCCTTGTTTCTTTCTGTGTGAGTTCTTTGCCAGCAAATTCGGAAGTTCTGAGGGCTCAGATAGGTAATTGAAAAGAAGACTGAAGAGCGAGGACATAAATATAAATAATTCTACAGAAGAATGAATGGAGACAGAGCAAATGGTCCTTTAGAGACATCCATCGAGACAGCTAATTTAAAATGTACAAGAGAAGCATACAGAGTAAATAATCTATTATCTATGATAGGGAAAACAGATGATTTCAGATGGAAATCATGGTTTAACTAGTTCCAGCACTTTGCTGATGAGCCTGTGACTCCCAGAAGAGTCTGACAGTGGAATAGATAAGAGACGGCTCAGCCATGGCGCCATTACCGTAGTCTCCACAGGCCAATCTCTTCTTAGTTGGAGGAATAAGTGTAATTCCCAGTTCATCAAGCGACAAAAGATGTCTTTCTGTGAAAGGATTGTTCCACATCAAAGTGTTCATGGATGGTGCAACAAACAGTGGTTTGCTGTAGTCCCAAGCTCGTATAATGCAAGTCAGAAGATTATCACAGAGTCCACCAGCAATCTATATAAGATAATTAGATGTTTCAGAATTCACACAAATTGAAGCCAAGTATTGGGGTTTTCCAGATGTATTGTATTTACCTTGCCTAATGTGTTAGCAGACAAAGGAGCGATGACCAAAACATCAGCCCAACGTCTAAGCTCGATGTGAAGAACAGGATCGCCGATCTTGTTCCAACTTGACCATTCATCATCATCAGTGTACAGAGTCACTTCCCCTGGGAGCGAGAGTTTGTCAACGAAATGCAGAGAAGATTTGGAAACGACGGCTCTCACTTCTGCCCATTCGGTGAAACAATGGCAGAGATTGCCGAATTTGATAGCAGCGACACTTCCACTTGCAGCCAGTAGTACACGTGGCTTTCTCGGTGTGTCAGTCACTTCCATGTCTTGTCGGACTCTTTTGCCATTCTCCATGGCTCTTTTACCCTTCAGAGATCCAAGCAATTAAGCGAATTGGTTCGGCGACGAACCCTAAACCCAAAATTGATCTGCTCGAAGAATATCAAATTGGCTATTAGAGGGAAGAGAGAGATAAAGCACAATTATATTTAGTTAGTTATTTACTCATTGGTCAAATAGGCCGTCGACTCTTCTTTTGGGCCTCAGTCTGCTATCCAACATTTTATTTTTTCATTTGCCAAATATTTCAATAACTTACCACTTATTTTTAATCTTATCATATAAAGGGCCTAAATGGTAAATGGTGGAATTGTTGTGGAATTATGTTGAATTTTTGTTTTGGTTATCAGTTAACTTAGTGGAATTAAAGAAAAGAAGATTGGTGGAATGTGAGTAATTGATTTTACCAATTAAAAGAATAATAAAAATAATTGTCATTTTAACGTGAAAAACTATTTTCTCTTTGTTATTGTTTTTCTTTTTGTTATAAATAATAACTTCTAGATATATTAGAATATTTTGAATATTTATTGGGTTCTCAGTTCAGTTTAGTTACAAATCTAAACTTTTTTGGGTATTTAATCGATTTCATTTCAGTTTGGTTCTTTCTAACTCGAATTAGGTTTATATTTAGGAAAATATATCCACGGCTAATTTGATTGGTTAAATTATCTAAATTATAGTGTGTCCAAATCAAAGAAATTCAATAGTCTTTTAACTTATATGAAAACTATTATGATAATTTAATTTATATAAAATATTATTAGTTATTTTTAAAAATTTTAAGCATCAATTATTTTTAGTAGAAATCGTCTTTGATCAAATTGTTGAGTGTTGTTTTTAGATTACTGGTAATCAAATTGTTAGGGGTGTACGGAGTTTGAAGATTGATTACATATTATATGTCTAACTGGTATCTGTCGAATGATGAGGAATTATCGAATTATTTTATACGAATAAAACTAATAATATTTAATTTTCTTAATCAATAATTTTTTTTGCACCTATTTAGTTATATATTTGAAAATAGGAATAAAAATATAACTAGGGAGCTTGAAGTTGGTGGTTTTGTTTTTTTATGTATTTGAGTATATTCTTTTCTAGATGATAGAAAATTTTAAATATTTAAATTTAATAATCAAAATTAAAAATATTTGGATCCAAACCATATGCTAATTTTAACTTAATTTTTTTGAATATTAAACCCTTCCAATATTTGTTGTGAATGTAAATAGTAAGTTTATCCATGAAAATAAATCCTAAAACATGAATTAAAATCAAGCCGAATTAGAGGAATCGAACACAAACAAAATCTGATAAAATATTCAAATGAGTTATAAATATATGTATCTGAAAAACTAAAATCAAACGTGAACTGAAACCAAATCAAGAACCGAATGAGTACATATTGTGTATTAGCCTCACCTGCGTCATTATTGTCCACAAAATACTGATCATTATGGTGATAGTCCATAGCTTGATTCATCATAATTGTAGGTTGTAAAGAGAGATCAGTGGTTTGTTGAAGAAACTAGTTTTGCTCTTCCTCCTTTAACAACTTCTTAAATCGATTGTCTGGACCTGCAAAAATTTGCTTCTTCTAACACATGATTAATATCACTAAAACCTATATAATGGCTACAATCGATTTCGTTTTCCTCCACAGTAGGCTATGATGTTAAAAGATGGTTCTGGTGATCTTGATCTGTTGATTCTTTAATCGAAATATCGTTAGCAGCAACATGAATATTGTGATTGACAACCTTTCTCTTTCACCTAGGGCGACGCCATCGTCTCCATTATTGTCGCCGTCAACTCCATGGAGAGCTCTTCGCCTCTATTGGAGCTCGTTCCTTCTTCTCCGAGTCTCTCCGCATCGGGCAAGGCCAAAGCTTGGATTGCTGCTGCCCATAAGTCCATTTCTACAGTTGGTGCTTATGATCTGACTCTCAATTTTGCAAATGGAGTTATCTCGGCTCCACTTCCTGGTGACATTTATGAGGATTCAACTCTTCTTTGGCATAACCTGGTCGTAGGTCATTTCATTGGTAATTCCCCTCACATTGGAACAGTTCACGCAACGGTTAATAGAATTTGGCAAAATTCAAAAAAAAGATTTGAAAATTGATGCCAATTTCATTAGTGCTAAGGCTATGTTGTTTCGAATTAGTGATGAGCCCACTCGTTCAAGAGTTCTTCGTAGGAAATTTTGGCATGTGGGTGATGCTCCTATGATGGTTCAAGCTTGGTCCCCTGAATCATGTGTTCTGAAAGTCCCGAAATCAAATCGATCCCTATGTGGGTGGATTTTAAAGATGTTCCTAGTCATCTTTTCACATACAAAGGATTGAGCTACTTGGTCAGTCATGTTGGTGAGCCAATAAAGCTCCACCCAAAAACGGAGAAATGCATTCACTTTGTTGCTCGAACGTTGGTTAATGCGAATCTTGAATGTGAGTTTCCAAGTAAAATTGCGGTCCCTGCAGGTTTGTATCCCGAGTCGGTCATTCATGTGCTATTACCATGGTTACCTCTTCGTTGCACAAGTTATAGTAAGTGGATTCATGGAATTGCCGAATGCCAGTCCCAGAAAAAACTAAAAGAGGTTAGTATTTTGAAGAAGAACTCTACTCCACCAGTTACCAAACCTGCAACTAAGGTTACTTCTCGTAGTTCAGGCCCTGAGAAACAAGATTAAAAGCAAGTTTCTCGAGTAACTGCATTGCTTTAGCATCACCTGAAACTTTGGTCCTTGCTTAGCGTATATCTAAGTCTACAACTGCTGATCAGGAAACATCAAAGGAACTACTCCTCCAGGATGATGGGGATAGTGTAGTTGCTGAAAAGTCACAACAAGACTCTCAGATTAAACAAAATGAATGGACAACAATTAAGAGGTCAGATAAGAGTATCTCGCCTTCTTCTTCAAATGTTGTTGAGACTTCTACACATCAGATGAGTCCTCCACGATATAAGGTACTAGCAGAGCTTCGTGAAGATGGTGAAATTGTCGAAGAAGCTACTAGTGAATAGCCTGCACAACCAAAGCAAAGATATGGTAAGAGGAAACCACCCATCGTCCGCACCAATGACCTGTACCTGGCTACTTGTCAGAACACTGTAAAAAAAGCTTCCTCTCAGAAGCAATGATCTCATAATTTGCATGGAACCTGTGTGGGTTCAACTCATCACGCAAACATGCCACTGTGCGACATGGGATTAAGGAAACCAAGACTTTATTTGGGATTCTTATCGAGACACGAGTTAAAGAAAACAGTATGGACATAATGAAGACAGTATTTCCGGGATGGAAAGTTGTCACTAACTGTGAACACCACCATCTAGGCCGATTGTGGGTATGTATATTGGAGGATGTGAATGCAACGATTCTGGATAAAATTGCCCAGCAAATAACACTTGGACTTAGGTTAAGGAATGTGTCCACTATGTTTATCTGTACAGCCATATATGCGTTAAATTTTTAGGCTGATAGACGAGTATTATGGCAGGAAATTATAAATTTGAAGGCTACTTATTCCCATCTTTCTTTGACATGGGCTCTTTTAGGTGATTTTAATGAGATTTTGTCATTATCTGAATATTCTCGTGCTATGGATTATAGTGTTAACTCCTCTGGTATGGTCAGCTTTCAGAATTTGGTTTCTACTTGTGATCTTGTTGATTTGGCCACTATAAGTCCCTTGTTTACGTGGTTAAACAAACAAGGCAACAACCTGGTCAATAAGAAGTTAGACAGAGTTTTGGTGAATGAAGAGTGGATGAATTCCTTTCCCAAATCCTACGCTTTGATCGAATCAGAAGGAATTTCTGATCACTGTCGGGGTCTAATTCACCTTTCTTCACATATTCACACTAAACGGAAACCATACCAATTTTTTAACTATCTGACGGGACATTACCAATTTCTCCCTGTAGTTCGACAAGTTTGGGATCAAACACAAGCACTACATCACTCCCATTCAACTCTTCAGTTATTTCATAGGAAATTGAAGCTATTGAAACCGGTTTTGCGTGCTCTAAATAGAGACAACTATGGTAGCATAACAAGCCGCACTAAAGTAGCTTATGAGGAGTTATGTAAACTTCAAGAAGAAGCCTTTCAGTCCCCGGATACTCATTTTCAGTTAGCTACTGAGGCAAATTCGAAGTGGAATCATTTGGCCTATATTAAGGAGCTATTTTAGAAACAAAAATCTAGAATCAAGTGGCTAGAGGAGGGTGACCAAAACACCAATTATTTCCATCGAGTTACTCAGACTAGAGCTTCCAAAAATTTGATCAAGCAACTATGTTCTCGTGATGATTCGCTTCTCATTAGTCAGGAGGATATCAAGAAAGAAGTAGTAGCCTATTTTAAGGACTTCTTGCAATCTGATCAACATTTTTGTGCTAGTCCCACTAAGAAGCGTCTCGAAAAACTAGTAGATTATATATGTCCCGCTGGCAGTAAGGCATCACTAGTTGCTCAAATATCTCTTGAGAATATTCAAAATGTGGTTTTCTCAATGCCTTCAAATAAATCCCCACGTCCGGATGGGTATAGTGTGGAGTTTTTTTAAGGCAGCTTGGTCGGTGATTGGTGTAGATTTTGTAGTAGCAGTCCAATCATTTTTCATGTTCTCCTTCCTTCCCTCGGGTGTCAATGCTACAGCCATAGCTCTGGTCCCTAAACACCATGCGGCTACAACCATGCGAGAGTTTAGGCCTATTGGTTGTTGTAACCTCATTTACAAGGTAATCTCTAAGCTTCTAGCTAACAAGTTAAAAACAATTCTACCAGATGCCATTGCACCAAACCAAAATGCATTTGTGAAGAAAATATTACTTCTTCAGAATGTATTGTTGGCTACGGAGCTTGTTAAAGACTATCACATGGAGACTATTCCTTCTAGGTGTGCTATTAAATTTGATATAGCTAAAGCATTCAATACAGTGAACTAGGATTTTATTGTGGCAGTACTTCGAGCAATGAAGCTACCAGACATGTTCATACAATGGATATATGTTTGTATTTCCACAGCAGATTTTTCAGTATCAGTTAATGGGGAATTAGAGGGGTTCTTCCATAGCACAAAGGGCATTCGACATAACCAATTTCTCTCTGTAGTTTGACAAATTTGGGATCAAACGCAAGCAGTATATCACTTATGTTCAGCTCTTCAGCTATTTCACAGGAAATTGAAGCTATTGAAACCTGTTTTACGTGCAATAAATAGAGATAACTATGGTAGCATAACGAGCCACAGTAAAATAGGTTATGAGGAGTTATGTAGACTTCAAGAAGAAGCCTTGCAGTCCCCTGATACTCATTTTCTTAGCTGTTGAGACAAATTCGAAGTGGAATCATTTGGCCTATATTGAGGAGCAGTTTTATAAAAAAAATCTAGAATCAAGTGGCTAGAGGAGGATGACCAAAACCCCACTTATGTCCATCGAGTTAATCAGAATAGAGCTTCCAGAAATTCGATCAAGCAACTACGTTCTCGTGATGGTTCGCTTCTCACTAGTCAAGAGGATATCAAGAAAGAAGCACTAACCTATTTTAAGGACTTTTTGCAATCTGATCAACATCTTTGTGCTAGTCCTCCTAAGCAGCGTCTCGAAAAACTAGTAGATTATATATGTCCCGCTAGCAGTAAGGCATCACTAGTTGCTCCAATATCTCTTGAGTGTTAAATGTAAAATGATAAACTCAACCATGAAGTGTGTTGCAAGCAAAGGAGGTTGGGTATATAGCAAGACACGTATTGGCTTAAGTAGCAAGCAATTGACACCTGGAGAATAAGTAACCAAGAAGCCTGCATGTCTGTACAAGTTGACATTGGACCAAATGGTGTCACATGTGGTTGGAACTGAAGTATTTAGTTGACAAGGCTTCTTTGACTTCCTATATAACCGTTGGAGACCTCAGAGAACCGTTGGAGACCGAGCAGCTCACATGCTTCCTATCTAGTTGAAAAAGCACATTTCTTTCCTCTGATAGATTTTATTATCTTCTAGCATTTGGTTGTATATGTCTTAGGTTAGAGTTTGTATTTCCCTATAAATACCTTGTAAAGCCTCAATTATAATCTAAGAGACATAAGTTCTTCTTCTTCCTCCATACACTCAGCCGTCATTCTCAAACTCTCTCATCTCTCAAGCTTTCTCATTTCTCCTTTATTCTTCTCGGATTCTAACCATTCTTCATCATTCTTCACTTAATCTTACATGGTAACTCTTGAGACTTCTTTTACTTCCGCTCTAACTCTTCTCATTCTCTTTAATCTCATTTCTCTCAGATTGTTGTTTTATTGGATTTTCAAATGGAAAATTCCAAGAACTTTGGTATTCATGTCACACTCAAAGGTGTGAACTATTTGCTGTGGTTGAGGGCTGTAAAATCAGTCTAGATCGGTCGAGGACTTTGGAGCCATGTTGAGAAAGGAGCTCTAATTAGGTCGATCCATTCGGTGAGTAAAGCCAAGGAAGGTGACAGAAGCAAGGCAGGCGAAGCTATGGCTATGGACAAAGAGAAATGGTATCAAGATGACCAAGTATCTCTGGTTCTTATGCAAAGCTCCCTTGAACCGGTCATTTATGAGGCGTTTTCGTATTATGAAAACGCCAAACACCTTTGGGATACGCTCAACAAGGTGTATGGAAACCTATCTAATCTTAGTCGTGTCTATGAGGTCAAAAAGGCCATAAATGACCTTAACCAAGAAGACATGGAGTTCACTCAATGGTTTGGAAAGTGTAGATTTCTTTGGGCCGAGCTTGATATGCTGAGGCCGCCAGCGGTGTATCCAAAGATTTTTGGTGAAAGACTTGAACAAGACAAGGTATTTGGGCTGATGATGAATCTGAATCCAGCCTACAATGATCTTATACGCCACCTACTAAGGTCAGACAAGCTTCTAACCTTGGAAGAAGTGTGCGGTTTTATCCAAAGGGAACATGGAAACCGAAACCTTCTTGGTGGAAAAGGGGAGCTTCTTATGGTAAATAAGGTGGCTTACCGCAATGAGGAAAAGAAGGTGTGGATATGTGACCATTGCAAGAAGAAAGGGCACTCTAAGGATCGTTGTTGGGTTCTTTATCCTCACCTCAAGTTAAACCGTTGGGAGCAAAACAAAGGCAAAGCCAATGATGCAAGCGGTAAGGGGAAGCTCAAATGACCGAGGGGACCTCTACTCAACAAGCGATGGTTAGAGCTAAGGCTATGGATGTGACTCATGAGGAATATGTGAAGAAATCAGACCTAGCTGAGCTAATCAAGTCCATCAATGCACTCAAAGATTTCGGTAACTCCTTCTATATTTCAAAAATTTCTAAGCCCTTGATTGTTGATTCAGGAGCATCTCATCACATGATTAGCAATAAGAACCTCCTTGAAAATGTGAAACCGGCCTAAGGTAATGTTGAAATTGCAAATGAATCTAAGGTTCCTATTAAAGAAATAGGAAATTTGCGGTTGTTTGATAAGCCTTCTAGTGCATTTTATATGCCAAACTTTACATCAAATTTGTTGAGTGTTCACAAAACCGTGTGTGATTTAAATTGTAAGGTCATATTTGATCCTAACAAAGTGTGTTTTCAGGATATTAAGACTAACCAAATCCTTGAAGAAGGAGACGCCAAGAATGGATTGTATCTTCTAGAAGATTTTAAAACCAACCCAAATTTATCATGTTTTTCTAATACTAGTAGTGTTGTTGAGGATGTTTTATGGCATGCACGACTCGGTCATCCTCATAGTCGTGCCTTAAGTTTACTTTTACCTAATATTTCATTTAAAAATGATGATTGTGAAGTTTATATACTTGGCAAACACTGCAAGTTGGTGTTTCCCAAGTCTTCAACCGTTTATGAACATTGCTTTGAATTAATTCATTCGGATGTGTGGTCTTCACCATGTGAGTCTAAAGATCACCATAAGTATTTTGTCACTTTTATTGATGAAAAGTCCAAATATACTTGGTTAACTTTATTGCCATCAAAAGATAGGGTGTTAGAAGCCTTCACAAATTTTCGGACCTATGTGACTAACCATTATAATGCCAAGATTAAAATTTTGAGAACAGATAATGGAGGAAATTCGTGACTTACCACACTCACGGATTATGCACCAAACAAGTTTTCCTTACACCCCTCAACAAAATGGTGTGGCCGAAAGGAAAAATAGATACCTTATGGAGGTTGCAAGGGCCATGATGTTCCATACCAATGTCCCAAAATGTTTCTCAAGTGATGCGGTTGTAACCGCATGGTATGTGATCAATCGGATACCAACTAAAGTGCATAAAGATGTGTATCCCTTTGAGGTATTTAAACCAACCCTCCTATTTACCACTTACGCGTTTTTGGTTGTGTTGGCTCTGTTTTGGTACCAGGAGATCAACGTAACAAACTTGAAGCAAAGAGTGTCAAATGAGTATTTATCGGTTACTCTACTACACAAAAAGGGTACAAGTGTTACATTCCCGAGACTATGAAGGTGCTTGTGTCTAGAGATGTGAAATTCATGGAAACAAAAGGGTACTATGATGTCAAGAACTGGGAGAAAATTCATGATTTACCACACTCACGGACGGATAAGGCTGCAACATTACGAACCGTTCTTGAACGAATCAGTGTATGTGATCCAAGCTCGTCCACTACTATACCAGTCCATGAGTCTCCCAGACCATATGTGCATACTGACAACCCCAGTGTACTTGATCACACGCCTATATCAAATGCCTTGGAAAATGATGACACAATAGCCGTTGGTACGACAAATGAGGAAACATCGGGTGATCACATAAACGATGAGGAAGCACATGACATGAACATTACTCAAGCTGAGGTTGAAGCTAGCCTTGAAGAGGTTGAACCTAGCCATGATGCTCCACCTTTGAGGCGTATCCAAAGAATCCGGAAAGATCCATCTAATTGGATTAACACTCGAGTATATTACAATAACAACGTAGTGGCTCATCCGACTCGAGTGGTGTGTAATCTTGCCACAGTTGCAGCTGAACACCAAGCTTTCACAGCTCCACTTGACCAACATTTTGTACCAAAGACGTATGAGGAAGCTAAAGAACATAAGGTGTGGTCTGATCTCATTAATGATGAACATGGTGCAATGGAACGCAATCACACATGAGATGAAGCCACTTTACCAGTTGGTAAAAAGGTTGTGACATCTCGGTGGCTCTTTACAATCAAATTGAAGATGGCCAAATTGAGAGGCACAAAGTTCGACTTGTAGCAAGGGGTTTCACACAAACCTATGGAGAAGACTACCATGACACATTTGCTCGGTTGCCAAACTCTACATGGTACGTGTTATATTATCGTTAGCCACTAACCTTGATTAGAATTTGTGGCAGATGGATATCAAAAATGCATTTCTCCAAGGCGAACTTGAAGATGAAGTGTATATGCATTCGCCTCCAGGTTTGGAACATATTGTAGCACCCGGGAATGTCTTAAGACTACGCAAGACCATCTATAGACTCAAACAATCTCCAAGAGTGTGGTATCACAAGTTAAGCCACATATTGCGAGATTGTGGGTTTAGGAAGTCCGAGGCTGACCATACGCTCTTCACACTTCAAGGTAAGAATGGGATGGTTGTGATTCTCGTTTATGTTTATGATATCATCATCACCGGGAGTGACAAAGATGGCGTTCAAGGTATTAAACACCATCTTAAATGTGTTTTTGATATTAAGGATTTGGGTGAAATGAAGTATGTCCTTGGGATTGAAGTGTTTCGTTCTAATGAAGGCCTCTTTTTGTCTCAATGGAAATATGCACTTGACCTTTTTGAATGAGTGCGATGTAGGTTCTAGGGTAGCCAAGACACCCCTTAAGGATACCTACAAAGCAACGTGCAAGGGGGAGAAAGACGATGATGACTTGTTTGACGATGTGCACCAATACCGGAAGATGGTGGGCAAACTAATCTACCTCATAATCACGAGACTAGACCTGTGTTATGTCGTCAACCAAGTGAGCTAACATATGCAAGCTCCGAAGATGTGTCACTGGAGGATGGTGGATCGGATTCTTAGATATATATAAGGAACTCTGGAACAAGGCATATGGATGAGAAGGAATGAGAACACAACTCTTGTGGGGTATTGTGATGCAGATTGGGCTGGAGATAGATAAGACCGTAAATCAACTACCGGCTATTGCACGTTCCTTGGAAGCAATCTTGTGACTTGGAAGAACAAGAAGCAAAAGGTGGTGTCTTGTTCAAGTGCAGAAGCTGAGTATAGAGCTATGAGGAAGCTCACAGATGAGCTTATATGGCTGAAGACGTTGCTTAAGGATTTGGGAGTTGAGACACAAGAGCCAATCACAATGCATTGTGATAATCAAGCCGCCATACACATTGCCTCAAACTTGGTCTTTCATGAGAGAACAAAACACATCGAAGTTGACTATCACAAGGTCCGAGAGAAGGTGGAGCAATGAGTGATTTTACCATGCTACACAAAGAGTTCGGATCAACTTGCAGACATCTTTACTAAGGCCGCAAGCTCTAAGGTGTGTGAGTTCATTTACTCAAAGCCGTGACCATGATCCACACTCTTTTTCCCTTAGTCGGTTTTGTCTCAATTGGGTTTTCCACTAAGGTTTTTAACGAGGTGGAGAGTTACAACTTTCAAGCTTGACCTTAATGATTAACATTGCGGATTCAAGTTTGAGGGGGAGTGTTAAATGTTAAATGATAAACTCAACCGTGAAGTGTGTTGCAAGCAAAGAAGGTTGTGTATATAGCAAGGCACGTATTGGCTTAAGTAGCAAGCAATTGAAACCTGGAGAATAAGTAGCCAAGAAGCATGCAGGTTCGTACAAGTTGAGATTGGAAAAAATGGGGTCACATGTGGTTGGAACCGAAGTATCTAGTTGACAAGGCTTCTTTGACTTCCTATATAACCGTTGAAGACCTCAGAGAACCGTTGGAGACCGAGCAGCTCACATGCTTCCTATCTAGTTGAAAAAGCACATTTCTTTCCTCTGATAGATTTTATTGTCTTCTAGCATTTGGTTGTATATGTCTTAGGTTAGAGTTTGTATTCCCTATAAATACCTTGTAAAGCCTTAATTATAATCTAAGACACAGAAGTTTCTTCTTCTTCCTCCATACACTCAGCCGCCATTCTCAAACTCTCTCATCTCTCAAGCTTTCCCATTTCTCCTTTATTCTTCTCGGATTCTAACCATTCTTCATCATTCTTCACTCAATCTAATACTGAGGATATTCGAAAGGTGGTTTTCTCAATGCCTTTAAATAAATCACAAGGTCCGGATGGGTACATCGTGGAGTTTTTTAAGGCAGCTTGGTCGGTGATTGGTGCAGATTTTGTAGTAGCGGTCCAATCATTTTTCATGTTCTCCTTCTTTCCCTCGGGTGTCAATGTTATAGCCCTAGCTCTGGTCCCTAAACACCATGCGGCTACAACCATGCGAGAGTTCAGGCTTATTGTTTGTTGTAACCTCATTTACAAGGTAATCTCTAAGCTTCTAGCTAACATGTTAAAAACAATTCTACCAGATGCCATTGCACCAAACCAAAATGCATTTGTGAAGAAAATATTACTTCTTCAGAATGTATTGTTGGCTACGGAGCTTGTTAAAGACTATCACATGGAGACTATTCCTTCCAGATGTGCTATTAAATTTGATATAGCTAGGGCATTCGATACAGTGAACTGGGATTTTATTGTGGCAGTACTTCGAGCAATGAAGCTACCAGACATGTTCATAAAATGGATATATGTTTGTATTTCCACGGCAGGTTTTCTGTATCAGTTAATGGGGAATTAAAGGGGTTCTTCCATAGCACAAGGGGCATTCGTCAAGGCTATTCCTTATCTCTGTACATGTATGTCATCATCAACAATGTGCTCTCCAATATTTTAAATGAGGCTGCAGTTCACTCTCGATTTGGTTTCCACCCACACTGTAAGGATGTGAAGCTTACTCATTTAAGCTTTGCTGATGATATCATGGTATTTACTCATGGAATACCAAGCTCATTGACAAGAGTTATTGCAGTGCTAACTAAATTTGGAGGCATATCGGGACTGCACATAAACACATCAAAATCTTCTCTGTATTCGGCTGGTCGGGACAATGGTTCTTTAATAGAGTTAGCTGCAAGGTTAGGCATCCTATACACTACTTGGGGTTGTCGTTGACCACAAAGTCCATGTCAAAACTAAACTACTCACCACTTATTGATAAGGTTAAGTCTCGTATGACCTCTTGGGCCACAAAGGCTTTGTCTTTTGTGGGTCGGCTGCAACTTATAAAATCTGTGATTACCAGCATTGCAAATTTTTAGTGTTCCACCTTAAGTGTCAAACCGATGTTTGATTGAAGTTGAGAGGCTTTGTGCAGCCTTCTTATGGTCTGGTACACCTAACGACACAAGTAAAGCCAAAGTTAGTTGGACAGAGGTTTGTAAGCCAAAGGCAGATAGTGGCATGGGTATTGGCTTGCTACGTGACTCTTATAAAGTTTTCTCGATGCGTTTAATTTGGCGGCTCCTCTCATTAACTGATTCCTTGTGGGCTATATAGACAAAACATTACTTGCTGAAATATAGTTCTTTTTGGGAAATTAAGAATGAGACAAAGGGGTCATGGATTTGGCGAAAACTATTAAAACTCAGAGACCAAGCTTACCCTTTCATTAAGGTATATATCATATCTGGCAATTCAGTCTTTTTTTGGTTTGGTAATTGGTCCTCTCTTTGCAAACTTATGGACTGCACATGAGCCTCAGGCACGCGATATCTTGGGCTACCAATACGTGCTAAGGTTCGTAATGCAGTATATGAGGGTCAGTGGCTTCCATAGACTCATCGAAGCATGCATTTGGAAATGTTTGTCTGCAATCCGAGCTGAACCGGTTCCAAGTCGACTTGATGGTGATGACATAGTCATGTGGTGGCATTCTCATGGTAACTTTCGTGACTCTTTCTCCTCGGCTAAAACCTGGGAACAAATCCGTTCTTAGCATGCGAAGGTAACTTGGTACAAGCTTGTTTGGTTCTCGCAGGTTGGGCCTCGTTTCTCTTTCATTGCATGGCTTGCCATCAAAAATAGGTTATCAACAAGTGAAAGGATGCGAATATGGGGCAGAGAGCAACATTGTGTGCTCTGTGAAAAAAGGAATGAAACAAAAGATCATCTCTTTTTTGCTTGCCCCTACAGCTACATAGTTTAGACAAATCTATGTTCATGCCTCCTCTCTCAGATCATTAATCCCGATTGGACTATTACTATCACCTCCATATAGTCTTATGCAAGTTGGCTTCCCAGGCCACCTTATATCACATTTAGCGTGAACGTAATTTGCATATCTACGGTTGATCTATTGTATGTGCTGTTACACTCACACGTTTGTTAGAACCGACGATATGGAATCGCACCACCGCTCTTCACTACTCTATTCCCCACAAACTTCAGGACTTGATACAACGATGGTTTAAAATCCAGATGAGTTAATTCTTTATTTTTTGATTTTACTTATCAATAATGTCTTTTTGATTGATATGCAACTCTTATAAATATTTTACATATCAACAAAAAAAAACATGAATATTGTGATTCTCTAGTGGTTTAAAAGAATAAAACAAAAAGTGAACCATCAACACTGAATGTTCTGGTTTAAAAGAATTTAATATGTAAAGCTTCCTAAGATTTCAATATCACGGTGATGGATGAATACATAATAATGGGTCGTATGTAAATCTATTAAGGCATTATAAGTAGGAAAATAAATAAGACTATCATAAATTGCCGCGACAAGCATTGCATATTAAATTTACACATATAGAGGAAATAAATTAATTTTATAACACTTTGATTTGGAAATAAAATTGCTTTTAATTGTTGAATTTATTATTTAATATAGGATAAATTTGACCGGTTCAAACTATAAGTTATTTTTATTTTAAAGTTCATAACACGTTTAAAATTAAAGTGTTTCCCATTTTAATATATAAAACGCTAAAACTCACGTGTACATGTATCATAACTTTATCATCATTTAAAAGCAGTAAAATTATAAAGATATATTGTTTTCACATACATAATCTTGTATGCTTAAACATGCACTTAACTACGAAATTTGGCATTTGCGAGTTGCAAAAAATGCTTAGTCAAAAAAATAAAAATTTTGTTACGTACTTTTTAAAATGTATTAATCATATCATATTTAAAATGGAATAGTACAAGTCATGCACAAAAAGAACAACAGAGAAAAAAAGAGATATTTCTTGAATTTTGATTCTTGTCATACTCAAGTTCTTCGAACTCTTCGTCTATTCGGTCAACCCATAAGTCCTCAAAGTCGTACGAGTCAAATAGGTTACTATACACACATTGCGCATTATCAATCTGAAATACGTAGAGTCCATGCTCCATTGGATCCACGACATCTTCTGATAGAGTCAATCTTTCAACTTCAAGAAACAATGCGTTCATATCGTTCACGTCGACAAAGTCATGGCGGGATCTCTGAAATACATCTCCGAGATGATCATCATCATCTTGCAAATTATACGACGTGGATGAGGAAAATCATTATCGCAAGAATCGCACCAAGAAAGCGAACACAAGAAATAGAAGTTCTAACAGAATTACTCATTTAAAAAAATTTTCCTTTAAATATGATGTAGTTAATATCTTTTATAAGCGTAACAATTTTTTTGTTGTTGTTTAACACATAAAATAAGACGAGACCATCTTTTAGTAGAAGAGGTCTTAACGTGAGTTAATCCGCCTCATTTAACCCACTTTGTTGTAGGTCCAAATATTTTGCGAGTTATATGGACAAACCTCCATAATCTAGAGTCATAAATATATAATTCTAATCTATTTCATTTTATGACGTCGATATTTTGGTGTGTGTGGGTTTTTTAATCATGTATATCATTTTATTTAAAAAGACTATTTTCTAATACATATAGTGAAAAAATCTTCTAAAACCATAAAATTTACAAAGTGAAAAGCAAACAAAAAACTGCGGAAGCCAATATATGTCACTGTTTGCCAATATATCTAGGTATTGCTTCAATGGATCAACACAGAGAAGCCAACTATTGTTTCTCTGATTTCTTCAGAAGTGCGTGAAAATTCGGAACTAACCAATAAAGAGACTGGGAACATGCATGCATTCAGAAATGAGATGTGCTTGGCTATTGATTCACTTCTCAAGGTATTCATGCGCTTTCATGAGATGTCCACAACTTGAGGAAGTTAGTGTATATGTGGATCATGACTAAGCTTTCTTTTTCCCTAATCTATAACGTTAAATGCATCAAGGATGATAAAAATTTAGTGTATACAAGGGTTCTGAGGAAGTTAGTGTATCGGTGTACGTCGTCTTCCGACAATATTCTCTACAATTTATCATCAAATGCAATCTGAAAGCAAATGTGCTACTTCATCCAATAAGTTAGAGATCGATGTACTTGATGGAAAATATTGAGGTGGAAACAAAGATTAGGTTGGGTCTGAATATGACATTTTATTTTGGGGGAGAGTCAATAATGTGTAGTTTCATGTTTTGTCACAAATAGTGAAGGATGTTCTTGCGTTTTCTGTCTCCACTTTTCATTAGAATCTGTATTTAGTACAGCTGGTCAAATCTTAGATCCCTACAAAACTTTTTTGGCTCCTCCTCTATAGTCGAAGCATTAATTTTGACATAAAATTGGATTCCAACTGTATTTTGATCAGAACAAATAAGCATGTACCAGAAACTGCAGGTAAATGCGTATATGGACTCATTAGTATAATGTAATTATTAAAATTTAAATATATTGATTTGATTAGATATGTGGTAACTTATATTTACATTTCAAGTTAGTAATCATATTCGTATCTCTATATGAACATGATTTCGTACGCCATTGGAAGAGGAGACACAAAATCAGTATGCACTGGAGAGAGTTCAATAAAATATTATTTGTATCCGTATATTTTTCACGTTATCTTAGTATTTTGAGTTTTAAAATTATTAGTTTACATTTTTTTTTAACTTTGAAGAATAAAAGATGTACACTGTTTTAAGATATGTTGGTCTTTGTGTACTGGCGGCTCACATGCCAAATTTATTTCTTTTTGTTTTGTGCCTGCCAAATTTTTTCGTAGTTTTTTGTATGATAACTATTACCATACTTATAAAAAAACTAATTCTTTTATTCAATATTATATGAATTTTTTTTATAACTTATTATAAATAAAACCGACAAAATCAATTAAGCTAAATAAAATTATATATAGGTTTTTGGTTTAAAACCAGACTATCCAAACTAAACCAAACCATATATATATATATATATATATAAATGTGGTAGATATTTTTTTGTAAACTGAACGAACTGAATTGAAATCCGGATTGAACACCCCTACTTGTTTTAACCAGTTGGCGCCATCCGTGAGAAATAGAGATTTCTCTCAACGCAATGGCACACGTGATCAACCAAGCTTAACCGATGAACCAGAACAGGGTTCCTAAAAAGAACTCTCCAACGACTTCGCAGCAGCGAGCCGTAGTGGTTGACGTTACCTCGCCCCTATCCAGACTCCAAATCTCAACATCCCCAGCACCCGAGAAGACCCTCCGCACACAGCTCCCTGTCCCGCCAGCCCCTCAGACCCTCTCCAGATCATCCTAGATCGAATGGGGTAGATAAATAAGCAAATATCCGAGCGCTTCAAAATCCGAGCCATGGAGTAAGCTATCTCTCGAGAGCAAATAGTCACTATCCAAGTAGATCAGACGCCAACTCGGCTGAACTAAGCATTGTTCAGTAACTCCCTTGCACCCTAAGTAATGCTAATCACCACATCCGGCTCAGTTCATCCACCCTCAGACATTGGAGTTGAGCCCCACGAAGAGGAGCGAGTCGATGCTCTGGCCAAAACGGTGGAGGACATGAACTTGAAGGTTCACCAGGCAACTAGCTTAGTCCCCGAGCTCAATCTTGTTCTGACGAACCCCCAAAGCACGCCCTTCACACGCCGTCTTTCCAATATACCCGTTAGGCTCGACATCAAAATCAAATACCAGGTGTAAAAAGAGAGGACTGATCAGAAAAAGCTCAAAGGCTAAAGGAAAATGTAATCGATCTACTATAGGAGGCTATATACATCTTTCAGATAAATGATGTGTATCGTGAGTACGAAGATGAATTTGCACATTCAAACCTTTTTGGTTTATGGATTTTGCGAAAAAAACAAGAATGGGAGGAAAACGACCATATTCATTATTCTACCAAAAAATACCATTATAATTTAACTCAAGAAGTTACTTCTTTTGGTAGATAAATGGAACTACAAGATGCTAAATTTGTAAGTAAAATGTCAGTTTTTGTAGGTTATTTTGGTATCTTATAATAAAAACTAATGTAGAGCATTTCAAACTCATACACCAAATTTAGTATTTTGGTGTTTTATTACCAATCATAATACTAAATTTTATACTAAAAACCTTTATTTTCTCTTATTATATTATTAAATTTAAGATTTTTTATTAAAATATTATTAAATTTAATATTTTTAAATTTTTTAATAGTTTTAATAAATAATTAAAAACCAAATATTTATATAATTCATTAAATATTACGTTCGATAACTATGAAAAGTTTAAAAAGTTACATCGTACAAATTTTCAAAATTAGTATACTTTAATTACAAATATTCAATTATGCATTTTGAATTGATATAAGATTCTGAATTTTTATTTTTCTGTTTTAAACTAAAATTTCTTGACACCAAATTATTTATTTTCATTTGAAAAATTTATAATACTTTGGGGTATATTAATTAGACCAGGACATTCAAATACTCATGTCGGTTTCAATTAGTTTCATGTAAAGTGTACCAGATCAATTTTAATAGACTGTTATAAAATTAATAATTTAATATATTATATTATTATAATAAAGAAGTAGACGAGACGTGAAGAAAAGAGTGTAATGCTCTTTTTTATTATTTCAAAAGTGTGAATTACAAGAAGCAAAAACATCTATTTATAGCAAGTATGAGGTGGTGAAAGTATTGTAGATATTTTACTTAGGTTATCATTATATCTATAGTATAGGTACATAGGTAATTATTATATATATTTATAACACTCCCCCTTAATTACCTATTGTGATATTATGTATTATGCACTGCCTCATTAAAAACTTTATCATGGAAAAACCCAATGGGATAAAAACCATGATGAGGAAAAAAGAGTACAGTAACATAATCTCCCCCTGAAATGATGAATATCATAAATTTCGTAATTGACGCATCCCGATACTGTAAACATGTTTTCTGAACGTTGTAGTGGGAAGCGCTTTAGTGAACATATCTGCTGCATTGTCTGTTGAACGAATATATTGAATATTCACTTCTTGATTTTTCTCAAGTTCTCGTGTGTGAGAGAAAAACCTTGGGGGGATGTGCTTTATTCGGTCGCTTTTAATGTAACCTTCTTTAAGTTGAGCGACACAAGCAGCATTGTCTTCAAACACTTTCGTTGGCTCTTTATTTATAGTTATTCCACTTGCTTCTTGTATATGTTGAGTCATAGATCTGAGCCACACACATTCTCTACATGCTTCATGAAGTGCAATTGTTTCTGCATGATTCGAGGAGGTAGCAACTAGAGTCTGCTTTTGAGAACGCCAAGAAATTGCAGTGCCTCCAATTGTAAAAACATATCCGGTTTGCGATCGGGCTTTATGTGGGTCTGATAAATAGCCTGCATCTGCAAAACCAACTAGATCGAGACTAGAATTTCTATTATAAAGTAATCCCAAATCAATTGTTCCTTGGAGATAACGAAATATATGTTTTATTCCATTCCAGTGTCTGCGCGTAGGTGATGAACTATATCTTGCAAGCAGATTTGTAGCGAATGCTATATCTGGTCTAGTGCAATTTGCAAGATACATGAGTCCACCAATAGCGCTCATATAAGGTACTTTAGGACCTAATACCTCTTCGTTATCTTCACAAGGTCGGAATGGATCCTTATCGATATTGAGTGATCTATTAACCATTGGAGTACTTACACGAGTTGCTTTGTTCATATAAAATCGTTTTAAGATCCTTTTAATATAATTCGATTGATGTACGAAAATTCCATTCCGAAGATGCTCGATTTGGAGTCCTAGACAAAACTTTGTATGTCCAAGATCTTTCATTTCGAACTCTTCTATCATATGAGTTCTAGAACCATTAATCTCCTTTTGAGTTCCAATTATGTTCAGGTCATCAACATATACAGCTCTGATCACAAATTCGGATACAGATTTCTTAATAAATACGCAAGGACATATTGCATTATTGGTATATCCTTTACTCAATAAATATTCACTTAGACGATTATACCACATGCGTCCGGATTATTTTAATCCATAAAGTGATCGATGTAATTTGACTGAACATACTTCTTTAGATTTTGTGTTCAATGCTTCATGCATCTTTAATCTTTCTGGGATTTTCATATATATTTCATTATCAAGTGATCCATATAGATATGTTGTCACAACATCCATTAGATGCATTTCTAGATTTTTAGATGCTGTTAAGCTCATCAAAAATCTAAAGGTAATTACATCCATTACCGGGGAATATGTTTCTTCATAATCAATCCCAGGTCTTTGAGAAAATCCTTGGGCAACAAGTCGGGCTTTATACCTTGTTACCTTATTTTTCTCATTTCTTTTTCGAACAAAAACCCATTTATATCCAACAGGCTTTACATGTTCAGGAGTTATGACAATAGATCCAAAGACCTTTCTTTTATTTAGGGAGTTCAATTCAGTTATCATGGCCATTTTCCATTTCTCCCAATCAGATCTTTTCTGGCATTCTAATATAGACTTCGGTTCTGGATCATCACTTTCATTGTCAATTTCTTTTGATACAGAGAATGAGAAAATTCCATCATCATCTTCTATCTCACTTTTAACCCAAATATTTCCGTTTTGGGCATAGTTGATGGAAAGCTCATGTTTTTCTCTATTTTCGTCTTCAAGACTTTTCTCTGTATAATTTGGTTCTTCTGGACCATTTATATTTATTTTTTCCAAAATCTTTTTCTTTCGGGGATTTTTATCTTTTGATCCCATAGGTCTCCTCCTTTTTAACTGAACATTGGGTTTATTTGTTACGTTTCCATCATTTTGTTCTTCTGGAACAATAATTCTTGATGGAACATTCACAGCGGGAATATATGATTTTGTCACCCTTTTTGTATCAGTGAATGCATCTGGTATCTGATTTGCCATATTCTGTAAATGCATAATTTTCTGAACTTCCAGTTCACGTTGTTTCGTAGGGAGATCAAGATGCCATAACGACGGTGTGTACCATGTTATGTCTTTTGGAGCTTCTTTAGTTCCTCCCTCTAACGCGGGAAATTCATCTTCATTAAAATGGCAATCGGCAAAACGTGCCGTAAACATATCACCAGTTTTTGGTTCTAGATACCGAATTATACTTGGTGATGTATACCCAATATATATTCCCAATCTCCTTTGTGGTCCCATTTTTGTTCTTTGTGGTGGCGCAATGGGGACATATACCGCACACCCAAAAATACGGAGATGAGATATATTTGGCTTCTGGCCAGATGTTAATTCTAATGGGGAGTATTTATTATATGCACTTGGCCTTATTTGGATTAGTGCCGCAGCATGCAGAAGTGCATGACCCCATATTGAAATTGGGAGTTTTGTTCTCATTATTAATGGTCTAGCAATAATTTGTAACCGTTTGATTAAAGACTCAGCCATGCCATTTTGTGTGTGAACATGTGGGACGGGATGTTCAACATCTATTCCCAATGACATACAATAATCATTGAAGGCTTGTGACGTGAATTCACCAGCGTTGTCAAGTCTTACCCTTTTTATTGTATAATCAGGAAATTGTGCCCTTAACCTAATTATTTGGGCAATGAATTTTGCGAAAGCCATATTTCGTGTGCTCAATAGACACACATGTGACCATCTACTAGATGCATCAATCAATACCATAAAATATCTAAATAGCCCGCATTGTGGATGGATCGGTCCACATATATCACCATGTATTCTTTCCAAGAATACCGGAGATTCATTCTTAACTTTGGCTGGTGATGACCGAGTTATTAGTTTTCCAAGAGAACATGCATTACATGGAAATTCTTTCGTTTGAAAAATCTTCTGGTTTTTCAATGAATGGCCATTTGTATTTTCCACAATCTTTCGCATCATGACTGAACCACGGTGCCCTAGGCGTTCATGCCAGATTTTGAATGTACATGTAAACTTCGGGTTTACTGTAACATATGATTCAGTCATATTTATTTTTGTGAAATATATTCCGGAGGATAAAGCTGGCAGCTTTTCTAATATACATTTCTTTTCCGAGTTAACTGATGTGATGCAGAGATATTCAACACCATTTTTATTCATTGTTTATATGTATATCCATTTTATTTTACCGTTCTTCAGGAACGTTTTAGTAAATATCTTCAGGACATTTTTAATTTTTATGTTCTTCTGGAACATTTTGTATATGTCTTCTGAACATATAAAAATATTGATCTGATGAGACATAGTCTACCATATGATCATGATCGTGAAGGCAAAACCTATCTAACGATCGATTCGGGGAAGACAGTGCCTATCTTCCCGAAATTAATATTTAAATATGGAGGCTAAATTACTCATGCGGTAACTTGGCCATTATTACAGCTTATAAATTAAATTAAAATATATAGTATATATATATATATGGGACTCAAGTCATCTATTATATCAAAGTATAAAATCAAAATTGACAAAAATAAACTTTACCTTTTTTCTGGCGCGGGAGCAGTTCGTGCTGATAATGTGTTATAAAATTAATAATTTAATATATTATATTATTATAATAAAGAAGTAGACGAGACGTGAAGAGAAGAGTGTAATGCTCTTTTTTATTATTTCAAAAGTGTGAATTACAAGAACCAAAAACATCTATTTATAGCAAGTATGAGGCAGTGAAAGTATTGTAGATATTTTACTTAGGTTATCATTATATCTATAGTATAGGTACATAGATAATTATTATATATATTTATAACATAGACTATATATTTAATTGTTTACAATATTAAAATACTAGTAAAATATTATTATTTTTTGGTGTTTTGTGAAAAGTGCATCGCCATATTTAGTGTTGTATTGTTCATAATACACCAAAATTTGATATTTTGTGTAAAAAATGGCTTTGAGTTGTAGGAGTACGTGTACTTTTAATAATAATAAAAAGGGTTTTCGATTTAGTTTCCCATGTTATGTTTCATATAGTACCTATAACACACAAAATCGAAAGATAGTTTCAACTGCATAAAATTGGGTGTTAAGTTTCTAATTCCACAAAATTAGATGTTAAGTTTCTTAATTCCACAAAATTGGGTGTTAAATTTCTAATTGCACACAAACTGAAAATAATCTCGATTTACTGTAGACCGAGTTAGTGCTTAACCCAATTTATTTAACCAAATTACGGATTAAACCCAATTTAAGACCCAATAACAATAAACCAAACCCGATTAAAGACTCAAAACCAAAAGACAAAAAATTTAGTCGTTTATCTAAAACGAGAAATCAAAATCCTCAATTTCTAAACCTAACCCTAACTCGTGCTCTCTCTTTTCTCTCTAGAGATCGGCAAATAATTTTGAAAGCCATGTCCATAATTCCTCACAGACCACCGCCAAAGACCTTAGAAGAAGATTTTGAGGACAAAGAGAGTCGTCAACATAGGGAATTCAAAGTCAAAGTCGAGGCTCTTGGCTTTGAAGACGAGCCACCAGTTCGGCATAATGTTTTCCTAGAATCTAATACCGAAGAAGAAGAAGAGAAGAGAACTCAAAGAAGAGAAGAGGACAAGGGAAGAAGGGATGATGGTAATATGTACAAAGGTCAAGTTTTCTTCAATCGAGCATCTTTTAAACAAGTTGTTCTGAATCATGCCTTGAAGAGTGGTCGGAACATAAAACAGATGAGGTATGACCAAAAATCTAGCCCTTATATGTGTGGATGGAAATTGCAATTGGCGAGTCTATTGCTCAAGGAAACCAGATTCTGATAGGTGGAAGATTAGAATATTTCATGGTGATCATGTTTGTGAACCCAACGGTGAATGTGAAATGTTGAAAGTCCATGTAATTGCTAGGTTGTTTGTAGATAAGATTAGAGAGGAGTCTGAGTACTATATGCCCATGAAAATGGAACAAGTAGTCATGGAAAGCTGGAGGATTAAAGCGCCTAGGCCTCAGTGTCAGTTTGCTAGGAACCAAGCCGTAAAATGGATTGAGAAGGAGTATACTGAGCAGTTCAATATACTTAGAGATTTTGGAGCAGAAATTCTATAATCAAATCTGAATTCAACTGTTGATATTGAGATTTTGACAAATGCATATGGGGTAGAAGAATTCAATAGGTTTTATTTATGCTTTGATGTCCTTAAGAGATCATGGGAAGCCTATTGTTGGCATGTCATAGGTTTAGATGGGTGTTTTATTAAGTCTAAGATGAAAGGTCAGTTATTAGTTGCACTAGGTCGATGCGAACAATGCAATATACCCTATTGTGTGTGCTATTCTTCACGTTGAAAACAAAGCAAATTGGTTGTGGTTTGTAAGAAAATTAAAGGCATATTTGGGTTTAGAAGATGGTGAAGGATATGTCATGATCTCATATAGGCAAAAGGTATGTAAATTGGTTTTAGATATTCTCCTTTTGTGGTGATCCATATTCTCTCTTTGTTTTAAATAGGAAAGTTTCTTGGTTTGACATTGTCATTTCTCTGTTTTTGGTTTGATGACATTGTGGCAGGGTTTAATCCGAGCTGTGGAGATCGAGTTGCCGCTCATTGAGCATAGGATGTGTGTTAGACACGTCTATGCTAATATGAAGGGAAATCTTTGAAAAGAAACCAGACATGAAGTCTCTCTTTTGGAGCCTAGCATGGAGCTACAATGAGGAAGATTACATAGAGAATATGAGGAAAATACATGACTATGATATGAGTGTGTACGAGGAAGTGCTTAAGGACAAGCCAAAGACTTGGTGTCGAGCTTTTTACAGGTTAGGTAGCTTCCGTGAGAATGTGGAAAACTATTCAACCGAGTCCTTCAATGCCTCCATCGTGATAGCTAGAGAGAAACCAACTGTACCAATGTTGGAGATCATTGCAAGACTTGCAAAGGTCTATAAAGGCTGCATAATATAAAGATATGTGCACTCCATATGTCAAGCAATATCTTGAGAAGGACACGATGTAGCTGCTAGTTGTAGGGTTTATAAGAGTACCAATTAGATGTTTCAAGTGGTTTTAGAAGGTTGTGCATATAGAGTAAGCTTGGAATGGAGGTCTTATAGCTGCAGAAAATGGGATGTAAGTGGAATCCCTTGTGAGCATGCCTATGGTGTTATACTGGACAGGAAGTTGGAGGTTGAACACTATGTAGAATACTGCTTTAAAACCAATTTCTGGAAGCAGACTTATGAAGAGGGTTTAGTTCCAATCTGTGGTGCATGCTTCTAGCCCCCACCTCCGCAACAATCTGGAAGGAAAAAGAAACAAAAGAGGAAAAAAGAAAGAAACGAGTCACCTGTGAGGAGGAGCCAATCTGGCCGAGAAATGCACTATAGTACTTGTGGTGCCTTTGGACACAACTATAGATTCCACACTAGCAAAAGATCAAGACAAGTTTGTTTTGATATTTCTTTTTCATTAAATATGTCTGTTTTGGTATTTCTTTGGCATCTAACTATCAGTTTTGTTTCAGATGGTTATTATTCAAAGCTCCCAAGTAGGACCATCTCAAGTTGACACCACTCAAAGCTCACAAGGAGGACCATCTCAAGCTGACACCACTCAAAGCTCACAAGCAGAGGCATCTCAGGGGATAACCACTCAAGCGGAGCCTTAACCACCCACATTAGCAGCCTTGTTAACTAATGAGGTTAAGCGTAGACTAGATTTTTGGTAAGTAGGTTCTAGTTGTGTAAGTTTTTAGGGAACCTAGTTATGTTTACTTCGGCTACTTAATGAAACTGATTCTATGTCATGTTTTTTTGGTACCTTTTGAACAGTTATCTGTTTTTGGTACATTTTGACATGATGATTCAATGATGAAATGATGTTTCTATTATGTTAGTCTTTCAATTCATTTTCTTGTTCAATGCAAACCATCTTGAATGAAAACATGTCTTCATTACAAAAACAACTCTATGGCTACAACCAAGATACATACCATCTTCTAACAACCAACATACTACCTTTCTTAAATACTAAGATCAATGAAAACATTTGTTGAATGATCATAAACCGAATATTGATACCATATGTTGAATGATCATACCATCTTCTTACAAAATATTGATAACAACAACCAAAATACTATACCTACCAACCAAACATTTTGCTAACAACAACCAACCCCAAAAATTCTAGACACACAACACACAAGTGCAACTTACTTGTAGCTTTTTCTTCCACCATCATCCCATCAATCTTCTCAAGCAACTCTTTCTCCATCTCTTCAAATACAATCCGCTGATGGTCTTCCATTTCTGTTGTCTTTTCCCTCAGCTCTTTCTCAATTATGTCAATGGTGATAGCAAATGATGCAATCTCATCTAAGACTCCTTCATATTCCCACTTAAAAATATGTTTATCATCTGAAAGCTACAACAACAAACATGGAAAAATGGTAATCGTTTATCAAACACACAACAATGTACATATTCAGTTTCATTTCCTTACCTTTCGTCTTGTAGCATAGCACAGAGATGGTAACGCTTGTACATATTATATGCCGATTTGGAGAGATGCGCCACTACATCTTATCCACACCAGCATTTCTTCGGGAGTCCATTCACAATGGTGAAGTTACGCGGTTTTATAGATCCACTGGCTTCAGCTTCTTCACTATTTGTCATCTGCAAAGATTGATATTTCAGAAAGTAGAGAAGAAGTGTGTCGTTTGTTGAGGAAATTAGATTTAGGATTCATAAATTTGGGGATTTCGCGTGGGTCGGGTCATGTTATTCTGGTTATTAGTTGGATTATTACTCAGGTCGTAACTGGTCGGATCGACAATACCAGTCGGTATTAGGTTACAAACCGAGCAAAACATACCGATGGGAAAAACTAATTTTAAATTCCTAATTTTGTGGAATTAGAAACTTAACACCTAATTTTATGCAATTGAAATTACCTCTCAATTTCTTATGTTATAGGTGCTATATAAAACATAACGTAGGGAAATAGATCGATAACCCTAATAAAAAAAAATATTGAGTATAATACATCTCTTTTTTTTTTCTTTCTATAATTCCACATTGTTTGAAGTATAATAAGTTATGCCAAAAAATATGAAACTTTGAAATGTGAATTAGTTTAGCCATTTCAGTTGCCCATATTTTATTTTCCTTTTTAAAATCTTAACCTTTGTTGTGTCACATAATTAACGTTTGAATTTTTTAGAAATTTATGATTAAGTTTGTAGTAAAGACTCAAATCTATTTTGTAATAATTATTGTCATTTTGTTCTAAATAGACAAAATACTGAATTCTTGTGAATGATTTCTTTAGAAAAACAAAAACAAAAAAGCATACACATTTGGAAAATGCAAAGTCTTCCTCTTCTTCTAAAAGGTAAAAACCAAAAAAAAAAAAGTCATCCTTTTTCTTTTCCTTTTTTTCTCTTTTAACAAAGGAAAAATTCTTCCTTTTATTGTAGATGTATTGCTAAAAACACGAAGCTAAAACTTAATTATAATTTTCATAAGAAAATGATTTTATCAAGTTTATTGAATAAGTTTCCGAGCTAGCAGTTAAAAGCGCAGAAGGAATGAAACAGAGAAAAAGGTACTAACGACGCAGGCAGAGTAGAAGAAAGAATGAGAAACAAAGCTACTTGAGGTATAATAAGACATAAAACATGAAACATCACTAATTTACAGCCATGTTTCATTAGAGAGACACACTTAGACAACACCAATACAAGTCTTTTTGTTTTTCCTTCTTCAGACAACAACCGTCACCTACAAAAAATTAAAATTCCTTACAGATCTTTCTTAATTTAAGATTTGATTCCACCACCTAAACAACTACAAAAGACTCCTCCTAACACCAAACACCAAGGCTATATAATGTCTAGGTTGTTTTTTGCTATCATTATACTTCAGAACAGAGCTTCTTGCATTGCCTCTGCTTCTGTCTGGGTATGGATCTGTGTTTCTCCTCCTTGACTTTCTTCTCCATGTTCCTTTCCTCCTTGTGTTTCAACAGCTTCAGTTTGAGTGTCAGCCTCTGCTGCTGCTGCCTCTTCCATGGCTTGTGGCTCAACTATCTCCATCACTGTAAGTCCCTCCAGGTCTTCTATGGCTCGCAACACTGCTTGATTCTCGCTTGTAGCTTCAGCTTTTAACACATTAGCGATTTCTTTTACTTTCTCTTGCTGAAATCAAATTAGAGACCAAAACCAGACATAAGAAAGCAGAATTAAGAGACCTAATTAAATGTATCTACTGTCCACTAAACTTACAAAAAGATCAAACTTTTTCTTGAGTTCACCATAGCCAGAATCTTTTGCTCCAGTGGCTGATGTCACAATCTATATTAATAAACCGGAGGAAAAAATGGGTTAGATATAAGTCGAGAAATGTCAAAGTAGACACGAATAGTTAAATTAAGAAAGTCTTAAACTTTGTTCAAATGACCACATTTCTACTTAAAACAAGATACATGGAGCACGACTATGACTTCAAAGCATAAAGTCAGATGGTTCACACTAAATGATAAAACTAATACTACCAGCTAAAGGGAGACACCACCAACCAAAGGAGATATTAAAAATAAAACAGAGAAACCAGATAAGGATAAGCCAAAAGCAAAGGAGAGGAATATAATAAACTCTCTAGATAACCAGTCATATTTAGAAACTCGAAAACAGACAATGCTCAAAAGCGGAAAGTGACATTGATTTAATTCACAATGATTCCAACACAAGTACAGTATTGACGGCGGAGCAGTGAACAATTATGCAACAGCTACAAACCTAGGATTCAGACATTTAGACAACAAAGAGAGAATGTGTTACAAATTTACCTTTCTGGGTCTGCCTGCAGGACGTCCTCGTCCTCTCTTGGGCTTCATAAGCCTACTGATGACACCACCAATCTTCGGTGGTCGTCCTCGTCCACGTTTCATCCCAGGCACAACAGCTGCCGCAGCTTCTCCACCTTCCGGGGCAACGATACTGCTAGTGCTAACAGATTCAATTCTCCTAGGTCTTCCTCTGCGTCTAGCACCATTAGCGACATAAGGATACACAGAGGCAGTAGCAGAAACAGATTTGGGCTTCCTTTGTCTCCCAGCAGCTCTACGACCTGGTGGTCTACCTCTTCGTTTCATGATTCCAGCCATAACCGAAGCCTGAACGATTGGTCCAGCAGCTCCGGTCTTCCTTGGTCGACCAGGCCTTCTCTTTGCCGAATCAGTAACTTCTCCGGATGGTTTTGTCACAGGCAATTCAGCTCGCTGTTCCCAGTTAGGCTGTCCGTTAGACTGGACTTGACTCGGTTGAACATTACTTGGTTGGGGTTGGGGTTGGGGTTGGTGTTGTGGTTGAGCTTCGGGTTTTGCTTTTGGAGGACGTCCACGGCCTCGTTTCTGAGGCTGAGAAGCAGAAGCAGAAACAAGCATATGATCGTTAACGGTGTCATTAGTCGAAGGATGAGTCTCAGATCTAGGAACTTCGAGACCAGCAGCAGCAGCAGCCGCCGCAACAGCTACACTCTCCGGAGGAGTAGAAGACGCAACGAATTTGTAAGATTTCTTCACCATAGCAAGAACACCACTGTTCTTCAAAGTCTTGAGATGGTGAGTCAACAAAGCACCATGAGATGGAGGTACACCGGAGTAGAATCTCTCGATATACCTCGAAATTGCCATCTTGCTCGAACCATCCGGTTCGTTTAACGCAGCTATCGCCGCGCAAATCATCTATACACAAAGAAAATTCGAAAATTAGTAACAAAAAAAAAGCACTGAATTTAGTTTAAAGGTAAAGGCTTTTACTTCGGAGTAAGGAGGGTGGTTGAAGAGAGGAGGCGGAGCAAGAGGAAGTGCCTGAGTCGTTGGCGGTGGCGGATTTTGCGTTTGCGGCTGAAAAACATGATTGTTATTGTAAGGATTCGGTCCACCGAAAAGGGGATGATTTGGAGCAGCGACAGCGCCGGAGACGAAAGGATTGGAGGTGGCAAAGGGAGGAAAAGGGTTGAACTGAGAAGGAGGATGATGAGGATCACTAGAGATTGAAAGAGATGGATCCATGGATTGAAATTTTTTGCAGAAGCTAAGAGAAGAAACAGTAAAAAAAAATTAAAAAAAAAATAAAAAATAAAAAAACAGAAGAGGAAGGTGAGATTTAGATTTAGGGTTTTTTGTTTTGTTTTTTTTTCCTTCCTCTTAAGATTTTTGTTTGTAAAAATAAAAAACATTTGTGGAAGAAATAAATAAAGTTAGGTTGGAGAGAGAGTGGCGGAGGAGTAGAGAGAAATACAAAACGACGAAAGGATGAAAGAAGGATTACTATTAATCCTAACCGTTGATTACTTTTTATCGACGGTTTTGACGAAGATCGATGACGTGTGGCCTCATTTATGTCAACTTTTTTTTATTACAAGTTTTGTGTTTCTTTACTTTGGTGTTTTTTTCTGCCTCTTACAATATTACTGAGAATTCACACCCACAAAAAATCCCATTATTTTCAGCTCCTCAATTTCAGTGTAAAATCAATTACTAATAAACAAAAAATATCAATCCGACCAAAAAAAAACCAAGAATATCAATACGTGAAAAAAATAAAAAATCAAATCAAATAATTTCTCGTACTATTAATTAACAAAGCTCCACTAAAGAGCTTATAATAAGTAGATATAGATAAAATTAATTACTAATAAACAAGAATATCAATCCGACCAAAGAAATAAACAAGAATATCAGTATGTGAAAAAAAAAAAGAATATCAACTAATTTCTTAGAATATCAATTAATTTTTCGTACATTTAAATACCAAATTTTTTTTAATCTGGTGGTTAAAATGATATAGCTAATGGCTATAATAGAGTTTAAGTCATCCTACTTAGTACCGATTAAGTAACAAAGCTCCATTCAAGAACTTATGATAGGTAGATATAGATAAAAAGACTAAATAAGTGAGCCAAAACAAATGGACAAGAAGATGGACTTCAACTAATGCATTCAAACATGCTATATCCGTTATTTCATCCGTAACAGAAAAATTTGATTTTCTGGATAATGCATATAGATTAAAAAAAATCAATTCTTAATTATTTTATCTATCATCTTTATTCAATTAATAAATTTTCTAAAAAAATATGAGAAAACATTACTTTTTATTGATTAAATAACCGAAAGCACAACAAAATACATTTTAGTCTTGTATGCACATATTCTTTTTACCTCCTCTTTCCCACAATTCATTTGTTTTGTAAAAAAAACATTAATATACATTTAAACCTAAATATGATAAATAACAAGACAAAAGAACAATCTTTCAGAAACAAGAAAACAAAAGTCATATATTAAACTTTTCTATAACATAAAAGTATATAAAAAATTTGTACATCATTTTTTTAGTATGTATACATTTGTGAGTCATTACTTTAAAGATAAATAAATCAAATACCTATTTTACAATAATTTTTTACACAAGCTATTTAAGTAGTTTTCTTTTATCAACAACTAAAATGATAAAATCCAATCTATAGAAAAAGCTCATATTTTAAAATTATTTCTATTATTATATTTTAAATAGTTTTAATAGTAAGCAGTAAAAAAAACAAATATATCATATATTACTATATTTGGAATCACTTTTAAAAAACGTCTATAAAATTGTAAAAAAAAACTTTGGAAGGAAGTGTTAAGCTCACATAGCCCACAACAAGACTTTGACTTTGGAATGAAGTGTTAAGCTTCACATAGCGCACAACAAGACTTTGAATTTGGAATGAAGTGTTATGAGACTCCTTATTTCTTGTTTTGATGCATATCCTTTCTGATAAATATGGAAAGCAATACCACCTTAGGCCAAAAGTTAATATAATCATTATCTTGTATTTAAATATCCAATGAGTTTTTTAGGTATAATATTTAGGTTGATTTACTAATTTTGGTTATATCCGTAAATTTAGATATCTAATTAGAGTATAATTTCTTTCAACATAATTTACATTATAAGATTTTATAATAAGATAAGCTAATTAATTTTATAGAAGATTTAATAAAATAACATAAATAAATTTTATTAAACCTTGTAAATGTTAAAACATAATTATGTGATGAGAAAAAACTAAGTAGAAAGTGTTGAGATGAAAAACTGATAAGAAAAAATATTGGCGGAAAAAATGTCATAAAACGAATTTTCAAAAAAGAAAATTGAAGACATTTTCGTCTTTAATCCATTAAGAAAAAACATTTTTTAAAATGTTTAAAAAATATGGATAGTTTAAAAAATATCAAGACGGTAATTTTGTATTTATTCTTTTTATGCATTAACTAAAAAAAATTGGGGTGAATAAGAAAAAATAGACTTTTTTCATATACTTTTATTGTAACGAAATAGTTTCATTAAAACAAGTCCAAAGGAATAAATTTAGCTTGATTACAGTATTGAAGGAGAAAATGACTAATGGGATGTACAGCAAGGCTCACAACCTAAAAATCTATAGAAATGTGAGTTCTGCCATGCGTTAGCCTATGAGAAGCCCCAGCGTACATATCTCCGGCGATCGTCGAGGAGCTACCGCCGCACGTTTCACGCCAAACTCTACTCCTTGTGTAACCTAACTGTATCGATCCAAACTTCCTAATTGAAACGCTGTCAATAAAGCTGATTTTGGACGAAGTTCACCAAGATTCAAATCGCCAAACATCAACCTCCGAGAAACTTCAAGCCGACAAGACCCAGTATTTTGATCTTGTGCTTTACCACTTACAAACTCTTCTCAAAGAGTAGGGATAACTTTGAAGATTAACTCCCACAAGTTGGGATCGCTGATAAGAGAATCTGGGGGCTTCAGATACCGACAACATAGGAAGCACATGGAAGTAGTGGATCTGAAAAAAAAAAAAAAAAAAACTAACCGAAGACCAGCGATGAACACCAGAATTTATTACCAACTAAAGTCGGAGCCGAAACCGACGAAGACATACTCGCCGGTAAGAACAAAAATATAGTGAATGTTGTAGTGATAACAAAGTTACCCAGATCGGTCACCGTAAAGTAGATCGGAGAAAACGAAGAAATTTCTAGTTTATGAGAGAGTTTGTAGAGATAGGAGGGAAAAAAGAAAGAAGTATGTTATATTATACTTGTTTTTTTTTTGTCGAGATGGTATTTAAGCCATATTAAATCTGTAAGGGGTGAGGGGATAGAAACCCTTACTTTTTGCGAGAGATCCAACTCTTTAACCATTACACCACTCAAGTCTTGGTTCTTGTACTTGTTTTTTCTTTTTGTTAACATTATACGATAACTGGTTGACCCATTAACATAATTTCTACATAATATAGACAATAGAACTCAATTCCAAGAAGAGAACTGCCAAGCTCGGACCAAACAGTAAATGTGTAAGGGCAGGCGAAAAACAAGTGTTTTCTTGTCTCATCCCGTTCACCACAAAAAACACAAGCATGTTCACTGTCCCATTGACACATTCGATCTCATGTTGATAACCTATTCCGAAAAGCCAACCAAGTGATGAAACTGAATTTTGGAACAACTTGGGGAAACCAAACGAGTATGGCCCAGAAAACCGGATCCTCTCTTTTGCGAATAAGGTTCCAGGTTCGTGCTACTGAAAAGTCATTTTAAAGATACCAGGTGCATGTTTCCAGAGTAAGGAGTCTTTACCACTAATCTGATATGAGCAAGTGCATTACCAAATCTGTTGCGGTGAATACGAGGTAGCCATAATCCAGATTGGACAGCGGCTGAGACTTCAGCATGCCTAGGAATACCCCAATACCGTGGACCTGAATCACCTGATAGATCAAGAAGTTTCCCTGTTGGAGACCAGTTATCAAACCAGAAGAAAGAATCCTCACCATCAGAGATATCAACTTTGATGAAAGGATAAATCTCACTTCGGAGTTTAAGAAGCTTTCACCAAATCCAAGACCCCTTGAACCCATCTTTTACGTCCCAAAAGGATCCATATCGCAGCAAGTAGTGGCGTGTCGAAGCCACCCAAAGAGAGTCTGCAGAGGTTAGCATATTAATTTATAAGCATAAACAATAGTGGAGTCACGAAGCCTTCTAATTCCAAGTCCTCCTTCAGACTTAGGTAAGCAAATATCATTCCATGCCACTTTTGCTTTGTGGGAGCCATTAGGAGAGCCAGACCACAAGAAAGCACCACAAAGCCTTTCTATTTCATCAAGACACATCGCAGGAAGTTGGAAGACTGAAGACCAAAAATTGGTAATGTTGTTGATAACTGAGGTGATGAGCAGTAATCTTCATGCAAAAGAGAGAGATTTATTTGCCCATACTAGCATTCTCGATCTTATCTTATCAAGCAAGGGTTCATAAGCCGACTTTTTAATTGCTTTAGTTGTCAGCGGCAAGCCTAGATATTTGATTGGAAGCGAACCAATTGATAGACCCGCTGCAAGACGTGTAGCTTTGACGTCATTTCCATGTTGACCCGCAACAAAAACTGATGTGTTTACAGGGTTAATATAAAGACCCGAGACTTCAACAAATTCCTTTAAAACCTGAAGGATATCTTGTAGTGAAGTTGACTTGCCATCCGAGAAAACGAGGATGGCGTTAGCAAACTCAAGTGAGTGAGATTGACAGCTTGGCATGAAGGATGATACCCAAACCTAGAATTGGCTGCAGCATTGTTCAACAACTTTGAAAGGACATTGTTTAATATGACGTAGAGATATGGAGATAGCGAGCAGCCTTTACCTCTTGAACTTCTGAAAAAACCCTCTAAGTCACCATTAATGGATACAGAGAAAGCTGCAGTAGAGATGCAGACATATACCCAATTGATGAAAAGATCTGGCATTCCCATTGTACGTAAAGCATCCACAATAAACGACCATTTCACAGTATCAAAAGCGTTGGATATATCAAACTTTATGGCACACCTTACAAAGACTGAATCCTTGTGGTAATCCTTTACCAACTCGGTGGCTAACAGCACATTCTCCATATGGAGTCATGACTTAACAAACGCACACTGGTTTTATTCAATGGCCTCAGGTAGTATCTTCTTTAATCTATTAGCAAGGATCTTGGAAATTACTTTGTAGAGAAGGTTGCAACATGCTATGGGCTGTAATCACACATTGATAAAGCCTTAGAGTGTTTTGGAACCAAAGCAAGGATAGTAGAGTTTACACCAGTTGGGAGGAAACCAAATAGAAAGAATGACTGTACCGCAACGATAAAATCTGGACCAATTACTTGCCAAGCTGCTTTGTAAAATTCTGCTGTGAAACCATCTGGCTCCGGTGCTTTGTTAGAGGGCATACCACTTTTGTTATTTCATCTGGGGAGATTGGAGCAACCAGAGCAGATACTTGTTCTTGTGGGCATCAGAAATCCAATAGTGACTGAATATCCAACTCAAAGGAGTTTTCGGGAGGTGTAAATTGTAGGAAAGTTTGAAAATGAGAGACTGCTTCTTGCTTTATGCTTGCCAAATCAGAAACTATCTGACCAGAGGCAAGCTTTAGTTGCCGAATCCCTTTCCGAGCAGCACGGGATTGAGATACTGGATGGAAAAATTTGGAGTTGTGGTCCCCTGTCTTTTAAAAGTTAATTCGTGACTTCTGCTTATAAAACTGTTCCTCAAAATATGCCAAATGATGTCAGAGAGAAGAGGCTTCAGCAGGAACTTCGAAAGAGGCAGCGTTTGGATTCTGTTGTGCATAGTCCTGTTTTTGGCATAAATCTGAGAAAGCCTCCTAGGTTACATGTGGAGGTCACCATATTTAGACTGGTTTAAATGCCTTAGGATATGTTTGAGCAGCTTTAGTTTTCTGTTAAACCTCTGCAAGGCTGAGTGGGAATGGTACAAAGGTGGTGATGTCTGCCAGGACTGCAAAACCGAAGACAGAAAATTCTCATCATTGACCAGAAAATTAAAAAAGTGGAATGGTCTCCTGTTCCCAAGAGGCAAAGAATCAGTCATAACCACATTACAACGACAATGATCTGATACACCTCAAGGCTCAAAATGAGCATAAGAATTGGGAAAAATAGATAACCACTTCTCATTAATTAATGCACGATCCAATTTCTTCCCAATTGGACACCTTGACGCTTGTTCAACCAAGTGAATAAGTGGTGGTGGAGGTGTTTGATGGGTTCTAGTCACAGTACCAACGTTAATAATAATCTTCGTTCTCGGAATGCTTCTAATCATCTGACCAGCAATAACACCTCTCATCACTCTGCTTCAACTGATCGATTATCTGTCAACAATTTGCGGTCTCAGCTTACAACTATTTACAGAAACAACGAAGATTTGCCCTTGTTAAAGATTTTGATTTGTCCGCTTTGAAGTGCATTAGGGTTCCAAGAAGGAATTATATTCAAATGGATCCTCATAAGAAGGTTTTTTTTTTTTTCTTTCTAAAGCATGATTTTGTCGTTTCATCTATCTATTTGAATTCTTTAGATTCAGAAAATCGATTTTGGACCTCATAGGTTTCGTTACTTTTTGTGATGAATTTCTTCAACTACTTGAAAGGAACTGTAGCAAAACATTGTTTAATTACTAGGATTATCAAGCTATTTGGTTGAAAATGGCAATACTTTTTGGGATTCTTATCCAACACTTTTGGGGATTCTTATCCAACATTGTCCTGGTTTTTATATGCTTAAATAATAATGGAAAATGGAAAGCTATTCCTGATTTTTTGGATCTTTGTTATGAATTGACTCGTGAAACTGTTGAAATATACGATCAACAGTCTCAGATAACAATACTTTTATGTTGTGAAAAATTGCTACATTGTGGATTTGATTGATTCACGGGTCTACTTCCTCGGCTCTGAAATAACTTTTGATGCCCCTCTGGTCTGATCTGGATCTATATCACCTTGTATATGTGATCTTAAGAAAATGGAGGACTACCAAAAATGCTACATTCTTGGTTTGGTTTCTTCTTCATTATGTTTCTTTGCCTCAGCTATGATTTTCTTTATTCCCTCTAGTCTCGTCCTAAATATATAGTACCTATACTGTATAATTTTAGAAGGTACATATGGTATGGAGAACTAGGAAAAAATCTTCTCATTTATTCTTCTTTCCAATGTAAATTTTGTATAGCTATTTTATGCTTTCATGTCTGTTTAGTCACAGGGTGCGTTGGAGACTGAGTTCTTTACAGAATATGGTGAAGCCATCCAAGAAGTTATAGGGTAAGGAAGTTACGGGGTTGTAGCATCTGCAATCGAACACACATACAGGTGAAAAGGTTGCCATTAAGAAAATCAACGATGTGTTTGAGCACATCTCTGATGCAACAAGGATTCTAAGAGAGATCAAACTTCTCAGGTTGTTTCGGCATCCTGATATTGTGGAGATAAAGCATGTGATGCTCCCTCCTTCACGCCGTGAGTTCAGAGACATTTATGTTGTTTTCGAGCTAATGGAATCAGATCTTCATCAAGTAATTAAGGCGAATGATGATCTTACATCTGAGCATTACCAATTTTTCCTCTACCAGCTTCTTCGTGGTCTGAAGTTTATACACACAGGCAAGTGCCTTAGCATGAGAGACTCATATTGCCGCGGTCCCCTGTTTTCCATTACTGCTTTTCCACTAAACCTGACGGAGTTCTTTTTGCTTTGTCGCAGCCAATGTCTTTCATCGTGATTTGAAGCCTAAAAATATTCTGCCCAACTCTGATTGCAAGTTGAAAATATGCGACTTTGGGCTTGCCCAAGTGTTGTTTAATGATGCACCTTCAGCTATATTCTGGACTGTATGCTACAGACTGAAATCATAAATTTCTTTCTCATTATTTTATATTATCTAATGCATCAAGTGTTGTGATCATATGGTTCTCACTTCTTTGCAGGACTATATCGCTCTACGATGGTACCGTGCACCAGAACTTTGTGGCTCCTTTTTCTCCAGGGTATGGTCCAATCTGCACTTTTGTTTTTGCCAAATTTTCTGTTTTGCATATTTTGATTTCACAATCTGAGGGTTAGATTGTACTTTTCTTCTTCTTTCTGCTGCAGTATACTCCTGCCATAGATATATGGAGTATAGGATGCATATTTGCTTAAATGCTCACTGGGAAACCATTGTTTCCTCGGAAGAACGTGGTGCACCAATTGGATATTATGACTGATCTGCTCGGTACTCCTCCTCTGGAAACTATTTCAAGGGTTAGTTGGTAAAGCTCATCTATTTCTCTTTGCTACAATTTGGCTGTTGCAGTTTCTTTGTTCTCTTATGACTTATGAGTT
This sequence comes from Lepidium didymum, assembly GCA_963920545.1. Taxonomy (NCBI): domain Eukaryota; kingdom Viridiplantae; phylum Streptophyta; class Magnoliopsida; order Brassicales; family Brassicaceae; genus Lepidium; species Lepidium didymum. The sequence continues at coordinate 6,789,804 of OY986979.1, read as the reverse complement.
ATAAGTTTTATAAATTATGACTAGTTTACTTGTACTTTCCTGCCAGTGTTATTCGGCAAGTAGTCTAGGTTAGCTTGTTTCATATTAATTGGGCATGAAAGCTCGCTAGGTATGTAGCCCAAAGAAATATGAGTATATTAGTGTTAAACCATTACCAAACCATTTTTTAGCTCATGTAATGATCAAGATTATATTGTTTTGTTGCAGGTTCGTAATGAAAAAGCAAGGAGATATCTCGATAATATGAGGAGAAAACAGCCAGTTCTATTGACTCACAAATTTCCTCATGTAGACTTGTTGGCCCTTCGTTTGCTGCACCTCTTCTTGCATTTGATCCCAAAAACCGTCCCACAGCTGAAGAGGTAAAGCTTTTTTACACTAGTTTCTTCTAGCGTTGCACTGCAAAGTCTCAAAGCAATCTCAATTGAGCTGTCAAATAAGGAAGCATTTTTGTGGCAGATCCTTATTTCTATGGTATGGCAAACGTGGATCAGGAACCATCTACTCAACCAATTCCAAAACTCGAGTTTGAGTTTGAAAGAAGGAAAATAGCGAAAGAAGATGTGATAGAATTGATCTATAGAGAGGTACACCAAAACTGTACTATATTTGCTTCCTTAAACTTGTTTGGATTGGTTAAACTCTGAACAATGGCAAAATGTATCATTTTCATTTTCGCATTTAACATAATCTTACCAACTTGAATGTGAAAAAATGCAGATCTTAGAGGTGGAGAACAGACTAGCTTCATGTACCCAAGGTAGAAATCATATTTTACAATCACAATTTACTACAACTTAATGAGAAGTAATATTAAGACTTTGTAAACCAAATGCAAATGCAGTGGTGTTGATCGGTTTAAAAGACAGTTTGCATATCTTGAGGAAAATCACGGTAAGGGTGAGAGAAGCTCTCCTCTTCAACGCCAACACGCTTCCTTGCCTAGGTATACAATTTCTTTGGTTCAACAGTGAAAATGATTTTAAAATCAGTAAGTCGGTTCTTATAAAGTTTGCATTGTGTTGTGTTCGTTCCTTCCGAAGGAAGATAATGGATCACATAATCATGATATGAACAGATCTACAACTTCCTTAGTCACAACCCTTGAAAGCCCTCCAAGTTTACAACACGAGGGCTCAGATTACAGAAACGGTACGAGCCAAATGGGTTACAACGCTCGCAGCTGCTTGCTGAAAAGTGCCAACATCAGTGCATCTAAATGTATTGGCGTGAAACAAAGAAACAAGTTCGAGGTAAAAAATCAAGAATCATCGATGAAGATATATATATAAACAAGTTTGTGTACGCTTGTTCTTCACATTCTTGTTCTTTGCAGCTCGGAGAATCGAACAACGATACGGTTGATGCATTGTCTCAAAAGGTCACGGCTATGCACACTTAATACAGATATTGGAGAGTGGAACTTGTTGCTAAACAGTAGACGGCTGATTCTACAAATTTTATCCACAAAAACCTCACAGAAAAGATGAAGATGGGAAGAAAAAGAAAGGGTGTGTCTCTGGGGTTCATGATAGATACAGAGAGACATTGAGTCATGAACAAAACAACTTAACACCTTCATTGTCTTTAGTTTACCTATCAATTCGAGTTGTCCTGAAACTGGAGGGAGAATAATTAAAAAGGAATTGTGAAAACACCCCCAGACATTTGACTTTATCATTTGTTAACCCCTAAATTTTATGTTTGACAATTATATGACATTATAAGGCGATGAAATTTGATAGTTAAGTGTGTTGAACAAAAAATATAATATATCCTAAGCCCAATTATATATCTGTGTATGATCATCACTTTATCCTCAAATGATATAGAATCATTTTGATTCACTGTTGATTTTTCTCTTTTTGGATGAACACACTGTTACGAGTTATACATATATCATTTGTGATACAAATAAAAATAGATATATGATATATCATAAAATAAGGTAAAAATAATAACTTTAAAGCAGTCCACACATACAAAAATGTTGTAAAATAAATATTTGCTTCTTTTTCTTTAGTTTGTCAAAAGTGACGTAATAACTATTAGTTTGTTATATCAGACTTGGACAACGTGAGTATAACATTAATAATATCTGATTTATAACCTAGTCCAACATTTTTCTATTTAATTTACCAATTTGTAAAGTGGATGAATCGAACCTTACATGTAATAGTAAAAATAACTCGACAACAACGTGAGTATATTAATCTTACTATTTCATAACTATTTTTTTTATCAACAATTGAAAATAGCTCAAAATTTTAAAAAACTCTTATTCATGATGATTATGCAGTTTTTAGAAACAAATTTTGAAGGGAAAAAATGCAAATATAGATATTTACCAACTAACCAAATATAGTTTGATTTTTGTGAGGATTTGAGAGGTAAACAAAAGAAATTCATCTCTAAAATATTATATGTATTATGATATGGCGTTCCCAAAAAAGGGTTCGTAATCGTATAGTATGGTTAAAAGAGCTTTAAAACTATTAGAACCATTCGCATGCCTGACGTTACCTTTTTAACAATGGAACTCCAAATTATTCCTTCTTTTCCTTTTTACTACACTATCCAACACGAAGACGTGACCCATTAATATTTTTTATGAGGTAATTAAATGTCCATCATTTATTTGTCGATCGAATTATCCATAAACAAAAGTTTTGTATGACCATAAGATATTAGTTGGTGCAAACCCTAGTATAACGGAGTACAGAGCTTTGGGTACACAATTAGTTTTGTTGTTGTTGATGCGTCGATGTCAACGAGTTACAACTAGCTCTTTTCGTCAACAACATGATTAAAGTAAAATAAAAATTTGAAGAACAAGAACATTACGAGATAAAAACCATTCTATAGCTATAAAATACTACTTGATAGTTTATTCATGAAATTGGATTCTGCTAGATTTATTGTATAAAACTAAAAGGATGAATCCAAACTCCTATGTATTGAAATTATAAAAATAAACAGTAAACTTGTCGATCAGTGACCTCTGCGTGATCTTTCGAGTTTCAATGCGAAGAATAATGTCCCGTGATTCATAAACTTAAGAATCTACAAATCCAAAGGTTACTAATACCCCCAGGATTGTATAAATTACAACCCCAAGTAATAATAATAACGTAACATCAGAAATGTGTGGGAATATTAACTTTGGACAGATTTAATTCACTCACGAGAATGTTTGATGAATGATATAATTTATTACATACATTTATGTTATTATGTATATTCAAAAGGTTATAAATTCATATTTTTGTTTTTTTATATATAATTAAAACTAAAAATAATTAAATAAGTAGTACTATTAAATTGGTACATATCAAGATCCCATTTCTGTGTGATATTTTTTATTATTACACATCTCTTCCACTTCTTCAGACTGTCTTTACTCTTTACTCTCTCCTTCTCTATTATTCTGTCTCCTTTGTTCCGGCGATGTTACAACACGCGCCGTCTTACATTCCTCTCATCGTCTTCTTCTTCACCATTCTTTTACCCGTTTCACCAAACCCGGCCCAGAACCCAGACGCAATCACCGTCCAGCCATTTCTGGTAAAATCATCTCCACCCGCAACCATACCCGCTTTCCCGGAGCAATCTGATTTCTCCGGCTGTCCATTAGATTTACCAGAAGACCTCTTCCACGGAATCAAATCAGCTTGCAGCGGCAAAAAGCTTCACAAGGGACGATGTTGCCCTGTACTAGGCGCGTGGCTCTACTCCGCTTACTCAACGACGGCTTTAAGCCGTTCGATTGCCGCCGCCGAGAGAAACACATCATCCGCTACAATGACGCCGGAAGATATGCCGTTACTTCCTGATGATTCGGAGACTTGCATCGACGGATTAGGGAAATCGTTGAGGCGGAGAGGGATTGAGCTCGCTAGACCAAACGAGACGTGCGACGTCGTTTACTGCTACTGTGGAATCAGATTGCATCCATTGAGCTGTTCCGAAGCTTTTCGAGTGAACGAAGAAGGGAAGCTCGTTGGAGACCATAGAGTTGATAAGTTAGAGACTGATTGCTTAAGTGGAAGCCACCACAATGACAATAGAATCTCTCCTCTACTTGGTTGCAACAAGTGCTTGAACAGCCTCTATAAGGTAAGTTTAATCAACTTTTTTCCTCTGCTACATTTACATTTTCCAAAGAAATTAGTGATGGTATTGTCTGAATTCAAAGCTACAAGCTGTCACTAAGAAGATCAAGTGGAATTAGGTTGGTTTTTCACTTGGATTAGTAAGCATCTTCAGAGACAAATCTAGTTACTTTAGCTAAAGTTTCGATAACCTATAGTGTGTTCTCAGTGTTTTAACATTTGGATCGACTAGTTATTAAGCTATCTAAGTTCTTTAATGATATTTAGTGTTTAAATGAGTGAGTGAGGATTGAGGAAGATTTGAAATGATGATGTAGTCTAGGATTCTTTCTGATCTGGTCCATCATCCATGGCGGATGGTAATTTGGGAAAAGTTTTGTTCTTTTCCTACTTGACAGTCTGACACACACATTATGAGCCTACAAAAATCCGTGATTTCCACGCGCCATTCCTCTGCATCTTTCTTAATCACCAACCCAACTCAACTAAAAAAGCTTAGCCACTAGTTTCCATCTTTCTGCTTTCTAAAATTCTCAATCATTACTTTAGTAAAAAGTAACAAACCCTAATCAAACACAAATGCTTTTGTTGTTTTTGCAGCTAAATCCGAAGAAAACTTCAGGTACAAGAAACCCATCAAAAGAAGATCGAAACAGAACAGCAAAGATGCATAACAAAGACTGTGTCCTCATGGGCCTCACTTGGCTTCTCGCTAAGAACCGTACTGCTTACTTCCCCACTGTAACTTCCGTCCTTCGAGCCGTCATGCTCAATCACGACGGTGAGCCACGGTCATGTTCTCTCGGCAGCGACGGCATGCCCTTAGCTGTAGATTCTTCCGAATTTTCCAATGGCTCGTCAACTTCATTTCAGTATCCGAACCACTTGGTCCACTTCTTACTTTACAGTCTCATCTCATTAGTCTTACTTAAGCTTACGTGGATTTGATTGTGATGTGGCATTACATGATTGGCCGGGTTTAAGTGATGTTTCAAATAGAGATTGAGAGGGCTTTGGGTTCTGTCTTTGTAAATTAGTTTTGTATTTGTTTATCGTTTTTACTTCTTGTTGTAGCCATTTTGTTAACATTAAATCCCTTGTTTTTTTTACAAGTAGCCTTTAGTTTAGTAGCAGGTACTAAATCCACTAAAGGCAAACGTATTTGCATATTTAGAAATCGAATCTCACTACCTACTTTATGTAAGAATTTGGTTAATAGACCGCCTAAGGCCCAATGTGGACAAAAACAAAATCCTTTGCTTTTATCAATCAAAAATTTTAAATTTAAAAATGTTTCAACAATAATGTTGGGTCGAATCAAATAATCAATCAAAATAATATCATTTTTGGAGAAGCAGAAGTAAGAAGTATAGAGAAAGGCATGTGAGTAATGGGGACGAGTCAATATATATTGCTGGTTTGAGAGAGACAGAGACTTGTGACAGCTTTGTTCTCATCTTTCCTTATCTTCTCTCTAACCATGCAAGCTATACATAATTACAGTCATCGAGTATTATATATATTATATTTTGTAAGAATTGATAATGCGACCAAGAGATATAAAGCCCCACGACTGATATTTTTTAATTTTTTCATACAGTTGTAATTCAATAATTGAAAATTTCCTTTCATTAGATTTTCATATGTTATCAAGGATAATTGCAAAAATAACTTAAAATTTAATTTTAAATGCAAAAATTAACTTTTTTTTAATCAATTGCAAAAATAACCTATTAGGTAGTGAAATTATTGTTTTGTCTTTCATGACCAAATAAAAAAATTTAGAAATGCAATTACAAATGAAGTCTACTTTTAAAGTAGACATCAAATAAAATCAACTTTTAAAGTAGACATCAAATAAAGTCTGCACGATTTCATGTGAAATATGCTTCTTAATTATATTTATTATTTAAAACTAAAAATATAATAATTATTATATGATTAAACTTTTGATTACATAATTGGTATGAAAAATAAAATCTCACAAGAATTTTTTTTTTTTTGTCAACATTGGGCCACAATTGGCCGGCCCATTAGCCAAGTTCCTACATAATGTAGGCGGTGAGACTTGGTAAAAACACATATCATTCATAAACAAACTATGTAGTTGTTTAGGGTTTTAACAACATATGTTGATAATTATTTGGCTTTATAATTTTTGTATTTAAAATGTAAAATTCAAAAAAAATAGTTAAATTGTGAGTATCTTAAGAATGTTTAATCTTTGATATAAGTTTTTCTTTTGATCTTGGTGTATTAAATAGAAATTATTCGATTTGTGGTTTAGGGTTTAGGGTATAGTGCAGACTTCACATGAAGCTTACTTACAGAGTAAACATCATATGAAGTCTGTACGATGCAGACTTCACGTGAAGTCTACTCCTTAAATATATTTATTATTTAAAATTAAAAAAAAAATTATTATATGATTAAACTTTTGGTTACATAACCTTAAGGTAAACAATTATGAAGTATGAAAAATAAAATATCACAAAAACTTGGTGAAATAAAATCAACAAAGATATGTTGGTAATTGTGTGGATTTATAACTTTTGTATTTAAAATGTAAAATTCAAATAAAAGAGTTAAATTGTGAGTATATTAAGAATGTTTTATCTTTGATATGAAAAGTCAAACTTAGTCAAATGCAAAAATAACCCATATATTGACTTGTAGACTTCATATTAAGTCTATTTTGCAAGTAGACTTCACATGAAGTCTACTCTCTGCAAAATACGAAAAATAGTAAAAAATTAGATTGAGCTTATGTTTACCTTCAATTACTGCCTAGAACTTTGATCCAAGCCAATACCAAAAGAACTCAATCGTTTTTGATGCAAGAAACTTGAAAACAACAAGGTCTAAGAATTTAGAAGATTTTGAAATGCATATGATAAGAGTTTTTTGGATGGAATTATAGAGAAAATAGAAGAATATGAAGTTATGAACTTTATTATGAGTTGATAATGACCGAATTTGGTTGGTATATGAGCATTTGGAGCTCAAGTTTGGTTGTTAATGGTGGTTGGAAAAATCGATGAAGGTAACATTTTTATAAATAAGTGGTAGAGATTAAATATTTGTATCTTTTTGAATTTTTTTGTTATTTTAAAAAAAGAAGCAAAGAATGGCATAATTGAAATTATCAAGACTGACAAGGTTAAAATAGTAAAAAAAATAGGAAGAGAAAAGTGTGAGTTATTTTTGAAATTGACTCAAGAAATTGAGTTATTTTTGAAAAATTCCCAATATAGAAGGAAAATTAGTGAATTTGTTAGATAAAATTAAAGAGAGAATGAGAGATTATTATATTAGAGATGTTGAGGAAGTATTATGAGTTCAAAAATTGTAGGTGAAAGTCTATTTAAAGCTTCATTTTTGGTTGTTAATGGTGGATGACAGAATTGAAGAAAATAATAATTTTGTAAATAGTTGAGATTTGATTAGTATTTTAGTCTTTTTATGTTTTTTAAAAATAAAATAAATAAAAGTTAATGGTAACATCTAAAATAGGAGAAAAATAAGGGTAAAAAGGGAAATTGTTAGAAAAAAAAAGATTAGTTTTGCAATTGACCCTAAGTTAATGGGTCAATTTTGCAACTATCCCTATTATCAAATGATAAACAGATATTTCATAACACTTGTGTGCGCCAATGCAACGGCCTGCGGTTCATTGACTTCGGCATTATTGGGCTGGGCTGGGCTGGTATGGCCAAGTAACTGAACCATGAGCCGCACATTTATGATTAATTTGTCTCTAAAACAAGATTAGACTACACTTTACATGTATTACTTTTGGTTGTGTCAGAAAAGTGAATGTTGCAGCTTGCAACAATAATTATTACAATAATTTTAAAAATACTTCTTTTGATTAGACGAGGGTAAAACAGTCTTTCTCTTAATGATATTTATCGAATTTTATTGAGGTTGTGCTAATAATGTCTAATGCTATTTTAAGGTATTTATTTAATTTATTTGAAGCGAATGTCAAAAACTTGAAAAACTCAAAACCGTCCTTCCGTTTTGCTCGGCTCTGTGGTCTCTTCTTCTCGTACACCAAAAAATAATAATCAAACGATCTCTTTGAACTCCTCGATCTGATGGAGCTTTCCGAAACCTATGCTTGCGTTCCGTCGACGGAGAGGGGTCGGGGAATTTTGATCTCCGGTGATGCTAAGTCCGACACCATTCTTTACACTAATGGTCGATCCGTTGTCATTCTCGACCTCAACAATCCCTTAAAGGTCTCAATCTATGGGGAGCATGCTTACCCAGCTACAGTGGCTCGATACTCCCCGAATGGCGAGTGGATCGCGTCGGGTGATGTGTCGGGGACTGTTAGAATTTGGGGGACTCACAACGATTTCGTGTTGAAGAATGAGTTTAAGGTTTTAGCTGGTCGGATCGACGATCTACAGTGGTCAGCTGATGGGATGAGGATCGTTGCCTCCGGTGATGGGAAAGGAAAAACTCTTGTTCGTGCTTTCATGTGAGTAGTTTTTCCCACATAATTTGTTTGGTTCTTAGATCAATTTGATTTTCCCTGCTTAGCTCAATAAGGTTCAGTCTTCTCTAGCAATGACTTCATCTTAGTGCTTATATTACTCTGAAATTTTGGTAAAATGGAGGAAAATGAAATGTGTTGTATTTTATCGAACTAAAGCTATTCTGATCGGGGATTCAAATTCAAACGAAGTTTTATTCCGTTGACTTTGATCCATCAGATTAAAGATTTTTGTTTTTTTCCCACTGGTGTTGCATCGGATTGAATCTCAGCACATCAATCACATCGAAATGACCATTCTTTTTTTGCCTTCACAGTTTAGCTGCATTTGCTTGACTATTGATTTATTGCCTGTCTTGCTTTGTTTGACTGGACTTGCCTAACGATATGTTTACGTCTATTAGGTGGGATTCAGGATCAACTGTGGGAGACTTTGATGGACATTCTAGGCGGGTTCTTAGCTGCGCTTTCAAACCAACTAGACCCTTCCGCATTGTGACTTGTGGGGAGGATTTTCTGGTGAATTTCTACGAAGGTCCTCCTTTCAAATTCAAGCTCTCAAGCAGGTCAGATATTCAAAATATGTGCTCCTTTTGTTATTTTTTAAAGAAATAAAAACACTTTCTTGCTTGTTCTATTCCCTGATTTTTTGTTTCTGATTTTTTTTACGAGTTTGTTGTTTGCTGGTTGACAGAGAGCATTCCAACTTTGTCAACTGTGTGAGGTTTGCACCAGATGGAAGTAAGTTTATTACTGTAAGTTCAGATAAAAAAGGAATAATATATGACGGAAAGACTTGTGAGAAATTGGGAGAACTCTCATCCGATGATGGGCATAAAGGTAGCATTTACGCAGTTAGCTGGAGTCCTGATGGTAAACAGGTACTAAGTTATGTTTGTTTGTTGTTTCATATTCTGAATTCTTGTCTGGTATCGTTATATTATTAGACTCAAAACTACATTAGGCTTGAACAGGGTCTAGAATAACATATGAAATTAAGTGGCTTGATTCACTGCAGTATGTATATACATGAACTATAACTGTGGACTAAAAAATCATGGATTATATGAAGATATTATATATCTTACAATTTTTTATTACATTATGGTTGATGCTACGTCTTACTCACATGTTGTATATGTTTGAATCATCAACCAGGTGCTCACTGTTTCTGCAGACAAATCAGCCAAAGTATGGGACATATCAGACAATGGTAATGGAACATTGAAGACAACATTGAATTGTCCTGGATCATCTGGTGGTGTGGACGATATGCTTGTTGGGTGTCTGTGGCAGAACGATCATGTTGTCACTGTTTCTCTAGGTGGCACAATCAGTATATTCTCAGCAAGCGATCTTGATAAATCCCCCTTTCAGGTCTCGGGGCACATGAAGAACGTCTCTTCCTTAGCTGTGCTCAGAGGAAACGCTGACTACATATTAACCAGTAGTTACGATGGTCTGATATGTAAATGGATGCTAGGCCGTGGTTTTTGCGGTAAACTGATGCGGACACAAAACTCTCAGATTAAGTGTTTTGCTGTTCATAAAGAAGAGATCGTGACCTCTGGATATGACAACAAGGTATATTGTTCTCATTTCAGTTTTTTTTCCTTGATTTTTGGAATAATCTGTGTCCTTTAGGCAAAAGAATGTAAGGACGAAACAAGTGATGAGTTTTTCTTTTTCTCTGGAATATTCCCAATGCTAAAGACCAAATTGTCTGTTAAGTCATTGGCAACTTGGAAGAATATATTAAAATCTTGTGGTTTAGAGAATTCAAATGAGCCATCACTGAAGACCAAATGGTGTTGACCGTGTGGGACTCGCTGTGACTAATATTTTTATATCGTAGGTTAACTTACTTGCGTTCTTTCACTATATGATACTTATTCAGATATCCAGGATTTCCTACAAAGACGATCAATGCACAAATGAAGAGTCTATTGACATTGGAAATCAACCAAAAGATCTAAGCCTTGCACCACTCTCACCCGATCTCCTTCTTGTGACTTTTGAGTCAGGAGTTGTGTTTCTCCGTGGTGGGAAAGTAGTGTTAACCATTAACCTTGGGTTCACTGTTACCGCTTTGGCAGTAACACCTGATGGAAACGAAGCCGTAATTGGTGGCCAAGACGGTAAACTCCATCTCTATACTATCAATGGCGACTCTCTCTCCGAAGAAGCAGTTCTGGAGAAACACAGAGGCGCCATCAGTGTCATACGTTACTCTCCGGATGTCTCTATGTTTGCATCAGCTGATTTAAACAGAGAAGCAGTTGTGTGGGACAGAGCCACCAGAGAGGTAATTAAGATTATTTAAAACCTGTTCATGAATCTTGAACACAAACACTGATCTTAAATCGTCTCGTTTAAACACAGATTAAACTCAAGAACATGGTGTACCATAGTGCCCGCATAAATTGCTTAGCTTGGTCTCCAAACAGCTCTATGGTTGCTACAGGATCCTTGGACACCTCTGTGATTGTGTATGAAGTGGACAAACCTGCATCCTCTCGCATGACCGTAAAAGGAGCTCACTTAGGGGGAGTTTATGGTTTGGGTTTTGCTGATGATTCCCATGTTGTGAGTTCTGGTGAAGATGCTTGTATCCGGGTTTGGAGCTTAACTCCACAATGAGACTCGAGGTAAATTATAAAGATCTCTGGACAAGTCCTCTCTTGTCTCTCTGGATAGCTTCTTACTACTTCTGAGGATCATATCGAGGCTTTCGATCTTCCCTTTGGCCTTGGCTTGTGTTAGAGTGATCGTGTTTTCTTGTTTGCATATCTTTGTCACAATTGTCAAATCATTTTTTTATAATCATTATATACTGATAGAGATTGAGACATGACTTTGTGCGATCTCTTCTCAATGATTTTGGGGTAATATATTTGATCACTTTCGTTTTTTGTCACTAAAATTGGTATACTCTCGAATTCTTACAAACACTTTTACCATTACGTAAATAATTTTTCTTTCAAATTGCAATTTCAACAATAAAATACTTCAAGTGTACATATTTTCTCACTTAATTATCTGATCAAAGGTTAATTAACCTAAACACATTAATAATGACATTGATCCACCCAGACATTCACTAACACTCTGAAACTCCGGCGCCTCTGAAACGACATTGATCATGTTTCTCTTTCTCCTCCTCCTCTCTGCTTCCAGTTCCGGCGCCTCTTCGCCGTCCGGAGACGGCATCCCATTGAACACCGGCGATCTAAAGAGACAAACTTTTCCGGAGGGATTTTTGTTTGGAACAGCCACGTCAGCATATCAGGTTGAAGGCGAGACCCACCAAGACGGTCGTGGTCCAAGTATTTGGGATGCTTTCGTCAACATTCCTGGTAATTTTCATCAGAAATTGATCAACAATTTAATCACAAAATCACCATTACAAGTTAATCAATCATTTCAATGCTTTCGTTTATTAAAAAAAAATCAGGGAAGATTGCCAACAATGCCACGGCTGATATAACTGTAGACCAATATCACCGTTACAAGGTACTACTGCTTAATGAGATTTCCAAAAATCAAATCCCAAAGGGAAATGTGTTACATTTTGTTTTACAAATGTGTTCATAATTTCAGGAAGATGTAGATTTGATGCAGAACCTGAACTTCGATGCCTACAGATTTTCAATTTCATGGTCCAGAATTTTCCCTGGTATTACTAGATAATGTAATAATATAATCACATTGCTTATAATTTCGATTAAGATTGGCTTACAACTTCATGCTTATGAACACAGAGGGAACCGGTAAAATCAACTGGAATGGAGTTGATTATTACAACAGATTGATCGACTACTTGATCCAAAAAGGTAATATATTCACTATACATGCATAGACACTTGATTTGATTATTAATTTTGTTTCTTTTTTGTATGTGTAAATTTATTCGTAGGAATTATGCCTTATGCGAATCTGTACCACTATGATCTTCCTCTGGCTTTGGAGCAAAAGTATCAAGGTCTGCTTAGTAAACAAGTAGTGTAAGCACCAACCTGTGATTAAATTCTTTTCTCTTATTGCTTGCTGCAATATCCTCAAAAGTTGCAATCTTTTGATATAATATAGATAATTTACAGGGAAGATTTTGCGGATTACGCAGAGTTTTGTTTCAAGACATTTGGAGATAGAGTGAAGAATTGGATGACTTTCAATGAGCCTCGTGTGGTAGCTGCTTTAGGTTATGATAATGGTATTTTTGCGCCGGGTAGATGCTCTAAAGCATTTGGAAACTGCAGTGATGGAAACTCCGCAACTGAACCGTACATTGTTGCTCATCACCTTATCTTGGCTCACGCAGCAGCGGTCCAGAAATACCGCCAAAATTATCAGGTATATATAATAACTCATACAAAGTTGTTTGAATGATGTAAAATGAATCTGATTATTCTCAATAAATTCTTAGGCTGAACAAGAGGGAAGGATAGGGATTCTACTGGATTTTGTTTGGTTTGAGCCGCTTACGAGTGATAAAGCAGACAATGATGCTGCTCAAAGAGCAAGAGATTTCCATGTTGGATGGTAAAAGTACAAATCTTTGGACATCTAAAAACTCGTCTTTTACCATTATTGATGAGCTTATAGAATATATGTTGTTTTGGGATGATGGTTGAAGGTTTATTCACCCTATAGTGTATGGAGAGTACCCAAATACGATGCAAAACATCGTGAAGGAGAGGCTTCCGAAATTCACTGAGGAAGAAGTGAAAATGGTGAAAGGTTCCATAGATTTCGTCGGAATAAACCAATACACAACTTATTACATGTCTGATCCTAAAATATCCACCACACCTAAGGCTTTGGGTTATCAACAAGATTGGAACGTCGATTTTAACTGTAAGTTCTTGTTCATATCTACATTTATCTGTTATGAATGATCTTGTCTTATTTAGAGTACAGAATAACCTACCTAATTTTGTTTGATTGTTTCAAAAGTAAATATGCCACTGTGAGAAAATCCACTAGACTTGGACCAAAACTAAGGCTGATTGGTCCTTATGGAATTGGGCTGTGATAATGTCAATGTACAAGATATTATATTAATCAAGTGCATACTGAGAAATCTCACTCTATACACATGCAGTTGCAAAGAATGGGACACCAATTGGTCCAAGGGTGAGCTGATTTAGATTCTTTTGATATTCCTTAACTCTTTTAAATCACTTAGTGCTTGATTATGAATTAATCTAATTTTATGCAGGCACATTCAGAATGGTTGTATAGCGTCCCATGGGGAATGTACAAGGCCTTGATGTACATTAAAGAACATTATGGCAACCCGTCGATGATTCTCTCTGAAAACGGTATTCTCTACCAATTCAAAATCTGAAGCTAAATCATTATGTGTTATATTTCAAAGGTTTAAAGAAGAGTTAAAGTGTTGAAATTTGAATACAATCTTTAAAGGTATGGATGATCCGGGAAACATTACTCTAGCTCAAGGAGTAAATGACACAACAAGAATCGAGTATTATAGAGAATACTTAACACAGCTTAAAAAGGCAGTAGATGATGGAGCAAATGTAACTGGATACTTCGCCTGGTCGTTGCTTGATAACTTTGAATGGTTATCAGGATATACTTCAAGGTGTGGTTTTAACTAATGAATCTAAGTATTTGATTATTTGCTGAGAACAATGTTAGTATATTCTTGTAATCATTATTCCTTGTAGGTTTGGAATTGTGTACGTTGATTACAAGAGCTTGACGAGATACCCGAAGATGTCTGCTTTATGGTTTAAACAACTTTTGAAACGAGACCACAAGTGAGCTCAAAGCGTCATTCACTCCAATTTTGATTTGAGAGCTTTACTATGAGGTCATTTTTAATCAAATTTTCTCTATCTTTTGAGAGACAGAGGGGTTGAATTGTGTAATTTGAGAGCTTTACTACGCTCAATAATTGATGTAGTTTTTAACTAATCTTATAATGCCCCATGATTAACAGCACATGTTCTATACTTCTATATCACATCAATTGATATTTTATCAGCCAAATGAACATTTATTCAAATGAGTGCTAAATTATCTCTTAAATTTCTTCTTTGTCGTCGTTCACTCGTTAGTTGTGCTTCCGAAGCGTTTTAGGAAAAAAAAAAAAAAAGTAAGTCACGTGAAGTTTGGGGGCAAGTCTAAGAAAGTGGGGCCATGGTCCTGGTTTTGGGTCCACGAAGAGTGAACTTAATGGACTGTGATTTGACCATTTTACTCTTGTCGGCTTCTATGCGTGCGACCACGTCTTTTACTTTGGCGTTTTTATAATTCGCGTGATAACTTTTCTGAAAATGTGGACCGGACACCATAATTCTCTTTCAGGCCTTCTTGTCTTTTTCTACATCTTATTTTTACATAACAATCATAGATGATTAGATGTTATTACATTCTGAAAGAAAATGTTAAAATTATTTGGGCTACAAAGATAATTAGCTCTGCATCATTGTAAGTGAGTTCTAGACACAGCTACATTTTGACTTGGTGGATCAGAATTTAGAAGACACTGTACTTTATATCGGCAAGAAATAATATAGATGACAAAGTGATCTTTGTGATCCATATTTTATATCACTATATACTTTTCTTTCAAATTTATATGTATAAAGTATTCAAAATGCTCCCATTAATAAACCAAATGGTGAATAGTCATTGAATAAATATCATTGGTTCGGGTACTATTTCACATCATAATTAAAGGCTTAATTTTTTTTTTTTAAAAAGGCCTATAAATATCCTTAAATAAGACACAATTTTGATCATCTCCAAACCAAACAGTCAAAAGTCACTTACCATGAAACACCTCATGGTACTTCCATGGCCTCTCCTCCTTCTCTTCCTCCTCTCTTCTCTCACAGTCGGCAAATCCTCTCCGTCTGCAGAAAAACTCAAATTAGACACGGGTGGTCTTAGCAGACAGAGTTTTCCAAAAGGATTCTTGTTCGGAACCGCCACATCAGCTTACCAGGTCGAAGGCGAGACTCATCAAGACGGTCGTGGCCCAAGCATTTGGGATGCCTTCGTCAACATACCTGGTTATTTTTCACCATTTGAACACTATAATTACATAACTAAATCGTATTGATTACCTTTGAATAAATACCTTAAAACTAAATTAATAACTAAATAATTAAACAGGGACTATCGCCAATAATGCCACGGCTGAGGTAACAGTAGACCAGTATCACCGTTACAAGGTACTGAACTACTAATCTTTAATCGTAGTCTGGTAATGTTACAAATTCGATCTGCATATGTTCAATGATGATAATCACATTTCAGGAAGATGTGGATTTGATGAAGAAACTCAACTTCGATGCTTACAGATTTTCCATTTCATGGTCTAGAATATTCCCTGGTACTATCACCAATCAATTAATATGTTTTGCAGTACTTTAGATTAAGATCAATAAATTAACTTCAAAGCTTATAAATGCAGAGGGAAGTGGTAAGATCAACTGGAAAGGAGTTGCTTATTACAATAGATTGATCGATTACTTAGTCTTAAAAGGTATACAAAATCATATCATTTCGTAAACAATAGATTCAGTGTAACATAAAAGAGTATAATGAATCTACTTCAATGCTTAGGGATCACACCATACGCAAATCTTTACCATTATGATCTTCCATTGGCATTGGAAAAGAAGTATAAAGGCTTGCTTGGTAGACAAGTAGTGTAAGCACCAACCTGCCAAACTATTTATACTCGTTTAAGTTTACAAATTGTTCAAAAGTTATACAAACTTTGATGATGTGAATTTGCAGAAAAGATTTTGCGGATTATGCAGAGTTTTGCTTCAAAACATTTGGAGATAGAGTGAAGAACTGGATGACTTTCAATGAGCCTCGTGTGGTAGCTGCTTTAGGTTATGATAATGGCATTTTCGCGCCGGGTAGATGCTCTAAAGCATTTGGGAACTGCAGTGAAGGAAACTCTGCAACCGAGCCATACATTGTTTCTCATAACCTTATCTTGGCCCATGCAGCAGCGGTTCAAAGATACCGCAAATACTACCAAGTAAACAACTACTTACTATAAGTTTAACTCTTGGATTTCTTGGTGTGATATGATTGAAAATGTAGTGAAATTTTGCAGGAGAAACAAAAGGGAAGAATTGGGATACTTTTAGATTTCGTTTGGTATGAGCCACTTACTAGAAGTAAAGCAGATAATTATGCAGCTCAAAGAGCAAGAGACTTCCACATTGGATGGTAAACGTTCAATCTTTTGTACATATTACAAACACCATTAACGTTTTTGGTGAGCTTTAAAGAAACTCTTTTGTTGTTCCAAGGTTTATTCACCCAATAGTATATGGAGAGTATCCAAAGACAATGCAGAACATTGTGAAAGATAGACTTCCAAAATTCACAAAAGAAGAAGTTAAAATGGTAAAAGGTTCCATAGATTTCGTTGGTATAAACCAATACACGACTTATTACATTTCCGAACCACATCCCACCACCAAACCTAAGGCTTTGGGTTATCAACAAGATTGGAACGCAGAATTTTCCCGTAAGTTCTTGGAGAGCAATCTCTTGTTCGATTATGTTTACCAATTATATCTTGAATTCTTGATCATGACTATGAGTACTTAAATGATTGACAAATCTTTGCACAGATGCTAAATTGGGGAAGCCAATTGGTCCAAGGGTGAGATATATAACATTATGATTCTTGTTTTTTGTATTTCTGTAACCAATAATATGCCATATTATACAGGCATACTCATATTGGTTATATAACGTACCATGGGGAATGTACAAAGCCATGATGTATATGAAAGAACGTTACAGAAACCCAACTATGATTCTCTCTGAAAATGGTAATAAAGAAAGAAAAATCACTGTTCCATAATCAAAGTTTTCTCTATTGGGAGTTGTTATAGTTTGATTAAAATGCTTGAACATATATATGCTATAGGTATGGATGATCCAGGAAACGTTACTCTAGCTCAAGGACTACATGACACGACAAGAATCAAGTATTACAGAGACTACTTAACTCAACTTAAGAAAGCCAAAGATGATGGAGCCAATGTGGTTGGATACTTTGCGTGGTCGTTGCTTGATAATTTCGAATGGTTATCCGGATACACTTCAAGGTTTATGTGGTTGAATCTACACTAAATGTATTAGATAATTTAGAAGAAAGAGATTCTAATGTTTGTTTTGTTTAATTGTGATAGGTTTGGGATCGTCTATGTTGATTACAAAACCTTGAAGAGGTACCCCAAGATGTCTGCTCAATGGTTTAGACAACTTCTGAAACGAAACAACAAATGATCTCAATGTAGCCATTGATGGATTTAGATTCTAAGAGGGTTTAAATTGATCTTTAAAGAAATAAGGGGTTGATTTAGTTACTTTGTGTATTTGAAGGGAGTGAATTGTAACCTTGAAACTCTCTCTTTCTTTCTTTGGCTTTTCATTTTCGACACCAAAAGAAATACAAAGAGTTTAAGGCTTTAATAAATTTGCATTTGCACCCTTGTAACTTTCAGTTTTCTCAAGTTTGTTTGCATGTATGATATTGGAGTTTGCAAGCGAAAAGTTACTCTCAAATTGACGTAATTACCCTTACTCTTGAACGATTTTAAGAGCACAAACGTGAGAATAACGTAAGGGTATACTCGTCATTCAAAAAACGACACTCAATTTCTTCACTCGTCGACTGATTTCACTCTTACATTGAAAAAGTGAGCCAGGGTTTTACTCTCTTCTTCGTCTTCTACCAGCGAATCTTTTCGAATCTTCGACGATTTTCCGGCGACGTTTAATCCTTTCTCTTCCGCGAACGCCGTTTTACTCCATCGTTTCGATTGAAGGAATTTAGGTACTCATTTTAGGTATTACGCTTTGATTTTGCTTTTAAGCGGTTAAAGTCCTGAGAATATGCTTTAGTTTCCGTGTTAATTTCCACTGTTTGGAGAATGCTCCGGTTTTGGGTTGACTGCATCATATGTCTGTACTTACAATAGATCGAAACATGCATGATACATTTCCTTGGTTCAGGATTTTCACGAAACCTTAATCATCATTTCTCTGTCGTTGTTTGGGATGTGTTTTTTCCATGTTTGTATAGTGTGTGTGAAGATATACCAGAGATGGACATTGACGAGATGGATATTGATGAGATTGACGCTGCTGGGCAAATTGATTTGTCTGAGCTAGGGGAAAATTTTCTTCAGAGTTTCTGTAAGAAAGCTGCTACTTCTTTTTTTAAAGAGTATGGACTCGTAAGTCATCAGCTCAACTCGTACAATTACTTCATTGAGCACGGGCTTCAAAATGTCTTCCAATCCTTCGGTGAGATGCTCGTGGAACCGTCATTTGATCCAACAAAGAACAAGGATCAAGATTGGAGATACGCAACGGTGAAGTTTGGAGAAGTCAGCGTGGAGAAGCCCACGTTCTTTTCTGATGACAAGGAGCTTGAGTTTCGCCCATGGCATGCCAGGCTTCAGAACATGACATACTCAGCAAGGATGAAAGTAAATGTCGAAGTTGAGGTAAAAAAACTCTTATACTATCAAACTTTTGATGATGTTTCTGTTTTGCTGTCCATGTATCTTATTCTGACTGCGTCTTCACTGTAAAAATTGACTAGGTGTTCACTAAAAAAGTTGTTAAAAGTGACAAATTCAAGACGGGACAAGACGGATATGTCGAGAAGAAGATACTTGTTGTCAAAAAGCAGGACATTCCAATTGGTAGGATACCTGTGATGGTGAAATCTGTCCTTTGCAATACAAATGAGAAAGGAAAGGAAAACTGCGAAAAGGGGGATTGTGCCTTTGATCAGGGTGGATACTTTGTTATTAAGGGCGCGGAGAAAGTGAGTTACACCTGTTCGGGATCTTCTGTCACTGGATTTCTATTTTAGTGTATAGCTTAGCTAACAATTAGTTTCTTTTTCTTCTTCTAATACTGGAAAAATACATTGTCAAGCTTCTATACAAGTTCCTAACCTGAATATATTGTGTGTTTGCAGGTTTTCATAGCTCAAGAACAGAGTTGCACAAAGAGACTATGGATTTCTAATTCACCATGGACAGTCTCCTTCAGGTCCGAAACGAAAAGACACAGATTCATTGTGCGTCTCTCAGAGAATCAGAAACTCGAAGAGTATAAGAGAAGAGAGAAAGTACTGACGGTGTACTTTTTGTCGACGGAGATCCCGGTCTGGGTCTTATTCTTTGCGCTGGGTGTTTCATCAGATAAAGAAGCCATCGACCTAATTGCTTTTGATGGTGAAGATGCGAGCATCACCAACAGTCTCATAGCTTCTATTCACGAAGCTGATGCGCTTTGTGAGGCATTTCGTTGTAGGAACAATGCTCTAGCTTATGTTGAACAACAAATAAAGGGCACAAAATTTCCTCCTGCCGAAAGTGTGGATGAATGCCTCCGTCTGTATTTGTTTCCAGGCCTCCAAGGTTTGAAGCAGAAAGCACGATTCCTGGGTTACATGGTTAAGTGTCTTCTGAGTGCATATGCGGGGAAAAGGAAATGTGAGAACAGGGACAGCTTCCGAAACAAAAGAATCGAGATGGCTGGAGAACTATTGGAGAGGGAGATAAGGGTGCATCTGGCCCATGCTAGAAAAACCATGACCAAGGCTATGCAGAGACACCTCACAGGTGATGGTGATTTGAAGCCCATTGAGCATTATTTGGATGCTTCCATTATCACAAATGGGCTTAGTAGAGCCTTCTCCACTGGAGCTTGGTCTCATCCTTTCAGAAAGATGGAAAGGGTTTCAGGTGTTGTAGCTAATCTGGGTCGTGCAAATCCGTTGCAGACTCTGATTGATCTGAGGAGAACGCGACAGCAAGTACTATATACCGGCAAGGTTGGAGATGCTAGATACCCGTAAGCGAATTTCCACCTCCCCTAGTTTATTGATATAAATCCCACGTACTTAAACTATGTTGTATGGTCTGTATATTCTAAATATTACATGTTTTCAGAATGTTTTAATGATATTCGTATTAACTTAGTTCATCTAGTATAGGATGGCTCGATATTGAGATGATCCATTTTGGTTGCTTTCGAATGTGAGTGGTTACACAATTAAATCGGTACATGGAACTAAGACTGTACTGTTTGTAATGTTGGCCACAGGCATCCCTCTCACTGGGGAAGAGTATGCTTTTTGTCAACTCCAGATGGTGAAAATTGTGGTCTCGTGAAGAACATGTCTCTTCTTGGACTTGTTAGCACACAAATTTTGGAGCCTGTGGTGGAGAAGCTCTATGATTGTGGGATGGAAGAACTGGTGGATGATACTAGCACACCATTGTGTGGCAAACATAAAGTTCTTCTCAACGGAGACTGGGTTGGATTATGTTCAAATTCTGAATCCTTTGTTGCGGAGTTAAAAAGCAGGCGGCGTCAAAGTGAATTACCTCGTCAGGTATCTTTTCTTTCAACAAATGTCTTGCGTTATATCAATATTCTTGTACTGCTTGGTATTTGCCTTTCATTTTTGTGCTTCAGAAATTTGTTTGTGTCGTATATAATTTATAAAAATGTATCACAACGTTCTTTGCAGATGGAATTCAAGCGAGATAAAGATGGCAATGAGGTGAGGATTTTCACAGACGCTGGAAGATTACTCCGACCTCTCTTGGTTGTGGAAAATCTCCACAAATTGAAGCAAGACAAACCGAAACAGTATCCTTTTGAGCATCTTCTTGACCAAGGGATTCTCGAGTTAGTAGGGATTGAGGAAGAAGAAGACTGCAATACAGCATGGGGAATCAGCCAGCTTCTGAGGGAGCCAAATAATTACACCCATTGCGAACTGGATATGTCATTCCTATTGGGCGTGAGCTGTGCAATTGTCCCATTTGCCAATCACGATCATGGGAGAAGAGTTCTGTACCAGTCCCAGAAGCACTGTCAACAAGCCATTGGGTTCTCATCAACGAACCCTAACATCCGCTGCGATACGCTGTCTCAGCAACTGTTCTATCCCCAGAAGCCTCTATTCAAGACATTGGCGTCTGAGTGTCTTCAAAACGATGTGCTGTTTAATGGCCAGAATGCGATTGTTGCTGTGAATGTTCATCTTGGGTACAACCAAGAGGATTCTATTGTGATGAACAAGGCTTCATTGGAACGTGGTATGTTTCGCTCAGAGCAGATTAGGAGCTACAAAGCAGAAGTTGATACCAAAGACTCGGAGAAGAGGAAGAAGCTAGATGAGCTTGTTCAGTTTGGAAAGACACACAGTAAACTCGGCAGAGTAGACAGCCTTGATGATGATGGGTTCCCTTTTATTGGTGCTAACATGCACAGTGGCGATATTGTCATTGGTAAATGCACCGAGTCTGGGGCTGATCACAGTATAAAGCTCAAGCACACTGAGAGAGGGATTGTGCAAAAAGTAGTATTATCATCTAATGATGATGGGAAGAATTTTGCTGCGGTTTCGCTGAGACAGGTAAGTTTAAAATCACACTGAATTGAGCTATCAACCAAAGAATATATTCCTACTAGGAAATCTAATGTTTCATTGATTGCCTTTTACATCTTGCAGGTTCGTTCTCCATGCCTTGGAGATAAGTTTTCCAGTATGCATGGCCAGAAGGGTGTTTTAGGCTATCTAGAGGAACAGGAGAATTTTCCTTTCACGATCCAAGGCATAGTTCCAGATATTGTGATAAATCCGCATGCATTTCCTTCCAGGCAAACACCGGGCCAACTCTTGGAGTCTGCTCTCTCCAAAGGAATAGCTTGTCCTATCAATAAGAAGGAGGGCAGCTCTACTGCATACACCAAATTAACACGTCATGCCACTCCTTTCTCCACTCCAGGTGTCACTGAAATCACAGAGCAGCTTCACAGGTATACTCTACAAGCTGTCACTTGGTTTAGCACATAAAACAGAATATTGAATAAGGATGAAATAGTACACGGTACAAGTCTTGATGTTATAATAACTGATTGACATTTGCTTTCTAGGTATTACAGATGGATGAAAATCACCAGTATAATTAGTTAGAGGGTTGATGCTGTGAGCCTTGTGTTTATGTGATGATTAAGTGAACCTGTTTCTTAGATTATATTTGACTCCTGAGTCCTGATTCATTGCCAATGGTTTATATATGTGGTTAGGGCTGGCTTTTCAAGATGGGGAAACGAAAGGGTCTACAATGGTAGATCAGGCGAAATGATGCGCTCACTCATATTCATGGGCCCAACTTTCTACCAGCGACTAGTCCATATGGCAGAGGACAAAGTCAAATTCAGGAACACCGGACCAATCCACCCACTAACACGTCAGCCAGTTGCAGATAGGAAGAGGTTTGGCGGAATAAAGTTTGGAGAAATGGAGCGAGACTGCCTAATAGCTCATGGTGCTTCGGCCAATTTGCACGAGCGTCTCTTCACTTTAAGTGACTCTTCTCAAATGCACATCTGCAGAAAATGTAAGTGTGTCGCTAATGTGATCGAGAGGACTTCAACCAGTGGAAGAAAGATCAGAGGGCCTTATTGTAGGATCTGTGATTCTGGAGAGCATGTGGTTAGGGTCTATGTGCCATATGGAGCTAAGCTTCTGTGTCAAGAGCTGTTCAGCATGGGCATTAATCTCAACTTCGACACTAAGCTTTGCTGATCCCCCCAAACTTTGTGTCTATATCTATCTGTATATATAGCTTAGTGCCTTAGACCATGCTTTATGTAGTTTGATTCGGCTTCGGTTGTGGTTCAGATAGGTTTTGGTTGATTCGGTCAGAGTTATCTGAATTAACCCGTAGTTGTTGCTTTTGTGAGATTTGACTCTTAACCATTAATGGTTATTAAATCTAAAATTTCGGTTCTTTTGTTAACGCTAACTGGTTTGTAATCTGAATTAACCCGTAGTTGTTGCTTTTGTGAGATTTGACTCTTAACCATTAATGGTTATTAAATCTAAAATTTCGGTTCTTTTGTTAACGCTAACTGGTTTGTAATCTGGTTTTTTTATGATTGGTACTGATTTATCTCTAAAATTCGACTTAAATAAAAGGTTTTAAATTGGCCCAAAATCTGAACCGACCTAATGACTGTTGTACCCGACCCGACCTCTCTAGATGCCGCCAATAAACCCCAAATCTCTCTACACCTCACTCTTGGAAACCTTTTTCTTCCTATTTTTCTGCACATACGAAAAAATCTCTTCATTTTCACCAATTCTCATTACTATGGCGGTAGAATCAGAAATGGATTTGTGTGGAAGAGGAGATAAGAAGACGAAGAAAGGGAAAAGGTTCAAAGGATCATACGGAAATTCGAGAGGGAAGAAACAGAAGATGATTGAGAGAATCAAAGATAAGCTTGAGCTTCCCAGGTCTTCTCCTTGGCCTCTCCCTTTCAAGCTCATTTAATAAATTTTCTCTTGTTAGGGTTTATTTCATTTGCCATCATAGTGTCGCCTTTAGTGGTAAGTTTCCAGTTTTTTTAACTCTCTGTATACTTGAAATCATGAATCTTTGGAATGTAAACTCGTCTTTGTTCATGATCTGTATTTTGTTTCAAGATTTTAGTTTTTGTTATAGCTTCAATTTGGGATCACAATCCCTAGTTTTATTGGTGCAAACGATTTGATTTCGCTGAATGGTTTTTAAATATTTAGGACAAAGAGAAGAGAAACAGTTTCTGTTGTTGAAGATCTTAAACCAAGTGTGAAGTCATAAGCTGTAGATATCCACACTATGAGCTAGAAGAGACAAGGAAGATGGAGGAGAAGGAGATAAGGAAAACGAGATCGGAAACTGAGATTCCGGCAAAAAAATTGAATATGACTAATAATATGATCGGAAACTTTGTATTGTTGTACCAGTTTAACCGTAGTGCGTGAATTAAGAGATGTATTCATAGGATTATTTACAAAATATTCGTTTCTTTCACACATAAATAGATTACGAAACCAAATTATGATATTGTATAACATTTATGATGATATCAAAGACTAATACTATGAAACTAAACATATTTATCTCAATAAACATATGATCTATGATATTATGTTGAACAAATGGTTAAGTAATGTGAGAGATAAGTTTAAATTAAACATATTTATTCTAATAAATATATAATCTTATGATATTATCTTAATCAAATGGTTGTGATATGAAACTAAATAATTTCATATGATATTAGTGAGATATTACTTGAATAATTTCATATGATATTAGTGTTGAAGCAATTTTTTATTGAATCAAATGATTATATCATCATATAATGTGATCTTATGATAATTTAAGATGTATTGTATCTTGAACCAATTGATTTTTATCTATATTTGAACTAATTGTATTTTGAACCAAATGGTTTTGCGTGAACCGAAACCAATTTCAAGCAATTCTTTATTGAACCAAATATTATATCATCATATAATATAATCTTATGATGATTAAGATGTATTGCATCTTGAACCAATTGATTTTCATCTTTATTTGAATTAATTGCATTTTGAACCAAATGGTTTTGTGTGAACCGAAACCAATTTCAAGTAATTCTTTATTGAACCAAATGATTATATCATCATATAATAAGATCACATTATATGATCTTATGATGATTTAAGATGTATTTCATCTTGAACCAATTGATTTTTATATATATTTGAAGTAATTGCATTATAGTCATTCACCTTAATGAAACTCTAATTTTGTTTGGTTAAACAATTTAATGGTTTGCTGTACGGACAAACCAAATAACCGAACCATTATTTTTTTCTTTTTCGTTTTTATTTTTGTTTATTTTGTAAAATAAAATTTGGTCGCAAGGGTAAGATATGGTATTAAAAAAAGAGAAGAGAGTAGGAGAGTATTGTAGTCACTTGAGGAGTATGTTAGTCAAATTGGTTTCAAATAAGAGTAGATGAGTCTTTCACCCCCGCCCCCCAGGCGTATCATTCTTCAATTAGACTCGAATTATCACTCCTGTAGAAGGTTTTCTTTCTGTAACGCAATGAATCGGAGCAGCCTCTACGAGGTTGATGACGATGATGCCGATGACGAAGAAGACGACATTAATGAAGTCCTCGAAGACATAAGACGCGCATGTATAGTTTCCGACGCCAATTCCGATGAATTCACCGCAAAATCCGGTTCTATTGAAGCGGCTAGAGGCGGTGGCGGAGGGTTACCGTCGGAATCGGAGAACGAAGACGATTTCGAGATGCTTCGTACCGTTAAAAATCAATTAGCATTGTCGACGGATGCGGACACCAGGCCTCCCGAGGGTTTATCCTTGCCGTCGGATTCGGAGAGTGACGATGATTTCGCGATGATTCGGAGCATTAAGAGCCTATTGGCATTGCCCATGGATGTGTGCGTTCCTCCAATGGGATTTTCCGACGATGACGAAGATGGTGACAATGAAATCCTTCAAGCTATTAGTAGGCGATTTTCTGCTTATAAAAATCTTGGTGAGTTCCACTGTGAAATTCTTGACATGTTTTCTCTTCTCTTTTTGGGTTTAACTATTACTTCGTTACATATTGTTTCTGTGTTACCTTTGAAATGTTCCTTCGATGGTTATCCGAAGATACTGCTTCGACTGATATTTTTGCAGATGGTAAGTAAGATTAATTTAGTTCTCTTGTAGTTCACAATTCGAAGCTAGGTATAACCCTCTAAACTAAAAGCTGTACACTCAGTGTGAAAGGTGCCTACTTTTTTACAAAAATTTATTTTGCTTTTAGCACTTCATTTATGTATTATCCGTGGTGGAATAAGGTGGAAGCTCTCTCTTCTTATGTTCGATTGTTAATATGACTTGAAAGAGATTATGCTGCTGTAGACCGCACTGTTTGTGATGGATTCATGATGCAAGGGGCTTGCTTGCCTATTTGATTCAGTGTTTTTAGTGGAACTTTGCATGCGTCTTTGTCTTTGTAAAATATGCTTATGCTTTAGTGGTAATTTCTTACAATTTTTCTGCAGATGCGGAAGGAAATTTCATGAATGATTCTCCCGGGAAGAAAAAGCAGGTACATGCCTCGGACAATGAACCTTCAAGCAAAATATTGAGTAGATCTAATACTTGTGAAAGCTTTCCAGATCTCGGGAAATCAATTGTCACGGTTCAAGATTCAGAGGATGTACATGAAAATTTATCCATTGAGCCTCTTGATCAGCTGGATGCATGCCAGTTATCTCTTATACCAGCTGCGAGTTCAAGTTTTCCTGAAGCTGCACAAGCCTTTGTTGATGCAATCCGGAGGAACAGGGCATACCAGAAATTTCTTCGAAGAAAATTGGCAGAAATTGAAGTAACGATCGAGCAGAATGAGAAACACAAGAAAAATGTGCAGATTGTAAAAGATTTTCAAGCTGCTTGCAAGAGAATAACTAAACATGCACTCTCTCAGAGAAAAGATCCTCGCGTCGAACTAATCTCAACACAAAAATCTTGGCCTTGTGATAGCTCCGAGGTAATGCACTTTGATCTAATTTTCTTGCCTCTGCTCTTTTCTAGTCATTATATAGGTACTTCTTTGGCTGTTTTTTGTTGACACATGAAAAAACTGTTTCTGTTCTTAATTCGATGTATTTTTTAGGATAATGATAAGAAGACATCTCCCTTGACGTTGGGTCCACCGGAAAACCCTTGTGTTGCAAATTATAGGATAGCACTAGGGAAATATCCTGTTTCATTTGATTGCAGAAATTGGTCTACTGTGGAGAACGAAAGCCTTGCGAAAGGTCTAAAACAAGAAGTTCAAAAAATACTGCTTTCTGAAGCTATTGAACGGTTGAGGTACTACATTCTCTTCCTCTTTTAAAGTGCTACCATATCCTGTTGCCTAGAACCCTTAAACTTGCTGCATAAGATCTTTTCAGATGCAGAATTACTTTAATATTTTTTAGCTTCTCTTAACAGTGATGTGGAAGGATCTTCATATGATATAGACACCATTAATGAATCAGTTGGAAATCTTGAGATCACACCAGAAATAATTAGGCAGTTTCTTCCGCAAATTAATTGGGATTCGATGGATATCAAGGACCGTTCTGCTGCAGAATGTGAAGCTCAGTAAGATCCTCCTTTAGTTGAAGTTTTGCTACTAAGATAGAATCAGCTATTAATGATCTATGGATAGAATTCTCTGGACCAACCTGTCTCTTCATTTTGAGAATTCAGTGCATATTTTTAATTATGTTCCCCATTGTAGGTGGTTAAGCTCGGAAGATCCATTGATTAACCACTGTCCCTGGACTGCATCAGAGGAGAAAAATCTACTCCGAATTATAGAAACAAAAGGTCTTACAGACTGGGTTGACATTGCGGTATCACTGGGGACAAACAGGACCCCATTTCAATGTTTAGTTCGATATCAGAGAAGTTTGAATGCAAGTATATTGAGAAAAGAATGGACTGCAGAGGAAGATGACCAACTTCGTGCCGCAGTAGAGTTGTTAGGCGACAAAGACTGGCAATCTGTTGCAAATGAATTAGAAGGAAGAACTGGAACTCAGTGCTCAAATAGGTCAGTTTTATGTATCTTTACCCATTTCTGTATATGTTAGATATCAAATACTGCAGTAGGTTGACAATTTTGTCAAATAATCTGAATCTAATTTATTTTAGTCCAAGCAATTGTCTCAAGATCTAAGATGTTCAGGAGAAAGTTTACTACAGTGTCTTTAAACCACCCAAAAATCCATGTTTAATTGATCTGGGGTTATATATAGTCTAACCTGAATAGGCACTCATTGATGATATATCTGTGGATGTAGAATCCGTTACAAGGTTATTTTTTGTCAATTTTATGATGTTTGTTTCCGTCTGCATTCAAATACATGATTGACTGGTTTATCTTATTCCCTTCCTCTATACTTTCAGATGGAAAAAGTCGCTTTGCCCTACCAGAAAAGGGAAATGGAACTCAGAGGAAGACAAACGTGTGAAAGTTGCTGTGACACTCTTTGGAGCTAAAAACTGGCATAAAATTGCTCAGTTTGTTCCTGGACGGATGGCGACTCAGTGTCGAGAGAGATGGGTAAATTCTTTAGATCCCAAAATAAATTATGGGAAGTGGACAGAGGAAGAAGATGCAAAGTTGAGACAAGCAGTTGAAAAATGTGGAGATAGTAGCTGGTCCAAGGTGGCTTCACATATTTCATGTCGTACTGACAATCAGTGCTCGAGGAGATGGAATTGTTTATATCCTCATCTACTGGCTCATAAAAAAGAAGCTAGAAGGTTACAAAAAGAAGCTATTGTAGGTAATTTTGTTGATCGGGAATCAGAGCGTCCTGCTCTAGTTGCAGCTGATTTCTTGGCATTACCAGATATATCGCTCGAACCAGAACCTGGAATTGTAGCCCTGAAGAAGAAACGCAAAGCAAAGTAAGCTAATCGAATATCTCTCTCTATTATACACACAAACAGTTTTTATGAATCTAAACATTTTTTTTTTCTGCAGGCAAAAGAAGTCAGACGAAGAGAGACAACCAAAGAGACGGAGAAAAGGATCAAAGAGATGCTCAGGAGATGTAGGTAGACTAGAGGATGAGACTGTAAATGAAAATGAAGGAAACAATGGAGGAGAAGAGAGGTGGTTGAAATTGGAATGCTATGATGACATGCAAGGCACTGTGAAAAATAAACAAAAACGGAGACGCAAAAGTGTCGCAGAAGAATCGAACAACACCACTCGTATCAAGAAACTTGTGCCTAGGAGGAAAGGGTCTGCCGTAGTTCCTATCGAGAACCTAGGTGAACCAACTTAGGCGTTTCCTTCGCTCTTGGAATTTCGAAAATTTTTGTATGTGCTAAATATATCTAATCCAAACTTCGTATAGAAAAACTAAAGTTTCCGTGATTCTAACAACAGAGAAATTTAATTAAAAGGTTAAAACTAAATGAAACAAGGTTTTGGCAGAAAAGAGTAGTGAAATATGTCTCCCTCTGTATTCTTCTATAGCTAAAATAACGAATTAGATGTTTCTACTTTAACTGATGAATAGTCCGAAGATCAACAAGTATATATAAGATGTAAAACTCTTTTTATGTTGGTAATCATTCACATAACATGAAATCACTTTTTCTGATTAGTATACACAAAGAGAAAAATTAAAAATGTTATAATCAGTCATGAGTTATTTATTGCAAAAAGTAGAGTTTCATGACATCACTTATTTCTGATGAACTTCCTTCGAGTGTTAACACCATTCGTTTCATTTCCTTTGTTCTTCTTCTTCATCTTCTCTAACTTCTGTTTATGTCCTTCAATATCTGTCTTTATAACTCGTTCTCTCATCTCGTCTGGTAGCAAAGCCAGTCTCGAAAACTTCTTTGGCGATACAAAGCCACCAAGTCTCTCTTTGATGTGGTTAAACGCAGGAACTAGACCGCGCCTAATGAAACACCCGTCAATCAGTTCCATCGAGTTTGATTTTGGTAAAGACACTGAGTCTTTTAGCTCTAAGTCGAAGCAAAAGGGCGAGTCCTTCAACCACATTCTGAGAGAATGAGCTTTGGCCACTAGAAGTCCGGTTCTTGTCTTGCATGGAAGAAATGGAGAGCCCATCTCCCAAAGACACGCCTTTAGCGTTTTGTCCAACGATATACCGTTGTACTCTGCGGTCCCTGTGATTAAGACAACTGACTTTGGAGATTCTGGGTATCCTTCGAGTGATGCATCCTGAAATGGGAGAAGAATCGTAAGCAGAGGTCGAGGGTCATTGATGAACAGAGAATAACGGTCAAAAGAACTTCAGTTATGCAGGGATCTGTGGAATATGATGTGAAGATGCAGAGATATTGAGAGAGAAGAGAGAAATGAATTGCCTGCATGTGGTCAAGCCATAAAGTTAGCGCAACAAGGGCTGCACCACCCGACAATCTCCTAAAATCAGCACCCCAGTCCTTGTCCGCCACCCTGAAAATCAGAATCAATAAATAAAGTGACTACACTTGGTACATTTGGAAGCCTGTGCATGAAACAAGTGTTGAATCTCCCTTTTTATGTATCATGACTGACCTAAACACATTGCGACTGAAGATACCCCTTTTCATTGCCAATTGGAAAACCCATGATGCAGTAGATCTGTGTTCAAACGCCCAGAGAAGATTCAAAAGAGCATTAGCAAAATTGAGAGCAGCATTGTCCTCTATGGGTTTCAGTTTCTCGAACCATTCATCCACCTCAGAAACTAGCAACTCAGGTCTTCCAGCTAAAAGCCTGGTAGGTGTATCATTAGAAACATAAGAATCAGTAAATACAAATGATGATACTGAATAAGATTTATATAACCATGAACATGGCTAATAGAACAATACTTTTTACGTAATGCACAGATCATCCATACCTGATAGGAAGATCAAAACCAATATCTTGAAGAGCTTTCAGAAGCAACATGACTTCGCTTTTAACTTTGGAGAAACTCGCAGCCCTAACAAAGCAAGTCCATATCCTGTGGTCTGGCTCCAGGCCCTCCTTCTTCATTTCCAAGAGCCTTTCTATTCCACTGTTATAATCTTTGCTCCGAAGGTAAGCATCAATAACAGAACTATAAGGCAGAGTTGTTAGTTCCACGTCTGTTTCTTTCAGGTTACTAAGAACTTTTTCAGCTTCTTGAGGCTTTCCTGAAGAACTATATGAAACCATAAGCAAATGCATTGTAGCAAGTGTAGGTTCTATTCCCGCATGCTTCATCATTTGCAACAACTTCTCAGCCTTAGTGTCGCTTCCAGAATCACGGGATATTTTCATCATTGTGTGGTAAAAAGAACGGTCTAGTTTATGACCTTTGGACAGAAGTTCTTCAAATAGTTGTTCAGCTTCTTCAAGGCACTTTTGCTTACCAAAAGCAGAGATCAAGCTCTTGTATGTGTCCAGCTTTGGGTCCAAACCAAGACTTCTCATTTGCTGCATTAGTAAGTACCCTTCTTCTGGTCGCCTGTCTCTACAATACATTATAATCAGAGTATTGTAAGTGATCTCATCTGGTTCTAGTCCAGTTTCTTTTATCCTCTGGTATATTTGAACTGTCTTCTTGTAATCCTCGATAGCCGTATACATCTTCAGCATGGAATTCCATATAGAGAGCTCAACCGTGAAATTGGCCTCTTCCATTTCAGAGAGCATAATTTCAGCATCTCTAACTCGTTTCCCTTTGCAGAGAAGCTCAATCATCATCCTGTAAAGGCGAATAGTGGGTAAGTAACCAGCAGCTTTCATGCTACTGTAAATCTTCTTTACCTCAAAGATATTTCCAGCCCGGGTAAAGGCGTCAAGCATCAAAAGAATGGAGCTTTTGCTAATTTTAAAGCCCATATCTTGCAATTCTTCGACAATAACGTAGAGCTCCTCAAGCCTCCCATCAACACACAAAGCATGCAACAGGATATTGATGGATTCCACAGTCGGAGACGGACCATCCCTCATCATAGTGTTAAAAATAGCCCTTGCCCGCTCGTAACAGCCACACTCAGCGTAAGCCGACATCAAACTGTTCCATGTCTTCAGATCAGGTGTTCGTCCACTTTGTCTTAGGTTGCCGACCACACTCTCTGCTTTCTGCCATAGCTTTAGTTTCCCATAAGCCTCAATGATATTAGTATAAATAGGCGAACAAGCAAAGTGGAAGCCTTTGGTCTCAGCTTGATTAACCACTTGATAAGCTGTCTCTGGAAAGCCAAGCTTGCAATACACACCAACCATGCTTTTACAAACACTTTCTGAAGCTTCACAGCCAGATAGTCTCAGGTCAGAGAAAACTTGAGAAGCTTGCGCGTATTGTTCGTTTGCTACACAGCAGTGCAATAGAGACTCATACATGGTGGAATTGCCAAAACACCAGCCATGAACACATGGGTCAGCGAAATATTCATCTAGAGCAGCCATTATATTGTTAGCCTTGCAATGTAAAACAATTAGAGCTTCATTTATAAGTCGACTTGATTTACTGGCATGCTCTTTTAAAAATTCAAGTAACTCAAACGCTTCTGAATGCCTACCTGATGAACTGTAGGAACCCAGGATAGACAACAGAGTGTCGTTGTCCAATTCATGGCCATTAGTGATAGCCACTTTTAACTGTCTAGCAGCAAGATCAAAGCATTCACCCTTAACAAGAACAGATGAAATCTCTAGTGGGTTCATGCCACACAATTCTTCCATGTCTCTAATGGTTTTCTGAATGTCGTCTGACCTGTTTTCCTTCAAAAGTCCAAGTATCATTAACTCATACAGACTGTGAGACGGTGTATGACCATCAGAAATCATATCACGATATAAAACCCATGCTTTTCTTGTCTCGTTACTTTTTAGAAATACATCCAACATTACAGAATACGCTAAATTATCAGGTTTAGTCCCTGCGCGCAACATGCAACTGAAAGTATTCTCAGCCTCCTCTCGCTTTCCAGCCTTGGCATAGCCGCAGATGAGAGCACTGTAGGTCTGCAGAGTTGGTTTGATTCCCATATCAAGCATCTCAGACATCAGTGCTGCGGCTTCCACAGTTCTGTTTGCTTTTCCAAGTGAATCTATCAAAACAGTGTACGTAATAGCGTCAGGGTTTCTACCCGACAAACCTTTCATGTCCTTATAAAGCTGTAGCGCTAGATCAAGTTGGCCCTGCTTGCCATACATATGAATGATTGTGTTGTAAGTCATCTCATCTTTTCCAAACCCCATTGTCTGCATTTGTTGGTACACTTCCTTCACTTTTTCCGTATTTCTTTCTCTAGCAAAAGCATAGAGCAAAGAGTTGTATGTTACTGCATCAGGGATATAACCTTTAAGCTCCAGCTCAGTGAAGAGCCTCTCGGCTTCAGCTGCAAGCCCACATCTACCATAGACTGAAATCATGGCATTATAAGTCCACAAGTCAGGCTGACACCGATGAGCTTCCATGTCCTCAAAAATCTTCATTGCACCATCCAAATTTGAATCCCGAGAACAGGCACTAAGAAGAGTGTTGTAAGTGATAGCATCAGGCCTAAGACCCGAATTCCTCACCATATCTAATAACTCAACAGCCAAATTCGGAGTCAACTTACCAGACTTAAGTCTAGCATTAATAAGAGTATTGAAACTAATAAGGTCCGGGACACACCCTTTCTGACGCATTGCATCGAGCAGCTCTTGTGCCTTTGAAAACTTACCACTACGCGAATAAACCCCCATCATTGCATTGTACACTTGCACCGTGTCTCCGACGGTTGGCTCAGCCCTCGTGAAAATCTCCACTGCAAGCGATTCCTGATTCCACCGTCCCAAAACACCGAGTATGGCTGCCACCATTCGGGCATTAGGTGAATGCCAATGACGGAGATTGAGCCACTCGAAAACCTCAAGAGCTCGTTGCCAGCTCTCGTGACCAACCGATTTCACGACGAAGCAGTAATCCGTAGGAGTCATCTGAACAGGCCGAGCATCGAGAATATCCGCAACGAACTGATTAGGTTCGAGGCCTAGAATCTTATCCGTCAGAAATTTCACCCTTTCTCTCCAATCCTTGGCTCTTATCAGAGCCACTTTATTCATCTTCTTCACTCTCCTTCTCCGACTCGCCACGGTGGCTTCATCTTTCGTCTTTTGCTGCGAATCAGAGCTAACTGAATCGACTTCATCGGAATCCGGCATATCGACGACATCGTTGGACGGAATCGGAGAAGAAACAGGCTGCGAAGGTGTTGAACTTGTGGAATCATATGTTTCTCGGAGATTCAAATGTGGCCATCGGACTGCAGGAGAAGCTCGACTATAGGTGAATTTCTGGGTAGAACTAGTGCTGACGTTCCCTTGCTCACCTTTAATCTTAGGAAGCGTGGCGGAGGTCGGATTAAGGGTTGCGCGGACGGATAACGCAGGAGCTGAAGAGAAAGGAGAAGGAAAGGCTAAAGCCCCAGCAGAAACCGCCATTAATACATCTCAGTTTCATAAATCCGTTGCGGGATTTAATCGAACCGTTGAAAGATAGGTGAGCGAGTGAGGGAGAATATTTTAGGGTCCCTGAGAAAAAACTCCGTGCTGTCTGAGATAGCCGCTAACCAAACATCTTGCCGTTTTACTGTGACATGGACTGATTAAGTTGTCAAATTATAGAGGATAGTCTAAGCCACTATTATCTATAACGGGCCAGTTTGATAAGATGATGATAAATCATATGGATCGACGTTTTGCTTCTTTTTTTTCTTCTCGAAATTAAACAAAAATTTGCCAAATTATAGGTTTTGGAGGGGCTAATACATAAGAGCCAGTCTGGAAAAATTGGAGTAATTAAAAACAGCTAATTTATCTGGAAATTTTTGTAATAATCATATCTTCCTCAATCTTCATCTTGTGTCTAGTAACGACCGAGACCCCAGACTCTGACAACTCCATCAGTGTAACCACTGAACAATGTGCTTCCATCTGCACTCCAGTTCAAGCTTGTGCAGTAAATCACCTGCATTGCCATTAATTACACAAATCTCTGTTAGAAACATGATCAATCTCTTCAAATTAGTAACAGAACAAAGTCAAAACCTTTTAGAGCAGATAATCTATTATCAAAAGTCAGGTTTCCAAGCTAATGGGGAAACTAACCATCAAAGAGATGATTCCTCGGAATATAAATATGCAACTTTTAACCAAAATTTTTAATTTTTCATAACCAAAGATAATTCCAGTAGAAATTTTACACTACCTTGATTCATGAACAGAGAATCCATATCACTATCAAAAGCAAAGTTAAAAAGTGGATATTAGTGAATACCTTCTTCTGGTTACCAGTTCCAGCACCACCATCAGACTTCTCAGCCTCGGCCTTGAGATCAACCTTCAAATCCTCAACAACACTCTTGCTCTCAAGATCCCAGATCTTAATGCTATTCTCAGTCGCAGCACACAACCAGTATCTATTAGGACTGAAGCAAAGCGAATGGATAATGGAGCCAGCCTCGAGCGAGTACAGCTTCTTTCCTTCAGCCAAATCCCACAACAAGATAGCACCGTCTTTCCCACCACTGGCGCATAGCGAACCATCAGGTGAGACAGCCACAGTGTTGAGGTAACCAGAGTGTCCAACTAGAGAGTTCCTCAGCTTGCAGTTCTGGAGATTCCAGACTTTCACGGTGTGATCCCAAGAAGCGGAAACAATGGTAGGCACAAGCGTGTTAGGGCTAAACCTCACACAGCTAATCCATTCCTTGTGACCATCACCTTGCTCGGAGATCGTGTACTTGCATTCACCGAGTGTGTTCCACAGCTTGATTGTACGGTCACGAGACGCAGATACAATCTGACGGTTATCAACAGAAAAGGCGACAGAGAGCACGTCTTTCGTGTGCCCCACGAATCTGCGAGTGGATACACCAGTGGCTAGGTCCCACAGACGAAGCTCACCATCCCAGCTTCCGGAGAGTGCAAACTGACCGTCCGATGAGAGAACAACATCCTCCACGAAATGAGAGTGGCCGGTAAGCCTACGCTGGGCAACACCGTAAGACTTCTCGTCCTTCGTGAGTTTCCAGAGGATAATGGATTTGTCACGCGACGCAGTGACAATAATGTCGGAATTGTCGATCGGTGTAGCGATTGCGGTGACCATATCAGTGTGGGCGCGCATAGTGCCCTTCAATACGAGTCCCTCGGCCATGATTAGGGTTTCGCGTGAGACACTCTACTGTTTCTTCTTCTCACTCACGGAAATGGCGTCACGGAGCAAGAGATTTGGAGGTCGACTGAAATATTGGTATTTATACCTAGGGCTAAAATTGAAGAAATTAGGGCTTACTGTGGTTTGTACAAGGAGACTGTTTATTTGGGCCGACCTTTCCTCGTTATATATAGTTTCAAGGAATTAAAATTTGGGCTGTCCCCGGGCCTTCCGTATTAATTTCGGGAACTTCTATTTTTCTGTATAGAGAACTGTTTGATTAGGATGAGATCTTAGAAGCATTTATGGATCGGAGGATTACATTGATAATCAAATCTTGTAAGCATTCAATTCAAATGGAACTAGCGAGACAAGTGATACAATACATTGAAATGTACACGAGTTTGCTAATACACAATCACAATTTAGCTTTGTTGGTTCTTATTAAAGGTCTTAGTCGTGGAGTGCACAACACACAGTAGCTTTGTGATGACCTTGGTACACCTTTACTTCTTTTCCCGCTGGCATCGACCACAATCTAGCCGTCATGTCCGAAGATGCTATGCAATATCACAAAACCAAAACCAGTTTAGAGATTGTTCGGTTAGGTATTCCAGTGGTTTTAGTTACACGAGAAAATACTACCTGTGACAAGAAACTCTCCATCCACCGAGAAGACGCAGTCCCAGACCCATCTTTGATGTCCTGATGAATAAGATTTGTCAGTGTCAGAAAGGATAATGGAGAAGCAATCCCGTTAACAAAAACTTGGAGACCATACCTGTTAAAACTTTCTCTAGTTTGAAACCATCAACGTTCCATATTTTGACAGTTTTATCAGATGATGCAGTCGCTAGATACCTGCTAACCAATATGTAAGAGCTTCTAAAGGGAGAGGACAAAGAAAAAGATTTTAAGAGAAAGGACAAGAAACAAACTTGTTCGCAGGAGAGAGGAGACATTTAAGGATGTGGCCATCATGAGCTTGTAGCTTATGAAGGGGCTCAAACTCAGTCATTGTCTAAAATAGATATAAACACCATAGAGAATTACAGGAATGCAACTAGAGCATGGTCAAAGAAATAAAGGTTTGCACATCAGAATGGTACCTGTTTTCCACGCAACAAACGCCATACATAACATGTTCCACAGTTGTTAGCAGCAACCACCATTGTCCCATCCCACATAACCGTTAAAGACCGTACAGCTGTATCAACTTCTGGTACCTTTATGATTGCATCTGAGTGATTATCTACCGATTTCAGAAATGTAATTAGGATAAAGAAATGAAGACGTGTCAAAAGCAGTTACCAGTTCACAGCTACACGAATTAGCCCTGAGATCCCATACACGTATATTGCCATTTTGGTCTCCAGATATCAATTCAGTCTGTAGAAAAACAAAGAAAGTTCATAATACAGTCCAAAGATTACATCAGGGAAAAAACTCACAGCTTTTTCAACACAAGCAACAGCTCCTTTAACAAATAACGACACTGATTGGCACAACACAACACTAACTGGTGACTTTGCTAGTTGATGTACCTGATTTGGGTGTAAAACAACTGTGTTAACTGCTGCAACACTTTCATACTCCTTTTGGCAACCCGGAGCCCTGCATTTTAGTTTTCGAGTCAACAATTTGTTGCTAACAGTGCAAATACACTTAATAATGTGTAACTTAAGGACGTGTAATTTTCTGAGGATTTTCGTAACTTTGTATACAATGTCCTTGGCATTTCCATACATACCTCACTTGAATGAATAAATCTATAAACATACAGCTAAAAGATTCAAACATGAAGATGGAATGAATTTACCTCAAGTCCCAAATCTTAACTGTGCCATCCTCTGATCCTGAATACATCCATTTTCCATCACACTGGAATCCTACTGCCATAACATTGTTCGTGTGTGAATCATAAGTCATCACCTGATGCGTGCCAGGAACCCAGATCATTTAAGCAAGACAGAAGAAAAGAAACACCACTTTGCTAAAAAAGAAAGGATTTTTACAGGTTGAGGGCTATTGGAATTGACATCAAAGAGTCGTATGTGAGGATTGCAAGCTGCTGCTAGATAACGCTTATCTGGGGTTATCTCCAGCCTATTTACATGCTGAAATACAAACATCAAAAGAAAACACTCAGATAAAATCTGTGTTAGTCCTCTTACTCAATAATTCACAAGATTGATTTTTTTTTTTTACAATATCAGAAGTTGATTAAAGGAAAGATTTTTAAATGAAAAATTAATAAACGAAAAGTTAAAATGTCACAATCAAGGAAGAGGGAGAGAAACACACCGAATCAGGATACTGAATGGTACGGTAACAGCGACCGGTTTCGGCTTCCCAGAATCGGATCGTGTGATCATAGCTAGCTGTAGCAAGAATCACAGAAGGCTGACTCATTCTCGATCGTTTACCCCAATCGAATTAATGAACCAACCATTTGGTGATTTTTGCTGATTCCCAGAAAGCAACAAGCCCCTTTTCGAAGTGTCAATTGAAGAATACGATCCAAAATACAATTTTCGCACTATAAATTCGCGATTGAGGATCAAATCAAGAGGAAAACTGTTAAATGGAGAGAGAGGAAAGATAAGAAAGTGGCAGAAGAAGAAAAATAGGGTTTTACCGAGCTTCTCATAAATTAACGCGGGACCTTTTAGTATAAATTTATATATATGTTGGGGTTTAGATAGAAATGTGTGAAAAAAGAAAGGGGCCAGTTTGATATTTATGAAATTATGTAACTGGCCTATCACGTTGTCCTTCGCCATGGACACTTTACCCGGATACGAATATTTGAATAGAAACCGAACCAAAATTTCAATTCTCGAGTAGGGTTTAGATATAGAGCAAAGTAACCATCTGTTCCTCTATATTGTAATATTTGCAGATATTGATTCGGGTTAGGTTATACCTGATACCCGATCAAGTATCCGAAGTCTACTAACGATTGTTTATGTGTAATAATTACACCTAATTACTCTTCTTTCATGCGTGTTTCAACGCTTCATATCATGCCAACTAAGCAATTGCATGCAGAGCCTCTGGCTTTAGCAAAAAGAAAAACAGGTTCCAAGGACCATATTACAAACCGTAATTATTCAGTTCTCCATGTTTTCTTTTATCCTCTCTGCCGGTGTTATCTCCTCCGTAGGCGTTGTCGAGAGCTAGATCACATGTAAGTTTTGTTTATCTTTTTCTCGGTTTTGTGTGATTTTGGTCGGTTTTTTCACGATCACAAGTAGATTTTCAAAATATTTAAGGCTTTTTGATTATAAATGTGGAAATCGTTTGCTAATAGGGTTATATGATACTAGTTCGTCCAATTTCCCTTTGATTTCGAGTTTTCAATTGAACTTTTGACAGGTTTCAAAATAAATTAGGGTTTTGATTTTCAAATTTCGAAATTTTAGGGTTTTTTTGTTCTATATGTATAAATTGTTTGCTTGTATGTCTATGAGATAGAGATTGGTCCAATATTTAATTGATTTTGAGATTTCAATTCATTTTTTGACAAATTTTGATATCAATTAGGTTTATGATTTTCGAATTTCATAAATTGTAAGATTCTATGATTATAAATGTAGATGTCGATTGT
Organism: Lepidium didymum; assembly: GCA_963920545.1. NCBI lineage: Eukaryota > Viridiplantae > Streptophyta > Magnoliopsida > Brassicales > Brassicaceae > Lepidium > Lepidium didymum. The sequence continues at coordinate 6,749,967 of OY986979.1, read as the reverse complement.
TAATAGTCTTATGTGATAGAAATTGGTTCATTATGTATTTGAATTCATATGAAGTTCTTTCAATTCCATTTCGATTTTAATTGTTCAATTCATTTAGATTGTGCTTCTGTGATGTGGTTATTCTTTATGATTAGGATTATGATTTTGCTATCTAGAATATGTATTAGGATTTGATATACACATCCATTTCATAAAATTAATATTATTATCATCATTTCCATATTCATCAGCTTCCAACAAGCACTTCAGTATCCTCGTCTCTTCCGCCCAAATCTTCTTCAATCTCATTATCATCTTCATCAACCAATGCTATTGGAGATGGTCTTTGCGATTGAGATGGTGCTAAATTATTTCCTCTCTCATTTACAACTAAAACTCATGTTGAACTTGATATTGTATCAGTATAGCTTGGGTCGTTAGCTACACAAATTGTACTTACCATCTCCCATGTTAAATTATCATCTTGAAACACTAAATCGGCATAATCATTAGAATGTCCATCCATTTTTTCTTAACAATCACTCATTACTATCATCAATATCTTGGAGGAGAATATAATCAACTGTGTTTTTCCTCTGTTAACGTTGTTTCAATGTACAATTGTATTTAACAAATATCATGTCATTCAATCTATCTTGAGCCAATAGTTTCATTTTCTCTGTGTGAAACTGTTAAAAGTAAAAAAAAAAAAAAGTGATTAACAACTTACAATCTTATTTTGTTATATAAGTTATAAACCCACTTAGAGCATCTCAAATGGTGCTTAAATACCACTTCAAATTCTATATTTAGAGAAAAAATGTTTCGAATGGTGCTCTATTTCTTACTCCGAAAATAAGGATCTCTATATTTCACTCTAATTTTGGAGCATTCTATTTTTTGGAGTATGACTTTTTCGATTCTTTAATTTTTAGTATATTATTATTTTATACCTAAACAAAATTATATAATCAATGTTATTAAAACAAACTCAATTATTAAAATCTATGAGATATTATTAAAACTAACTACATGTATAATTTTGCATAACATGATAATTAAAGATTAACGTGTATCTTAATGAGCCAACAAAAGTCAAAAGAGAACTCCACATTTGGAAGTCGTAACAACAAAAGATGAAAATACTCGGTTTCAAGAGTTTCTCGTTCGATATAAACAAATCATAGATAAAGAAGCTCATTTTTCACTTTGAAATGCAATAGTTGATAGTTTATCAGATAATTACACAGTAATAATGATGTTTAAATGAAAATGGATTTGTCATTTGTTTTTTACGTTTATGTGATGTACTGAAATTTTATTTTAAATAAATTATAATTTTACTATACTATTTAATATAAATGGGTAAAATATGTAGATTTGAAAAGTAAAGGGACATTAAAAAAATTAATAATAAAATGGTAAAACGAAATATTATTAATATATCCATTTAGAGTAAAAAATAGAGTAAAACATTGGAGAACACTCTTCTCTATTTTTAAAGGAAAAACACAGTGAGCCATTGGAGATGGTTTTACATGTTGGAATACACGTAAGACTAAGAACTTTTATGGCAAATTCTTTAAGCTTTGGAGTATACGCTCCATAACATAACCACTATTCAGCTACAAAACATTTAACATTGTTAAGTTTTTTAACTTGTGGTAATCATTTACATATTAGTAATCTTGTAAATTCAAATTATTACATGGTGATTTTGTTTGCCATTATATCTTTGCCACATGATGACCAATGAGTCATTCATAGGTTTTAAATTGATCAAAATTTTCAAGTATTTTATCTTGAGTTTCAAGGTCAGGAAGTTTCCAATAGTGTCGTATAAACCCTTAACAACCTCCTCACGTTCCACCGCTTCTTTGTCTAAATATTGATATTTTAGAATAAGAAAATAACCATCATCATGCTATGGCTTATGTAGTTGACAATTCCATCAATGATTTCATATGCTTTTGTGTACTCATCTTTTATGTTATTGAAGGTCTTTAGCCTTATCCATAACTTTATAGATGTACCCCCATAACTAGCTTTTTTTTCTCTATCAACCATCTGCAACATTTTAACTAGAGGTCCTGTCAACTTAAGTGCATACAACACATTATTGTGGCATATCGACGACATCGTTGGACGGAATCACATAAGAAACATGCTGCAAAGGTGATGAGCTAGTAGAATCATATGTTTCTCGGAGATTCAAATGTGGCCATCGGACTGCATGAGAAGCTCAACTATAGGTTATAAGAACGAACGCGATGATTCCTGTTTATTTCCTTCGTATGTTTGATTGTCAATTAGCGAACTAATGGTGTGCTCAATTTTGTAGTCGCGTGAATAAAAGACTAAGCATCTTCTTCATATTCCTCTGGTTCGTCTCTTTCTCAATCCAAAAATTAAGCAAGGTATAGTTTATTTATGTTTATTGGTATCATTTAGGATTTATAGAACTTGCTTTGTTATATTTGTTTTTCATATGAGATTATGTATCTTGTTATAGTCACGTGAAATTCCATTATACTTTCAAAAATATTTGCTTATAATTTACAAAATAACATGTGCTTATGATTTGCTTTTGATATAGATTATTTCTTTTGATATAGACTGTTTCTTTTTTATTTGTAGATTAGTTCACAATTTCTGGTACAATATTGTAGTCGGAGACTAGGAGTGAGAGACTAATCTGGAATATCTTTCACGTTGAGGTATTTGTTTGATATACATTTTTTTTTTTTGTAGATTATTTCAGCCGACCCATTTTGACAATATGAGAAACACTATGACGAATTCCATTACCATAAGGATAACTGTTGTTCAAGCTGGAAATCATGACATATTTGTTAATAGTAATCTCCCTATCAATGTGTTGGAGCAACAGATTACTGCCGTTACTGGAGTTGTTCCAGAACTTCAAAGACTCGTATATGGTGGACAAATTCTTGTCAATGCTAGGTTGCTTTCTACCTATAATGTTGCAGGCAGACATGTGTTATTCTTTATAATTAAGATTATAATTCTGCTATTTGGAATATGTCTTAGGATTAGATATACACATCAATTTCATAAAATCAATCTTATCATCATCATCATCATCATCATCTCCATATTCATCAGCTTCCACAAGCACTTCAATATCTCCGCCTCCTCCTCCCAAATCTTCTTCAATCTCATCATCATCTTCATCAACTAATGCCATTGGAGATGGTTTTTGCGATTGAGATGGTGCTAAATTATTTCCTCTCTCAGTTATAACTAAAACTTGTGTTGAACTTGATATTGTATCAGTATAGCTTGGGTCATTAGCTCCACAAGTTGTGCTTACCATCTCCCATATTAAATTATCATCTTGAAACACTAAATCGTCATAATCAGTAGAATGTGCATCCATTATACTTAACAATGACTCATTACTATCATCAATATCTTGTGGGAGAATATGATCAACTGTGTTTTTCCTCTGGTAACGCGTTTCAATGTACAATTGTATTTAACAAATACCATGTCATTCAATATATCTTGAGCCAATCGTTTCATTTTCTCTATGTGGAGGTGTTAAAAGTAAAAAACAAAAAAAAGTGATTAACAACTTAAAATCTTACTTTGTAAGAGTATCTCTAATGGTGCTCTATTTTTTATTCTGAAAATAGAGATCTCTGTATTTTATTCTAAATTTAGAGTACTCTATTTTTTAGAGTATGACTTTTTCTTTACAAAATTATTTTTTAATTTATAGTGTATTATTATTCTATACCTAAACAAAAGTATATGATCAATGTTATTAAACCAAATTATTAAAATCTATGAAATATTATTAAAACTAACTACATGTATAATTTTGCATAACATGATTATTAAAGAGTGATGTGATTTTGATGCACCAACAGAAGTCGAAAGAGAAGCTCCACCTTTGGAAGTCAAAAAAACAAAAGATGAAATACTCGGTTTCAAGAGTTTCTCCCTCGATATTAACAAATCATAGATAAAAAAACTCATTTTTCACTTCGAAATGCATTAGTTGATCCTTGTCAGAGAATTATAGTAATGATGATGTTTAAATAAAAATAGATTTGTCATTTATTTGTTTACGTTTATGTGATGTACTGAAATTTTATTTTTAATAAATTATAATTTTACTATACCATTTAATATAAATGGTTAAAATATGTAGATTTGAAAAGTTAAGGGATATTTTAAAAATTAATAATAAAATGGTAAAACAAAATATTATTAACATATCCATTTAGAGTAAAAAATAAAGTAAAATATTGGAGAACACTCTTCTCTATTTTTAAAGGAAAAAATAGAGTGAACCATTGGAGATGGTCTTACATGTTGGAATACACTCCAATTTCTCTCACGGCTAGTTGCACGACACGTAAGACTAAGAACTTTTATGACGAATTCTTTAAGCTTTGGAGTCTACGCTCCATAACATAACCACCATTCAGCTACAAAACATTTAACATTGTTAAGTTTTTTAACTTGTGTTAATCATTTACATATTAGTAATCTTGTAAATTCAAATTATTATCTGGTGATTTTGTTTGCCATTATCTCTTTGCCACATGATGACCAAAGAGTCTTTCATAGGTTTTAAATTGATCAAAATTTTCAAGTATTTTATCTTGAGTTTCAAGGTCAGGAACCTTCCAATAGTGTCGTATAAACCCTTAACAACCTCTTCACGTTCCACCGCTTCTTTGTTTAAATACTAATATTCTAGATTAAGAAAATAGCCATCATCATGCTATGGCTTATGTAGTTGACAATTCCATCAATGATTTCATATGCTTTTTTGTACTCATCTTATCTGTTATCGAAGGTCTTTAGCCCTATCCATAACTTTATAGATGTACCCCATAACTAGGTTTTTTCTCTATCAACCATTTGCAACACTTTAACTAGAGGTTCTGCCAACTTAAGTGCATACAACACATTACTCCAAAAACTATCTTGCATAATGATTTTTTTTCAATTTCTTTTCCCATGCTTCCTTTGTCCACTTAAAATCATTCCAGTCTTGAGAAAGGATAAAAAAATTCCTTAAGTTTCTCTTTTGCTTGTGATATTGGGCAAGTATGATAAATGATATAGCAAATCGAGTAACTGCTGGTCTATGCAGATGTCCTTGGTTTGTGAATCTTCTCATCATATTCACAAGTAAAGTATGGTTATAGATGTAGCCATTCATGAAAATGTAGTTCTTTATTGCATTTTTCACCATTGGTATTTTTCCAATATCCTCAAGCATGAGATTTATGCAATGTGATACACAAAACATCCAATATAGATCTGGTCTTTTGGTCATTTGTAATTTTTCTACGATGAAAAACCATTACAAATCAAACCACAACTTAAACAGAATGTCATATAGCTTATTAGCTTAAGGATAAACTTACCAACTTTCATATACTTGGAAGCATTATTTGTTATAACTTGGATAACGTTTGCTTCTCCAACTTCCTCCACCATATGATCAAACATGTTAAGCAACAAATTTAAATCTTTCACCACCTCTGAAATATCAACTGACTTGATGAAAACTGATCCCCTTGGCAAATCAACAAGAAAGTTAATAATGTCCTTTTGAACAACGGAATCATGCCATCCATCTGACATTAGTGAATACCCATTCTTTCTTGTGTTCCATTAACTAGTTTTGAGTTTCTTGCTCTTCTTTCTTAACCAAAGGAACTCGCAGCTCATACATGGATAGTGTCTTGAACCCAGAACCATATTGCCCAACAAACTTGAGTGTCTATTTAAAACTGTCATATGTAGTTGCATTAAATGAAATTACAACATCATATAACCACCTTGCACTATCACTACATGCTTGTCCCTAAGTTTCTTATCACATACTCCAAAAAATTTCTTTATATCCTTTATGCTTTTCAAAACATCAAGAGGAGTCGAACACGCAAACATATCTATTGAACCTTTGCGTTCTTTAATGAAGGTTGACCACGTCCTTGACTGGGCTGTATTTCAACTTCTACTTCATCATCATACTCATTGTATTCATGGAACAATGACAACATATGAGTAGTGAATTTTGCCTCTTTCTTCTTTTTCATGAAGGTTATTACTTCTATTTTCACATCATCATGAACACATGGACATGCAATAACATTCTTGGAATCACCAACTAAATGATCTTTTATACGTTTAACTCCACCATTACACTATATCACAAAACTTGCACCTAAAACTACCATATTTCTCTCCAGAAATTGCATATTTCTAACCTATGCCTATTTGTCTTGTAAATTCAGAATTAAACATGATAAAAACAAAAAAAAATGACTAAGGAGAAAAAAATAGAAGAAGAATATGAAAAAGAGGGCATGCACCCATCTCGTCCAATATGTTCAATCTGCATTTATTTTTATTTATTTTTACTTAATTTGATTACATAATATTCAATATTTCCACACTTCAACTCGTGAGAAAATGTATATTTTCTTTCTTTCAATATTGTTTTCAAGTTAAATGATAAATTTCATTTTTAAATTAGTAAGATCTGTATTTGTATGTGTCAGTTGTAATCACAAGGTGTCCAAAATTTAAGTTATGAGGAGAGAATTAAGCTATGAAATTTGGAAAATGAACAATTTGAAGAGTTAATAATTCAACCATCAATGAGTTACTACAATCAATATTCTTAACGGGGACTGGTTCAAACTGATGTTGGTTTGGGGTGGGTGAATATATGACGTCTATTACAATGAGATAATGTTGTTTGTCTTTAGTTACTACGAATGTCACTTGATTGTTTATGAAGATTTTATGGTGAAATGGAAATAAGATATGGTTGACAATTAACATTGAATGTAAGTATTGAAGATAGTGTAGCCATGTTTTTACGTATATATGGGCATAACGAGGTTCAAAGAGATATTAGGTTGTGATTTAGGCAATCACAAGAGACGGTAAATATAGTTTATTTGAAGTTGTTAGAGCGATCTAATTACTTGCTTGTGATTATATCATGACTCCACCAAGAGAAGAATTAAGTCAAATTCTTGGATGGGAGTTAATGAAGCGAAAATATTGGCCATATTTTAGTTGATTTGTTGAGGTCATGGATGAAGTTCACATATGCGTTAAAGTGAAACATGAAATACAAGGAATGTATTGGAACCAGAACAATACAACATTGTTTAATATCATAGTTATAAGTGATTTGAACATGTTATTTATATAGGAACATTAGTTTCATGTCATGATAGAACAATTCTCACAATAGCACAAAATAATGATTTCGAATTTCCTTTGCTTCCAGAAGACAAATATTATTTAGTTGATTTTGACTATCCAAATAAACAAGGATTTTTAGCGCCATTTAAATTTTAATGGAACACAATCGTCAGGTATCACATGTCAAAATTTTATTGAGAGAACATTTGACGTTTGGAAAAAGAAATTGAATTTTTTTGAAATTTCTAAATATGATTTTCCTGTTAAAAAAATGTGATAATGACTACAATTAGAACATATCTTTTTATTAGAATTTCAAACACTTGAAGATTTTTCGAACTTATAAATATAGCAGAAATAGGAAAATGAGTTTTCATGACAAATATCGAAAAAAATATTACAAATTTGTTACGAGAATATTAAATATTCCATATTAGTTTTTGTTATTAATATTTTTATATATTATGTGTGATTTATGTATATTCTGCATCATTTACTATTTTTATTAAGACGATTTTGGAAAACTTTCAAATCTACTTTCATTAAAATCTGTACAGGATGGTAATAAATCCAAATAAAATCAAATCAAATTAACCGTCAACGACTTGATTTGATTTTTTTTTTCTTTTTCCAAAATGTATTCAATAACGAAATACACAGTACTAATAATTTTGGTGGTTTTTGAATTTCAAAGACGCTCGTTCTCCCAAATTTTTAAAGCCCCGCCTCTTCACGTTTCGCCTCCCTCTTTAATTTCCCTCTCATCTCTACATATCTCTCTGTCTCTCGTCAATATTCTATCTCAGAAACACCTTTCCCTCTCTGATCTCTTGATATTGCTCATCGAATATGGCGCCTGACATCCAGCTTCCTTGTGACGGCGATGGTGTATGTATGCGATGCAAGGTCAAGCCTCCTCCGGAAGAATCTCTCACGTGCGCCACGTGTGTTACCCCTTGGCACGTGAATTGTCTCTCCTCTCCTCCTGAATCCCTTGCTTCCACTCTACAGTGGCATTGTCCTGATTGCTCCGGCGAAGTTGATTCTCTTCCCGTTTCCGGTGTTACGGGATACGAAGCGGCTGGATCAGACCTTGTTGCAGCGATCCGTGCCATCGAGGCCGATGAGTCTTTGACTGACGCTGATAAGGCTAAGAAGAGGCAACAGTTACTGAGTGGTAAAGCCGATGGTGATGGTGTCGAGGATAAAGAAGAGAAAAAGAATAATGAGGCAAAATCGGGTCATGACGTTGATGTTCTGGCTGCGCTTGGAGAAAACTTGAATTGTTCTTTCTGTATTCAATTGCCTGAAAGACCCGTTACAGTTAGTTTTCTCCCCTCGCTCTCTCTCTCTCTGCCTCTTATGCTGGTTTATGCAGTGTATCTAGTGCGTTGCTTTGGATTCTTAGACCTCTTTGAATATATGGGGATTTTTATTCTTTTGGTGAATCTGTTTAATCTTGAATCTGTGTTAGTCTTTTTTCTTATTTGTCGAATTTCATTATTGTATATAGTTGGTTTACCTATACATAGTAGGTGTGGCGAAACTTTGTATTGTTGAACAACTCGAAGACTTTTAAGTAGAGCTGATGGATATGTTTGTATGTGATCTTTTATCAGACACCATGTGGGCACAACTTTTGCTTGAAATGTTTCGAGAAGTGGATTGGTCAAGGGAAGCTTACTTGTGCAAAATGCCGCAGCCCAATTCCGAAACAAATGGCAAGCAATCCTCGTATCAACTCAACACTTGTGTCTGCTATTCGATTGGCTAAAGTCTCTAAAAGTGCTTCTGCGGGTGCTTCAAAAGTTTTTCATTTCATAAGCAACCATAATCGTCCAGATAAAGCATTTACTACCGAGCGCGCAAAGAAAACTGGAAAGGCAAATGCTGCCAGCGGCAGGATATATGTTACAATACCACCTGATCACTTTGGTCCTATAGCAGCTGAAAATGATCCTGACAGAAACCGTGGTGTTTTAGTTGGAGACTCATGGGAGGACCGACAAGAGTGTCGCCAGTGGGGGGCCCACTTCCCACATGTTTCTGGCATTGCTGGACAATCAAATCATGGAGCTCAATCCGTAGCACTCTCTGGAGGTTACGAAGATGACGAAGATCATGGAGAATGGTTTCTATACACAGGAAGGTCTGATTTTCAGTACTCTTAGCTTTTCATCCTTTTGATTAATCCTAATATTTATTGATAAGTTTTGTTTCTTTTCGTCTTGACTATGTGTGGATGTGTCACGCAGTGGAGGGAGGGATCTTAGTGGCAACAAAAGGACTAGCAAGGAACAGTCTTTTGACCAGAAATTTGAAAAATCAAATGAAGCTCTACGACTTAGTTGCAAAATGGGGTATCCTGTTCGTGTTGTCAGGTTAGCTGTTTATTGAGCAGAACTTCATTGCACGCAACATCTTTTCTCACATTCTCATCTTTTCTCGTATAGGAAAGGCAAATGTAATGCTTTAAGTCTGCTTTTGATTTACTTTCTTGATTGAATAAAGAATAAATTGTTTGCCCTAGAGAGTTAACCTAAGCTTAGTGCTGTTACCCTCTGAGTAAATGAGCAGAAAGTGATCGTGAATCTCTTTTTCATTAACGGTTAGGTCTCATAAAGAGAAGCGTTCTGCATATGCCCCTGAAAAAGGAGTGAGATATGATGGTGTTTACAGGATTGAGAAGTGCTGGCGAAAAGTTGGAGTACAGGTACACTTATAGCTTACAACCGTACATTTTCTCTGTTCCTTTTATGCAATTTGGATATTTTCTTCTTGACATATTCTTCTTTTTCCCATAGGGTTCTTTTTTGGTCTGTCGTTACCTGTTTGTTAGATGTGACAATGAGCCCGCTCCATGGACCAGGTTTGATCTACTTCTTGAAAGTGCCTTCTCCGTATATTCTATATTTGCCTAATCTTGTGATCTATTGCAGTGATGAGCATGGAGATCGTCCAAGACCTTTGCCGAATATTCCAGAACTTAAGATGGCCACAAACCTGTTTGAGAGAAAGGAAAGTCCATCCTGGAACTTTGATGTAAGTTCAACCTCTCTTTTCCAAGAAACCTTGGCACATTACCAAATATAACAGTTGGCGAGTGAGCAGAAATTGATTTTTTTCTCTCTGCCCGTTCATTATTTGTAATCTCTCCCGCTGATAAAACGCTTACTTAATTAGAAAGCTGAGGGTTGTTGGGGATGGATGAAACCTCCACCTGCTAGTAAAAAGTCTTTCAATGCTTTGGATCCTGCGGAGAGGAAGAGAATGAGGAAGGCCACAAAGGGGGGAACCGTGAGAGGAAAACTTCTGAAAGGTCTGAATTTTCAATTCTCTGCCTCCTCTGCTGTTATAGAATTTCTAGATTAAAAACTTGATTGCACATGTTATAAATTGCATCATTTTAAATGATCATCAATCTCTCTGTGAACGTCGCTTTAAGCCTGAAATCTGGATGTATTTATGAAACTTTAGGGCATTTAAAAGTTCTGCATGAGTTTTTGTCCACCCAATTAATTGCTCTTTACATGAATTACATAGCATACTCCCTTACTACTGAATGAGATCAAGTGCAGATGATAAACTCTGCGTGATTGTATATCTCCATGCTGTGCTTTCCTAAATAATTTGTAGTTATCTTTTATAGAAAATAGAATATATGCTTTGCACCTGAGAGGCTTCAGCTAAGAAGGAATTTTCATTGTTAGGTAGTCAATGTTTTCCAAGGGTTATGCTAACTTGGAAAGTCAACACTAGTGATCCACAAATATTCAGCTCTTTCTTTTACAGCTTTGTTCATGTTTACATTCTAGCACAATAGGTATGGTAGTGCACATCTAAACTGTCATTGGGTTTGTTGATGCAGAATTCAGTTGCCAGATCTGCCGGCAAGTGATGACTCTTCCTGTGACAACTCCTTGTGCCCATAACTTCTGCAAGGCATGCTTAGAAGCTAAATTTGCTGGGACAACACTTGTGAGGGAGAGCAGGGGTGGACGCACACTACGTACACGGAAGAATGTCATGAAATGCCCTTGTTGCCCCTCTGATATTTCTGACTTTCTTCAGAACCCTCAGGTGACCAATCATTATCTGTTCTTTTTGCATTGAATTTCTGCAGTAAAGATCGGCTTATGAGTACTTCACAAATCACATTTTTCTGATTTTTTTCATAAATACCAACTTTGCATAGATATGAAATTTACTCTGCTAGAACTAGATGAAGTTTATTCAATGGAAATCTGTCTGTTTATAGTTACTTTTGTGCCAGTATCATCAAATACTTGCATAACAATTTTTAAGGTTCTTTTAATCAAAACATTTGTACTCATTGTAGCAAGATCTATAGACCAGACTGTTCAGTTTATAATTTGATTGTGTAGGAAAAGCTTTAAACTGTATATATGAGTGGATTTAGTATGTCATTCACTCATTTGATGCTTCTTTTTATAAAATGTGAACTGTAGCAAATCTGATCATAGGCTCTTTACCATTATTATGATTTACACTATTTGATGATTTATCTGCCTGGAGAAATAATTCTTGGTTTGACATCATACGTAATTGTGTGTAAAACAGGTCAACAGAGAAGTAATGGAGGTGATAGAGAAGCTGACGAACAAGGAAGGGGAGAATGTAGAGGCTGTAGAGGCATCAAACGAGGATGGTGAAGGCTCAGGTTCAGATGAAACGGAAGAAAATGCTGAGTCAGAGTCTGAAGAAAATGCGATTACTGACTCTGGAGAAAAAACTTTGGTCATGTCTGAAGAAGCTGAGCAACCAACGAAACGGATGAAATTGGACACTGACGCAGTTGTTTCTGCTTGCGCTGGTTAATCTAGCATCAAGTAAGTGAAGACTGAAGAGAGAAAACAATCTCTAGTGCTTCATTTCGTACCCAGTATATGTTGAACGTACGTATTGTCATCTGTTTTTTGGATTTTACTACATATGGGTTCAAATTTTCTATAAAATAACCGAGTTCAGTTTTCGGTATCATTCGGTCGGAATGATATTTGCTTGCCATACACATACTACTTCGGTTCGGTTTAGTTCGGTTAAGTAAACGAAGGAGATTCTGAGTTTTCAAATTAGAGAATCTCGGTGTTGCCTGAAGTGATAACATTCATTATTCACCCAAGGCGAGATCGGAAAATCAGAACTAAAACTCATCTCCCACCGGGAAAATTTATCAGTTTTTTAATTCCGTTCAAGCCAAACGACACGACAGAAGAATCTCAGCCTCCTTATCACTCTCTCTCTTCCAGTTTTATCTCTGTCTATGTCTTTGAGATAACTTCGACCCACCTTTTGCTTTCGTCTACACCAAAGCTATTCGTTTTATCTTTTTAAAATTCTCAGCCATGGATTCGTTGATTCGAATCCAATAGCTTTGAAGGCCATGGATATAGTCAGGTGTGTTCTCCTGTTTTCCTTTTTCTTTTTCTGTTCCTTTCTCTACTTTTGCTATCGATTTCAGTTTCGTAGGGTTTTAGATAACGTTTGCAACTGAGAAATTAGGTTGTAATTTTAACCCTCTGAGTGAGCAAAATTTTAAAATTATTCGAATTTTATCTTAGGGGTTTTTGGAGGAAGCACAGAAGGAAGATTTTGGTGACGACCGGTTGTTTGGGAAGTGGGTATTTGCTCTACAAGCTATACAATGCCCATACTCGTAGGCTCGCCGATTTGGAACGAGAACTTGCTAATGAGCGTGAAAATGACGAGGTCATCAAAAACCAGTTAAGTTTTTGAAACCCCACACCAGAAGACAGAGTCTTTTTGCTTTTGATCACGTTTCGATGTTTCTCAAATTTCTAGTGCTTCTTCTTGTGTTTGGTTTTGATCTATACTCTGTTAGAATGAAGGCCCATTTCGAGAACATTCAAATGATTTCTGATACAACTACATTGCCTCACGCATTACATCACTTGAGTAACCGTATTGTTGAAGAGATCGATGTCTCTAGTATTATGGAGAAGCTAAGCAAAGGAAAAGGAATATTGATTCCTTCTGAGAAGCTTCAACTCTGGAATGAGCTCAAAATTTTGAGTACGTAGTTCCCTACTTGTTCTCTCGTGATGCTTATGTCTATGGATCATTGGATCTTCACATTAAACAATCTTGTGTATGTGTTTTCATTGTCCAGGTTTCACGAGGATGGTTTTGTCCCTTTGGTCTGTTACTATGCTGAGTTTGTACATTAGGGTTCAAGTCAATATTTTGGGCAGACATTTATATATCGACACTGCTAGAGGTCTGGGGAGCTCCCATTTACTTGTAAGACGTTTTGCTTCCTTCTTCTATTGTCTTAAGAATCATTGTCTGCTTATCAATCATTAGAAGCTGCTTCGTTCTGGTTGTAAACTTCTAGCAAATTGAGCCATTCAGATAAATTTCTGTGTAATTTCTTTCTGTTTATTGCATTGTAGTTTGTGATAACATATTTACATATTACAAATTATTAATTTTCACAGGAAGAATTAGATCTCATAGAGAGAGACGACGAACAAAAGTTTTTGGCAAGCGCTGATTTTCTTGCGACCAATGGCATGCCAAGTTTGATTTCTAATATGCAGGGTGCAGTGAAAGAAGCTCTTAAGGGGTAAACTACATCACAAACCTAATATCAAAGATTTCTCAGCTCGTTTCTCATTAGTGAAGTTTCATTTTATGGTGCCTCAAATACCTAAGAAGATCATTATACTCTATGGAAGTGTAGTGAAATCTCATGATGTGTGTTTAACTGCAGAAAACAGTTAAAGGATGTGTTAACCACAAAGGTTCTTCAAGAAACGGTTCTGCGGATTCTCGATGTGTTTATGAGCAGTTGTAGTCCACATCACTGGGTAGATTATCTAATGATGTCCCAAGACACAACCACTGATGATGTTTCCTCATCTGATACAACTGTCTCCAAGTTTCATCTACTCATAACCGAGACACGGGAAGTACTCACAAGGTAAAATTGTCTCTGCTCTTTAACCCGCAACAGAAGAACAATTTAGCTTATTTAAATCCTCGTCTTTGTTTATGCTATGATGCCCAATGCAAGAACAGAAGATCCTTCTTATTGGTGTAATCCTGTAAACATTTTCTTTTCTTTTTGCAGCAATGATTTTACAAATGTAGCAGAGATCTCACTCAAGTATTGTGCCTTTGCGTTAGTAGAGGAGATGGAAAAGAAGACTGATCTGGCCACAGGGATGCAATTGGCGAAGCTATTACCACAAATTGAGAACACAATGCCGGAGATTTCAGCTGAACCGGAGAAGAACCGGTTCTTGCAACTCACCCGGGATTTGCCTGAAGTTAAACTCTTTTTTACTCTTTTATACGCAAATATGCCGCAGTAGCATATTATTATACCAAATTGTTTCTCTGTTTACTCCTATTTTTTTTTGTTTCTTCTTACATCAAAAAAGTAAAACCAAACATATTAGAATAATTGTTCAATATGTATTAGTTACATATATTAAGGAAAATATTAAATTTATGCTGATTTTATTAAGAGAACATATCGATCTTCTCTCGTCTGGGAAATTGATAACACTCTCAGAAGTTTTAACTCTCTAATTATCTTCCTACAGAAAACCTCCGGACATGTTCGTACCAAGATCTCAACAATAGATTCCCTTCTTCGAGAAAGGACCGAACGAAAAACTCCCAATTTCCTCTTGACCGAGTCATTTTGCGGGGAGAAGCTCACTTATCGCTACCGCAGGAATCAAAGAAAGACTGTACAAAGAATTGGGAGCAGAAGCACGAAGGAGCAGAAGTCCTCGGTTGTGACACACTTATGAGCTAAGCCAACTTACTGGCAACCCTAGCATGGACTCCCAGCTCGTGGAGGATCTCTGATCGATGGCGAGTGAGGATGACTCACCGATTGACTTACCGGACTCGAGCAATTACAACATCGCCACTGACAATCAACGCATGCTCATAGGTAAGATTCTTAACCCAGAATCGCAGAATTTGGTTAGATTGCTGATGGGGTTACCTACGATTTGGCGATTACAAAATAGGATAAAAAGGACTGTGTTAAATCGTGATACCTTTTAATTCCGATTCCAATCGGAAGAAGATTTTCAAGATATCCTCAAGTTTAACTTTTGAAATTTTGAGGATTGGGGGATAGTGGTTACCAAAATGGACCAGGATTTCAACCCCGATAACCTCAATAGGGTCCTTATGTGAATTCGTTTATCTGAGATCCCGATAGAGCACTTTACGGTTGACTTGTTTAGAGCGGTAACTAACTCGATAGGTGAGGTTCTAGAAGTAGATTTTGACCCCGAAAAGAACCACCTTCACTCTTTCATAAGAGTGAAGATTCTTTTCGACATTAAAAACCCTGTAAGAAGTAACAGAACCTTCAGATTACCTAATGGAGAGACGATCACAATCAAAGTCTCCTTTGAAAGAGTTCGGAAATATTGCAAACAATGTCGCATGCTTACTCATAAAGAAGATATGTGTCCAATATTAAAGACAAATGTGGAATCAACTGAGGAAGGATATAATAAAACTGTTGACAACAAAGAAGACAATCCATATGGTGAGGAAGTTCAAAACAAAACCGCTGAACAAGAAACATTGACAGGAAGGTACATACAAGATAAGAGACCAATGGAGACGGTGGAGTGTGGTGAAAAGACAGGAACTACTCATCATCATACCTCTAGGGAACTCCTACCCGAAGAAATCGATCCACCCCTCAGCAACAGATCCAACATTACCATACACAATGACTTAAAGAGAAGACTGGGAACGATTAGTATGACACATGAGTCTCCGATTGCTGGAAGTGGGGAGCACACTGACAGTTCAACGTCTGAAGGAAATAAGAAAAATGATATTTCCTGACATTTTATTCCTTATAGAGACAAAGAATGACAAAAACTGTTTCAAAAACATTAGGAAATGGACTGGCTATGATCACTTATATACGGTCAAGCCGAGGGGTATGAGTGGGAGGCTGACCTTGCTATGGAAAGAACATTTGAAGGTGCATATAACACTGGATGTGAACACTATATAGACTCTATACTCTACATAGGAGAAGATTTGGTGAAAGCCACATTTGTTTACAGGCACCCTGTTACTCATATCCGACCGGAAGTATGGGATGCCATACATAGCATATGAGCTGGAACATCCTTTCCTTGGTTTCTCACCGGTGATTTTAACGAGTTATATTGCAACAGTGACAAAAAAGGTGGGCCGTTCAGACCAGAAAGCTCCTTTAATAGCTTTAGATCATTTCTGTGCAATTGCAGCCTGCGGGAGATTCCAAGTACTAGACCTCACTTCTCTTGGATGGGTAAAAGAAGCGGACAATGGATACAATGTAGATTAGATCACATCTATGGGAATACGAAATAGTTTCTCAAATTTTCGAGGACTCTCACAGTGTACTTGCCAATAATGGGCTTGGACCATATACCTTTACTCACCACCATTATGACTGAAATGAAGGACTTTCGCAAGCGTTTCTGTTTTGACAAAAGATGGGTCAAACGAAGAGGATCTGAGGAAGTTATCAAAGAAAGCTGGGCTAAATCGGCTTCGAACCCTTACCTTACGACACTAGATTGCATTGCGAAATGCATGAATGAGATCTCCAGGTGGAAAAAAAAGTGAAAACAAACTCAAGCCTACACATAGAGAATATCAGAATTAAACTTGATAACAAAATGTCTATGATCAACCCGAACACAAATCTCATTAACTAACTCAACTAGGAGTTGTCAGTACACTACAAAGAGGAGAAGAAATTTGGGAAAGAGAAAAGTAAACTGTGATGGCTCAAGGATTGTGACCAAAACACCACTTTCTTTCACAACTACGTGAATTTTAAGCGAACAAAGAACATCCTAACCTAGTGATGAATTGCGTGACCTCAGTCACTTACTCAGTGATCATAAATGGCACTGCATATGGGTTTATTACACCGCAGAGAGGACTCATGCAAGGTGACCCCCTATCTCTATTTCCTTTTATACTTGAAACTGAAGCACTGATTCACATTATGAAAAAAGCTGAGCAGGAGGAACAGATTACTAGCATTCAATTTCACCCATATGGACCCAAGATACAACAATTACTGTATGTTGATGACAGTATGTTCACGAGCAAGGCTAATACTAAAGAAGCATCTGCGCTCAAGAGGTGTCTTAACATATTCGAGCAGATATCAGGTCAATGCGTTAACTATGAGAAATCAGCTGTGGCCTTTGAGGTAAAGATAGCACTGAGTAAACAGCTAGAAATCAAACACATTCTAAACATACATTCCAACCATGGAATAGGAAAATATTTAGGATTACCAGAATGTTTCAAGGGATCCAAGAAGGAGATTTTTAACTTCTCTCCACAAAGATGGATAATTGGTTCTCGAAAACTCTTTCCCTTGGTGAGAAAGAAATCATGACCAAAGCGGTGGCCATGGCATTCCCTGTGTATGCTATGTCCAGCTTCAAGTTGTCCAAAACAAATAGAGATAGAATGATGGGGTTTAGGGATATAGAGAATTCAATCAGGCTCCGCTAGCCAAACAAGTATGGAGGATTATTAGTAAACCTGACATACTGCTAGCAAGAACATACAAAGCTCGATATATTAGAACCTCTTCATTTCTTGATTGCGGATTGGGAGCTAAACCATCTTACGCCTGGAGAAGTATCTGCTATGGAAGGAAGCTGCTATCGAAAGGACTCATGAGATAAATTGGCAATGGTAGAAGCACATATGTATGGACGACCAAATAGATATTTCATCATCAGCCTAGACCTCCTATAACTAAGCACACTACGTTCAATGTTTACCTCAAAGTGTCGGATCTTATCAAAGAAGGGGATTGGGATTACCAGAAAGTGAGAGACACCTTCCTTCCAATAGACGTCAAGAGAGTCTTAGAACTACCTCCAGATGTCTCGGTTGAAGACACATGGATTTGGAGTTTCAACAACTCTAAGGAGTACACAGTGCGAAGTGGAAACTGGTTACTACACTAACAAGGCAACAGTGAACAAGCTACCATCAATAGGAATACAAACTACACCACATTCCTAAAAGCCAAAATATGGAATTTAAGTATCCCTCGAAAAATTGCAATGTTCCTTTGGAGAGCACTCTCTGAGGCCTTGGCTGTGAAAGCAAGGTTAAAACACAGAGCCATACAAAATTATCAATGTCCAGTATGTGGTCAAGAGGCCGAGACCATTAATCATTGTCTATTCTTATGCCCCCCGGTAAAATTACTCTTGGCAATGGCATATTTGTCGATACCACAACAAGGCTACTCACAAACTTCATTACATTCCAATATGGCCCTTTTCATGAACAAGACCGCATCAAACAATTCATGTTCACATCAAATTGCTTCATTCCCGTGGATACTGTGAGCCATTTGGAAAGCAAAGAATTGTCACGTTATTCAGGGCAATTCAGGAGATATTCCGAGCAGTTATTCAAGAAGTGGAGGATTGGAACAATGTTAATAGTGGGACTGACGCCAGAAACAGAATGGTGCAAAATGACCATACCTCATGAGGGAAGTTTCAACTCATAGACATGAGTACAAGGTCTGCTGGAAAGTGATTGGGATTCATATCACAATTTACACGGAGCAGCATGCATTGTTCTCAAGGATGGGAATACAACGTGGCTACACTCTAGACATACAATCGCCAATGTAGTTTCATACATGAATCTGGCTTTTGAAGGTCTTGTCTGGGTACTACAAACAATATCACAACTTAAGATATCAAGAGTGATAGTAGAGGTCGATAACCGAACGTTGTACAACATTGTCTCCTCATCAGACAGTTGTCCCAGATACAGACCCTGGAGCAAGAAAGTACAGAACCTTACTTCCAGATTCACGGATATACTATTCTCAACTATTCACTCCAAGGGGAACGTAAAAACTTACTTCCAGATTAATAATAGGCATTTCGTCGTAATTTTGCAGATAGATAGAACTTAATGCATTAGGTTGTAAAGTATATGTACTCTCTCTCGGGCTTTAGTTTATTTTGAGCTTTACACTTGCTAGGTTGGGGTTGGAAGCTGTCATTTGGGCCTTTGGGGTTCATGTCCACAAGTCTTTGGCTTGTTACTTAGCATTTAGTGTTACATACAGATTCTAGTAATCTTAAGCCCATAATTAGTTCTAGCCCAATAGAAGTCGGGGCCTCCTTAATTTTACTGCTTTATTTTGAAAGGTGAAGTGCCTTGCTCTTTTTGCCGTTTTAGCTCCCCTACTAGGTCATCATTCTGTTATGCCTATTGCGTTACCTCTTCAGGTAATCATTACCTCGGGCTAATACATTACTCAAGTAAGGTTAACCACGTTAGGCTGGGAATGGGGAGCCAAAGATGATTGGTTTCTTTACTTTACAAGTGGCAGGCGCTCCATAGGTTAGGCCAATCAGATTCCATCTGTCAGACGCTTTGTTAACATAACTGCTTACGTGATTCCATGCGGCGTCTCCTCGATTAAGCAATCGGCGTTGCATGTCTCAAGTTAAGCTTAGACACTTCTTTAGTCTCTACTCTGCAATCCACTATTGATGTATGCTGGATTCTACTATAAATGGCGAATCTGAGGATGTCGCTGCTGCCACCACCACTAAAGCAAGTACATTCATAGAAAGAGGCGATGGACAATAACCTGTGGCAGGCACTCAACCAGTTTGACCTCGGGAGATCTTTGCCACCAACACATCTCCATGCGCAGATATATGACGATAATCTTGCTAAAAACCGGAAAAGTCTCTTCATTAGACCACTCAATCCATTGGAAAAAACATCCAAAAGCTCACGGAGGACTTACCTAAAGACTGGGGTATGCAAAACACAGTGAGAGGAAGAATGATAGACAAGGAAATAGCGAATTATCCTGCGAATGCAACCTTTCATCTATAATGGCTGGCTGGTAGCTGCGGTGAAATGGGTTAATCATCCTTTGCCGAACTTCCTTGCGAGGATACAACTCTGGATTCAGCTTCGCAACCTTCCCCTGCGATATGTCTCGGAAGCAGCAGTACGTGCGATCGCTAGCGCTGTGAGTGAAGTGCTGGAAGTAGATTTACATGACGCATCTGTGACTCGGCCTTTTCTAATCCGAGCTAAGATCAATTTTAATATAGCTGATAGGCTTAGGTATTATAGTATTGTGCAATGTGAGAATGATGACAAGTTTCAGGTGCAATTCTATTATGAATGGGTTTTATGATTTTGCTTCAACTGTCAATGGCTAACTCACACCACGACCTTCTATCAGCGCCTCCTCACCGTCGCAGATTACTATATTAACCCACCAGGTCACGCACATGAAGGTGGATTGAGTGTTGAGAGTAATACTTCCTCGGAAAGCCCCACTACCATGACAAGATCGATTACTACGGAACTGCCGTCCCCTATCACTAACGAGAACCAGAACAACAAGGATTCAACCTGCATCATCAGAATCACGATTGAGGATTTTTTTTAACAACCCGAATGACACATTCATGGCTGAGGTGAATGCAATTCCCATCGATCTTGACGTTCTCATCCCAACAAGGCCTAATGCCGTGATGCCGAAACTTAAGACCAACGATATTTCAATCAGTGCTGAAGCTCCAGGGCCTTCCTCTGTTGAGGTCACAAAGAAGGAACCGTGAAGTCACTTGTGGTTGGGTGATGTGTCTCCATTAGCATTTGGTTATGTTTTTTGTTAGTTATTTCATGTTTCCCGCCTTTTATGGTTATATGTGCAACTAGAATCATGGCTAGTTGAGTCTCTGTTTTCAGCTTTTGTTTGGGATAGATCCTCCTCCCGTGTATCCAAGTTAATACTTGGACGATGAACTCGTTTATTATAATGATAAGTTACTTTCGTTGGAAAAAAAGAGAACATATTAACAATATTACAAAATTAGCATATATAAACTTAGAACCAAGAAGATGATATATGGAAGATTAATGTGCCCTCCCCAAAAGATAATTCACTTTAGTAGAGACAAATCTGTCTAAACGAAGCATTAAATGCGAAGAAAAATGCGATAAATGTGGCACGGAGAATCAAACGGGAAACCATGTTTTGTTCGAATGTCTACGTGTCAGACATGGGCTATATATAAGATTCCCACAAGCCCAGATTTCCCGAGAGATTTAGTGTTCTAATATCGATCACTTACCTTGGAAGATAACAAAAACTACATAATATAGAAGTTACCCCTGGGTATTATAGTTTTTATGGAAAGTAAGAAACGAAAAAGTTTTTACTAATATCGACAAGGATCCAAGAGATCTAGTTCAAATAGCAGAGACAAAAGCAACTATTTGGGTGAAATTACAAGAGGAAAAATTGGTCCCCAACGGGCAGCAACCCTATAATCAAAGGCCAAAAAGAGGAAGTCATTTCGACACCATTTACGACGTTGGAAACATTCATAGGATATAGATGTCTGGTTGAATTGTGGAAGGATTCTGACCTTTTCACTGGCTTTGGTTGGTTCTGTTTTCCAGATGGAAAAAAATGTGAGAATATGGACGCCAGAAGTATAAGACGCAACCTTTCCTCGTTCCATGTAGAATTTGAAGCTTTTCTCTTAGCTATGTCATGCTTAGCCTCATTACACATCACTGAAGTGGAACTAGCTGCTGACTGCTCAAAACTAAAGAAGATGATTGAAAACTCGTTCGTCTGGCCAGCATTCCTCTTGTATCTTGGAGACTTAAGAGTTTATTTAGAGTGTGCTCTCTAGTTTTTATTCCACGAGCTCTAAATCATAAAGCCGATTTTCTGGCCTGTTCTATTAAAAGATTATCAATGAATCGAATTTTTGTGAATAATGCGCATCTTTGGTCCCGATATTTTCTTAATTGAATAAGGTTGATACCATATATAAAACTTTGGGCTTTAAAAGAATTAGGCCCAATATATCCGGGGCGGGTCTATGGAACCGGTATTAATCTCTCCTCCCTCTCTCGGAAGACTCTCTCGGCACTTTCTGGCTGTTTAATTTTGTGGAGTCGAGAGACATTTATGGCGATGAACAATGGAGACGTGTTTATGCTGGAGGCAGCCCCAGAGGCTGCTAAGCCTTGGGCGAGTGCGGCGAACGCAGAAGTTATCGATGCGCTTCCTTATATAGACGACGACTATAGCAATCCACTGATTAAGTCGGAGGTCGACCGCTTGGTGGAGGAAGAGATGCGTCGGAGCTCTAAGAAGCCGGCTGACTTTCTCAAGGATTTGCCTCCTCTTCCAAAGTTCGATTTCGAGGTGAATTTCACTGTGCATTCTTTTTTTCGGGTTGTTTGTTCGCTTCCTTAGCTCGGGTATGGAATTTTTGTTAGATTAGGGTTGAATAAAACTCGATGAAATTTTGGTGGGTTACTATCGTTTTTTGTTTTCAGATATTCATTCACCTTGGACTTTGTAATCGAAGTGTCAATTTTTTGTCTTGTTATGTAAAGCAGTCTTGATTCTCTTCTTCGAGTCGTTTTCTTGAGTGAGAGCTTCGGTGATTCATATAAGTTTCAATTAATGGTAGTTTTAGGGTTCTGAGTCAACTAGAATCTTAAGATTCAATGGAATCCTCATAAGCAGATGGCCTTCTCTTTACTTTCACTCACATTATGGATTAAGGTTTATTCGGGATTATTGATAGCATATTCTTGTAAGCAGAAGTTTCTGTTCTTGTATTTAGTTTTAGGATTTAGGTAGACGGGAGAAATTGATCCATTAGCCTGATGTATTGATTGATTTTGTCTAAAACGAATCTCAGAACTGCCCAATCCTTGGCAAAGAATATGAGCGTGTTCGAGCTGGGAAGCCTCCAGTGCGGATAGATTTTGAATCCCGATACAAGCTAGAAATGCCACCTGCTAATAAAAGAAATGATGATGCTGCCTGGAAGCAATATCTTCAGAAGAATCAACGGTCATTGCAACAGAAACTGATCGAGTAAGCAAAGTTTTTTTAATGCATGATTCTCTCCTGAAGAGTGATGCATACTGGTTTCCTGTTTAACACTGAATTCTTAATTCACAGGCTTGAGAATCTGGAGTTGATGTCAAAACATGGCCCTGAGCTTTGGAGACAGAACAACCAGCGGCTAGAAGTATTCTTGTCCAGGTTCGTTCACATTTTATATGTACAGCATCTCTTTCGTTGATGAATGGTATATATCCTAGATAATCTGCGGAAGCATTCTTGATGTCTCGGCTTCTCTACTTGAGACTTGCTTTGCGTTGTTCTTCATGTGCTTTCTGGGTGAGGGCTTCTTTGTTTCCCAGGAAACATAGGAGGCTCTTTGTGTGCTTAGAACATGTCGCTCTTTATCAAACTCCTTCCTAGTTTCTGACATTTGGAACTTAAACAGCGAGATTGATCTCAACACTCTCCTTGGTCTCTATTTTCCAGAATGCAAAGACTAGCTCAGGAGCAAAACGAGGAAATCGAAAAAGTAAATCGGGAAAGAAAGTATCATCAGGTGATCATATTTTTGAAGTATGTTACATTATCGTTCTTGCACTCTTCTCTTTGGTTTTATGGTGTAATCTGAAACTTTGTTGTATGGTCATCACCAGCAAACCACATCATACGAGCTTAGTGCTCTATCACAAGAATGGAGAGAGCTCTGTGTGAAGAATATGCAGATTCAGTCTGCTTGTGCGGTGCTTGAGACACAAATGGATTCGTACAAAAGAGAAGCTGCTGAAAGGTGAAAAAAATGTTTGTCTTACCTCTTTCCATCACTCGAAAGTCAAATTAAAACGACAAAAAAAACTGAAAGTCGTGGGGTTGTGTGTTTCAGGGGATGGAACTTAGAAGAGAAACTAGAGAACGGTGAGCCACTTCAAATGCAATGAGGCACTTCCTTTGCTTTGAGTTTGCTGAACGAAACAGGTATTGGTCAGTTGCGATTGCAGTTTGGTTTAAGTAGTGGGCTAAAGAATCAAAGACGAGAGGGTTTCAGTTTTTAATGGCAATTTGTGGAATCATTTGTTATCATTCTATCAGGTAGATTGATTTTGGAAGAATGGAAACACTTTTATATATGAAACATAACGAATGATACTATTTTATTAGAAACATATAATTTTCTATCATCATGAAGATGCTGCACCACTTACCTCCTAATCTCATATAATCAGAGAATGCAGAAAAGCAACTCTCAAGCCCCATGTATAAACCCTTTTACATGCAATTAGCTTAGACAAAGAGCTGCAAAACAAACACTAATCTCGTAAAAGTATTGTTCTTCTTGAAGAGAAATTCATAGGTCAATGCAAAGGCCTTTAACATTATGTTTTATATTTTTTGTCAGACCTTATGTTTTCTTAATTTGACAATTTACATATCAACATTTCTGAATTTGACTCTAGATAGTAACACAACTTTGCCACTAATACAAATAAATAATTACTAATTTCGTTCTTTGAGAATATAAATTTGATGTTTGACACAACAAAAAATCTTTCATTTGCCATTTTGTTCATAATAGAGCAAAAATGTTAGAGATGCCATTATATATGACTATATGCAATACAATGAACATAAGAAATTGTTAAATTGCCGCACTATATCATAAAATTAACCCAAGAATAACCTAATTCATAACTTAACAACAATAACAATCTAGTGTTAATTGAACAAATGTTCGAACAAAAAAAAGAAATTTACATGAAATATACCATTTTGGTAGATTGCGTGTGTGATTTTTCTCTCTTCAATTTCAACATTTCTACTCATCAAATTATGTCACTTCTGTGGTTTCCTGTGGTACGAATTGATTTTTCTGCTAAAATACAAATAAATCCAAAAATTATAAAAGTACAATTAGACAAAAACATATGTGGATGGCTAAAATTTAATTTTAACAAGAAAGCGACGGATCATTTGCTCATAATCTTCTTTTTGGAACCAATTGTATCAAAATACGTAAATTATTCGAGAAAACTGTCAGTAAAAGACTGAACTTTCTCCTTTTTGCCGAATAAATACCTAATTATTTTGGTCACCAAACAAATAACAACAAAAGTGTTGACTAGCCAATTTAAGACTCAATTTAGTCAACGTAACAGAGCTTAAACCTCAGTTAATCTCCGTCGTTAACAGAGCTGAAACCTCAGTTAATTCTCAAATCAAAAGCAAAAATCCCCAAATTGATTTGAAAACCCTAATTTTTGTTGGTTGTCTTCGTTCTTCGATCTCTTCTCTCTCTCTTCAAATTGAATCTTCGTTCTCATTGTTAATCTGTGAGGCCGATGAGGAACAAAGCCAAAAGAAAAGGATTTGGAAACTGTGAATTACAAAATGTCGAGACCAATGAAGTAGAGGACGATTTGGGTGTCGATGAAGGTGAAGAAGAAGTGGGCGATAATGAACAGGAGTACGATTTGGACGATGAAATAGATGAAGATGAAGATATTAATGAGGTTGGGTACGAGATTGTACCTGTGAATGAAGATGCATCGTTGTTTCTGTCAACAGAATTCAGACACTTAGTTAACAGAGATTATGAAGCAGAGAGTGATGATAGCGAGGATGAAGTGTTGAAAGATGACAAAATTCCAGAGCATTGGTCATCTAGTGAAGATGACGAGGAAGAACACATGAGAGGACAACAAGAACAGGAAGATTCACGAAGTGAAGATATTGTGCTAGGCAAAACATTTGATTCTGCTGCAGAATTTAAGCTTGCACTATTGAGGTACTCTCTTAAATCCGGGTTTGACATTAAATTGTATATGTCAACACAAAAGAGATTAGGTGTTATATACTCAAACATAGATTGTTCTTGGAGAGTGTATTGCTCATATGAGAAGAGCAAACACAAGCTGCAAATTATGGTATATGAGAGTAGACATAGTTGTAGTAAGTCTGGGTACTCTAAGATGCTTAAGATTTCAACCATTGCTCAGTTGTATGAGGATAGATTGCGGTTAGATCCTAAGTTGACAGCAGTAGCTATGGTAGCTGAGATTTTGAGGAGTTACAATCTGCGTGTTAGTATTGAACAGTGTCGGAAAGCCAAGACTAAGATAATGAAGGAGATGAGAAAATGTCATGAAGCACATTTTTCTCGTATTTGGGATTATGAAGCTGAGCTTCACCGAACCAATAAAGGAACCATTATTGATATTGAAACTACTCCAAGTGCAACCCTAGGAAGTTTACAGAGATTTCATCGCATTTACATATGTTTTAAGGCACAAAGGAATGCTTGGAAATCTTATTGTCGGCCAATCATAGGACTTGATGGTGCGTTCTTGAAGTGGGATGTGAAAAAACAGTTGCTTGCGGCCGTAGGTAGAGATGGTGATAACAGAATCGTGCCAATAGCTTGAGATGTGGTTGAGATTAAAAACACTGCCAATTGGGAATGGTTTGTGAATCATTTGAAGGTTGACCTAGGACTTGGTGATGGAAAAGAGTATACCATCATTTCTGATAAACAGAAGGTAGTTTCTTTAACTTCTGTTTTCTATTGTCTTGATCAGCAATAAGATTAACATCATTTCTGTTTTTACTCTGTGTTTTGTATTGGTTCAGGGGTTGGTAAAGGCTGTTCACACTATGCTACCAGAGGCTGAACATAGAATGTGTGCAAGACACATTATAGGAAATTGAAAAAGAGATAGTCATGACATGCAAATGGAGAGGATATTCTGGAAAATAGCAAGGAGTTATACAATGGGGGACTACGCTGATAACTTAGAAGCATTGAAGCAATGTAGTGAAGGGGCTTATGATGCACTTCTAAAGCTCAATCCACCTTCATGGACACGAGCTTTCTTCAAGGTTGGTTCCTGTTGTAATGACAATTTAAATAATCTATGTGAATCATTCAATAGGACTATACGAGAAGCTAGGAGGAAACCACTTTTAGACTTGTTAGAAGATATAAGACGACAATGTATGGTTAGAACTGCTAGGAGATGTGACATTTCACATAGGTTAAAGACTCGGTTCACTAAAAGTGTGCATGCTCAGATCGACATTGCAATAGAAAAGTCTAGGGATTGTGTGAGATTCATTTCCACAGGTGATATGCATGAGGTTGAGGTTCATGGCTGTTCTTATCGGGTTGAAATGAGGTCAAGGACATGTGGCTGTGGGAAATGGCAGCTCAATGGCATACCATGTGAACATGATTCATGTGTTATAATAGCCAAAAAACAAAATGTTGAAGATTTTGTTTCTGAGTATTTCACAACCCGCAATTGGCAGCACACATATAAACACGGTATTGAACCTGTCCAAGGGATGAAGTTATGGCCGAGGGTCAACAGAATGCCAGTGTTACCACCACCAAATAGAATAGGCAAGAGCGGGAGACCAAGCAACTATGCAAGACGCAAAGGACAAGGTGAGTCTACATCAAAAGGTAGCAACTCTAAGTTAGGCCGAGGACATCGGGTTATGACATGTTCTAAATGTTAAGAAGAGGGTGACAACAAGGCTACTTATACAAATCAACAAGTAGAGCCTGCAGCCAAAAGACGTAGAGGATGGCCAAGGAAAACAGTAAGTTTCAAGACTAAGTTAATTCTGTGTTCTTCTATTTATTTTCAACTATGACACTTCATTTTATTGTTTATATAGCCTGGAACACAAGGAGGAACTTCACACGCCGGAGGTTCACAAGTCGGAGGCTCACAAATTATATGTTCACAAGCCGGAAGTTCACAAGTCGAAGGCTCACAAGTTTAAAATAGCAACAGCCTGATGATGTTTATGTTGCAGTCGACATGCTGCTTTTGATGTTTACTTTCACAAACATTTGTTTTCTGCTTTTGCTTTCTACTTTGCACAAACAAGTTTAATCTGCTTTTGCTTTTGAGATGGTTTCAATTTCAGTTTGATGTTAACATTGCAACATACCAATTTCAATCTCACTTTTCATGTTATCATTTCATGTTTCAGATGCCATTGCAGATCAAATTGAATTAAAACAGATTAAAATTGAAATAACAGTGATTGAAATTAAATTAAAAAGGCTTGAAATTGAAATTAACATTGAACATTGTTGCTGCATACAATGTCATTACGATGACAAACACCTTCTACTGCCACTATCATCCAATGTTTCAGAAAATTTTTGCAAATAAAATTGAGAAAATTGTAAGTAAGATACAGAGAATACAGACAAGCTTAATCATCTTCGACTCTCTTCTCCCTTCCAATCCGTTTTTGTGCAACTCATACACCATCTCCTTTGTAACATCAGTCTATGTTTTAAGCTTACTTAGCTTATTCTCAATGGTGTCAACTGTTGATCTTAAACCATCAACCATATGAATCTTTGAGCTCATATCTTCGATTTCCTCAAGCATTGCCTCCTCTACCCACTTAAAAAGATGGCCTTACAGAATCGCAAACAAAACCCTCAATTTCAGTTACAAAAACTCTCAGTATTTCATACATTTACCTTCTTCATTGTCGAACAGCCGAAGAATGGACGCCCAGGATTTTCTGATGTCTTTGATGTGTACTGCTTGACCTCAGCACCACATCCACACTGCACATGAATTCCATGTTTTTCACCATTGGAGCTTTCGGATATCGAACTCATGTTACGGTAAAATAAGAGACAAACCAAAATGAGAGCGACAGAGAAAACCGAGCGAAGAATGAGTGAGATAGAGAAGAAAGAGCAAAGAATGAGAGAATCAAAACAAAACAAAATCGAAGAAAGAGCGAAGAACGACGAGACAGAGAAGAGAAGAAAGAGCGACAGGGAAGATTTTTCGGCCAAAGAATGACGAGACAGAGAAGAGAAGAAAGAGCGACAGCGAAGTAAAAGCGAAGAATGACAAAAATCCAAACAAAATCGAAATGGTTGGAGAGACTAAGAAGAGAGATCGAAGAACGAGAGAAGAGAACGAAGAACGAAGAGAAGGAGACGAAATTAGGGTTTAGAAATCGATTTGGGGATTTCTGCTTTTGATTTGGGAATTAACGGACTAATTAACAACGGAGATTAACTGAGGTTTAAGCTCTGTTACGTTGACTAAATTGAGTCTCAAATTGGCTAGTCAACACTTTTGTTGTTATTTGTTTGGTGACCAAAATAGTTGGGTATTTATTCGGCAAAAATAGGAAAATTCAGTCTTTTACTGACAGTTTTCTCTAAATTATTATAACCGATGACTCTACCAATACTTTGAATATATATATTATGTCTGCGTAATTAATTATTTTAATACTACAATTAAACGAAAAAAATGAAGTATATATATATTGGAAGGTGCACACAGCACACGTACGACGTCGTCATGCGACCCACCAAATAAGCTATAAGACACGAACTTGTTAAACTGTCTGTTTCCTTCTTAACAACTTTCTTATATTTGCTTATTTTATTATTATGTTTCTTATATATCATCACCTACCTAATTGAAAAAATAAATCTCATAGTTTAATTCGATCTTGAGGTAATCACTGCACGTTTTGGATGATTAGATATTCTTACGTATATTTATTAGTACACCAGATTCCACTAGTATAGACTCAATTGCAATATATAGCAGAGAAATAACCATAATAAAATTAGTAATCATTATTGAAAACATGTACAAATGATTGTACTCAGTAAACATGCACCAATGATTGTAATTACATAAATCTCATCTCCATTATACAACAAAAATTCTCATAACATTTTAGATAGAAGTAGTAAGCTGAGAGTTTTTGACCGGACAAATAAATCCGTCCAGAAATTCTCGACAAAAGTCATAATCGAGTGATGTTTCTTTTACCGCTTAAACCTATTATCGAGAAAATATATATATATATATTTTTAATAATTATATCGACAAAACACAATTCATAACCTAAAATTCTCTTATAATCTATTAATTATACTAGGAAAGGTTGAATTCCTAATGTCAAAATTATTAGCCAATCATCATAATTAACCGCCAAACCGAGAAAACATCATTATCGACAAATTATTTGTAACAATTCCGACTATGATTTTATACGTATACATTATGATCACAAATCAGTTTTTACTAATTTGCATCGTAAGGTTTTTGACATGTACACAGTATATGTAATCTTTTTTCTCATCCTTTGATATTAGATTATGGTAACGGTAACTATTTATGTATTAACAACTCTATAATATTTTCAACGGAGTCGGTCTAATAGGATGGGATATTTTAGATTTTATAAGACCATGATTCAATTATTGACATCAAATGTTTATAGAAAACAAAAAATGTAATTGGAAAAAGTCCAAAGTCGAGAATGGAAGAACCAAGTATCAAATAAATGTAGAAAAATTTCACCAACTGTTAGTTGATTCATAGCTTTCAAGCCTAATTTGATTCTGCCTCCTTCGTTATTTGGTATCTATAAAACAAAAACTAAACAAATGAACTATTAATCATTTAGTTGTCATCACAGTCAACTACAAAGTTTCTTTCATTTTCATTATTTTATCAAAATGAAGATATGAACTTTTAATAATTAATATATGCTCAATATTTTTATTTAAAATCCAACGAAAAGTTCTATTCCTTTATTTTGTTGTTGTAATTTTGTAGGTTTTTGTCAACCACTCATCTATATTAATCAAATAACTTCTTAATTGGCAACCAAATTAGAAAGAGAAGAGTTTACAAAAACAAAAAGATATATAAAATGACAAAAATTATCGTAAAACAAATAAATTTAACCCGGAAAGTTGAAGGTAGATGATTTTTTAGAATTAGAAATATAATCGGACACTAAAAAATAGATAATATAATGGTTAATTGTTGATTCAATAGTTACTCGGTGACAATATATATATATATATATATATATATATATAAAAAATCGGAGAGATGAAAGTAAGTAATTCTTCCAAATCCCACCTTAGAAGTATAAGTTTTTCTTCCACATATTTTCAACTAAAAAAGTCCAAATCTCCTAAAATCAGATTCATTATATATTTCAAAAACAAGTTTTGAAGAACATTTTATGTGATATTTAAACTCCTAAAATCAGATTCATTATTTATATATACACATTGTTGCTTGAATAACAAGAAAATGTGAATTACTTATATAATTTCAAAGTTCAATTAACATAGGATTTGAGTAACATTTAAAAATCACATGTAACATTTTACCATTTTTTTAATATGAGATTTTAATTAAGGAAAAATTATAATGTTGTAAAATCCTTATTGGAATACACTCCCTTAGTTTTAATACTATTTTATTTAACGTTTTAATTTAGATTGTTAATGTAATTATATACATATAATTAAAACGAAACTAAAAAGAAAAATCGTGGGGAGCATTATTGAAGTGGCTTAGTAAGACTTCTTCTTCGACTAACTACTTCATGCCCTCCAAATCCTTCCTCTCTAATGCCGACACTCTTTTATTAATATACACAAATATATATTCATAATATATATATATATATATATATATTTGTTCAACATATATTCATCATATTAAAAACCTGATCTTCAACACGTTAACCTTCTCTTTTTGATCCTGTCTTAAAATCCAAACATTTATAGAGACAAACAAACACGACTAGCTAGTATCTTCGTGCAAGTTCTTCAATACTTCACACATTCATCTTTCTTTCTCTATATTAGCTACTACTAGACTCTTGTTTCTCTAGGTTTCTTGTGGCACAAGAAATAGAAAAAGTAGTTTACCAGACAAAGAAATGAGAGAGAAAGATCTTTACGATACAATACTTGCTCGTAGCTTTAGCAAAAACGAGCAGAAGAGACTTGGTTATGGAGCTTTCATTGCCTCTCTTCTCTTTGTCTTTACTCTTTGCACTGTCTTTAAACCTTATCTCAGTCCTCTACCAATCCGTAAGTCCCTTATCGCATTCTTCAAAGCGCCAAAGAAACAATCACGAATTCACTAAAACGTTTATCTTTATTTCTTTCTTTTTTCAGTTCAGTTGCAATTATCAGTGGACGCTGGTCTTAGGATGCTCAGAATCACAGAACCGCAAGCGATACAGATCATCAACGACCACAAATCTGAAGATTCTGAGAATCACGATAATATTACATCGAATTCAACAGTTACTCAGAGCCTAATCAGTTCTGAAGAACATAAGCTAATTAGTGTCAGCAACGACACTAGCTTGCCTGAAAATCAACTTGATTCGTTTAATTCTACTGCCAACACTACAATCTCCAAACCAGAAGTTATTTCAGGTCCACATACTTCAAAATTCTCTTCTACAACAATTGTTATGGTTTTTTAGTCATTTTATTGATTTTTTTTTGGTTGAATATTTATTTCAGATGGAAATAAATTGGAGAAGACTTTGAATCCTGTTGTTTGTAAAAAGCTAGCAAGAACAGAGTTCTGTGAATTAAGTGGCGACGTAAGAGTTCATGGTGAGTCTGCCACTGTTGTTGCTGCGATTACGTTTGCGTTTCCTGGAAATTCCACGTGGCATATTAAACCTTATGCGAGAAAAGGCGATGCTGAGGCGATGAATCGCGTGAGAGATTGGACGCTTAAATTGGAACAAAACGCCGACCTATTAGAGAACGCTAATTTCTCGCGTTGCGTTAGGAATCACAGCGTTCCCGCGATTCTTTTCTCTCTCGGAGGTTACACGATGAACAATTTCCATGATTTCTCTGACATTGTGATTCCTCTGTACACGACGGCGCGTAAATTCAACGGTGAAGTTCAGTTCCTCGTGACTAACAAGAATTTAAATTGGATCAACAAATTTAAGGAGTTAGTGAGGAAACTCTCGAATTATGAAGTGATTTACATCGACGAAGAAGAGGAAACACACTGTTTTAGCAGCGTCATCGTCGGCCTCGTTCGCCACCGTGAATATTACAAAGAGCTATCGATTGATCCTTCACATTCGGAGTATTCGATGTCCGATTTCCAGAAGTTCCTCAGAGAAGCATATGTGTTAAGAAACTCCGTCGTGACTGCGAAACAGTTTCGGCGGCGGAGGCCACGGATTCTGATTGTGTCGAGGAGCAGATCGCGAGCATTCGTGAACACCGGCAAAATCGCGAGAGTAGCGAGACAAATCGGATTCAAAGTCGTGGTGGCGGAAGCGAACACCGGACTAGCGAGTTTCTCCCGAACAGTGAATTCGTGTGACGTGATGCTCGGCGTTCACGGTGCGGGACTAACAAACATGGTGTTCTTGCCGGGGAATGCGATCGTAATTCAGATTCTTCCGATCGGTGGATTCGAGTGGCTAGCAAAAACAGATTTCGAGGTTCCGTCGAAGGGTATGAATCTGAGGTATATGGAGTACAAAATCGAGGCGGAGGAGAGCACGCTTGTGGAGAAGTACGGACGAGATCATGAGTACGTGAGAGATCCATCGGCGGTTGGGAAACGCGGTTGGCAAGAATTCAAGTCGGTTTATTTGGTACAGCAGAACGTAAGCGTTGATATAAACCGGTTTAAGCCGGTTCTTCTCAAAGCTCTTGAGATGTTGTTGCAGAAGCAGTTGGTGTAATTAAGATTTACTGCATTCATATTATACTGTAAATTTTGTAGTCCATTTGAAATATTATTTATCATAAAAAACAATTATATTTATCGAACTGATGATATTATACTTTTTTTCTAAATAAGAATCTGAATTATTAAAATCGAATCTCATGTAAAATTGTTTATACGAACAGCTGAAAACTGACAACAACGAGATTTAGTGAAAAGATATTGATCCAATCGGGTCTAGGCAAAATACTGAGAATTGAAAACTTAAACCAAAGTCGACTTGAAATAATGGTATCGAGTAATATCTGAAAACGAGAAAATACTAGATGGTTCTCTTTGTTTATATTTGTAGATATGGGTAAATACTCGCACTACAAAAAATTAGTATAATATCATTTATTTTATTTGTTTGAAGAAGTTTTTAATTGATACAGTCACTATTTACATCATTAATAAAAATGACTCTGAAAATGATGATTCAAATAATTAGTGTTAATTTAAACAATTGATGTAATTAGTGTCATTTACTATAACTGATGTTAATTTGTGTTGCATGTAAAAAGTGATGTTAAAATTTGTATCAATTATTATAAATGATGAAAATAACTGTGTTAATTACTAAAAATGATGGTAATATTTACATCATTTACGGTGATGTTAACTTTATGCCATTTATACCATTTGTAAAGTAAAAATTTGTATTAGTTTCTCTAAATGAGGATAATATTTACATCATTTATTTTAATTAATGTTAAATTTGTGTTAAGAAGTAACAATTTGTATCATTTATTATAAATGATGTTAGTATTTACATTATCTAAACAACTTATGCCAATTTTATGTCACTTGAAAGAAATAAAAGTAAAATTTTTATATCAATTATTATAAATAAATATTAAAGAAGATAATGTAAAATATCTTTTACGTATAACAAATGATATTAAAAGTTTTTCTTTAAATTTTTTTAGTTTAAATTATATTAAACATTGGTAGATTTACTAAGATTGTAACAAACTTTAGCTTTATCATTATCAAATTGGAACAAGCGAATTTACACTAACAAACATATATTAAATCAAAAGAAAAAGAAAAAAAGTCTATTAGGAAGTATGATAATAATCCATTACTAATTTAAAAAACTACATAAAAAGTTAAAGTCAAATTTATAAGAATACAACATAGTGATAGATTAATTAACTAACTCTATAATCATCCCCATCATAGGTTCTGACACCATTATTATTCAGGTCATCAGATTAAACTTGATCATTGATGTCTACACTTTCATTAACATCTTCTTTTTCCTGAAAAAAAAATGTATAACAAGAAAATCGAGTATGATTTAATTATGAAAAGATATTTTCTTTTACTTAATTAACAATAATATTTATTTGAGAATTTGACAAGTCAAGTATATTCGCATAAATTGATAATTCAAGTACCTAAAATAAGAAGTTTCACGTTTTCTATCCACAAAATTTTTCGTAGTAATGATTTTTGTTTTCATCTGCGTCAAACTTAAAAATATCAAAAAATATATTAATACAATGTTATTATGTACATTAATACTAAAAGATGATTGACAAAGAAAAAAGAAGAAGACCATCTCTATGAACAAAATTAAAAAGAAAATTAAGATTGGTTAGATCAAACAAAATTATAGTAATGTTAATAGAACATAACTATCTCTACTAACAAAACAAAATAAAAGAAAAACTCTACAGCCATTACAAGAATACCAGTCGATTGATAATCAATAAAATAATTAGAGTAATTTCATCAAATACATTTTTTAAGATATCCCTCTTCAAAAATGCTCATTTGAAAATGAATCAAAACAAAAATGCTATTTTGAAAAGAAATTTGATTCAAGAGGCATTTTTGAAATTCTTCCTAATAATTAACAAAATCGATCGATCAACCATTTTAATTTAATCGATCAATAAAAAATATTCAACAATTATAATTCATTCAATAGTTTTCAAACAATACTAGCTTTATAATTGGTTAGATTAAATTAAGATAAACAAATAATAACAAATTAAGATTGGTAATTACCTTAATTCAATACTATCAATAGATCTCATTATCGAACATGATTTGTACCCTCAATTGGTAAAAAATTAAAAATCACGATTTTTCTGGATTTGTTGAGAAGAGTAGAGTTTTATGCTTATAACTTATTTGATTCAATATGAGTTAATCTTATTCTATTAAGATGTTATATATAGGGATATAAGATTAGTGTCTATCAAACTAGATTTTATTTTTATTTCTTTAAAAAACTATTTTAAAATTAAACTAACGTTGGTTAACTAACATAATAAGAATTTTTTGTCCAACGAAATAAGAAAACTGAAAATGAAAGAAATAATCTTTAATAATAATTTAATATGTTAAAATGAGTTTTTTTTGGTTGTGTGTTAAAATGAGTTTAAATATATGTTAAAATCAGATAAATGTTAGTTTAAACTAAAAATAAAGAAAAAGATTTTGCGAATGTAATTTTTTTAAAATATATAGTTTAAAAAAATAATAAAAGATAAAGTTTATGTGAAATTTGTTCGATATCTTCCATATGTCATATAATATGTTAATTAAAACTTCAAAGATTAA
Organism: Lepidium didymum; assembly: GCA_963920545.1. Classification (NCBI taxonomy): domain Eukaryota; kingdom Viridiplantae; phylum Streptophyta; class Magnoliopsida; order Brassicales; family Brassicaceae; genus Lepidium; species Lepidium didymum. The sequence continues at coordinate 6,713,691 of OY986979.1, read as the reverse complement.
GAAAGAGTTTGAGAATCTAATTTCAAAAAAAAAAAGATTTTGAGAATCTAAATTTTTTTTTGTAATTTAAAATAATAATAAAGGAAACTTTCTATATAAGTTTTGTATCTAAATTTCAGGTTCGAAATTCCACACAAAAAAATTCGGATTCGGATTTGGTTTAGTTCTCTAAAAACAATCTTATTTTGGATCATATCAGTTCGGGCATTAAATTAGTTTATTCATTAGATTACAAAGAAAAGACCATGACTAGAGAGACCATGTTTCTTAGTTTGCTCATTGGCGTAGGACTTCAAGATCAACCTCAGTTTGATAAGTAGCTTGAATCTCATAGTGAGTACCCTCAAGCTCCCTCCTAAACATATCTTTTGAAGTGCTGTAGAACACCTTCGACTTAATTTGAGAGGTTGAAGGAGACCAAGCGACGAAGAAGATTATGCTCTTTTGGCAATTCTCACAACTGAGAAATCAAAGTCATGAACATTATATCTGCAGTCATTGTCAGGAAGAGAAGCTAAGAAATCATTGTAACTCTCCATAGGGTTTCTAGCCTTCGGTATAATACTCGGACCCGAAGACCCAACCTTAGACCTGACTCAAACCCGAATCCGAATCACCTAAATATCCGAATGATAATTAAATTCTTGGACCCAAAGAACCGGATTTAAATCCATATCCAAATCGAGAACCGATGGGTACGCGAAAACCATTTTTATGGTATTTTTTTTATGTATTTAAATAGTATTTTTGAATATTATATGAGTATTTTTGTACATTTAGATATTTTTGGATTTTTTTTAATATTTGAATATTCAAATATGTTTTATGTATTTTTTCGATATTTTTTGATATTTTTACAGTATTTTTGGCATTTTAGTGATATTTTCGGATATTTTAGGGGTATTTAGGTAATTTTGGTTCTTTGAATTTGGATTCACTTGAATAGATCTGAACCGGAACCAAACCGAAACAGTAACGGGTTCTATATAGGTAAAAATATTATGAACTTGAAAGATTTAATTCAAACTCGACACAAAAATCTAAATGCCCAGAGCTACTTTTAATTTTCTCAACGACCACTTATTTCTTAAACTTATCGGTCTTGAAAAACATATAATGAGGAGTCTTCTTCCTCTAATCAAATGTGTGTTTTTGTAAGTATAACTATATAAAGATTATACACTAATTGTGGGGTACACATTTTTGTTAATTATGTAAAAGGATTATTTTTATTAAGAGTGTACTAGTTTTTAACATATATAATTATAAATAAAGCTTGAGTCTTACTTAGACTTTGAATGGTGAATGAAAATAAAAAAATGCAGATCATGCAGAACATTTGTAAATAATGTAGATCATGCAGAACATCTGCAAATCATGTAGATAATGTAGATCATGCACAACATACATTTTTTTTTCAACTTAGATTATATTTAAGAAAAAGAGACATAAACAATTACAAAAGTCTCTAAACTATAAGATTATATTTTAAATACATAACATACATTTAAAATGGAGTATTTGATTTCCCCATAACAAACTTGCAATATTTTCGCTGATGTTTGCCATAAGAGCTCGTTCTCCTGTTTTCGTGATTTCCATGGCACTTACTTGAATCCAAAATTTGCATTGTCATTCTCTGTATGTCCCATTACCTCGGCAAAATACTCATATGATGCGCTTGAAATTCTAATAAAATTATGTGGTCCCATTGTAGCCAATATCACTCTTTTTGAACATCATATCTAGGAAATTCACATAAAATTCTCTATTTCTTCTTCCAAATGCCAAATGTCCTCTCAATAACTGAGTGTAAAGATGCAAGATATCGATTAAACAATTCTTGCTTGTTTCTAGGAGAAGGACCATTGTCAAACTGTAACATGTGATACCTGACAACCGTGTTTCGTAAAAATCTAATTGGCACTAAAAGCCCTTGTTTAATTTGATAGGCATAATCAACTATATAATACTTGTCTTCTGGAGGCAAATGAAATTTGGAATCATTGTCTTGCGCCATTGTCAGAACTGTTGTATTGTGACATGAACATGGTACTCCATTCCAAACATATATGAATAACATGTTTAGATCACATATAGCCATTACATTAAATGATGTTGTATTGTGTTGATTCCAATACATTCCTTGTAATTCAGGTGTCACTTTAACGCATATGTGAACTCCATCCATGGCCCAAACAAATCCACTAAAATATGACCAATATTTTCTCTTCATTAACCATCGTTCAAGAATCCGGCTTAATTCTTCTCTCGTTGGAGTTCTGATATAATCACAAGCAAGTAACTTTGTCATTCTAAGAACTTCAAAAAAAATTCTATTCACTGTTTCTTGTGTTCGCTCAAATCGCAACCCAACATCTCTCTGAACCTCGTTGTGCCCACATATACATAGAAACATGGCTACACTTTCTTCAATGCTTACATTCAAAGTTGATTGTAAACCATATTTTGTTTCTAGTTCACCACATAATCTTCCGAAACAATCAAGTGACATTCGTAGTAACGAAAGACAAGCAGCACCATCTACTTGTAATTGACGCCATATATTCACCCACCCCAAACCACTGTTAGTTTATACTTGTCCCCTTTAAAAATATCGATGATAGTATCTCAATGATGGTTAAATTATTAACTCTTCAAATTGTTCATTTTCCATATTCCATAACTTAAGTCTCTCCTCATAACTTAGATTTTGGACACCTTGTGATCGCAACTGACATATACGAAATGCCTGAAATATTGCAAACATGAAAGTAAAGATAAATCAAATTGATAAAATTGGAATTGTTCACTTATACATAATACATAATGGATAATATAAAAATATTACACAAACATTTTATGAATGCTAATAACAAAAAAAAGTGCTACTAAACTAATTCTTAGTTCCATAATCACTTAGGTGACTTTCATTTAAATTTAATCCTCATTTATTTCCCCAAATATTGAATAATCCTCAAGTTCTACATGTTCTTGGTAATCTTTCCATTTGCGAATAATTTGTGAAACCATATTCTGGTGATCCTCCCCTATGAACATTTGTAGGAGTCTGAGCTTCCGCTTCCTCTGGAAATCTTTGTTAAGCATATGTTGAAGTTTCTAACTCCCACTGAAAATCCATGTTGAACATATGTCGGAGTAATATGTGGTGGATCATTTGATGATGAACCCCATTGTGGACCATTTGATGACGAACCCCATTGTGGATCATTTGATGATGAACCCCATTGTGGATCATTTGATGACGAACCCCATTGCAGAGCATTTAGAGGTGTACGATATGGTTGGTTATTTGGCGAGAAACCCCATTGTTGGACATTTGAATGTGTACGACATGGTTTGTTATTTGGTGAGAAACCTCATTGTTGAGCATTTTGAGGTGTACCATATGATTGGGTATTTGGCGAGAAACCCCATTGTTGAGTATTTAGAGGTGTACCATGTTGGTTATTTGGTGAGAAACCCCATTGCTAAGCATTTGGAGGTGTACTAGAAGGAATCCCGCCTAGATTTGGACTTTCAAAATTTTGTCCTGAAACTAACTGTTTCCCCACAAACTAGTTGTCTCTTGTATATCCAGTTATAGCTTGTAAAAATTGCAGCTTATCTTCGGTGGTGGTTTCACGTCAATCAATAAAATGCTTACTTATCTTCAGTGGTGGTTTCACATCAATCAATAAAATGCTTACTCCAAAATCTTTCATCTTTTAATGCTTAAATACATGCCCAGTAAAAATATGTGTACTTAGGAACCTCCATCGATTCAAATATCTTTAAAGTCATGTCACATTCGTTGTAATCGTATTGATCAAAAAAATTTGGGTGCATATGCTGTAGACTTTGACATTGAAACTCTATGAAACCAGCCATTGTATCTGTTAAAGTTGCCTCAAAAGATTGTTTTCTACGATTTCCTCATGAAGAATTTCTGGCAGAATCTTGTGAGCTTCATGAAACTCTCTGTGAAGTAGTTTCCCGTCATACTCTTTCTTCTTGTTGAGCTCTAGAAGTACGAATGTGAAACAGATCAACCGGTGGAGAAGTCTGACGCATGGATTCACGTACAAACTCATTTGAAGGACGTGTTTTATCGTCAATGTTAACGCGATACACCTCGTCATCTTCTTGTGTCTAAGGAACTTGAGTTTGTGGGAGATCCCTACCATATGATTATGAGTATACATGATCTTCCTCATTAGCTAAACCCTCAGTCATCAACTCAACTCTTCTTTGGTTCGTAGAGTATTGAGATTGAGATTGAACGTCATATAATGTAAAACAACGTTGCATCACATCCCAAAGCTATGGTGGTTTTCGTTTAAATGATTTTATAATTTTACATAACTGTTGACAAATTTATAAAAAATTTAGTGAACTAAATTTACAAATTGTTGTAGATTCTTTACAAATTTTGGGTGTGAGATATTTTAAGTACTTATTTCACGATCTTTCTACCATGAATCAGATGCATATATCACATATGTAATAGGATCAACAGAGATGCCCGTAGAGTTTTGAAAAAGACTTGAAAACTTTATGTACTTTCTTTTTCATTGATCAAACTTTTCTTGGAAGAACTTGTAGTTTATAGTAAAATTGAACTCTTGGTTGAAATTTTCAACTATAAACTCTTTACCAAGTGGAATAGGTCTTTTAAACGGTAATTATTCATGGCAATAGCTTCGTCATAGAATTCATTAAATATTCTTTCTCGACTAGAAGTCCATTTGAAATTGTTTTCACTCTACAAATAACAAAAATACGCAAAATATATTTTTCACTAAAACTTTAACTACCTTACGACTTTAAAAATATTTATTGATTCTTTTACATGCTTATGCTTATGTTTCTGTGTAGCAGATAATATTTTTTTGTTCATAAGAATTTTCATTTCATTTACGATTTGATGTCATATCTATAAATTTTAATATGTTATTAGTTTTAATTACATAATCTTTTTAATAATTTATGGAACAATTGTATATAAGTGTTTATAATTTAAATTTTATATATATATATATATATATATATATATATATTATACTAATTAGTGTGACAATAATCTTTAATAATAATATATAATACCAAAAATATATAAAATTCTTTACCGGTTAGTATAGAATTATGTTACTGGTTTGTTTTCCAAAAAATGATGTGGAACATGTTTTAATTTGGTTTCATATTTTTGGTGTTAGAAATGCCAATATGAATTTTCACTAACCTATTCCCCCACTGGTCTCTCCTCCAACATACACCATCTCCTCTCCCTTCACATTTTCATTTTCTTTTAAATTATTTTTTTGTATGCTAAATATATATATTAGCATAATTGTTCCGATTATATATATATATATATATATATATTCATGTGAAAATTAATTTATAATGAACTCTATGAAAATTTAATTATTCTAGTGATAAGTATTCAGAATTTTAATTATTTTACTATGATATATAATATAGACCATATATATGTATTTTGTTTTTCTTAACTTAACTAAATATGCACATATATGAATTCTACATTTGATTTAATTCCCTTCTAAATTTAAAAACTGTATTATAAATTTGTGAAAAGCAAACTAAACTCAAACATTACATAAAAATAATAATGTTATATTTGATAAACAATGTCATATTTTTCATAGAAAATAATAACAAAAAAATAACAAATAATTTTGAAGATGTTCAAGATTACTAATATTTTTTTCATTCTTGGTGTATTTTTATAACTATCCTGCATTTTTACAATTTGTTATAATAAATAATCTTGTAAATTAATATAATTATGATTAAGTGAAAGGAAATTAGAGAAAAGATAATCTTTTCGTGAATGAGAGAGAAATAATTCTGGTGCAATAGTGAATTGTAATGAATGATATGGATTATGGTTTTATAAGCACAATAAAATAACATTAAAAATAATTTATTTTTAAAAAAGAAAAAATGCAGATAGGGGCGTCTTGTACAAGAGTGTGTATGATTTTTTTTCATTTACCTGACCTGCACAGTTTATTATCTGCACTTACTAATTTTTGTATTGCATTAATTTTTAAGTGAATGGTAAAAAACATAACAGATAACCCCACTTACAGCCCATCTGCTTCTCTCTCAGACACCATTTAATGCCATAGTTGATGTGAATATGATGAATCCTCTTCTTTTGTATATCTTTGTTCATGTAAGAAACTTTGTTGGACCTAAAATTCAAGTTTCTTATCCCAGGCTTCCTAGAAAGTGCTCTCTCTATAATAAGTGGGGTCATAAGTCTACATCCTGCAATTCTTCGACTCTTCCAAATCCTGTTAGCATTTTGTAGGGCTCTCCTCTGGCTCATATTGTTGTTTCAAATACTATCTCTCATGCAGTCTATGGACCTATTATTGACTCTCCTTTGGCTGTGATTGTTGTCCCTCCGCAACATGTTGTTGACATTGTTCCTCTGCAACCTGTTATTGATGTGATTAGTGCTCCTCCTGCTGTTGATTTGATTAATGACCAGCCTTCATCAGTTTTGGTTTAGTTTGTTCCTCCTTCTTCTGATTCCTGGCAGACTGTTAGGAAATCTAATCGTTCTCCTCTTGGTTCTTGTGATGGTGGTTCTATCTCCAATAGTGCTAGTCCCTCTGATTCTAGTACTCCTTCACGTTTTCAAATTTTTGAGGATGTCCCTGAAGAAGGTGAAATTCAAGATTTGGTGTTAAATCCTAAAGTGAAAAATTCTACTCGGGTAAAGACTAAAAAGATTAAGTCAAAAGCTTCTCGCCCATCTAGTGTTCGTTTTAAAGATCTGACCCTTATTACCAAGAAAGCTTCCTCTATGAAGCCATGATCTCTCCTTTTTTCTTGGAATATGCGTGGTTTTAATCAACCGCGCAAGCATCAGATTTTGCGAAAATGGGTTCAAGAACAAAAATTAACTTTGGGATGTATGTATTGTTGAAACTCGTGTGACAGAGAATTTGTGTAATTCTATACTATCTTCTTATCTTCCTGGTTGGCAGATCACTAACTATGATCATCATCAGTTAGGGAGAATCTGGTTTTGTTCTTTTGATGTTGTTTCTATTACGCTTTTAGGCAAATCTGCTAAGCATATTACGATTGGTGTTTATATTGCTGCTTCTGGAATATCCTTTACATGCTCTGCGATTTACACCTTAAATTTTGAGAGAGATAAGAGATCTTTATAGCAGGTATTATCTTTTGTTCAATCAGCTTATGCTCATCTTTCTCAGCCGTGGATCCTGCTTGGTGACTTCAATGTTACTCACTCATACAACGAGCATTCTCGATCTTTGGAGTATTCTTTTGATCAAACGGGTATTCATTATTTCCAGAACGTTGTTTCAGCCTGTGACCTAACTGATTTAGCTTTTAAAGGGCCTACTTTTACATGGTGGAATAAAAGAGTTGTAGACCCAATGGGTAAGAAGCTTGATCGGGCTCTTGCTAATGCTGATTGGTTGAGGTCTTTTCCTCATTCTTTTGCAGAGTTTGAAGTTGGTGTTATTTCTGATCATTCAAGATGCTTAGTCCATCTTTCTCCTTCTCATAATTTGGAATGTCGTCGTCCTTTCCAATTTTTCAACTTTGTTGTTGAGCATGTTCAATTTTTGCCTCGTGTTAGTGAAGCTTGGGATTGTTCTCCTCCTTTTTTCCATTCAAGATCGGCTCTCCATATTTTCCATCAAAAGCTAAAGATGCTCGAGCATGTTCTTCATGAGCTTAACAAGACACATGGCTACTGAGGCTTAGCTCTACTTTGTCCTGATTATACTAATCTTTATATGGCTACTGAGGCTTCTAATAAATGGCATCATCTTGCTCATATTGAGGAGCAATTTTTTTAGACAGAATTCTCATATTAAATGGCTCGCTGCTGGTGATAATAATACATCTTTTTCATCGGGTTGTTCAGACTCGTGCTGCCAAGAACTCTATTAAATCTTGTGTTCTGCCTGTGGGGATACTTTAATTGATCAGGCTGATATTAAGAGAGAGGTTGTTTCTTATTTCTCTCAGTTTATGCAGCAACAATCTAATAATCTGGTGGAGGATATTGTGCCTGTTAATTATAACCTTGTGGACACTCACTATTCTTCTAGTTCTGCTCATAACCTTGTTTCTCCTATCACTCCTCTTGAAATTCAGCAAGTGTTGTTTTCTATGCCTTCTAATAAGGCATTTGGTCCTGATGGTTTCACCGATGAATTTTTCAAAGCTGTTTGGTCGGTTGTTGGCAAAGACTTTATCACAGCTGTGCAATCTTTCTTCATCTTTGGGTTCCTTCCTTTTGGAGTTAACGCCACTGCTTTAGCTCTTGTTCCTAAGCATTCTCCTGCATCAGAAATGAAGGACTATCGCTCAATTGCCTGCTGTAACCTAATGTATAAGGTAATATCAAAAATTCTAACTAACCGTCTTAAGTTGATTTTGTCTGATGCTATTGAGCTTAATCAAAGTGCTTTTGTAAAGCAAAGACTCCTTCCTGAGAAAGTTTTGTTGGTCTCTGAATTAGTGAAAGATTATCACAAATCTAATATCTCTTTGAGATGTGCTATTAAGCTGGATATTGCTAAAGTTTTTGACACAGTTAGATGGAATTTTGTGGTTTCAGTTTTGAGAGCAATGAAGTTGCCTGACCTATTTGTACATTGGACTTATGGGTGCATTTAGATAACCTTTTTCTTTGTATTTAACAATGTGTTGTCTAAAATGCTTAATCGTGCAGCTCTCCAATCTGTAAGCAAAGACATCAACCTCACTTATCGTAGCTGCGCTGATGATATTCTCGTTTTTTACTGATGGTTCTGCTAGTTCTCTTCAGAGAGTTATTAAAGTGATGTCGGATTTTGGTAATCTTTCTGGTTTGCGGATTATCGTGTCAAAATCCACTATCTTCTATGCTGGAAGAGTTTCTCCTGAGCTTCTCTCTTCTATTGCTGATGCGGGTATTGCCTCTAGAACTCTCCCTATCAAGTATTAGGGATTGCCTTTAATGACTAAGTCTATGTCTATAAGTGATTATAAGCCTTTACTGGATAAAATCCGTTCCTGCATGATCTCTTGGACCTATAAGACTTTATTTTTTGCTGGTAGGCTGCAGTTGTTTAAATCTGTTATCTCCAATCTCACCAACTTTTGGTGCTCTACATGTTGTTTAATTGTTGTTTAAAGGACATAGAGAGACTTTGTGCAGCTTTTCTCTGGTCTGGCTCTCCTAATATCACTTCTAAGGCTAAGGTTTCTTGGGAAGAGGTTTGTTTACATAAATGTGAAGGTGGTTTTGGTGTTAGATCTCTTTGTATTTCTTCTCGGGTGTTTAATCTCATATAATCTGGCATCTTTTCTATCCACTCCTCGATCTCTTTGGATTTCTTGGACTCGTCATTATCTTTTGTGTTACTTTTCTTTTTGGGATGTGAAAGATAATGAGAAAGGATCTCGAATGTGGCGTAAACTCCTAAAATTATGTGAGGTAGCTTATGATTTCATCAAGGTGAAAATTCAATCTGGTTTGGAAGCCGCTTTCTGGTTTGATAGCTGGTCTTTGGCTGGGAACCTTTTTGATATTATGGGTCCTTCTAGTACTCGATACCTTGGTATATCTCGAAATATTGTGGTTGCTGATGCTTGTACCAGTTCTGGTTGGTCTTTTCCTTCTACTGGAGAGAGGCGTTTTCATGATGCGCTTGATTCTGATCCGCTCTGGTCCTTCTCCTAATATGACTCCGGGACATGATATATATCTTTGGAAGCACTCGAAATCACAATTTTGTGACTTCTTCTCATCTTCAAAGACTTGGCATCAATTGTGTTCCTCTCGACCTTTGGTTTCATGGTATTCTATCATCTGGTTCGCACAAGGTATTCTAAGATTTTCTTTCATATCATGGCTTGCAATCAAGGACAAGTTATCTAATGGATCTCGTATGCGACTTTGGGGACATGTTCAACATTGTGTTCTTTGCGGTGAGAGAGATAAATCTCGTAATCATCTTCTTCTTTTTTTTGTCCTTATTGTTTCTCTGTTTGGATGGAGCTTTGTTCTGGTCTTTTTGGCAACTTGATTACTCAAGATTGAGAGGATAGTATCTCTCAAATTTTCTACTCCTCTCTAAAGCTGTTGGATCATACTCTTGTTAAGTTGGCCTTTCAAAGTACTATATATTACATTTGGCGTGAGCGGAATGGAAGACTCCATAATAAGAGTTGGGTTTCCTCTTCTACTCTTATTCGACTTATTGATTAAGTAGTTATCAATTGTATATCTTTACTTGCTTACAAAGTTCCTCATAGACTTAAAGGCTTAATGATGCGTTGGTTTGAATTTAAATTAACTTATTGATTTTTTATTATTTTGGCAAGTATTGCTTTGCTTCAGGTAAATAACTTGTTGTTTATATTTTTTGATGATCAATAAATTTTATATTTTATTAAAAAAAATCTTTATATGAAATATTTAAAATTTATCAGAAAAGAAAACATGTCATCTCAATATATAATCGTACAAATAAACCATGGACAATAAACTATGAGAATGTTACTCGTTACTGCTGATACTCAGCTTTATCATTTTAATGGATATTGTTGTCATGTTTTATTTTCCTTCTCTACTTTTGCTTGTAGTTTATGGCTAATTAATTTACTCAAAAATAAACTAAAAACGTGAACCTTGTGGAATATTAATAAAGCTGGCTTACTTAAACTTCGTCTTCTTTGTCAACTAACTTATTTCATGCCCTCCAAATCCTTAATCCAAGGCTGAAAATCATCTTCTTCCTTCTTGTTAATATGGGATTTAACCCTGGTGAGAATGTAAATTAAGGTGAGACCCACAACCTCTTTCAACACACTTAAACTCTACACTAATCACTACAAGAAAACAGGTATTTTGCGAGGGCGTAATAACGTCGCAAATTTGCAACGTTACTGCGACGTACTTGCGATATTTTTTACGATGTCGTAAATACGTCGCAATATTGCGACGTATTTGCGACTTTTTGCAACAGATTTGCGATGGTGATATTTGTATCGCAAATACGTTGCAAAATTGCAACGTGTTTGCTATATATATTAACCGTAGCAATATTGCAGCGCTGTTGCGATGTTCTTGCGATGTGATTTCACTCCATCGCAATTACATTGCAAATATTCACATTTTCCCTATAAATAGCCCACAATGTGAGTGTAACTTCACACCAAATCTTAGAGAGAGAAAGAATTCGGGTAGAAAGTTAAAGAGGGAAAAAAAATCTGAGTAATTTTTTTTATTTTTTAAAGTTTTTAAAAAATGACGTCGGTTCACACTACGGCGATGGATGTATAATCGAAAAGATCCGGAGACGGGAGAAGTGACGAAAGAGTTTCGAGATGGGTTGCGGGGATTTGTCAACCAGGCGGCTAACAACCCATTTACTCCGAATGACAGTAACATCTTCTGTCCATGTGTAAAGTGTGGAAATACCAAATATTTGAATGTTGATATGGTGAAACGACATGTATATAATAGAGGATTTACTCCAAACTATTATGTATGGTTTTCACATGGGGAGGGTTATAGTCTCGGTGCTTGTAGTAGTAATATGGGTGATGGTGGTGATGATCAACCAACTGATAATGCCAATTATAATTATGGCGAAAATATGTTTGAAAGTTATGAGCATCTTCAAGGTAATAGATATCATGATATGGTTACAGATGCATATCATGGATCTATTCTAGTTGGTAGTGAAAATACTATTGAAGAACCTAACGCAGAAGCAAAACAGTTTTATGATATGCTTGATGCTGCTAATCAACCTATCTATGAGGGATGTAGAGAAGGTTTATCCAAACTGTCATTAGCATCTAGGTTGATGTCTATTAAAAGTGAAGGAAACATAACCGAGAGAAGTATGAACCAATTAGTAGATGCGTTTAAAGAGTATATGCCAGGAGACAATAATTCTGCGGAGAGTTATTATGAAATGCAGAAGTTAGTTGCAGGTCTCAAATTACCATCAGAAACGATTGATGTTTGCATTGACAATTGCATGATTTTCTGGAAAGACGATGATAAGTTGGAGGAATGTCGTTTTTGCAGGAAACCAAGGTATCGAGCAACAGGTGGAAGGAATCGTGTCCCTTACAAATGTATGTGGTATTTGCCAATCATAGATAGATTGAAACGACTTTACCAAGCAGAAAGGACATCAGCGGCTATGAGATAGCACGCAGAACACACAACAAATGATGGGGAGGTTACCCATCCGTCAGATGCAAAAGCCTGGAAACACTTTCAGACGGTACATTCTGACTTTGCCAAAAAGTATAGAAATGTTTATCTTGGTTTATGCACAGATGGATTTAGTCCATTTGGTATGTCGGGAAGACAATATTCTTTATGGTATGTCATATTGACGCCATACAATCTTCCACCTGATATGTGCATGCAAAGCGAATTTTTATTTATGACCATTCTAGTGTCAGGTCCTAGTCATCCTAGGCGATCTCTTGATATGTTCCTGCAACCTTTGATTCACGAGCTGAAACTGTTATGGTATAGAAGTGTTCGCACATATGATTTATCGCAGCAGCAGAATTTCAAGATGCGTGCAGTTTTATTGTGGACGATAAATGACTTTCCTGCATACAGAATGTTATCTGGGTGGACAACTCATTGAAGGTTATCTTGTTCGTACTGTATGGAATGGACAGATGCATTTCAATTAAAGCATGGTAAGAAATCATGTTGGTTTGATTGTCACCGTCGATTTCTCTCTATGCATCACCCCTACATGAGGAACAAGAAATTGTTCAAAAAGAACAAGGTTGTGCGCATTCCTCCTCCAACACATATGTCAGGGGATGAGCTCTTGCAGCAGATTGATTATTATGGTGCTGAAGAAACATGTAAACGTGGGGGTAATTGGCACACTCCAGCAAATATGCCTGACAAATATACAGAATCTCATAACTAGCACAAAAAGAGCATCTTTTGGGAACTCCCATATTGGAAAGATCTCTTACTACGTGACAACCTCGATCTGATGCACATAGTAAAAAACTATTTCGATAACATTATGAACATGATTTTGAATGTACAGGGAAAGAGTAAAGACAATTTGAAATCAAGGTTGGACATAGCCGAAATATGTTCAAGATGCGAATTACATATTACACGGGATGGGAAACAACCGATTCCCAGCTTTCATTTGACCGGAGAAGCACGATAAGCATTGTTTAATTGGATCTCTTCAGATGTAAAGTTTACAGATGGTTATGTAACTTTGGATGGCATAGCTCAACTAGACAGCAATATTGCATTGTTGATATGTAACTTGGAAAAAATCTTTCCGCCCTCTTTTTTTGACGTGATGGAACATCTACCAATCCACTTACCTCATGAAGTAGCTCTTGGTGGCCTTGTACAATTTCGATGGATGTACCCGTTTGAGCGGTTCATGAGGCATTTGAAAAGAAAGGTCAAAAATCAAGCAAAAGTAGAAGGATCGATCGTTGCAGGAAGCTTGACTGAGGAAACATCTCCTTTCACATCGTATTACTTTAGTCCGACTGTCAAAACCAAAAGAACCCAGGTAGGACGATATGACAATGGAGGGATTAAACCATCATATGCCATTGCTGTTCCAGATATCTTCACTCAGATCGGAAGACTTGCTAGGAAAATTAAAGAAGAATACTGGGAAAACCACACGTATTGTCGTGCAGCTCACAAGTATATACTGAGGAATTGTGAAGATGTAGTACCGTTTGAAAGGTAAGTATTTATCAATTAGTAATTAAATAGATAAAAGTCTAATAAATTTAAACGACATTATTTTCTTTGCAGTGAATTTGACAGACAAATTCGAGAAGACTTCCCTGATTTAAGTGAAAGCGAGTATGAAACCTATAAAGAACGTGATTTTACTGGATGGTTGAGTTACTATGTATGTAAGATCATAATCGGCATGCAATCAAAATTAAAGTTTGACATAAGGTTTTAATATCTAATTTATTCGTGGAAGTGAAGAATGGATGTGCAGGCAAACCTTTGCCTTTATGGTTGCACGAGATTATTGATGAACCAATTGCGAGGATCGTGACAGTCCCAATGTATTTTACGCACGGATTCACTTTTCATACTTACGACCATGGTCGCAACAAATCAACCGCAAATTATGGAATCCACGTGCCTGGTGAAACCGACTTCTACGGTATTTTGAACAAAATTGTAGAAGTCACATTTCCAGAAGTTCTTGGATTAAGATGCATTTTATTCCAATAATACGGGTGTCTAGAACAACGTATCAAACATAAATACGAAAACACAAAGAATACATCAGTGATCATTCATCATTCATAAATGGCATTTGGTCCGTGTAATTCTCTACAAAACCGACATACTATGTAACGGATTTGAAACACATATCTCTATAGTTTGTCGGTTTTGTGGATGCTTAACCAGACATTCGTACATCCGTAACATTTAAGTTTTGAAAACACATGTACATCGATTGAAAACACATAAACCACTTATTAAACATTTTGTTATACACTTCCGTTGCAAATACGTCGCAATATTGCGACGTATATGCGACGAATTTTAGGGTTTTCAACCCCATTGGTCGCACTTCCCTCACAACCTTGCGACGGATTTACAACGGAAGTTTTAATGGTTAATCGCAAATACGTCGCAGGGCTCGGGTTATATTAAAACCCAGAGCTACCGCTTCACTTCTTCTTCTCTCTTTTCCTTCTCGCGTTTCCTTCTTTCTTCTTGGTTTCTCTTCCGACGATTCCGGCGATTCCGCGTGTCCTCCACCGTTGCCTCTCCACCGCGTCCACGTCTTCAAGGTAATGGGTTTTTCTCCTCTTCGTTTTGTTCATCCCTTCGTTGTTTTCCTCTCTTAACACGTTGCCTCTTCATTTCCTCTTAGATCTTCTTCTCCACAAACGAAATATGGCTAAGGTATGTGGTTTGGCATCTCAATTTCATAGATTTTAGGCTTGGAATGTAGATTTAGGTTAGTATTTGTTGTAGTTTCGGATTTGAGAACATGATTTCGAATCTAGAATCGTTTTAGGATTTTTACAAACGCTTTTTGATTTTTTAAACCGCTTTTAGAATTTTTGTAAACGTTTTTCGATTTTTCTAAACGTTTTTCTATACTTAAAAATGTTTTTTGAATTTTTCTCAACGTTTTTTGATTTTTATAAACACTTTTGGAATTTTCTAAACGTTTTTGGGTTTTTTAAACCGCTTTTGGAATTTTTCTAAACGTTTTTCTATTTTTCTAAACGTTTTCCTATATTTAAAAACGCTTTTTGAATTTTTTAAATGTTTTTCGATTTTTATAAACACTTTTGGAATTTTCTAAACGTTTTTGGGTTTTTAAAAACACTTTTGGAATTTTACAAAATGTTTTTTGATTTTTCTAAACGTTTTTCTATATTTAAAAACGCTTTTTAAATTTTTCTAAACGTTTTTCAATTTTTATAAACACTTTTGAAATTTTCTAAACGTTTTTGGGTTTTTTAAAAACGCTTTTGGAATTTTACAAAACGTTTTTCTATTTTTCTAAACGTTTCCCTATATTTAAAAACACTTTTTGAATTTTTCTAAACGTTTTTCGATTTTAATAAACACTTTTGAAATTTTTTAAAAGTTTTTTGGTTTTTAATTTACAATTTACTAAAACGTTTTAAACCATATTGAAACTTGTAATACAAAAATTATTAACAACCTGTCCGGACTTCTGAAATTAGATGTCTGGACGACATAATCCATATACTAGGTACCTCTCCGAGGGTAGGGGATCGAACCTCCGTACTCCACCCGGCTCTCACGTGGAGGGGACATATCACGGTGTCCTATCCCCTATGTCACGCTCAGTCCCGTCCACACCCGGATATACTACTGCCTCTCAACCGGGTTACACGCCCATACGAGAGACAGAGTCGCCACCACCTTCTCCTCCCGTCTACCAGCCGATTCCAGCAAACATTGCTGCGGGGATGTCTATTGAGGATATCCTCACCCACAGGAACCACAAGTCATTGAAAAACATCTATCCTCAGCGCCCGCCGGGAACGCTATGGTACTTCCCGATATATAAAATTAAGAATTTAATAGTTTTTCAATCAAATTTTAATTAATTCTGAGAATAAAATTGTAGGTTCGACGATGACCAAGTGTTGGCAACCGCCATCCGGGAAATCTTCGAAAGAGATTTCACAGAACTGCACGCCAACTTTTTCCAAGTCCCCAACCACATCGTCGATAGGTGGTTCAAGACATTTGCGGTAAGTTTCTGAAAATTCAGTTTCTTTAAATAAATTTTAACATCAATTTAACATTTAATTTTTTTCCCATTCTAGCAACGGTACCACTGGAACCCCTCGATTACAGGTGAAATCTGTATGAAATTCGAGGAGGTTTGCAAGAGCCGCTTGTAGATCAGGTTGGCTGTTGGAAGGCCAAATGGAGGGCAAAAGGCGACGAAGCGATGCCGCGGTGGTTCAACACCGAAGTGTGGGCGGGTCTTGTCCGGTATTGGGAAGACCCGAAGTCCGGGCAGAAAAGCGCAAGTGCGTGTGCTGCTAGGTTGGTTGATCCTGACGGCGACGGTCCGCATAGACATTGCTCGGGCCAAACCTCGTTCAAGGCTCGAGCTCGGAAAATGGTACGTCATTAATTTTAACGAACATAAAATAAATGAATTTTAATTAAACTTCTTAAATCTTTTCAGCAAGAGGCGACGGGGGATCCTCACCCCGATCTGGTAGAGACCCTATACTAGACCAAATGCAACAAGGCCGGGGTCTTCATCGACAAAAAGGCGGAGAGATTGTACAACGAGGTCACTGCGAGGATGCAACATTTGACCCAAGATGGGGGGGACGAGAGTACTGGATCTACTGTGCTATCAACCGCACAGAAGAACCAGATATTTGCTGATGTATGATGTTATGTTTTTCTTTCGTGTTTATTACGTTTTAAATTGTTTACCTAACGCGTAATTGTTTTTTTCTTATTAGGTTTCTCCCCATAAAAAGGGGAGAGTTTACGGGACCGGTCGCTCCCTGGACTCGCAGATCGAGACGAGCAGCTGAACGCAGGGCTCCCAATCTCATTCCGCTGTTGATTCCGCCAAAATGGCGGAGATGGAGACCAAGTTGCAAGCTCAGGATAACCTCAAAATGCATGTTTTCTTTTAGTGAATATTCATCTAATATGTTTTCATCTTCATCAATACCTAAACGTTATGTTCTTAATTTTGTCTTTGAATCCAGACATTAGCGAGTATGTATACTGTGTTTCCAGATTTCGTAAAGAAAATAAAAAGAAAATAAAATCTTTGTGTAACTTTAGAGACAAGTGATGACAGAAAAGGATGTTGTTTATGATACAATACTTGCTCCTAGCTTTAGCAAAAATGAGCGGAAGAGACTTGGCTATGGAGCTTTCATTGTCTCTCTTTTCTTCGCTTTCACTCGTTGCTCTCTCTACAAACCTTACCCACAACCCTTTTCCGATAGGTATGTCGCTTACTGCATATTTTCAAAACCATAGAAAACGCAGAAACAATCATTTTAAACTTTCATGATCTTTTTCTTCTGTGAATTTGCATTTATCAGTGGACGTTGGTCTCAGGATGCTAAAAATAACAGAAATGCAGAAACTGCAAGCGTTAAGGAGCAGCAACGATACAACATTGGAACATTCTGAGAAACTCATCATTAATGCTACGGATCAAGATAACGTGGCATCCAATGCGGTAACTAATCAGAGCCTTATCAGTTCTGAAGATTGCAAATTTAGTGTATGCAATGACACACACACAAGCATGCCCAAGAATCAACTTGATTCGTTTAACGCTACTACTTACGCTGCAATCTACGAAGCACAAATTAATTCAGGTCCATATTGTATAAATGCTCTTAATCATTTGTTAATTTGTTATGGTTTTTAATCAATTTCTGTATTACTTTTGATTCTGAGAATGTTCTTATGTTTGATCTGGAGGTAAATATTCAGAGCGACATAAAATGGAGAAAACTATGAAACTTGTCTGTAACAACAAGCTAGGAAGAACAGAGTTTTGTGAGCTAAGCCGCAACGTACGAATCCACGGCAAATCTGCGACTATTCTCGTGGCGATCACGTTTGCGTTTCCCGGGAATCCCACGTGGCATATGAAGCCTTTTGCCAGAAAAGCCGAAGTTGCCGCGATAAGACGCGTGAGAGAATGGACGGTTAAATTGGAACAAAACGCTGACCAATTAGAGAACGCCACTTTCTCGCGATGTGTTAGGAATAACAGCGTTCCAGCGATTCTTTTCTCTCTCGGAGGCTTCTCGATGAACACTTTCCATGATTTCACTGACATCGTGATTCCTCTGTATACGACGGCGCGAAAATTCAACGGCGAAGTCCAGTTCCTCGTGACAAACAAGAATCCAAGTTGGATTACCAAATTTAAGGAATTAGTGAGGAAACTCTCCAATTACGAAGTGATTTACATCGATGAAGAAGATGAAACGCACTGTTTCAATTGCGTCATCATGGGGCTTAATCGCCACCCTGATTATAACAAAGAGCTAACGATAGATCCTTCGTATTTAACAAACAGCTAACGATAGATCCTTCGTATTCAGAGTATTCGATGTCTGACTTCCGGAAATTCCTCAGAGACGCATATTCATTAAGAAACGTCGCTGTGACTAGGATGCAGAATCGGTGGCGGAGACCACGGATTCTGATTTTGTCGAGGAGCAGATCGCGAGCATTCGTGAACATTCGCGAAATCGCGAGAGCGGCGAGACAAATTGGATTTGAAGCTTTGGTGGCGGAAGCGAACACCGGACTAGCGACTTCTCCCAAACAGTGAATTCGTGCGACGTGATGCTCGACGTTCACGGCGCGGGACTGACGAACATGGTGTTCTTGCCGGATAATGCGATCGTAATTCATATTCTTCCGATCGGTGGATTCGAATGGTTGGCAAAAACAGACTTTGAGGATCCATCGAAAGAGATGAATCTGAGGTATTTGGAGTATAAGATCGAGACAGAAGAGAGCACGCTCATGCGACAGTACGGACGCGATCATGAGATAGTGAGAGATCCAGTGGCGGTTGCGAAACGCGGCTGGTTAGAGTTCAAGTCGGTATATTTGGTACAGCAGAACGTGAGTGTTGATATAAACCGGTTCAAGCCGGTTCTTTTCAAAGCTCTTGAGATGTTGTAATAATAGTCTTTCTAAACTAATCTCTACTTTGGGTTTACAATAGGGTTTCAGAACCGGCTGATTAAACTTGACGTTAAAATGACTTCTCTCTTTTGAGCTCAGCCCCAATCTTTCCATGAGAATCTTTCTTTTCCTTTGTAATAGGATTTTGCTCTTTCTAAACCTTTAGATCTTTGTTTGTGTTTAATCTCAGTCATTCATCCTTGGTTTCCTTTTGTGATCCCTCATTCCCAACACGTTCTCTCTCTTGCTCTGTTCCCTTTTTGGCGCTGCTCGCGAATCTTCCCGTTATCGTTTTAGTAATTTGGTTCTTTCCGATGTCGTCGTCCATGGATAAAGTCTTGATGGCAATGTGTTTTGAAGAAGATAACGAACTGTTTGAAATGCCAAATCTTTGAGAACTTTGTTCCAATGAGAAGAACTCTTTAAGCTTGATTGGCCGTATTTTCAATCCAAGGAATCAAAAGATTGCTAATCTCATCTTAGACTTACTGTGTAAGTGGCAGAAGATAAGAAAAATCTGTGGAAATGTTTTAACTTAAAGAAAAGTTCGAGTTCATCTTCAACTTTTCTTCCTTCTAGTAGAGCTTATTGAACATATTTCTTTTTTATGGTTTAGACAAATTTAATAATCGTTCAGACTAATGGTAAGATTTTTTGTTGAGTGTAATGCTTTTTTAAAAAGTAGTCAAATTTGAAAAAATTTAAATAGATAAATATGATTGACTCTTAAAAGAGCATTATGTTCAGCAAAAAGCTTTACCAATCTGGTCTATAAAGTATAAACTATTAATCTCAAATTTCAAACATCCAGCTTCAGATCCAATTCGAATCAAGTCGACTCAATTTATTCTCTAGTTGACAAAACTTTCCTTAAATGTGCCTTTTGAAGAGATACTGAATTACTGATTCAACAACTGGGCCTTTTGGGCTTAATGCATTTCACTCATAAAACTCCATACCAGGCCCATTCATAAAATAAAGGGATTGATCAGTCCATGTAGCCAAACAGCAGCGTAAACCCTAAGGATTTTTCAAAATTCCACTATTCTCTCATTTCCACAACAGTCTGGCTCCATCTAGGGTTTGCTACAATTTCCCTTTTTATTTTTGTTTTTCCTTAGTAACAGTGATCTCGCTCATTTCTCGTTGAAATCGAATCCCATCTCGACCACACTTGGTCGTAGTTAGTAATGGCGGCGGTAACAGCACCGATGGCAGTGAAACCCCGTGGATCCAAGGCGGAGACGTTCGTGGACAACAAGCGGAGAGAAGATATCCGTCTCGCTAACATTAACTCTGCTCGCGCAGTCTCAGATTCCGTTCGAACGAGTTTGGGACCGAAAGGAATGGACAAAATGATTTCCACGGCGAATGGCGAGGTAATCATCACTAACGATGGAGCTACGATCCTAAACAAGATGGAAGTCTTGCAGCCAGCGGCGAAGATGTTGGTTGAGCTTTCCAAATCACAAGATTCGGCCGCTGGTGATGGTACCACCACTGTTGTAGTAATCGCCGGTGCGCTTCTCAAGGAGTGCCAATCCCTTCTCGTTAACGGGATCCACCCTACTGTCATTTCAGATGCGCTTCACAAGGCTTGTGCCAAGGCAATTGATATCCTTACAGCCATGGCTGTTCCGGTTGAGCTCAGTGATCGAGATTCACTCGTCAAATCCGCAAGCACTTCGCTAAACAGTAAGGTTGTTAGCCAGTACTCTACTTTGCTTGCTCCTTTAGCTGTAGATGCGGTTCTTTCTGTTATAGATCCGGAAAAGCCAGAGATAGTGGATTTGCGTGATATTAAGATTGTTAAGAAGCTTGGTGGGACTGTGGATGATACACATACGGTGAAAGGTTTGGTTTTTGACAAGAAGGTGAGTCATGCTGCTGGTGGACCAACTCGCATGGAAAATGCCAAGATAGCTGTGATTCAATTCCAGATCTCACCTCCAAAGACTGACATCGAGCAGAGTATTGTGGTCTCTGATTATACTCAGATGGATAGGATCCTGAAAGAAGAGAGGAATTACATCTTGGGGATGATTAAAAAAATCAAAGCAACTGGTTGCAACGTTTTGCTGATCCAGAAGAGTATTTTGAGGGATGCTGTGACTGATCTATCGCTTCACTATTTGGCCAAAGCCAAAATCATGGTGATCAAGGATGTAGAGAGAGATGAGATTGAATTCGTAACCAAGACATTGAACTGCTTGCCAATTGCCAATATTGAACATTTCAGAGCTGAGAAGCTTGGCCATGCTGATCTAGTAGAAGAAGCCTCCCTGGGAGATGGAAAGATTTTGAAGATCACTGGAATCAAAGACATGGGAAGAACCACCTCTGTTCTCGTTCGTGGCTCCAACCAGCTAGTTCTAGATGAAGCTGAAAGGAGTCTGCATGATGCATTATGTGTGGTGAGATGTCTGGTGAGCAAAAGGTTTTTGATTGCAGGAGGTGGTGCACCAGAGATTGAGCTCTCAAGGCAGCTTGGTGCTTGGGCTAAGGTGCTACATGGGATGGAAGGCTACTGTGTGAAGTCATTTGCTGAAGCTCTCGAGGTTATTCCTTACACCCTGGCCGAGAATGCTGGGTTGAACCCTATCGCCATTGTGACTGAACTTAGGAACAAGCATGCTCAAGGGGAAATCAACTCAGGGATCAATGTTAGAAAAGGTCAGATCACTAATATTTTGGAGGAGAACGTTGTTCAGCCCTTGCTTGTGAGTACCAGTGCTATCACTCTTGCTACTGAATGCGTAAGGATGATTTTGAAGATTGACGACATTGTTACTGTGAGGTAGTGTGGTAGTTTCTCTTTCAACAGGTCCCGAAACACTTATCTTGCTCTATCTAAACTTTTTTTTCCTCATGTTTTGTGTTTGCACAATGGTTGAACTTAGACCCCCTTTTGTCTCATCATGTGCTATTGCAGCTAAGTGGTTTTATTTGTGGTTTTGTCAGATGTATTTCTTACTAGTGACTTGATATCAAGATTTCTTTTATTTTTGTGTGGTTCACATGTTGATTAGGTTGGCTATATAAAAGTCAAAAGGTAGGAGTAGAATAAGAACTTCACTTACAGGGGACTCAAATCTATGATAATTGGTCACATAATTTAGCAGCCAATCTGGAAGATCATAGACTGGATCACAAATGGTATAGATTCGTTGTATGAAAGCTTAAGACGGTAGACAGTTGAATGAATGAGCTTTCTCCAGCTCATTGGTCTGTATCCAACCAGACCAGATGAGAACATAAATTACTGTCTGCTCCTCTATTGTCAGCTTGATTAAATGTTATCAGCTTCTCATTTATTTATAAATTACTTGCAAATCAATTTTGATTACAACTCAAAAGTAAACAACTATAATATCCATTGTATGAGAGACCCACTTGAGGAGCCTGTGTGTTGGCCATCGGATATGGAACCAATCTTGTATGTTTATGTACAGAGAAATATTGCGGGTGTTTCCAAAAGTGTAAACTTGTTCTACACGAGAAGTTCTGAGTTACTCTTTCTGTGTTGTGCCTCAAGCAGATGTTTGGTCAGTGACTCTGGATCTTGTTGACTCGTCTCTTCAAGCACCTGTTTTCTTTCTTCGTTTTTGCCCCAAAGAACTAGGTAGAGCCCCAACATTATGAACACTGCACCAACAATCCTGCAAAGCAAAGATTACATTGGATCGAGCAATCGAAAAGAACAAAGCCAGATAATCTATGTATTCAATGTGTTTACCTTCCGGAGTATAACTGATCACCAAGAACAACAAACGCCATTACAGCAACAATAAGTGTCTGAAGAGGTTGGAAGACTGCGACAAAGACCGGACCGCCTTTGTAGATGCACCATGTCTGAAGATAAACCACCAACCCTGACGCTATGATTCCCTGTAGACACAACCAGGCAAAGACTTGTTTAGCTAGTTTCATCGATTTAGATAAAAGAGAAAGAAAAGCGGCAGAGAGAGAGAGCTTACTGCGTATAGGATGGTGAAGAGCTCTTCCCAAGAGACGATGATCCAGTTATTGATATCAGTTTCGACAAACAGAGCAATGACCAGAAACTGAATCAGACCGAAGAAACATGTGAATGATGTTAAAGTGAGCTTCGCTGGGTATTGCTTCAAGACAGGAGCTTGAAGAACCATCCAACCAGCCCATGACAGACAATGTCCCATAAGGTATAACCATCCGAGTTTCCAATTATTCGATTTGTCAGATCCGATCACATGTTCATCTTCCATATTAAGGCCTTTGTGAAAGATCGGAAATCCTTTGTACAATGTGATCACGGTGGCTCCACCGATGCTCACTAGGGTTCCCAATACTTTGGCCACACCGTGTTTCCTTACCAGGTCTATGTGCTCTAACCTGGATTACAATGAAAGAACAATGTTAGACACAGACAACATAAATGATTAACAAGATTATATAAATACTTCTACAAAAGAAGAGGTTGTTCGGTACCTTAAGGCACAAGCCATAATGAAAGTGATAGCAGGAACAGAGTTCTGCATTGCAGAAGCAAATGTTGGAGATGCATAGTAAAGTCCCAATAGGTAGAATCCTTGGTTCGCTGTGATTCTGATGTTAAAACACACAAATAGAGTTTCACAATTACAATCAATGACTTAAATGAGTGTCAGTTACTATATTTGTCTGTTGCGCTTAGAAGCTTTACCCTATGAGTGCCAAGAAGAAGAACTGAGCCAGTAAAGAGATTGTAAGTGGAGGCCTTTCTTTTCTGTTAACACACAGAACATTATGTTAAAGAATATCAACAACCAAGAATAAAAAAATTCAAACCTGAGATCTTATCCCCAAAACCCAGATGAGAATGATCAAAGAGACAAACGTTATGAATGTACCAAAGAAACCCAAACGAGATCAGAGCAACAAACTTTCTAAAATTACCCAAAAACCAAAGATGATATCAAAGACACAAACTTTCTCAAGTTATACAAAAATCCTAGATAAGATCAAAGGAGCAGACACTTAAAGTTTGTAAATACACAGAAGAAAAATCCTATTATAGTGTCATATCAAAAAGTCTGAGATACAAATCTGATAGATAAAGGGACTTACTTTTCGAAGAAGTAAGCGAAGGGACCAATAAGAAGAAGGGCAAGGAGGTTTCTATAAACAGGATACACAACTTTACTGACACCAATGTTAAGAGCAACTCTTGAGACAATGTGGAAGCCTGCAAAACAGAACTGAAGTGTGATCAATGCCACCACAAGCTTCATCTTCTCTGATACTATTAATTTCCCCATTATCTCTTTCTTCTTTCTTCTTGCTTTCTTCTCTTTCTCAAGTTTGATAGCATGTCAAGATTGCTTTTATACTAAAGTTTATGGTCGTGACTCCAGTTTTAATATACAAAAAAAATGATCATCAATCACAATAATTAAATTGGATGATTAAGGAGAGAAAAGAAATGGTACATCATTTGTTCAAGTGGACCACTATAGTTATTTTTAATTAATGATTTTGAATAATGCTGATAGAAGGTGGTTATTTGACTGTGATAATGTGATTCGGAGGTTGAATGTTTATGTGACCTTAAATATGTGGGGATATGTAACTGATTGTACAATTTCGTTTTTTTTTTCCATATCGATAAAGTCTAATTCGTAGTCTAAACATTTTTCCAAAAACCAAATTCTATCACATGGAACGACAAACAAAATTCCTGCAACTAAATTATAGTTGAGAAAATTAGAGACAACCACTTAGCCATTTGCCAAAATACAATGCATTCAAATTTTCATATGGAGAGATGACAAGATATTGACTCTTTTTCATTAACTACATAGAAATCGTTAATAGAGTCTATTACCTTTTTTTTTGTTTACTAGGTTAGGTCTAAGACCATCTTCACAAAAGACTCTAAAACTTTATTAAGCTTGTATCCTCTAAAACAAACTACAAAGAAAATATCTGAAACTTGTACTTGAAGATTTGTAAATAGAACATTATTACTATTTCATTTGTTATGGACAATATAATCCTTAAACTTTTAATAAGTAATTCATTACTTAAAAAAAGTTGTTGTGGTCTAGTGATATTGGAGAGAACAAAAGGCAGCGGTAGTACGCTATCCGAGTTTTGATTTCCCACGGAAACAAAGTCACACTTTGCACATCATTTCAAGAATATTTATTTGTCTTCATCTGGCTTCCGGATGTAGTCAAGCTTGAGACAGTGATCATACGTTACCCAAATCAGAACTACTCGGAATTTAAAAAAAACAAAAAACAAAAACCTTCTAATAAGTCATACGTTTGCCTATAATCAAATTTTAATTGAAAGACTGCAAAATGTAAATACAATTCATACAAATATACCAACAAATTTCAATTTGGTTTGTGAAATGAGTCAACACATAGTTATGGTTAGATTTGAAATTTTTTGACCTTTGTTTTATTACAGAAGTTAGTTAGTACATATAATAGAAACAGTTGAAAGTAAATTTGTGAAAGTTTCAATTAGGGGACAGTTCTATAATGTGCATAGGTTCTTTAGTTTTGTAATAATGATTAAATGGAATCGAATAGCATGTGATCAACCTCAGAATTAGGCATCTTGTCTTGAATGTGGAAAACCATAAAATAATTAAGAATTAATGAGTCTGCTAATAATAAAAATTATATATCAACGGAGCACTAACCACCGTTTATTCAGTTAATTTTTTCCTGTTCATGTCTTTATTTCGAATAACGTCTCCAACCAGATGCATCATCCTCTTCCACATATATTATTATAAAACAATCGTGCTTACGTAGATCATCTATAATTTTTCTCTACTTTTTCTAATTTTTTTTAGTTTTGATACATTCATTACCTGTATCAATTGGTTTATTTATAGTAAAGATAGCACTGCTAACAAATTTCAATTAAAAAATATAACCAATCCTGACAAAATAAAATATAACTAATATATGCATTATTCTTTGATTTTTTAAATTCTTTAATTTTAATACATTTTTTTGTATTTTTAACATCTCAAATGAAAAAACAAAAATGAAAGATGAAATAATGTTTTTATCAAATTGTTATTTTTCAACAATTATCGGTGGGGTTTGTGCCCTATACTAATTTTTTTGGGTTAATTTCTTTTATGTTTTTTATTTTATAATTTTTTTTAAAAAATATGGTAGATAAAAAATGTCAATCAATCATTAAACTTACCAAAAACTTCAAATCAAATATCCAACGTTTTAAATACAAACAGTTGACCGAATCGTATTAGGTATTCATATTCACAAAAAAAAATTGCCTTTTATTAAGGAATACAAAAAACTTCAAATCAAATAGAAGCAGTTGACTTGAACCGTTTTACTCCAATGTTTAAGTCATTTAACAGAATTAATTAATTTTTTTTTAATTTCGTTAACGGTTAGTTGAAATGTTGAGTTTGGGGTTTAAGATTTTTGTTAAGTTCGATATTTAATGTGTGCCCTATATTACAAATGATCCTAGATCCGGTACTGATTATCGGTATTCAATTTGATTTCAAATAATAGTGTTGCCTTAGACAATTAGATAATGATATTTAATGTTCGAGTTAATTTGATATTGTCAATCATATTATTAACTTTTTTTACATATTTAGATTAATTATTCCAAATCGGTGGAAATATGAACAGCTTTGAGCACATAATGTCTTCTAATTTATATTGGAACTGAAATCTAAGATAACTTCAAAAAAAAAATGTAACGAACTTGACCTAGCATGAAAAAAATTATTTAAAAAAATAAATTCTAACAATCATTTTAGTAATTAGTAATTTGTACTCTGTACTTCGTTTTTATATATTCTAGTGGCCTAAAGCGGGACACATGCAAGATTCTCTGTTTATTTATTCAGCCTATGATATGAAAAATTATCAGTTTTAATCATATTTATGATTTTAAGATTCCAACTTCAGAATCCAAAAGAAAAAAGGATCAAAAACTGATACATAGAAATAATAACATAATCATGAGAACAATAACGATCAATAACAAACTAGAAAGAAAAACAGACTAACACACAAAATCTCTGAGATAAATTCAATCAGATCCTTAAGAATCAGCAGAATCAAGATGGATTAGTTGTGTGTTTCAACAACGAAGTGACAAACACAGACAACACATCATTTAAAAAGATTACATTCAGATATCAACGAATCTCTGTTAACCTACTAAAATCATTACGAAGTTGAATTTCATTAAACATCGCAATTGAAAGCTCAATCGAGTCATTATGGATTCAGTTAAGAGCCTTAAAGTTGACTAATTGGGTTAGTACCGTTTTACAATCAAATTCGATTTGTCTTGACATGAAATAACAAGACACAGACAAAACACTTTCAAATCTTTCTTCCATCTGTTCAAATCATTATTTAGAACAACGTGCAAATATACTAATACGTTCAATAGAACTACCAAGACAATTCAACGTGCAAATTTATGGCTCTAGCCATCGGTGATGAGCACAGCAACATGTTAAAGGCAAATATGGAGATTTAAGAGCGCCGCATCACCAAATCCAATTTGACAATGCTAATTCTTCCTTTCAATTGAAAACAATTAAAATCAGATAACAATATAAGTACTTGCACTACAGGTGAAGTTGAGACTAGATTTCATGTACAGAAGTTATCAGAGGCACAAAAGATACACGGAGAGACCCATATACCTCAAATGATTTCTCCATAGGCTTGGTTTTAAGTCAGCTTAAAACAGCAGCAATTTTTCAGAGCTTGATCTTATGTTCTACGTTTATCCAATATAAGTTCTAAGTTATCCACTATCTTATTAGTATATGATCAAGCTTGGGTTCCACGCGCTGCTTTAAACAATTTCTGCAATAGCAACGAAGATCATGTAATCATCGACCCTTGTAAACAGAGAGGTATAGGCTTGAACAATCACAGGCTTACCTTTCGTAAAGCATCAATCGATCGTGTTTTCTCCTCTTTCTTTTCATAATAGCACTCTCCACACCAGCTTGAGAATTCCTTCTGATGAGTTTTGAGCTCTCTAAACACAGAGCTGTGTGAAATAACATGAAAGAAAAGTTTGATTAGAAATGGAAAACAATAAAATTCATTTGCAATGAGATAGAAAATGTAAGTTTCAGTTGTTTTTTACCTTCTGCACCATAGAAGCATATTAACTCGATGCCCGGATGTTGTGGCTCTGGCACCATGGCGGTGGCGCCCACGGTGAAGGACAGCTTGTCCCGGTATATGACAATAATCAAATATTTCCTGCTTTTTAAGGAATCAGTTCTGTGAATTATCTATCTTGCTAGAAGACAAGAAAGCGACACATAAAGAGTAGCATACATCAGACTTTGTTGCTGTGTTCACATGTTTTTCACATCGTGTGCCTCGGAAAAATAGCTCCCCTCCCACAAATTCTTTACCCAAACAAACATTCAGCGTTACTTCTGAATCATCCACATGAAAGCCTGCAAAAATCATAAGACCTACTTAATATCAACGAGAATTACATGGGTATATCTGGGTTTAGCACAAATAGTCAGGTCATCTGAAAATTATTAAGGATATGTCAAAAGGTCTCACCCAAATCAACATCTCTATCTTTACCATATTCAACAACAAAACCATGGTGAGAGTCCAGAGTTGCCCCACCCACATCGTTGAAGAATACTACAAAAGGAACAATGGTAAATAGCTTTTATAGTTAACACTATAAATCTATAACATATTAAATGGAATTCCCAATATCAATCTATGTAGTCAATATAGTAAGATTTATATTACCTTTGGAAATGGGACGTATAAATCCCTCCATGAGTTTGTCAAGCATAGAATCTAGCCCAAAGTCGTCAAGCACGGCACCGTATTTATTCATGGTGTTTGGTCTCATGATTCGGAATTTTGTTTCACCCACCCACCTTTCAAAATTGTCTATCTGCATAGTCAAACAGTAGCAAGGTAATGAAAAGGATAGAATAGAAAGAAAAAAAAAACAATAAAAAGGATACACATTACCTCAGATAGCATCATCTCGCAAAAGCTAGGCTGGAGCATGTCAAAGACGAAAACACCCGGAGACGGTTCAGATATTATGCTTCTGAAGCTCTCCTCAGTGTTTTCATTTATAGCCTTTAAGAAAGCCGGAACAAAACATAGTGTGGGAGATAGAGTATACAACTCCCTGTTGAGTGGCTGCAGGAGAAAGCCGGAACAAAACATAGTGCGTGAACTAGAGTATACATTCAAACTACTGACTGTGACTGGACCAGTGCAATACAGAATACAGTGAAGCTCAAAACAGGATTCACACCTGATAATTTGATATTATCTTCTGCCTATAGTCCCTGTGTCTTTGAGCCTGTAGCATCAGGAATAAAGTTGTAAAATTCCGAGGCTATATTGACATTCAACTAAGAAAAGAAGCTACACATGCAGTTTCTTCTATCATTATCTAACCATACTGAACTTTCTGCATCCATTTAGCAAAAACTTATGCATAGCAACAAAAGACAATTTTTTTCAGTAAGTTGTAAATTTAAAAGAAACTGATCATGTGGGTCAATCTATCTAAGAACTTCCAAAGCAATTCCCATCTCATCGAAAGAGTAAACACAGAATTCAAAAATGCCGATTGGAGAAAACGTGAAATCTTCTACTTACTCTGGAACGCTCTCCATGCGGAAGGTGCCTGAGCATAATGTCAGTCATGAATTTCACTTTCTCGTCACGACTAGAGACCAGCATATTCGGCGGCAAGTACTTCTCCAGACTAGAATATATCGAGTTTGGGAAATCGAGCTGCAGGTCTTCGTAACTATCTGGTCTATGCTCATTGTTAGGGTTGAGCCTTAGTCTCTGGCAAGAAACCGTCGTAGCTGCAGCTATCATTGTCGCAGGAGCTTCCGGATGAGAATTATTACCTGCAATAGATCCGTTTCCGTCCACCGTTGTCGTCTCTTGCGAACCTTCCCGCCGGTCACTTGACATCACTATGGACTCCAGGGAATTCAACTGAGGAACTAGGGTTTCTTCTTCACACTACATTCCATAAGCAAATCCCAGATGTTTAGAGCCAATAAAAATCGGCCATGTCCTCTCGATCTGGAGATTCTGATTTTGGGTTCCCGTTGAAGTTAGGGTTTCTGATAAGTTCCCTCGAAGATTTTATTTATTTATTTTTGGTTAAACTACGCACGAAATCTACCTTCACACGCTTTATAAGAGTTAGATGATTGTTCCGGCCCATATTTTAGGCCCATTACATAATAGAACCGGTTATGTGGTTACAGTTAAAACTACCCGGTCCAATAGTTTCACAATTCTTACTTCGAGTTTCTTCGGCTGGGGTTTTAGGTAGAGCTAGTTCTGTCACCCAATCAGGTTTCATGTATCCGATCAATTATATATTTCAGAGCTTTGTGAATACGACAAAGACTGGAAAGAAGAAAAAATACACTCAATTATAGGGAGAGATGATAGGATTAATAAACATTTTTGGCTTCCAAAGACAATCTAAATGTTCTAACCGGTTAGCACAATAGAAGTTTATTTATTGAATATTCCAAAAATAACAAACAAGACGAGAAAATACTAAGTATTTACAAAAGTAATATAAAAGTTCTTCTGCTGTGGGTTCCGAATTCGTAGGGAACTCTCAAATCTTTTGCGTGTGTAAAAGTTAGACTTTCCATTCTATGTAGAATCTGAATTTTTACTTAGATTCCGAGATTCTCTCTGGAAATCTCGGCATTCTTTAGTTTATTTTTAGTACTTTTTTTATAACGGGCCGAACTCAATTAATTGTTGGCCAAGGAAAAAATTCATCTCCAACAATGTCCCTCCAGTTTGATGACAAATATTTAATTGTAGTCTTGAATGAAAATTCCCAATAGTTCTTTGATAATTGAGATTAGTTTTTATCTTTGCATATAAGACTTTTTTTTGGTTGATTAGTTAGAGCATTTTCAATAGTGCTCAAAATCCTACTTCAAGTTCTATATTTAAAGAAAAAAGTGTTTTCAATTATGCTTTATTTTTTGCTCTAAAAATAGAGATCTCTATTTATTTTTTCCAAATTTGGAGGACTCCATTTCTTCTTCTATTTTTAGAGTATAATTTTTCCTTACAAAATAGACTTTTAATTTATAGTGTATTATTATTTTATACCTAAACAAATTATATGATCAAAATATACATATTACAAAATTTTAATTATTTTACTAAAACTAATTAAATTATTAAAATATATGAAATTTATTAAAAATCATTAATTATTATTATTATATAGTTAAAATTATTAAGTAGTACTAAAATAAAAATAAAATTAAAATGAACTAGTACTTAAAATATTTAAAACATCAAAAACCACATATCTAATCATCTGGTAAATCGCTTCCACTTCCATTAATATCATTGAAGTATTGCCCCAAAAGAGTAGATGCCGGAGGAGCTTGTTGATCAGCTCTTTTTCTTAAAATTCTTGCTTGTTCTGCTTGAATATACGCACAAATATTTGGATCTTCTATGGAATTTAAGTTTTGAAATAAAATTTTGTTTTCTTCCTTAAACTCTTTAAATGCAAAATTCTTACTTTGAATCAACGTCAATCGAAAGCATGAAAAATTTTGTCGAGCAATTGTGGATATATTTTCGGAGCAATACTTACGATCACCAATAGCTAATGACATTGCCCGACTTCTCTACATTGGTGAAAAACGGGGTTTTCTAGGGATGTTAGGTAGCTTGGATTGCATGCACTTGAAATCAAAAAATTGGCCTACCGCCTGGGCTGGACAATATGCAGGCTGTAGTGGATCACCAATTATAATTTTTGAAGCTGTGGCGAATTATGATCTTTGGATATGGCATGCATATTTTTAGAATGCCAAACTCCAATAATGACATCAATGTGTTGGAGTTTTCTCATCTTTTATCCAATCTTGCTCAAGGTATTGCTTTGCCTGCTCATTATGTCATACAAGGAAAAAATATAATATGGGCTATTATTTGGCTGATGGTATATATCCAAAATGGTCCACAATAGTGCAAACAATTCATGAGCCAAGGGGTCCAAAGAAAAAATATTTTACTACACAACAAGAATCTTGCTGGAAAGATGTATAACGTGCTTTCGGAGTTCTCCAATCGCATTTCGCAATTGTGAAAGGACCAACACGTTTTTGGGAAAAAAATATTATACATGATATCATGACTACATGTATAATTTTGCATAACATGATATCTAAAGATGAACGTGATCTTGATGCACCAATCAAAATCGAAAGAGAAGCTCTACCTTTGGATGTTGAAACAACAAAAGATGAAAATACTCGATTTCAAGAGTTTCTCGCTCGATATAGACAAATCAAAGACAAAGAAAATCATTTTTCACTTCGAAATGCATTAGTTGATCATTTGTGGGAGAATTTCAATAATAATGATGATAAAAAAAAATATTTTCTAGATGTAATGAACTTTTATTTTAAATGAATTATGATTTTACTCATTTCTTTCTTTATTTTCCATTTTCACTTTCTCTTTCTAAAATGTTTTTCTCTTTCTAGGGTTTTAAGCTTCCCACGATTCATTGTTTTGGCAATTCTCCAAAATCTTCTCGGTGATCTCTGGTGTCCGGTCTCCAAAATGTTTTCTCTTTCTAGGGTTGTAAGTGCTCCATGATTCATTGTTCCAGCTATTCTTCAAAATCTACTCGGTGATCTCCAGCGTTCGGTCTCACTTTCTGATCAGCACTCTTTCGTTGATAGGTCAATACTCTTACTTTGTTTGATGATCAGCATTATTTTGTTTCTTGAATCTTATTTTCTTCCTCTTTATTTTTTAAGTGAGGTGGCGAGCAACTTTCTCTCCATCTATCAGCACAACATATTTGACTCCCTCTTCAAATTTGACTTCCTTTAGTAATCAATTCTAATTGGGTTCAATTTCCTTTTTGTTTATGTTCAGTTGATGTTGTAACTCGGTGATGAAGAGTGGTCGACATTCTTTCTCGGTAAGTTCTTTTGGTTAATACTTGGGTTTTGGTAAACTTTCATCCTGGTTTTAAATCACTCTTCTTGAATCCGCATAACTAGGAGTTTTTTCCAGTCAAGATTTTTGTTTAGTCTTTAGATCTCTCATTTTGGTTATTTTTGGAGTTGATTGATAATTTAGTGAATTTTGAGGGATCGAAACTGAAGATGTTAGGTGGTCGGAGATATTATGTTGATTAGTCAATATCATTTTTGAGCGGTCGGCATAATGTGTATTGGTCGGCATGATTAGTTAGATGAACATTTGGCCTTTCACTAGATGCAAGTCACGTCCACTTGATTATGTGCCACTCATCCTTCGAAATATCATATCAATCTTTTCTTTTTCTTAGTTTTAGATTGGAGCATTTTCACTTAGGATTGACGGAGATCTTAACTTCTCCTCTTAAGAAATCAATGCTTCTACTAAATGTATAAATTAACAACTTCTCTTTGCCTTGAAAAATTATTTATAGTGGAATTTTTAGGAATCTTTAGAAACTTGCTGACCGCTTGTCCTTAGTGAGTAGCTCGACGGTTGATAGTACTAGCCGACAACTGAATGTATGCCGGCATATTGGTGTTTTATTGTTTGCATGCCGATCAGCAATATCAACATGAAGTGGGCATATCAATATTGACTGGTTGGCATCACGAGCCAGTGGGCATTGCGAATTGGTCGACATCTTGAATTTTTTTTCAAACCTGTTAGAAATATTATTCAATCGACACCTTATTTTTGTTCTGACCTTAATAGTTTTTGTTGGTTAGGTTTTGGCTTTAGCAAACGGCGACACCTTCTCCTTGTGGTAGCGTTCGATACTTATTTTCTTGGTATGGATCCTTATATTTTTAGTGAATATAAAATGGTTGATACTTTGTTGGTTTTAAAGGATAGAAGTTCCCTTGTTTGATTAATCTTAACATATATCAGCAAATGTTGCACGGTTAGCAAATGTTGTGTGGTCGGCCAAAGTCACGGTTAGCTGTAATTAAGGAAGCGCTAGATCAAAGAACTAAGACTCTCCATCGCTAATTTTGGGATCGGAAGCCTCTTGGTCAAATCGAAGCGAAGCAGCCTCCTCTAGAGCAATAACCTCGATATTCAAACCATCAGGATGCTCAATCTGAAGACGAGGAAAAACGAACAACATTAAGATATGAAATGAAAATGCAGTAACCATTGACGGCCAATATTCACCAGAAGAATTTGAGGATATGCGAGCACGACGCAGGACGAATCAGTAATCCAATGCTCGATGATGAACTCAAAGTAGTACCAAAGAGACAACGAGCATAATGATCGCCCTTACAATTTGAAAAACTTCAGCTAAAACTGCCAAAACAACGACTCTCCTCACCAAATATTTCAAGGTCTCAGGGATTCCTGTCACCTGGATCATGTTGGAATTAAGAGGCTAAATATTCTCGTTTTTTTCAAGTGCCTCCTCACTTATACCACCAAAAAAAAAAGAGACGAACGGATTTTTGGACCAAACATTAAGAAATTAAGGAACTCAGGACCAAAAGTTAAGAAAAGAATGAACGGAGTTCAGCAATCCCTTCAACCTTTTCGTTGAGAAGACGAGATGTTTGAGATTTGAGTTTATATTAGGATTCCTTT
This sequence comes from Lepidium didymum, assembly GCA_963920545.1. Classification (NCBI taxonomy): domain Eukaryota; kingdom Viridiplantae; phylum Streptophyta; class Magnoliopsida; order Brassicales; family Brassicaceae; genus Lepidium; species Lepidium didymum. Next base: position 6,678,780 of record OY986979.1, on the reverse strand, counting down.
AAAGAATATTTGATTGTCTTTTCTCGCGCCAGCACAACATCAAGGGCAATGGTCTTCTCAAAGAGACTTTGTTTCAATTCGGCCAACTTCTTTAAAGCCTCATCATGTTCCTACTCTACTTTTTCCTTACAACGAATTTTGCGTCGATTATCACGTTCATATTCTTCCACCAATTGTTGAGAAAAGCCAATCGTCTACAAAAAAACAAGAATGTCAAATGAAGGTCGCAAAAATTGACTGAGAAGTAATAACAATATTCCAACGCTATTAAAGGCATCAAAAACAAAATAAGTAAATAGAGGAACATACATAGCGTGATGAGAAATATTTTTGAAGATGTCTTTCTTAAAAATATGTTCAACTAGGAAGAAAAGTGTCTGATTATGTTTGCTTTTAAGGCAGCCTTTTGATAAGAAGTGAAATCTTTTATTTATCACATCTATTTACAATGGTTCGATGATATCAATGGTGATCTTCTTGGAGATGCACTTAACACTCACATATATTAGACAAAAATTTTATTTTCTTATATATATGGCTTCGATTAAATAGCAAATGTATTTATTTTTATAAAAAGTTATATATAGAAAATCCCTTTCTTAATTGTAAGCTACAACTTAATTTTTTCCGACGATGATAAAAGAAAACAAGCAATAGTCATCTGTGTAAGACTCTGTTTCACACAGTCGTCTATGTATGATAAAAAATTATGTAGTAGTATCTGCATGATAATGTTGTTAATATCAAATAGATAGACTTCAAGGGCTGATGGAAGAATATATGTCCTCTATAGAAAATTTGATAAGCTTATCTGTAGGAGAGTAGTAAATATGAACAAGAGAATTTTCTCTGTAGAAGTTTCTCTATAGTGGTAGTAATCTGTGTACAATAATGTTTTATATAGTCCCGTGTGGACGAGAAAGAAGTCTTTAGTGGTATGGATACAACTACGTTTATAATATAAAGTAGTTGGACTTCACTAAATTGCAAATGTATTTTTATTTACAAAATGTTATATATATATATAAAAAACCTCTTTTTAGAGCGAAAAACAAAAAAAGAAAACTCCTTTTAACTCTTTGAAAATGTTTAATTATAATAATATTAAAATATGAGTTTTAGTGTTATATTTGATGTTGTGGTTGGAGATGAAAAAAGTTTTAGTGCTAAACCTACACTAAGTATAGTGTAATTTCAAGACTATTTTAGTGTTATGTTTGAAGATGCATTTAAAGTAAATCTAGGCATGGGCATAATTTCCAAACCGAACAAAAATTTCCAAAACCGAACATATATTCCCGAAACCGATTTAGAACCAATATATAAAATTATTCAAATGGAGTGAAATCTTCAACATACATTATCACGATGATATGGTGTTAGAAGGTGAAAGTTCTCAGACCCGCCCAACACAAGACTTTATTCGGGATGTCTATAATGAGCCACAAGCGGCCGACTCAGATTTTAGTACCCCTCGATGGACTTCTACTATAGAATACATAAGGCGCAAAGGTATATATAAAATTAAATCATTTTCTTTTCCTATATGGTTCAAAGAGGACACTAACTAATTCCATTCTTTGTACATATAGGTTCATTTAATAACAGAACACCACCATTTTGGACCCAGATTGCCGAAATACAATGTCCCTCAGACTCAATTTGTTAAAGTGAAGAAGGTATTAATTAGTTGTGTAATAAATGTTTGCTTATTTATGGTGATATAAGTGGTTTGTATATGTAACTAGTTCATTTTTAGATTGTGGCTTTGATCTCTACTATAACACCAAACGGCCTAGGAGATCTTCTTGTAACCCTCAAGGATCCATCCGGGAAAATTGACGGTACTATGCACCATAAAATCTTTAGAAATGACGAGTATCGACTCGGTACCGCGGTTGGTGCAGTGGTTATTTTACGAAATGTGACTGTCTGCCGTTACAACATGCCTTCTATGTACCTCAACATAACTGCTAGCAATATCATAAAGGTTTATTTTTTTAATACATTTAATTTGGGATTCAAGTAAAAATCCGTACTAATTTTCTCAAAATCATGTGCTCGGTATCAGATAATCGGTGATAATGCTATGGTGGCCGGATACGAAGCAAATACTGGGTACGAATTTACAACAGTCCCAGACTCTGATGTTGATGAATAAATTCTCGAAACATAAACCGATGTAGCGGAATTTGGCTTGTAATGCGTGTTATGAATAAGCTTTATGCATTTCTTTGTTGTAATGTCTTGTATTTCCTAGCTTCCTGTTTCGAAATCTTGTAATTTGTTTACCACGTATTGTAGTGTTGTGTTATTGTTAAACAAAAATTATAACTACTATATGGGTCAAGGAAAACACAAAGACTTAGCCATTAAATTAAATTTTAAGCTTGTTACTATAATTTTGAACCATACATAAAGGTTGATATATTAATGGCTGTAAATAAATATCAATAATTGTCCTTAGCCCAATTGGTTATGTCCTCCCCGAAATATGTGTAAGATCGCGGGTTCGAACCACTAGTGTTGCAAATATTTTGTTGAACCACGAAAAAAATCATGGCTTTTCGTGGTTTTTTTAAAATCACCTACGAAAAGCCACGAACATTTTCGTGGGTACGTCTTCATCTTCACCATCGCACATTTCTTCATCATTTCCGCCTATTTTGAGTCTCTCCTCCTCCATTGACGATTCAGACGATGAAAACTCCGCCCTGACACTCGCCGGACCTCCGCCAGCCACCGATTCAGTTCCTCACAAAGGTAAGTCTTCCGATTTCCTTATATTAAAAAAATCCCCAATTTCTAGGGTTTGAAGAAAATTTTAATTTTTTTATAGAAATCATAGTTAGGATTGTTCAAAAGCCTTATTAACACTATCATTACTTGTTTTTTGTCTAATTTGGTAGAGGAATCGTTAGTATATGGTAGTATTGAAGATTTGCCAAAAAAAAATTTGATTGTCGGTTTTTTCCAACATTTTAATCCAATTTTTTCAATTTTTGAGATGGATAATTGTTTTGCTTGTTAGAAACGATTAGATATGGTGTTTAGAATTAAATAGAAATTATCTGACAATTTTAGAAATTTTACTGTAATTTTTATAGTTTTTAGATGAACTATCCAAACATTTTGGATTTTGTGTTGTTTACAAAATTATAAAATCTTAATGAAATATTTTTGATTTTAGTTTATAATTTTTATCTACTCTATAATTTTGTTAATTTTTGAAAATAAACTACGTAAAATGTGCAGTCCATAAAATTAAACATATATAAAACAATAAATGGCAAAATGCTAACTAATTTTTAAACAATTATAAAATATAAAATTTTGGTTTTTTGGTTTTTAAATAAAATTATAACTTTTTAGAAGGACATAAAAATATTTACATACAATTACTAAATCTATATTATAAATCTATGAAGTATTTAAGCTATTAATATACGAAATAGATATTCCATTTTTCTGTTACTTAGGAATTCTTTACCAAGCCTAAATTATGTTTTCGTAGTTATGTCTTCTTCTCATACTGATTATACTGGGTCATGTGGCACACATTTCGACCTACCGAGATCATCTCGTGGGGCGTCTCGAGAGTATCTTTACCGTTTATAGGCGGTATACGGAGCTCCAACTAGGGCTTCACAACATCTTTTGCATCCGGATAAGGAAAACGGAGCGTTATGGTAAAACACTAAACTTAGAATAATTTTAATGGTTATGTTTTTACCAAATAAATACTAAATTTTTCATGTTAATTAATAAGGTTTGGGATCGATGATTCGGTCACAAACTTTATTAAGCACACTTGGCAGGGAAACTTTTGGGGTCTTTGGAAGAACTGGACCGATGTAAAAAACGCAGCACCAGAAAAAATTCAATCTTGGTGGGGAACATTTGTGGTAAGTTCTAAAATTAATTATTTAAAAGATAATTATGTAATTTTAAAAATTATTAAGTAAAATTTTTTTAAACTAAATTAAGCAAAACTACAACTGGGACATGAAATACGAGGACATTGTATTTTTCCACTGGAAGGAAAAGACGAAGAAAATAATTGGGGAAGATATTAGTCGAAAGAAGTGAGCAAACAAGATACCAAGTTACATAAGCGAGGATGACTGGGCGTTCCTCATGGAGGAGTGGCAGACAGACGCTGCCATTCGTAAGAGTCAAGCTGCAACAGCTAGCCGTAAAACATATAAAGACGGCAAAGGAATGCACAAACACACTACCGGGCCTAACTCTTTCGCGAAAATTGAGTATGAATTGGTTAGTGTTATTTCATAATTCCAAATACAAAGTTATTAATTGATTTATATATTTCTATTTCTTATATGTATTACATAATAATTTAATTTTTTTTTAGAGGCAAAAGGCTCAAGGTTCAGATCCACCGTCGATTGTGGATTTGGTGAAGACCACGCATACACGCGAGGATGGTATGTACGTGGATAAACGCTGTGAGGAGCTCGTGAAAGAGGTTGAAGCTACGGCTACTCAGATTCAAGATTCACCAGGCACAGTTGGTTCCACTTCTGGTCCTTCTCGGACTATCATTAACCAATTATATGTTGAGGTATTTTTTCATTTTAAATGTAATTGACAATTAGTAATTACTATACACATTACATATTAAACAATTTTGCTGCAGCGAGCTAGACCACGATACAGACATTTGTACGGTGTCGGCAGTGCACAGACACAGTTCTATCAGCCCATCGTCGAGTTTTCGAGAGGCACCCAAGACCATCATCGAGGAGAGATCGACGAAATTAGAGCCGAGATGGGAACCATCCATGCGAAGCTTGATATATTGATGGAGAGACTTCCCAGATGTCCAGGGACGTCATACAGGACTCAACAAGAAGACGAACTCACGACCCCGATGCCTTCAATCCGTCTTAATTTCGACAAGGACCCGTAGCATGTATTATTTTAGGTCTTTTTTAATTAAATTTAAGACTACTATAGTTTGGAATCACGTATTGTAAAAAAATTTAAATTTTTATTATATTATTTATGTATTTTATAATTTAAAAAATTAAAATCTTAAATATAAACCTAATTAAATAAATAAAAAAATTAATGGGGTACCCACGAAAAACATCGTGGCTTTTAGTGGGTAACTACCCACGAATTATTTCGTGGCATAGAGTGGGTAGTTCATATAACCCACGAAAAGGACCGTGGGTATAACTCGGTGAAAAGCCACGAAAAGCATCGTGGCATTTGGTGGGTAATTCATATAAGCCACGAAAAAATTGTGGGTTTTCGTAGCTACACAATCCACAAAAAATCCACGAAATTTTTCGCGGGTTTTCGCGGGTTATAAAGCCACGAAAAATTTTGTGGCTTTTCGCTGGAACCACAACCTGCGAAAAGCCACGATATTTTTTACCCACGACGCCATACCCACGAAAAACCTTTGTTACTACCCACGAAAGTTTCGCGTCTATTTGTTGTTTTTTTTTTAGTGTTTTCGAACCGAACCAAATCCAAATTATGTGAAACCAAATAAAAGTTATCGATATTCATGAAAATAACTAATATTTTAATTAAAAATATAAAAATATGCCTTTAATATATGAAAATACACAATCGTTTAACTAAAATTAGTTAAATATTTTTATTTTTATTTACATTTTATTGTCAAAAACTTAATAAAAATATAATTTTGTCATAAATATAACTTATTATATAGAAAGTTTAAAAACCAAACCCGATTGCTTGTGGTTACCATGTTGATGCTAAAACAATCGATTTTATTAGAAAATAATGGGTCTTTAATGGACCGAGAATTAGTATCTTGCACAGAAGATTATTGTTTTATTGTTTTGATTAGAAATGAAATCCACTTATATTTGTTAAGGCAGCCTTTTGATAAGAAGTGAAACCGTTTATTTATCACATGTATTTACGATGGTTCGATGATATGAATGGTGATCTTCTTGGAGATGCACTTAACACTCACATATATTAGACAAAAAAATTATTTTCTTATATATATGGATTCGATAAAATAGCAAATGTATATATTTTTATAAAAAGTTATATATAGGAAATCCCTTTCTTAATTCTAAACTACAACTTAATTTTTTCCGACGATTATAAAAGAAAACAAGTAGTAGTCATCTGTGTAAGACTCTTTTTCACACAGTTGTCTGTGTACGATAAAAAAAATTGTAGTAATATCTGAATGACTATGTTGGTAATATCAAATAGATAAACTTCAAGGGTTGATGGAAGAATACATGTCCTCTAGAGAAAATTTGAGAAGCTTCTCTGTATGAGAGTAGTAAATTTGAACAAGAGAATTTTATCTGTAGAAGTTTTTCTATAGTGGTAGTAATCTGTGTACAATAATGTTTTATATAGTCGCGTGTGGACGAGAAAGAAGTCTTTAGTTGTATGTATACAACTACGTTTATAATATAAAATAGATGGACTTCACTAAATAGCAAATGTTCTTATATTTACAAAAAGTTATATTTATAACACTTCTTTTTAGAGTCAAAAACAAAAAAGAAAATTCTTTTTAACTCTTTAAAAATGTTTAATTATAATAATATAATAATAATAAAATATGAGTTTTGATGTAATATTTGGTGTTATAGTTGGAGATGAAAAAAATTTTAGTGCTAAAACTACACTATGTATAGTGTAATTTCAAGACTTTTCATTGTTATTGTTATGGTTGAAGATGCCTTGAAAGTAAGTCTAGGCATGGACATAATTCCCAAACCGAGCAAAAATTCCTAAAAACGAACCTATATTTTCGAAACCGATTTTGAACCGATATATAAAACTATTCAAATGGAATGAAATCTTCAATACCGAATTAACTTTTCGAACCGAACCAAACCCAAATTATGTGAAACCGAATAGAAGTCACCGATATTCATGAAAATAACTAATATTTTAATTAAAAATATAAAAATATGTCTTTAATATATGAAAATACACAATCTTTTAATTTTAGTTAAAAGTTTTTATTTTTATTTACATTTTATTGTCAAAAACTTAATAAAAATATTTTTTGGTCATAAATATAACTTATTATATAAAAAATTAAAAACCGAACCCGATTGTTTGTGGTTACCAATTTGATGCTAAAACAATCGAATTTATTAGAAAATAATTGGTCTTTAATGGACCGAGAATTAGTATCATACACATAAGATTATTGTTTTATTGATGGAGATACTCTTACAAGTGACCACAAGTTATATATATATAGGGATATATATATATATATATATATAATGTTTTAAATAGTGATAGTATTGTAAATTACAATAAATCATTCAGTTACAAATTTTGATTAGAAATTATATCTACTTATGTTTGCTTTTAAGGAGCCTTTTGATAAGTGAAACCATTTATTTATCACATGTATTTACAATGGTTTGATGACATCAATAGTGATTTTCTTGGAGATGCACTTAACACTCACATATATTAGACAAGATTTTTATATTTTTATATATGTGGCTTTGATTAAATAGCAAATGTATTTATTTTTACAAAAAATTATATATAGAAAACCTCTTTTTCAACTTTAAGATATAACTTAATTTTTTATGATAAAAAGAAAACAAACAATAGTCGTCTGTGTAAGACTCTGTTTTACATAGTCATGTGTATGATAAAAAAGTTCGTAGTTGTATTCGAAACACTATGTTGTTATATAAAATAGATAGACTTCAAGGGTTGATGGAAGAATATATATCCTCTAGAGAAAATTTGAGAAGTTTTTTTGTAGGAGAATAATGGATCTGAACAACTGAATTTTGTTTGTAGAAATTCCTTTCTAGTGGTAGTCGTCTGTGTACAACTATATTTTATATAGTCGTGTGTGGACGATAAAGAACTCTTTAGTGGTATGTATACGACTAAACAGCAAATGTAAGCTTAACCATTCGTTCTACCCCTAGGACGCAGCTAGCTCTTCATCTTTTGTGTTTAAAGATTTTTAGGCCGAATCCAGACTAAACGGATCGCACATTTTCTCTCTGAACTGAATAAAACTGGTCTTGAGTCTTGATTGTAGGTAAAAAAACAATAATTTATTTTCAATGATATTAGTTGGAAGTTGTTAAAAATGACATTTATTTTGGCACGTTGTAAAGATAGAGATGGAAGATTCGCTTCGTTGGGTTTACTTTTGAGTTTGTCTGTTAGTGGACACGTGTGACTGAATACTATCGCTCCTCGCCGTCTTCCTTCGTTTCTTCCCTCTGCCAAAATCTTTTGGCCGTCGATTCTTCTCTTCTTTTCCGATCACGGAACAACCGTACTGATCGCAACTTTACCTGCGGCGAATTAGATATGTGGAAGGAGGAATATTTGGATATAGTGCTTGTGCCGGCTGGTCTCGCCGTTATGGTCGCTTACCATGTCTGGCTTGTCTACGCAATTCTCTACCGTCCTAAGCTCACTGTTATATCTCTCAACGCTGAATCTCGACGACAATGGGTCTTCTCTATGATGACTGTACATTTCTCTCTTCATCTTTCTATTGTTTCTCTTTTTGGTAACATTCGCTCTCTGGTGTTTTTCTGATATTGGAGGATTTAGGGTTATATTAGTGTTTAAAACATCGGGAATTGCTTGGAATTTTGGTTCGGAAATCTAGGTTTCTTCCAATAGAGCTGCTTTGTTTGTGATTTTAGAGGGCTCTCTTATGGATTTAGAGAAAGAGGGTAAAGCTTTTTATCCCCAAATTAAGAAGTTTTTCTCTTTCAATGTCTCTCCTCCAATTGCCATTATTTTGTGATTTCTGAGGCTCATAAACCATAAATTTGGATATGCCAAACATCTTATAGCAAAAATTGAGCAGGTTAGGAGAAATAACGTCTTTTAGCTGTTAATTGATGTTAGATGTGATCTCCATAAGTTGAAGTTGCTGTGCTCGTTCACCGAGCCTATTAGCTTTCCTCTCGGTTAGTTTGTGCTTCACAGTTTCTTACTGTTCATAGCTGCACGTTGATGATGTAGATATTGGAGCTAAACTTTGGATTTCATTAGATAGGAACAGAGATCTAGAAATAATAGGCTCTAGAACACACTGACTTGTCAAGTGTTTTATGTTCAAGAGTCTCGATTCAAGTTTTTTATTCTTATTTGCAGGAGCCTCTGAAAAATGGTACCTTGGCAGTTCAGACTATCCGGAACAACATAATGGCATCAACCCTTTTAGCCACAACAGCAATTACTCTATGTTCCATCATCGGCGTCTTTGTAAGCAACTCGTCAGCTTCAGAATCTACAGCTACAAGTCTCATATACGGGAACAAAAGCCGTCTCTTAGCATCGATCAAGAACTTTGCAATCCTCATCTGCTTCCTCATGGCCTTTCTCTGCAACGTCCAATCTATCAGGTACTATGCTCACGCAAGTTTCCTAGTCACAGTGCCTGTCTCAAGAGGGAAAAGAGAACACTGCGAGTACGTCGCTCGAAACCTGAATCGCGCTAGCTACTTCTGGTCTCTTGGATTGCGGTCTTTTTACTTCTCCTTCCCGCTTTTCCTATGGACCTTCGGTCCCATCCCGATGTTTGTGTGCTGTTTTATGATGTCCTCGATTCTATATTTTCTGGACACGACCACTAACTTCACCAGGCATCTCCATAGCCAGTCGTTCAGAGAATTAGCTGATACAATGGACGGCGATATCGAATCTGCGGTTCATGCTCTCTAGATTCATCTCTGATATTTGTTGTGTGTGAGTGTTAGTTGAGTTCCAAGAGTCATATATTAACGAAATATTTTTGTAATGTGATGAAGCAAGTTAGGCTGTAATTATTTATTTGCATCTGCGTTTGCGTTTTCATGCTACAATGATTAGAATACTGTGACATTAAAACGCAAACAAACAATCGAGAATACCCTAGTCTGTACTATTATATATTTAGCGTCTTGAGCTTCGTTCTCGATGAATGTATTTCTTCTTCCTCACCAAAAATAACGTTTTGGTTTTTCTTTGATCCAAACGTTTCTGTACCATAGTTCAGATATTTCGTGGTCTGTTTGCAGATTGCTTGTCTAAAACCAAAAATTATGAGAGAAAACAGTGATGTTGAAGATGATTGTTTACATGTTTCAGGGAAAGAAAATACAAAATGTAGTTAAAACAGCGAACAGGACTAAGGAGGACTCGGTTATATGTAGATGGAGCCATAACAACTGGGTCATGTGGGTCGCATCCTTCTCCTGATCACAACACAAACGAAATTTCAACCATAGTAAGAACAAAATCTTGCATACTTTTGATTACAAAGACTCCATCAGTTGCTGCAGCCTGAGGCATTCACTTCTCACAAGAAGACAAATAAGGATAAAAGAGAAACACATTAAAGTCAACACTAGATCCCACATTGTACTACTCTATAAAGAGTACTGTCTGGTTTTTATTTGCAAGAACACCAGAGTGGCTCTCATGGAAGTCATTTTGTTTTCTTACCTTGTAGGTGGTGCTGCTTGCTCTTGAATGCTTACTCGAGAGACAGATTTGCCATAGCAGATGAGTCCATCATCTTCGTTAGAGGAACACTATTATGTTAGGCATTCCTTCAGTCTTTTCTAATCAGAAACTAATCTTCAACACCTAAATCAGGATACATAGTTACACACAACCAAGAATAGCAACATAATGCTTTGTAAATTATAGAAGGTCGTCGAGCACGTCAACTGTTAAACAAAAGCTCAAAGTAGGATGTCAAATCATAGCAAACTCAGCACTTTAAAGCATTCAATAAGTTAGCATCTTCATTTTGTGTCTATATAATAGTTAAAAACTAAACCCACAAAAGTAATTAGTCAACAAAGGTGAAGTTTAGGAAGAAAGTAAAGTTTCAGTATAAAATAAATCATGTTTATGTGAATTCATTCATGCCAACATATATGTAAGTATGTGAGTGTATGTGTGTGTATATAGGTAAGAGATAAAGAATAAAAAATGGTGGTGACAGAAGTATAGAGAGCACAAAAGAGTAAAAATGCAGGCTCTCTTTCTCTGAATGTGATGATAATATATAAGCTGAATGCACTTTGCATGTCATCCTTAGTGCTCTCTATCTTCTGTCAACAACCAACATCATCATTCTCAAACCTACAACATGTGTGTATATATACAACATCATAAAATATGTATATAAAGATAGATAGAAAGACAATAGAGAGTGTGTGAAGTGACAAAATAAAGGAGTGTTGTGTATTTATATATAGGAGATATAAAGTTTAGAGAGTTCCTTACCACGAAAAATTGTACAAAAACGTTGACTCTTTCTACATCATTCATTCCCCTCCACACACCTAAATATACCCACAACATTGATTCTTCATTTTAAAATCACAACTGGAATCCGTGTTCGACCATTCGAGGCGAAATCCTCCATCTCTTACAGAGTGTCGTAAATAAAAATATTATCTGAAATTTGTTGCAATTCTAGACAGATTTAGAGAGATATTTGTGTGTCCGTAATTTCATAGAAAGTGTCATAAACTAGTAGATCGATTGACTTGAATCAAAATTCAATAAGACCAGTTCTATACATTAGACTAAACTGATTTGAGTTTGTGATTTATGCTGTCGGGTTGGATATAATATCAGACAGGATTTTTCACATCCAATAGGTAGATAGATGCAAAAATCTGGTTAGAAACATGAGCCATAAATGTGGTAACCATGTGACAAGTAATGGATGTGGAGGAGATTTTTATGAGTTGAGACTTTTGTTTGGCAAAACCCTAAACCTCACCAACCAACCGTACGTACTCAATGAACCTTTCATGTGTTTCAACCGACACAACCAAAAATAGTAACTTTTTGTAATAGTTGTCGTCACACTAGTGTCCTAATAAATACATATATGACCATATGTCTTTAGTCTTTGATAAATAGATCTTCTTCTGAAAACGGTTACAGTTACATATATGAATACATATGTTTATTCACCACAGGAGTAGTTAATCTAAGTAACACCTCAGTGCATATTTCTTTAATGCATGTTTCTTAATCACAATATAAACTATTATTTAGTAACAAACATAAGTCCTAATCCTATTTACGTCATATATTTTTAATTAGATTGAGAATTTCTGACTTATAATACAAATCTCTCAAATTCCAAATAATATTACGTGCTACTACACAAAATTTCAGAGTCGAATATCGATTAAAAATACTATAAAATATTTAACTGGGCCAGTGAGCTTCTCAATTTAAGTCAATACTTATAATTGTGTTTTGATATCAAAATTTTGAATAAAGAAAACAAAATAAGAAAGACATATCATTGAAGATCCATAATCCAAACCTCTAAAATTCCACAATTTCATAGAATCAAAGACTTGTAAAAATGGAATTAATAAGCACTTGACCCTAATGAAATTCTCCAATAAATCCATACTCATAATTGTGTTTTGATAACAAGAGAAGAGTTGGGCAATGTAGACAGAGTTTTTATCAAAAAAAATTGAATAAAGAAAACGACATATCACCAAAGTAGGGACAAGGACATTAAGAGGGGAATCAAAACTTAGTGTTTGGTTACTCATATAGAGTTTGTCCTTTTTCTCTTGTAATTCATTTCTCTATTTGTCTTCTTCACTTACTCTTTACTTCCTTGTCGTTAAAATTGTTGAAATTCCATTCCTATCAAATCATGGGAGACTCATGTGCCTTATTCAATAATGGACTTATATAAGATAACAGTGAGTGGGTGAATTTCTTGTAGGAACTAAATCCAATCTACCAATAGGAGAAAGATGAGAAGAGGTCAAAAAAGAGATCATAACAACTTGATTCGAAGGAAGACTCTAGAGAATAGTGGGGAAAGAGTACTATATACTGATGAGATAATCATTAATTGATAATTGAAATGGAATTCAGAAGGGCACATGTGGTAAATAAGAATGAGTGAGAGATGAGTACCACTTGATCTTCATTTAAAGCTGCAACTTGTGCACCCCATTTTCATTCATTACAAAACCAATTTATATGTCTTATTGTAGTATATAAGAGTGCATGTAGACCATCGAATATTGATATTCAGATTTGGTGTACCTTTGAAAATTTCTTATCATTACGACTCGAGAGAGAGAGTTGAGACTCTTTATTGTCTCTTAAAATGGTTTTGTCTTCTTCGATGACATTTAACCAATTGTCATGAACATGAGTTCTTCATATATCGAGTCCCATCAAATTACAAACTGTCTTTTATGTGTTAGTTGTCGACTTATAATTGGTCACGTAGGATTTCTATTTCGTGGGGGAAAATATTTAATTCCCAGAATAGTAAATAGAAATAATTATTGTATTGTAGCTAACTATTAATAGAAAAGAATCATTAAACCTTTGTTATTTTAATTAACCAAACTTTTCTTAATAGGATTCGTAACCTCATTTGTAAAATAGTACTAATGTCGTATCATAAATTTGTTCGGCTGTCCGTTAATTTTTTTTTTCAACCTTATTTTTATAATTGGATCGACAAGGCCAATCCATAGCCAAACTCCATATTCTAAAATCCTTCTTTTTTTTTTCTTTATATTGGGAGAAATCGAACTCTGGTATTTGAAAATTTGTAAAATGACCATTATCATTGGGTCACCTGTTCTCGACTGTCCGTTAATTATTATAACTTTTTTTTTTCAACTTATCTTCATTTAGTTAATGTAAGAAAGATGCCAATCAGTAGACAGGTAGTTTACAAATGATAAATCTATACACAAGTCATGTGTGTTACGGGCCAGAAAATTTATCTTCGAATTTAACTACATAGGAATCAAAGAAAGTGAAAATAACTTAAACAGATTAAAAAAATACTTATAATCTTTGACATAAGTCTTGAAATACCGGCCACTTGTCTTGATCTTGAATAATCTTCACAACTTCAAAATTGATTGTTGTCATTGCTATTTCTTGAATCTGGAGAGAAAGTAGACATTACCCCAAAGAACCACCTCACACTCGGAGTGAAAGGAGGATATATTTTTCCTTATTCCACTCACTCCTAGATTAAAACCTGTCAACCCACTGGGGATGTAGAACACTCTAATCCTGAGAAAGATTCAGAATTTTTCCAAAACTCGTCTATCCAGTAAATTCTGATGGCAATGATAACGATATCTTCCGAAGAAACAAGATAATGAGTCCGTTATTTTTTTTAACATCATAAACGATTATATTAATTAGAAGAAATATAATCATCACGAAGGATAGAAGTTACACAACTTGGAAACGAATTGGAAACATATTGTGCTTTACCTAAAGTATCTGCAACTGGATTACAAGAACAACGAGCCCATATAAATTCGACCTTCTTCGAACTTAGACGACCAAGACATAATCTCGTGGACCCAATTGTGTAGTTATTTTCCAATTAAATCGATATCCAATCCAAAAAAGCCCAAAAAATTCATGTAAAAAACAAATGTAAATTTATCATATGTGTTTTTTTTTTTTGTCACTGAATTTATCATATGTTTTATAACGGTTTTAGTTAATCAGAAGAAGAAGAATAAGAAGGAGAAGACGAAAAAAAAAAAACTGAATTTTGCGATAAACAAATCTTTTCTCATCCTATTCCATATTCATTTTCAAAATACCGTTTCAAAAAGTTTTGTTCATTGTTTCGTTTGTGAATTGCAATTGTATACATTAATAAAATAGATTAATTAGGGATTGTTTGATCCTCGATTTAGGATTGATTAAATCTCCCGTTTTCACCAGGTACCCTTTCTTATTTTTACGATTTCTCATTGTAATTGTGAATGCAATCTGTTTATGAATCTAAGGTTTTTGTAGAATTGATTCATCCTTGATAATTACTGATACAAACAATGAAAGAATTCTTTTTTTTGGGATAGATATTTCCATCTTACGTTGATTTAAGAAATGAACAAAAAGAAGAAACAAAACCCTAGAATTTTATCGGAGAATGATTCCATAAGAAAAATGATATATGATTCTGAAAGGAGAAAAGAACCATGAGATATATGGATTATTATGTATATAGATGTAACAATGAGCCTGTTATTTCAGGTTAGTGTAGAGAGGCAAAGAGATGGCTAAGATAATGCTTGGAAATCACTCAGTGAAGAGCCATGGATGTAGGGTGGCTCGAGAACATCTTTGTGACTGGCTCATCCTCCTCATACTCGGTCTCATCGACATTGTACTCAACGTTATAGAACCATTTCATCGCTACATCGGACCAGACATGTTAACTGATCTCACTTTCCCCTTTCATAAAGACACCATCCCTATGTGGGCTGTTCCTGTAAGTAACAAATTTGTTTCTCAAGAAACCTATACCTTCCGTCACAAGGAATTATATTGGCATACTTGTTGATTGATGACTATTTACAATGTAGATTATATGTATATTGGTTCCTATATGCATCTTCAGTGTCTACTATTACACACGGAGAGATGTTTATGATCTTCATCATGCCATTCTCGGTATGTTTGTTTCAACGATTTATCATCCCAAAAATGTAATCAAATCTCATACCAACATTGATAAACTAATATGTTTATTGCGTATATAGGTATTGGATTTTCAGGTCTTGTGACCGGAGTCATCACTGATTCCATCAAAGACGCTGTTGGTAGGCCACGGCCTAACTTTTTTTACCGATGTTTTCCTGATGGTAAACCGGTGTGTACATTTCTAACTATCTATCTTTCAACAAACCAATTGGTTTAATTGAGTTCTCAATTAGTGCAAATTACTGAAAGAAATGCAGAAATTTCACCCGGTTACTAAGGATGTTGTGTGTCATGGACTTAAAAAGATAATCAAAGAAGGTTACAAGAGTTTTCCTAGTGGTCACACTTCATGTAAGTTCTATTTCCCCTCCGAATTATCTTTAGGTGTTTTTGGTATTTTTGGTGTAACATGTGATAGTTCGGATGAAATTAGAGTTTTAACTTCAGTTTTGTGTGTAATCAAGAAGATATGTAAATTTTAAGTGTTCTTGATGTTATACGTAATAGTTCGAGTGAAATTAGAGTTTTAACTTCAGTTTTGTGTGCAATTAATGAGAGGAATATTTCAGGTGTTTCAGTAGAATGTGATTGATTCCGGTTTATTAAAGCAGGGTCATTCGCCGGTTTAACATTCTTAGCATGGTACTTATCGGGTAAAATCAAGGTATTTGACAGAAGAGGACATGTGGCAAAACTATGCCTTGTGTTCTTACCAATACTCTTGGCAATTCTCATCGGAATATCACGTGTCGATGATTATTGGCATCACTGGACTGATGTATTCACCGGAGCTATCATCGGAATCTTCGTCGCTTCTTTCTCTTACCTCCATTTTTTTCCTTACCCTTACGACGACAACGGTTAATACTAAACCGAGATTTTTTTTTTTGGTTTTATACTAAACCGAGATTTACGATTATGCGACTGTTTAATTGTTGAGCTTAAGGATAAATGAATTTTCCGAATTTAACAGGATGGGCTCCACATGCGTATTTTAGAATGTTGGCGGAGAGGAATACTGGTCGAACCACGACTATGACTCGGACCGGTTCTCGAGGCATGTTGGACATTGACGTTGAGCCTGGCTCTACCTCCACACCTCACGATCGTCAACGAGATAGCTCTGATTCTGATGCCCAATTATTTTAAATATATATAAAAATAAATATAAGTTCGTGTAATTTTACTTGTATAATTGTTTTTCACTCACTAATTAATATGTATGTACGTATATTTTATTTCATTTGGTTTAAAACTGGATATATTAAGGTTGATCTTGCTTGTTAAGTAAAAAAGTTTGGTTTGGTTCAAAGTAGTTTAGTTGTGAATTTCCTTAATTTGCTCTCTTGGGTTCCGATTTGAACTTGCATTCCCATTGGATCCGTATTTATCAAGCAAAGTGACGAATATTTTAAGCTGATTTTTAACATTTATTTTTAGGCAATCAAAATACTCTGTTATATGAGCTTCCACTTTTTGAATTGATAAATAAAAGATCTTATGAAGAGTCATAATGTTCAATGTTCATGATTGTAGCAATGTTACTTTCAAGTTTCCAATAGTTACGTCAATTTTTGAGGGAAAAACTTTGGGAACCCAATGTGAAACGTTCCGTTGAAGTAAACCGGACACGGTTACCAAAATTTATCCACATGGGTTTGGTTTAAAATTCCAATAAGGTCCAGATTCATTCATCCGCCTTATTCCATGTTTCAGATCAACTTATATTTTCCCATAAAACAACTTGATAAAAAAATTTAAAAATAAATAAATTAAGAGATGTTTCAACGAGTAACCTTTTGTAAGTTGCAAAAATTTAGAATTATTTCTATTTGTTTTAATAATTGCAGCAAGCTGTAATGTTGGAACTCGTAAAGAATTTAACCATGTTAAAAGGACACAGAATAAATCATATTGTATTGAACAGTCTGCACCAAATAAAATAATATCTACTACACAGCTTCCTAAAACACTAATTACAACATTTTCTTTAAAATAAAATACATATTTAGATTATTTTATACTTCTTTCACAGATGCCAATTTTTCGTATATGTCAGCTATGTCAGCAAATAATATTTTGTTATACTTAATTACGAACTGCCGACAAAAGATAAGATTAAAATAGAAAAATCAATCTTAAAATTTCAGAAAACTTTTTAATTTAGATCCGAACAGCTTTACAGGTGGTTTATAGTTGTCCTTATGAAATATTTAATCGAGATTTGTCTTTCTATAAAAGCAAGTATTGCCTATCTCATACATTGTCATCATTTTAAACTATCTTCACTTCATATTTAGCCATTATTGCTTTCTGAAACCATCCAAACAAACAGCAAAGAGGATTAAGGTGATTTTTTGTTTTACTACGCAAGACATAATGCTCTGAAGGTAACTTACATCTTCATTTCTATGTATTTGTTGTTTTCATTTTATTTTGTAAAAGTGGAAATTAATCTCTTTATTAATTACCATTAACCATTGTTATTCAACATTTCAACCTTTTTTGATATAAAAAAAAACATCTCAACTTTTTTGGTAAAAGCAAACATCACTACTCTATGTCCTCATTTGCAAACCTTGTTTATGTGTTTAAATATGTTTATTTTTAATATAAATATCAATATATTTTATTATTATTAATATTTTCAAACACACAAAAAAGAAACAACTATATATATAAATTCGAATTTCAAATGATTTTAAACAAACTTTCAAAATATAAATTAAAATAACAAACAAAAATCCAATAATAATAAATTTAACTCAAAAATATTAACTTAATAAATAATTACAATTTAGAGAAATAGTAAAAAATTTAAAATATAGAGAAATTAGGTTGGATATACAAAAACTTATTTTAAATTTAAAATTTACCACATTCAATTTCGTTATTAGAAAACTGACGAGGGCCATGTAGAATAATTACCAGATTGGCCTTGACACAATAATAACTTAGGGTCTATTAGAGATGTGTAGCCGACAACTACATTAAATGCAAGTGACGTGGAACAGAAGTAAGCAATATACTAGATTTTTTCTATCAAAGAGTATTAAATGATATGGTTATTAATTATCTTTTATACGGTATTGTAGCATTTTAGACGTTACTATAACATTTATCGGGTAAACAACTAGGCATTAATAATTTGTTTAACGTGGTATAGTCCGGTTTAGCGATACTATTCTTATTACATTTCTCTAGTGTAGGTAAATCATTTAATATCATGTAAAATTATTGTTAACCTATAAATTATTGTAACATTACATTATAAATTATGTATAAATTATTTAGTATCGGGTAACGTCATTATAATTATTAACGTACAAATTTTTTTACCCGCTATGTAGAATTTTATACGTTATTGTAACATTTATCAGGTAAATAATTAGGTGTTAATAATTTGTGTAACGTGGTATAATCTGGTTTAACAGTACTACTTTTATTACATTTCTGTAATGTAAGTAAATTATTTAGTATCATGTAAAATTATTGTTAATCACTAATGTATAAACCCTTTTACCCGCAATAAAATCATGTATCATGTTAGATAACCAAAAAAATATGTACACGCATCTCATCACAACATCAGGGGTACACATGTAGTGAAGCTCCTAATTGAGTACATTCTCATACATCGTACAATTTTATCATTCAAATATTTACGTAGCGAACAGTTTTATCCACTATTAACTCAAGCAAAGTGCTACTTGTCACATTATAACGCAAGCAAGGGCTCAAATGTCATTCAGATAACAACCAGCCCATCACACACTGTTTACCTCAATTCTTAACGCTACCACTTACATAACATACTAACATTCTTCACATCTAGTACTTTGCATTGCATGTATAAATTTTTTTAGCAGATGTTTATCAGATTAGCATGCTATCTAATCCTTTTCAATCTATTTAACAATTTAGCATCCAAAATCGGTCATTACTCACTAAGGTACTCACACATAAAATCATTTTTCAATTACTTTTCTCTCCCTCTCATTCCAACCTAAACTGAACACACTACAAACCAGGTTTTATCACTACGCCAAAACACTAAGTAACATCCATGTTAACCGTTAAAGAATTCATTTAATCGATGATATTTTACAAAGTGTAACGAAAATCATAAACAAAGAAACAAAATTACCTACTGATTTGACGCTCGAAATTCCGCTTTTGAAGATGAGTATAACAACAATTTCGTTTTCTATATGTAGTGATGTATGAGAATTTTTGTTATGGAAGATGACAAACTAGCAGCGTTAATGACGTAGTGAAAAAGAGAAGAGAAAGTAGTTTATTCACATACTCACAAACAATCATATGAACATTTTTCTCAATATCCAAAAGTTTTATTAGATTTTAATCCAACTATCATTTCTATAAGCCAACTAGGGATAAAATCGATCTAATTAGTATAAAAGAAGCTACGAATTGTAGCTACGCATATGCCTAATTACTAAAAAAAAATTGTATATTCAACTAAATTACTCTAATAACTGTCAAATATATATATATATATATATATTTATATATCAACACTATGAAAAAACTATATATGTCAACACATATTATAAATAAACACAAAAATATGAAATATAAATAGTATGAAATAAACACAAAAATTAATCTTGTGAGCAACACGAGACACTATCTAGCTACGCTAATAAAATATAGACCTGGTATTTACCAACTCACATAAATGACCTGGCGATGAATTCATGTGTAACGTTTCCTTATTTCTTTTTTCAAATACAATTTATTTTTCTTATGTAAATTTGATTAATAGTAGTTATGCTTACAATTCGGTTTAATTAAAATAAAAGAGAAGTTCGAATTATCAATATATATATATATATATATATATATCAGTCAACTAACTTATCTGAATTCTGTTTGTATCAGTATCAAACATGGAGACCTCACTCCCATCTTTATCGCAACTAACCTCAAATCTTATTTCCACCACGGCCGTTTCTTCTGCGATTCCAGCGGCAGTTAAGAGCGTAACCGTTCAACAACCAGTTGATGGATCTCCACGCGCCGTCGCTACTGATATTGGAGGCAACGGGGAGCCACTTCCGGGTGTTCCTGACGCTAAACTTCGTCTCATGTGCAGTTTTAATGGCCACATCATGCCTCGTCCACATGACAAGTCGTTGACGTACTCCGGCGGTGAGACACGTCTGGTGGTTGTAGATCGACGAGCGTCACTGTCATCGCTCCGATCTCGTCTCTCTAATATGCTTCTCAAGGGTAGGCCATTTACACTCAAATACCAACTCCCTAGAGAAGATCTCGATTCCCTCGTCTCCATCACTACCGATGAAGATCTGGAGAACATGATTGAGGAGTATGATCGCGCGACGTCTTCAGCGACGGGGACTGCTACACAACGGATCAGATTGTTCCTTTTCACTAACAAACTCGAGACCGCCGCCACTATGGGATCTCTACTTGACGGTACGAACTCGAATAACTGGTTTGTCGATGCTTTGAATCAGTCAAGTTTCCTTCCTCGGGGTTTATCGGATTCCGCCACCGTGAATAATACCTTGTTGAATCTCGACGAGGCTAGCGGCAGCGAGGCCGAGATCCAAAACCTAGAATCTAATGTCTGTGGAGAGAGCATCAAGCAAGTTGATCTGATTGCTAACGATATGATTTCGCATCAGGAGATGCAGATGAGCTCAATGCCTGATTCGCCAATGATGGAAGTCACCGGTTCATCGACAGGATCTTCATCTTCCACTTCCAATTTGCCACCGATCCGCGTTAGAGTTTGCGAAAACCAGAGGATCGAGGAACAATTGACACATACGACTTTCTCAAACGTGCAAACTCAGAGGCATTTTGATGATGGCATTAGCTTGATGGCAATTCAACCAATGATGATTCCTTCAAGTACAATGATGAACGGTGTGATGGCTTATAACAATGCACCTAGTGATGGTGCTGCTGTTGTCGCAAGCAGTGGCCAAGTCTTATCAGATGAAGATCGATCCGATTCTGGTGTCTCGACGGGATACAGGAAACCGCCATTGCCGATGCAGCCAGTAGCGATCCCACCGCGAACCGTAGGTGGGTATGGCTTGACATCCCCTGATTCCGTTGCAAGGTATTTTCATCTTCTAATGTCACTCTTCGTTTACATAAACATATAATTCATTGTTTGACCTATTAAAATTACGTTATATCAGTTTATAAATGATTGCTGAAATGAATTCTCTAGCTGTTAAGATAGATTTTAGATCTGAAGTCTTGTTTTCTCCATCATTTTATTAAACTTGCCTAGATTGTTGTGATTGTGTTTACTGTACAGCCATCTTTACATGTACTTCGTAATATCTTATTACTCTGATAGTTGGTTAAGTAGCTAATGGAGATAAACCACTGGTTTCAAGTAAGATATATGATGGAACATTGGATAAACTATCTTAAGCTGTCAAATGCATAATACTATAATCTTTATTCAAATCTCTGTGTCTGTATACACTCGAGAGATTTTTCAATTAATAGTATTCTAATCATTTGTGTGGAAATTGGAAAACTCTTGATCTATACATTGAACCATAGCGTTACAAGAGGTATTATTATTAGCTCTTTTGGTGACTCTGATGATACTAAATGCTGATTTTTTACTATTGTTATACATACAGTGATACTAGTATGTCTTCTGCAACTTCATTTTCAAAGCCGATGTACTACCAAGAGCAACTTCCAGCTCTGCCAAGGACTCCAGTGACTCAGCCTGAAACAACATTGGTCCAATCCTCTCACGTCCTACCTCAACCTGAACCCACTTCATCCCAAACCACCCCCCATGTCCTATCTCAGCCAGATACATACACAACTATGGACCAACAACACCAACCCTCGGCACAACAACCTTACTTACACCAAGGCGTTCAGTATATGCCTCATCCATCTCAATATATCCCAGTTTACTCTCATCAGCAACAAAACTACCCAGTTTATGTTATGTCGGTCCCGCAGTCTCCTCAGTATGTCCCAGCAGGAACTCCCTCGCTCTACCCGAACTCAAAACCCCCCACAAACTCAAGGCCTGAAGTAGCCCAAAACATTTACTGTGCCACTCCACCTCATGCTCAACAACATCAGTACATGGGTTACAGTGGAGTTCCTCAACATACCACAAACGTAAACGCCACTTACAGTACTAGAGTTCCTCAGCATAACACAAACGCAAACGCCAATTACGGTGGGGTCTATGAGTACACAAACCCTCCAAACGAGACATTGTATTACCACGCACAGCCTCCTATTACAAATACTAGTATTCCATTAGCGTCTCCGTACCAAAGTATGACACCAGCAGCAGCCGCAGCCGCTCTAGCCGATATGTCCAAGCAGATGGCTCTTGATGGTGGCAAATCGCAACAACATATAGTTACATCTCAACCACTTTAAACGCTGCAATTTTGGTAATAAACGCACAAAGTGACGCATAACTTATACAGCGCGCTCGATATATATAGGCTTTGTTATCTCGTGTTCTATAACCTCCCCATCTTAGTTATTATTAATGTCGTTTTCTTTTCTATATTTGGAAAATAAATATTGTTTGGATGGTCTTTTATGTGCAATATTGGACGTAGTATAATTAAAACTTATGTGGTTTGGATTGAATTTAAGTTTGGAATTGACTTTGATTCGTAGATTATCTAAAAAACCAAGAAATGCAACCATTAGGTGTCTTACAATACGTAAATAAATGTTCCTGGCTCCCACATAACTTATATGTTGTTGCTAACTTCAGAACTTTAATACCTTCTTATGTTGAGGCACATAACTCATATCCTTGCAAAATTTACTATATGTTTGGTTGATTTTTCAAACAATTATCCATGTATTTTTCATTGTTGTTAAACAATTTACTATCTTTCTTCGAAAACTTGCACAAGTGATTAGTTGACACTTGAGAGTTGAGAGTTTAACTAAAAATTATTGATTTAAAAATGAAATAATTACTAAAATATGACAGATTTTACCCGAAATTACTAGAATAGTTTTTTTGGAAAAAAGAAATTGTGCAATTATCATTTACACCTTTTAGAAGTTTTAGAAAAAAAAAATTATTCTTTCTTCTTCCTCTCGACGATGGTTCCATTTCTTCTTCTATCTCTTTCTTTCTCGTTTCTTCTTCCTCTCGTTTCGTCTTCCTTCACCAATTCTCCTTTTGTCTCATTACGAACCGTTTAAACCCATATTCATTGATTGTCGAAAGTATGAGTAAGTTCTTTTTCTCTCTCACTCATTTTCTATCTTCTTTTCTTTTTAATTTTCTCGCTAAATCGTTTTCTAGGTTCGAGTAACACTGTAAGGATAGATTTCGTTCTTCTTATCTCAATTACTCTCGATTTCGTTTGGTGAATTTCGTTCTTCTTCTCGCTAAATCGTTTTCTGGATTTTCTGGGTTTATATCTTTGGCGAATTTCTTGTGTGTTTGTGGGTTTGTGTGTTATGTCATAGTATGGTAGAGTTAGGTTATAGTTTAGTAAAATTAGGTTATAGTTTGGAAGAGTTTACTTTGGTATAGCTCAAGCAAGATTGGTGAGGGTTTGATAGTTTGTCACAAGTTTTTGTTAGTGTAGTAGAGTTCGTTTTAAGAGTGGTAGAGTTAGTCTCGTAATTTAGGGTTGAATAGTAGAGTTTGGTAAGGGTTTTTTCTCTGCGTCTAGGGTTTCTAAGTTTGTGGGTTTGGTAAAGTTAAGTCATAGTAGGGTAGAGTTAGGTTATAGTAGGGTAGAGTTATATTATAGTATGGTAGAGTTAGGTTATAGTATGGTAGAGTTAGGTTATTAGTTTGGTAGAGTTAGGTTATTGTTTGGTAGAGTTAGGTTATTGTTTGGTAAGGGTTTGGCAGAGTTAGGTTATAGTAGGGTAAAGTTAGATTATAGTATGGTAGAGTTAGATTATAGTATGGTAGAGTTAGGTTATTAGTTTGGTAAAGTTATGTTTTTTCGAAATGGGTTTATTTCTTTGGGGAATTTCTCGTGTGTTATGTCATAGTATGGTAAAGTTAGGTTATAGTTTGGAAGAGTTCAAGCAAGATTGGTGAGGGTTTAATTGATAAAGTTCGCCACGAGTTTTTGTTAGTGTAGTAGAGTTTGTTTTAAGAGTGGTAAAGTTAGTCTCGTAATTTAAGGTTAAATGGTAGAGTTTGGTAAGAGTTTTTTCTCTGCGTCTACGGTTTCTAGGTTTGTGGGTTTGGTAGAGTTAGGTTATAGTAGAGTAGAATTAGATTATAATATGGTAAAGTTAAGATTATAATATGGTAAAGTTAAGTTATAGTATGGTAGAGTTAGGTTATAGTATGGTAGAGTTAGGTTATTAGTTTGGTAGAGTTAGGTTATAGTTTGGTATAGTTAAGTATAGTTTGGTAAGGGTTTGATAGAGTTAGGTTATAGTAGGGTAGAATTAAATTATAGTATGGTAGAGTTAGGTCATAGTATGGTAGAGTTAGGTTATTAGTTTGGTAGAGTTAGGTTTTTTCGAAATGGGTTTATGTTTTTGGCGAATTTCTTGTGTGTTTGTGGGTTATATCATAATATGGTAGAGTTAAGTTATAGTTTCATAAAGTTATGTTATAGTTTGGAAGAGTTTACTTTGGTATAGTTCAAGCAAGATTGGTGAGAGTTTGATTGATAGAGTTCCTCACGAATTTTTGTTAGCATAGTAGAGTTCGTTTAAGTGTGGTAGAGTTAGTCTCGTAATTTATGGTTGAATGGTAGAGTTTGGTAAAGGTTTTTTATCTACGTCTAGGGTTTCTGGGTTTGTGGGTTTGGTAGAGTTAGGTTATAGTAGGGTAGAGTTATATTATAGTATGGTAGAGTTAGCTCTTGGATGCACATTCGAGTACATTACCTTCACTCGCCTGAAATACGCCATTGAGTTTAGAGAACCACTTCCAGTGGAGGAGACTATTGCGTACACTGATCCAGGTCCTTAGCAATTGTGTGATAAGGTCGTCCTCATTTCAGCCTCCCAAGACTTACTCCTAGATTGGTAGAGTTAAGGTTTGTAGAGTCGTAGGCTGGTAGAGTTTGTTTTGTACTTTTGGTATACGTAACCATGTTATAACATGTTTCGGGTATCGCATAAATGTGATCTTTTATATTCTTGAAGAACCAATATTTCTTTTTAGTTTTGGTCCTTCGATAGATACACCTTTTGTAATGCGACAACAATAGTTAGTAATGAAACCTCTGCCATATTACACGTTCTGTTCATAACTTAAAACCTTAACAAAGAAACCATCAGTATAAACTCTATCATAAGTATGAACTCTACCATACGGGTATGAACTCTACCATACTAGTATGAACTCTACTAACCATTGTCTTTCACTCTACCAAACATCGAACACAACTCTTCTACGAAGGCAGTTAACTTTACCAAAGGTAACAAATTACAAAACAAACGCTACCAAAAGTACAAAACAAACTCTACCAGCCTACGACTCTAAAAACCCTAACTCTACCAGTCTAAGAGTAATTTTACCATTCACTACATTATGTACTGTCAATTCTACCAATGGTAACAAATTACATTCTCCACGAGGAAAATTAACTATTTCATGGGCCAACTGTAACTTTACCATTCACTACATTATGTACTGTCAACTCTACCAAATGTAACAAATTACATCCTCCACGAGAAAAATGAACTCTTCCATGGGTCAACTGTAACTTTACCATACACTACATTATTGTACTGTCAACTCTATCAGAGGCAATAAATTAGCTTCTCCACGAGGAAAACAAGCTCTACTATAGTTCATTTGTAACTTTACCATAAACTACATTATCGTACTATCAACTCTATCAAAGGTAACAAATTACATTTTCCACGAGGAAAACGAACTCTACCATGGGCACCTATAACTTTACCATACACTGCATTACTGTACTATCAACTCTACTAAATGTAACAAATTACATTTTCCACAAGAAAAACGAACTCTACTATGAGTCATATGTAACTTTACCATACACTACATTACTGTACTATCAACACTACCAAAGTATGATCAACGCTATCACATTGCATTCAATTAGTTTAGTAGAGTTCGTAAGAGACGGTCGGTTGACGTAACAAATTTCATTAATAGCAGTTTTGTAATTACTTTTTTGTTTACTCATAAAAAAAGACAAAACAGTATATTACAAATTTAAACAATTATTCTAATAATTTTGAAAAATATACTCTATTTAAATAATTTTTCGATAAATCTGCTCCACCTTTTAAAAATTTATGTTTTAAGTGTTTTGTTGCTTAGAAGTAAAAGTGAACAAAAGTAAATTTTTTCTTTTTACAGCATTAAACGAACCAATGTTTCCTCTCTCGCCTCCTTTTGTACTTCGGATTAAGAACGGCGACCTAAAACCCTAAATCCCTTGATCCGCCATGAGAGGAGCTCTCTTCAGAAATGCATCTCTCTGCGCTCGCAGAGTTATCCTTTCTCCTCGTATAACCCACCAAAGCTCTGCCAATGTTCCCTTTCTCGCTCCGATCGCCGCTTTGCTTTCTTACAAATTCAGATTATTCTCCTCCGAATCCGATTCCCCCGGTGAGAACTCAGCTACTGCTCTTGAGTCATCGCCAGTTGAATCATCTGATAAGAAAGATCTCGTTGTCGAAGACGTAGGCAACAAAGGTAAAATAGTCTATCCTCTGTTCAAGCTGTAAGGTTCACTCGAAATAAGGATAGAAAATAATGTTCATTTTGCGCCTTGTAGTGGTTGAAATGATGGAGTTTAGTTCTCATCTCCACATTTCGGAATACCTAAAACTGACTATCGATCCTCCGTTCTAAGATTTGGAGTTTCTTCTCTATGTAGTCTCTCGATGAAATTACTTCCTGTTTTTTTTTTTTTTTTTTGAACACCAATTACTTCCTATTCTTATTTTGGATTTATCTCATGAACTAATTGAATTTCTGATAGGTTATCGTTTGAAATTGAGGTATATTAGCTAGGCCGAATATAACGATATATTGGTTTGTGGTCTCAGAGCTAAAACTCCGTATAGAGAAGTATTTTAATGAGGGTAATGAAGACGCTTTACCCGGAGTTATAGAAGCGCTTCTGCAGAGAAGACTTGTAGACAAACACGCAGAGACAGATGATGAATTGATAGATAAACTCGAGAATCTACCTTTCAAAGATGATGTGAAGGATGAAGATTTTGAATCCGATTTTGAGGAGGAGCATTCTACTGACGAAGAACTCGAAGATTTGTACAATTCTCCGGAGTACGTAAAGGAAAAGATGAGAAAGAATGAATTTTTCAACTTGGACGAGAAGAAGTGGGATCACATGATTCGAGAAGGTATCCAACATGGGTTTCTGAAGGATACTAAGGAATGCGAGGAGATACTTGAGGATATGCTCCAGTGGGACAAGCTTCTTCCAGGTAATGTTGTTTATTTTCAAATTTATCTTTAGTCATCGTCTCACATCCTTAGACATTGATATCTTTGAGTACCTGCGAAGAACCATTTTGGTATTTGATTTTCATAGATTGGAATGATAAATAGGCTAATGTACGTCGTTGTAGCTAAACATACTCTGTTAGTGGAACTTAGCTTTTGTAGTTAACATTGCTATTGGGAATTCGTGGATTTTAGAACTTAAACTTAATGTACTATGCGGATTCATTGCTTCTTAGATAAGCAGGGTCGTTTATAAGAACAGATTAGATTTTTCTTGTAATGCATTTATAAGTACATTAGGGAAATCCTCTGACTGTATTTCCACTCAGATGACCTGAAGAAAAAAGTTGAAGCAAAGTTTAATGAGCTCGGAGATATGTGTGAAAGAGGTGAACTTGAGCCCGAAGCGGCTTATGAGCTTTTCAAGGAATTTGAAGATGAGATGGTAGTTCAATATGGGGACCAAATGGAAGCTGAGGGTCCTCCCCAATTTGGTGAAACAGATGCTTTTGATAGGACCACCGACTTGGATGATCCCCCTGGTAAAGGCCCAATACTTAAGTGGCAATCAAGGATAGTTTTTGCTCCTGGGGGTGATGCATGGCATCCAAAGAACAGGAAAATTAAAATGTCTGTTACAGTAAAAGAGCTTGGGCTCTCAAAGCTTCAGGCTCGAAGGCTAAGGGAACTTGTGGGGAAAAGATACAATTCGGGGAAAGATGAGCTTACAATCACCAGCGAGAGGTATACAACTTCGAAACTTAATCCTTTTGCGGAGACAACAAAATGTTGAATTATGACATATTGTGTCCTGTCACAGGTTTGAACACCGAGAGGAAAACAGAAAAGACTGTTTAAGAACTCTTTACGGATTGATAGAGGATGCTGCGAAAGCCAACAAGATCGCGGAGGACATAAGAACTTCATATGTAAAACAGAGACTACAAGCCAACCCAGCTTTTATGCAGAAACTACAAGCCAAGATTAAAAGGTCTAAAGAATCAGATGCCATCAACGCCTGAATAAATCTTTTTGTTCTTGTTTTACCAAATAAGCTATATGATCGTCTCGTTTTGGCAATCAATTGATACGGTATGGGTTCGGGTTAGGGATCCAGGAAGAATCTTTGATGGTAACTCCATTTGCTTTTGTATCTCATGAATTTTTGGTCGTGTGGCCTATTATGGACATGAGACAATAGTCAACATTATCTTAGAAATATGAATATCTCCTGATTATATAAGGTTTCAATATGTGATTTGGATCTGTCTACCGGGTTAAAAAGAAACTTACCAATAGCTATACATTTATTTAGAAAACACAGAAGCCAAACGAAGATGAAGGAAACATCAACCTCCACAGCCACCGCCACAACCTGCACCGCAACCGGCGCCGCCACAACCTCCGGAATTGTTTCTGTCCTTGGAGACACCGTCGGCGCAAGGGAATAGAAGAGCTGAGATGACAAAGCAACCGATGAGAGCCAAGAACAGAACATGAAACAAGTAACTAACATCGAATTGTGTTGTTGTCATAATATCTTCCAAGTGTCTCGCCATTTCTCGTTTTCTCTCTGTGGATAATGTGGAATTGTGGATGAGAGTAAGCTGTTTTAACGTGAAAGGCTTGCCTAGTTATAGTTGAAATACTCGTACGTTAGGCCATTGACTTTATATATAAATCATGTTGATAATTTTTTGTTTGGATATAAAAAAGACTATAAAACAAAGATTTGAAAGTCATCCCTCTTAATTTTAGTATTACTATTTACCTTCTTATTCTAAACGCAAGTTACAAGTCAAGGTCATGGTTTTGAAGTTCAATATTTGATACATTATCTAGATTAAGTTTGGTCGAGGAATTTAGTTGAGGATAATGTGGTTTTTGACCATTCTAAATTAGGGTGAGAATAGTCATATAAAGTACAAATTAGCGGTCCAATAATTAATTAACGGGTTACGTATGAGAGTTGGTATAACTCTTTCTCTTCTATTCACGTGTATTCTAATTTGTTGTTTGTACAAAAATTATTACCAAAGGACTTTCGATGAAAGCCTCATTATATTCTTTCTTTCATTTCTCATTTGGCATCTTATTCTTCTACCACTAAAGTCTAAACCATATCCAACCACGATTTTCATGTTATTTGGTCGATTATACTTAAAAATTTCAGAAGTCGAAATTACTGTCTCTAATAATCTAATGTCTTGGGTCAATTGTCAATCTAACCCACGATTTTTTCTCATTATAGTGATTATTTAAAATTTTCGCATTACAATAGGACCTCAATAGGTTAAAGAAAACTTGAACATTTGGTTCCTATTGAAAATGTTAAAGCTTTGAGTGAATATGGATCCTATTATTCTGATTTTTATGAAATCGATTTAGAGATTGTAACATTTGGTTCGTTTTTGGTTTGTTATTGGATGAGTGAAGAAGTGATTGATGATATTTGATAATCACTTTGGCAAGTAGCTTCAGCGACGAATTCTATACTTAAGCGAGAGGATTCTTTCAACTTCAGGTGGTTATTGGCCAATAAAAATTTTTACCCGACTAACAGACTATACAGAACAATAGAGTGGAAAGTGAAATTATAAATAAAAACCAAATTAAATAAATCATTAGAAAGATAATGTAATAGAATGGTTACCACATTTGATCAAAGGTGCAACAAATCAGAGACATATAAAAAAAGAAGAATAGAGGGCGAATGGAGGGCGCAAAACGAGTGAACGAACATGATACTTTGCTGGTGTCGGATACATGTCAAGCGGATGAGTTGATGGCTGAGGCAGTGGTAAAAGATCGTTCCCTTGGGAATCCACCAGAGGGTAATGGGTCTTGGGCAGCTAGGGTTTCGGGTTCGATTACGGGAGGTTTGCCTTCTCCTGAAGGCAGGGTTTCAACAGACTTTGTGGAGGCTAGAGTTAAGGTTAATTTTCCGGATGGAATTGATGGAGAGGCTGAGGTCACAGTAGGGCAAGAGGTGCTTGATGCGATGAATAACGTGTGGCAAAATTGTATGTTGGTCAAAGTTCTTGGGAGAAATATTGGTATCGCTGCTATGAATAAGAAGCTGAGAGAATTATGGAATCCGAATGGGAGCTTCTATGTGATGGATCTACCAAGGGGTTTCTTTATGGTCCATTTTGGTGTAGAGGAGGAATACCTTCAAGCGCTTACGAGGGGTCCATGGAGGGCGTTTGGAAGTTACTTGTTGGTTCGGAAGTGATCTCCAGAGTTTGATCCGCTGTACCACGATTTTCGGACTAGTCCAGCTTGGATCAGAATTGCATACTTACCTTTTAACCTATATCACAGCTCGATCCTAATGACAATTGCAAGCGGTATAGGCAAGCCGATACAAGTGGATATGACTACATTAAGATTCGAAAGAGCAAGATTTGCGAGAATATGTGTGGAGGTAAATCTTGCTAACCCTCTGAAAGGGACTATCAAGGTGAATGGAGATCGTTATTATGTGGCATATGAGGGGCTCTCAAATATTTTTCCTCGGTGTGGTATTTTTGGTCATGCTGTTCAATCATGTTCTCTTCCGGCATCAAAGACGAATCCGGAAGTTCGTGTGACAGCAATAGTTGATTAGCCTAGAGTTTCGTAAAATCAAGGTGATGGTTTCACGTTGGTTAGGAGGTCGGGGAGGAAAAGCACGGCGGCTTTAACTCAAAATTAGCCACGAGTTGCGGTGGTGGCTAAACCGAGTGTATCGGACCAAAATCTCAAGGAAATCTCGATATCTTCAGTCCAAAATTGTTCCTTATCTAATCGTTTTGATAATCTTGTGAGTGATCCTTCACCGCAAATTGTGGAAAAAAAATGGCAATGTGAATCACAATAATGAGGAAAATATCCAAATTAGAGGAGATTCTTCTAAAAACAAATCACGTTCAAAGCTTGAGAATAGTCAATTGACAATGGTTGGTGCGGAAATAATTTTTGAAGCTAAGGAGGGGCCTAGTAAAGTGAGTGAGGGACAAGTTAAGAATCTGTCTGGAAAATGTTTGCGTGTGGAAGAAGTTAGCCTTGGACAAATGAAATTTAATGCCCTAGCTCAAATCTCTTCTAATGCGATTGTTACTGGTGATGTTCGGTCGGATGATAAAGTGGTGGATATGCAGAGTGAGGCGTCAACTAGTCATAATCTCCTTTGGAGGATTGTGGTCTTGACGCCTAATGGCTCGCCCCGGTAGTCTGGTCTCTATCAACGGCTTTGTTTATAATGAATTGGTTATTTTGGAACTGCCGGGGGGGAACAAACCCAATTTTAGAAGATCAATCAGATATATACTTAAGAAACATAAGACCGATTTTTTAGCACTCTTCGAAACGCATGCCAGAGGAGATAGAGCTCAATCCATATGTCGTAAGTTAGGCTTTGCTAACTCTTTTAGAGTTGATGCTATTGGCCAACGTGGAGGGTTGTGGTTATTATGGCGGTCAGAGATTGGTATGGTGGATATCTTACATTCATCAGAGTAGTTTATCCATGTGAAGATCACAACAGGAACTGAGGCAACTCATATTTTTTTAATTTACGCAGCACCTACAATAAGTAGGAGAAGTGGTTTATGGGGTCATCTTATGAATATTATTAAGTTGATTGACAATCCGCTTATTATTGGAGGGAATTTCAATTCAATTATTCGACTCGATGAGAGAACGAGAGGGAATGATAGACTTTCTCCAGACTCTCTTGCGTTTGGGAAGTGGATAAATGAACTCTCCTTGTTGGACTTGGGTTTCAAAGGAAATCGTTTCACTTAGAAGAGAGGAAAATCTGATGCTAACTTTGTTGCAAAGAGGCTTGACCGAATATTGTGTTGTGCACAATCGAGACTTAAATGGTCGGAAGCTACCATCTGACACCTTCCGTTCATGTCATCCGATCATGCGCCTCTACTCTTACAACTCCACCCGGAAATAGCATGTAACCCGCGGAGGAGACTATTCCGTTTTGAGGCAGCTTGGCTGTCTCATCCGGGTTTTAAAGAGTTATTGTCAGCATCTTGGAATCTATCATTGACAACACCAGAAGCCTTGAAGCGTTTTTAAGTGACTCTAAAGAGGTGGAATAGGGAAGTCTCTGGTTATAAAAGAAAAAGAGAAGACGTTGCAAGATATTGTTGAAGTCCAATATCAAATTGATGTTCATCCGTCAAATCTGTTACTTGAGAAGGAAGCTCTGTTACTAAAAGAGTTGGACGTGATTTTGGAGCAAGAGGAAGTTCTTTGGTATCAGAATTCACGAGAGAAGTGGGTTTCTCTTAACTAAAAATAAAATAGAAGTTAGAATATATTTTTAGCTTTTTTACAGTTTTATCTAGTAAATTTTTATTAATTTTAAATTTTTATATATAAATTTGTAACAAAATCCATCTTAATCCTATTTTTAAGGATAGTTTTGAACATTAAGTTAATTTTATCTTAAAGTTTATAACATGATCAAAATGAAAGTGTCTCCCACTTTAATATATAAGATATAAGATATAGTCCATCTATTTCAAATTATATGATGTTTTAGGGAAAAAAAATTTCAAATTATTTGAGGTTTTCAATTTCCAATGTAATATTTATTATACATTTTTATGTTTTTGATAATTTGTATTTTACATATTGATTTCTAATTGGGTGAATAATTATTATATAGATTAAAAGTAATATTTTTATTTGTAAAAATCAAAAATTAAATAATTTCTTAATCTATGTGCAAAAACTTTAAACATCATATAATTTGGAACAGAAATAATACTTGTTAACAGTAACTAAAATAGTTTAGATTTATTTAGATAGGAAAGTAAATTTACATTTTATATTTAAAAAATCCATAAATTGAATATTTTTTAGGAGGTCTCTTTCCAAAATTTCTCTATTTTACTCTTACGAGACTTGAGATCTACAATCATGTCATTATTTTCTTTTTTTTACTTCTTTTTATTTTTAAATAACAAAAAAAATTAAAAAAAATCATAAATATTTAATTGGTATCATATTTACAAAAATATCATATTTTCCCATTTTTCCAACCTTTATAACAAAAATTAGAAAGATCTAAATGCTCATGTAACTACTATTTTCAGGCTCTATATTACCCAATTGAAGTTCATAACCTCACAATCTTCTATTTACTCTCCAATTCTATCCATAAAACTCTTTAATTTTATTTTCAAAATTTCAAAATTGTAATTGTGTTTCATGTTTCTTGCTTGTTCATATAGGGATATATTGTAATTTCACTATTTTTCAATTATTTTTACATTTGAATCAAATTGGAGTCTAGTTTTATATTTGCAACCAAATTTTAGGTCAATCTAGTACATTTCCCCATTAAATTAAGTATAGATGTTATTCTTTCCCCTACTGTTGTTTCACATCACTCCCTTTGATAATCTGATCTAATTGTTTAAAATAATTAATAAAAGATTTTGTAAATTAATGAGTTTAAATTTTACAAGATATATATATATATATACTTACACATATATATATATATACATTCATAAAAATTTTACAGGAAACATATATAATTACATAAATCTTATAAATTATATACAAGTAAATAATTAAGAACTAAGAAAGTTTCTTGGTATTTTTGACAGATCCTCTTGGGATTTTACTGAAAACATTAGAGTCGACTTTCCGGTAAAACTTCCTCATTTTCCTCAGTAACTTACCTGTCATTCTATCTATGTCCTCTTCGTACATCTCATACATAACCGGTAAGGTTTGCATGCTTACAAACCCTAAACGACACAACATCCATTAAACTATTAATTCTCCGTTATTGAATCAACGTGTATATATGAATACAACTCGAAAATCTTACCTATGAACAGAAGATTTACAAAGTTGAAATATGTCCCGATGATCGATAGGATATAGAGTGAGATCGTTGTCTGAAATAATAGTAACCAGTTTGAAAAATATAATAATACTTAATCCAAATTACTAGTAAAAAAAAGTTCGTATAACCAATTTGAAATTTTTTATTAGTTTGATTGTGGCTATAAGAACTTTTTTAACTAGTTAAATAAATTTTATAATTATCTTACTAGGAAAAAGAGTGGAGGATCTCTTCCACAAGCAATGTCAAGAAGCTTTGAGAGAATTTGGTTGAATCTAAAATGGAAGCTTCTTGCTAATTGTTTGAAAGAAGATTCGTCTAGTACCACTTCTGGTATCATTGGCCTTTCCCTGCATTGTATGATTCATTGTTTTTATTTTATCATCGATAATTAGTTCGACATAATCTGATATATAACCAAAAACTCTATTAGCGGGAATATATTATAATATAGATTCTAATTCCGGTGGAAATTAACCTATAAATCTGAACATTTAACAATTTAAGCAAGATATTTCCTCTAGTTTATGTGTAATAAATCGAGGAATATACGAATAAAAAGAAGTAATTTGAGTTAAAGATAAAACAACAAACGTACCAATTGAGAAAATCGGAAGCAGTGGACCAAATGAAGAAAAGAAGCATGGAAGTCATGGAAGCATGGCAAATTAGGGTTATAAAATTGTATTCAACTACTTCCATTAAGAACCATAAGAGACTCACTCCTATCCCCAATGTTGCTGCTATTTTTGGCTCTCTCCATAACAATATATCTGCAACTGTTCATTTTCACAAAAGACTATATTTGTTCAGTTTCTTGTAATTTGTCTACTATACATTCATTTCGTAGCAACATGAAAACAATGAGATATCAAAAAACATATATACCTTTACCACCTCCAAAAATAGAGTGAATTGATCGTTGACGAGTGAAGAGCTTAGTTGGTTTATGGAATGTTCTTTCGTCTTCAGAATCAGAAGATCCTGTAAATATAGGCATGGTTGGATGAAATGTGTTAAGATGAAAATGGATGTGGTAATCAAGGAAGAGATATAAAAAGAAATGTGATGATTATGAAAATGAATAATGGAACAAAATATAAGAAGAAATAGATAATTGAAAGTACTAGAGATGTTCTTGACTTGGGAACAAAGGTAACAACAAACACATCTTAAGCAAAGAATAGGAATGGTTTTGCCTTCTTCCTTCTTCTTTATTTACTTCCTCTTCATGTCTACATCTTTTTTTACCAATGTTTATTCAGAAAAATTGAATAGATAAAATTTCATTTATACTTGGTATCTCAAACTCTATTATGCAAAATTATGCAACTAAATAAAATCAAACATTTATTGAAAGTAATTATAGATTGTACATCTAATCGTTTTACTAAATACATATAATGTGAGATAGATCCCATTAAACTCACATAAGCTTGATATTAAGAAGGATATTGCCGTTGAACCTATTTTGGACATTCGATTCTTCGTTTTGGTTATTTCTGAAAATCTGGTAGCTAATGGGTATCGACTAGATTTAATTTGGTTATATTGCGGTTCTGGAATAGTGAAATCGAACTAGATCCAAAATATTATTGATTTAGTTCTGAATGATTTTTTGTTTTAGAAAAAACAAAAGCAACTAGATACCCAAAAGAATATAGTTTCTTAACCAAAATACTTTTAGTACTTACTAGTTTTGGTTTCTATTTGATACTTGTGGATTTTTCGAATCGAATCAAAAATCGAAATTACCCAAATATTGGAACAAAACAATTTTTTTTAGGAACTGAAACCATATCAAATCAAAAAATTTGGTTTGGTTTCGTTCGAATTTTTGGTTTTAGTTATTGTGGCTACGGGTAGTTGAACCAATGTTTCAAATAGAAAATCTAAACGAATTCTTTGAAACTAGAAAAGGAAAGAAAAGAAAGAAAAAAATAAACAAAAAAACACTTGAAGCACTCTCGAGTCTCTGTCTTTAAAGTCAATGTATAGTAGTTTTTGACTTTTGTGTTCCAATAACAAAATGTTTTCGGTCGTATCTTCTTCTCCACTCGTCAAGTTCCCTAAATCACAGAAATCTCCGATCGCCTATACCTCGGTGTCGTGTGGATTCAAAACTCTGACGGAGAATTTTACCGTGAGGGTGCAGAGAGCAGAAAACCGCGAACTGAACGTACCTCTGCTCTCGCCCTTCACTATTGCCTCCTCACGACTTGAATCAGTCGGTAATGTTGCGATTCGTATTGAGCTTAGCAGTGGATGTATCGGTTGGGGAGAAGCTCCCATTTTGCCGTCGGTGACAACGGAGGATCAGCTAACGGCCATGGTAAAAGCGCGGGAAGCTTGTGAGTTTCTGAGGGATTTACCAGAGATGAAGCTTGGTAATGTTCTTCAAGATATTGGAAGGTTTCTTCCTGGCCATCAATTTGCGTCTGTAAGTCAATTAGATCGCTAAAGACTTGATTTTTAGCTTGAACTTGAAATTTCAATTTGGGGATTTTGGGTTTTCATTGGCTGTGATTTTTGTCTCGAGGAAGAAAAATAAGAAATTTCTGCAATGGGTTTAGGTTAGAGCTGGAATGGAGATGGCCATGATTGATGCAGCAGCTAAGAGCGTAGGAATGCCATTGTGGAAGCTATTTGGCGGGTCCTCAAGTACGATTACTACCGACATAACAGTTTGGTTCTAACCTTAGGTCTTCCTGGTACAATTTCTCTTTGTTTCTGTGTGCTTCAAAACAAATTCGAAAAGTTTGAGGTCACTGGCAATTGCTCTTAATGTAAGATAACTATAAGTATTACTTAGATTATAGGTGTTAACACTGAAATCAAACTTTTTGATGATGGAATTTTGAATTTTGAAAGCACTGGAAAAGTAATACGTATAGGTCTTCCTCGTGATTTTTACGGATGTGGGTCTAAAAGATGTTTGTCTATCCTCAGATTCCAATAGTTTCTCCGGCCGAAGCTTCTATTTTGGCTATCAAGTATAAAAGACGAGGTTTTGAAACCTTGAAGCTCAAGGTGGGGAAGGATCTTAAGGCTGACATAGAAGTTCTCCAGGCTATACGCGCAGTCCACCCTACTTGTTCCTTCATTTTGGATGCTAATGAGGGTTATACAACAGAGGAAGCTGTTAGAGTTCTCGAGAAGCTTCATGGTAAAAAGGTTTACGAATTATTTGTAGAGGTTTTAAAAGCATTGGTTTTTGGAACACTCCCAACCTGTTCAAACTTTTTTACCGACCCTTCTTTTCTTGGTCAAAACCTGAAAGTGTACTGATTGTATTTCCCAGAAATGAAGGTTACACCGGTTCTCTTTGAACAACCTGTCCACAGAGACAATTGGGAAGGTCTAAGTCACGTGACTCGAACTGCAAGGAACAAATTCGGAGTCTCTGTTGCAGCAGACGAGAGTTGTAGAGACTTGACTGATCTCAAGAAAATCATAAAGGGTCATATAGTAGATGTTGTTAACATCAAACTTGCCAAAACTGGAATCCTTGAGGCCCTTGAGGTAATTGAACTGGCTAGATCATCTGGAATTGAGCTTATGATAGGGGGTATGGTGGAGACTAGACTAGCAATGGGGTTTTCCGGTCACCTTGCTGCCGGCTATGGGTGTTTCAGGTAGTTAAGATGTAAAAGACCCACATTTCTTGCAAACTTTGACTATTACAATTCTTACAACTTAAGAAGTATTATACAGATTCATCGACTTGGACACTCCACTTCTTCTGGCTAATGATCCCGTTGAAGGTGGTTACAAAGGTAATACTCTCACTTTTCTTCATCTTGTATCTTGTGACTCTTGTCCCATATAAAGATTCTGACTTGTAGCCCCATATTTTTTGTGATTTGTGTGCATTGTCATGGTTCAAACATAAACATAAACTAAGTGTCTAAGTCGTCTTGTCTTAACTCACATCCTTAAACCATCAATCTAAATTCATAATGAACAAAATGTCTTATGCTGGTGGTTTTGTTGGCAGCACTTGGTGCTGTCTACGAGTTTACAGATGAAGCCGGTCATGGGGGATATCTCCAGTGGAATGATCTTGCTGATTGAATGTCCTTCAGTCTACTTTATATTCAGCCCCTTGTGTTGATTTCATAGAATGCCAATCTCAAAATTAAGCGGCATTAAACCTTGGTGTCCTGTATTTCCAGTTTGTGTGATTCTAATTTAGAAGCTGTGTAACTTGTGCTCAAGGAGTACCAAATAAATGTAAAGGAACTTCATCAATTGTAGTCTCTTACTAGAATCATAATTGTGTGTTTAAGTTTGGAAATAGAATAGAAATAAAGTAAAAAATGAATAGCTTTTCTTGGGAGAAAATAGAGAGTGGAAATTGCCAACTTGGTAGGTCTGGTGGTGACGCGTGAAAATTTCAGTACATGTAATTTGGGTCTAATTATATTTATGTCAATATCAACATATAATTCTAACAAAGCAACCACTAAAATCTACTAACTTTTTTTAAAGAGATTAGATAAGATGTATTAGGGTCATTTCTGTTTAATTTTCAAAGCAATCTGTTAAATACCATAATTACTATAATACTATATGCTAAAACTAAAAAACGATTAGCAACGTACTTAACCAAAAAAGGGAAATGATAAGAAAGGAAATCGTGAGAGTCACTACTGAGTAAGCGTGAGAATCTTAAAGTTAATATTTAGATCACGATCCATTTTTGGACCCTACTTTCTCGTCTCTTTTTTCATACTATTTTTTTAACCTTATTTCTTTGTTACATCTCAACACTTTCGTTGATGTAAATAGTGGAAAAATAAAAAAATAAAAAGAATAGCGACATAAACCTCAAAGTCGAAGACACATGTTTGAGTGAGCTACAACTACAACAACAACAAACCAATGTGTGAACGAACATATCTCAGTGACCTACACATCAAACGTTTCCATCTTCTTTTTACTTTCCACAAGTCTTACGTTTTGGGTTATATATGAATCTACTACTTCTTTTCGCGTTTGTATTTGCATTTTATGATATTCTTTTCATGTCCAAAAGAAACAATATGAGTTAAG
This sequence comes from Lepidium didymum, assembly GCA_963920545.1. Lineage (NCBI taxonomy): Eukaryota > Viridiplantae > Streptophyta > Magnoliopsida > Brassicales > Brassicaceae > Lepidium > Lepidium didymum. The sequence continues at coordinate 6,638,902 of OY986979.1, read as the reverse complement.
GTGTTGTAGATTAATAGTTTGGCTATTAGAGATCCCAAAGAAGAGATGTTCATTAATTTTCTAGAATTGTGCAAAAAAAACATAGGAGTTGGAAAAGAAGAAGAAGACGAAGAATGCTCAATGAGTGATTGTCGCAATGATTACTCACACGTATCCCGAAATGCACGCTTCGTCTCCATTTCATCATTTTTGTATTTAATGATTTTGGTTGTATTTTTGTAACAATTATGTAATTAGTATATTCATTGACAAATGCATATCTCCATGATATAAATTGATTACTGTGTGAGTGTGAGTGTGATCAATTGAAGCAATAATGACGTTAAAGGAGACAGCAATATATATTGGCTCGACATAGTACCATCACCGAAAGTCCCTTATTCGCCTCCTAACTCTCTTTACACTTCTAACATTTTTGTTTTTTTTGTTTGTTGTCAAACTTTGTTGTGGTTTAGTGGTATTGCAGAGAGAATGAAAAGACAGCGGTAAGATGCTATCTGAATTCGATTCCCCATAAAAATAAAATCACACTTTGCACGATACTTTCAGGGGTATTTACATGACTCTCTATGGTCCTCTGGTGTAGATGGGTTTGGGACAGCGGTCATATGCTACTCAAATCCGAATCATCCAGATTATAAAAAAAATAAAAAAACTCTTCACACTTCCCCCCATTTTTGTTTCTTTTTGTTTGTTTTTGTTTGTTTGTTAACCCATATAAAATGAAATATATGTCTTATTTCTTGTGTTTTTAGTGAATTTATTACTCAAAATATTCAGTCTTATATATTCATTTGGTACATATTGAGTATTGATTTATACTATATATTCTATATGTTTTGTCTCACTTTGTAATGTTACTGTCCACTCAAAAACAAAACGAAAATTGAGAGATTATTAAAAAAGCACCGAAACACTGAATAAACACAAAAACCACACTAAAAATATATAAATAATTAAGATATTAGTTTGGCGTTACATATTTGAATACTTTCCCCAATATTACCCCACTAGGCTTTGATTTAAAGTCAAAGTCACGAGAGTTCTTAGAATGTATCCAAAATATGTATTATTTTTCCGATTGCACCTTTTTGTTTTAATCAACCGATATATATATATATATATATATATATACATGTATATATCTATGTTATGAGGAAATTAAAAAGGAGTCAATACACTGATTGCTATAAAAGTATTATAACTGCCAAGCTTGATCTACTTGGTTTGTTTCTGATTTAACTATATATTAGTTGGTTTTAGACATTCTAATCGAAATATTTAGGCTATTTATAAGATTTTGTTGATCCAACAATGTTGAAAAAAAAAAGCGTTAAAACCTTTATCAACGACTACACCAAAAGTCTTCCACTTTCTTCCTATGCTAAACACACAGATATAAGAGGCCGCACTATAAGTCTGTCTGTAAGCAAGTCATCCACCTAATAGATTATAATTGGGAATAATATAATCAATATAGAAAATAGTAATTTTTTGTCAACAATTAGATCGATAAGATCTGATATATAGCCTAAAGTTCATCCATAAAATTTTTTTTTTTAAGCTACTATATATAATAAATAAAAATTGAACCATGATGCCAAATTATTAACTGAATCATTCTAACTACCAGAGTGAAAGCAACTCGGCATAGAAAATAGTAATTTAAAAGAATGAAAATAAGATCATAGTTTTGGACAAAAAAAGAAAAGAAAAAAAGAATGAAAAAAACAAGCATCACTTTCCCGCACTATAAATAGGAGGAGGAGATCTATACATTTTATCAAACACCACAAGACACAACACTTTTATAAAACTCTCAAAGAGACAAAAGAAAAGAAGAAGAAAAATGGTGAAGACCACATGGGTTTGCGTATTTGTTTTCGTGGTGGCTCTCTTAGTGATTCTAACTCCGGCGGCAGAAGCAGTGACGTGCTCTCCAGTGCAGCTAAGTCCATGTGCGGCGGCGATAACATCGTCTTCTCAACCATCGGCGTTGTGCTGTGCAAGGCTGAAAGAACAGAAGCCATGTCTCTGTGGTTACTTGAGAAACCCTAGCCTTCGTCGCTTTGTTAGCTCTCCCAATGCTCGTAAAGTCTCTAACCGTTGCAGACTTCCCATCCCAAGGTGTTGAATCATCAATCAAAGCGTCTCATCTTTATTATAATCTATCATCTTATATTCACTTTTGCTGTGTGTTTTAAGGATGTTGATTTATTATCATCTTTAAGTAGTCTTTTGAGAATAACAATGTGTGTGTGTTGATGCAAACCTGTATGCATCTTTTGTTCAATTTTTGCTTTCTTATTCTGCTTTTCTATATCATGTTGTTGATGTAGAGAGGTGTTTTAGTATATGATGGTTTAATAATTGAGATGATATTATATCTGAAGATATATATCTCATAAACACAAAGAATCGATTATGGCTACATATGAAAATCACTGTACAACTACAAACAATATTGTTTGGTCGGAGAGACAAAAAGTAATCATAAGAGAAAATCTTGGATTTCGACTGCTATTTTCGTTGAACTTGCTTCTTCGTCTTTTCGTCGTCGTGATCTGTGCTTACTACTTCGCTCTCCGTTCTTCTTTTTCTTCTTCTTCTCTCTTCTTGAGCTCTCTTCATTGATCTCTGAATCATGGTCTCTCTCCTGGTTATCTTTTTCTCTTTGGTTCTCCTTTTTCTGTCCCATTAGAGCCGTTTGAATCGCACGAGACAGAGGTTCATCGCTGTTACTACCATCTGGCTTCATCTTTGATTCATCTTCTTCGTCCAGTTTCACCACTACAGGTCTGGGTTTTGATTGATTAACCTTCTTCTTGGAAAATGAGTCTGCCGATATCTCATTCGCTGGTGGGTATTCGTTTAGCGTGTTGTTGTTGTTGCCATTGCTATCATTGTGGTTGTCGCTCTTCTCAGAGGAGAGGTAGTATAGACCATGACGTTTTCTGTGTTCGGCGAGTAAGGATGCAGATTCAGGCGGACGAGATGACAAAGATGAAACTTCTTGTTGATCTCGGATTCTGAGTTTAGCAACAGAGAAGCTGATCTTGTCTGAGGAAGAGAACGAATTTGATTCCACAGCTGGTTCAAGAAATTCTTTGCAGATCTCTTGAAGATCTTCAAGACTCTCTTTCAGCTCTAAACCATCTGGTAAGGAAACTTTTTCCTGTGCAGTTGAAGAAACAGGGCCAAGCTTTTCAGAGAAGGCATCTTCCATGAATGCTATAAGTCTAAAAGCTTCTGTTTCGCCGTTTTGGGTGGTTACTTTCTCAACTATTTCATGCTTTATCATACCGATGAATCCTATAACGTTCTTGGCTCTCTCCTGCACTTCCACGTCAAGAGTCCCAGACAACGAGCACAATCCAAGCTCAATCATATTCACCAGACTAGATATGCATTTGTACGTGAAACCATTCACTGGTGAAGAGCCAGAGCTGGTAGACTCCAGAACCAAAGGTGAGGAATTGGGATCGTGGGCTAGGAGGTAAGCCTTAAGACTGAAGACAAGAACTTTGAAAATGGAATGTATGTAAGTTGCTCTAATGGAAGGCGGTAAGAGACAAGTACGTGGTTGCAAAAGCGCCTCTGCAATTTCATAAGGGGTCTTAGAGAACTCGACATATTCCCCAGACACCCAAGCAGCTGCAGACAATATCGGGTGCAATAACTGATTACCAAGCAATGCAGGATCAATAAGCAGTGCTCGAGAAACACGAACTAGCTCCTGTCTAGCATCTTTGACCCTTGTACCAATATCAATCAACTGATGCTCAATTTCTTGTCCTTTTTGACAATGTGGGATTCTAGCCATTTCACCAAGAAGAGACAAATACCAATCGAAGTCAACTACGATTTCAAATGAGTTCCGGGAGCATGCCATTAGAATGGATGCTATAATCTCGTTGCAGAACAAAGGGTCTGACTTAAGAGCATAGTTCATAAGGATCCGACAGATCTCAGACACGTTATCTTCATTTACCATTGCCATTAATAGATGCAAAGCCTCCAGTTTAACATTTGGATCCTCATCGCTCAGAGCCTTGACGACAGCTTCTTTGTGATCCAAAACTGCCCATAAATGCTTTGGAGCAACAATAGACAAGGCATGACGACCGAGATACTTGAGATTCGGATCATCATCCACAAGAAACTCCTGAATCTTTGCAACTGCAAGTTTCAAAGCTGTTTCCTGATCTGTCAAGCTACTCACTATGGTTCGAATACACTCAAACAGCAAAGACTTTCCCACAGTCCTCCTCATATGTTCACAGATCGGATCAGCCACCTTCTTAGCCAATCTAGGTTCAATCAAAGCCAACTTAGCAAATATTTTAAGAACCTTAATAAGAACCCAATTATTTCTCGAATTAACCAAAATCTTGTAAAAGTCGGGAGCTAAAGTAAGAGAAGATCTTGGATCTTTTGAGGTGAGTTCACAAAACACTCCAATCACAGTTGACAGAATCTGAGGATCAGAGCTCTCCAGGTTCTCAACAAGACGCTTGAAACATACCTTTACAGCATCAGGGTACTTATCGAAAACCCTCAAAACCACACCGATAGCTTTTTTCCTGACTAAAGCCTTACTACTACCTAAGAGCGTAAAAACATCGGAGGTTAAATCCCTAGCTAGATCATCTGTTCCAATCCTACACAAACATTCCAGAGCAAGACTCACCTCGTATTCGTTTGAACTGTTCAAATCCTTTCGGAGCTGATTTGTGATCAGAAGCAGAACCGGTGTCTGATCGTTAAATGACTGAGCAATGGCGTGGTAACCGATTCTCTTATCGGAGAATCGAGGTGAGGACATGACCTCGACGGCGTGGAACGCTACCCAAGACATATCGACGCCGTGGAGCGCCGCGAGGTAGGAGAGTTTCTGGAGAGCGATGGATTTCGTGGAGAGATCAGTCAATTTGATCTCGCGGCGGATTTCTTCTATTGATTTAGAAATGTAAGCGGATTCTCCAAGTATATGGAGACGTATACCTTTGATTAGATCCTCGAGGCTGCGCTGGAACAAGCTGTCCATGAGCGAATTAGAAGGCGCCATTGAAGAAGAGAAGAAAATCACAAAGAGAATGACAATGAGAATGACAATGAATCCAAATACAACTAGATTTGAAGTTAATTGATTAGAAGCTCAGATGATTCCTGATGTACATAGTCTTGAGGAGTGAAATCGGAGATCAGATTCGAGGGTTTTTCATGCCGATGATCATTTTCACAATCCTGGATTCTCATGTAAGAGTCGAACGGGAACAGAGAAAAAAGAAGTTGAAATACTTTTTGGGCTTTCACGGAGAAACAAATGGGCCTAACGGATAGCAAGTCCAACAAACGTTCTTTAATTCTTTTTGGACCAGATAATAATAACCCCTTTATCAAACATAAACTAGTTCCTAGTTCCTACCAAAAAAAAAAAAGAAAAAAAAACACAAAGTAGTTATGGGCCTAATTCTTGACTATATCTTTATATATGTAGCAACTACATAATAGAGTATTGTACAGTTGACATTTGACAGTTGATGTATCAAATATACTAGAATTGATTCCAGATTCCTGATCTTTTGACATCAACTTTGTTTTCATTAGTTAAATTAAAGTTGGTATATCAAAATTTAATATACGTTCTTTTACAAAAGTCAAATATAAATATATGCATGGTAACTTGGTCCTCACAAGATTTTGAACAAACCTCAAATTAGCTAAAATTTTGAGTCAACCAAACATTAGACTTAAGAACATCTATTAATTCTCAATTTTTATATGCAGAAATAGTTCGAGATATATATTTGTAGAAACCATATAGTGAAAAAATTGTTTATCAAAATTTTGTAAGACCATGAAAAACTAGATACAAAATTACGCTTCAATATTTTTGAAAAAACGATATAATAACGTAAATTAAAAATTGTACTGAGCTGAGATATAATATTTTTCCTTTAACTCAATAAAAAGCACCATAATGTGATGGATTTGTACGTTTTTTGAGTTGCCGGATAAAATTCTACAGAGACCATTTTCGCTACACTCAAAAGATAGAACATGCAAAGTGAATTTACTTACTACACTTTTCTGGACTTATGTTGGAAAAAAAAGTAAGGGAAAATTTTGGTAGAGTTTCGATACTCGAAGAGAACATGAGAGTTATCGCGATATTCATAATATATTGTGAAACAAAATGTATTGTGAACTGAAAACCCATATTCCCCATACCCCAAGTCCCAGACCCCAAAGTTTTAGGTATGTCGGTAGCGCGCGAGTGACTTTTTTTATTTTTTTTCCTCCATGCTCCTTAGACTACCATATAAAGAATTCTGTATATGTAGTCATAAAAATATTTTCCTAAGCTATGTAAGACTTTTTAACTTATACACATAAGTTTAGTTAGGCTTTTTACAAAGTCCAACTCAAATCCATTCACATTTCTTATTCAACTTACCAATCAATTATTAGACTTAACATTTGGGACTTATTACCAAATTGTTCTATCAAATTATTGGTCCAAAAATTTACTTTTACATAGATGACAATTCAAATGAAGAAAAGACAGAAAAAAGAGAAAAATAAAGTTAAGAGATAAGTGTAATTAAGGATGATTTGGAAAGGAATAGAGGAGACAGATAAAACATTATCCTTGGACGAAAAAAAGAAAGTGGAGAAAATGGTATTTGAAAAGAGAATAATGATCATTGATTGGGTCATAAAATACAACCCATTGTATTGTACACTTGCACGAAATCTCCAAATTTCCAAATAATTCGGAACAAAAACCAGTTATATATGAGTATTATTAAAATAACCAATCAAACGAATTTATGTGAAGTCCTAAATTGTATATACCCAATCTAATATTAATCATTAAGCCCTGTGATCATAATTAGGTCGTGGTAGACTGGTAGTTGTTTCAATCGTTGATTAATTGGAAAAGATAGAAAATATAACCGAGTGCATCCTAAAACTCTATCAACTTGATTATTTTAAATTTCTAACCACCAAATTGAGAAAAACTTGGTAGATCTGAACATAATATCTAGATTTAAAGATTCAAACTTGTACCTGACCTGAAAAGGATCTAAACCCGAATATGAACCACCTAAATACCCGAAAGAATACACAAATTTTGGATCCGAAAAACCAGATCTGAACCAAAAACCGAATGGATACCTGAAAATCCGATTTTATGATATTTTTATAGTACTTTTAGAGTATTCTATGAGTATATTTAGATATTTTCATATACTTTTTGAATAGTTGGGTATTCAAATGTGTTTTAGATTTTTTTGTTTTTGGTATTTTTAGAAATTTTAAGGTATGTTTTTAGTATTTTTATAATATTTTTTGGGTATTTAAATATTTGATAATTTTTTTTTATTTTAATTTTTTTGGATTTGAACTAATTTGAATTTTAATGGAACTGATTCGAAATCAAACGTAAATAATAACGAGTTCTGAGTATAAAAATTTTGGATCTGAAAGATTCGAATTTGAAAAAGCCCGGAATTGAAATGACTGATCCGAATCCGACCGACTTGAACGCCCAAAGCTAAAGCTTGACATTAAAATAATTTTAGTATAGAAATATTATATATAGTAATTAAAAGTAGGTAAAGGTTGTCGTAGAAAATTACACGGAACAATGTTGAATGCTTACATAAGTTGACTAGTCTCGATTATTTTTGTTCTTAATTTATAAAGTTGTACTACTATTCCCATAAAATAATTAGGTTGTTGTGAACTCCGGGAAAAGAATAATGAATCCCAATTTAATATAATGGTCCCATAATAATAATATTTTTATTAATTTGGTCGAAGAGAAAAAAGAAAAAGGAATGTGTGTGTTGTGGAGAAGAAAGCGCGAGTGGAACTTGTTGCTACCCAATTGTCACCACACTTCCCACACGTCCCCTCTTATGTCTTTTACTTTCACACAAAAAACCATTACTATATGTCACACCATTTATTCACTCAATCTACTTCTAAATCTTCAATCACATGCAACTCAATTATTAAACAAGTTTATACCTTTACAATCGCATTTATTAATCTAACCATAAAGCGTTAAACGTTAATTTAATCAATGGTTGAAGACGCTAATTAGCGATTTGGCTCCTTTACATTACAAACGGCATGCATCACTGTCATTACTGAGATTTGTTTACATAAATACGAATCTATTTTTATAAAAACCTCAAAGCCAAATTCATCTTTTCTTTTGAAAGTGCTAGCTCAAAAGCTATAACCTCAAACATATAAAAATAAAACATTTTAGGAAAGGAATATATATTTTTGATTAATGATTATCCAATAAAAAAGTAGTAGAAAGTTTTTTAAACAAAGTGTAATGAATTCCACATAAGCAAGCACAATTAAATACCAAATTTGCCCCTAATCTTATAAAGTCATTTTCACTCCGTAAACAAGCGTCCTTGTCTCGCGGACCAATACGTTCGTAGGTACGCTCGGCACGTGTCGAGATGCAATGGGTCACGTGCCAACCTGGGTTGGTTGCATCAGCATCCGACGTGGCAATCTCAATGGCCACGTGCTACAATACCTTGTTTAGAAAACACCTACCCAATTCCCATACACTTTCTTTATTCACTATCTATTAATTTTTATCTTTGTATAAAAAAATTTAGAATATGGAATTAAAAAGAACATGTTCTATAGTTTGCAAATAAACCATAATTAAACGAAAAAAGAAAAAAAAGAACCCACCCAATCCCCAAGCACTTTGTTCAATTATTATTTATATTGTATTTTTTGTATAAAGATTTAGAAGGTCGTATGATATAAAAAACAAAACAGTTTTTAAAACTATTTTCCAGATAAACGATAATAAAACGAAAAAGGAAAAAAAGAAAAGAAAGCAAAAGCAAAATCAAAATCGATATCCGACAAGGCCTCGACCTTTCTTTCTTTTTCGTTCTCATCATCTTCGTTGAACAGCACCACACAACACACCAGATAATTCTATGGTGAAACTAGCTCAGATTTGAAAATTGAAGCTCCTGGAAGAAGCACAAGGAAGAAGACTGGCTGTGATTTTCAATTTTGATTGTTGACGAACGAAGACGGACATAAGCTTTGAGGAAAATGGCGACGCCGTTGCCAGATTTTGAGGCGGCGAGAGGGGGCAGAGGAGTAGTGTCTTCTTCGGCCACGAATTCTGTGCCTTCTTCTTCTTCTTCTCGTCCGTCTTCTGTGGCGAATTCGTTCTCGGAGGACGCGGAAGAGATTTCCCCGATCCTGATTTTTTTGTTCTTTCATAAGGCAGTCTGCAGTGAGCTCGAAGCTCTTCATAGATTAGCTCTGAAGTTTGCTACTGGTGAACATGTTGATCTCCGGATGCTTCGCGAACGGTACCGGTTCTTGAGATCGATCTATAAGCATCACTGCAATGCCGAAGATGAGGTAATGCGAAAACCTGGTTCTCTTCCGTTTAATCTTCTCTTCATTTTCTGAAAACTACGAAATCACAATTTGGAAACCTACTTCCATTTTGAACTCGTGGTTCAAGACATTTTCACATTAATTGCCACATATAATATGTATACGATACAATTTTAAGTTTTGTTTCGGTTGATGCTTGAAAACTATGCATCTAGCTGCAAATTTAAGAGGACCCGAACCTTATAACTCCGAAATATGTTTGTTTGTCTCTTGTTGATCATCTTATTGATTTTGTGAGTGCTTTGAAGGTATGCAACCTACTGCAGCATATGTGTATCCTTGTGTTGTTATGAGGAGAAACTGATGACGGTTGGAAATCTGTGGATTTAGGTTATTTTTTCAGCTCTTGACATACGTGTGAAGAACGTAGCGCAGACATATTCTCTTGAACACAAAGGTGAAAGCACTCTTTTCGATCATCTGTTTGAGCTGCTGAATTCGGCCACGGAAACTGATGAGAGTTACCGAAGAGAGTTGGCTAGTTGTACTGGAGCACTTCAGACTTCTGTTAGCCAGCACTTGGCAAAAGAACAGAAACAGGTATTGTTTTGTTTCATGTTCTTGTTTTCCTTCAAGCACAGATTTTAGTTTCTCTGTATTTCTGTTAACACAGATCCAATAATTAGGATTACGAATAGGCCTTTATTAATCACTGTTTTTCATGGATTTCTGACAGGTGTTCCCCTTACTTATTGAGAAATTCAAGTATGAGGAGCAAGCTTACATAGTCTGGCGGTTTCTCTGCAGTATTCCAGTGAATATGCTTGCTGTATTCCTTCCATGGATTTCTTCTTCCATTTCAAAAGATGAAAGCAAAGAAATGCAGACGTGCTTAAGCAAAATAGTGCCAGGCGAGAAGCTCCTTCAGCAGGTAATTTTATTAAAATTTAATTCCAAAAGTTGAAAGACTTTGGTTTTAATTGATTTAATTTCTTCTTGAAGGTTATATTCACCTGGTTGGGAGGGAAAAGCGATACTGCGGCTTCTTGTCGTATTGAAGATTCTCCATTTCAGTGCTGTCTAGATTCTTCTAACAGTATGCTTCCTTGCAAAACAAGTAGAGCACAATGCGCATGTGAGGGGTCCAAGGTCGGGAAGAGAAAGTACCCAGAGCTTGCCAAATACGACTCTTTTGATGCTCAGATGCACCCAATTGATGAGATAAAGCTTTGGCACAAGTCAATCAACAAGGAGATGAAAGAAATAGCTGATGAAGCTAGGAAAATTCAGCTGTCTGGAGATTTTTCGGATTTATCTGCATTTGATGAACGCTTACAATATATTGCTGAAGTGTGCATCTTCCACAGGTATTTGTTACATACGATAAACTGAGTATTTTCAACTATGTATTGGATATCTTCTGTGAGACTGTTCAATATTGCGGTTGGTTGGGGTTAATAACTAGATCTTTATTAAAAAATAGTGTTGATGGCCACTTAACCTGCCATTTTCTAGCTGATGATGTATTCTGTGAAATTTTGGGATGTTATCTTTTTTCTTCTCATGCTTAAGCACGTATCTGTATGAGATTGATATCATTCTAAATGGAGTTTTGTCAAATTTTGGCATGGGTCTATCTATGAGATGATATACTCTTTCGTTGGTGCAGTCTTGCAGAGGACAAGATTATTTTCCCAGCAGTAGATGGGGAGTTTTCATTTTCTGAGGAGCACGATGAAGAAGAAAATCAGTTTAACGAGTTTCGATGTTTAATTGAACATATCAAGAGTGCTGGAGCCTCTTCTACCTCCGCTGCTGAATTTTACACCAAGCTGTGCTCACATGCTGATCAAATAATGGAAACTATACAAAGGCACTTTCACAACGAGGAAATTCAGGTGAAGTATTACTTTAAGTGCTGTGACACTTGATATGTAAACAGGTGAAAGTATTAAATTTCGGCATGAGATCAGTTGATACCATATGCTATGAAGATCCAAGATACCAATTAGGATGTCATCTAACTTCATACTGTTTGCAGGTGCTACCCCTTGCACGAAAGAACTTCAGCTTAAAAAGACAACAAGAACTCCTTTACCAAAGCCTATGTATAATGCCCTTGAGATTAATTGAACGAGTTTTGCCATGGTTGGCGGCATCTTTAACAGAAGATGAAGCTAAGAATTTTTTGAAGAACTTGCAAGCTGGAGGTATAATCTACTGTGTTGCATTTCTTATGAAACTTCACCTTATTTTCATATTTATTAGCTACTCACAATCTTGCACGATTACATGGTTTACTTGTGTCCTCAGCACCTAAAACGGATATTGCTCTCGTTACTCTTTTCTCTGGTTGGGCATGCAAAGGACGCAAAGCTGGGGAATGCTTGTCTCCAAACGGGAGTGGTTTATGTCCTGCTAAAACACTAAGCAACATTGAAGAAGTTTCATGTAATACTTGTGCGATTGTGCCATGTGTGGATAGGAGTAGAGAATCGTGTTGCCAGCATCAGGATAAAAGGCCAGCTAAGCGACCTGCTGTATTATCTTCTGAAAACAAGGCCACCCCTAACCCGTCAGAAGTTACAAATGGGTGCAAACCATCTGGAAATGGTAGGTCATGCTGTGTTCCGGATCTCGGAGTTAACAGTAATTGTTTGGGACTTGGTTCTCTTCCAGCAGCTAAAGCTATGAGATCTTCTTCGCTGAACTCTGCTGCGCCTGCTCTTAATTCCAGCCTATTTGTATGGGAAATGGATAGCAACAGTTTTGGTACTGGGCATGCTGAGCGGCCAGTTGCTACAATATTCAAGTTTCACAAGGCCATCAGCAAAGATTTGGAGTTTCTCGATGTTGAATCTGGAAAGCTCATTGATTGCGATGGAACGTTTATTCGTCAATTCATTGGTCGGTTTCACCTACTCTGGGGGTTTTACAAGGCTCATAGTAATGCAGAAGATGATATTCTATTTCCAGCTCTTGAATCAAAGGAGACACTTCATAATGTTAGCCACTCTTACACGCTCGACCATAAACACGAGGAGAAGTTGTTTGGAGATATTTATAGTGTTCTTACTGAACTTTCAGTTCTCCATGAGAAGTTACAGAGTGATTCTATGATAGGGGACATGGCTCAAACTGACACTGTCCAGACTGATATTAATAACAGTGACTGCAAGAAGATGTACAACGATTTAGCTACGAAGCTACAAGGGATGTGCAAATCCATTAAAATTACATTGGATCAGCATATTTTCTTGGAGGAACTGGAGCTGTGGCCTCTATTTGACAAACACTTCTCCATTCAAGAGCAAGACAAGATTGTGGGTCGTATAATTGGAACAACAGGTGCTGAAGTTCTCCAGTCTATGTTACCATGGGTGACGTCTGCTCTTTCTGAAGATGAGCAAAACAGAATGATGGATACTTGGAAGCAGGCAACCAAAAACACAATGTTCGATGAATGGCTCAATGAATGCTGGAAAGGATCTCCTGACTCATCCTCACCAGAAACATCCAAACCTAGTCCACAGAAAGGTAAAAGCACGGTTGCCTAATTGTTTTTCACCAAATAAGTTAAATGTGAACCTTAAATGTTTCTGCTTTGGATTTCATAAATCATACTTTGGCTGGCTACTGTAGTTTCTCTGTGCTAAGTTTGTTTTGCTAATCTCAAGTTTATATTTCATATAGATAATGATCATCAAGAAATCTTAGACCACACTGGTGAACTATTTAAGCCAGGGTGGAAAGATATTTTCCGCATGAATCAGAACGAGCTAGAGGCTGAAATCAGGAAGGTTTATCAGGACTCAACACTTGATCCAAGGAGAAAAGATTATCTCGTACAAAATTGGAGGACCAGGTTAGATTTCTTTCACTGTTTCCCTACACGGATCTGTTAATTAAAATTTTCATTCATACCTGACTTAAAACTTAGAACCCAAATTAAAAAATGCACTTTTCTGTACCACTTGTTTTTTCAAAACGGAGTAGTGGACAAGGGTGTCCTGTCTTTTTAGGTTTCCCAAACCCGAAATGATCCGTTCAGTTTATCTACGGATATATATTATTTGTGTGTGTGTCCTTGTTTTCTTAATTGAACAAACCTTTTGAACAATAGTGAACCTATAATCTCATTTACAGTTCCGTAGTTCCCGTATTCTTTTTGATCTGGAATAACATTCATATTAAATATGGGCTGTTGGTGCTTTTATCAGTCGATGGATAGCTGCTCAGCAAAAGTTACCTAAGGAAACAGAAACTGAGGTGAATGGTGATGTTGCACTTGGATTTTTTCCGTCTTTCCGAGATCCTGAGAAGCAGATATATGGATGCGAGCATTACAAGCGTAACTGCAAGCTTCGGGCTGCTTGTTGTGATCAGTTGTTCACTTGTAGGTTCTGCCATGACAAAGTAAGCGACCATTCAATGGATAGGTAATATCTTTTGCCAATGCCCTTACTTCTTAAACTCTTTTTTATTGTCTTTTTTCTTAAATGATATGGTTTTATATTTGGAACACACTTCAGAAAATTGGTGACAGAAATGCTCTGTATGCGGTGCCTGAAGGTGCAACCTGTTGGTCCTATCTGCACAACACCTTCATGCGATGGATTTCCAATGGCAAAGCACTATTGCAGTATTTGCAAACTTTTCGATGATGAGAGGTAAGAAAAAACCAACAGTTTGATGCATACACGAATCAATTTACCACCGTCAAAAATCAAACTTCAGAAGCTATTCTAACCTTGAGAAACTATTATCTACTTTCAGGGCGGTTTACCACTGTCCATTCTGCAACCTGTGCCGGGTTGGAGAGGGACTGGGAATCGATTTTTTCCATTGCATGACATGTAACTGTTGTCTGGGGATGAAATTAGTAAACCACAAGTGCCTGGAGAAGAGCCTCGAGACAAATTGCCCCATCTGCTGCGAATTTCTCTTCACATCGAGTGAAGCAGTTAGAGCCTTACCATGTGGTCACTACATGCACTCAGCTTGTTTCCAGGTTTGCAAATCTCTCTTTTTTCTCTCTAAATCAAACTTAAGTTCGCTTTTATTGCCTTAAATCCAAACACTCGCTGATGCTCTGGTCTTTCAGGCTTACACTTGCAGCCACTATACATGTCCAATCTGTGGAAAATCATTAGGAGACATGGCGGTAAGATGATCCCCGCCCCTCAAGAGTGTAATCTACAAATCACATCATTGCAAAGTTCATTTACTTAATCGGTTTCTTTCACAAACTCCACAGGTTTATTTCGGTATGCTTGATGCACTGTTAGCTGCAGAAGAACTTCCAGAAGAATACAAAAATCGCTGTCAGGTGAGAGACTAAAACTTCTGTTTTCTTGACAATTTATTTTACTCTCGTCATCACATGACACACACACACACAAATGTTTTCAGGACATTCTATGTAATGACTGTGAACGCAAAGGAACAACACGGTTCCATTGGCTTTACCATAAATGCGGAAGCTGTGGGTCTTACAATACTCGTGTGATCAAGTCCGAAACTACCCCACCAGACTGCTCAACCTCATCCTGAAAACACTCTTGCGAGGTTTCAATCACTTCTTACTCTCTTTTTTTCCCTTGGGTTTTACTTCCTACTTCGCACAACAATGTGAAGAAGATTTATAAACAAAAAGTCCGTTGATAGAACTTTATTTGTATAGTCTCAGCATTATGAAGATTTTGAAGAGTCTTATTTTAGGTTACCATTGCAAAGCCAAAACTCCTTTGTTTCTATCATTCCCTTCTTGTTCGTCTACATATCCGCTGCTATTTGTTTTTGCATAAGTTGGTTACTTTGTCTCTGAAGAGTGTAAATAGTTACATTTTTTATTGTAAAACTTTTCTTTATTCTTTTTTTTTTTTTTCCTTCAATCATTAATCTTTATTAAGCCTGAACATGATCAGTTCGTACAACGGTATGTAAAAAGTCTGGACATTGATCATACAATACCATGACTCTGGTAAAGACCGCTATAGTTTTGGCTAAAACATCAGAACATTTATTTTGTGCTCTTGGTGCATACCGAAATTGACAAGCCTCGAATAGCAAACTCCAACGACGAAGTGTATCAAGGATGTGTCGTAATCGGAGAGTCGCAGACTTTCTCTGCAGACAGTAATTAACAATTTGGTTATCCCTTTCGTATTGCACGCGTCGATAACCCAATCCTCAAGCCGATTGTGGGCTGTTGGCGCTTTCTCGTTTTCTATCTTGCCAACCAAGAGTTGTTCCAGGGTTGTCTCCACGATTGCCCATAATAATGCAGAACCTCAGCCTCCTCTATAGTTGCTCGTCCACAATATTTGGACATACGACATTTGAGATAAAGGTCGTTACGTATAATCCAAGCTATACCAGATCTGTTGTCTTTGGCGAAATAGAAAGCATCGTAATTGCATTTAAACCAACCCGCTGGGGGCTTTCGCCAAGTAGCACAAGCGGTGGAGCCAGGGTTCTGTGCATGTGTAGAGACTGAAACAGCTATTGATGTCTATCGGGCCTCAAGCCATTCTTTAGTGTCTGCAATGGCTTCTTTGCTTTGTACAATTGTTACATTGTTTGTCTCTTTGATTTGTGTTCTGAATTCTTCAGAATCGGAGATTGTGATACATTCATGAACATAATCTGGTTACAGAAACGACCTGAAGAAAAAGCAGTCGTAAGTTAACCATCTAAGTTAAAAATTGTTCTAGTTACAGATTCATGTTTAGTTAGCGTCTACCACATAATTTGCAGAAAACTGAACCAAAAAGTTTAGGCGTTAATCTGAATTTTGGTTTGTGATTCTATAAAAGTATACTCTCTTTCAAAATAAGTAATGTTTTTGCTTTATTTTTTTTTTTCAAAATATATAAATATATGATGTTTTATGTTTCCAACACAAAAATTTCACTTATTTTTCCCATTTAACTCTATTACTTCTTCGTATTAACTACAACATTAATACAATATAAGTTTTCTTAATTATCGTGCATCTACCTTAAAACATCATATATTATGAAATATAATGAATAAATTATAACAATTAATAGTTTAAAGAATAAATATTTGATAGACCAGAGTAATAATTTAGATTTTTTTTGGCTGCAAAATAGTTTTAATCTAGCTGAATAAATATATTTCCTTATTTATATTTTCGACAGAATTGTCCCCTAATTTGAATGTAAGTGTATTTAATAACAAGTTGTGAAGCTGATTTTAAACCGGTCGGGAAAAAAAAAACGAGTACAACGTTGCAATCGCGTCTCTAACTTTCTCTTACCGAATAATTCGAACAAGAAATAAAATAAAATTTTCTGAGAATAAATATACATAATTTTAATTCACAACGAAAAACCAAATAAATAAATAAATTAAAACTTTGAACTTGCTCCAAAGAGAAGAGAAGAGTTCACCAGAATTGTAAAAAAAGAAAACCAAAGAAACGAATCTTCCTACGGCGGAGAGAAACCAAAATCAATCACACTTTCTTCATCAATGGAGCTTCCTCCTCCGCCGGAGAGATCCAACCGCCTCCATAACTTCACCTTACCTAATCTTCGATGGGGTCACCAAAGATTCCTTAGGTGCGTCAAGCTTCCTCAGCACCGATCTCTTTCATTTCCTTCTTCTTCTTCATCTCCTTCTCCCGATCGCGCCGCTCATAGATCTCAAAACGGAGGAGTTCTAGGAGAGCTCGGTTCTGGAGACGGGAAGCTCAGGCTCGATATTGTGTACGATGGGAAACCTAAGCAGCTCTCTGTTCTGGGAAATGGAGGAGAAGAAGGAAGGAACAACGGCGATGTCGTTGTAGCTCGGCCGTGGAATCTGAGGACGAGAAGAGCTGCGTGTAATGAACCAGGAGATGAATCGGCGAGGATCATCGAGTCGTCTTCTTTACGGAGACATGAAATTGGCGTGAAGAGAGGTAGCGAAGGTGGTGATGGTGATGAAGACTCGCAAAACAAGAATGAGAAAGTGAAATTCTCCGTTACTTTGTTAAGAGAAGAAATCGAAGAAGATTTCTCAGCCCTAATCGGTAAAAGACCTCCGAGAAGACCAAAGAAGAGACCAAGAGTGGTTCAAAAGCAAATGAATGTAAGCTTCCCCTTTCTCAATTTCTCTCTAAAACAACACAAATTGATGTGCTTTGTTGCTTAATTTGATTTAAATTTTACTGGAAAAATTTGCAGACACTTTTTCCCGGATTGTGGCTAGCAGAAGAAGTAACAGCAGACTCTTATGACGTCCCTGAGGCTGTAGAAACATGAACAGGTTTCTTCAATCTGGGGTCAGCTTCTTCTATCTCCAAGAAAATGTATCAACTTTGTTTTTCTACTTTTAAATATTTTTCATTTTCGTTGTAAAAAGGAAGAAAAAATGTAGCAATGTGCCCAGTTTTAGTGAATGAAGCCATAAACTTGGTTTCTAAATATTCTTCTTTTGTTGTAAAAGAGACAACTGGGGGTTTTTTTTTCCGTTACCAATGCTAATTGTAATCTCCATGGCAATGGAATCTCCAGCTGTTCTCTTTTTTATTAACAATAATGCAGCTCTCTGCAACTTTCTTTCATATTTGTTCCTTATCTAGTATTCTTGTCGCTTACTGTTAGCAGTTCAGGAGTAACACAAAATTGGTATCTTGCTAGGATTCTGAGAAATATATGATCTCTGTTGTTTGAATAAAAGCTTGTCGGTTCTTATACATGTTTGTATTAAGATCTCCTTGAGCAATAATTTTGTTGTTAGATATTTTGACAACATTGCAGGGTGGCAGACCAAGCTTTCGTTTTACAACAACATTTCACCATTTCCAAGGTTTGATAAACAGATTCCTCTCTCTCTCGTGAGTCAAGGTAGAAACACAGTTCCATCTATTGCACACTTGCTACTTGCTGCAATCAGGTTTTTACATATTGATTTGGTGTTCAATTGTTGACTGTCTTATGGAAAAAGAACAAACAATCTAGTTACTGTTTTTGTAAGATAATGGAAGGATACTCTTGTTGTTGCGCTTTCTTGCTTCACAATTCAAAAACTTCTCTGCAGATAAGCATCTGTTGTATAGAGTAGCCAAACCTGGTCGTAGTTGAAAGCCATGATCAAGCTGATAAAATATCCCAATTTAATGCGGCTCCAGGTCCAAGACCGATATAAACTTTGTGGAAAACAGAGAAGAAATAAAGAATAAACAGACACTTAAAGTTTAGGTAATGTAAATGATTCAAACTTCTTAAAATCTAATTAGATATTATGTTCTTTTTTCTCTGCCAAGGTTTCCTGCAGTAGTGGCACACCACATCCATTATTTTAATTGAAGTTTCAAATCTGTTCGATAGACTTATGTGTTTAATCTCGAATATTATCAAACATCATGATCCCCTAAACATTTCCTTCATCATCTCTTTGCACCTACCACATTCATGATTTATCTTACGGATCTTGGTTTTGATCCTTGCTCGCCAAGATTGGTATTTTGTTTCTTGTTGGTTTCACTAATCTGCTTTTAAATACTCTTTTAGAATGGTCTGTGCGGAGTCAAACCACCAGCGGATTTCATTTGCTGGTGATCTTTGCCAATCCGAGAAAGGACCTCCTATGGAACAACAACCATCAGGCCCTGTTCGAAGAGACACAACTCTTTTAGAATCATCAAACTCAGATTTCGAGTTCCACATCTCCAAAAACTTCGATCCTGGAGATTCTTCACCAGCCGATGAGATCTTTGCAGATGGCATGATCCTCCCTGTCCTTCCTTTCCAAGTAACCACGGCAGCCGCCATGCCAAAACGTCTCTACAAGTACGAGCTCCCTCCTATCGTCTCCGTTCCTTCCTTAACCTCCTCTTTTCCTCCGCCTTTGCACTTGCCTGAACATTCTAGAAAGTACAGCGAGAAGGCAACTCGAGGAAACAGACTCAGTAGAGGGAGCGGTGCGACTTCGGATTCGGAAGCAGGGAAATCATCAAAATCATTTTGGAGCTTTAATAGAAGCTCAAGCCTTAACTGCGATATAAAGAAGAGTTTGATCTGTTCGTTTCCACTTTTAACGAGAAGCCATTCTACAGGGTCAGTGATGAATTCGAAGAGGGCAATGCTAAGGGACATTAACAAGCATAGCTCGCAGAGACATGGAGTTCCACGTCCAGGTGGAAATCCATCATCTCATATGCCTCTTTCTTCTTCTTCCTCTTCCTCTCTCTGCTGCAGCTCGTATCAGTTTAGGCAACAAAAAGAAGCCGGCAAGAATGGCGCGGGAAGAGGAAGCTTCTCGATCACTCCAGTGATTGGTGGTCCATCTCCGTTTGGGTTAGGATCCATCTTACGACTTTCGAAAGAGAAGAAAAAGAAGTAATTATTAGTTTTCTATATTTTGCTCGAGTAGGAACATTTTAAAACCAGACTATTGTAACGAACTCGTGTTTCTTTTTTTTGTCTTTTTTTCTTTTTCTTTTCTCCTTGTAACGCATGATTTTCTACAACAAAAATTCTACATGTAGATAACATTTTTATGAGATGTGAGTTTTTCATCATACAAGACATGCAGATGGGTCAAAAATGTATAGATTATAACTAAAGAATTGGAATCTACAAAATTGGTCAGTGAAGATGGTACTGAGAAAGAAACTCTTTATAAGATGAAGATCGACGTTGCCATTGAGAGAGAAGCGTCTTGGACGTAAGCGAAGCTGTTGTATCGAAATTCACATTGCGTTTTTCTAAGAAAATCTCTACCGGAGACAACTCATCGAACAGTTCAAGCCCTGTTCTTCTTTCACTGATATCATCACCATCTTTTTTACAACAACGCACTCTGGAGACAAAGATAGTGAGTTCCTGCTGTTGTCTGGCTGAATCAGCTTTCATTTTGATCGGACAATAAGCAATGAACGGCTTTTCCTCTTCCTGTGAATCGCTGTTGAGCCACATGTCTTCGTGTCGGTCATCGCCAAGTGAAATTGTTTCCTCTTCTACACTCGAGTTACCTGAGTTTGCTCGCTCGCGAGTGACTTTGGAGATTTGATTGCATCTGTTAGAGAACTCTGCTTCGGGCGAGAACTCTTGTTCTGAATTGAGACATCCGTTATGGAACTCATGAAGTGTGATGACAACTGGAAGTGGAAGAACAGAACCAACGAGTTCAACACCAGGTTGCTCTTTCTTAGACCATTTGCTACTTCGGCGCGACAGTTTCTTCTTGTCTACCAGAACATCTTCAAACTCAGAGTAGTTTGAGAAGGCAAGCAACAAAAGCTCTACAGGTAAGCTTGACCAGGTATCTCTAACTGCAATGTCGAAAACACTTGTGGGTGAATTGATATTCTCGAAGACTATGGTTATGGGAGAGAAAGATCTGTCTCTACCAAATCCAGAAATCTTCATCTTTTCACATAACTCCTCGTGGCAGATTAAGCTAAAAGATTTACTCTTCTGCAAACCTAATGATTTTGTTCTCATCTTCGAGTCTAAGAACCCGGCGAGCAGCCCTTTTGTATGAGCAGAGAGGTACTTGAGTTCGACATATTTAAATCGTCTCACAAGTTTATATTTGTTGTCATCAGGGATGTACAGTAAGTTCACCTCGTCGGACTTGCAAGCTGAATCTTTGTGAGCTATTACTTCTAAATATTTTACAGGATCCTGAGAAGCATGGAACTTTACTGCTTCAAGCTTCCCTGAGGATGTCAACTGAATCAAAGTGAACCCAGAAGATTGATCTGATGACCCAAGCCGAATGTACTTGTTTAAAACGCCAAAACCGAGAACAAGAACAATCTTTTTCTGCCAATCAATCCACTCGGGAAGAGACTCCATCATCATCACTTCTTTAAATACACAATTACTGCAGAGACACTTCCCAACACGTAAGAGTAAATTGTGTGGAAGCTCCCATACACACATGGAAGAAGGATCTTTCGCAACAGAAGGGGAAGGTCCATAACAGAACATTTGAGATTGCGTATTCCAAAAAGACCCAATTATTACGCAAGAAGTAGTTGATTCATCTGTCCTAAACCCGAGATCAGAATAGCTATAAACATCCATAAAGCAAGGCTTCTCAACAGCATGCTGCCATTTTAACAGAGGCACTCCTGATCTCTGATCACAAAGAAATACATAGCTCTGAGAAGCAAGAACAAACCGAAATTTTTCACTGCCTGCCTTCGCAAACCCAACAAACTCTTCTGTTCCAGCCATATTCAGACTCTCAACTTCCAATAAAGACCTCACACTGCAATTCTCAGAGCTTCTGTTGATAACAAAAACTGCATCAGACCGAGCAAGGATAAGCATTCCAAGTCTCCAACCAAATTCACATCCTAACCAACTCGATTTCACTGATTTCCCTTGACCCTCCCAAGAAACTTTCAGTTTGCAACCTCTAAATCTACACTCTCTCTGATTCAGATCAAACAAAAAGACCTCACCCTTCTCTAACAAGACTAAACACTCACCAGGAAGATGAGAACTCCAAGACGCGCTCGCAATCGAAGACCTATTAAACTGCTTACTTCCGAGGTATCTCAGAATCGGCATCTCTTGATCTTCATTATACTTAACAGAGTACCAATGAACTGAATACAATGAATAAACCATAACGTACCCCAATTTGACCCAAGAAGAACACTTATACGCTCCCAAATCACTAATCGGTTGCACCAATATCTTCAAAATACGCGAAAAGAATCTCTCAGTTGCCACAAAGACATCACATTCGTCCGAACCCCTGACCCGTAAACCATCTGAATCTCCGGTATAAAGCAGCAAGAACCCAATTTGATCGAGGTTACTCCCTGTGGGGAAAAACACCAAGACGGATTTTTTATCGGGAAAAGGTAGAAACTGGAGGCGATTGTAGGAGAGAAACCTATCGGCATCATCGTGCAGATTGGGAATATCAAAGGAGGCCTCAATTTCGGAAGAAACCGACGGAGGGACGCCGAGGACGGAGAGAAAACGCGCGGGAGTTAGGTGAGGGATAGGAGACAGAATCGGTGGTGAGAGTGAGGGAGACGAGAAGAGTAGCTGCGAACCTGATGGGTTAGAGAAGAAAGGACCAATGGATTCTTCGGGAGACGAGGCGATGCAAAATTTGCGTCCCCAATCATCTATAATGTCCATTGATGTTTTAGTTCAGCTCGGCGGCGAAGGTAGAGGCGATTCATTAAATTCACTATGGTCGGCGCTTGTTTTTTTTTTAATCTCATTTACGACCACTATTTGCTAACAGACACGTGTACGAACAAGATTAATTAAAGATGAGACGGTTACTTGATTTAATCTGAACCGTCTAAACTGCTGACGTGTACGTTTCTCCACGTGTCCGTGTCATAGCGAAGACCGACCATGAAGGCGGGGAACGATTCGGAGCTGTTTACCGACATCCGTCGCTCTCCCTTCCTCCGTCTTCGTGCATCGCTTTTTATTTTTGCGTGTTGTCAGTTTTCAATTAACCCCAAATCAAGGCAGAATCAGATAATTGAGAGGGACCCATTGGATGCATTTTCTGAGGATTCAAGAGTTAAAACCCCTAAATTGATCCATAATTCGAGAATGAAGCTTCTGGATTGTGGGCCAAAAAGAAAACTTTAGTCTTGTTAAAGCTTAATCTCAGGTGGGTTTGTTGATATCATCAGATCAAATGCCCTTTGTAATACAAAAACTCTGTTTTGGGAGTTGTTGTTTTGGATTGTTTTCGATTTACTCAGCTTCTACGTTGCCCTAGATTTGAGGTGATTGATTGGTCTCTTTGTTAATAATTTGTTCAAAATTTTCGGATTACCTTTTGAAAGTTGATCAATGAAGCAGTAAAGATCGCATATCTAAAAAAAATTTAGAAATTGTTTTATGATCTTTATCAAATCTACCGATGAACAACCTTGAGCTGAATTGCAAATTAAGCTTGCATTATACTCAATTCTTGTAATCTCATATGATGGGTCGCTGTCTAATTTCTTGAACGATTTTGCTGATTGTATCGGACAAATTAGGTTGGCGACAAGCTAAGGAGTCTCTGGTATGTCGAGCAAAACCCGAGATATGCTTGAAGGTTTGGTTAAAGATACTTCTTTTAAATGGTTGCTCGGGAAAAAAAGTTCTTTCGATGAAGAAATCGAGGAGATGGGAAGATCCCCATCTGCTGGGACCAATTGGATACCCGAGCTTTCTCCTGTTGCCAATGTGGTTGTCCGCAGGTGTTCAAAGTAAGTACCATTCATCTGACTTTACAGGGCTCATAAGGGTTTGTCTTGTTTGAATATTGTGTTGTGTGTTGCCCTAGACGATATGATCATTTGCCAAAGAGTGAATCTAGCAATAGGTTTACTTAGCAAATACTTCTAACTATAAAGGGATTTACAGAGAATTTTCGGTTTTAATACATATTCTTATGCAAGCATTGGATTCGGAATGAGGTTATCAATCTGTCTTATATTTATTTGGCTATGCTGTGATTATATACTATTGATGCAGAATACTTGGTGTTTCTGTAAACGAGCTGCGAGATAGTTTCAAACAAGAAGCAGTTGAATCTCTAAAGCAGCCTTCTCTATTTGCAAGGAATTTTCTAGAGTACTGTTGTTTCAAGGCACTTTCACTGTCTGTGGGAGTAACAGGTCATCTAGCTGATAAAAAGTTTCGGCGTTTAACCTTTGACATGATGGTTGTCTGGGAAGTTCCAGCTGTTGCTAGCCAGGCTTTACTTAGCGTAAGGCTCGTTTTTCTCTTTTCTTCTGCAATCTGTATAAGAATCTTTTCTTTATCATGTGTTTTTCTTGTAAAACAGGTAGAGGAAGATGACACAGTGAGTTTAGAAGCCTTTTCAAGGATCGCACCAGCAGTTCCTATAATATCTGATGTGATCATATGTGATAATCTGTTTGAAATGCTTACTTCATCAACGGGTGGCCGGCTTCAGTTCTCTGTTTATGACAAGTATTTATGTGGTCTTGAGAGGTAACCTTTCTATCCTAGAAGCTGAACTCCTTTGGCTTGAATTACTCTGCAGACATTTTTAAATGTCTATTATCGTTATAGAGCAATAAAGAAGATGAGGACTCAGTCTGAATCATCTTTGCTTTCTGGTGTTCGATCAAAAAAAGAAAAGATTCTAGAAATAGACGGGAAAGTTACTACACAACCAGTTCTTGAACATGTTGGAATATCAACATGGCCAGGTATTGTTTGTATTTTTTTAATTGTCACGGTCTTTGCATGTGTACGTAGCCACTCACTTTTACCACAATACTATTCAGGTCGCTTAATCCTGACAGACCATTCCCTATATTTTGAGGCCTTAAAAGTCGTGTCTTATGATAAACCAAAGCGATATGACCTATCTGAAGATCTAAATCAAATAGTTAAACCCGAGTTGACTGGTCCTTGGGGCACTCGGCTCTTCGACAAGGCTGTTTCTTACATGTCTATATCTATGTAAGACCGTGTCTTTTGCATTAAACGATGTAATGTTTTATACAAACTGGAAACTCCTTCTGTGGATGATCAGTTAACAGCTTTTAATGGCTATCTGTTGTAGATCAGAACCAGTGGTAATGGAATTCCCAGAGTTTAAAGGCCACACACGCCGTGATTACTGGCTCACTGTTATACGAGAGGTATTATACGTTCACAGATACATAAACAAGTACAAGATCACCGGTTTGGCAAGAGACGAAGCACTTTCAAAGGCTGTCCTTGGCGTTATTCGTTTACAAGCTATTCAAGAACTCAGTTTGACAAACGTAATGCGTTATGAAAATCTTCTCCCATTCAATCTCTGCGATCAGCTTCCTGGTGGAGATCTGATTCTTGAAACGCTTGCAGAGATGTCTACTTCAAGAGAGCTCGGTCGATCAAATAAATCCAAAGATACAGGTTACACTATATCTTATCAAAATAACTTATACCAAATGGTTTTTTTCTTAATTATTGAGCAAGAGTGTGATGATTGAAAGCGTGTGCGTTATATGATTTTACTATATGAGATCTGCAAGGAAGTTAATCTGTAATGTATATGTAATTATTTACCAGGGACATTACACTCCTCAGCTTCAGATATGATTTCACAGCTGGGTTCTGTGTTTGGAGGATCAAGTCCTAGGAGCAGAAGGACTGAGATGAGTAGTCTTATGGTCGGTGAAGTAGTGGTTGGAGATGTGAATCCATTGGAGATAGCAGTGAAGCAGTCGCGTAAGAACTATGAGAAGGTAGTGCTAGCACAAGAGACGATTAATGGAGTCAAAATGGATGGCATTGACACCAACTTAGCCGTGATGAAGGTAAACAAGAAAAAAAAACAGAACAAATTGTTCGAGAGGAATATTTTAGAACATTAAATTGCTTCTCTTTATATTGGCAGGAACTGATGCTTCCGATAATGGAAACCAGGAACTGGATCTTGTCTGTCGTCTATTGGGATGATCCTATAAAGTCTATTGTTTTCTGTCTCTTCTCCACTTTCATAATTTGGAGGGGTTGGCTTATATATGTCTTTGCCCTTGCGTCTCTCTTCTCTGCAATCTTCATGACTCTCACAAGATGTTTCAGCAGAGAAAAGCTCATGATCGAGCTAAAGGTAACTGCACCTCCTCCAATGAATACAATGGAACAGCTTTTGGCGGTCCAGACTGGGATTTTAGAGCTCGAACAGAACATTCAAGACGCAAACATAGTTCTTCTCAAGTTCCGAGCTTTATTATTGTCGCTTTTCCCTCAGGTCTGCCTGCTTTCTTATATCCAACACAAACGCTTCTCCTATAGCTGTGTTTAACTGCAATTTGAAACTGCTATTTCAGGCAAGCGAGAAGTTTGCAATTGCGATTGTGGTTGCAGCGACAATGATTGCCTTTGTTCCAGGACGCTACTTGCTTTCGTTGGTGATTGTTGAGCTTTTCACAAGATACTCGCCGCCACGTAGAGCTAGCACGGAACGGTTGATAAGGCGGTTAAGAGAGTGGTGGTTCAGTATACCGGCAGCTCCAGTGGTCCTCCAACATGACAAGAACGATAAAAAGAAGAACTGATTAAACGTTTATTTATAGTTGCACACAGCTACTCTATGTACATACTTCATATTTAGACTCTTTATACATAAATGTATTTATGTATGCAATTTTCTTTCTTTTGTCTTTTTTTGTGTGTATATGAGTTAGTTAAGTTCTTGAGCAAGTCTTGAATTCAATGAAATTCTTTATTTACTTCCAATAAGTGAGATGTTTGTAGTAAGCAGAATTTCATTTTTTTTTGTTTTCTTGCTTAACTGCGACAAGAACTATGTTGCATGGAAATTCTGTCTGAGGTTTGTTTTCCGTTTTAGAAACGTTTTGGAAACATAAATTCTTGAAAATATAGTGAAAACACGATTTTAAAAACTTTAATTTGGAAACACCATTCCTAAAATTTTTGATTTGGAAACACAATGGAAACATTCATTTCTATTTTAGAAATGCGACAAAAACTTATTATAATTTTTGACTAACACCAAAATATAATTAATGTTTTAAAAATATATGTCTAAATTTAATTGGAATTTGAATTTGAATTTATGATATATTTTTCTTAATTTAGTAACTGTATATTAATTGAATTTGAATTGTTTGATATTTTTTTAATATAAATTAATTGTTTAATGTTTTAAAATTGTTATATATAATATATATTTTTATATATATGATATGCATTTCGAAAACGTATTCGTCTTCAAAGAATTTTAAAATTTTTGTTTTCATGTTTCTGTACGTTTCGCTTCCACGTATCCGTTTTCGTTTCCATGCAACATAGCTTTGTCCGAGGTTCGTTTTCTGTTTCAAAAACGTTTTGGAAACAAAAAATGTCAGAAACATAGTGGAAACATATTTTTAAAAAACATTGATTTGAAAACATGGTGGAAACACAATTCTTAAAATTTTTGATTTGGAAACACGCTGGAAACATTCATTTCTGTTTTAGAAATTCGACAAAACTTATTATAATTTTGACAACATCAAAATATAATTAAGATTTTTTGAAATATAAGTTTAAATTTAATTCGAATTTATGATATATTTTTCTTAATTTAGTTACTATATATTAATTGAATTTGAATTGTTTGATTTTTCTAATATAAATTGATTGTTTAATGTTTTAATATTGTTATATATAATATATATTTTTATATATGATATGTGTTTTGAAAACGTTCTTGTTTCCAAATAATTTTTAAACTTTTGTTTTCGCGATTCTATACGTTTTGCTTCCTCGTATCCGTTTTCGTTTCCATGCAACATAGCATTGTCCAAAGTCCGTTTCCCGTTTCAGAAACAGAAACTCTCTGAAACATAATGGAAACACGATTTTTTAAAATTTTTATTTGGAAAAAAAATAGAAACACGATGGAAACACTCATTTCTGTTTTAGAAACGCGAAAAAAACTTATTATAATTTTTGACAACACCAAAATGTAATTAATATTTTTTGAAATATAAGTTTAAATTTAATTCAAATTTTAATTCGAATTTATGATATATTTTTTTAATTTAGTTACTATTTATTAATTGAAATTGAATTGTTTAATTTTTCTAATATGAATTGATTTAATGTTTTAATATTGCTATATATAATATATATTTTTATGTATGATACGTGTTCCCAAAACGTACCTGTTTTCTATAATTTTAAAATTTTTTGTTTTCGAGTTTCTATACGTTTCTTTTCCATATATCTGTTTCCATTTCCATGCAAAGAACCAAATAATTTTTTTTTGTAAAATACCAGTAAGCAGATAATTAAAGCATATAGTGAAAGCATATAACAAAAGAATTAACCGAGTTTTTAGTCTGGTGGTTAGGATGATTTTAGCTAATGACTATGATATCTATAATTGGTAGATTAAATAGAAATTTTAAGTATTGTGCTACACTATGGATCGAGTCTCGTCGATCTAATGTTATAGATTAAAAAATTAAGAATTAGAGATGTCGATTTCAACTCCTTTTACTAACGGTACTTTAAATAAAATAAACAATGTTGATGCTTCATTAGTTACTAAACTTCTATAACTCATTATGATCTTCACACAAATAGTTTTATATTTATGTTTATTGAAAGTATATTTAAGCTAAATGGAATAGGATAAAGAAAGTGAAGCTGAAATTTGAAATTTTTTAGATTGAAATTAACCTTATAAACTCTGGCGCCGAATTAATTTAAATTATCTAATTTTTTTTTGTTAATACTCCACACAACATTGTATAATGATTAATTGTATTAGTAACAAACACAAATAAGGTTGGACAGAAACCATAAATGGCTATTGTTATTTATTTTTTAATAATTGGATAGAAAAAACCCAATTCATAATCTAAAACCAACTCGTTATTCTTTTTAATCTACTAAGAATATCTCTAATAGTGCTTTAAATCCCACTCTAAACTCTATATTTAGAGAAAAAGTGTCTCCAATAGTGCTTTATTTTTTGCTCTAAAATCAAATTGATTATATGAGTGTAGATTATATATGCTTCTTAAAATGTTAAAAGAATGCAACAGTTATTTGGAAATCAGAATTTTGGTAGAAGTAAACGTGAAAATGCGCCTTGTTTTTTTGACACGAGAGAGTGAGTAACAAAATAGAACCAAACCGGAGAAATTCTCCACCTTTAGTTAGAACTCTATCAAGCCGAAGTATATAGAAATGAAAATCCAAAAGAACATGAAAACCTCTATGTTTATTGATTCTGTGAGCCAATAAAATGTCCACACAAAAATTATTACTCATTTATTTTTCCAATAAAGAATCGCGAAATTCCGTCAAGCCATCGAACCCAGAGGAAGAAGAAGAAGAAGAAAAGGAGCTTCTCATATTAGGTGCAAAGAAAAGCGGATCATCAAAATTGGCAAATGGTTGATTGCCACAGAGAAGATTATCTGTTGGAGTCGTTGGTGGCAAAAGCGGAAACGTCGGAAAGTAACCGCCGTAGTTAATCCCCGTTGCATCGTGCATTGACGGTGGTGGAGGTTGCAGAGGATGAGTTTGTGGAGGAATAGCCACCGTTGAATACTGAAGAGACGAATTCATCTGTGATAATTCACTCATATTGTCATGATCAGTTGTTACCGACGATGCTTCACTATCTTCGCTAATCATCGTATTATTAAAGAATATTCCCTTTCCATTTCCAGCTCCGGCTCTGATGCCGGAATAGCTTCTATGGTAGTTATAATTTCCGCCGCCTCCTCCTCCTCCGCCGACGCAGCGATTCCGGATAAGTTTTCTGTCAACATTGAGATCATGAGAGACGCTTGGATTTATTGATTTCGCTTCACGATCCGCCGTCGTCGTTGGACTAGCACTGGAATTTTCGTCGGAACGGGACATTCCGGTGAGTTTTTGAACAAGAGCCATGAAATCTTTAGGGTTAGTGTGAATGATTTTGGGAGTGTGTGTATAGATGATTACCGGATGACGTGGCGACGGAGACGGCTGTTTTTTAATAATGTGAGAGTCTTTATTCACTTTTAACGGTGACGGAGATGGTTGGTAAGAATTGCCGGAGTTGTTTTCATGAGGTTCTCTCTTTAGATGATGATGCTGCTCGTTAAATGCTGAGCTCATTTAATGTATTAAAATAAGCGAATTCATAACCAAATAATACACTTTATTTATTTATTATCGGCACGAGTGGCTCTTATAAGCTTCATTGGCTATGTGTGTCACAGTGAACCACGTGGCATTTAGTGAGTGTTAATCAATTTGCTGCCACGTAAGGAAATTATGTATTAATTAGGTTCTTTTTCCGTTGCTTTTTTTTTTTTGGCTATTACAGTTGAGAAATCTCAGCCACTAACTTGCTAAAATCCAGGTTAATACTAATGATAATTTAGGATTCGTATTATTGAGAAATTTATGGATTATCCACTAATTTATTTATTTTTGTCAAAGAGAATTATCACAGTTTACTATTTTGATACTTAGCTTTGCATTTATCTCTAACCGTCGATAGTTTTTGACAAAATAATAATCGAATATATATTTTTGTATATGACAATAACGGCTTGGGCTCTATCTGTGTTTACAGTTCCCTTTTAAGGATTGCTATAGAAATGAAGGTTTTAGTTGTCTATAACATATTCCGTTTTTACATGATTTTAAAATCTCTGAAAAAATAACGAGATTTTAATTTTTGGTTAATAACATATTTTAATTTATTTTTCAAATGAATGATTTTTGATGTTATTATATTTTTAAAATATATCAGTTTACATTATATTTTGGAGAGTTCAATAACAATTTTTTAATTGCTTGGAATATACTGTTAAGATTTGAAAATCCTGATAAGATTTTAAAATTTATACAAATATCTTATATATTTAAAGAGAAATTATTTTTTGAAAAATAAATTTCGAGTTAAGATCACGTTTAATGTTAGCGTAGTTGATTACAAAATTACGCTTATTAAAATTTTTAATTTATTTTGATAGGAAAATAATTACATATTTTATATAATTTTTAAAATAGCATATTTTGATACGTAGATAACTGCATATTTTTCTTCAAAACAATTATCAAAAGTAAAATTATCATTTGTTTATTTTGTATTAATCTTATTTTAAAATTTATTAATATATATTTTTTGTAAGCAATTGGATTGATAAGGTCTAATTCATAACCCAAAACTCACTTCCAATTTTTTTAATCTATCACATGTAGCGGAAAAGGACCAAACACCTGATGTAAGAACTATTAGATGGATCATCTAAACTACTATTCTGAAAGTGGGGTATAACCTGGCTCAGCGTGAGATTAACGGTGAAATATCTTGTAGTCGATGTGGTGTTGATATTGAGATTTTTAATCATGTATTGTTTGAGTGCTCTCCAGCGATTCAGGCATGGGCTCAGTCTTGTAGCCCTTCGATGGGGGGGGGGAGCGCATTTCCAGGCTCCTCGATATTTTATAATTTTGATTTCTTGTTTTGGCGAATTCCTTCCGGAGTGGACAAACAATGTTTTCCTTAGCTTTTATGATTTATCCTGAAAGCTAGGAATGATAAACTCTTTTCAAACATTGATAGAGACCCCAGGGAAATTGTTTGTCATGTTAAGGATGAGACATCAGCTTGGACTCTTGGTAATGAGCATCTTGCACTATCCTTTAATAGAGCCCAAGGCTCCCAAGTGGATAAGGATATTTTATTCCGACCTCTAACAATCGATGTAGCTTTTACTGGTTAAAGATGCTTCGTTGATGGATCTTGGAAAGACTCTGAGTATTTTTTGAGGCTCAGTTGGTATGGTTTTTCTGATGGCCTGAGTGGAGCTAGTATGGGAGCAAGTGGGACCAAAGAAGTTTATCCCCTTTATATTCTGAGATCGAAACTCTGTTGTAGGCGATGACCTCCCTCCTCTCTCTCTAATGTGCTGAAGTGGTGTTTATTATGGATTGCGCAGAGGTATTGAAGATAGTAGCGTGGGAGATGGCATGCTTTCTCTCCATTCTTGGAGGAGTTTGTGCGCCTCTAGACCCTCTTATGCTTATTTTTGTGTCTTTGATCTCTATATCACTGAATTACAAAGTCGATTTCCTGACCCAAAATGTTAAAAGGCTCTCAAGTTTATTAACATTAGTTACCCCTTTTTCCTTTAATATTAAAGAGTGGTGTTGGAGATCACTGAATTACTTTTATATCCTCATAAACTCTTATTCAGTGGTCTAGTGGTATGTGGTAAGTCTACTGAAGGCATACACTATCTCACACCAAGGATCGAGTCTCACTGCTTATCTTATGTAGGAACTTAGCTGATGGGCCGACCAGTTGTGGCACAGTACAAATATTTATTATATTTTGGGTCGACGATCGGGATTCCTCTCGAAAGTTTCATATAGCACAAGAATTACACGAACTATTACCCTCTTTCTATTTCTCCCTTAAACTATATAAAAAATTAATTTCCCCCTAATATAGTTTAAAAGTTTGATTTCCCCCTTAAGAAAACATTGAATTCCAATTTCCCCACTAAATTGAATTGGCGTTGATTTACTGTAAACCATTTACATAAACTAAACCTGACTAAAACGTAATTGTGTACTAAACCCGATTTCGTAAGATTAAACCCGATTTCATCAGACTAAACCTGATTTTGTAAGATTAAACCCGATTTCGTCCATCTTTTCTCAAAATCTTCCTTCAAAATCATGTTGAGAAGCTATCAGAGAAGATTCAATGATATTGTCGTCTTCAAGCTTTTTGTTTTCAGGAACAATACAACTAAACATTCAATGAAAAGTATATAAGCTTCAATCTCTAAAACCAAAAAGCGTCAACAAAGAAATATTTCTAACATTACAGACAAACAAATTAGTTTTAAAATTTAAGGAACAAAAGATTAAAAAACGGAAAAAAAGAAAATAGTGAAATATTCTTCGAAAAATTTCCACCTAAGATGAAAAAACTGGTTAATCATCTGAATTCGACACCAGCTTTAGAACTTCATCCTTTGCGAAAGCCCTTTTGTCATTTGAAGTGAAATCATACACACCATTACCCAAAGAAACATTTTCAATTTTGATATATTACGATGAGCAACTCCTTGTACTCTAATAAGCACTCATACACGAACCTTCTACTCTGTGAGAAGTGAAAGCAAACAATTGCAAGATATGAAAATCTACCCTCCACCTTCAGAAAATACAAGTCAATCCTACATAATCAAAAATATTATGCTATCTAACTTTTATACGGATTTTCAAAATGTTTTTGCCGTTACATACATTAGAGTTTTTAATTATTTTGGAACAAGACAAAAAAATTCACAACTATCAATACATTAGAGTTTTTGGACTAGCACTGGAATTTTCGTCGGAACGGGACATTCCGGTGAGTTTTTGAACAAGAGCCATGAAATCTTTAGGGTTAGTGTGAATGATTTTTGGGAGTGTGTGTATAGATGATTACCGGCGGACGCATGTAGATGAATTGGGTGTCAAGTGAGCTTTGCTAGGAGATGGTAGAGAAAGATGGTGAGACCATAGAAGAGAGAGAGGTAGAGATTGTTTCGTCTTCTTTAAGTGAAGTTGCTGTAGAGAAATAGAGAAAGGAAGATGGAATGGAGAGATCTCCTCTGGGTGAAGAAACGAGGAGGCTAAGAATTCAGATTTTGAATTTTGTTTTTTCTGATACCTTTCTAAATTTACGCTATTTTATCAATTTAAGTAATTAATTGTGGTAGTTAGAAATAATTCAGGAAGGAGAACGACAAAACAAAAATAAACAAATTCAGCAAAGGATTTATTAATATTAAAATGACTTTACTGTATGGTGAGGTGGCATAATGACTCTACAAGATTTTTAAGATTTCTTGTAGGATTCATTCAATTCGTATTTAGAAAGTAATGTAAGTCTTTTGAGTATAGTAGTAGTCTAGTAGATTGTGGTCAATGGTGTGACTGTGGTGTCGATTAGATCATTTTCTGATACCGAGGAAGATGATCTTAATAATGAAAGTATTATATTAGATCAACATTTTATTGTGGGACTCTCTAATTGTAACTTTTTCATATGTTGTTCCTATCTTCAACATAGATGTCCATAGATAATATTAAGATGATCTTAATATTTGTTCTGTATTCTTGTGATGTTGATTTTGTGTAAGAGAAGATTGATTTCAACAAGGTTTTCCAGATTTATTTTGTTTACTCATTTAGATATGCACATTTTATTTGTTTATGAATATGTTGTATAGCAGATTTATTTATTTTCGTTTCTTTTCCTTTAATATGTTGCAGGTTTATTGATTTGTTGTTTGATATTTATTGATTCTTTTGTAGACTTGTTGAAAATGTATTTATATGTGCAGCAGATTTATTTATATATATGTATTTTTGTTGTTTTTTATTTTGTTCTTCTCGCAAGTTTGTTTTAAGGATCTGTAGATAACTATTGGTTTACAGTTTTAACACAGTAACTCTCGGCGATTAAATCCCGTCGACACCTCTCTCGACGATTAGCCTCGTCGATACTCTTCTCGGTGACCCTGGTTATTGATACAATTCGAGCTTAGCTCCCACAACTTTTACACCTTTGCTTTAACAGATCTCTCAGCTTGTCCTCTTAGCGGAAGAGCTGATAATCCCTCGGAATCATTTTACTCTGCTATCTCCCCTTGATACCCTCCAAGAACCTCTCACTCACGGTTAAATGGCGCTTATCTCCCTCTGCTACACTTAAAAGTTTTGATCACAAACCCTAATTTCTATGACCTCGATTTCAATTTTTTCGTCTGGGACTACGTACCGGTCTTAGAGTGGTACCCCGCAATTCAGACAAGACTACATCGATTCAAGAAGGGTCTTATTTCACTTTGTGTCACAACGACCGTGACGGCCAATAGTTTGAGATGGACCCTCGCCTGATGGAGGAACTAAGGGCAATGGCCATAACTGAGGAGCCGGTGATCGCGCTGCCGGAATCTGGGGAGTACCGCTCAGCCACAGAGAACCAACACTTTCTCATAGGTAAGCTGTTGAATCTGAACTCTCAAACTATGTCTAAAGTGATGATGGGTCTTCCGAGGATTTGGTGACTGCAGAACGGAATTACTGGAACTGTTCTTAGTGAAGACATTTTCCAATTTCGGTTTCAATCGGAGTTTGAATTGAATGATATACTCAAACATAACTATTGAAATTTTGATGATTGGGGTCTAGTAATAACCAAAATGGATTCAAATTTTACCATGGATAACCTCAACATGATACCTATGTGGATTAGACTTTCGAAAATTCCGATAGGACACTTCACGACAGACATATTCCATGCGGTGGCTAATTCCATAGGGGATGTTCTAGAAATCGAATTTGACATAGAAAAACTCCACCTCCATCCTTTTATACGAGTGAAGATCCTCTTTAATTTAACTAATCCAGTGAGACAAAACCGAACTCTCAAATTACCCTCAGGAGAAATTATCACCGTTAAGATAACATTTGAACGGGTTAGGAACCTCTGTACTCTCTGCCGAAGGGTAACTCACAATGAAGCTAAATGCCCCTTTATCACTGTAAACATAAAGCCGGTTGCAGCTGATGGACAGAACAAACAAGATGAAACTAACGATTCTCATCGAAGTGCGCACCTGAATGACAAACCACGATGGGAAGCCACCCAGGCTGGGATCAAGTTGGCTGAGAGTCCACCCGGAGCTGGTATCGAGATTAACCTGGGTGAAGCAACTGTTAATATGGAAGTCGAACACGATTCTATCGAGAAAAAGAATACTCTTACACCTATCAGCGATAAAGCAACAAAGGAAACAAGGTTGAAGAGGAATTTAGCAACCTTAGAATCTGAGGCCGTGACACAACTGAACATGGGGATTAATAGAGATGAGCCAGACCTCATTTATGAACAGACGATACCCCCTGCTAAAGTCGACATCGTACCACCAAGATACAAAATCTACAAGAAACAAAAAATCAAACCTGATACTAGGCAAACCATTGCGGACAACAATAACGAGACCTCCGACGGTGTGGTGACTATCCTTAAGTCACCTACAACTCGATGAGCATATTGAGTTGGAACTGTCAAGGAGTGGGGAGCACCTTGACAGTTCAACGTCTAAAGGAAATACGTAAAACAATATTTCCAGATATTATGTTCCTCATGGAGACTAAAAATGACAAACAAGTTTTAGAGTCAATTCAAAGTTGGAGTGGCTATGACCACTTATTCACGGTAGAACCTAGAGGATTGAGTGGGGGTCTGGCCCTTTTCCAGGAAGGATCATATGAAGATACAGATTACCCAGGACTCCCCACACTTCATTGACTCTATATTCTTCATTGGAGAAACACAAGTCAAAGGGACTTTTGTTTATGGACATCCGATTACACACCGGAGACCTGAAGTTTGGGAACAAATCCGGAACCTAAGGTTGCAAGCAAACTCCCCATGGTTCCTAATAGCGGACTTCAACGAGATCTATGACAATTGCGATAAAATTGGTGGTACCCCACGACCTGCTAACACATTCAGAAGTTATCAATCATTTCTTAGAAATTGCAATCTCAGGGAGCTAACGAGCACGGGGCCAAGATTTTCATGGATGGGGAACAGAGGAGGCCAATAGATACAATGTAGGTTGGACCATAGCTACGGTAATACTGAATGGTTTTTTCACTTTCCACGCTCTCTGACCGACTATCTACCAATTATGGGTTCCGACCACCGTCCCCTTCATACCAAGATCATGGTGGACCCCACGACTTACTACAAAGAGATTCATTTTTGACAAAAGATGGATAAAGAAAAAAGAATTCTTTGACATTATAAAGGTGAGCTGGTCGAGATCCTCCGAAAACCAGCTTCTCACAACACTGGACTGTATTGCGGAGTGTAGAAAGGACATCTCCCACTGGAAGAGGACAACAAATACTAACTCGCAAGTCCATATCGATCAAACCAGAGCTAAGCTTGATTTGGAAATGACAAAACATAGACCAGACACTGCCACCATAACAGAGCTAAAGCATGAGCTTACACGTCATTACAACGAAGAAGAGCAATTTTGGAAAGCAAAAAGTAAATTGCATTGGCTCAGAAAGGGAGACCAGAATTCCAAATTCTTTCATAACTTTGTAAATTACAAGAGGAATAAGAATAGACTGATATGCTTACAAGACCCCAGGGCAACCTCCACTTTGAAGAAGGATCAAAAGGGGAAATCGCATCAAGCTCATGTCAAAATCTTTAACTCAGATCTTCACAAAATCATTGATCTCAAGCCTTTTCCATTTGGTAAAGCTTATATCTTACCTAATCAGACTATCACTTGCCAGGTTACTTTCAATTTCTGTCTTTATTTATTAAGTTATTAACTATTTTTTTCCTATTTATATATAACTTTTAGTTTATTGAAAATTAATTATGATTGGTGATTTTGTGAAGCATGGTGAAGAAGAATGCAAACTAAATGCTATTGAAGCTTGCATTATAAATACTTTTCCCGATCCGGTAACAATTACATTTTATGTAATATTTTTGGAATACAATTTTAATTGTCACAAAAATTTTATTGTTTTGGGAAACAGAAATTGCATTTCAGGTTAATATGGTGTATCGAAAAAAATACGAAAAATTGGGAATCATGTGTTAAAAACTGTGGACATGAGGACGAAATCAATAATTGTTACAATGGTGATCTCTCTCAAAAGGTAAATATTCCAAAAAAAAATACCATTCATAATATAGAAATATAAGATATTAAACCCTAAAACAATTTTTTTGTTATTGCAGCTAATTTTGGAGTATGGAAAACAGACTTTGAGTTTGAATCCGAAGAAACAATATGTACCTATCTTCATAATATAGAAATATAAGATATTAGACTGTTGTTCCTATCTTCAAATAATTATATATCTTTATAGTTATCTTAATTTTTTATGATTCCTAATCTTATTTGAATATTATATCTTTATTTATATAAAACAAACATATTTATATATGTTTGAGTTCTTGTTTGTTATAGTTATATGGTATGGTATTTTGTTTTTGGTTAACATAGTGAGCAAAAAGTTACAGATTGAAGATATTGATATCAGGGATGTCATTTTTTAACTAAAAGGATTAGTTTTTTTTTTCTTAAATTACAGAGAAACTGGTTTTTAGGGAGCAAAAGATGAAGCCTTAAAAATTGTTCTTGCTATGGATATTGTGCTTATGTTTTAGAAGAAAAGTAAGCGTCTTATATGAAGAAGAATACATTTTGATGAGAAGCCACAAAAAAACGATGAAGCTAACCCCGTTCTAAGCTTAGAGGAGGATTTCAAAATTAATTATTTCATCAAAATCGTTGATCAAACTTTGTTTCTTTCTATACAAAGTTAGACTAATTTCAAGAGTATGAAGGTATTTTTAGATTTTTGTTCACTCTAGAGAAGCTAAATTCAGCAAATGATGATAATTTGAGGATATCATGTACTAAGCTTGAAACTCTTTTTAAGCATGGAGAAATTTCATATATTGATGAGAATGATTTATTTCTGGAAATCAAAGTTTTAAAAGAAATTTTACAAAAACATTTGAAGAAGACTCCAAAAATATTTGATTTTTTAAAAAGATTCAAGGATTGTTATCCTATGAGTTGCGTATAGAATAATGCTCACTATTATGGTTTCAGTTGCTTCAACTAAAAGAAGTTTCTCGAAGTTGAAGTTGATAAAATCTTACATATGATCGACTATGTCACAAGAATAGCTAAATGGACTGGCTATGTTATCGATAGAAAAAGGCATGTTTAAAAATCTTGATTAAGCAACTTGATGAATGATTTTGCAGAGAAAAATACAAGAATAGTTATTTTTCATAAACATAATTGTTAACTTGTTGTTTTTTCATTAATGATACTCTTTTTTCAACATAAATTTTATTTATTTTCAATGCTTTCTACATTATCGTTTCTACATTTTGAATGGATTATGTAAAGTTCAGGTCCGACTCAACACTACGTTTAATATTAAAAGAGAATTGATTCTTCTGAAAAAACTTACGTGCCAACAACACATTTAATATCAGCGTAATTGACTACAAAATTGACACTAATATTAACTATTAATATAAAATAATTTTAGTAGAAAAGAATTACATATTAATTTATTTTGATATAAAAACAATTACATATTAAAATTTAGCAAGTTATCTTCTTCTATCTTTCGTTCCAAGAAATAATTATATATATATATTCAAACAAATTCATATGCAACGACCTTCTCTCTTTTGGGTCAATTTAGGTTCGTGTATCGAGTTTTATGCCCAGACCTTCTCTCTTAGACCCAAAAAATACATGATGGATCCTCTTTGTGTATACCCGTGGATATCGTGTGGGTCATATTCCTCCTGAGAACTGATTAGATACTTGAAGAACCGATTTTACATGAGTATTACAATTAATTTTTGGGTATTTAAGTATTTTGGATATTCAAGTATTTTTGTGACATTCACATAGACTTTTATATATTTTGGATATTTTGGGTAATTCTTAGAAAAGTTTTGGGTATTCAAGTACATTTTTTATATATGTTGACTAGTTTTTTGAAAATTTTCAATTGATATTCAGATATTTTGATATTTCATATATTTTTCAAAGTATTCATGTATTTTTTGGTTCTCCAAATTTTTACCCGAACTGACTTAACCCAAGAAACACGAGCTGGAGCCAACCCGAAAATCTATGAAGTCCCAAAATCCTTTAGCTGAAGATTCAGAATTGATTTAAACCGAGTCTAACCTAACCCAAAGCTTTGAATGCCCAAAACTACTCCCAAATTTAAACGAAATGGACCAATAGAATATGTTTCTGGTTTGGATTATTTCCCCATATCCATTATTTTGGTTACGCAAATTTTGCTTATGCCTAAGAAAACTTGTTATGACGATGCAAAGGATAAATTTGTCTGTTCATTTCTTAATTGTAATATCTTTCAGAGAAATGTTATGAAAAACAAAATTAATGGTATATAAAAGTCTACGTGAATAGAGTTTTAAATAATCAATGTATTGTTAAAACTTAAAACAATCAAGGTAATGAATAATATCAATCAATGTATTGCTAAACATAAATCAAGCTAACGAGGATATTTCTAACACAGAATTCGAGAGTATCATTCACATGCTTTTACCATTCACCAAGGGTTTTTGAGCATATCACAAAACAAATTCATTCAACATTGAGGACGCATTACAGAGTAAGTAGTTGCAATTTGATTTACAGTCTTTATAACATGGACACTTGAGGCTAGAGTTTAGCAATCACTTGTAACATTTCTTGAAACATAACCTATATAATGTTCAATAATACTAACTCAATAGGCTTGCTTAGCAAGTAACAAACACAAAACTTGATTTTGTACATAAAACTTTGTACTAAAGTAGAGAATCCAGAACTTACAAGCCTAACAACCATTATAGCAAACTACGGTTCCTAGAACCAGAAAAGAACATTGGACAAGAACACGGTGCAGAGAAAATCAGAGACACTATTCTACATACACTTGATTATTACATCAATCATAGAAAATTTCAACAAAACAAAAAACAGAGTATGAAAATAAAGAAACATCCATTACTCTAGTGCTTCAAAAGATTTCAAGTTTCATCAACTCAGTAAAATCAAGGGAAAGACACTAATACCATAACAGAGATTCTCTCAGTCATTGTATTTTAAGAAAGTCTAGCTAACAAGTAAAATTGTAGAATCTTACACAATAACTACAAGAATATGATGCAAGAATGTCATTTTGTATGTTTATGATCACTAAAGTTATACAGCATAACACACATGAGTGTCACATACATTCAAAATATGAATCTACAGAAGACTACTAGATGCATCCACTTCATAAATTGAGAGATTCCATGATATAAACAAGCATCAAAACAAAGCATCAAAATAAGTGTTTTAAACACACAATGTAATGTCCTAATACTCAACAGTAAAATTTACCATTTTATTAGTAGAACTGTGAGCAATAAGATTTTAAAATCTGAAAACTACTAGATCTCAGATTGTAATGTTATCAAGGGAACTATTTAAGAAACAGTGCTTATTATAAAGCTTGTGATATAAGCAACAAAATAGAGATAACAAGTGTTTTAAAAATATAAAATAATATTCTAGAATAAAAAATAAAATTCAAATTTTTTATCAATGCACGATGCAAAACTCTAGAATATCATTTCACATTTTTTGGATGATCATATAATAATTACATACACTTATGAACCCTTAATACGAGATAATTTATTATAAACATACAATACAAGAAGCAAAAATCACAATGGTATCATCAAAGAATTATCAAAAGACTATTAAACAACCAATCAAAATGCAGGAATTATGATCACCAGAGACAAAACTAACATCGAAATTCAGATTTTTATTTCAAGCAAACAAATAACAATATATATTCCTTTCTTGGAAAATTTAGCAATCACTTATAACAAGACTAGAAACATAACCTATTAGACTTCTAAATATTGTTCTATAATAGTAGCTCAATGTGCTAATTTAGCTAGTAACAAACAGAGAACTTGATTTTGTACATAAACCATTGTACTAAAGTAGAGAATCATGAACTTACAAATCTAACTATTATAGTTAACTACGGTTCCTAAAACAAGAAAATAATATTGGACAAAGAACATAATGCTGAGAAAATCAGGAAACTATTCCACATACACTTGATTTTGACATCAATCATAGATAATTCTCAATAAAACAGAAAAATAGGGAAATCAAGAGTAATATATTACTCTAGTGATTCAAAAGATTTCAAGTTCCATCAACTCTGCAAAACTAAAAGACCAAGGGATAGACACTAACAGCATAACAGAGATACTTTCAGACATTGTATTGAAAGAACACTAGCTATAATAAGTAAAGTAGTAGAATCTTACACAATAATTATAAATATATGATGCAGAACTCCAACATGTCAACAAAACAAAGATCATAAGTATTTTAGAATTGAGAGACTTTATGGTGCAGACAAGCATAAAAACAAACATACCAAGTATTTTAAACACACAATGTATGTTCTGATGGGTTGGTTTTAAACTTGTTATGGTGCTTATATTTGCATTTATAATATCAGTGCTTTATATCTATATCACTTAACTTAATTTGTAAATCTTCACATGTAATTTTATCAGAAAAGTCTAGAAAATGTACCTGGTTGTAGAATTGTTCTTGCACCTCGAAATCTCCTTGGCATCAGTGAGAAATTGACCGATTGAAATTTTGAAATACATACATGAAAAAATCAAAATTAGTAATTACTTCAAGTATGTATTTCTTACTAGTGATTTTGATAATTGTATCACCTAACTACAAACAAATTTGAAACCAACATACCTGTTAAAGTAACACATCTGTTTTCCATTCATTGTC
Organism: Lepidium didymum; assembly: GCA_963920545.1. Classification (NCBI taxonomy): domain Eukaryota; kingdom Viridiplantae; phylum Streptophyta; class Magnoliopsida; order Brassicales; family Brassicaceae; genus Lepidium; species Lepidium didymum. Next base: position 6,596,565 of record OY986979.1, on the reverse strand, counting down.
TTATTGCCTCTTTTAAGCCGTTGGTATATGTTTCATCCCATAGAATTTGACTCTTTGTCTAATGCAGTCTCTGTCTTAAAACTTTGTTAAGCCTTTGGCTGTGATTCAGCAAATCGAAAATTGTTTTATGCTGTGGGTCATATTCTGTAATTCTAACCCTTTGATAAGTCCAAACCCATCAATACTCTGTCAAGTATTTTGTCTTATTGCCTCTTTAAGCCGTTGGTATATGTTTCATCCCATAGAATTTGACTCTTTGTCTAATGCAGTCTCTGTCTTAAGACTTTGTTAAGCCATTGGCTGTGATTCAGCAAATCAAAAATTGTTTATGCTGAGGGTCATATTCTGAAATTCTAACCCTTTGATAAGTCCAAACCCATCAACACTCTTTGTCAAGTATTTTGTCTTATTGCCTCTTTAAGCCGTTGGTATATGTTTCATCCCATAGAATTTGACTCTTTGTCTAATGCAGTCTCTGTCTTAAGACTTTGTTAAGCCATTGGCTGTGATTCAGCAAATCAAAAATTGTTTATGCTGAGGGTCATATTCTGAAATTCTAACCCTTTGATAAGTCCAAACCCATCAACACTCTTTGTCAAGTATTTTGTCTTATTGCCTCTTTAAGCCGTTGGTAACTTGGTATATGTTTCCATCCCATAGAATTTGACTCTTTGTCTAATGTAGTCTCTGTCTTAAGACCTTGTTAAGCCATTGGCTTTGATTCAGCAAATCGAAAATTGTTTTATGTTGTGGGTCATATTCTGTAATTCTAACCCTTTGTTAAGTCCAAACCCATCAATACTATTTGTCAAGTATTTTGTCTTATGACACCTTTAAGCCGTTGGTATATCTTTCCCTTACTTGGTTAAGCTATTGGCTGTGTTTCAACCGTCTTTTGTCTTAGAGTTTTATAATGGGTACTAGTGTAATTAAGCCGAGGGTCTGTATTCTCCACATTCCATCCAACATATCCAACCTATCCATAGTATTTTTCCATCCTCCACAATCCTTTTTAGGCATGCACTAACCACCAATAGATCGGTTTACTTCGCAACTTTCCTCGGGACAATGTACCCAAATAGAATCTTACAGAACACTATTAGATTAGTGCCTGTTTTTCATCTTTTTGGGGTTTATAAGGAAAACATCATAGATTTTTTTTTTCAAAATCTCTTAAGTTTAATAAAACCAAAACCAAAACCAAAAGTTTTCAAAATCTTATTATAAAGCCTTATTTTTTCAGCGATAAGCAAATAGAGAAGGAGAAACAAGTATCCAAAAGTATTGCCGAAGCTTTTGAAATTGAAAAATGGAGATTAGAAATGATTGATCAACAAAAAGTTATCTAGTCGTCAGAATTATCGACAAATCATAAAACTATCAAACTATACTTTAAAAATTGTTGTAACACATCAAAAACACAAACAAGAAAAACAAAATTTTGAACACGGTGAATCAATTTTGGTTTCATGGCAAAGAAAGATACATCACAAACCAGTTTTCCAAATTTTGGTTTTTGGGGAGTAAGAGATCAGAAGCAAAATAAAGATTTTCAAAACCAAAACGAAAACCAAAATCAAAATCAAAACGAAAAGGTTTTCAAATTCTTATTTTTTGGTTTCCAACGGTTTTCAAAATCTTAAAATGGTTTTCAAAATCTTAAAAGGTTTTCATCCTGAAAAGTAGAAAGGCAAAATCAAAAGAAAATTAAAAAAACACAAGAAAACCAGAAAGACGGAGTCGTACTTCGAGGGGTTCACGCAGAGTCAAGCTTTCCAAGCAGATTCAAAAAGAGAAGCACTAAAAAGGAAATTAAACACAAAAACAATTAGAAACCCTAAATATAAGTGTGAAAGAGAGTATAGAGAAATCTACACAATTACCGCGAAGAAGAAGAATTCCAGTTGATCGAAGAGGTAGTTGATTCACGCCGAGTCAAATATCCCCATCCAAGAAGAAATAAAACCCTAAATTTGTACAACATAAAAACAAGAACAATGAACAACTAAAGGATCTTATGTCAAATCCGCGATCTATAGAAACCGAAAAACTTACCATTTCTTAGCAATTTTGGAAGAGATCTCCTTCTTTCAAAACCAAGAATTGATGGAGAGAATTTTTCAAAAAAAAGAAGCGACTGAATTTGGAAGAAATACTCTATTCAATATATCGGGAGCGTTTTCTAACGGATATATCCTCAATGATTGTATTTACTATGGGCCTATAACTGGCCCAATAATAATATATATGCCCACTGGATAGTTAATGGGCCTATTCGTAATAAGTTATAGCCCACGTGGACTGTGAAGATGTAAGGATGATTACATCACATCATGACGTTTACATCACATACGAGTTAATTGTACTTTCTACAGATATCAAATACCGTAAATCATACGCGTCTTTTATTTCACGCGCCCTATTCGTTCTCCCATGCGCAGTCGTGTGAGATGGCTAATCCTCTGACGTTACCGATATTAGACCAATCCGGTGGTTCTCAAACCGTCGCTGCATTGGCGTTTCGCACATTTGTCACGCGTCTTTCGGCGTCGATTCGTCAAAGCCTATCGCAGCGACGACCATGGCTAGAGCTCGTAGATCGGAGCGCAATTTCTAGGCCATATTCTCTATCCGATGCATATTCTCGGATCCGGAGGAATTTACCTTACTTCAAGGTGAATTACGTGACGATCGTCTCCTTCGTTCTCGCGCTATCGCTTCTCTCACATCAAATTTCTCTCCTTGTTCTCCTCTGTTTCTTCGGTGCCTGGATCTTCCTCTACCTTTTCCGTCCGTCCGATCAACCTCTGGTGATTCTTGGTCGTACATTCTTATATCGCGAGACGCTTGGAGTTTTGGTTCTATTGACATGAATTTAAAGGGTTAGCATTTTTCTAATTTATGTGATTAAAAATTCAAAAAAACTTACATGAACTTTTCTAAATATGCCAAAATCTAAATTAATATGGGAAAACTGTCAGTTAAACATTATTTATGTGAAAAATCGTTGATTAAACACTGAATTCCGGACGCCTTTGAATAAACATGTAATTTATTGTTGACTTTTGAAAAAATACCAAACTTATAGTTGACTCGGCAAATTAAACATTATGTTAGTTTGACTAATGAGATTAATTAATCCCGTTTAAAAACCGTTAATGATCTCTGTAAACTGAAACGCAGAGTTTTATTAACACATAAAAAACATAAATCCCCAAATTCCCCAAATCGATTTTTCCATCTTTAACAGTTTTTGAGCGAAATCTTCTCATTTCCTCTACTTTCATTCTACTGTGAATTTTTGAGCGGAAATGTTTCTCCATTTTTGACAAATTTTTCAGTTATTTTCCATCTTTAATTGCACTTGATTTGGGGCTTCGCTTGTCTTTGTTAGACGGTTGATTCATAGTAGCAACACCTTTTCTCGCTTAAACTATAATATATATATATATATATAAAACTTCAGTAAAATCTTGAACAATGACAAGTTATTAGAGAACTTCAGTAAAGTCTAGCGCGGATGTTATGTAGCATAACAAATAATCTATCTACACATTGATAATTGATCTCTGAACATAATACAAATCAATTTCAAGCATTCTGTTAATAATTGATTTAAATCAAAGTCATTAGCTACTTGTCTCAGTCCTATTGATTCAATCAATTAGCCACTCAATTAGTTGGGGCAAATTTGAGGAGAAAAACTAGGCATATGATTATTTCCCTATTTTGACTTCACAAATAGCATATTTGACTATTAATTCTTATATGAATCAGTGAAGAGACGATAAAGTTTATTGGTTGAATCAATAGGACTGAGACAAGTAGCTAATGATTTTGATTTAAATCAATTATTAACAGAATGCTTGAAATTGATTTGTATTATGTTCAGAGATCAATTATCAATGTGTAGATAGATTATTTGTTATGCTACATAACATCCGCGCTAGACTTTACTGAAGTTCTCTAATAACTTGTCATTGTTCAAGAAATCTGAAGGATGCTTTAAGTTCTTTTAAGTTCCATATCTTTTGTCTATTGCTATGTTAAGTGTGTGTGTTATTTAGATTGTAAATGTCTCAATTATAACTTTTACAGCATGGCTATTTGTTGAAAATATTTGATAAAGATTTTGTTTATCATGGTGGTGAGGTTATAACAATTGAATATAGGATAGAAGAGTTTGTTTTTGATGATTTAGAAAATTTTGTAGATAGTGGTTTAAATGGGCATAAACTGTGGTATAAACTACAATTCCAAGAGTTGAATCAAAGAAAAGTTTTGTGTATTGAAAATGGTGAGGACATGAAGAAGATGTCAGAAGCTGCAGTGTGGTTGATATTTTTATGCTTAACATATTTGAGCATCCATATGATATCGCCGGAGAAGTAGAGGTTCATCGACAAAGAAGAAACAGTTTTTAAAATTAGGAAACTTTTCTCTAGTTTTCTCTCAAAAAGCAACCATGTTTTAATTATTGTGACAACTAGGATCTAATTAGGCAGATTCACATACCATGTGTCAATGTAACAAGCTAATTAAAAGAGGATTAATCGTTGATTAACATGTTTAACACTCAATTTGGATTTCAGCCTAACTAGAAACGTTCATGTAGGTGTTTTGAATTTTTAATCACATAAATTAGAAACTTGGACCTTCTAAGTTAATGCAGTAAATGTGTATAAAAACTCATTTTTTAATCGGTACCTACCTATAATAGACCTGAATACCTGACTATCATGAGTAATGTTCACAGAAAATTGTTCTTTTTTGGTTGGACGGTCATAAATCTTCGATGGTGTTTTAAATCTCACTTTCAACTCTATATTTAGAGACAAAAATATTTTTAATGGTGCTATATTTCTTACTCTATAAATAGAGATCTCTATATTTTATTCCTAATTTAAAATACTCTATTTATTTCTCTATTTTCTTAGAGTAAAACTTTTTTTTACAAAATGATCATTTAATTTATAGTGTATTATCAGTTTGTACCTAAACAAAATTATATGATCAAAATATACAATTACAAAATTTTAATTATCAATATATATTACTAAAACTAACTAAATTAACTGACTATAAGTATAATTTTGTATAACATGGTAATTGAAGATGAGCGTGATCTTGATGCACCAATAGATTTCGAAAGAGAAGCTCCACCTTTGGAAGTCAAAACAATAGAAGATGAAAATATTCGATTTCAAAAATTTCTCGCTTGATATAGACAAACTAGAAACAAAAAGTTCATTTTTCATCTCAAAATGCATTAGTTAATTATTTGTGAGAGAATTATAGTACTAATGATGTTTAAATCATAATATATTTTTCAGTGTTTTTATTTATTTATGTGATATAATGTAATTTTATTTTAAATAAATTATGATTTTATTATTTTTTTGACTATTTAATATAAATAAGTAGTAATATAAATAGGTAGAACATGTAGATTTGAAAAGTAAAAAGACATTTTAGAAATTATAACAAAATATTAAAATATTTTTTTAGAGTATAAAAATAGAGTAAATCATTTGAGCAAATCTTTATCTATTTTAAAGAATTCTACTTTTAAAGGAAAAAAAATAAAGTAGGCCATTGGAGATGGTCTAACCATTTTATAAACATTTTAAGTCAAAGTTTTATGTTTTTATTTTTTTAATATGATTTTACGGCACAAGTAAACCAAATCGACTCGAAATAAGAGGAACCTAACCAAACCAAAACCAGCTAAATAATAGATCAGTTCCTAAATTAGAGAACCGAGAGAACCAAAATGAAGCGGAACCAAACCGAAAACCAAATAGTTACCCAAAAAACCGAAATATAATTATATAAATTTAAAAATAATTATTTATATAAAAGTTAATAATCTAAATATCCAAAATTGTAATTATAAATCTAGTTAATTTGAAATAATATTTTTTTGAAAAAAAAAGAACGGAAGGTAGAAGATAAAAAAAAAAAATTTCTTCTTTCATTTCCCTCTCAACGCCGGTTCCATTTCTTGACAATTTTTCATTTCTTCTTTCTTATGTCTTCTTCTTTCTCGTTTCTTCTTCCTCTCGTTTCGTTTTCGTCTCACAATTTCGTCTTCTGTCTCATTATGAACCGTTTGTACAGAGATACATTGATTGTCGAAAGTGTGAGTAAGTTCTTCTTCTTTCTCACTCATTTTTTAATCTTCTTCTCTTTTGAATGTTCTCGCTAAATCTTCTTCTCTTTTCTCACTCATTGTCTATCTTCTTCTTATTCTCTCGATTTATGGTGTTCGTAATGAGTTTTTGGGTTTGGGGAATTTGTTGTGTTTGCCATTTTAGAAACTGTAAGGGATTTCGAAATGGGTTTATGGCTTCGGGTTTTGTATAGTTAGGGTATAGTTTGAATGAGTTTACTTTGGTTTTCTCTGCGTCTTTGAGTTTCTCGGTTTGTGGGTTTAGTAGAGATAGGTTATAGTTTAGTAGAGTTAAGTATAGTTTGGTAGAGTTAGGTTATCGTATGGTATAGTAGAGTTAAGTATAGTTTGGTATAGTTAAGTTATTGTATGGTAGAGTTAAGTATAGTATGGTAGAGTTAAGATACTATAGTTGGATAGCGTTAAGATACTATAGTTTGGTCGAGTTAAGATACTATAGTTTGGTAGAGTTAAGATATTATAGTTTGGTAGAGTAAAATATAGTATGGTAGAGTTAAATATATATGGTAGAGTTAAGCACGATTTGAATTTGAATTTTGAATTTGAAATTTAATTCGGTTACTTTTAATCCTTATCAAGATACTATAAATACATGTTTGATAGAGTTAGGTTTTGATTGTTTCTTGTTTATACTTATTAGGTATGGTTGCGACGAAGGACTATCTGCAGAGACTTTTTGTAGATGGTCTTGTAGTAATGAAGGACCGGAGCATAAACCACCCTTGCAATTTGAATCATATTAGGAATATGATCAAGGGTATGGTGAAGATGCATACCGAGACATCGAGCAGAACTCATGCCTTAAAGTTATTTTGAAGCTAGCTAACTCTGACTACACGTTTGCAGGGAGGCATGTACAATATTTATTGGCGGATTAACTAGATATTAAAAATGAGTCCTACACTCTCCATGGGTTTCTGCACTTGCTTCTCATCTGTGCATTTGAGTCTATCCCCCTATTGGGAGAAATTTTTGGTGAGAGGAAAGAAGGTGTGGATGTTCTCGTTCTATGGTGGAGACCAATCAAGAAACAATCCATGGAAAAAGAAAAAATTGTCGCGTTTGATAAGAAAAACACAGGGGTTAAAAAGGTAAATTGCTAACGTAGTAGAGTTCATAGTCAATCTGGTAGAGTTCATATGTCTGCTTAGTAGGAATTAGTTTCTGCTTGGTAGAGTTCACAGTCAGCGTGAAATAATTCATAGTCAGCTTGGTAGAGTTAATATGTCTGTTTTGACTCTTACTTAGTTGGTAGAGTTCTTCTTGCACTTAGTAAAGTTTGATATAGTTGGTTTTGTTGGTAAAGTTGATTCTCTATTTAGCACAGTTGATCATATATTGGTAAAGGTAAATTGTTAACGTAGTATAGTTCATAGTCAATACGGTAGAGTTCATATGTCTGGTCAGTAACGTTAAGTTTCTGCTTGGTAGAGTTCACAGTCAGCGTGGTAGAATTCACAGACAACGTGGTAGAGTTGAGTTTTTCTTGGTAAAGTTGATTATCTGTTTAGCAGAGTTTATCATATATTAGCAGAGTTCATAGTTAATACGATATAATTCATATATCTCGTCTGTAGCGTTAAGATTCTGCTTGGTAGAGTTCACAGTCTGCGTGGTAGAGTTCACAGTCTGCGTGGTAGAGTTCACAGTCTGTGTGGTAGAGTTGGGTTTTTCTTAGTAAAGTTGATTATCTGTTTTGCAGAGTTGATCATATAATGGTAAAGTTGATCATCCTTTGGTAGAGTTACTCTAAACTTGGAAAAGTTGTTTGTGCTGACCTATATTTATTCTTCTCTTTCAGGTGCGCATAAGGAATCTACGTCTAATGCCTCCAGCTGAGATCTTCCATGTTTGGCCAAAAGATGTTGAAGATCGGAGATTGGACAACATGATCAGAGACATACTCGATGACACTCTAGATGAGTCTTTCTGGGACATACCAAAAAAGAAAGAAGCACAGAGGAAGGAGGACCTACCAGAGAAGAAAGAAGTTGAGAAGAAAATGATTGTAGAACATAAGAAACATAAGGAAAAAACTCCACCTTCTGTGGAAAACCGTGAACTGGAGATGGATGTGTCGCCTACCTTAAATGAACTAAGACTCAAACAGAAACAGAAACAGAGGAAAGAGTTGAAGGAGAAGAGGTTCAAAAACCATGATGGACACAAACAAAATGAGTCGAATACCTTTATTGAAACTCTCCAAGGGTTGTCCACCTTAGTAAAAGGCATGTCGGAACGTCTATTTCGGCTAGAGGACAACATGACCAACCTAGTGAAAAGGATGCCATAACGTATATTTTGGCTATAGGAGAACAGAGCAGACATGTTCATGCTCACTGAGCGTGTTGCAAGGTTGGAGGATAAGAGTTCAGATCATTCAATATTGCTTGAGAGGCTTATTAGGCTGGAGGAGAAAAGGGTGGAGCTGGTTATACAGACCTTGGAGTACAACAAGGCCCCATTGAAGGCAGAAGTCAGACACGTTCAGCAAGTCAGACTCGTGAACCTGTACTGAATGCTGAAATAGGAGATTGAAATGACGATAGTGCTCCTCGTGATATGGATCATAACTCGTTACGTAAACCTCTATTTTATTGAGACTTACTCTGATTTATGTTGTCCATGTATACATTCGTACTCATTTTGTTTACAACTGAAACTGTTTATGTAAAAGTAGAGTGTGGTCAACTTTGGTAGATGTTATACGGTTTGGTCAAATTATGTGTGGTTACTTGGATAAAGGTTATATGGTTTGGTCGAGTTATGTGTATCATTTGATAAACTCTACCAAACAAATAATATGTTATAGTACATCATGGTAGAGTACATCTACTACCATGGTTGAGTTTGTCACTAATAATATGGTATTCGTAGACACCAGGATTGAATCAACCGAATATGGTACACTCTGACTCGGAGAGAATACCCAGTGTCGGCTTAGCTGCCAATAAGTTGCAACTTAGCATAAGTAGTCTAACTGGAGACTCTCTTCTAGATAACACCATGACGTCACATGGCACAACATACACCATTCCCCCGAACCAGGTAAATTTGTGCATGGTAGAGTTCATTTTTTCATAACATGATTAGTAGAATTGACTTTACGTTTAGTAGAGTACACATGATGTTTGATAGAGTTAACATGATGTTTGCATGTAACGTTTAGTAGAGTTAAACATGATGTTTGGTTGAGTTAACATGTTGTTTGTATGGAACGTTTGGTAGAGTTAATATGATGTTTAGTAGAGTTGACATTATGAATGCTATAGTTGATTTTAGAGTTAATATGATGTTTGGTAGAGTTGACATTATGATTGGTATTGTTGACTTTTTGCGTGTTGTTTTACAGAATAAATGGATCATTGAGACGCATGAGACTTCCGACCCTCTGAGCCCATCATCACGTGTTGTTAGGAACTCCGAGGTGATGGGTCAGACCAGAGAAGACTGTCTTGATAAAAAACCATACGTTGAGATATCAAGTGAGCCTGATTGACTTTTAACAAAGAAAACAAAGCGTAGAATGTCATAGCTCGACATCATAAACATCGTTGATTTTCCCTCAAAGGATAAGGATGGTAATGAAAAGGACGGAGGTATGACCATGATACGTATGGATGACGTGTTACTGAGACATACTCACCTGCAAGCACTCGCTGCGAACCAGGTAATCTAGTAAAGTTCATGACCTGTATGGTAGAGTTAAGTTCTCTATAGTAGAGTTCAGTTGTCCATGGTAGATTTGAGTTCTCTATGGTCGAGTTTAGTTGAAATGTATAGTAGAGTTGAGTTCTCTATGGTATAGTTCATTTGTCCATAGTAGAGTTAAGTTCTCTATGGTTGAGTTCAGTTGAAATGTATAGTAGAGTTCAGTTCTCTATGGTAGAGTTCATTTGTCCATGGTAGAGTTCAGTTGTCCATAGTAGAGTTCAATTTTCCATGGTAGGGTTTAGTTCTTTATGGTTGAGTTCATGTACAAATTGTAGAGTTCATGTACAAATTGGTATATTTCGTTTAACTGTGTATCCATGTTACATGTATCCTCTTTCGTAAGATGTTCTGTGGTGAAAAAGATTATGAAAAACATGATTCATTTTCCCGCCGTATACGATCCTTTTGGCCCGATTACAAAAATCAAATTGCTTTGGCTACGTGACTATGTGTTGCAGGAATTGTAAGTAATATCTGGTTCCGTCATTTTAACACTCTATCTAACCATCCTCTATCATGTTGTCTGGGCTTTTTACAAATTGTGTAGGAAAATGACTGTAGACGGTGAACATAATCCAATAGCGGATTTCTATCTCCGCTTGGTGTCACCAAAAGACAGATGGCCTATCGAGCAATATGTGTGGCTTAATGATTTGGTAAGTTCGATATAACATTCCTTTGGTAGAGTTCATTCGTGTATGGTAAAGTTTACTCCTTGTTTGGTACAGTTCTTTCATTAATTTCTAGAGTACATTCTTGTTTTCCATCATATGTCAGCCGGTATGAATCTTTTCCGGCAAAGATCTTTGTAAAATCCCAGTCCATTCAAAAGTAATCGGCTTGCTTTCCTCGATCCACTATTTTATGGATGTTGGTGTGTTCAATACAGTAGAGATTATGTGGGAAATGAGGAGAATTATGTCTGGCCGAATGGGTTTAAAGAGCTCTTTGAATGCATTCAGCCTACATTCTGTGCCACTAACAAGCGATGGATGCGAAACGTAGATACGCTTTACATTCTTCACAGTATTAACAACAACCCCTAGGTGGCCGTAGAGGTTGATTTGCTACAAGGAAAGTTAAAAATTTACGATCCCGACCCGAGTGTCGTGCCCACTCCTACCATTCAACAGTCATGCAAGTAAGCAAATCCAACTTTGTTAACATTTGGTAGAGTTAACATGATGGTCGTATTTAACGGCTAGTAGAGTTAACATGATGTTTGGTAGAGTTAACATGGTGTTTGCATGTCACATTTAGTAGAGTTAACATGGTGTTTGCATGTCACGTTTAATAGAGTTAACATGATGCATGGTAGAGTTAACGTGATGTTTGGTAGAGTTAACCTCATGTTTCGTAGAGTTAACATCATTTTTAGTAGAGTTAACATGTAACATTTGGTAGAGTTAACATCATGTTTCGTAGAGTTAACATCATTTTTAGTAGAGTTAACATGTAACATTTGGTAGAGTTAACATGATGTTTCTATGTGACGTTTTGTAGAGTTAACACAATGTTTGGTAGAGTTAACATGATGTTTGGTAGAGTACACAATATTTTTGGTAGAGTTAACATGATGTTTGGTAGAGTTAACATGATGCTTGGTAGAGTTAACATCGTATTTAGTAAAGTTAACATCATGTTTGGTACATTTGCATTCCGATTGTTCATTTCATATAGGGCGTACGCGGTGATGACTCCAAAGATAATCAAATTTTTTTCATCGCCAGAGATGCGTGACCATGTTATCGTGGATGCGTACAAAATAACGCGGATGAAGGGCACTCCTCGTAATTTCCGGTCAGGCGATTGTGGCGCGTACTGCTTGAAGTTCATCAAGTGTTTAGCACTTGGTTGCACATTCCAGGGTCTGGATGATGTGTATATCATGTTCACTCGCCTGAAATACACCATTGACTTTAGAGAAGAACGATGGAGGAGATTATTGCGTACAGTGATCCAGGTCCTCAACAATTGTGTGATAAGGCACTCCTCCTTTCAGTCTCCCAAGACTTACTCTTGGACTAGTCGAGTTAGGGTTTTTAGGGTCGTAGGCTGGTACAATTTGTTTTGTACTTTTGATAGACTCTTGAAGGACCATTATTTTTAATTTGGGTCTTTCGATAGTATAGACACATTTTGTAATGCAACAACAACAGTTAGTAATTTTACTTCAATTGGTATTTTTCACAAAAAGCAAACACACATATGTCATATTACACTTCAATTTTGTTCACAACTTAAAACCTTAACAAACGCAACATCAATCTACACTCTGTCATAGTAGTTTGATCTTTACCATAATGGTATAAACTATACCAGAGTGGTATGATCTCTACCATACTAGTACGAACTCTACTATACTGGTATGAATCATAAAGTAGTGGTATGAACTCTACTATACTATTTTGATCTCTACCATATTGGTGTGTGAAATCTACCATACTAGTATGTATTCTACTAAAATAGTAAGTTCATGTATGGAAGAGTACAAATTGAAACTCGTAGATATTCAAGATTGTACGTTTTCACTACATGTTTGGGCATTGTGACCTAGTTGTTTACATCTAGAACAAGCTGAAACTTTCCTTGGTCGTTTTGGCTATCCTAAACACTCGAATAGCTTTTTATCCTAGATTTCTTTGGTCTTCTTGGTTATTGACATACGTGGGGCGGATTACACACTTTACGGCTCACATCCAACGGAACATGAATTGTTGCATCAGTTGGCATTATACGATTAGAGTAGGCGTTATACAAGTAACTATTGTGATAGTAGGAATGTGTAAGTTCGATTGTTGATCGATGCCATGCTTCGGCAACGACAATGGCATGCGCACAAGGAATTCTTTCCACGTTAAACCTCTTACAAAAACACGTCTTCTCAGCCAAGTTGACCAAACGAGAAGATGTTGATCTTGAAATCACAACCTGGTCTTCGTCTATGTCTTTCATATTGTACTGCCTATCTTCCTCAACCCTAGTATGTAATTAACCAAACAAAATAAACTCGCCTATACATGTTAACTTTACCAAAAATCATGTGAACTCTACTAAACGTTACATGCGAACATCATGTTAACTCTACTAAACGTTTGGTCTGCATAAAGTCAACTATACTAATCAGAATATCAACTCTACTACACATCATGTTAACTCTACCAAGCTTTACATGTTAACTCTACCACACGTTACCTGTTAACTCCACCGGACGTTTGGTCTACTCTACCTTACATCATGTTAACTTTATCAACCATAAAGTTAACTCTACCAACTTCCATGCAAACATCATGTTAACTCTACCAAACATCATGTTAACTCTACCAAACTATACTGAGTAAGTATGAACTCTACTATGCACAAATTTAAAGTTACCATCACATAACGTAATACCTTTAGGAGCTTCTCCACTGTTGTAGTTAGAATAATGGTCGTGAGAGTAGCCTTTTTCCTCCCTTTCACGAACTAACATGTTAACATCGCCCTAATTGCATCTACGTATGTGGTAGGTGCGAATTCCTCGAGAAGAAAGTGAGTACACATTCTTTATGGCTCTACCAATGGATTTATGCCTATCTGATATGATGACAAGTTATTTGTCATCAGGGATAACACGGTTCAGCGGTCTAAAAAACTATTCCCAAGACTCATCATTCTTGGTATCAACAACACCGAAAGCCATAGGAAATATGATGAAGTTACCGTCTTGCATGGTCGTAGTTAGAATAGTACCTTTATACTTTCCTTGCAAAAAGGTACCATCAATAACAACAACCTTTCTCATATAAGAAAATCCTCTAATACTTGCATCGAATGCTATGAATAGAAACTCGAACATATCTTGACCATAGATTTCTAGCTTGATAAGGGTTTCGGGATTCACTATTCTAATCGCAAACAAGTACAAAGGAAGTTCTTCGAAACTACATCAACTATACCATTACGTGATATTAACTCTACTACCTTACATACGAAACTCTACCAAACCAGATGGGTAACAACATCAACTACAACATTACGTGATATTAACTCTACTACCTTACATACTGAACTTTACCAAACCAGATGGGTAACAACACCAACTATACCATTACGTTAGCTCTACTACCATATATATTCTACTATACTAAACCAAACGGTAAACAACATGTAAACTCTATCATGAGATTAGACTAACTCTACTAACCTATAATCCGAACTCTACCAAGTTATCATGTAAACTCTACCATCATATGACGACTGTACCTTCAAACAGAATCCCTTGTTCAGTGAATTAGCGACATGATTAGGTTGAACAGAAGGCCTAATACCACCTACAAATTCCATCTACAACCGGCCTAGAACTTCAGCAGATGCTTGGCGTGTCCGACATAATCTCTCTGTTACAGAACAATTGTGTTCTCGATTATACTTCTGGACAAAGAAATATTCAGTACCGTCAATACCATCAATACGTGAAGCTCACACTCTCCACTAATTGTTTGGTATCCAACATTTCACATCATACACTAACCTCAATGAACCCACAACATCGAAGTCAAACCTCTGTAAGGCTGACATAATCTTCAACCTCGTCTCGAGTTCTTTTTTTGATGAGAATCGTTGCCCGACCGCCAATTCTAGTGACGACATTTTTATGTCCAAATGCTCAGCACTAAACCCCAACTCTTTGGTTTTCCCCGAGAGGTTTTTCTTTTCTTCTTCCTTGGATTTCCTACGAACACTAATGTAATATTTATCATCTGAGCTTGCACCATCCATATCATCACAATAGTCGAATCTGAATTTCGCATCTTCCTCAACATGTTCAAATTCGTGTTTCACATCTTCCAGACCACCCACATACCTTGGTCCAGCTGTACTAAACAAGGGATCAACTCTACTACATTCTAAATCAACTTTACCTGACCGTGGGTCAACTCGATTACACGTCGCTGAAACACATGATCTAATGGAAATCTCTACACGTAGACTAATTGCTTATTTACGTAATTTTTGCACAAACACATGCAGTTGCCTTTTGTTACTCATCAAAGATAGGGGGAGTATCGTGTGATAGTGATTCCATGACTAGATTTGACATGTAGCTTAATTTTACCTCATCACTTTGTTGATCCAAACCGAAATCTTCATTTACTATCCCCAAAAATTCATCATAACTAAGATCTTCGCCAATCCCTATGATCCGACAGCCGTAAGTTTTGTCCACCAAAAAACCCACTGGTTTTGGTTAAAACTCCAACTCCTAGAAACCAAAACGATTTCATCAATAGATCCTAAAAGCGTTAAGGTATAACAATAAAAATGAAGGATACAAAATAAGTTGGAGCAAAAATGAAGCTTCAATGAAGTATATGAAATGAGCATAAATGGAGCTCCGAGCTCCAATGACGTCAATTAATGAGCGGCAGGTGAGGTAGTAAGTTATGGGTAAATTCGTAATTTATAAAAACTAGGTTTCAACAAACAACTATACCATAATCGATATTTTAACTCTATTAACCATTGACATTCACTCTACCAAACATCGAACACAACTCTACTAACAAAACGAACTTTACCATACACTACATTATGTACTGTTAACTCTACTAACGGTAACAAATTACATTTTATACGAGGAAAATGAACTCTACTATGAGGCATCTGTAACTTTACCATACACTACATTACTTTACTATCAACTCTACTAAACGTAACAAATTACATTTTCCACAAGGAAATTGAATTCTACCATGGGTCATATGTTACTTTACCATACACTATATTACTGTACTATCAACACTACCAAAGTTCAATTAGTTTAGTAGAGTTCGTAAAAGACGGACGCTGGTGTGACAAATTTCATTAATAACAGTTTCGTAATTACGTTTTTATTTACTCATAAAAAAACAAAACGATATATAACAAATTTTAAAAACTATTCTAATAATTTTAAAACATTTACTCTATTTAATTAATATTTCATTTAATCTGTTATATTGAAGTAAATCACCAATCAAAAAAACTAGGATCGACACTTAATAAATGCATAGGACGTGATGGTCCCGAAAAAATGGAGAATGAAGAAACACAAGATTTTTATGTGAAGCTCACTTGTTTTGACGTAAGGACTTCCATTTTCAATCGCATTAATTAAAACGATCAACAAGTCAATAATTAAAAGGCCGTGTAAATATGGCTCTTCACTCATCTTGACTTCAACCTCTTATCCGATTCGTATTCATTCGATTTTTTCATATACACAACAAATACTATATGACGTTACAAAAAAAAACGAATTTGAATTGTATGTATATACGTTGTCTAAATTTTTTGTTTTTATAAAGAAAATATTATTGTATACTTGACGATGACTATAAACAAAATGTGCCGCTCAGATAATTAAATCATCACGTGTGTTTTACCAAGTCAACGCTTAAGAAGTCCGACCTGGCTTGAAGTATAAAGTATTTGTCAATTAGAGGCGGCAACCACATCCGACGGTCCTTATTTTTTCTGTTGTTTAGTTAACGGTCAGGATCTCTTTAGACGTGGGACCCAACATAGCTGGACTAAGTAATATTGTTCAAGTGTTTTGTGTAAATTTAAAAGTTAATAATAATCACCAATTGTAAATATTCTGACAACTTTTTTTTTATTTTGTCAAATATTCTGGTGATTTTATATCATTATATTATGCCTGTTTTTTCTTTTCGTGTTCCACTTTAAATGATTACGGCAGAGTAAATACAATGGAAATTTCCGTTTGTTTTTTTTTTTGTGTTTTATTTATACAAATTTAGAATTGTTTTTCCTCCCTAAAATAAAAAAGACATAATTTAACCTGTTTATTCTGTCCTAAGATCCGTTACCTCTGTAAGTTCCCGACAAGTAATTAGGAGATCAAAATTCTTGTCTGGAAGCATTTTATATATTCGAAACTTCAATCGCAGATTTTTTTTTTTGTTTCCTTTCTTTCTTCAGATTTTGCCTGAAATTTTGTTCTTCTTCATCCACTCAGAGAAGAAAATACAAAGCCACCGTGGATCTCTGAAGTTTGTTGACGAAATCACATAGTAAGAGAAAGGAGAGAGACTAAGTAGCGCCCGGAATTTTCTTACTTTTATCACTTCAGATTCGAACTTTGCCCGAAAAAGCTTCCAGATTTTCCCGGAATAGAAAACTGCCAAGAAATTCTCTTGACTGACCATGGATTCGTGAAGCAGCTTGAACGCGAATTGAACAGAGATGGCTCGGAGAACAAAGAGGAAAAGTCTGATAAACATCGAAGCAGCTCGAGAATTTATAAACCATTTAGTTGCTGAGAGACATTCACTGTTGTTGCTGGTTCCTTTGGTTTTAGCTTTCTGGGCAATTGAGAGATGGGTCTTCCCTTTCTCCAATTGGGTTCCTCTCGTTGTCGCCGTTTGGGCTTCTCTTCAGGTTTGTTTATTTCTCCAAAAAAAAAAAAAACACTTTTTATCCTTCCATTGATTTCTGATCCTCTCTTGTTGTATTTGATAATTGATTGGTTCTTGCTTAACCACCGGTTGATTTTGTTTGGAGCGTTGGATCCGATACTTTAGAATCCTCAGATAAAGTTGGACCTTTATACTTTTTGTCTATACCTAACCTTTTACAATGTTTCCATATACATAAACAATTTGATCTTTCCACTTATGGGATGAGGTAGATAGTAGTGGTACATGGAAGATTTAGAATTTTAGGTAATTTATATAATAGTTAGAATTTCATTCACGTGTTTTTATTATAGCTAAGAAAAGGTTTGGGATTTTCTTGGTAAGCTTGGTAAATTTCTCAAAAGCCTTAATTTAAGTGTTCGTATGCACAAATCTGGATACAAATCTGAAAACAAAATTAGCATATTTAAGTTGAAGTCTTGCTGTGTTTGATTTACTGTGTTCATATTTTTTGCAGTATGGAAGTTACCAAAGGGCACTACTTGCAGAAGATCTTACTAAGAAGTGGAAGCAAAACGTGTTCAACGCCTCGGTGAGAATTTTTGTTATCTAAGTTTTGTTTCCATTGTTGGAATTCTCGTTACATTGCTCAATGTTATAGGAATACTATGTTGTTGGTTTTTTCTCCAGACGGTAACTCCATTGGAACACTGCCAATGGCTGAACAAGTTACTCTCTGAAGTTTGGCTAAACTTTGTGAACAAGAAACTCTCTCTCAGATTTGCTTCTATGGTAGAGGTGAGTTCACTCTTAGTTATTTATGCTTTTTTTAGCTAAAGTGTGTTCTGTGCCGGTGAATCCTATCTTTGTGATTCCCTGGGTCTTTAAAGGAAACAAAACATTAACGCTTCACCATTGTATTTAAAACGCAGAAACGATTGAGACAGCGAAAATCAAGATTAATAGTAAGTAACCACTCCTTATTTCCCGGAGCCTTCTTTTAAAAGATGGTGATGCTAAAATTGTATTGGTTTCTGATAGGAAAATATACAATTATTGGAGTTTTCTCTGGGCTCATGCCCTCCTTTACTGGGACTCCATGGAACTTGTTGGTCGAATTCAGGAGAACAGGTTTAGTTACTTTGATTTTTTGATCTGTTAACATTCAAAATCAAATTATTGGATTTTGATTTTATGTTTTGTTTTCTTCTCTGGTGGTTTAGAAAATCATGCGATTAGATTTCAGTTGGGACACAACGGATCTAAGTATCTTGTTGCAAGCTAAGTTGTCCAAACCGTTTAATCGAACAGCACGAATTGTTGTCAACAGCCTTTGCATTAAGGGTGATGTAAGTGAAACTTCTGTTAACGTAGGAGCTCGCATAACCAATGAAAAACTAAACTTTTCTGTACATAGGATCTTTCCTGGTTTATTTACTATAATCTTCTTGCAGATTCTGATCAGACCGATTCTTGATGGAAGAGCATTGCTCTATTCCTTTGTTTCAAATCCTGAAGTTAGAATCGGAGTTGCTTTTGGTGGTGGAGGTGGCCAATCTCTTCCCGCAACAGAGCTTCCTGGCGTTTCATCTTGGCTGGTTCGTCTCCTTTTACATGTCTCAAATACAGTTTTTACCGCCAAAAACACTGACAGTTACAAAGGGAAAAATCGCCATTTTCTCCATCATCAGGTCAAAATTCTTACGGAAACTTTGAACAAGAAAATGGTGGAGCCACGTCGGGGATGTTTGTCGTTACCAGCGACGGATCTTCACAAAACAGCTGTTGGGGGAATCATATACGTAACCGTCGTCTCAGGTAGCAATCTTCACCGGAGCGTTCTTCACGGAAGTCCCTCAAGGAGTCGCGATATTGAAGACAGTAGCAGCGGAAAAAGCAGCAGCAGCAGAGACAAAACTGTTCAGACATTCGTCGAGGTGGAACTCGAACAGCTGTCTCGACGAACCGAGATGAAATCAGGATCAAATCCTGCCTATCAATCGACATTTAATATGATCTTACATGACAATACTGGGACACTTAAGTTTAACCTCTATGAGAATAATCCTGGGAATGTCAGATCCGACAGTCTCTCTAGCTGTGAAGTTAAGGTAATAAATCAAAAACAACGTTGTTTAAGTAGCTGCTGTTACTGGCCGTTACAAGTTCTTCATCTTTGTCTCTTGGAAAGTACAGATGAAATATGTAGCTGATGATTCAACGATGTTTTGGGCCGTTGGTTCTGATAATGGTGTGATTGCGAAACACGCTGAGTTCTGTGGTCAAGAAGTCGAGATGGTTGTTCCGTTTGAAGGCGTTAGCTCAGGCGAGGTATATAAACATTTTCTTCTAATCTTTATTTAATACTCCAAATTTCTAGCTCCTTTATGATTTGAACACTTAAGTTGTTTCTTTGTATAGTTGACCGTCAAGCTACTATTAAAAGAATGGCATTTCTCTGACGGCTCACATAGTTTGAACAGTGGTCATTCAAGTTCTCTACTCTCCCTCGACAACTTGTCTAACTTCCTCTCAAAAACTGGCCGGAAAATTTTAGTGACTGTATTGTCCGGAAAGAACCTTGTTTCGAAGGACAAGACTGGAAAATGTGAAGCCTCTGTCAAGTTACAGTACGGGAAAGTAAGTAATCTCTTCATGATTTTGCGTAATTTGGCCATTCCCAGCTCTTAAAATTGTAAAAATTGAGCATTTTTCTGAATGCTGTGTAGACTATACAAAAAACGAAGATAGTGACCGCAGCAGAATGTGTCTGGAATGAGAAATTTGAGTTCGAGGAGTTAGCCGGAGAAGAATATCTGAAGGTGAAATGCTACAGAGAAGAAATGCTTGGCACGGATAACATTGGTACAGCTACATTGAGTCTTCAAGGAATCAATAGCAGCGATATGCACATATGGGTTCCTCTTGAAGAGGTGAATTCTGGAGAAATAGAGCTTTTGATTGAAGCTATTACTCCCGAGTTCAATGAAGTAAGTGAGGACAACAAACATCATTCTGTTTCCTTGTTTTTATTCACAGATGCTTAGTTTTATTGTTTCTGGTTATTACAGGCGGATTCAAGTAAAGGCTTGATTGAATTGGTTCTTGTTGAAGCTCGGGATCTTGTGGCTGCGGATCTTAGAGGAACTAGTGATCCATATGTTAGAGTTCAATATGGAGAGAAGAAACAGAGGACAAAGGTAGTAAAGTAACTGTTTTGGACTCAAAAAGACTTTGTAGAAACATAGAGAGCAAAACTTACAGATACTTTTGTTTTCTTATGTGTTCTGTTGTTATTAGGTGATTTTTAAGACATTAGCACCGAAATGGAATCAAACAATGGAGTTCCCAGATGATGGGAGTCCCTTGGAGCTATATGTCAAAGACCATAACACTCTGCTTCCAACTGCAAGCATCGGTAACTGTGTCGTGGAGTACCAACGATTAAAGCCAAATGAGACAGCCGATAAGTGGATTCCTCTTCAAGGAGTGAAAAACGGTGAGATCCATGTTAGAGTCACGAGGAAAGTCACGGAGATGCCGAGACGTGCCACCGCAGATTCTAGCTCCCCATTTAACAAAGCTCTGTTGCTGTCAAACCAGATGAAGAAAGTGATGATTAAGTTTCAAAATTTGATTGACGATGGAGATCTTGAAGGTCTTGCTGAAGCTTTAGGTGAGATGGAGAGTTTGGAGGACGAACAAGAAGAGTATTTGGTCCAGCTTCAGACAGAGCAGACTCTGCTTATCAACAAAATCAAAGATCTTGGTAAGGAGATTCTTAACTCGTCCCCGGCCCCTTCTCATTCCCCATCTCCATCACGGTCGGGCTCGAGCCTAGTACCTTATAGCCGAAGATTGCCAGCACCGATGTAGTCAGGTGTTTTCCGATGAAACAATCATCTATGATGTATATAGATAGATATGTAGGGCATTGGATCAGATATTCTGAGAATTGAGCCCTTGTTGCAAAGATAGAAGCATCGATCTTCTATTCCCATTGTTAATCAGTAACAGTAAAAATAGTTGTAATTGTTTGGAAGTGTTGTTCTGTTTCTAGTTTTCATATTCATAATCTCTTATTCCCACTAAAATTGCAAAGCTAAATGACTCGAGGTAAAACATTTAAGAGTCGTAATTTTGTAAGCTAGTAGTCTTAAAAATAGATCCACGTGTTTCGAGCATGTTGCAAGAGTAACCTGTGGCCATGATGAATAAACCGGATTAACCATACATTATTTCATCATACATGAAGGATCAGGTAACATGGCAAGATATAGCTTTAGATGACTAAGTCATTGTGTAAGATTACATAAACAAGTGATATCCAAGTTAACCTCTACGCCTCTACTAGTAACTGTGAATATGGCGGCTACAAAATGGGATAGAACTGATGGCCTATGCAGAACCAGCGGGGACAGAGGTTGCATTGGAGTTAGGCTGAACCGAAGTGGCTGGAGAGGCGATCAAGCTGGGATCTTTCTGCGCTGGTGCAACAATGGGAATCGAGGCTCCGGATTGTGAAAGAGGAGTTATTGCAGCCACATCTAAAGCGGGTTTCTGGAGCTGATTCGAGTTAGTCAAATCGTTTACAGCGCTGTGAAGTTGCTGGAGCCTGTAATCTGTCTCGGGCCGCCGGCAAATTTTCCTCAAGGGAACGATTTCCTGCTGGGATAACAGAAAAGAAATCCAAAATAGGTGAGGAGGAGGGTTATGCTTCAGGGTCCAAACCATGAAACCAATTGGAGTTGACAATTAAATTAACAGTTAGAGACACCAAAAGAGATGATCGTCCAACCTCAGACTGGTCGTGGCTGTAGCGCACCAAAAATCTACAGCGACAACCTCTGACATCGTGTCTTCTTCTTTGTGCGTCGAGAACAATAGCGTCAAAGTAAAGAGCTTGATCTTTACCTTCCTGAAGATGTGATACCAAAGGTCCAGTTACCCATAAACTTACTTGACACCTACATATAAAATACTAAGAGAACGACATTCTAAAACCTGGAAACAAAGTACGAGATCTCCAGCAAGAACTGCAACACATTCTGATGCTTCACATGGGAGTGACCGTTGTCTAACGTGCTTCTTGACATTTATCCATTCATCTTCTTCAACTTCAAAACCTGCAAATCGAACCTGCACTTCCTGAAATAGCAACAGGAAAAAAAAATTGTTATAAGCAAAACGAATAAGGGGAACACAGAAGTCAACTTGCAATTAGTTAGGAATTACCGGATCACCAATCTCCAAGTTTCTATGAGCTAGAAAAGCTTGCACATCATACCTGCAAGAAACCAAGAAAGATACATGAAACAGAAAAGCAGTGGAATGTAACGAGATTGAAGAAACGCATCATTAGTCAGCCAAATATACTGAAGGGTCAATGCAAGATAATCACCATGCACCATCTCTAGCAGATTTGGCTTCAAATTCCAAGTAAGAGTTGTCTGAACCACTTCTCATGACACCAGGAACTAAGAGAATGAGAAGTAAAGCATTAAGGCATCTATGCAATATACACCATACTAATCTAGACTTATGGATAATAATAAAAGAATCTAGTGAAACCGTATACTAATGAATAAGTTTCTCAAACTATTTGATTGCGAGAAACTCCAAGGAAAGAGTAGGAAGCAGGATATATGAGGCACCTAAAATACCAGAAGGTGCAGGTGTCATGGCCGGTATATTTCCAGTCATATGAGTGGTTTTAGGAGCGGCTAATGGTTGAAGCACGTTTCTCATCTGATTTGGTAAATCCACACTACGTGGCATGGAAGATACATTTAGCTTTCCAGGAGCTTTATTTCCCCTTGCTCTTAAAGCATATCGCCTATTTTGGAACCAGTTCCAGATCTAAAATAAATTGAAACAGCATCCTATTGAGTAAAGAAGCAATGCCAACAGACTCTGTCTATAAAAATCTACGATTCGAAAAAGAGAAAAAACCGGTACTTGTTTGAATTGCACAACGATTTTCCCCTTCCGCTCAGGTGATTCACTGAGACAGACAGTAAATTCAACCACCTTTTAGATGAAAGTGACACAAGAGTGCTTTCAGGTCAATGAATTTGAGCTACAACAAGTATATACCTAAACTTATCAGCAAGAGCTTCAAGAATATGTCGACCTGGCATTGCCGTATTATGCTGTAGCAAAATTGCTTCCATCTCCGTTACCTTTATCACATTGAAGATTAGCCAAAGCAAACAAGATAAACCCTCTTTAAACAACTACCAGACCATAGAATAATCTCCCCAACACAGAGCTACTACAACATAACAAATAGATGGACATACTCATATATACCAAATCTAAACTCTAAACACATTTTTTAACAAAGTTCCAGAGCATGCATCAAATTGCTTTCTAGTCCCGCGAAGAGATGAAAGGATATTGCTCAAAACAACAAAGAAGTTTCTTCTAGCTAATTACAAAAATTGAATTCATCCATTATAGGAACCAAACCCTATCATGACCCCAAAAGATACCACAACCTAAGAAACCAAACCAACCCAAAAATTACAAATTTCAACTCGAAGAACTCGCAATCTCACAAGCAACACAGACGCATCACATATTACAAACAATCGAGATTAACCTCGGACAGGATAAATCGAAACGCCGGACCGCCATTACTGGGAGGCCGACCCATGCTAAGATTTGTCTCCTTCGAATCACGAAACGAAAATGTGGAGATTGCAACCCAAAAACAAATTTGGCGGCAGAAACTGCGTCCTTGGATCGGAGCTTCTCTCACTCAGTTTTAGAATTCACGGTGAAACGGCTGGTGAACCAAGGACAACGAGACCGGTTTTACTTAGACCCGAGTGCAGAAATTTTATTCCGGTTATATAATTATTTTTTATATGTTCCTCACAATGGGCTTTAAAGGCTCATAATCTAGGCCCAATATTTTAAACAAAAAAAATCTTATCCGTATGGTCGAGTAATCCAGCTTATCTGCCTGCAAAATTTTTCTCAGTATCCAAAAAATGGCGAAGACACTTCACTGAAGCTTTTACGGTGTGTCAATGGCTTTGGTTCCGCTTAATTTTACGGAAATGCCACTGAGAGGCTCTCTTCCTTTGACCTCGAGCTCTCGCTACTGTTCATCTCCTACGGTCCACGCATTGCTTTTCTACTCGTTGGCTGCAAAACCCTCGCGCCATCAAATTGTCCGGTCATTTTCTTCTCTCCGTACGAGCGAGCGTAGCAACAACAGGAGCCATAACAACCGTCGATTGGATGAGCGGAATCATAAACCTACTCCCCCTTGGATCGATAAGTGGCCTCCGTCATCCGCCGGGGCTGCTGGAGATCATGCCAGGAAGAAAGTTGGTGAAAACAACGGTGGAGCTAAAATTCGGTCGGCAGAGGAGGAAGCGGAAGAGAAACTCCGGTATTTGGAGCGGGATAAAGGACAAAGCGCTATAGAGAGAATCGTTCTTCGGCTACGAAATTTAGGATTAGCTTCGGATGATGAGGAGGATGTGGAAGATGATGAGGAAGGTGGAATTAGCGGCGGAGAGTTAAAGCCTGTGACTGGAGAAGAGAAATTGGGGGATTTATTGAAGAGAGAGTGGGTGAGGCCTGATATGATGCTTGCTGAGGGAGAAGAAAGTGAGGAAGAGGATGATGTGTTATTGCCATGGGAGAAGAACGAGGAAGAACAGGCGGCGGAGAGAGTAGAAGGAGAAGGAGGATTGGCGGTGATGAAGAAGAGGAGAGCTAGAGCTCCATCACTGGCGGAGCTTACGGTTGAGGATTCTGAGTTACGGCGGCTGAGGAGGGATGGAATGTATCTGAGGGTAAGGATCAATATACCAAAAGCTGGGCTAACGCAGGCAGTGATGGAAAAAATTCATGATACATGGAGGAAAGAAGAACTTGTGAGGCTCAAGTTCCATGAAGTGCTCGCTCGCGACATGAAAACGGCCCATGAGATAGTCGAGGTCAGTTTTTTGCATACTTCATTGATTCCTGGAATCCTGGTAAACATTTCTTAATTATTGGCCTTAGTACTGGAGGAGAGTTTAAAGGTTATGACTTTACTTGAATTTGAGGTGCAAAACGTGAAGCGATATTATCCAAGAGATAACGGTTTTCCTTATCTATTGGGGATAACCTTTGCGTAATTGACATGATCCTTATAGGAATTTTAGTAATGGAGACTGTGAAGAGACTAAGTCCAGTTTAGCTCTCTAATAGAATGGTTATAGAGCTTTAATTAGAATACTAGGAACTTTCTGAATAAAATATCTGATCTCTCTTGGGTTATATAATGAAGTTTTGAATAAGGTGAATTTGAGGTCTGAATAACTAAGCGGAAGGAGCTGAGTACGACTGTTAGAATACTTTTGGAGATGCAGGAGATGCATGGTTTCGTTTTTGGTAAAACGGAAAACTGATTGGATTTACTCTAATGGGCAGCGTCGAACTGGTGGAATGGTAATATGGAGGGCAGGAAGTGTAATGGTGGTTTACCGTGGACGTGACTATCAAGGACCTTCTGTGATCTCTAATCGAATGACCGGACCTAAAGAAACTCTTTTTGTCCCAGATGTATCTTCGGCTGGCGATGAAGCAGCAAATGCCAAAGATAACCAAAGTCCACCTTTGGTAATCAAAGATCCGATTATTAAGAACCCTATTCGCAAGGAAAATATGACAGAAGAAGAAGCTGAATTTAACAGTCTATTAGACAGCTTAGGCCCACGTTTCCATGAGTGGTGGGGTACCGGGGTGCTACCTGTGGACGCTGATTTGCTACCTCCTGCAGTTCCTGGTTATAAAACACCTTTCAGGCTTCTTCCTACTGGGATGAGATCTAATTTGACCAATGCCGAAATGACAAATCTCAGGAAGATTGGTAAAACTCTCCCGTGCCATTTTGCTCTTGGTGAGATGCTATCTGATCCTAGATGATTTTTTCCCCAGATGGTTCTTCTGTTAAGTGTGTAGACTTAAATATGCACTTTACAGGTAGGAACAGAAATCACCAAGGATTGGCAGCTGCAATACTCCAGATCTGGGAGAAAAGTCTGATTGCAAAAATCGCCGTGAAGCGAGGTATACAGAATACAAATAACAAACTGATGGCGGATGAGATAAAGGTCTCTCTTATCCATTTTTCTCTAAAGTTCAGTATTAGGGGAAAGTAAATACTAAGACAGTCCATAAATTGATAAAGCGTAGCGGAAAAGTATCTATTATTCCCCTGAACTAAATTTTGTGGTTATAAATTTAATGATTTATATTGGTTTGCTAGAAGTTTAGAGAGACCTATGTCGAGATGTTGAAGTTTCAATAAGTATTTTGTTTTATGCTCACTGAATGTTTCTCGAGTAAGAAAAATTTGAAAAAGAAAACTAGGAACCATGCATAAGTCCAGAGTGTGCAAATTTTTTTGAACCTCTAACAATCTCTTTAGGAGGATTTAAGTGGCTTTTGCTATATATAACAGAAAAGTTTCACGCCCGAAGTCCAAGTTCTTACATTTATTTTGTCTTGTCGCTGTAGGCACTGACTGGGGGTGTCTTGCTGCTCAGAAATAAATATTACATTGTGATCTACCGTGGGAAGGACTTCCTTCCTTCAAGTGTGGCAGCTACTTTAGCAGAAAGACAAGAATTAACAAAAGAGATTCAAGATGTTGAAGAGAAGGTAAGAATTCGTGACATCGAGACTGTTCAGCCTATTGCTGAAAAAGTAACAGCAGAAGCTGGCACTTTGGCCGAGTTTTATGAGGCTCAAGCACGATGGGGAAAGGAAATATCTCCAGACCATCGAGAAAAGATGATTGAAGAAGCTTCAAGGATCGCGAGTGCCAGAGTTGTTAAACGAATCCAGCACAAACTAAACCTTGTAAGTAGATCTTTTGTAACTTGACATCTACTGTGAGTTGCCTAGTAGAAACTGTCATAGTAAGCCAGTATTAGTGTATCTAACTTCTCCATTGCTTTGTAACAGGCCGAATCAAAATTTCAAAGAGCAGAGAAACTGTTGTCCAAAATAGAAGCCTCTATGATTCCAAACGGACCTGACTATGATCAAGAGGTCATCTCCGAGGAAGAAAGAGCTATGTTCCGGAAAGTGGGATTGAAAATGAAAGCATACTTACCCTTGGGTGAGTCCTGTTCTCTTAACAATTGTGGCTGTATCCTGTATGGGTCCGGTGAATGCGAACGTGTATAAGAATGGAACCACTATCTTTTGTTATACGAATCCAACTGTCTTTTACGTTGTCCTAACAGGTATCCGTGGTGTGTTCGATGGAGTCATCGAGAATATGCATCTGCATTGGAAGCACAGAGAACTGGTGAAACTTATATCAAAACAGAAGAACCTTGCATTTGTTGAGGACACAGCTCGTTTACTAGAGTATGAGAGCGGTGGAGTTCTTGTGGCAATAGAAAAGGTTCCTAAGGGATTTGCGCTTATTTATTACCGTGGGAAGAACTACAAAAGACCAATTAGCTTAAGACCAAGAAATCTCCTGACAAAAGCAAAAGCATTGAAACGTTCCATTGCAATGCAACGCCACGAGGTTCGATCTCCAAGCTTTTCACGAATTGCATATATATCGACAAGTTGGTTGCGGGGAGCTTGTATAAAATTTCTCTTTTTGACGATAATTGCAGGCACTAAGTCAGCATATATCTGAACTGGAGAGAACTATTGGGCAAATGCAGAGTGAACTTGTAAGTGGGCGTTTCTCTAAATGGGGATGTTTAATCTTTTGATTATTAAGCTCCCTTTGCTTTTGTAAAGCATGTCTGTTCTGCTCTGATTCATTACCTGCTGGTTTTTGCAGACTGCAAAAAACCCTACATACAGTGAATCAGAATGGGAGAACGATGACGATGATGGAGAGGATGAGAAAGATGATGTAGAGGATAATGATAGTTACTGGGATGAAACAGATGGCGAATCTGCCGTTTATAGTATGGAAGAAACTGATCATTGATCACGCTAAGAAGAGTAAGTTCTGAATACCCACCTATGGATCGTCTTATCTCAGGATGTTGAAGCTGACGATGATATCAGAAAAATGAATCTTCGCAGTGTGTGAGAAAAGGAAAAACAAGTGCTGATTCATCATGAACGTGTGTCGCAGAGATCACCAAATCAACTGAGTTCAAAAGGCACAACCTGTCTATGTCTTGAACTTAGCCCAGAGAAGTAATGAAATGAAACGAATCCTTTTTTTTGTATACATTATTACTTTTTGCCAATGTATCATTATTTATAAAAATAATAACAACAAAATGTATAGTAGGAAGTATCCATTGCTACTACTACAGTTTACTGCATTTGCTTGAATTCTGACAGCATTTGTGATCTGAACAACTTCTTATTCTAATAATTAAGCTAACTTTAAAAGTTTAAAATCTAAATAGACCAGAATACGTGTTTTTTGTTTCATGTCAACAATATTAGTACAAAACCAGTAAACCACTATAGGAACTTACAAGTCTTGGTCAGTAAAAAATACCTTTTTCACCAAAGGAATTGTCGCATCAGCTTTATAATATATTTACTATTTTGGGCTTTTTTGTTTTCGGCTAACAATTTAGATCTCCTCTAAACTTCTAAACTGTGATATTCCACTAGTTCTCCCAAACTATTGGGCTCTTTAAATTTCTGCAAAGTTTAAGAACCTATTTCCCCCTAAAAGTTTAAAATTTATTTTCATGGAATTCAACTCTATAATAAAATAAAATTTATAATATAATTTATTTAGTGTTATACGATAGTTTAGAGAAGGATGTGGATCGTTAGCCCTTCAAAACCTTAAATTTATTATATTATAGAGACCAAATGTATCAATTGACAAAACAAAACACTAAATAAACTAAACTTAAATTGAAGAAAATATGGACAAAAATGGATTTCTAATACTTTACGTTAAATATACTTAAATTTATATAATACACAGAATCTATAAGAGGTTTTTTTGGTTACTTAGTCTATATCCTATAAAGTATAAACATTAAAGGGCGTGGACATGCATGGGAAAGTTTTCCTTACATTCACATTAAAGATGCACTATTTATTTTACTTGACCCCATAAATGATCTATGTGGGTGTAATGATACAATTGATAAAATGGATGGAGATTACATATATAATTAATAACAAAGTTAGGTAATTCAAATTTTGACTATACGTGATTTGAATCCCTTCACCATATGGAGTCCATATTAAAGGTTTCCTCTTGCGGTTGAGGTTGCACTTGAGACGAACTTGAACCATTTTGCATAATATTGGAGACTCCTTGTTGAAGAGGAGAAGGATTGAAATTGGAGATCATCTCTTTTGGGAAACTATTATAAGAGTTCCTAATTTGGAAAGCCTTGAGCAACAAAGAGTTGATTGGAGATATTGGTGGACCAAGCAGACTTGTTGCCCAAGAGGAAAGATTAGTAGTAGCCATGTTCAAGTTCATGTTCATGTTAAGACCAGCCGTAGTGGTAGTATTGTCTTCTGAACAAACACTTCTTTGCGAATATTGAGAGATATGATTATTGTAATCGAGTGTCGATGAGTTTGAATTCAGATTCGGAAGCTCGATCGAGATATCGTCAAATTCGTTTGCCATTGGTGAGTTTGCATCACATGGAGATCCAAAAGATGGTTGAAAAGATTGAGGTTGTTGCTCTTGTGCTTTCTTTGTTGTTGTGTTCTTTTCGAAAACCCTACACACTACCCATTCCTCCTAAAAGTGCATATAATCAAGATTTCAAATGAGAATATACTCAATCTAGTTTGGGTTTAGGATATTATCCGAACCAAATCAATATCCGAAATAATTAATATTAAAATTTAAAACTGAAGTTTTTTTTTCTTTCTAAAAACCTAATCTGATGCAAATCGGTTTTTTTGGATCAGATTCGGGGTTCAAGTTTTTTGCCCATCTCTAAAACTAGATTATATAAATTTAAAATAGGTTAAAAAATTAATGTATATGTACCTTATTAATAGGGTTGAAGGGTTGTTTACTCTCAAGTCTGTATT
This sequence comes from Lepidium didymum, assembly GCA_963920545.1. NCBI lineage: Eukaryota > Viridiplantae > Streptophyta > Magnoliopsida > Brassicales > Brassicaceae > Lepidium > Lepidium didymum. Next base: position 6,566,232 of record OY986979.1, on the reverse strand, counting down.
CATGCATAACCCAATTGCTTTTCTCACCTTTGGGAGCTCTTCCTTTGTAGAAAACTAGGGTTTTCTTCATCCCAACCAACACTCCATTTCGGTATATCTCTTTATCTTTACCGGTGGTTTTCCAATAACCGGCTTCTGTTGCCCGGTTAGTCCTTAAACCGGTTGGATATTTACGGTCCTTTTGGCTGAAGAAATACCACTCTTTCTCTCCCATTGAAGCCTTGGCTGCATATGCACACATTATTTTGATTAGCGTAAGAGTTAATAGGGCAATCACATCACTATGGCCTACATACGTACGAACAAAACGACTATGGTTTTGTAAATGTAATATAGATAAATGATTCAATTATAATATTAACTAGCTAGAATCTTATATATATAATAGTCGACATTCTTCACATGTTTGGTAGGCTAGATACACCTATATATCTAGCGTTAAATTAATCTCCTAGAGAATCAAAGTTTATAGTTACTAAAAGGGTCACAAGCTATGGTTTCATTTGTATTAGACTATTACTCATATAAAGTGGTTTATAGTGCTTGTATTCAGCTACATCTCTATTTTTATAAAAGCGTATATTATGTCTTTTAGTGATGTTATATATAATATGACGAAGACATGATTGATTGATTGATTCTATATTAATATAGATATTCCCTAAAGTCTTTATATGAAAATCTATAGTCAAAAACTATAGTACAAGATTCTTAATAATTCCTAAAACTATTGTTAGAACGTTAATTAAACACAAGTTATATGTAACTGAATACAAGAAATTATCAAAGTACAATAAATTACCTGGCAAATCCCAAGGTTCACACTTGTTAAGATCAACGTTGATGATAGCTTTACCGGTGAAATCTGTATCGGAAACTTTCCGACAAAGATAATGTGTTATGAGCTCTTCGTCTGTAGGATGAAATCTGAATCCCGGAGGAAGATTTTCTTCCATTTTCTTTGCTAAGAACCTGAATTCAATCCAACAAAAGAAGAAGAAGAATGGTTCCTCTTCTCTCCCTCTTGCAGAACTTGACTCCCAAAAGCTTTCAATAATTAATGTGACATAGATGGGGTTTATATATTTATACATATATAAATAAACTATATATTAAAAATAAATAATGATTTTTGTACCAAATACCGATCTTGAGGTAGAAGCAGCCATTGGTAGTCTTTTTCAACTGTTTATAATTACAGCTAACATTTTGACGATTCAATATATATCTCTATTACACTTACGTACACTATTGTTTCTTTTATTATTATAAACCATATTTGTAAATATTTATGACCTTATAGATTAACTGTTGAGTCTAATATTATATTTGTCGGCGTATATATTAATGTTCCTTTTAGATTACATTACTAATATAACGTCCCTCTTAATATCTACATATTTATATATAATTATAGAAACTTATTATGGATTTATGTGAAGATTTGTCCAACCAACTTCACCAAATTCTACCCACCATCAAACCCTAGTGTCCAATGTAATGTGAACATGCATGCATGGCTTCTTCATTCCTTGGTCGTTTCAGCTTCTTCTTTTTTTATTTAATATTATTATATGAAATTTCTAAATCTAAATCTAAAATCTGGACTAATCTTCATAATTTAAATTTGTTAAATATGGATGTTATAAAAAAATGCTTCTAGTTTTATCATTATATCCCTCTTACTCTACTGACACTTGTCTTTTGGCTTATCTAGCTATCACGTACGTATATTCATATTCAGTGTCTGTCCTAAGTTGCCGAGGTTACTAACCAAAACTAATTTTTTTTCTTCAATTTCAAGCAAAAATTATCAATTTTAAGATACATAAAACATTTAAACCAAACAAAAGCTGAAAAAAAAAAAAAAATTTCAATTACGAGTTAACATGTCACTTTGATTAAATTATTTTTGACTAAATATGATCATTTTTATAGTTTTTCCGGCAAAATCATCTAACAAAATCACATAGTCTATCTTTTCATGCATGTATTTTTCAATTAACAATATGGCTAATTCATTCAATATCTCTTGTAATATCATGGATCACAAATAATTCTTGATTAACTTTAATTTGGAACAAATTCTTTCAGCATAAGCAAGTGAGACTGGAATAATTAACGATATCCGATTAAAAATCCATATATTTGGATAACAACTCTCCATTATTTTCAAAAAAATCAATATTTCAATAGGTTTCCTCACTTCATTTGCCAATACTTCTTGTAAGATTTTTAATTCTATAAACCTAAAAAAAATTTAACTCTATAATTTTTAGGTCATAATCCTTGGCATAGGTAGCCTATGTCACGGGCCGGCTCTGTTCATATTATACACAAATTAATTCACATGCAATGTATAGTATATGTTATACGCTTAAATTGGGTTTTTGAAGGTCATATAGATATTTGAAATATTTCGTTGCGACTCTTGTACACAACTAACTCGAATTGTATAACTCACAATTTACGTTAAAATGTTTCGTGCAAATATTTTCCTCGATTGTCGGGTGTGAACCGAAATATTGATTTGGTGGACCCAATTTCTTGAGAAGTAGATATATAAAATGACACTAATTATATATCTGTTGATATTTCATGTAAAATGATGACAGAAAACAACGAAAATTAAATCATATACTGTATATTGTCCTGTCGGTAATTTGTCAAGTTTCTTTTTTGCCCAAATAAATATATTTTCTTTTCTAATTATTGTAAGAGAAACAACAAAAACGATGAGATGATTAGCACGAGGAAACAGTTTTACTCTAAATCTTAATATCTTTATTTCTTTATTACTGTATTTTAATCCGACTCAGAAGAAAAACAAAGATCGACATTGGATTTTATGGTTAAATAGAAGGGCCTAAACCGGTCTTATGTATTTTAATTACTCTGTAAGAGTGGTTAAAAATCCCACCAACCTAATGGAATGTGTGTATTATATATATGTGAAACTATATAGAATTTGCAAGTGACTTTTAGTTTAGTGGCACGTAGTAAGTCTACTAAGACATGCGCATTTGCACAACTAAAAATCGAATCCCATCATCTACATTATGTAGAAACTTGGCTAATGAACCGATCAGTTGTGGCCCAATGTTGACAAAATAGAATGGTATATAATAATTAAATAATTTTTCAACTTTGTAGTAGGCAGAATTATTGGGAGATTAATTTGTAGACATGAGAAATGTTGAGTCATAAATGTAAAAAGATTGTCAATCCTAACATTGGAAAACTTTCACAAAATAATTCAAATCAAATCAAATCCATACTTTTCTCGTCCTTGTTTCTAGGCTTCTGCCTTTCTAGAATCACACACACGTTTTCTCCATATCTTAATCTTTTTTTATATATATATACGAATGCACGAATAGAGTTGCGCACTAACTAACGAAACTATCACTTTTGTATCTATATGGTGAAAAATAACAAGAAACTCTTTATACATAATTAAGGACTCATAAATTATAAATATATCACTTTTATGTGTTTTTTTGTGTGTATATAATCAATATCAATCTATAATGTTTATAAATCATGACTCGTATATAATTTTTAAAAAGGGCTGACTGCATATTTTCCTTATACTGTATTTATTTACATCGGATTATCCTATACTTTTTTGCCTTTTTAATATATACCATAATTTCACTTTGTTCTTTGTAATTCAACCTAAATTTTTCATGGTTTTTGTTATTTAACCTCAACTTTTTGTTTCTTTAAAATTAACCAAATTTCATTGATTTCATTAATCAAAATCAATTTATCAACCCAAATTGTCGATATTTTTATCGGGTTTCTCCAAATATTTTATCAAATCTTACCTCATAATTCATTAAAAATCGTAAGATTGGAGTCCACATAATCTACAACTTGTCTACACGTTAGATTTTTCCGTATATATATTCCATAAAACGTAAAAGTTTATAAAAAAAGGCCACGATTACGTTCTGCTAGAAGTAAGGTCCATTACTACGTTATGCTAGAAGTATAGGCCCATTAACTGTACCACATATTAAGCCCATTAGTTAAACCTACAGAATAGGCCCAAAAGTTATTCTCAACGGAAAGGGATCTAAAGTCCCAACCAGAGAGAGTCAGGAAGACGAGTGAAAAAGAAGAGAGGAGAAGAAGCAATGGGGAGAAAGAAGGGATTACCGGAGTTCGAAGAGACGGCGCCGGATGGATTTGATCCAGAAAACCCTTACAAGGATCCGGTGGCCATGGTTGAAATGAGAGAGCACATCGTTCGGGAGAAATGGATTCAAATCGAGAAGGCTAAGATCTTGCGTGAGAAGGTCAAATGGTGTTACCGCGTTGAAGGCGTCAATCATTACCAAAAATGCCGTCATCTCGTCCAGCAGTATCTCGATTCCACTCGTGGCGTCGGCTGGGGAAAGGATCATCGTCCTATATCGCTCCACGGTGAGTGTTTTTCTTGTTCATCTGTTCGATGGTGGATGCTTTGCTGAAACATTTTATTCCATTTTCATAGGGTCCTTTTTTCCTTAGTTATTTAACTCAATTTCCTTGCTTATAAAATTGCCTTTGCAAAATTATCGACTTTATGTTGGATTGATTTTAATCTATATTTTTTTGAGGCTCTAAGTTATTGCATTTATTAAATTGGCTCGGAATTCTTTGTTTGATTGATGAATGAACTTGGTAAGGTGGTCTTTGTTGGAGAAGTAGCCCCTCTAGCTTGGAACCCTAGGTTGAAACTTTCATGTTAATTTACTTGGTGTGGTGTTGATTTGTCTGTGCAGGCCCCAAACCAGAGGCTGTTGAAGCTGAATAATGTTGTGCACCTCGTTGATCTGAGGTAAGAAGCTGGTTACCTGGTTCTGGGTTATGTTCTCTGTATCTGGAAGTATTGGTTTCATATTTACTTGTTAATAAACTGGAAAAAAAACAAAAAACGTAAGACAAATTTGGCATTTCTGGCTCAAAATTGGTTAAACTTCTGATCTCAAAAGCTTAATTTATGACTTTAAGAGCCTCCATGCTTGCCTTTGCTAGAGTTTGTTGCTAGTTGATCAAAGGAAAGGTCTCCTTCTGGTCGTTGTCTGTTAGACCTGTTAAGTTACCGGTAATCTTATGTATAAATTTTTGACTGAACGTGACTCCGCTTTGTGGTATTTTAGGAACACAATAGTTGTTAAAAGTTGGCATTGTACAGTTTGTACTATGGTCTCATTGTTTGTACTCCACCACCAAGGTAATTCTAGCAAGGGGTAGAGCGACGGTAGTCGGTAGAGTATGATAATCTGAGGGATGAAACATATTTGGACTCAACTCAACTTGTGGAAACTTGTAGTCAATGTGAAACCTCTCAAGTCTATGTAATGTTGTGAACTGTGCCAAATATGGAACCGGAACTGCTGTTCATTATTGGTTATTGTTGTGCACAACGCTGTGGTTGTTTTGCTTTTATTAGACGCTGTGTAATTTAGATGCTTTTGTTTTTTTTTTGTGTGTTTCAGTGCAGATGTCTGAGCTTTTACTACGGGACACAAAATAAATGTTGTCACAAGCTTATGGCTCCCTGATATCTTCCAACTTTGTGCAGCTTTCTCTTGTTATTAGAAACTTGTTGGTCGTTGGACCTACGGATTCATGTAATGAACTTTGAGTATTGTTGCACTCGACAAGACAACATCGGTTTCTAATGATCAAATAAGTCCCTTTTCACTTCCTGTCTCTCTTCTTTGCAGTTAGTTTTACTTTATTATAAATTTAAGAATCGCAGAATAAACAAAACAAGTCCCACAAAGGATTCAATTAAACATTGTAAAAATCAAGCATAATTTCTCAGGAATTCAATCTAATCTTCCATGTCTTATTCTTCTGAAATAAATCGAGAGCTGCTTAACTAAATCAGTTCTCATCACCACCAAATAGCTTCATTTTAGATAATGGAGTTCTCAAGTACCCTTCTACTTCAAATTTCTTTGGAGAAAGCTCTCTGTACTTCGCAAACTGTTCCTTAGCTTCAACATTCTTGTCAAGCAGGCTATAGATCATACCTCGACAGAAATACGGTCTGAAATCCTTCGGATCTTCTTTCGTCAGCTGCTCGTAGCTCTTCAATGCTTCATCCACGTTCTTCTGCAAGAACTGTATCTGTGCAATGATCAGTCTCACGTCTCTAGCTTCCTTCACCAAATACTCAGCCTCGGCTACAGCTAACGCGTCTTCCAGCCTCTGCAACACTGCGTCTCTTTCACCAGACCTGTCCATGAGCAATGCATTCTCGAACAAAGCCTCGAACGAGAGTGGGTTTCGTTGGAGAATTTCCTCGAACATCTGGCGTGCTTTTTCTGGACGACCCATCTCGCCACATAGCCTCGCCATTAAGAACTTCCACTCTGTCTCATCTGGTTGTGCGGTTACAAGTCTCTCTAAGAGTTTGAGAGCTTCTTCATCTTCTCCTTTCTCTAGCTTCTGCTGCAGGAGTGATCTCAGCGTCTTGACGGCCTCAGGGGTAGAATCTAGAAGCTCAGACAATGACGAAGAGGATTCAATCTCAGATGGATTCTCTTCTTTCACTTCCTCGAGGGTTTCTTCGGTAGTCGTAACCGGAGACTCCGCTTTCACCGGTAAAGTTGCAAACTTTCCGGTCATTGAAACAGCAGCGCCAATGAGAATCGCTGATTTGGCAAATGATTTCAGCTTATCGGAAAATAAATAGTCAGAACCATTCTGGTTCGAGCAAGCCCTGATACGAATAGAGAGAAGATCACGACGGGTCACCAGAGTACCGGCGACTGGAGGCGCTTTGACCGCAACGAAAGAAGAAATCGACGAAGTAGGGAGTGAGGAAGGAGCTGATAAAGAAGAAAACATACCTACCTCAAGAGTGACAGAGAATCAATGGTAGCAAGAAATTAAAAATCTGAGAGAGCAAAGAAGCCAACATTTGATACAGATAACAATCTGCATCTCACCTATTTATTATTTTATTTTACTTATCAATTTCGGTTTGCTATTTCCGGTTTAGTATTGTAATTACATTGGTAAGTAATCACAAGAGAAGAAAAATAAATAGGTGAGATTATTGTAATTCCTCAGTACTCAGAGAAGAATCAATCAAACAATTAAACAAAATCTCTTTTATCTTCTTCTCTCGATCTCTTCTTCACCCACCATTTCACCATTGATGTTCATACTTTCGAGATAACATTTCTTCTCCTAGTTTTCTTAAGGCAGATCTCCGGCGAAACTGTCCGAGACACGGAAGAAACAGATCAACGCCTGCGACCAAGGAAATCAGAAGCGGGCAGAAGAAAGAGATAAGCTTTTTCAGTAAGTCGAGATATTCACGTTTTCTTTCTGAATTAGTTTCATTTTTCTCGATTCAACCTGTACTCGCAGTAATTTTGGCGGAGATTATTTTGATATTTCAATTCAACAAAATTCGTCATAGTTACTCTAGTTTTACGAATCTCACATGAAAATTTCTGTGATCGATAACTAAACGGGTTGTGATGATTAATCATATTTGAGTCTGGTTTTGAAGGCGTAAATTTCAGAGAAAAATGGGAAACACTTCCTCGATGCTGACACAATACGACATCGAAGAAGTCCAAAGCCATTGTCATGATCTATGTGAGATTATCCGACCCTTCTCTTTCTCTCTTTATGCATGTCTGATATTTATGTGCTTTTGATCTAATCTTGGTTCTGTGTGTTTGCTTCAGTTGAGCAGCAGGAAATTCTATCACTGTATCAAAGGTTTTGCCAGTTAGATCGGAATGCAAAGGGATTTATATCTGCTGATGAGTTTCTCTCTGTACCTGAGTTCGCCATGAATCCACTTTCTCAGGTTTTGAAATTTTTATCTAATCTATGAAATTTTGTTAAGACCCGTTAAATCGAATTAGCTTTGTTTTGACTTTTGTTGGACATAAATAACAGAGGCTGCTTAAGATGGTTGATGGTTTGAACTTCAAAGATTTTGTGGCTTTCTTGTCTGCATTTAGTGCCAAAGCAAGTCTAAGACAAAAAGTTGAATGTAAGTAAATAAGTTTCCTTAAAAACAGACTTTGGAGTAAATCTTCTCTTTCACTTTCCCTTTCGTTGTATGGAAGATCATAAGACTTCTTTGCTTCAGTGATCTTTAAAGTCTATGATTCGGACTGCAACGGCAAGGTCTCCTTCAAAGATATCATGGAAGTATTGCGGGACTTATCAGGGTCATTCATGTCTGATGAGCAAAGAGAGGTATTCCTTAGAAAATGAGTACGCCATATACTAAGGGCATGTTAAGATATAACTAAAAGATGGAATATCATTAATCTACTTAAACATCCTTTTTCGCCTGTAATGGAATGTTTTGGGTAAGCTTTGTTCAGCTAAAATGTTTCTCCTATTTAATTGTTCTGTTGTTCCAGTACCCATCTGACATCTGACATACCAATCATACTTTGAGATGATGCTAAAGTCATTGTTATGATCATGAGCAGTATATAAACTCAGTACACAAGTGTTTTGACCACCTATCTTGTGTTTTACTTTTGTGTAGCAAGTACTGAGCCAGGTTTTGAATGAAGCGGGATACACCAGTGACTCTTTCTTAACATTGGAAGATTTCATAACGGTAAAATGTTTAGCTTGTTGCGATTTATCATATCAAACAGAATTTCAGAAGTTCTGACTTGTCACATTCCTATAAATCTGAAACTCGATCTTTTATGTCACATTCCTAGAATCTGAAACTGCATCTCGTTTCTTTTATCTTGAATGTGACAGGTCTTTGGGAGTTGTAGACCGGAGATGGACGTTGAAATTCCTGTGGATTAAGTGTATGATCATATGATTAAACTCTAAACTAAAATCTCATCGTGTGTAGTCTGTCCACACTGTTACTAGAATAACCCTTTGTCAATCAATCACACCATTGCAGGTTTTTTCAGTCCCATAATTGGCGTCTAATTTTACATATTTTTCAATTAACTTGATTGTTCAACTAAAGGAAAGCACAATTTTTCTTACATAGAACCAATGGCATCTCCGAAAAGAAAAAGAGGAACATGGAACGGAATAAATAATCACGGAATTTCCATTTTTCTAAAGTAAAGTTGAATGTTTTGAGTAGGAATGAGACTAGAAATCATCTAACTTGCAATGAATGAATTGTCAAAGAAGGGCTTTAGTTTCATGTATCGAAAAAGGATAAAATATGGGAAACTTGTCAATTTAGTATGACACTTACCAAAATTCTTTGATTATATATTAAATTTTGTATTGAATTGGTCAATTGAATATTCTGTTAATTTTAAATCGAAAATTTATCTAAATTCGAAGTCAAATTGATTTTGAAAGTTTGATTCAATTTTTATTTCTTTCTGAAGAACCCTTAAGCTTGATTTTTTTTTCAAGAATGAATTAAAATTTGTGGTTTGAAATGTTGTTTTCGATACTGCAAACCGACAAATTTTAGTTCATTCTTGAAAGAAAAGAGAAAATCAAGCTTAGGATTCTTTAGAAAGAAAATAAGAATTGAATCGAACTTTCAAAATCGATTTAGCTTTCGAATTTAAAAAAAATTTCAATTTGAAATTTACGGAATATTCAATTGACCGAGTCAACATAAAGTTTGATATTTTTTAAAAAATTAATATTAAGATGAATGTTTAATCAAACACATTTGGTTAAACATTTTTTTTTGGTCAACACTGGGCCACAATAGATCGGCTCATTAGCCAAGTTCCTACATAATGTAAGCGGTGGGATTTGATCATTAGTTGTGCAAGTGTGCATGTCTTATACAGACTTACCGCCTGCCACTAGATTAAAGGCCCTTTGCGGTTAAATATTGATTTACAAATTCACTTTTGTTGCTTTTGTTTGAAAATTGAAGCTATAAAAATGTCGGTGTTGCTTGTGTTGCTAAAAATGCTCCAGCACAAAAGTTTAATGGATAATATGAGATTGCTATTAAAAAAAAAAAAAAAAAAGTCATTAGATTGACAAATTGAATGTTGACAATAAAGCTTAACGTGACGTAACGTAAATAAAGTAAATAAAGTAGAATCATCAACACTCGTCGCATTAATATTTGCCTACGAAACTCATAAAATAAAGAATTCAAATGTCGACGTTTAGCTTCATATTATGACCATTTTATTCAACCACTCAAAGGGCCACCACCTCCACTCACTCTTTCCTTTCTTTTCTCGTCAGTCATAAATATCTTCCACCATTCTTTTTCTGGCAAAAAAAGGCATTTTTCTTCAGTAATGGCGGCGAAGTTAGGTTCGTTTAGGCATAGTATACAAGAGAAACGAGAAAGGCTTCTTTCGAATAATGGTTTTCCTGATTTCAGATTCACTGACATCGAGTCGAATGATCTCGAAAGTGATAATAACTATGGAAGGAGGCGGTTATGTTGCTGTTGTTCATGTGGTAATCTATCTGGGAAATTCTCTAAAGTGTATGGAGATGCAAAAGTTGTGGCGAGGAAAGCATGGCAGATGGGGGTTTCTGATCCGAGAAAGATTGTCTTCTCCGCGAAGATTGGTCTTGCTCTTACGATTGTTGCGGTTTTGATTTTCTATCAGAAACCTAATCAGGATCTTAGCCGTTACTCTGTTTGGGCTATTCTTACTGTTGTCGTCGTCTTCGAATTCACCATCGGTAATTTTATCTTCTTCTTATTATCTTCTCTTTTCCCGAGGTTTTGTTAGTTTCGGCTTCGATTACGAGTTTAAAATTAATCAATTCCAATTGGAATTTTCTGGATTTGGCTTTTCATGGAATGTGACAATTTTCGTCTTTTAAAATTGATATGAAAGGCAAATTGGTTTTTTTAAATACTAGAAATTGATGATTACTGTACCATTGAACTTAATTCTTTAGTGCTTAACATCTCTAAAAATCGTTTTTTAAAGAAAAGTTATGCATAAAAGCTCTACACTTTGATGACTGTTGGTTTTCATAGGAGCAACTCTAAGCAAAGGGTTTAATCGAGCGCTTGGGACATTATCAGCTGGAGGTCTTGCCCTTGGAATGGCTGAGCTTTCGACACTATTTGGTGACTTGGAAGAACTCTTCTGCACTGTTAGTATCTTCTGCATTGGTATGTCCCACCATCTTCAACTCTTTAACATCACTCATTTTTTGGTTTTCTCTCTGCTTATATTTGTTTCTTTCGGTTTTCTCTTGTTTCAGGGTTCATTGCAACTTTCATGAAACTTTACCCTGCCATGAAAGCTTATGAATACGGTTTCCGGGTTTTCTTGCTTACATATTGCTATATTCTGATTTCTGGGTTCAGAACAGGGCAGTTCATAGAAGTGGCTATCTCTCGGTTTCTACTTATAGCTCTTGGCGCTGGTGTTAGTTTAGGTGTCAATATGTTTATCTATCCTATATGGGCTGGAGAGGATCTTCATAACCTTGTTGTCAAGAATTTTATGAATGTCGCTACTTCCCTTGAAGGTCAGTAAAACAAAAGGTTTTAGGCTTCCTGAGTCTCAGAGAAGAAGATGCTATACTGATCATTTCTCTTTTGTCTTTTTCAGGTTGTGTGAACGGGTACCTCCGCTGTGTCGAATACGAGAGAGTCCCATCCAAAATCCTCACGTATCAGGCCTCAGAAGATCCGGTTTACAAAGGTTACAGATCAGCTGTTGAGTCAACCAGCCAAGAAGAGTCTCTGGTATTTGTCATTGTGAATCATCAACATTAAAAGTCGGGGTGCCTTTCCATTACTTTTAGTCTCTGAGTTGGTTTATTTTGTCTAATTGTAAAGATGAGTTTCGCAATATGGGAGCCACCTCACGGACCATACAAGTCATTTAACTACCCATGGAAGAACTACGTTGAGCTCAGTGGCGCTCTCAAGCATTGTGCATTCACTGTGATGGCATTGCACGGCTGCATTCTCTCTGAAATCCAGGTAAAATTTTCCTCTAGCTTCAATATCTCTGATACTTAGAGAGATTCGTATAGTTGTGGATTTTGGATAGTATCATAGCAGAAATCAGGATATGAGTACAAATTTGAGCTGGGATAATTGGTTGTTCATGATTCGAGCTTAATCTGGGAACATTTGACAGGCACCTGAAGAACGGAGACAAGTTTTCCGGCAAGAACTTCAGAGAGTTGGCGTAGAAGGAGCCAAATTGTTGAGAGAGCTCGGTGAAAAGGTTAAGAAGATGGAGAAGCTAGGATCAGAAGACATTCTTTTTGAAGTACATCTAGCTGCCGAAGAATTACAACACAAGATCGACAAGAAGTCTTACCTTCTTGTCAAATCCGAATACTGGGAGATCGGAAATCGAGCCACCAAGCAATCACAACCAGAGCCTCAAGAAGAGCTCTCTCTTGAAGATTCAGAGCCACCAGAAAACCATGAGGTTCCAATCTACGCCTTTAAATCTCTAAGCGAGGCAATTCTGGAGATACCAACAAGCTGGGGCGAAAAGAATCAGCGTGAGCCGTTGAACCATAGACCTACTTTCTCAAAACAGGTATCGTGGCCTGCACGGCTTGTGCTTCCACCGCATCTCGAGGCCACAAACGGAGCTTCACCATTGGTGGAGACAACAGAGACGTATGAGAGCGCGAGTGCAATGTCTCTGGCCACATTCGCGTCCCTTCTCATAGAGTTTGTCGCTCGGTTGCACAACGTGGTCCACTCGTTCCAGGAGTTGAGCAATATAGCAAATTTCAAGGAGCCGGAGGTTGTTACAGCGGCCACAGATGTAGAGTATTCCGACGAAAGAGTCGGACTTGGCCGGAAGATCCGCCGGTGTTTTGGAATGTAACTCGCGAGCTATGTACTAACCTAACTATATACAGTACAATTAAATGAGTAAATAATGGTAAAAATCAGAGGCATTTTTAACCTTATATCAGAAATGTGTATTCTATTGATTAACTCGGAATGTTTCGAATTTAATACACTTGGATTTTCGGTTTATTTCGTATACTATATTGTGTATTTGTGTTTACATGTTCTTCTTCTGGTATATGTAGAACATTTCTTTTAAAATCTTATGGAGAATTAAGAATGTTTTGATTACTATGTAGATAAAGAGCTTGAAGAAATTTGTATACATTTCGAAAACAAGAAAAAAATAACGTGACATTTCCATTATTTAATTGGAAACACTAGCTTGCATTTTTATTCGGCCATGAAAAATATAAAAAGTAACGAATAAAAACATTAATAAACGTATTTGATCAAGTTGTGAAAGAAAACAAATTAAAACTTTAAAAGTCAACCCATCATCCGTTGACCTATTGGAGGAGCCATCATCTCTAGCTGCTGCTGAGCTTGCACATTCCCAGCCCAACCTATTGTTATATAAAATCATCAGAAAAAAGCATGGTTAATCACAAAAACATAAACACAGATTTAAATTAATGTGACAATGGCTTCACAACAACAATAGTTATACCAATAACGGGGTCAAAACCACGGTGCTTGAGTTCACGATACTCTTGACAAAGAGCACATTGCATACAAATTAAATGGGTGATCCAGTCAGGAGCCGGAGCCTCCGGTAACCCGTATTTGATACGCATCCTTGTCCGAAACATGTACGAGTAGACAAAACATGCTCCCACAGAAGATATCACTCCGTACAATACTGCAGCTGTCGTACAAGCTGCGTAAAACAAAATGTGTTTATAACACAAATGAACTATCAAAATATGAGTCTATTTCAAAAAATTTGTGTATGTATGATTGACTTACGCGTCGCGCCTTCATCAATGATCTCAGCAATCTGTCCGAACGTGACGCATGGAACTAATAGTGTGATCAGGGCTGATCCAATGCACCAAGAACAACAAAAATGAAGAAATTAAGTAATCGTATAATGTTTAATTAGTTTTTGTATCAAGTTACATGATATTAGAAATTCATCTAACCATTTTCACCGTCGTTCATGCAATCGAAAAGTTCAGAACTCCAACGATTTTGTGTCTGGTAATTGACTGGTGTGCCTATTGGTACGTTGTGGGAATGTGCCTTGTTGTTGTTCGGGTTAAACGTTGGTTGAACCGGAGATTGTGCCTGGCTCCGTTGGCCATCTGGTCGACCCATAATATTGACTGTCTTCTCTTTCTTTTAATTTTTGTTTTCTCTACTTATAAGGAAGGTCTTAACGTTTTTTGAACGTGTGAAGATCAGATTGTTTATATAGAGTAAGGTATTTTCACAGCTTGAATTGTGGTTTATACTTTCTTCATATGGTAGGGTCCTTTTCTTCGTTTAGTTATTTCCCTCTTGTATAATTTAACTCATTTGTAATTACTACTTTGAAACATTATTTGCCAACCTCCACTTTGACAAAAAAGAACATTATTGGCCAACTTTATTTAGAATGTCATTGTTCTTAAAACCCTAAAAAAGGAACAACCAATTTCGTATTTCGTAATCACATTTCAACACAAGTTGTTTTTGTAATATAATTGATTTTACTAAGAACGGCCATTACAAGTGAGGAAAATGATACACTGATTCTGATGACCCTCTACTATATATATATTTATATGGACTAATTAACGCAAGGAATAATCTATATACAAGCAATGACTGCGCAATATGTGTAAATGTGCACTAGTATCTTCAACTTCAAAATTTTGTAGAAATCAAATAATTGGAAACGGATCAAGTCTTTGGTTTTATAATACTACTGAATTCCTAAATTGCTTAATGGTGGTGACCTACCGACCTAGTGGTGATTTTTTAACTTAATCGTCTATTCTATATGATGAAACCAGATAAAACAGCTGCAACTTAATATTAAAAGTTATTGATACAATGATGATTGATATACTGGTAATCATGATTAATGCCACATAAAATTGTTTTACAGTAATTGGTTGGTCAGAAGTTGAATGACTTTGACTTGCGCCAATAGTCCACAGTTTCTATATATACAACCTTTAGCTAAGATTCCCAACCTTTGGCTATACAAATATAATATTTTCCAAATAATAGCTAATTGCTCCAAATAATTGTCAAATTATTAAACGAATTTTGGCAAATTGTGAAAGAAAAAAGAAAAAAAAAAATCTCAAGTCAACCCATCATCGTTGACCTTTTGGAGTCATCGCTTGCTGTTGTGCTTGTACATTCCCAGCACACCCGATACCACCACTAGCATTGTTGGGTAATTCTTTTAGCTTGGAACACAAGTTATTTTTAGTAAGAGTTCGTTACTATAGATAAGATCAAATAAAATAAGATATGATTCATAGAAATCCTAATAGATTAGGGAGATTTGCTAGTCTATAAATAAGTCTTTTGGAGAGTTGTTCCTCAAGATTTAAGTGAAAGAGTTTGGTTAAATTTTGAGCAAGTTTCTTAATCAACAAAGGAGAGTAGTTCTTTAATTCTTTTTCTATTTCAATTTCAATTGGTATCAGAGCTTGAGTTGAAAGATCCAATCAAGCAACCGAGAATCTCACGTAACCAAGGATGGGGGACGTGCCCCTATGTCGACATCGACAAACACACAGTTTGGACGATAAGAATGAAACTTACACTTCGAGTTAGTGAAGTGTGAGAAACAATTGATTCAAGATCTACATGCCAAAAGAAAAGCTATGTGGCCATAGCTCTCTTGTTTCAATCTATTCCCGAGGTACTCATCTTGCAAATCGGAGATCAAAGCACGGTAAAAGGCTCCTGGGATGCCATTAAGTCACGATATCAAGGAGATGATCATGTGAAGGAAGCAAGGTTACAAACCCTAATGGCAGACCTAAAGAGATTAAAGATGAGTGACACCGATATAGTTGATGACTTTGCAGGATAGATCTCAGGTCTTGCGGCTCAATCAACTTCTCTTGGAGAATCTATGGATGAAACAAAGCTAGTCAAGAAGTTTTTAAACGGACTTCCACGAAATAAGTTTATCCATATTGTAGCTTCTCTTGAGCTATGAAGACATAGTTGGGAAAATAAAAGCGTTTGATGAACGAGTTAGTATTGATACACACGTGTAGGAGTAAGGAAAACTCATTTCTCAAACAACGATTATGGAAGAGGAGAGAAACCAGGAGGTTATAACCGAGGTAGTAGAGGAGGTCGAGGTTGAGGAAGGGGTCAAGGAAGATCGAATGGCCGAAACCAAGAAGAAGATACCAAAAATTATAACCAAAAGGAAAGGAGAGATCGATCTAAGGTGATATGTTGGAGATGTGACAAGCCATGTCACTTTGTTTCAGCTTGTCCCAATAAACCTAGAGAGAATCAAGAAGCAAACTTGAATGAATATGAAGAAGAAGGGGAGAAAATTGAAGAAGAAGCTCTCTATGTTCATGAGGTTGTGTTCTTGAATGAAGACAAAGTTTTCCCTAAAAATTACGATGCAAGTAAAGAAGGATAAAAAATTTGGAACCTTTACAACGGAGCTAGTAATCACATGACGGGAAATAAAGAGGTTTTCTCTAAGCTAGATGAAAATGTCAAAGGGAAATTGAAGTTTGGAGATGGCTCACATGTTAACATAGTTGGAAAAGGGTCTATCATGTTTATTAGAAAAACTGGCGAGAAAAGAGAGCTCAAGGACATCTACTTTATACCCGATTTGAAGCATAATATCATAAGTCTTGGACAAGCAACTGAGAATGGGTGCGAGGTTAAGATGAAAGGAGGCAAACTACACCTTAGAGACCCACGAGGAAGACTTCTACTTCAAGTAACAAGATCATCAAATCGGCTATACAAAACATCTCTTGAGATAAGTCAACAAAGGTGTCTCCTTATCAAAGATGATGACACCGCACGAATTTGGCATTCTCGGCTAGGACATGTAAACTTTGGTGTGATGAATAACATGGTGAAGAATGAGATGGTTATTTGATTACCGCAAATAACTCATGAGAAGAGTCTATGCAAAGTTTGTCTAGTTGGAAAACAAATCAAAAATATGTTTCCAACAAAGACAACGTTTCGTGCACCACAAGTCTTAGAGCTTATTCATGGAGACTTATATGGTCTGATAACACCTTCAACTCCAGCAAGTAATCGGTATATTTTTGTCTTGGTAGATGATCATTCAAGATATATGTGGTCCTTTCTACTAAAGGAGAAAAGCGAGGCATTCGATCGGTTCAAAAAGTTCAAGGATTTTGTTGAAAAGCAAACAACTTTCAATGTTGGATAATTGTTTTAGCTTGGGACACAAGTTATCTTTAGTAAGAGTTAATTACTATAGATAAGATCAAATAAAATAGGATATGATTCATGTAAATCCTAACAGATTAGGGAGATTAGCCTAGTCTATGAATAAGTCTTTTGGAGAGTTGTTCCTCAAGATTTAAGTGAAAGAGTTTTGTTATGTTTTGAACAAGTTTCTTAATCAATAAAGAAGAATAATTCTTTAGTTCTTCTGCTATTTCAATTTGACCAGATATTATTGTGCCTTATTGTTTGGGTTAACCGTTAGTACGATTGCCTGTTTACCATGTGCACCGTTATGGGAGCGTGTCTTGTTGTTGTTCGATTTAACGGTTGGTGGAATCGGAGGTGTGTCTTGATTCTATTGGCCATCTATTCGAACCAAAAATGTTATGTTCTCTCTTTTTTATAAGGAAGTTCTATCGTTTTTCTGAAAGTATGAAGGGTTAGGTTTATATAAACTAAGAGCAAAGAACTTCACAACTTGATTTTATAGTTTATAGTTTCTTCATATAGTAGTGAATGTTGGATTGAAGACATAAACCTGTGAAAGAAAGCAAACAAGAAACAGTAGAAATCAAAAGTTGCAGAGCTGAGCCGAAGTGAGAACTTCTGCACTTGAGAGAAAAATCCACCAAATCTCCATGAAAGATCCTTCAATGGTGACTTCTCTTAGTGTTAACTCTACCCTCAGAACTTGACACAGAAGTTAAGAGGTGAAACACGCAATAATGAAAAACTGAAGAAGAAAATAAAGAAGAAGCTTTAAAACCAGATTGATTACAGAGAAGAAGAAGAATATGATTCTCAAACTATCTATTCATCATTCTAAAAGATGAATTGATTGTCTCTGCATATCTCTCTTTTACTCGATTAGTCCCATCTCTTCTCTCTATAATTTTTTCCGCCGTTCATTGTACTCTATTCATTCTAACATATAGTACAAATCTTCACCGACTTAAGACAGATAATCTTGAATTGTTACAAACTTAATGGGCCTCTAAGCAGACTCAATCTTTTGGATCAAATCAATGCTATAACCCAATTTTTGAAACAATTCCAACAGTGGATCTTTCATATTTACAAGAAGTGGAATAAAAAACAATCCAGTTCATTAAAAACAATGAAGTGGTAATTATATTGCTGAATTCTAAAAGAAGACAAGAAATTGGCGAGCGCAATCAAAGACAAACGGAGGCAGAAAGTCTTAACGCACAAAATAAAAAATAATTATTTTTAACACCCACAAAAACAGAATCTTGACGATCTTTTTTATTTTTACTACCATGTGGGAAACGCTGGAGCCATCCAATAGAGGCATGGTTTTTGCCCATAGAGAGATAAAGAGAATGACATAAAATACAAGACGTGTATATACATGACATGGACATAGATACACAATGTGAACATAGATACAAAACATGGACATAGATTATAGACATAAAGACGAAACAAAGGAAGAAAAACTACATAGGATTTTTGCAAGTGACATAGTTATGCCCAGTTCCTTTGCAACTACATTTCTCGTTTGAAGACTGAAAAAGAACATATAATTTATGAGAAGAGAAAAAAGATACTCAACTGAAGGACAATTACGTGATTCAGTGATAGTGACATGTGACATCTTTCAAAGAGGGATCGTACCGTTCAAGTTTTTTTTCATGCTTATCCCAAGTCCACTTATCTCCAACTCGTGAACTTAGCCGATACAAATCCTTGATTTTCGAATTGAGAAAAATAGTGAGAGAGGTCAAGAATTATGTTCAACGGGACCCCCTCGAATCAGACAAAGAAGGAAGAGTTGGCCATGTCTAAAATATTGAGAAATAGAACCATCTGATTTGATTCGTTCTCAATAGCCATGAGATGATCCTCTTAGGGTGATCCTCAATAGGATTCAAACCCAGATGAAGTTCTGACCATTTGTCAGAGAAAAAAGAACAACGATTAACAACCAACAAAGAAAAACAAAAACTGTGAATAGTTGTATACTTTTGAAGCCTTAATCAAACAAACTGTATATAGATTTATACTTCAATAAATATTACGAACACAAGCTCAAAACCACCTGAAGAAACACAAGAGAACACTTTTGAAGCGTTAATCAAACACACTCCCAGATATCTTTAGACCAAAGTAAACTAAAATTAAATACCACAGAAACAGTGCAAATCGAGTCTCAATCTAAATGTAATATCACATACATGAAAAAAAAAGATAAATCAAAAATTAAGCAAAAAAGCTAGAGAACAAGGGAAAGACGAACTTACAGTTGAAGGGGACAACTTTTAACAGAGAAATATTTTGTTAAAAGAGAAACGAAAGCTTGGTTCAGCTGAAATTCGTGAGAAGATGAAGAAGACAACAAATGATTAAGCGAAGATTTGAGAAAAAAGACAGATTAGAGAAGATGAAGAAAAAAAGACAAATTGGCGCATTTTGGTCATTCATCACGAAACTGGTTAAATGAAGAGTTAATTATCAAAATAGGGAGTTTTACTGTATCCATTTTCCAAAATGGGGACTCAATAATTCTGCACTATTTTTAGAAGATGATGTGACGATTTTACCCCTCAACTTGCTACCATTACCTCACATACTAAACAAAATTTATGGCTATTTATTTAAATATTTATATAACATTTATGTACAAAAAAGCATGTATAGGCGGCGGCATAAACAACCAAAAAAATGAACATCAACTATTTCAAAATAAACAACATCAGAGTTACATAAAGCCAGAAAATGAGAACCAGCAGAATGTAAGTTAGAAATGGAGTTTTCGAACTCCTCCAACGTCAAATTGACATGAAGATCAGAAAGAATGATCCAGTGATATTTTGTCTTTAACATCAATTTCTATCAACTCTGCTTGGTCTTTCTTTAGCAGTAGGTGGATGAGACTGAATCAAGTACAATCCACACTCGTCACCGAAGATCTTGTTGTACACCCTAAACAAAACTTATTCCAACCAATAATAAGTGCTTAATCCAAAAGAAAGGTTTGGTCAACCATTTTTCTGCTAATAGAAAGGGTTACAGACATAAAACCATTAAACCCCAAGAAATCAAGGACGGTTAAAGATCTCGTAGAGCAGGCCAGACAAAACAAAACCTAAGTAAATTGAAGCAAAGAGAAATCAAGACCAAACAATTAAATAAAAAAGGAAACTGCCCAAAGTAGTTTCCAAAATCAGACTAGATTATGACGGAAGCAACAAGCAAAAGAAAAACTTACGAAATTTAAAATTACTACGGGTAACGACATTATAATCAAACTCAGATATTGAAATTAGAAACTTGAAGCAACTTCTTAAGTATAAATCAGTAAGTGCAAACATAAATGAGAAAACAGCAATCAAAAATGGATAAACTTGAAAGATAAAACTAGTATGATAATGACGTTGTAGACCATCTGAAGCTGAGTTATTCGAAGTTGGTTCTAAGCTCTCTCCATTACTTTCTGCGTCTAAGCTGGTACATGGCAACATAAAATAAACTAAAACCTTAAAAATGGTGAACCAAAAACAACTAGTGTAATAGACATAGAAAAACATTTATAAACTGGAAAGAGGTTGACACAGACAAAAACAACATGATATAAATAGCAGAGAAGAGTATACAGAAAACAATTTATAAGATGAAAAATAACATAATTGTAACAATGTCTCGTTTGTTAAAAATAGAATTGCATTTCGATGTGCAATGATTACCTCCAAGATGAGAAATTGAAGTTAAAAAACAAAGAAAAATGGAACTGAGACCAACAAATACATGGAAAATTGAAGCCCTAAGTAAGATAAATGAAATCAAACAAACAAACTAGATTAGAGGTGAAAGAAAAGAGTGGAAGGAAGATCTCACCTAATGATCAAGACTTCTCTGCTTTTGTTTTACCATTGATCCAAAAGAAACAAACACTAAAAACATAGCAAACTAACAATAACCAAGATTACAGAAAAGATTGGTAAACCATGAGCTACGATTAATGCAAAAGCTGAGAAATTAAACAGCACAAAACAATTAAAAGATTTACTAGATACAAGAAATAAGCAAAAGTTGTAAATCCTCACCAATATAAGTGAACCCAAATGCAGAAGTGGAGAGCAATCAAAATCGGTCAACAACCAATGGTGATTTCGATAAATACATGACAACTAAACAACAACCAATGAGCAACACAACTGAACACTAGAGGGAGTTAAAACATTAAACCCTTTCTTTCTTATATATACCCAGACCCCTAAATCTACTTTATATCCTCAAAGCTCACATCTTCAGCACCAATGCGACCAAGAAACAACATGAATAAGCCTCGAATTTGAATCACAACGTTTTGTAATTTGGATTCAACTGATTACGCTACAAATCAAAATTCTTTCAACTAAGAGAGATTCTACTAACCACTAAAGGAGAACTAAACAAGGAGGATTGACAAGACATATCCGACTTACATAAAAAGGCAAACATCTACCTCTAAACTGCATCCCAATTTGAGTTAAAAAAAGGATAATTTGAACAACTAAGTAAACAACAGAGAGGAACAACGAGAAGCAAAAAAAAGAACCAAAGGGGAAGCAAGAGTTTACATAATGAAAACCAAACTCATAATGTTACTGACAAAATAGTGCATGCTTTTGATCTCAATAAAATTTCTTACGAAGAAAAACTCCTTCACAAGAAAGAAGTTCAAGATGACAAAGTCAAAGTATTGCACTCTTTTGATCTCAACAAAATCTCTTGCGAAGAAGAACTCCATCATAACAAAGAGATTCAAGATGAAAAATTCATAGTGGTGCATTCTTTTGATCTCAACAAACCCAGTTATCTCTTCGAAGAACTTAATCACAACAAAGAGATTGAAGATGTGATCGTGACTTTGCAAAAAAATTATCTTCCAATACTTTTTGAGATAAAAAAAAGTAATTCTGAGATAATTTCAATGATGTTGATTTTACTAATAATATGATTATAAATTGTTTTCTCTATAATCATTCTCAAAGTAATAAAATGTGCTTATGATTTTTAGTTTCTTTTTGTATATTCGGGTACAAACTCTTCCTAAAGTACTCCATTAGTTTGGATTGAGAAAAATATAAAAATGTTGAATACTCCATTAGTGATAATATTAAAATAAAAAATCTCACAGTTGAATAATACTCCTAAACCAAAAGGAGAAACCAACAAAAGCAAATTTAAGTATTTAGCTTATTTCTTACGTTTTTTACAATTGTAGAATCACAAGTTATTTGATTCGGAAGACGCTCTTCTCGCTCCAACGCTTCTTTCTTCATGTGCGAAATTTTATAGTTATTCGATCCTCCAACTCTCATAATTTCTTGCATGCACAATTGCAAAGTTAAGAAAATATGATTAACCTTACTTGATGAGTATTCTTCATTCTTTGTATGATTTTTTTACTGCATCAATAAGCTCTTCAAAGTTCTTCGGACACACCTTATGTTGTAAATCCAAGATCAAGAATGTTTAAATCCAAAGAATTTGGCGGTTGGCACATCAATCGAATATCAAAATCGTTTTGTGAAGCGGCTGCTCAGAATTCTTCATCGGTAGGATCAACATGCGTATTCGCGTTATCCTGTTGAATGAAGATAGTTTTTCCTACATCTTCGAAGGGCCATCTTTCATAAATAGTAGGAATAACTTGTTCAATCAAGAATTTTCTTATATCTTCTCTCTTAACCAATGTAATCGGTTTTATTTTCATAGTCCTAACTTCTCTATTTTTACTTCGCCTTTGTCCGGGCTGAATAGTGACAAAAGGAAATATTCCAAGTTTTCCAGAAAAAGGTTTGTTTCCTTCATCATCAAATCTTGGACGAGTCATTGCCACTAAAAACATCAACTTCCCGATGAAGTTCTTACTTTGAACTGTTCGTACGGGATCATCTTCACAAGGAAGTAGATAATAATTTTCCGACTTTGTGGTCATATAAAACCATTTTTCATCAATATTTACAAAATTGTACATATCAACAAATTTTGGTTCATGACACAAACTTTGGAAATCCAACATAGATAGGCAAAATCGTAACTTTGCTACCTTATTTTCTTCTTTGAGATGTGGTTTCAAAGCATTGGAATGACGCCGTAATACACCTTCTTTTACACGTCTTCATAGTGTAGCATAACTAATTCCAAGGGCTTCAGCTAAGGTCCTCAAAGTTATCCGCCGGTGTAGAGGAATATTGATGATCCGCTGTATATTGATTGCACTTTTTTTCCGACCACAATTTTTTTTCTGTGTATGAGACACATCAACCAACAAACCCGAAGGAGTATCTTTAGCTTGTTTCCATATCCTTTGAACTGTTCGCCGATGAATTGAAAGTAACGCTAATACTTCTGTTTTATAAGATTTCTTCAATTTCTCATTCACACTTCTTCCTAGTAAAGCATTGTAACTGTCCACATTTGACTATTAGTCAAATTCTTTTTTGTTCCTTTTGTGGTGTTGCTATCTCCTGATAACAAACAATATAAATAATAACTAAACTTTGACAATTAATATCAATATGAGAGATCAAGATAGATTACCAGAGAAAAATAAAAGAAAAGAAGATCAACGATTAGAGTAATTTTTCTATCATCAAATAATTGTATATATAAGGAAAAAATATTATGATGATTTACCTTGATCTCCAACTACGTGATCTTGGCTTTCCTCATAAAGTTGATCAACATCTACCTCTATTATTTGACTATTAGAATCATCCGCCGGGTTTAGGTTCATGTCGAGTACAATAATCCTATCGGAAGATGATATAACCATTATGGGTTTCCTCGATTGCATGAACGAAGTCACCTTCATCTCGAGCATCTTCGATTTGAAAATCATGTTCATAACTAGTTGTTGAAATGGTGTTTAGATCAAACTAATGTGTTTTGTTGATTGGAAGTGAAAAGTTCATATCAAAATTAGTCATGGATGTTCTACTTTTAACACGTTTTTGTTATATAGCAACATCATAAAATTTGAAGTTTCACATTTGCCTCCAATAATTTTCTCCTAGAGGTAAAATTTTTGATTCCCTCCAAATATATTTTTTGTAATCAACAAATCAAGAGTATTTATCAATTGAGAATTTCTTAATTATGATAGAATTGATTGAGGAAGAATTCTAAGAGACTGGTATATGTAAGACTTATTGGTACATAAAATAAATAAGTAATATTAGAACTGTAAATTAATTTAATTAATGAGGGTATTATAGACAAATTAAACAATTTCTTAAATTATGTGAAAAAACTAGAAAAACTAGTTATCATTTCATTTTCGGCTTCATCTGAACTAATCTTCAGATATTTTAGCTCCTTCACAGTAAGACCTGAATTCAGTGGAGTGATTCTTAGATCTGACACAAGAAAATTCATGTTACTCTTCATAAACCCATTGCTAGTCTTTGATTAGCCACTTATCTCACATTTTTGATCCATTGCTTTTACTTTCCTGAGTCACTTATTGCGATTTCCATGATCTTCCAAATAACTAATGCAATTGTAGAAACTCAACGGCCTTTCAATCACGATGCAAAGGATATTTTTTCTACAACCATAATACCAAGGAATTGTTATTTCACTGCAGCTTAAGCCTTTGAAGCTTCTGAACTAGTTACCAATGCATCCTAGACCATCATCATCATCATCATCAGTACAAGAGATTTCGCATATGTACTCAAGAAGAAGAACAAGAAAAGTGCATAGAAGATCAATAAAGCCTTCACAACATTCAGCATAAATAACCTTCCTCTTCTCCTCTTTACTCAAATACACATTCAAAGACAATACATGGCTTAAAACCGAATCACATGGACTAGATGGCTTGTATGCTCTAGTAGAAGGATGTGATAAACCATTAAAGGGGTAGAATGTGGTTTTCAATGGAGTTTTTGATATGAATAAGGACTAAAGCAAAGTCACTGCCTGTAGAATCAAAGTGTAAAAGTAAAACACTTTCATTTTATTAAACCGAAAAGGAAAAGAACTAATCGATAAATGTACCTCCTGGAAGTCAATTTCTGCTTCACCTTGTCCCATTTCATCTAAGACGTTAACGCAGCCTAAATCCTTGAGACGTTTCCGAAAAAGATCTCTAGAAAAGTTGTCACTCAACATGAATGCCATATTTCCATTACCATGGACAAAGACTCCATCATAGTCGTTAGAACCTCTCAATCTTCTTACAGATTATTTCTCCTTCAGGTGAAACAATCTCTTTATTCATCAAGTTCCCACAGCTACATCTTGACGTATTGACATTACTAAAAAATTCTCCACATGATTTTCTCTTGACTACAAGAAGCACATTGATCATTCCTTTCCCACATCTTTGATCCATTAGAGATTATGTAAAAATAAAAGAATAAAGCCAGATGTTCTGTAGTATATAAGGACTTAGTATTCTGAGCTTCCTTGTGGATGATTTACAAGTCTGGAGGACTATAAATAAGCTTTTGTCTTTTACAGCATTTGAGAACTATTTATACCCATTAATTACTATGGCTGGGAAAAGGAAGAGGTTTCTCCAATGTCTATGCAGAGAAAATCATGTGGAGAATATTTGTAGTAATCTTTATATGGACTAGGGATTATACCGGACTACTCCATGAGTTATACTCTATATATTTTCAAAAAGTAATTTTGTAGTTTTATGTTTAGAAGTTGTTATTATGTTAGTATTGTAAATAATATATCTTATGTATTTGTAAATTATTAATGACTTTTTTGCTTTTCCTTTATTAAAAAATATATCCAAGAACTATATTAGCTTATTTGGTATTATTGTTAATATTTCAACTGAATTTATGAAGTGGATTTTGTTTTCAAACATTTTATTATGTTTATCTATTTTGAAATTATAATATAATGATATGGTCATTTGTATAAAATAAAAACAAAATTTCAAATTAACCAAAATCTTCAGCTGGATAGAGGAGAGTAAGAGGTATAAATATTCTTTAATGCCCTTCATAATACGTCCAAATTGCAAAGCATGTTGTTCGATCAAGGAAATGTTTGCTCTTTAAACTTGTGGGTGTTTAAATAATTGGAAAACATTCAATTTTCTGAAAATGTGAGTTCCTCATAGGTAACATGTCTTGACATACATTAGTTAACGATATGATTTATGACATTAAAAATTACCAGTTATGTAATGTATCAACCATGAAAACACCTGGTGAGCAACTGAGCCCTTAAAATACTTAAATGATCATCAATGTCAACATTTTAATTTGAGTATAGTGTCCTAGCCATTGAAACTCGATGTTTATATCCTCCACTAATATTCACCCCACCTTCTCCAATTTTAATGAGATTACGGCCTTGACTAAGCAAAATTCAGGAAGTTACTTAGACTTGCCTTATAAAGTACGTGTCATTTCACTTAACTGGAAGCAATTTAAAATTATACATGCAATATATCACTCAAAATATGACTCAAATAAATGTTTCCACACACTTGGAATAAGTTGTATTTGTATTGGAACACCTCCTTCCTAAACTAATTGACTAAATAAAAATAAAGCTACAAAGTTATAATATAATTTTGTTTACAAAGCGGGGAAAGAAAATGGAATTCATAGTGGCATTGAGATCCTGAGAATTATTTGGTAGTACTGTTTGATTCTTTTACATCTGTAAGATTTACCAAGAGAATGTACTTTTTAATTATTTCTGTAAAAGATTGGGTATCTATTGTGGATGAATTAAAGAACCTTTAAACAGCCAATATAGTGAAGTTGTCGCAGTGCTCAATCATCCAATACAGTGAAGATCTCAAAAACATCAATAATCCAAAATTTATGTTAAAAACCTTCAAGAAATTTGTGACGCAATCTTTCAAGACTCGTTCAACTTCGCCATTGTTCACAAAGCAAGGGAACAAAATTAGCATCACCAAAAGATGATTGTGCACAATATTTTCATCAGAAGACAACGACTTACAAAGAGCACACCACCACACTCTTCACATCCTCGTTTTTCTTTACCTTATCTCTCTCTACTGTTCTCTGAAAGCCACCTTTAATCAATCGATTCTCCTCCTCGAAGGATCGGAGCCAAAGCTGTTCGTTGGCCATTATAAGGAAATCTTGAAATCGTTTTACTCGAGGAAGAAATTATATGTATTGTCGTTGTAGCTTCAAGTGGAGGATAACCCATGTGTTTAGCCTAACTGCGAGAGATCCACGGGAATTCACAATATGTGTACCTAATAAAGAAATAATATAAAATGCTTGACATTGATAATCTTCTATTGGGAAAAAGTAAGGGAAAACAATTGCAGGTGACCATATATATTTGTGGCACATGTAACAGTTTGATTTTTGATTGAGTTAGTTTTGCCAATTCTCTCATTAATGTTTTTTTGCTAATTTTATGTTCTTTTCTTTTGTCAACAAGTAACCACTGAATCAAAAAGATTTGATTCATAATCTAAGTTTTCCAATAAGAGCATGGTGGGATTTGAATTTACTACATGTTGCCTAGATAAATCAGGGACAAACTAACTTGGCCATATGTTTCTTGGCAAATTTTTTATTCATTATATTTTTTGATATTCTTATCAAACACATAGAATGGAGCCCCAATGGTTGAAAGATGAATTAAAAGACTCTCGGAATTCCCTATAAGAGAGAAAAAGTGGCTTTGTGTCATTTAAATAAAAAATTTACCAGAAAATATTATTTGGTTGGAAAAGTATGATGATGCCGGAGTATTCTATCGAGGGAGTAAAAAGATATGAGAACAAAGTTTGGTTATAGTGAAAAAAAAAAAGAGTTTGGTTAAAACTTATGATGTGGTAGCTTAAGAAAGAAGGAGAAAAAAAATTGAAATGCTGATGTGGATAGTTTAGGAAGTCCCAAATAGGAGTGAATTAAACCAATATACATGGATTCTTCAAAAATTAGGTGGATGACATTAGTTTTCAAAAAAATTAGCTCTCTTACCTAGGAGCAGTGTTGAAGAAAAACAGATCCTATTTTAATAAGTATAATTGAAAATTTTAAAAATTAAAAATTAGAAGATATTGCTATATATGTTGTGTACAAATACATCAAATGATGTTGTAGAGTAAAATATCTCCTTAGTTTGAAAAAGAAAGACACAGCCGATTAAAATAACATTTTTGTGGGATTGAAGGCGGCTAAAAATATGCGTCAATTAAATGAATATATAATCTTCTTCTGTCCGAAGAAATGATTCATCGAAATAATGAGTCATTATTGATATCGACACATTTGAAATCGCCAAATGTTCGTAAAGTCCTCTATTCAATCCTTTTCCTTTTTCTTGTTGCTGGATATATCGTTCGTACACATCTTCTCTTTGTTTTCCGAGCCTATAGTGAGTTACAGACAAAGTTCGAAAAGATCAAATCTTTGATGATTCCATCATACATGATTGAGTTGCAAAAACTTCTGGATATGGATAGTTTGATAATTAGGTACATGACAGAAGTTTTCTCAAAATTAATTCTCTCTCATGACGACCAGGTGAAATGCGATAAAAGGGCTAGTGGGTACAGATTTAATAAAAAAACAATATATAAGGGAGAAGAAAACAAACAAAACGTGTGGCTAGGGCTCGGAGTGAATCGCTATCTCACTAGAGAGATATGACGTATATGCAATAAATATGGTAAACTGTAACTTACTAAGGGAGACATGATACATATCATTAAGGAATGGTGACCATGATGTATAGAGGAGAATGAAAAAAGAAATCCACATACAGCAACAGAAATTGACGAGGGCATTGATATCACAAATCTCTCTTGGTGTGAGTATACAAAGTATGGGTATAATGATCATAGGGAATATATTAGAAACATATACGATAATTATTTTGTTATTGCATGTAACAACATGGTTACACTAGTAAGTGATAATGTAACATGTAACTGAAGACGCATCTAACAACGTTTACATATGCAAGTGATAATGTAACGTGTAAAATTTTGTTACAAATTTGTGTAAGCATTTAAATCTTATTTCTCTAATATAAAATTATCTTTCTTTAGTTGTAGTCTAACGTAATTGATATTTGATAATGCATATAAGATTACGCAGTCTAATAGGAGTGGTTTAGATATAAATTTGCCACAGTATCCAATAAGAGAGAAAAGAGTTGTAGAACTAAATAAGCAAAAACTTATGTATATCCAGTAGAATTTGAGTTAGAAAGTAATTCTGACACCAAATAAACATTGGATATCGTTAGGCTTTCTGTTATATGATTAAATATGTAACAAGTCTGTTAAATATGTAACGGTTTTCGTACCTTGATTGAATATGTTAAATGTGTAACATGTAGGTTAAACACACAACATGCATGTTAAACAAGTACAACAAATGGTTATACACCATTACGAATGGCTTACGTATGTAACAAATAACAAATGAGGTAATTATATATGTAAATTAGTACTTGACTAGTTCAACAAAAATAATGTGGTCAAGAATAGCTTACATATGTACCAAACAAGGTACTTATATTATAAGTAAAAGGAAAACATCAAAGATTTAATGTAAGGCATAGCTATGAACTACAGGAAGTATGTAAATGAATGGATGGGTACAATATCCATTAAACATTTATGTTAACAAGAAAACAACAGAAAGTTTGTGGGTAGAAAACAAATAATGCATAGAATCTACTATTGTACATGTATAGTATTTACTTACGTGTTAACTAGTTTGGTATAGCGGAAAGCACTTAGTTATAGCGCAGCATAAACCTGTTACCACATACAATAATATATGTACCTGAAATTGTAGGAAAAAAGTGTGAGACTAATGAATTTAGAGAAATTTTGAGCAATCTCTACAATCTAACAAGTATTTTAGAAATTAACTATAGGTCTCACCTCCTCCCTTCTCTCTCTTACTTTTTTTTATCAAATTCTCCATTTCAACCCTATATTGGATTGTATCAAACAACAAAAACATGTGTTCTCTCTCCTATGCATCTTACCCTCTTCATTTTCATGTTAGCGATTCAACAGAGTCCTTAAACCGATAAAATTTTCATCATTTATCTTTCAATATTATAGTCACAAACATTATGTTACCGATGTATATAATTTTTATCCCGATATTGGTTCAATTATTGCGATAGCCACTACAAGAAAACATGTAATTTGCAATGGTATTTTACGAGGGAAATTATCCATAGAAAATTTGCTATGCCAGTGCGACTCGGTTGCAAGGAATTACATGTCCTTGCAATCTCATCGCAATATTGCGACGAAACTCGGTCTCGCAATTTTGTGACACAGCTATGATGGAATTGAGACACGATTGAGAGGAAAACAACGGTATCGCAACTCCTTAGCAAAATTACAACGAATTTGCGATGTGTGTTTTCCCTAGCAAAATTGCGAGACACTTACGATGTATTTGCGATGTTATTTACTTCCATCGCAATTCCATAGCAAATTTTTCTTTTTTCCCTATAAATAGTCCACCATGAAATTGTATCTTCACACCAAATCTCATAAACATTTAGAGAGAGAAAGAATTCGAGAAAAAAAATTCGGGAAAAAACAATTAAGAAAAAAAATGACATCAGAACATGAAGTGTTCACATTACAACAATGGATGTATAATCGAAAAGATCCAGAGACCGGAGAAGTGACGAAAGAGTTTTGAGATGGGTTGCGAACATTCATAAATCAGGCGGCTAATAACCCATTTACTCTGATGATGTAACATCTTTTGTCCATGTCTAAAGTGTGGGAACACCAAGTATTTTAATATCGATATGGTGAAAAAGTATGTATATAATAAAGGATTTACTCTGAACTATTATGTCTGGTTTTCACATGGGGAGGGGTATAGTCTGGATGCATGAAGTAGTAGTATGAGTGTTGGTGTTGATGATCAACCTAGTTATTATGCTAATTATAATTATGGCAGAAATATGTTGGAAAATTATGATCATCTATAAGGAAATAGGTATCATGATATGGTTACAGATGCATATCATGGACTATTACAGTTTTCAGTGAAAATATTATTGAAGAACCTAACGCTGAAGCGAAACAGTTTTATGATATGCTAGATGCTGCAACTCAACTTATCTATGAGGGATGTAGAGACTATTTATCTAAATTATCATTAGCATCTAGGTTGATGTCTATTAAAAGTGAAGAAAATATAACTGAGAGAAATATGAACCAATTAGTGAATGCGTTTAAAGAGTATCTGCCACAAGATAATAATTCTGCTGGGAGTTATTATGAAATGCAGAAGTTAGTTGCGGTTCTTGGATTACCATCCGAAATGATTGATGTTTGCATTGACAATTGCATGATTTTCTGGAAAGACGATGGTAAGTTACAGTAATGTCGTTTTGTGGGAAGCCGAGATATCGAGCAACAGGTGGAAGAACTCATGTCCCATACAAACTTATGTGGTATTTACCAATCACTGATAGATTGAAACGATTATACTAATCAGAAAGGACGTCAGTGGCAATGAGATGGCATGCAGAACATACAACAAATGATGGGGAGGTTACACATCCGTCAGATGTAAAAGTTTGGAAACACTTTTACACGGTACATTCTGACTTTGTTAAAAAGTCTAGAAATGTTTTTATTTTGGACCTGTTGAAGAGTCGCTTGTGTGACCAGGTGGGATGTTGGAAGAGTAAATAGAGGACAGACGGCAACGATGCAATGCCCCGAAGGTTTGATACAACGGTCCGAGATGGTCTTGTTTGCTATTGGCAAGATTCGAAGTTCAAAAAGAAGAGCGCTAGTCAGCGGGCGGCACGGTCCACACAAGCATTGCTCGGGACAGAATTCGTTTAAAGCCCGAACCCGCAAGATTGTAAGTATTCCAAATTTAATATACTATCAGCAAGAGGAATCAGGGGATCCTCACCCCGATCTGGTAGAGACTCTTTACCAAACAAAACAGAACAAAGTCGAAGTCTTTGTCGACAAGGAAGTAGAAGAGATCTACAACGAGGTTACTGCAAAGATGCAAGAGTTGACTTAAGATTGCGATAATGAGAGCTCTGCATCTGGCAAATATATACCGGTCGCGCACCCAAATCGAGGATAGAGCAGTTTCTTTTGCCGTAAGGATCTCACTCTCAAGCCTCTGTGTATTCCTCTGATCTTAAAGAGGTGGTGGATCAGACGCAGAATAAGCTAGCTGAAACAAAAAATTTGATCACGTCTCATGCGAAGAAGATATCGGCATAAGCTGAGTTGTTCTCTATTTTAGCCAAAAAGAACGATCGAATAGCTACTAGCCTGATGCAGCTGCAGACTGAAGATCTCGGATATAGTTTGGGGAACACGGAACATAATGGAGACCAAAACCCAGACCTTTCAGAAGACTTTTTGGATTTTTTTTAATAAATATTTTAATTTAATATATCTGATTTTAATTTCTATTTTAATAATTTATTTAATATTTTTATAATTAATTTTTAAAAATTATGAAGAAAATTTTTTTTGTTGTCGTCGCAAAATTGGCTTCACAGTTTTCTCACAAAAGTTATCTTGCAACGGCCTCTCAAGGTAAAGCCTCGCAATGGCATCGCAAGTTTTGCAAGGAAGCTGCGAGACCTGTTGCAAAGGGTGACTAGCATATTTCTCGCAAACGAGGCCTCACAAAGCCCTCGCAATGCTTTTCCTTGCAGGTTCGTCGTAAGCCTTGCGACGTGTTTGCGAGGCCACGTTCCATCGCATGATTTGTGACGTATTGTTTCGTCGTAATATTTTCAACAAGTCTGCGACGAATCTCGATTGCGGGTAACTATTTACAATGAAATAGTTTCCATCACAAAGGCATCACAAAAAAATGATTTGCGAGGGATTTGCGAGTTCCTTTCCCTCGCAAATCGCATGTTTTCTTGTAGTGAGCTAATCTATAAATGAAAATGTTCAACCTTGACTTTTTTTCAATCTTATAGTTATGTAAACTTTATTTACCGATCTATCTAGTCTTTTCTCTTGCTATTGATTTAGTTATCATGATATTTTATCTCTAAATGAAACTGAAGTCGCAATCCCTCTATTGTATCTTTTTCATCTTTCCTTGTTCATTCTCATGTTAACGATTCAATGCAGTCCCTAATTAAACAGATGAAAAGTTTCATCATTTGGCTTTTAATATGGTTTAGATCTAAAACCCTAGAATCATAAATTATCAAGAATATAACCAAGAAATTGTGTAGGAAATGAATAGTCAAACAAAAACAATAAACGAAATCCCCCAGAAAAAAATCAAAATCAAACTCACAAACAAAAGAAATTGAAATGGGACTACGAGGAGAAAACACCAAGAAAAGTAACGCTAGATGGAAAAACATTCGGATTGTTGAGAAGAAGACGACGTAAATGTGCATTTGAAACTCAAAATTATCAAAAATGGTGAAACAATGTGTGGGTAAGGAGAAGACAATTTTTTGCTGGGGAAGTATACCCTAACGCTTGACAAATTTGAATGCAAAGATATGATAATATCTCATGTAGGGAATATAGGTAATAATGTCATAAAAACTAAACAGTTGTCTACCTAATTATAAGAAAACTTATGTATATGGAGTGAAAATACTAAAAAAGAAATAATTGGGGAGAAGAAAGAATAAAAAAAGAATAAATGACTAGAATACTCTACAATATATAGGTAATGACTATAATAACTCATAGAAATTTTGAAAAAAAAAGAGGTGAGAAATGTCCTTAATAATATGAGTTGTATTTTATATTACAATTTTGACATTCAACAAAAAAATACTCATATTCTTCTTTTACATTCTTCTTCTTCTTCATCCTCTTCTTCTTCTTTCTTTTCTTCTTCTTCTTCCTTTTCTTCTTCTTCTTCCTTTTCTTCTTCCTCTTCCTTTTTTCTTTTTCTTTCACAAATTTTTTTTCTCTCTCATTTTATGAACGAAATCTTATTCTTTTCTCAATCTCGTTGTCTTCTTTGTTTCAAGGTAATAATTTTCTTCATTTTTTGTTTCTCTCTCTCTCTCGTTATCTCTCTCTGTTTTGAAATCAAAACCTAATTTAGAAGAAGAAGTCAGTTTTGAACTCAAAAATTTAGGGTTTTCATGAAATCGAATTCGAAAATTAGGGATTTCAAGAAATCGTACTCGAACTTGAAAACTTAGGGTTTTCACGAAATTGAACATGAAACTTAGGGTTTTCATGAAATCGAACTTGGTTTCTAACATATTGATTTTGTTTATGTTTTCTTAGGGTTTTGGATAACATTTGAAGATTTCGAACCATAACCTAACAAATCTACACATTCAAAGCAAAATTTGTTGTGATTTCTTAAAGGTAAATGTGGTATGTGAAGTTTTAAGGTTTAGAAATGAATTTCCTGGGTTTGTCCCGAATTATTAAGTTGTTTCATTATAGTTTGTCTTGAATCTTGAAGTTCGTTCGGTGGAGTTAGTTGATAGCTTGGTAGATGTTGTATGAGTTTAGATTTTCTAGGTTTGTCTCAATTCTTGAGTTTGGCTTGGTAGAGTTGTGTAGTGTAGGTTTAAAGCGTAGAAGAGGTTAGCCAAGTTTGTTTTTAACTTAACAGAGTATCGGAGTTTTAGTTTCTTGCTTAGTAGAGTTTAGAAGAGTTAGTTGATAGTGAAGCAGAGTTTGGCCGAGTTAGTTTCTTGTATGACAGAGTTTAGCCGAGTTAGTTTATATCTTGGTAGAATTTGCAAGATTATGTTTCTTACCCTTTTGGTGTTTCTTCTACACAGCTATGGCGAAGTACCCATGGAGGAGAGTTTCAAAAGGAAACTTCCAATGATAAACAAAAGCATTAACTACCATTGCACACTGAAGAAAATTTCAATGATGTTGAGTGCTATTGACAAAGATGCTTACCTTGACTTAGAGATTCCTGGGTTTATCTCGAATTATTAGGTTGTTTCATTATAGTTTGTCTCAAATCTTGAGGTCTATTTGTTAGAGTTAGTTTATAGCTTAGTAGAGTTAGGCATAGCTTGTTTATAGTTTGGCAGAGTTTGCCTATAATATTTAGTTTAGCTTTGTAAAGTTAGGTAGAGTTTGCCTCGAATGTTTTGTATAGTTTGGAAGAGTTTGCCTATAGTGGAGTGTAAATTATGCATGACAGAGTTTGGTGGAGTGTATATAATGCATGACATAGTTTTGTGGAGTGTATATGATACATGGCAGAGTTTAGCACTACAATGGTAGAGCTTGGTAGAGTTTTATAGAGTTTATATAACGCATGACAGAGTTTGGTAGAGAAGAAATGAGTTTGGTATAGTGTAATGATGCATGGAAGAGTTTAGCATCTCATCCTCTCTCTCTCTCTCTCTCTTTCTCTCTCTCTTTAGATTCAAAGCACAATTTGTTCTGATTTTTTCAAGGTATGAAACGTTTCAAGGTAAATGTTGTATAGCTTGACAGAGTTTGACCGAGTTAGTTTATTGCTTTTCAGAGTTTGGCAGATTTAGTTTCTTGTGTGGCATAGTTTGTCCGAGTTACTTTATAGCTTAATAGAGTTTGGAAGATTTTGTTTCTTATTATTTTGTTGTTTCTTCTCAACATCTATGGCGGATTAGTACTACCCTCGGAGGTTAGTTTCAAAAGGAAAGCTCCCAATGATAAACATATGCATTAACCATCATTACACATTGAAGAAAATTTCACCTTCTTCAACAGCTACATGAGATCTCCTTGATATCTCCACACAAACACAAATTGCCTCTTTTTGAAATTGTTGTACATACTCACGCAATTATCTATCGTTGGTCACGAATATAAGAAGTGTATCTTTAGGAAGTGTTTGCATGAGTTCATTTAATATGTAACTCAGTTTTACCATCCGCACAAACTCATCATAACTAGGGGTGGAAATTGGGCTCGCGGCCCGCGGGTTTTGCGGGTTTTGGCCCGTGCGGGGCGGGTATGGGTTTATGATTTGGAACCCGCTTTTTTACGGGCTTTGCGGGGCGGGTTTGAATTTTTGCGGGTTTTGCAGGTTTGGCCCGCGGGACCCGCATGTACAAGTGTGTGACCATCGTGACATTTGGAGTTAAAAAAAAATAATACGATGTTTGAAGTTTAATGTGGGTTACGCAGGTTTAATGCGGGTTGGTTATGCAGATTTTTTATTATTATTTTTTTATGCGGGTAAACCGCAGGGCCCGCGGGTTATTGCGGGGCTGTTGCAGGTTTCGTTTTAAAAACCTGCTTTTTCGCGGGACGGGTTCAGGTTTTAAAAAAATTTTAAAAGCCCACGGATTTTTGCCCGCGCGGGGCGGGTAGGCCCACCAACCCATCTCTAATCATAACGTACATCTTTGCTCGCTCCAAGAATTTTACAACCAAGAGAAATATCCACTAAAATCTGCTACACATGATAAAAAAATCTATCTAAGTTTGCCAAACTATCGTTGTTAACTCTGCCAAACTATCAAAGATAACTCTGCCAAAATCTACTACACATGGTACAAAATCTATTAAAAGTTTGTCAAGCTATCGTTGCTAACTCTGCCAAACTATCAAAAATAATTCTGCCAAAATCTGCTACGCCGGTGCTAACTCTACCACACTTTGAAGATATTCTTCCAAACATAGACTTAAATTTATCAAAAGAATGCTGGAATTTAGGCTCAAATGAGAGAGAAGAAATGAGTTTGGTAAAGTGTAATGATGCATGGCAGAGTTTAGCATTTCCTCGTGTATTTGTCTCTCTATATATCTTTCTCTCTCCCTCCCTGTCTTAATTCATTTAGCAATATATATATATATATACACCAAAAGATCGAAGATTCATATATATATATATATATATATACACCAAAAGATCGAAGATTCAATAGGTAAGTTTTATTATTTAAACTTTATATACTTTTGTGAATCATTGTTATTGAAATATATCAACTTCATTTGATAAATGTTTTAATTAATCAAATTAGTATTCAAAAATGTATATACTAAATGTGCCTATTGCTTACATTAATATTAACAGCTATATATAATAGGTTTAATGCATGCTTATATATATGGTTAATTTTTAAATAAAAATATTGTGTCTTTTTTTTTTTGTCAAAGAAACTAACTTTCATTAATACGAAATAAAAATTAAAGAGGCTCATCGCCATTGTTCAAAAGAAAAAGTTGCAGAGCACGTTTAGCAGTTTCGTCGGCCAACAAATTAACCGATCTAGGGACATGTTTAAATGAAATTGAAGAGAAGAGAGGGAGAAGATTGGCAAGATCATTAAGAATGCCATAGATCTCTGAGATTATCAAGCCCTTTGAGATGGCATTGATTAAGGTAAGGCAATCGGATTTCGATTTGGTGTAGACCCAAAGTAATAGATCTCTGAATCCCTGCTTTAATGGCCAGCGCTTCCGCCATGAGTGGAGATCCAACCGAGGTGAAGATTTCAGTGAAGCATTCAACTTGGTGATTCTCTTTCTCAAGGATGCCCGCCGTACCTGCAATTTGTTTACCAATATGCCATGAGGCATCTGTGAAGAGAGTAGTGATCTCTGGGTTGTGTACATCGTGCGGGATTGAAGCGAATCGTTGCTTAGGGAGATTTAATTGAGCATCGGACCACTCCTTTGCAGACTGGATCGCCGACATTGTTATTTCTGATTCAGAAGGTGATGTGTTCGTGAATACCAGTTTATTTCTAGCCTTCCACACTTTCCAACAAAGCCACACTGCAATTGGGGTTCCGGAAATCCCTGAAGGTGGTAAGCTTATGATTTCTTTTAATCTTTTCCATAACATCGAAAAGGGAGATGATATATCAACTGTCGGTAGAGCTAAGCAAGGAGCTTCTTCCCATACTCGTTTTGTAAATGGGCAGTCCCAGAAAAGGTGTGAGATTGTCTCTTCTGCACCGCATCTTTTGCAAGCAACTTCCACCTCTACATGTCTTTCCTTCAGAATGACTCCAACTGGTAATGCTTTATGTAAAATTCTCCACAAAAACAATTTTAATTTCGGTGGAATCTTCAATGACCAAACATCTTTTAACCAATCGATGTGACTGAGATGTTGGTTTTGGCCATAGGTTCCTGTCAGTTCAAGAGCAGCATAATATCCAGATTTGGCGGAGTAGATTCCATTCTTCTGGGGCGTCCAGATTCTGCGATCTTTTGGGAGGTATGGACTAAGCTTAATGCAGTTTATCATCGTTGAATACTGAGGTAAGATATTAGCTATTTTTTCCTGATTCCATTCCTTTGTTGCTGAATCTATGAGGTTAGAGACTTGTAGGCTTTGGAAGGCTTCCTCAGGAGGTCCAAAGGGGGCCAAGGATTGACTAGTGGATAGCCAATTATCCCTCCAAACAGAGATACTTTCCCCATTGCCTACAGCCCAACTTAGCTTTGATTTTAGTAGATCTCGGCCTAATAGGATGCCCTTCCAGGCGTGGGAGCAAGACGAAGGTTTTGATACATTGAGGAAATCTTCATTCAGGCAATACTTTGCCATTAGCATCTGACTTAGCAGAGAATCTGGATTGGTAAGAACCTTCCAACTCATTTTTGCAATTAGAGCAATATTGAAAGCTTTAATATCTCGAAACCCAAGTCCTCCTTTACCTTTAGGTAGAATTAATTTGCTCCAGGCAATCCATGACATAGATCTTTTTTCTGGATTGTGATCCCACCAGAATCTTGTTAATTCCGATTGAATTCTATGACATAGGGAGCTTGGCAGTAAAAAACAGGACATAGCATAAGTTGGCATAGAAGTGAGTACACTTCTTAACATGACATTCTTTCCAGCTTGTGATAAGAATTTCGAGGTCCAATTGATGCGTTTCTGGCGAATCTTATCAATAATGCTAGTGAAGAGATCTTTCTTTCTTCTTCCGAAGTGCTCGGGCAGCCCTAGGTACTTTCCACATCCTCCTTCCTTATGGATATTCATAAGAGACTTTATCTTCTCCTTATATTGTTGATTCATCTTCTTGGAGAAAGTGATAGCAGATTTATCTTTGTTAATTGATTGACCCGAAGTTGTTTCATACTTTGATATAATGTCTTGAAGGGTTTTTAAGCTGCGAGAATTTCCTTTGCATAAAAACATGGTATCGTCTGCGAAAAGGAGCTGGTTAACTCATGGTCCATTCTTTGAAGTTCTGAGTCCAGCCAATAAATTCTTCTCTTGAGCTTTCCCGCAAAGACCTGAGAGGACCTCGCTGCAAAATATTGTGTCTTATATACGATATTTCTTCTATTTCTTTCTCCTATACCCTATCAATATTTCTTCAACATTGATGTCTTAATTAAAAACAATTTTTTTCTTGATTAGATTTTTTATCATTTAGCAAACTATTACATCATATATTTTTCTCTATATACTTAACAATGGTACAAATTTCTCCCAAGGATGAGTCACAGACTAGTATATTATATGTAAAATATAATATAGTGAAATATGAAAAATATTTTATCAAAAAAAATATGACAAATGTTTGCATATTGGAGTGGTACGAGTAATGGTTGTTCTTCAGTCTAGTCCGGATATTGGTTAGTACGACATGAAACATCTAATCTCAGCGACGCACCTCCATTACATGGTTCACCTTGACAAAAGGTATCTGGTCATTGTCTACTCCTAATAAACTTAAACATTTACTTTGGAGAATTGGGTCAGGTGCAATTACCACTAGTGGCGAATCCAGAAATGTTTTCTATCGGGATCAAATATAACTAATATAATTTTTTTTATCAACAATTAGATCAATAAAATCTAATTTATAGTCTAATATTTACACATTAAAATTATTTTTTAATCTATTATATGTAATGAGAAAAAATCAAACCTATGATGTCCAAATCATAAGCTTGACAACTAATGATTTTTAAAAAAACTTAAAATTGACAACTAATATAATTTTTAAAATATTTTTTTTCTTGAAAATATACTTAAGAGTTATTAAACCTTAATTAATAGGTTTTCAAAACCAAAATATATATTGAATTAAATTTTAAGAAAATTATTAAATGTATATAAAAAATAATTTTTTAAAATTAAAAGGGGTAAATTGAATCCCCTGTCGGCCATTGATTGCCACATCAGATAACCCACAACGTCGATGAATAGCGGTGTCACCTCACTCTTTACATTGCTCCCAACATTTTAAAAGTACAGATCGTTGCTTTTCACTTATGATTATGCTCAAGCTGTCTGGAGACTTTCGGGCATACCACTTGGGATCTTACAAGACACAACTGCATCTGTTGAGGACAAATTACTTTATTTGCTGAGGATTGGCCAGATGGTTTACCCTTAACTGAGATTCAGGTGAAGGCTGTTTTTATTTTGCAGATGTTGTGGAAAAGTCGTAATATGTTATGTTATTCACGGACAACGATCGCTGCTGTGGAAATGTATAATCGTTCGATTATTTTTGAGGGAGACAACCTCATTTTAATAAGACTTTTTAATGGTGGAGATTGCAATTTGCGATTACATCACTATATTACAACGATACAGCAATGGCTTCCAATGTTCGATGCAGTTCGCTTTGTTTATACTCCTCGAAGCAATAACACTTGTGCGGACCTTTTAGGGTGCTGTTCGTTTGTCCATCCAGATGGAACATCTGGATCTGGATGGAGATGTAAAATGTTGTTCGTTTAAATGTATAATTGTGCATCATCCGGATGGACATGCTGGATGGAGCATCTCAACTTAGTTTAAATTTTTAGAAATTCTAGATGTATTTATAAGAAGTAATTGGACGTAGATAGAGTTCATAAAAATTAAAAATACCAAAATACAATTTTTTTCTCTCTTTCTTCTTTTTTACTCTCTTTATCCTATTTTTTATTCTTTCTCATATTTTTTACTCTCTCTACTTTTTTACTCTCTCTCCTCTTTTTATTCTCTTTTCTCTTTTTTACTCTCTCTCCTCTTTTTTACTCTCTCTCCTCTTTTTTACTCTCTCTCCTCTTTTTACTTTCTCTCCTTTTTTTTAACTCTCTCTTCTCTTTTTTACTCTCTCTCCTCTTTTTTACTCTCTCTCCTCCTTTTTAACTCTCTCTCCTATTTTTTACGCTCTCTCTTCTTTTTTAGTCTCTCTCCTCTTTTTAACTCTCTCTTCTTTTTTACTCTCTCTCCTCTTTTTTACTCTCTCTCCTATTTTTTAATCTCTCTCCTATTTTTACTCTCTCTCTTCGTTTTATTCTCTCTCCTCTTTTATTCTCTCTCCTCTATTTTACTATCTCTCTTCTTTTTTACTCTCTCTCCTCTTTTTACGCTATGTCCTCTTTTTTATTCTATTTTAATCATGTTTTTTTGGTCATTTTATAGGTAGGTTCATTTAGATGTAGATGTCAATTTACAAAACAAACAAACACACATCTATATGTAACATCTAGATGTAGTATTCACCATAGAAAGAAACAACATCCAGCTGCTCTATCTAGATGGTGCATTCAGATGGACCATCTGGATAAAGTAGCTGGATGGACAAACAAACAAGGCCTAGATAGGGAAAGTTTAAAGATTACAATTCCTTATTGGCAATTGTTTGATTCATACCCAAGTTTTCTGTATACATTTGTAAACGCGGATACTTATGCTTAATATCAATATAAGTTGCAGTTAAAAAAAAATGCAATAAAGAACATCGGACAAAAAAAATGCAAGAACTATGTAATGAGTTAATGAATTATTATACTGTAGCAAGAAGATACGCCCATGAATGGTGCAAGGATCGGCCCATTCATTACTCATTCTATAGATTTTGGTTAAGGTTTTGAAGCCTGGTTAGACAAACCATACAAAAGCAGGAACGTTTAAGTGACAAATTACTAAAAATATCAAATTTAGATATTTGTTTGGAACCATATCGTAAAGAACCATGGCATATATGTTTGGAATAGATTTCATTTTGAGAGAGTTGAAAAAGCACTATCCCGTTGAAAGGATTTATCCATCTACTCTTTGTCAACGCATTTTTTTAGGCAAAGACTCTGGTTTTTCCTTTGTAAATATTTTTCAGAACATGGAGTGTGAATCAAACTCATGTTTGAATTGAAATTGAGATATTGATGCAAGCACTTCTCTGATAGATTCATATATGAAAGAGTTTGACAATACATTCTTTCAAAATTGACTCTTTGTCCCTCTATTAGAGGTGTTCCAGAAATGTCTGCAATCGAGTAAATAACTCTACGAACTAATGGATCGGATCGAATTGGAAAATTGAAAGATTTATACAAGTTATACCTTTCGTTACCACTTTGTGGAAAATCGTTAGATATGAATATGTTAGATACATGTGACTCGATTGACAAAGGTGAAATAGTATCTCTCTACAAAAAAGCATGTTCATGTTTTTTTTACCACCACACGAAGAAAATATTTTGTTGTGAATGAACAAGATAGTGAAAAATTGTCCATACATAAAATCAGAATTATT
Organism: Lepidium didymum; assembly: GCA_963920545.1. Taxonomy (NCBI): domain Eukaryota; kingdom Viridiplantae; phylum Streptophyta; class Magnoliopsida; order Brassicales; family Brassicaceae; genus Lepidium; species Lepidium didymum. The sequence goes on along the minus strand of OY986979.1, from coordinate 6,523,652 downwards.
GAGACGGGCCTTTTCCACATAAAAAAGGAATCTTTTGTTACAATAAAAGCAGAAGTGATGTGGATTATTCAAGAATCGAAGTCGATTTGCTTTAGAAAACGAAGATATCAATGAACTTCTCTGAAATGGTTTCACGAGATTCAGCAAATTATCTTGATCGTGGGATACGATTGAGAAATAAGAATCTGTGTTATCAAAAGATTTCCTGCGATTCATTCTAGTATGGAATGAGTCAATCATCCACTTTGGTATCTTATTGAACAAAAATGGTGATATTGTTCCTCCATTGATCAAGAATTTCGATTTTTGAGAAGTATTATGATCATCCAATAAAAAGGGTTTCAATTTTTTCAAATGAACGATTTGAAGACCTATTGATTCTAACAACTGATTGTAGAGTTGATCGTTCGGACCTTTCAATTCATAGATGTGGATCTCAGACCTATGAATGGGGATATTCTCGAAACTCACAAAGAAAAAGGAAGTGAGTTAGACAAAAAGAGAAGTGAGTTGGACAAAAAAAGAAGTAACTTGGACAAAGAGAAACGAAGTGACTTAGACAAATCTTTTTTATCAATAACCTCAGACCAATCAATCGAATATTGATTAATACATAATCAAGCTAACACTATTTGAAAACGGCTCTTCCGCTAAGAAACGAAATGTTCCAAATGCTCTTGGAAATTCTTGCTCCCATTGGACCATTTCTATCTATATGCATTAGAATCTCGATTTTTGGATCTCTTGGTTCGAGAAAGAAAATAAGAGGATTGAACCTTTTTTTTTTACTCTTTTTCAAATTCGATAAATGTTGGTTGATCGTATCTTTCATTATAGTTCTATGATTGAGAGTATCATTTCCTATTAAATCCCTTTGAATTCTATATTCGAAGTTGCGATAAGGTTTCTTCATTCAAAAGAATCCATTCAACACATTTATGTACTTATAGGGACTATATTGGAATTGGATTTGAATCAGATTTCGGATCAATCTATATTAATTGATTGCCTTCATTATGTTGTTGCTAGCAAATACCACTCTTTTTGGATCTTCCAAATAATTCCCGCAGGAGATCCGACCCAATTTTTTGGGATCCTTCGATAAAAAGATTCATTTTCTTCATAAAAAATAGTTCTATGATTCATCCCTGAACCAAAATTCAGCAGATCCGATCGGAGTAGAAATTCTTCCAGGAAAAAACAACCCAAATTATTCAGAAAATTGTTTAATTCACTTCGAATAATAGAAATCATTTCCCAGAAACATTCTTCGTATTGAAGTCTTGGCTTGTGTTCTTCGGAGAAGCGAGATCGGGATCCCAATACGAGGACAATGGAGGTTTTGCAGGATGGATTGGAAAGAGATAAAACACCTCCTCCTTCTTCTTCCTCTTCCTCTCCCATTCCTGTTGTCACCAATTTTTGGAAAGGTTTGATTTAGATGCATGTCTACCTATGTATTCATTTGCGTCGAGTCACCATGAGGCTTAGGAAGTTTATTCTGTAAGAGGAGGAATTCGTTGTTAGGTTTATATTGAATTCCTTTGAAGTAGTAAGGCTAAATCAAATTAGAGACGTGATGAGATTCCCATTGGTTGTTTCGGAAACTGCAATCGTAGTTCAATGTGATCGGATTGAGAAATGTTGGTTGATTGCTTTAAAAGTTATCAACTCTTTTTTTTTACTTTTTCTGCAATAGTACTGAACAGCTAGTTACATCTCTATTTTCTGGGTTTTGTATGTGTGACATGAAACCAGCTTCAGTCCGAGAACGGGTTCAGTGGTTGCTTGGTGTTTATCTGATTTGATAGAGCTAATGATTCACTAGTCTTTAAAATTTATTTTCAGAATTTGATTTGGAGAAAGAGAAAAGTCTGCTTGACGAGCAAGGGCTTAGAATAGCTGAAAATCAAGAGAATAGCCAGAAGAATCGGCGAAAGCTTGCAGAGAGCACTCGGGGTACTTTTTGCTTCACTTTTTTTTTTTGCTTTAACATCTCAGTTTTCAATTCTACGCAATCTAACTAGTTCCAGTGAAGCACGATTTAGTAGTGTTTAAGCCATTCATTTAGATGAAGCCAATGGGAAGATGTTACATATTCTATGTTTTATCTTGGTAACAGACTTCAAGAAAGCTTCACCTGAGGACAAACTTAGTATGTTTAATTCCCTGCTCAAGGGATATCAAGAAGAAGTAGATAATATCACCAAGAGGGCCAAGTTTGGGGAGAACGCTTTCCTAAATATCTATCAGAAACTCTATGAAGCGCCAGATCCATTTCCTGCTCTTGCCTCTATTGCTGTAATTCTCCGCTGACCTATTGTTAACACAATTAAAAAACTAAGTCCTCAAGCGAAGAACTCACTACTTGCTGCATTCCAGGAGCAAGATCGTAAATTATCTGAAGTAGAATCTGAGAATCGGAAAATGAAAGTTGAACTTGAGGAATTTAGGACAGAAGCGACTCATCTGAAAAATCAGCAGGCCACAATAAGAAGGCTAGAAGAACGGAACCGCCAGCTTGAGCAGCAGGTCAGCTTATTTTTGGCCCTTATTCTAACTAGTATTGGAACAAAACTAAATGTATGTAAAGGTCTTGAGCCTATACCTGTATGTTATATCCAAACTTATGCAGTCACTTATAAAGACGAGTTATTTATAGCAATGCTATCTTGTAATCTTGTAAATGAAAACTGTCCATGATTAACAGTGATATCATGTTGTTGTATTGGGATTCAGATGGAAGAAAAAATCAAAGAGGTTGTTGAGATTAAGCAACGAAATCTGGCTGAGGAAAACCAGAAAACCATGGAACTTTTAAAAGATAGGTAATATGACTTGTCTTACTGAATGCTTTGGGTGTTTAGGGAGTTTTTGAGCGAACAACAACCTTCCATATCCACTTTTTGTACAGGGAGCAAGCTTTGCAAGATCAGTTACGGCAAGCAAAAGACAGTGTCTCCACTATGCAAAAATTGCATGAGCTAGCACAGAGCCAGCTTTTTGAGCTCCGTGCTCAATCAGGTTGTACATTGAGCCTTAATATGGTGACTCATTTTGTGCATTAATAAATAGATTTGTCTCCCTTAAATTACTAGTCATCCACAAAATTTGCAGTTTTCATTTCACATTTTCTTCTTTTTCGTTTCTTCTTGCCTTGTTAATACACTTTCGCGTTTATGTAAAACATCAGACGAAGAGACAGCGGCAAAGCAATCTGAAGTTAGTCTATTAATGGATGAAGTGGAGCGTGCTCAAACCAGACTCCTTAGTCTTGAGAGGGAAAAGGTCTTTCACAATGCTCTCTGGATGTCATGTTTGCATTAAGGGAAAGCCTGAAGATATATCAGGGTTTTATGCGCATTAATATTGTTTATTGGTTTGTAATAGGGACATCTGCGTTCTCAGCTGCAAACAGCTAATGAAGATACTGACAACAAGAAAAGGTGAAGTGACACTTATGCAACATAATTTCAAATAAGTATTATCTAAGTATTTGCTTTATTTGATTTTTGTTGTTCTTTCACTGCAGTGATAATGTTGATTCGAATAATATGCTGGAGAACTCTTTGAATGCAAAGGAGAAAATAATTTCGGAGCTTAATATGGAGATTCACAATGTTGAGACAACTTTAGCAAGTGAGCGAGAAAGTCATGTTGCCGAGATAAAGAAATTAAATTCTTTGCTCAATAAAAAGGTGAAGTTTGTGCTATGATTTGTCATTTATGCTGAAGAATTGTAACTTTGTTTTGAAAATTGATTTCTATTTCTTTCCAATCTAACTTTAGCTCGCCATCATTTATTTGGTATTAAATCAGGATACCATCATTGAAGAGATGAAGAAAGAGCTTCAAGAAAGACCATCAGCAAAATTGGTTGATGATCTGCGCAAAAAAGTGAAAATTCTGCAGGTATTCATCATTTCGAGTGTTTTTGGTGCTCACTTAGTTTCTTCCAATTGACTTCTTGCTACAGATCCACCCCTTGTTCTTTCTGGTATTATTATTATTCTCTATAGTGTAATGCCATTGTTGCAAATTAGGCTGTAGGTTACAATTCAATTGAGGCTGAAGACTGGGATGCTGCTACCACTGGTGAAGAGATGAGCAAAATGGAGTCTCTTCTTCTTGATAAAAACAGAAAAATGGAACATGAGGTCACTCAGTTAAAGGTAAAATCCTCTACGAAATGATCCACCACCATCTGTAATTCTGTTGCTATTTCCCGTTTCAATGAAATGAACATAGACAAGCTGATGTCATTGGTCAGATTAATACTACTTCTTCTCCCAGGTTCAACTTTCTGAGAAAACTTCCTTGCTGGAGAAAGCTGAAGCCAAGGGAGAAGAACTGACAACTAAGGTCAATGAACAACAAAGACTAATACAAAAGTTGGAGGATGATATTTTGAAGGTATGTATGTAGGCGTGTGTTGTTACCATGGTAAGGTAACTGTGCTACTGTAGAGAAGACACCAGATGAAAGTCTTTGAGTATACTTAAAACCTTCTTTACTTGTTACGCAGGGTTACAGTTCAAAAGAGCGAAAGGGTGCTCTATTTAATGAGTGGGAGTTCTCAGAAGCAGCTGTGGCTGAGCAAGCTGAGGTACTATTATCTGACCTATATATATGAGTAATTTAATTTCTCGTGCAATACTCTTGAAGCTGAGAGAATTCCCCAAACAAAACACAACAAAAGATCCAGTGGTTCAGAATTAAGATGTTGATAGCGAGTAACATATAGCTTTAGGTTCTCTACTAGATTGTATTAAAAGATCTACGTTGTATGTTTTCCGTCAGTTCTCTGCTAGACAATACAGCCAATAATTGTGGTTGATATATATCACTAATAAGATTATCTCTAATAACTACTTTTATCACTTTTGTTTTCTCTTGATCAGCCTATAGATCAGAAACATGTTCCATCAGATCAAGATCAAAGCTCAATGCTGAAAGTTATCTGTAGCCAAAGAGATCGGTTCCGTGCAAGGTTGCGAGAAACAGAAGAGGTACAGTAGTACTATAAATAATCCTCTTCCCTCCATGTTCTCTATCTCAAATTAAATTCATTTGAGCTGAACATTCTTTGATCTCTTAACATCGCAGGAAATAAGGCGATTAAAAGAAAAAATTGGCTTTCTCACAGACGAATTGGAGAAGACCAAAGCTGACAACGTCAAACTCTATGGTAAAATCCGTTATGTCCAAGACTATAACCACGATAAAGTTGTTTCCCGAGGATCAAAGAAGGTACTTCACTCCTGCATTACATATCTCTTAAACCTTTTTCTGTCTCACGCTTGGCTTTTTTTTTGTTTCCACTGTTAATATTGTTCTCTATCCAACCACAGTATGTCGAAGATCTTGAAAGTGGATTCAGCTCGGATGTTGAATCAAAATACAAGAAAATTTACGAGGATGACATTAACCCTTTTGCAGCATTCTCGAAAAAGGTTAAAGAGAAAACAATCTCCTTTTATCGACACAAGCCTTAGATTTCTTTCTTATTCGACTTTTACAAATATGACTATATGTGTTTGATAGGAAAGAGATCAACGGATCAAAGATTTGGGAATCAGAGATCGGATTACGCTAAGCAGTGGCCGTTTTCTTCTAGGAAACAAGTAAGCCTCTCAGCTCTTAGTTTCATCATATTCATAAAGTAGATCACAACTAGTTAATTGATTATTTAATATGACGATTGGAAATTTCAGATACGCGAGGACGTTTGCTTTCTTCTACACAATAGGATTGCACGTACTTGTCTTCACTTGTCTCTACCGTATGTCTGCTTACAGCTATCTCAGGTAAACTCACCAATATTTTTTGGTTACAAAAGGACCATTATTTGTCCGACTTTATTTAATTTCTTCTTCTTTGTTTTGGTCAGTCATGGAGCAGAGGAGACTCTGATGACAGAAGCAACTACAAACCTACCTCACGGCCTTTAAGCTCTCACCCTGGACTTTTTCAGTTTTGGTCCTTATATATTGTTTTTTGGGAAATTTTCAAAACGGTGGGATTATCATATCTTTTGTACAGAGAGGATCCAGATCACTGAATACATTACATAAATGATAAAGCCACAGAAAAGAAAAGAAAAAGAGTTTACTTTAAAATATTCGCCCACGAGAGGGCTATTACATTCGAATATAAGCATCGACTTTTGCCATCTGGTTTTTGAAAGCTTTTTTTCTTCATCAATTGGAACTATAGTTTTATATCGGTGATAGAATAAAAAGGTACCTTAGGAAAACAAACATGAAAATACCCGAACCCGACAGCAATTCCAACTGGAATGATATTTTTGTTGGTTTTCTAAAATCCTAAAAGAGAAAACAAAAGTTGGCGTCTAATATCTGTCAAGGCAATGCTACCTACGTGGCTCGCTTTGGATACGAATGCTCACTTGACCATCGATGGGATGGTGAGGTAGGAACTGAGGCTAGGACCAATTGGCCTTATGATCCAGAACAGGCCAAAATTTGAAGAGTCCAAGGAGAGTGTGGAGAACGGCGAGGGTTTCCAAGAGATGGTTGTCCAAGAACCAGTTAACCGATGTTGAACATAAGTAAGAACATTCACATCAAATCCAGCTCCAAGAGATTGTAACCAAAAGAGAACAACAACTATAAAATAATGGAGAAGTAAATATAATAAAATGGAAAATTGTTTAGTATATAAGTGCTGAGTAAAAAAACTTAATTTGTGTAAAAACTTCTCACTACCAAAAATAGATTAGAAAAGGGTTTTAGGTTAAGTTTTGTCCTATAGATTGGGTCTTGTCCATCTATTTATTGACAAGAAAAATATATAAAAAATCTTAAACAACAATTATAATAAAATATGTAAAAAGCTTAAGCAATTATAATAAAATGTAGCAGAAGAAATGTTAGTTTCTGATTTGGTGACTGATTCTGATAGCACCAACGTTGTTCACTTTTTTTGTTTCTCCTGTCAGGATCTTGATGTAGCAGTGAAAACGATGATAACTTTTGAGGTTGGGAATTGTTGTTTCCTTGTTGCGAAGATCATGTTTTCTCTTATGGTTTTCTTACTTCTTGGTGATTATGGACGGGTTTAGTAAGAGGATAGAGCAGATGTGTGGAAGGGGATGTGGTTTCGGGTCGAGTTGAAGTTCTTCTTCTTTCCCGCTTGTGTACTATTGGCTCTGTTTGTCGGTGTTCATCCGCTCACTAGTCCAAACTTTCGACGGTGAAGGTTCTGCCAAAGAGATACCTCACTTGTTGTGATAGCGGCTCGGTGAATCTCATATCTTGAATTATTTTCCCGCTTACTCTATTCTGGTTTGTGGGCTTTTTTAGTTTAGAAGTTGGTTTATAATTCGGTTTAGGTTTAGTTAGTTCTCTTTATCGTTAGATTCTTAGTTTTTATTCCCCCGACTTGATCGTTTGGTTCTCTCTCCAATTCGATCTAAGGTCCGGCTTATTAAGGTCTGGTTTCCACCATGTTGAGGTTGTTTCGTTCCTTGTATATACGCTTTGACCTGATCGAGGTTGGATCTTGGGTTCTAACGAAGCATCAAATGGTCAACTTTGTAAAGAGGATATAGTTCGACTTCGCCATTTCCAAAAAGAGTTGTGTGTTATCTTTTTACCGGTATACGATCTTAGTTCATTAGCTTTATATTTTTGAGGTACCTTTTTCGTTACAAGAAATTGTGTCACCAGTTTTAGCTGTCTTGCCTTGTAGTGACGTCGATGAGCGTGTTTGGCTATCATTTTCTGAGTTTTCTTTTTTATTTGAGCTAGCTTTTTTTGTGTTAGTTTTTCTCTTTAGATATTACTCTATGGGTTAATTCATGTTTTCTATGGCTATAGTATTTTTTTGATGTTTGGAGACCCAGAAACAGTCTCATGCTACACTTGGCGACCAGAGTCTTTCAACTGGTCTTCTCAAATCCGTCAACTGCCCAACAAGTATGGTCATTAAGTTTGTTTTACTACCTATGTGCCCCTTATTATGTCTTTTATTCGTTCTCACCCCTTATGTTTTTGTTGTAACAATAAACCCCCCCTTCCCCCCCCCCCCCCCCCCAAATGCTTTTTTCACTTCCCCAAAAAGCGGTCTCTGAAATACTCATCAATCACCCTTCACATCTAAACAAAGTTCATTCCTTTATGCTTAAATGAGAACGCAATTCATTAGCGTCGGCCCTAAAAAGGCGTGTGTGTATGTGGTGTGTCTCCACATTTCATTTTACATACATTGATATATATGAATATATTTAAAAGGAATTTTCACAAGTTTTCCACACTCGAAAATATATGAGACGAGACTCAGGTAGAGGAATCAATATGAATAAATTAACTTTTAGTAATATTAAAACATTATCAAGAAGAGGTCACGAGAAGTATCCAATGTATATATTGTGCATCTTGAAACTTGTAAGTAGAATTTAATGAATTTGCATGATACTGTTTACGATAAATCAACAAAATATATCGCATTTAATATCGTATACAGTCTTGTCTTTATATTTTCATAAGTTTTCGTACGAGTTCTCTGCAAAGTTCTGCCCTAATTAAAGTATTATACAGCCATCGATCCAACTATATGTGTGTTAAGTCATACCTTACACTATTTTTGTTTCATTTTTTATAATAAATGTCAGTCTAGTTTTTTATTGTCCTCTTATGTTTTCGTATAAGAAATTTTATTTTTAGCTTTAATTCGATTTTATTAGTTAAAGATTAAACTATACAACATAACTTAGAAAATGATGATTATCAAAAGAAAAGAAAAACTTAGGAAAATGATTATGACAGTACATAAAAGATTAAGACATACTTTCTCACCCAAGTTCTTGTCCATGTAGTCGTATTTGTCTCACGTGATATTTAAGAGTTTAAAATTTTGAAGAATTAGTTATGGATTAAATTTTGTCGATCTAAACATTTGTATTTTATTATATACCCTACCAGATTCCTTAAGTTGTTATTTTCTTACATTTCTTTTTGTCTTTAATGAAGACTTCGAAAGCTATCGAGTCTTTCGACTCTGCAACAACATTTTCGATAGTTCTGAATCTTCTTCTTTTTTTTTCTTTTTTTTAAGAAGTAGGGATCAATTATATTTAAAATGAAGAGCTTTGTTTGAATATTCTGCTTCGGTGAATGAATGTGAGAGTAAGTGTTGAGAGCAATAGATGCAGAACATGAATGGCCCATCTTAATAGTGACTTGACTTCACTCAACGTCTTCATTCAAATCCCAACGTATCGATTACTTCTAGATAACAACATCATTTTTACTATATACATTATTTGAAACTACCTACGTTATATTCGAATAAAACGCAAGATATCGAATCCAGTAATTGTCTTAGGTAATGACAAGATATTAACATCATTATCAATATCTTATCGCAACAATAAAAATGAACAATCCAAACAACCCTTCGTCGAAAACAACATCCTCTATCGTTGCAATATGAAAGCATAGCCTTATTACTCAAGCTATGGAATCTATTTTTTGCAAGAGATTTTGAGGTATTATTATGGAAAGAACAATATAATTTTTGAAACTAGTTATTTCCCTCCAATTCGTATAAGGAGCTCATTATTCCACGACTATGGAAATAATTTTTGATCTAATTATAACGTTTTAAGAAACTAGGTGTACGGTTTTCTTATAATTTTTCAAAAAAGTGATTTTGTATCAAGTGAAACTTTTATTATATTCACATAAACTTTTCCCCAAGTCAGGATTAATATAGAACAGTAGTTTAAAATTAGTTTTTTTTTCTGAGAGTACGTAATATATTATTTGTTGTGAAAAGTACTAAAAATGACATTTATAAAAAAAGGTAAAATTCTCTGTAAATAAGGACGATAATAATTCACGATAACAGTAAAAATTTTTTGTCATTTACTATTATTAGATCGATAAATCGATCATAGTAAAACTCTAAATCCCTACTCACCCACCTATCATCGGCCTATAACAATAACTAAAATTGTAGTAATCATTAATCCCCAAGGATAATTATAAGATTAGTATAATAATGTAGCCGCCACGTGAGCTCAGTATCTAATGTGAAAACCGAGTAGAACTGAAAGTTCGTCATCTACAGTGACACGTGTCCTCTAACGGTTGGGGAAAGTAATTGCCGACAACTAAGTGAAGTGAGGCCCACGTACGTACTGAGGACCACGAGGGAACGGTCCTCCTTTACTTACTTTCCTGTCTGTTTTTTTTGGCTGTGTCTAATTACGATGCTTAGTTGAAGTCTTTTTTAGTAAATTCGTTATTATATCACTTCAATGCAATCAATCGTTTGCTAATGCAAAATGTTGTTATGGAGTTCTTCGTTTCGTATACAAATAACCATTTTGGTACTATGAGTTTCATCTCTGCCCATTATATATGAATAGATTAAAATAAGATTTTAAGTTATGAAATTTATTGATTCAATTGTTGATAAAAAAAATAAATATTGTCAAATTTTTTTATTGTAAACTAATATAAAGAAAAGGATCTTATTTCAAACTATTGCTAATAAAATATTTTACTAAAAAAAATTTATTGCCCAACTCTTCTGAATCTGGTGTTTAGAAGCCCAAGTAATAATTTATGTGTCCAGAGTTTAACTACCCCAACCTGCACGTGGAAATTAAAAATATAAAATTTTTTATAGATGATAGTAGATTTAATAGATTATAATTGGAGTCTTATCATTCTAATTTCTGTTTATGTATTTTCATCAATCATATATTTTTTCCCGTTTTTTATTCACAACTGCATTTATACCACAATTGTTAAAAATCATACTTGTATTATACTGTACTTTACCAATTGAAAATAATTAGTGCTAGTAAATTCTTTTATTAAAAAAGAAAATTATTATACTGAATTTTTTAAAAGAGGGGTTTGGAAAAAAAAAACTATTTCGTACATGTATAATTTGTAATATTAGTAAAGAAATTTCATTTAAAATGAAAATACCCTAAAATATTTGCTAGCGAGTCTTCCAGCTATAGCTAAAATACAACTTTTCTTTTGTCATAGCTATTTAACAATACCTTCAACTTTTATTCATCTTCTTTCTTTTTATTTTTTTTGGGATAAACTTTTAATTATTCATCTTCTTTTTGTCAGCGTTTATAATATTATCTAGAACATGCAGCATATAATTAATTTTATTTTTTGTTAAAGAACATATATATATATATATATTCACATTTCCAAAACAAAACAGAAAATGAAAAAAAGAATATTAAATTTTTCTAGATTCTGAAGCTGAATCCCCGCGTATTACGATTTACTTTGTTAGAGAGAAGTAAAAAAAATCCGGTTCACAATGGAAACAAAAGTAATAATAAGGCTGACGATCAAAGCTAGCTCGTCCTAGCCCATAGCCTGTAAAATTAAGATATGTGTGGACCACAATACCCATTCTAATGTTCGCTCATAAATTGTTTCATATTTATGACAATAAATAACTAATTGATCTCATTCTCATCTGAACATGAGTTACATCACTATAATCCCCAATCGTTGTTAAGAAAACTATCAGTAGTCAAGCACCGTGATCAAACCTGCCTCTTCTTATTTTTCTTATTCTTTTGGGCATTTGGTTAATTACAGCATATGTAAATTAATTCAGTTAATCTTATTTGGTATAATATGATTATATCTAATCTTAAAAAGAGTTTGAAGAGACATAAATATCATAATAAGCAGCATTCATATGGCATTGCTCAAAAGAAGCAATAAAGAATGCATGCGATATTCTTATTCTTCACCTCTCGTCACCAGTCACCACTATATACGTCCATTCTTAAATATTGCATGTTACTTTCTTTTTCAATATTATTTTTATTACATTATTTATGTCTTTTGAGAAGTATAATACTTTATGTAGAGTTTTATGTATACATAAGTTATGAATGCATAAAATTTCTTAAATTTTATGTGGACGTAAACTCACAAAATGACATGTATTTAATAAAATATAAATCATAACTGTGCGCAATATTACAAATACAACCCGTCAATTCTTTTATGCACGACTAATCAAACTGAAACTATAGTGTATACTGTATATATAACAGTATGCTTGCTATAATTGAGATCAATTGATTTGATTTTGGGAAATGTGAATATAAAGAATATTTTCCCAATTTCTTTTTTGTCAACATAAAGAATAGTACACAAATTACGTTAGTTTGATGATATGTTTAGAAGATCTTTGTCGTAATCAAGTTTGTTGATAGAATTGCAATATTTTAGTCGAAATATCGAAATCTCCCCGATGAAGAAATGACATGATCTAAGTTTCTGATAAGAATATCCTACCGTCACCTTTTCGGTTACGAGTTATGTCATCTTGTTTTAATACAATATGGTATTTCCTTGAAGTTGTTAAAAATTTTGTCTTGTCAATTATCTACAAATAAACATGTAAAAGTGAACCATCTTTATAGCGAGAAAAAAAATGTATATACATATATATTGAAAGTAAAATAGAATACGATAAATAAAAGAAGGAAGTGTAACATTAATAATCAATTTTCTTATAAAAAAACATTAATACCTAAAATAAAATAAAAAAGGAGGAAGTGACAAAATTAGAAACGGACCAACTAACTGTCTCGGCCGTGCTTATTATTAGATACGCACATGCATGATTGATTGCTCGATAACCGCTACAATGGGTTTGGCTAAGTAAACCCTTAAAGTCCACCCTCGTCTGTCGTACCCAGACGTGTGTCTTCATGCATGCATTTTTGCTTACGCACATAATGTCATGCATTAAGGGAAAACAGAACTGTATTACACGAAAAAAGGAAAATAAAATTATTTTAAAATAATTCCAGTTAAGATTGAAGATATTATTGAATAGCTTCTAAATTTGATACTTTTTTAGTAAATGATTTTGTAACCGATATTTGAATAATTGGGTTCCATGTAGTTTTATTGTTACAAATTAGATGAGTGTGAACATAACACATTTTCTACCCTAGCTTTTTTACTTTTTTTGCTCAAAATTTCTGGAGGGTAGCTTAACTTTCACATTGATTGATTTCCACAGAGTTGGAATTTGGAAGATTCAGACAAAAATTTATAATATTGAAGAACATAGGGGTCACAATATAAGTTTTTCTCTATGCTTTTCTTTAATTACAATAAGGCCCCACTTTTAAAGATTGATTGTCACACCTTATAGTAGAACAGTAGTAAAAAGTAGAATTTTTGTATAATGTGATGACTGTATACATTTAATTGATATTTACTGTATCTTTATATATTTACTTGATAAATTTTTTCCTTTTTCATTCATTGAAATATTAGTTAATTCCACAAATAAATTAGTTAATCTATATATATATTTTCCTAATTTAACTTATCTCACTTCATAGAAGAAAATAAATTCAATATTATAGTATGATTTACAATTGAATGATTTCTGGAGAGCTCTTTAACATATTAGACTAAAAAATTAATTTTGTAATTTAGCGATCTATGAATTCAGGATTGTGAAAAGAATCTAGCAAAATCTTTGGTATATTGGACGACGCTGGTCAACTCCCTAAATCTTCTATCATATTTAGAACACTTATGTACAATTTATTTCGAAGTTACTTTTGTTAATTATAATATTATTTAAAAATAATAGAACAAATAACACAGTAGTAAATTTTAATTGGATGATATATGAATTTACATGTTAATATAACCATTATTTTTGTGATGTTTCAAAAGAATTAATTATTTAATTTTTGTTTTTAAAATATTTTTGAGATGAATATGTATCTCTACAATACAGTTTATGAGAAAGGGAATGACTATTTGCAAGTCAAGAGCAATAACGTGGCAGTTGATTAGATAAAAAAAAGAAGTTAAATGCTCCGACTGAAATTTAACTTTTGACTTTTGCCTTTTCTCAGACAAACTATCAAACACTCCGACTGAAAGCTTTCGTTCTGACAACAACATATTCAAATTTATAAATAATCAATCCGAATCTTGATCGATAAAAAGTCGAAAATAACTTATGATTAATTAAAAAAAAAAATCACACTTTTAACATTTTTTTCTTCTTCTTACCGTTCATAAGAGTTTTACTGATATATCTGTAAAACTATTAATATTTTGTCTACTTTATTTTAGCATTTATTTGCTGACAATCCGATAAGATTATTCGCTAGATCGTAAGTGATACGTGTCCCTTGTTGCTGCACGTTCCCGATGATCGACAACGCTGAAGACGTCGGAGCAAATGCAAAGCAGAAAGTTCCTGAATCATCCACTGGGATCAGATAATTCTTCGCCGGTAAATCAAGTGACTTTCCTCCGGTGAAATGAAACGTCACCGTCGGGACTTTTACAGAGGAAAGAGATGAGAAATCATAGCAAGTATCGAAGAGAGATATGCTCGAAGTTCCCTTTTTGAGATTCGTGGTGAGTTTAGCGAACGCGTCACGTAACGAGTTATAAGCCTGAGTCTGAAGTCGAGTCACGGCGGTTCCACAATCCAAAATCACTCCTCCGCTTCCTGCAGCGTCGACTGCGAACATCGATTCAGGCAACGAGACTTGTTGACCACCGACACTGAATCCGCTAAGTCCAACGTAGTAGAAAGTATCGATCTTTTGGTTACGGAGAAGCGGAGCCGTCGCGTCTCCGCTACCGAGAGCCGTGTTGAAATCGAGAGTTGACGATTTTCCCGAGTCACGGTCAACGAGGCAGTAAGAAAACGACGTCGCTTTCATTTGATTGGTTATCGATAAAGCTCCACCGCCTAAACCGAGTAGACCGGCTGCACCAACGAAAAGACCTTCGTTATCGTGACCACATCCCAACGCGACGTCGTTTAATTTACCGGATTCACCAAACGTCACCGTATCAGTAGCGAAATCTCCAACGGTGAAAGATCCGTCGCCGTAACTAACTTGGTAAAGACATTTGTTAGAACGACAAGTAGTGGTTTCGAGAAAAGAGCACTGTGGAGATGAGCAAGTGAGTGTTTTGAAAGTTGAAGATGAAGTTGGGTCAAAAATCGGGTCGGATTGTTGGTAACAATCGGGGCAAGGTTTACACTGCATCCAATTAACATCACTTCCAGTGTCGAGAACCATGTACATCTCTTTCGCCGGAGTTCCGACTCCAATTCTGGAGAAATACTCGCCGCTTCCTTGTGAAGATCCGGAGACAACAGGTGTCGTTAGAGCTTCGGGTTGGAATTGGGTTTCATCGTTGTAAACAGGTTTGAGATCGGATCTGTCAATTCCTTCGACGGCGAATTGGATTTTGGCGACGATTCCGGCGACTCTAGATGAGTCACGCTCGAGTCGACTCAGTACGAGGGATTTGTAGTCTTTGTGTTGTGAGGCGACGAAAATGTCTCGGGAGTGAAGATGTAAAGAGAGTGGAGAAGATGAATTGAGGAAAACCGGGTCGGATATGGATTCGGATTCGGGTCGTGTTGCTGGGAGTGAGGAACTAGTTGGGTCGAGTGAGAGGATAGTTTGTGTTTGCTGGAGAGAAGAAACGACGTCGAGCACAGTCGTTTTAGGTGAAGCTGATAGAGAGCGAGAGGAAGCATCAGTCGTGGAGAGGAGAATAGAGAGAGTGACGGTGAGGAAAGAGAGAAATCGCGCGAAAGCCATTTTTGCCGGCGAAGAGTGTTTAATGGAAGATAAAAAGAAGAAGAGATGTATTTTATTTATAGAGAATAATAAATTGTTGTGGAGAGAGTCACGCCAGAATTGCTGTGGTTATAAAAGCCACATCAATTATTTATAATCCTTAAATATTTGTATTCACATTATCATCCGAACCAATTACTTTATATTTGTGCGATGCACAGGTTTCAAAAATATATTTGATATATATATATATATATGCATGTATTGTATTATGAATCTTTTCCATTACTAACTTTAATTTTGGAACTCAATTTTACATAATATTTAAATATTTCGTCCATTACTAATTTTTGAACTAACTTGTAAATAACATGATTTAAAATTCAATTTTATATAATAGAATACTCAAAAGATTTAAATCATTAATTTGACATGTGAAAAAATTTAGTTGATTACTAACTTTTAATACTCAATTTCATATAATAAGATTTTATAATTATAAATAAAGATATGTGTTTATAATTTTTTTTATGTTAGGATTATAAATAAAGATATATATTTTGTAATAAATATAAATATTTAAAACAAAAATATATTTTAAAATATATAAAAGTATAGTAAAATTTTGGATCATTGAATTTGACATGTGAATGAATCCTGTTGAAAACTAAGTTTTGAAATTCAACTTTATATATACGTACAAAAATACTACAGAATTTTTGGATTATTAGATTTGACACGTTGAACATTCCCGTTGATTACTAAATTTAGAAACCTAATTTTATATGATAGGATTACGAATAGAATAAATATTTTACGGTAAATATAAATACTTAAAACAAAAAGATATTTTAAAATATATAAAAATACAGCAAAATTTTGGATCATTAAATTTGATACGTAGAATAATGTTGTTGATTACTCATTTCTTAAACAAAATTTTATTTATATGATTAGGACTTTTTTGTAAAGATTATAAAAATATTGACAATTCTATATGTAAATTCGTTTTTAGTTATACTTTTCAAAAAATAAATTGATTTTTATTTTATATTAACATGAGATAATTTTTTTTCTTTTACAATTATAAATATCGAAAATTTCATGACATTATCTATATATTTGTTTATGTATATATAGTGATTAATATTGACAAATTTCTTTTTGGATTATGACTCTTTTTCAGATTAGGAATATCTATATAGATAGATATTTAGTAATAGAAAGATCTAACAACATATTTCTTTTATTATGATTTTTTTTGTTAAGAATATAAAATATTAGATTTGATACGTGAATTTTTTTTTAATAACTAAATTTGAGAAATTATATTTTAAATAATTATATTTTTTGTTAAAATTATAATTTGTATTTTTTATTGTAAATTCATTTTTATTATATTTTTTAAATATCGATAATTATTTTCTATTAGATTCTATTTTTGTTTTATAATTAGTAAAAGATAAATATTTTATTTTTATTTTTATTTTATAATTTTTTTTGTTAGAATTGTGAATAAAGATAAATATTTTTTGAATGAGATAAATATTTTACAAAAAAAATTTAAATTTTTTCTAATATATAAATACGGAAAATATTCTAATTATTGGATTTGATAAGTGGAAGAATTTATAAAATAATTAATTATAAAAATATATGAATCTGAAAAATGAATCTTATTCTATTTTTTAGCATATGATCCCAATATAGAATAAGATTAAGACCGTATTTTGAGATTCTTTATGTACTTGGTAGAATTCAAGACAAAATTACTGTATAGCGTTAGTGTACGGACCTGAGTAGGTAGTGGTTAATACTTGATAGGGATTGACATACTAATTTCTTACTTTGAACCCAAAATAAAATAAAATAAAATAAAATAAAATAAAATAAAAAGAGTATCTATTATTAACAACCTAGATAAGTGTGACCAAAGTACGTGTCTTAATTATATGGAATCGCAAATAACTCCGACTTACTTTGAAATATTTTACGTACAACCAAAGCTAATCTTATCCCTTGGAAAGTTGTAGTAATATTTGATTCTTTCTTATGGTTTCACTAAACCATTAATTTATGTAATATTTTTATATATTAAACCAGAACAATTATAAATTTTGATATTTTTGTAAGAGACATGTCAAACGAAAATTTGGAAACTAGTAGTTGGATCGAATTTTCTTAGTCCATCTATGAGATTCTAGATATCTATTCTCTATTCGTGGAATAAGAATTTTTAATGTGACAAAGGAAGCTGCTGAGTAATTGTTTATATTTGGTAATGTTATCTTATGAGTATATATTTTCGATAAATTATTTTGTAATTGCTAATGTCATTTTGTATTGCATAGTTAAGGGTGAATAATAAACGAATGCTTTTGAGTGTGAACTGTGAAGTGGAAAAGGAGTCAATTTATTGTTGAATAAGTCCAAAAGGTTCAACATTATTTTGGTGAACAAGATTCTATATCTTAAGCACGAAGATAGCTAGAATAAGAGATTCTTCAAGATAGAGTAGGATTTAAAGGAACAAATCCTAATAGAACAAGGAAAATAACTATGTTGTGTTATTATAAATACGTTGGTTGAGTTGTGACCAAAACATACTTTGAGTTGTTTAGTTTTTGAGCATATATTTCTAAGCAATAAAGAAGAACAAATTTCTTCATCAAAGTTTATACGAATTCATACGAAACTTTATTTGGTATCAGAGCAATCGATCTAGCATATCGCATAAAGAATTCGAAACCGAGTTATGGGAGATGAAAGCAAGCCACCAAAGGCAAATGAGGTCGTACCCACGTCGGTGGTATGTCCGATGTTGAACTCATCAAACTACACGGTGTGGTCGATGAGAATGAAAGTTCTCTTGCGTGTTCACAAAGTATGGGAGGCGATTGAACCGGGAACACCTATTGCTAAGAAGAATGACTTAGCAACCTCGTTGCTCTTTCAATCTATACCCGAGAGTCTCATATTACAAGTAGGCGAACAAGATTCCGCCAAAGGTATATGGGAAGCTATCAAATCGAGGCATCTAGGTGTGAATAAGGTGAAAGAAGTAAGACTACAAACTGTTATGGCTGAATTCGAAAGAATGAGCATGAAGGAAACATATACAATCAATAGCTTCTCGGGAAAGTTATCGGAGATTGCCTCTAAGGCAGCTACCTTGGGACACACGGTTGAGGAATCGAAGGTGGTTAAGAAATTCTTCAATAGTTTACCTCCACAAAGATACATACAAATCATTGCATCTTTAGAACAAGTTCTTCACCTAAACAAAACCGCATACAATAATATTTTTGGTTGACTTAAGGCATACGAAGAAAGAATTGTTCTAAGTGAAAGCCAAAACTACGATGAGGATTTGTTGTATGCGAGTAACGGGCATGCAGAGAAGGATCAAGGTATGAGAGCACGAGCGGAAGAGGTAGAGGTCGAGGAATGGGTCGAGGGTGATCTAATTCAAGAGACCAAAATAAAGAAAAGAAAGATAGATCACAAGCTATGTGTTTTCGATGTGACAAAAAGGGACACTTTGCTTCGGTTTGTCCCGAAAGAAAGAAGAAACTATAAGAAATACATAAGGTGGAAGTAGAAGATAACAAAGAGAAAGAAGAAGGTACCGATGACAAAACTCTTTTACATGCACAAGGTTGTATTTCTAAACGAAGAAAATCTTATTCCTAAAAAATACAAGAAAGAAAAGAAAGAAGATGGTTGTTGGTATTTGGATAATAGAGCGAGTAATCACATGACAAGGGAAAAAAGTTTCTTCTCGAAGCTAAATGAAAAGGTGAAAGGGAGAGTAAAATTCGGAGATGGATCTTGTGTTAATATCGAAGGAAAATGTTCGATATTATTTGAAGGAAAAACAGGTGATCAAAAACTTCTTACGAATATCTACTATATTTCGGGACTCAAGAGCAACATATTGAGTCTAGGACAAGCAACTGAACACGGATGTGATGTTAGAATGAGGGAAGACTACCTAACACTACATGACTCACAAGGTAGATTACTTCTAAAAGTTTTAAGATCACCTAATAGACTCTACAAGATCAAACTCAAGATTAGTAAACCAATTTGTTTACATTCTCGGCTTAATGAGGAATCGTGGAAGTGGCTTTACAATCCAAGAACAAACGCTTATAGGCTTCACAATCCAAGAACAAAAAGGGTTGTGATAAGTCGAGATGTTTTCTTTAAAGAAACATGTTGGAATTGGAAGGGAGTTGAAGAAAACGATAGTGAGGTCTCGGGAATGTTTAGAATGACTTGGGGAGAAGCCATAGACAACGATAATGGGTTGTATGATGGTAATCAACAAGTTGGAGATCAACAAGGAGAAGGAAACAACGTGGAAACACATCATGAAACTGATGAAGAAGGCAACGAGAATCATGAAGAAGGAGGAACAACTCAATCTCCACCGCCATTGCGAAGGACAAATTGGCAAGTAAATTCTCCAAGTTATCTCAAAGACTATGTTTTACTTGCAGATTTGAAAAGTGAGAATTTTCTTATATTGATCAATGATGAACCAACATGCTATAAAAAAGCCAAAGACACCATTGAATGCACGAATGCGTGTTTAGATGAGATTGATTCGATCAACAAGAACAAGACATGGTTCTTGCTTGATAACCCACGAGGAGCAAAGGTTATTGGTCTAAAATTGATTTTCAAGATTAAAAGGAATGCCGATGGATCAATTAACAAGTATAAAGCTAGACTTGTTGCAAAAGGGTATGTACAAAAGCAAAGAATTGATTATGAAGAAGCTTTTGCACCAGTTGCAAAAATAGAGACAATTCGAATGTTAATTGGTTTGGATGCGTTTGAAGGTTGGGAAATTCATCATCTAGATGTAAAAACAACATTTTTACATGGAGAAATCAATGAAGATGTATATGTATCTCAACTCGAGGGATTTGAAAAGAAGAGAGAAGAGCACAAGGTTTTCAAATTGACCAAGGCTTTGTACGGTTTGAGACAAGCTCCAAGAGCATGGAATACAAAACTGAATTGGATTCTAAGAGATATGAAGTACATTAAGTGTTCAAAAGAAAGCTCTGTGTATCACAAAGAAGAAAGCAAAAATCAGCATGTTGTTGCCGTGTACATGGATGATCTTTTTGTCATCAGAACGTCAATGAGTATCATCAATGAATTCAAGAAAGGAATGGCAACCAAATTTGAGATGACCGATCTCGGAAAGCTTACATACTATCTTGGAATCGAAGTTGATCAAAGTAAAGATGGTATCACGATTAAGCAAGAAGCTTATGCACTTTGAATTCTTAAAGAAGCAAGTTTAGACACGTTCAATCCTACTCAAATTCCAATGGAGTTTGGCTTGAAAGTTTCAAAAGCTCAAGATGAAAAATAAGTGGATGCTATAACATATCGAAGAAGAATATGATGTCTTCGATACCTATTACATACACGACCCGATCTAGCTTTCTCGGTTGGGGTTTTAAGTCATTACATGCAAGACCCGAGAGAGTCTCATGCCACATCTCTTAAACAAATACTAAGGTATGTACAAGGAATGTTGAACTATGGTTTAAAATACAAGAAAGAAGGAACAAAAAGGATCATAGGGTATAGTGACAGCAGCCACAACATTGATGCCGACGATGGAGAAGCACAATGGGCCATATATTCTATTTCGGAGATACACCAATCACTTGGTATTCTCAAAAGCAAAACACGGTAGCTTTGTCTTCATGTGAGGCTGAGTTTATGGCGGCAACAGAGGCAGCTAAGCAAGCTATTTGGCTTCAAAACTTGATAAGTGAAATCACGAGAAAGATATGTGAAAAGACGATGATTTGTATTGAAAACAAATCTGCGATAGAACTCACAAGAAACCTGGTGTTTCATGGACGAAGTAAACACATACATAAGCGGTATCACTTCATCCATGAATATATTGAAAACGGCCAAATTGATGTGAAACATGTGTCCGGAGAAGAGCAATGTGCAGACATATTTACAAAGGCTTTGGTGCAGCTTAAATTCAAGAAAATGAGGAGCTTGATCGGTCTTCAAGACATGTCAAATAATTATTTGGATCTGAAGGGGGAAAATGTTGGGTACGTCCAAGAGATTCTACATTATCTTGGTGAAACAAGGTTCAATATTTTAAGCATGAAGATAGCTAGAATAAGAGATTCTCCAAGATATACTAGGATTTAAAGGAACTAATCCTAATAGAATAAGAAAAATAACTATGTTGTGTTATTATAAATATTTTGGTTGAGTTGTGACTAAAACATACTTTAAATTGTTTAGTTTTTGAGCATATATTTCTAAATAATAAAGAAAATCAAATTTCTTAATCAAAGTTTATACGAATTCATACGAAACATTAAATTAGTTTATGCGAAACCTTATTGATTACAGAGTTGGATAGGTTTAAATGGTAATAAAAGAGACAAGTGGGTAAGTTGTTAATTCGTTAGACGAGTTTTGGTTTTATTTCGCTTTCCCTGAATTTATGGTAACGCACCTTTTAGCTCTTGATTGTTGCGTTTCATTTATTTTTTTATTTTTTTTATAATCTTTTTCATACCCACTTTACTTTTCTCTAAATAAGATTATGAATATTAAATCAATAATCGTTTACATTGCATACTTTTAAGTTTTATCCTTATGATTCATAAATTTACATTTCAAAATGTGTTAATATTATTTTATAATAAAGTTTAAAGAACATTATAATGTAGACACAATAATAGAGTTCTTCTTGTCAAAGACAAGATTGTAAAAAAGAGAAAACTAGCACAAGACATTATTATTGATACATTTTGGGTGACTAGACCATCATACTATTACTAGGCATGCAGGGAAAAATTTAATATGTATGTTAATATTATAAAAACGTTTATATGCAATATGTATATCTATGAATTCAGTAGATACATCCTTTAACCAAAAAAAAATTAGTATATACAAATATACTCTTTACATTTTAGAACACAAAAGGATTGATTTATCATAACAACACCACAAATTTTCATATTTGGTCTATTTTCATTCTAAAATTTTGATATAACAACATATCAACTATACTTAGACATTTTCTCTAATTCCACCTAAAATATATATGCAAGATCTAATTGCACCCAAAATTAGATAATGACTATCGAATTTTGGGTGCAATTAGGTCTTGCATGTATACTTTATATGGAAATCGAGAAAAAGTCTAAATATAGATTAATCTGTTCTTATATCAAAACTTTTGGGGTGGAAATAGACAGTCGACCTTAGAAGTTTTAAATAGTTGTCTGAAGTATTGTGGTCGGATGGCAATAGATGGATCCATGCGTTAAACTATTTGTGGGTTTGATTCCCTCAACACTCGAAAATAAATCATAATTCTTTTGACCCATTTGAAAATTCGGAAAGAAAATCTATCTTTAGGTTGCACTCTCCAAGAAAATAATATAGGCCCCTCCCATAAGCCCTGCAACTTTTTTTTTTATCAACCTTACTCTTTTTTCATTAGATAATTGGATTGACAAAACCCGATCCATAACCAAATCTTATATCCTAAAATCTTTTTTTCACCTTGTATTGGAGAGGAATTGAACCCCATGCATGAGATTTTGTAAAATGACTACTACCACTGAGTCGCATGACCTTTGCAATCCTTATAACTCTTGAGTTACCAAATAATAATAATGTCATCTAATTATGGTAATTAGATCCCGATTGGCAATTGTTTTCATTACTTTGAAAAGTAAAAATCTTTGTAAAAGATTGAAATTAAATCAGTCATATTTTAGAGTAAAAATCTAGTTTATTTTTTACTTTAAAATATAATTGGTTTAATTTCAATCTTTTACCAAAAAATTTACTTTTCAAAGCAATGAAAGTAATTGTGAATCAGATCAATATTTTGTAAAATTTAAGTTTCAATGTTTTGTGAAATGAGTTGGGTGTGTATAACTTGTTTTATGTTCTTTTTGTAATAGACTTGGTATTAGGCCATGGGAGGGTAGGATATTTGTCTGTTTAGAAAAAAGATCAGATTGTTAATATATATTTATCCGTATGGCGCCAAGCGGTTTGTGTGGTTTTCGATTTCTTCCAAAATATCTGAACTTCGCCGCAAAACTCCACAAACTCGAATGCGTCTTGTGACTTTCGTCGGTTGTCCTTGGTCACGGCCAAGCGGAGCTTACTGTATCTCATTCGGTGGTAATCTTTCTTCTGGGTTCCATGCATGTCCTTCATCGTCTCCATCTTTCCGTTTCTCGTGCGATGCGAGCTTCGTTGTACCTTACTTCTTGAGCTACTCTTCAAGCTTATCTTCAACATTCTCCCTTTTAAACTTGAAATGAGTTTTAGTGATGTCTTGAACTCCTATGAACTCCCTCATCTCTTTAAATTTGATCCTTCCAAGTGCTTTGCTAAGAACATCCGCCTTTTGTTCATTACCGGGAACATGTTTTGACTTCTATTTGCCTGTTCTCAACACATTCCCTAGAAGTGATATCTCTTGTGTATATGCTTACTTTGACCACGGAAGACGGGGTTCTTGGTAAGAGAGATTGTCGATTTGTTGTCTATCAATATCGCCACTTTCTTACTTGGTTCTCTGGTTATCTCACCAAGTAGTTCTTGAAGCCATATGGCTTGTTTTCTGCTTCTGTTGCCGCCATAAACCCGGCTTCACATGATGACAAAGCTACCGTTTCTTGTTTTTGAGAACACCAACTTATTGGACAATCATTGTAGTAAAAGATGTGCCCCTAGTGCTTTTACCATCGTCCACATCAACATTGTAGCTAGCATCACTATAACCTTTGAAGCCTTTGTTGTTTCGGCCAAACTTTAGACCATGTGATAATGTTCCTCGTAAATGCCTTAGGACTTGCTTTAAAACTGCTCCATGAAATTCCTTTGGTTCTTGCATGTATTTACTTAGAACACCAAGGCAAGATCCAGCCGAGTATGAATCAAGTATCGAAGACAACCAATAAGTTTTCGATACTTCTTTTTGTAGACTTTGACAACTTAATACCTTAATCCATTGGTATATGCCACGAGTTGCACTCTAACATCCTGCCTCTTTGAGTATTTTCTTTGCATATCTTTCTTGTCTCAAAGTTATACCTCATTCTTCTTGTATTACTTATATCCCAAGATAGTATGTTAATTTGCCAAGATCACTCATCTCAAACTTACTCGATATACCTCTTTTGAAGTCTAGAGTCATCTTTAAGCTTGAACCCGTCACAAGTAAGTCGTCTACATAAACAACCACGAGTAAGAGATGTTCCTTCTCTTTTCCGATACAACGATGGCTCCTTTGTCCATCTCTCAAAATTCAACTCTTTTAGAATCTTGTTTAACTTATTGTTCCATGCTCTTGGAGCTTTTGCTTTAAACCATAGAGAGCCTTGTTTAGTTTGTGAACCTTGTCTTCCTTTCCTTTAGTGACAAAGTAATAAAACCCTCTGGTTGAGATACATAGACTTCTTCTTTCAATTCACCATGTAAAAACGTTGTTTAAACATCAAGGTGATGTATTTCACAACCATTTGAGGCAGCTAGAGCTATGATAAATCTTATGGTTTCGATTCTTGCAACCGGAGCAAAGACTTCATCAAAGTCTATACCATACATTTGAACGTACCCTTTAGCAACTAGCCTTGCTTTATATTTGTTAATACTTCCATCAGTTTCTTTTGACTTTAAACACCCATTTTAAGCCAATTGCCTTTGTTCCATCAGGAAGATCCACTAGATTCCAAGTTTTGTTCTTGTTAATCGACAAAATCTCATCTTCACAAGAATCTACCCAAACTTGTGACTCCTTGCTTCATTGAAGTCCCACGGTTCATCATTGATAGTCAACAAGAGACAAGTACCGTCGAATTCAGCAAGAAGTATGTAGTCATCTAAGTAACTCTGTTTCTTAGTTTCTCTTGTTGACCTTCGTAGATTCTCATCATCATTCTCTTTGTTTCCTTCGGTTTCATTGATCTCTTCCTTTTCCAAGTCATTACATCCTCTCTTGTAGTAAGATCACCAAAACTGATTCTTGTTTCTTGAGAATCACCATTCTTTTCTCCTTCTAAATCACCCCAATTCCAACTTTTGTTTTCATCAAAAACTACATCTCGGCTAACATAGATTTTTTGACTTGTGGGATCCAATAATCATTGGCTTTTGATCCTGGTTCAGTCCCGAGATGCATCAAGACTCGTGATCTATTATCCAACTTCCTTATATGTGGTCCTTCTATTTTAACATACCCAATGCAACCGAAAATCCGTATATGCTCAAGACTCGACTTCTTTCCCTTAAATGCTTTATGTGCTTCAAGATGCTTCGAGTCATCTCCATCAATGTTCGATTTCTCCTTTCAACCACTCTGTTTTGTTGTGGTGAATAAGGTGCAGTCAAATGTCTATGAATCCCAAATTCTTCACAAAATGTTTTGAACTCATAGGATATAAACTCCCCTCTATCTAATCGAAAAGTTTTGATGCTCAATCCCGTCTCTTTTTCAATGGTAAGTTTAAAAACCTTAAACTTATCAAAAGCTTCACTCTTTTCTCTTAAAAGAATGGTCCACATATACCAAGAATGATCATCCACTATCACAAAGATATACTTGTTTCTAGCATGAGTAGGAGGTGAGATTGGTCCAACAAGATCTCCATGAATGAGTTCAAGGATTTGTGATCCTCGAAAAAGAGTAGTTTTAGGAAAAGATTTCCTTGCTTGTTTCCCAACTAAACAAGAGGAACATCTCTCTTATCCTTTTTCCAACGAGAAACTAGGAATTCCTCTAACCACTTTTTCCTTCGACATTGTAATCATTTTCTTGAATCCAACATGACCCAAACCTTCATGCCACATAGTTGTTTCACTTAGTGTTTCAAGTTGTAGACACTTCATTACTTCAACCTCCAACATTATCTTGTATAACCTATTTTTTGATCTCTTTGCTTGGATCAATAGCTTTCCTTCTCGATCATATAGGCTTAGAAGCTCATCTTTCTTTCATTAGTTGTTTCACTTAGTGTTTCAAGTTGTAGATACTTCATTACTTCAACCTCCAACGTTATCTTGTGTAACCTATTTTGTGATCCCTTTGCTTGGATCAATAGCTTTCCTTCTCGATCATATAGGCTTAGAAGCTCATCTTTCATTCGTACCTCACAACCCGATTTCGTGGTTTGACCGAGACTTATGATATTACTCTTAAGTTCCGGTATGTAATAGACATTAGGAAGTACTTTGCTTTCACCATTCTTGCACATGAAAAATATCGTTCCTTTCCCTTCTATGTTTATACAAGAATCATCACCAAATCTCACTTTCCCTTTGACCGTCATAAATAGAGAAAGTATTCCCTATTTCATGTCATGTGGTTGCTAGCACCATTGTCCAAATACCAAACTTTTACTCCATCATTCGAGTTTTCGTATGTTTTTGGCTTAATATTCCTCTTGTTAAGAAAAACCACCTCATGCACAAACAAATTCTCACCGTCTTGTGTTCGTCCTCAACGTCTTCTTCTCCTTCTTTATAAGCTTCTTGAAGCTTAAGAAGTCTATCAGGACACTTAGAAGCAAAATATCATTTCTTATCACATCGAAAACACACTACTTAAGAAAGGTCCTTCTTTTGAGTTGGATCACTGTTGCTACCATTGCCACGTCCACGTCCTCTTCCTCTTCCTCGTCCATGACCACCTTGCCCTCTTCCTCGACCGCGTTCACCATCACTTTGATAGTCCATATTTGCATACATGAGTTTCCTTTGATCCTCTTGTTGCTCTTCTTCACTAATCCTTTCCTCATGAGCTTTTAACCTCCCAACTATGTCTTCAAAGCTTATTTTATTGAGGTCAAGAACTTGTTCAAGAGCAGCAATAATATGAATATATTTTCTGCTCGGTAGAAAATTAAGAAACTTCTTCACAAGCTTAGATTCTCCATTGGTTTCTCCCAAGGCTGCAGACTTTGAGGTTAATGTTGAGAGCTTTCCTACAAACTCATCAATAGTATCGACTTCATTCATCTTCATCCTCTCGAACTCAGCCATCAATATTTGTAATCTAGCCTCTTCAACTCTCTCAGCCCCCACATGCCTAGATTTAATAGCTTCCCAAACTTGCTTTGAAGTCTCGAGATCTCCTACTTGTAGTATTAAGGGTTTAGGGAATTGATTGAAATAAGAGAGCCTTCGCCATATTTTCTTTATCACCTCCTTCATGCTCTCATTTATCAACGGTTTCCCATACCTTATGCATCTTTAGCATCACCTTCATCCGTATTGCCCACATGGTGTAGTTGGTAGAGGTAAGCATTGGACATTGTATCGAAGAGGAAGAAGTCCCTCCTTCCTTCGGTTTTGCTTCTACTATTTCACTCATGACTTGTCTTCTTTCAAGTTTCCTTTTGAATACTTCTCGTAAGTATTTGTAGCTCCTCCGTGAATTTTTTTTTCACGATTTGTCTTCTTAGAATTTGGTTTTGCTCTGATACCAAATATTGAATCAAAAAAACACTTGAGATTAAAAAAATTGCTCTTTTTTATTAGCTTTTGGAAAATACCTCAAAACCAAAAACTCTCAAAACAATAATAATATCTCACAACAGGATGCCACAACTCAGCATCTCTATTTATAGATTCTAACTAATGCAAATCATAATAGGAAACTATAGTATTTATATTTAGATTACATAACTAACTAATCCTATCTTTTGGGTAGCTTATTCCTTAAGCTACTCTTCAAGCTTATCTTCAACATCCACTACACCATCAATTGACTTGACAGTCATGAAAATTTACAAAATGTTGATCAACCTTCTGGCATTAAAACTTTATTTGTCGAACTTATGAGTACGTACTGAATCTGTCAAGATCTGTTCACTAGCATATGTCCAAACGCTAGGACATATCCAAGTTACCAGTGTCTGTCGTGAAATGTTCACTAGTATATGTTCAAATGCGCATTGCAACATATTGAATTCATAGCTTTATGTTTTCTTTTTCCTGTTTTCCTGATTTGTTCATATGGCTTATTCTAGATTGACATATCCGTTTGCTCTGCTCAAAGGTGTACTTGCTCTCTAAGAAATGGAGTGACATTCCCATTGTTTTATGCGGAGATTTCAATACCACCCCTCAGGTCCATACTTTCTCAAACGCATCCACGTTTGGTATATTTCTTAATGTGAATTTCATTTGATATTAATCTAATCTCGTGCAGAGCCCATTGTACAACTTCTTGGCATCCTCTGAGGTATTTTACTGTCTTGCATCAGTAAACTACGCATACCTCCGCTTGTGGTTTCCTTAAATTGGATTATGTTTCTATCTGATAGCTGAATGGCATGAGACATGACAAAAGAGAGCTGTCTGGCCAAAAAAATTGCCATCCGACCCAAGTTCTTGAGATGGGAAGCAAGTCTACTACAACAGTAACTTCTTTTAACAGGTATTATTTTATTTTTTATGACCAGGCATGCAGTTAATAGTTGTCTAGACTGCCGAGTGAAATAGCCTCTATGTTCTCCTCTCATGTGGTCTAGGTTTTCTTTTATAACCGTAACTATCAAAAGTCAAGAACAGTTTTGGATTCTCATTGGTTTCAGATGCTTAAGTAGCTCTTGGACCAACGAAGAGATTCGTGTCGTGACAGGGGAAGAAAACTCATACTAAGCGGTACATCCTCTGAAACTCCATAGCTCATACGCCTCAGTTAAGGTAACAAACACAAAGCTTTACTGTCGATATGTATACAGTATATGACAATAACTAGTGATATAATAAATATGACCATCTTCATGGTACATGACCGGGCTCAGCAAATATCAGGGACTCTATTGGTGAACCTCTAGCAACCTCTTATCACTCAAAATTTCTTGGAACAGTTGATTATCTCTGGTATAGCATTTAAAACAAAACTAAAACTTGAACTGACAAACTTAACCGTCGGCTGTAACTGACTAATCAGACATATATATGTGGGTCTGGTTTAGGTACTCTAATGATCTTGTACCTGCAAGAGTTCTTGATACACTTCCCATTGACGTTCTCTGCAAAACTAGAGGCCTTCCTTGTCAAGTATGTCTTAGTCTAAACAGTTATTAAGTTTAGTGCTGAACACAATGCTTAATGCTTTAGCCTTCTTTGTCTTTGGTATACAGGAATTAGTATGCGATCACTTGGCACTTGTTTCCGAATTTTACTTTGAACCGAACGGTTGAAGGCATCTATGTAAACTACCTTCGTTTTGCTTACGACTACATGTTTGTGTTGTGATAATAAATTTGTAAGTATAAGCGTACAGATATTGCCGGATTATGGTGCGAAATCAAACCGACTGCTTCTTATATACTGTACTTGAGACTGAGATAATCATAGTTAGATATTTATATTGTCAGCGTTTTATATGGTCACTAGGATAACCACTAAAGTTGACTCTGTTTCTGGATCTGAACCAAACCAAAGATGAAATCGGTTTGAGCGGACCGAAAATAATCCAAATTAAAAGGAAGGAACTAAACTAATCAGTAGTGTTATAATTCGGTTCCGGTAAACATAACAACGAGATCTTAAAGCTCGAAGATTGCGTGAGAAATGGCGTTGAGCTCGCTGACATGGGGTTACGCACGGATCATAGCTGGAACACTTCTTGGTGGGACTCTCGGATTCTACGTAATGCATCGCATCGAAGTTAGCTACAAGGTCAGTTTATTCTCTCTGTCTTCCTCTAAGAAAGTTTGTGTGGTGGTTTCTTTTTTACACTTGGGGTTTACACAGATGAAGATGGAGGAAGCGTTAAAGCAATACGAGATGGACATGAAGAAGAGACAAGAAGCTGAGAATCTTAGTCAGATCAGTGAAGATTCTATCTAGCAATTTGATATGTTTTGTGGCTTTGCCTTCAAAGTGTTCGATGAAATGCCTAATAGATATTTCATTCTGTTTCTTCTTTTCTTCTTTTATACTCTCCTGTATTTTCGGTTTACTCTGGTCTCGCATTATTCGAATTAGGGGTGGGAATTCGGGTCAATCTGGTTGGATCGGGTCGGGTCGATAAGTAATCGGGTTATTTGGGTCGGAGAAAACCGGTCCGAAATAATTGAACCAAAAAATCGGGTCGGGATTCGGGTCGGGTGGGATTCTTTTTCTTTTGCAAAAATTCTAAAAAAATCCAAAAAACCCGACCCAAATTGACCCGAACAGTTCGAAACCCGACCTGAATTCCGAAAACTTGATTTTTTTTTGGAAAAATTCTAAAAAAATCTGACCGACCTGAACCGACCTGATCCGAATTCTTCAATAAACTAATTTTCCAAATTGACCTGACCCGAACCGACCTGAATTTTGATTCAGGTCGGGTCAAATTTCCAACCCTAATTTAAACGTTTTAAATGGGTGAGTTTAACCGATTCCATTGTGCAGCACACCTAAACATTAACCAAATTTATGATTACGCAACATAAGTCTATTGGTATATGTTAGTGTATTACCATGCAAATCTAAATATTTTTCTACTTTGGATCCACTAACTCTTGACAAATCTGAATGGTAAACCAAAATATAAAAAGTTGATTACAATATTATTCAGGTAACTTATTCTTTTTTTTCTTTAATCCTCATTTCATTACTAAAATTGAGCAGAGTTCAAAACAGACCAGTACAACAAACTCAAACTGAAAACTAAACGAAAACAATAACCAAAGCAAATGACCAAAAGGATTAAGCTAGGAACATGTAAATCTGAAAAAATAAGAGACATAACTAACAAAAGACAAAAGGGCTGATAGTAGAAATTCCTATCAAGAGCGATCAGGAATTGGAGGCCAAAAGTAAAAGACTTTGGAAGCTTTCCGTCCAGAGTTCTCCGGAAAGTCAGGGTGACATTGACGTTTTGTTGCAATATCGAGGAAGTTCACTGTGTGTTGTTGATCAGGAGCAACCGCCAGGTCTTGATTGATGTTGGCCAGGTTGGAGTCATATGTTTCAGTGTTAAATAGCTGATCCAGGAGGTCCCCAAAAGTGATTTGATCATTCTGAGTAAGGGGTTCGGTGGCTTGAGCGAGTGTATTAGAGGTCTCCATAGGTTGTGTCTGGAGAGAGTTGGAGTTGAAGGGGTTGGTATCAATAGAGACTACACTTTCAGAGGAGTGGTGATTGTCAGCTGAGTCATCCCTTGGGACGTTGAAGTACTCAGACGAAAGGGGATGGTAAGGGCAATGGGGCATGTCGTCGGTAAGTCTTTGACATCTGGTGCAGAGGTGAGAGACCATTTCGTAATAGAAGTGTACCATAGTGCGATCACCATTGTGGAAGTGAATAAGTCTGAAAAACCTTAGTCTATCCCAAATGTGGATCCTAACTTTGGCCTTTACCACAAAAGAGTGATTCAAAGATGCTTATGGAACATCCACCTCAAGCATGTATCCGAGAAGGCAAGAGATCATATGACCAGTTGTTATGGATGGATATTGTAGAGGGATTTCTCTTATTTGAACCCAGACTTAAAGAGTTTCCAGGAAGTTAGGTGGTCTAGACTCTTCCCATCTCTGGATTGCATCAGGCCATCCATTGAAGATGATGGGTTGTTGTCTCAGGACAATCGCGATGTCCACCTCCGAGGTGAAGAAAAACTGAACAAATTCAAAAGCAATGATGCGTCTTACGACTGATGACTGCATCCTCCGTTGTCTTGGTAACTCGTCAACAAGCTCTTGCAGATTCTGCTATAGTAAGCGAAGGGGTCTTCAAGCCAAGCTAATCCGGTTCTTAGCCAAAACACCAGCGTATGCGTGGTGGGGAATGAAGAGCTTCGGGTCATGGTGTCCAAGGTAAAACTGATTCATGTTATTCTAGTTGTTCTCAGCAATTTTGTTAAAGGAGATGATGGAAATTTGAGGTTCTCGAGCAGAGGTGTTGAGAGAGAATTATGAGTTTTGATTCTTCTACTAGTTTGTTGGAGTAGGGGTTTTATACTCTCAGGGAAGTGTTGAATTCAAAGAGTCTTTGAGTAGCAATCTCGCGTGTCGTGTATGAGGCGGCTCGTAATGAGTGTCTTGATCTTCAGGTAACTTATTCAAGTTATTTTTTTTCTTGTCAAACACAATAACTTCAATTTCAACTACTCAAAGGTTTACACGCAGTTAATGCTGATTTTGTAATCTTATCAGCAGTTAAGTTTTTTTCTTTGGGAACAAAAGAAAAACAAATCAATCTAAATAAGGGAAAAAGAGAGGAGATATATGACAATACTCCATGAATCTCCGAAGGGAATGAGCTAGAGTTGATGGTTTGAATTAAGGAAAGCGAGTCCGATCTCATAGATACGGAAGTGAATCTGAGATTGAGAGCATCGTCGACCGCTTCTCATAACGCCACTGCCTCTGCCATAAATGGGGAGATTGCAAACTCCATTAATGTCGATCTAGAGATCGCTTGCTGGCCATTGATGAAGAAATTCCAACCCAGATCGGCTCTGTTGTTCTTTGAGTGAAAGGCTTTGTCTGTGAAGCAGCATATTTCGGTAGTGTTCTGCGGCGGAAGACTTGGGAGGAAGATGTTTGATTTTGGTAAGTCGATTTGAGTTACTCTCCATTCTTTAGCATCTGTGACTCCTTTATTGATTGTGTCGCTTTTATTCCAGTAAGTCTTTTTGAAAATTAGGTTGTTTCAAACCTTCCAAAGGTTGCAGAAGATCCAACTTGCAATAGGGGAATCCACGAGTCCTACTAGTGGCAGGCACTGTGCTTGAATAAGCCTCTTCCACATGGGAAGGAAATCTGAATCAACTTAAGGTTCTTGTTAGTTCAGAATTGGTGCCAACTTCCTTACTTTCTAGGCGAATCTGCAATGAAGTAACAAATGCGGAATTGTTTCCTCCCCTCCGCATATGATACAAGCTGGATTGATAGAGTGGATCCTTTTAGCAAGTCTTTCTCCTGTTGGTAGCGTTCCTGATAGTGTTTTCCACACAATTAAGGTTATTTTAGGCGGAAACTTCAAGTTCTATACATCCTTTAGCTAATTGGTCGAAGTAGATGTCTTTTGTTGTATCAGATGCATGCTTCCAGAGCCGCATAGTAGCCTGATCGGGTAGTATAGGTCCATGCCTCTCTAAATCAGATTCTCTTGTATATTCCTCTTTTCCTACTTGGTTTGATGAAAAGAACTTCTTTAGCCACATTTGGGATTATTTGATTAACTTTCTATGTATCCCAATTGCATGTTCTAGGTGTCAGAAAGTTTGAAACTTCAAGTGATTCATAGAGTTAAGGAGGAGGTCCGAAATGTGCTATTTGTGATGTTGTGGATAACCACTTTTCATTCCATATGTTGATCGATTGGCTGTTTCCTATAGCTTATCCCATGTTTTTAACTAGCAGATCCTTACCTCATAGAAATCCCCTCCATCCATAGGAGATGTTACTCTTTTCGACACAGTGAAGGAAGTCAGAATCTTTGCAATATTTGAACAGTAAAACCCGAGCCATAAGTGAGTTTGGATTCTGAATTAGTCTTCAGCTCAGTTTAGCAATAAGTGCTATGTTGAAGCTGCTAATATTTCATAATTTAATACCACGATGTCCATGCCAATTTTCTTGTTTTCGAGATTTGAATCCCACCAAAATCTGATCATAGTTGATTGTATTTTCTTGCAGAGGGATGAAGGCATTAGGAAACAGGTTATCGCATAAGACGAAATCACTGTTAGCAAACTCTTCATCATAGTGATTTTCCCGGCTTAGGACATAAACTTTTGGGCCTAGTTTGCGCTCTTTAGCTTGATTCTATCAACAATAGAGGTAAATAAGTTTCTATTTCTTCTTCCAAAGCTCTCTGGTAATCCCAAATATTTACATATACCTCCTTCGTGGGAGATTTGTAATTCGAGTTTGATTATATCTTTAAAAGCTTAAGGGTTTCGAGAGAAGGTTATTGTCGATTTAAGCTTATTAATGGACTGACTTGAAGCATCACCATACATACTTAAGATATCTTTCAGAGTTGTGATACTTTATCTATTGCCTTTGCAAAAGAACATAGTATCATCTGTGCAAAAGAACATAGTATCATCGACACAGAGTAAGTGGTTAACTTCGGCAGTCTTTTGGTACTTTAATTCCTTGTAACTTCCCACTTTCTTGTGCTTTATGGTAGAGTCGAGAAAGTACCTCACTACAAATGTAAGGAGAAAGGGGTCACCTTGACGGATGCCATTTTGGGGAATCACTTTCCCCATGGGCGTGTCATTGATTAAAAATGAGTAGGTGACAAATTTGACGCATTCCATGATCCATGTGGTCCAGGTGGAGTGGAAGCCCATCTATGTAAGTACCCTCTCTATAAAATTCTATTCCAAGCAATCATACGCTTTAGTCATGTCAGTTTTAACAACTAATGAACAATGTTTCTGCGATTTTGACTACTTTAGGTAATGGAAGATTTCATGTGTGATGATCACATTATCAAGTATAAACCTTCCTGCCACAATGGCTGATTGAGATTTAGCTATCACCTTGCATAAAATTGGTCTCATTTTCCTTGCTAAAATCTTTGAAATTATTTTGTAATACACATTACACAAGGCTATGGGTCTAAAATCCAAGACTTGTTTTGGGCTCTGGTTCTTTGGAATTAGCCTCCCATAGGTTAAATTTGTGTGCATTGGCAAGGTGTTTGTCTAAAAGAAGATTCAGATTTCTTTGGAGACTACAGTGTCAAGAAGCTGACAATTTGCTTGGAAAAATGAAGCGTCAAATCCATCTGGGCCAGGGGCTTTGTCTCCCAAATTGAGAAGAAAGCTTGCTTAATTTCTGCCCTCAAAGGTATAGTTATCAGAGTCTGATTGTCTTCCTCGCTGAACTTGGGTTATAATGCTTTGATTTGGCGTCGATGTGAATAGGCCTTGAGAATACAACGATATAGCCTAAACGATTTACTCATCCTTAAAGACTGAATTGGCTTCTGCATCTTCCAGGGTTGTTAACTTATTTCGAGTCTTCTTACTGATGGCAACTAAGTGAAAATATTTGGTGTTTCGATCCCCTAGACTCAACCACAATATGCGACTTCTTTGTTTCCAAAAAGCTTGTTCAGCCTTATACACCTCATGTAGCTTGTCATTTAACTCTTTGATGACTATTTCATTGCTTTGGGTGCTTACCATGGCTTACTCTAAGGCTTATTTGAACTCTTCAATCAAATGCTAGACTATTTCTTTGTTTAGCTTTTGTCCAATCAATTATAGCAGATCTAACTTTAGATAGCCTTCGTGCCACTGAAATTTCTTATGTTAGCCACGCTTCCTCAATAATAGGTTGTAGTTCTTCAGTGTTTAATAGCCTTCTGTCAAACCTAAATACTCATTTTTTTTCTTTTCAGGTTCCAGGCAAGTAAAAACTGGTTTATGGTTAGATCCTTCAAACCACAGGTACTCGCAGTGCGCATTTGGAAGAGGTCATTCCATGCTGGATTTGCTAAGGCTCTGTCAAGTCTACACATGACCACCTGACATTATCTATTGCCTCGCCAAGATAAGAAATTCCCAGTGTGTTGAACATCAAAGAGATCCCACGCGGTAAGGAAAGTTCGGAAGTTAGTGAATGAGCTTTTCGGTCTTCAGGGTCCTCCCTGTTTCTACAAATTGCAAGTAATGTTGTTAAAGTCACCGGTGATACAATGGAGAGAGAAGAGAAACAAGCAAGTTTCGTTGAGCAAGAAGATGTGCAGCCTAGACTTTTCATGGCATACAAAAGTCTAGATGTGTCTAGAACAGTTTGGTATTTAGACAATGGTTATTCTAATCACATGACATGTATCAAGTCATTTTTTTAGTAAGATAGATGAGTCATACAAGTCGAAGGTTTGGAGATGACAAAGAAGTTCAAGTTGAGGGCAGCGAAGTTGTGGCTATCCAGAATGACGGTAAGATCAAACGTATCTATGATGTGTATTACATTTCTGATTTACCGCATAATCTGTTAAGTGTGGTGGAAAATAATTGTTCTATTTTCTTTTATTGGAATGTGTATGTTGTGAAGGATAACAAATTTTGTTTCAAGTTAGCAGTGGTGAGAAAGACATCTAACAAGTTGTGTCTGTTAGAATTGTGTTATGATGAAACAAGTGCTTTAGTTTCCAAGGTTACAGAGGATTCAAAGCAGTGTGATTTACGTTATGGGCATCAATATGAGAATAGATTAAAGGTTCTCAATCAAAAGGGTATGATGATTGGTTTACCAAAGATTGATGGTGAGGTTGTAGATGTGTTTGTTGACACATATGCTGAACAAGTATAGAATCAAAGTCCAGCTGGTTATGAAGCTAATACACCGGCAAGTTTAGTCCCTAGTTCACCTAATTCTAGTAGTGGCAGTGGGTCAAGCAACATTACAGATGGACGTTCAAGTTTAAGTCAACTTAAAAAAATCAGGTCCTTCCATGAAATTCATTATGTTACAACAAGCTCCTTTTTATTTTTGAGTTAGAAATTTTCAATGATGCAACAGAGAAAGCAGAGTGGCAAAAAGCAATTGGTGGGAAGTGGGTGTTTAGAACAAAGTATCATGTAGATGGGCAACATTCATAAATACAAGACAAGATTGGTGGTTAAAGGATATGCTCAAGTGTATGCAGTGGATTACGAAGAAACATTCTCTCCGGTGCCAAGGTTGTATAAGGCGTTGTATGGACTAAAGCAGACTTTCAGAGTCTGGTACAACACAATTTCAGAGTTTGAATTGGTTCAATTCACAGACAATGATTTGGCAGGCTGTGTTCAAGGTTTAGTTACTGTTCGAACAAAATCTAGCACAAAGGTTCTAGATCGCTTTCTGAGATTAAAGATGGAAGATGAGAAAGGATTCTACCTAATAAAGTAGTAAGGAGAGTAAACTGCTGAGAGCTTTGTATTGCTTGTGTGTCGATTATAAAAATGTAGTCTCTTTACGAAGACCCCCTCCTCTATTTATAATGTATAGAGGCAGTTACAAGAAGAATCAAAACGATAAATTTTACATATATGCTAAGATTTGACATTATCTCGAAGATCCTGCGAGATTTTCGGAAATATTCCATATTGATAGGGGAATATTTCTATAAATCTTCTTCAGTAGCGTGTCGGCCAAGTATCTTCATTCAGAGATGAGATAAGCTGCTAAGATGAAGTAATTGCCGAGTTAGCTTTCTAGCGAAGGACACTATCTCAGGTTTTTCTCCATGTTGCTGAGATGGGAAACTTAATGGCTTGAGACCATTTGTTGTTCGTGGGCCGAATAGGGTAATCTGAGATCCATCTCCAACAATCACTATGAAGTATTGTTACACAAATGAGAAGTGTGCATATGTTCTAACAAAGGCATTGTCAAAGCACAAGTTTGACTACTTTAGAAGTATGCTTGGAGTGTGCAAGTTTGAATCAAGGGAGAGTGTTGAAGAGGGATTCAAACTTGAAACAAATGGGACATTAAAGTATTTTTTCAGTTTTTATTTTCTAATAAATATTGGGGGTTTCAGTTTTATGGTTTTATTGTAGGACTTAAAGAGTCCAGAGTTTAATGGGTATCAATTTTGTTTTTTTTCTTCTATACATTCATGTAATAAGGTTCAGTCTTATATAAACATATGTAGACAGAAGATCAGAGAATAAAAAATAGTATTCAGCAAAACGTGTTCTGTTATATTATTTGTTCGAACAACACTCTCTCACCAACAAAAGTTACAAGGAAAAGAATGGCACATACATTAGCCTTATTTATATTCACTATGTTTTCTAGGGTTTTTAATGAGTTTGGTTTATGACAATTTTACCTATGCTTCGTTGTACTTGTACAGCATTTTATGCGGTTTGTAGACAGCAAGTAGTCTATAATCGTAATGTAATAACGACACGAAATTTTATTCTCCTTTTCTGAGTTGGAGTTCGCACGTGCGAAGCCAACTGTAGAAGTATAAGTGTTGGTAGACGTTAGACCAACTCTTTCCTACTCTTTTTTTTCTCTTAAAATACGTTAACATTATATAATTAGAAGCTGCCAAATGTTGTGGCTTACAATATGATTAACAACAATCAAAATAGAGACCTTCACTATGATGAACAATTTGCTTCGTTAGCAAAGAAATCATTTAAACAAAGAAGACCACCTGCCGCTACATAAGATTGTCTACGATCCTCACGAGAGACTGATAGAACTATCATGGAAGCTCCGTTGTTAGTTCTTCTCGCTTCAAAAGTCAGTTTCCAAAAAGTAACATCTTTTAAGGCTTGAATAATCGGCCACGCATTGGCTGTGTAAGATGGCCAAGCCTTTGGTCTGTTGACCATTCCTACAACGTCATTGTTATCAATCGCAAAGATGACATGGTGGAACCGCAATTGCTTTATACACTCTATTGCCCAATTTAGACTTGCAACAGTTGCTTCCCATTGGGATATGATCAAACTGAAAGCCTTTCTAACATGCAATAGAACCTTACCCGTGTCATTCCTAACCACAAAAGTTGCTCCTCCCAGCGAGGAATGTTTGTTCCAAGTGCTCTCGATGTTGCATTTAATAGAAGGTTTAGGAGGAGGCCTCCATCTAAGGACCGTATGTGGTTTTACCGATTGATTTCTTTCATATTGTTGTTCAAGAGCTTGTGCTTGAAACCATTCTTGAGAGTTATCTTAGATTTTATTGAGGATTTCTTTCACTTGATATATTTTCTCTGCGTATAATACATTATTCATGTTTGTCCAAAGGGTCCAAAGGATCCAAGGAATGGTTCTTCTCATTTGTTGTGGAATGGAGAAATTCCTTGTGGCCTGCAAAACATGTGTATATTGAAATATAGACCGTGAGACTCATAGCCACCATAGGGGGAAGGAATTAAAGCCAATGCCCATATTTGCCTTGCAAGAGGGCAGAGGAATAACATATGGTTTGTGGTTTCATTTTCTTCCCGCAAATTTAAAAAGATCGAGTCGATGGGTATGTCTTTTTTGATAAGGTTGGCTGTTGTTGAAATGGCTTCATTTAGAACTTTCTAAAGGAAATTTTTGATTTTCATGGGCGCCCCAATCTGGCAAACCATTTCTTCGATGCAGTTAATTGATGGTCTTTGGATCACTCTCGAGATTAACTCATGGTTTTGGTTGGAGGCTGTCAACCAATACCCGGACTTGACTGTGTAATCCCCAGATTTATTGAATTTCCAGCTCTAGTAATCTTGAGTGGAGTGAATCATCTTGATCTTAAGAATAAAGGATATATCTTCAAGGCAGAAAAATTCCACTAATTTCTGAGTGCTCCAAATATTAGAGTTGGGCCAAAGGAGTGAATCTACTGTCATGTTCATGTCTAGGTCCTGCACTTGAGGGAATGGTGGCCTCAGTTCAAGATCTTCAATCCATTTAGAGGACCGTACTTTTAATGTTTTTCCATCACCCATCATTGGTTTTAGTCCATGTAATAAGAGCTCTCTGCCATGTAGTAGACTCCTCCATGTGTAAGATGGTCTAGTTCCAAGCTGCGCTTGAAGAAAGTCCACATTAGGGAAGTATCGGCTTTTCAAAACTCTTGTGTACAGAGAGTTAGGTTCCTACAGAATTCTCCAAGCTTATTTTGCTAACAAGGCCTGATTGAAAATGCCTAAGAAACCCATCTTATCTTGCTTTTGCCTTCGTCTGCATTCCACCAAAAAGTCAAAATTGCACTAGTCATCATCTTGATTGTTGATTTCGGTAATTTGAAAATTGGCATAGTCATTGCCGCTGATTTAATCAAGACATTTTTCCCCCTTGAGAAAGGTGCCTAGAGAACCAATTAGACAGTCGATTCTTTAATTTGTCGTGGAGGAAGGAGAGCATCTTCTTTTTCGAACCACTGAAACATTCTAGAAGGCCTAGGTACGTTCATGCACCACCCTCATTGACAACTCCAAACAAATTTTAATGTCCCTCTTTGTACTCGGGAAAATATGATTCCCAAAAGTCAACGATGATTTAGAGGGGTTAATTACCTGACCTGTGAGAGAGTCGTATATATATAGGATGTTGAAAAGAACTTTGCATTGCTTCAGATCAGCTCTACAGATGAATAGAGAGTTATCCACAAAGAGCATATGATGAATCATGGGTCCTTGGTCTAAGAAAGACACTCCTTCAAGCATGTTTCGACACTCGGCTCTGTTTAAAAGGTGGGTGAGGCCCTTCGAGCATAAGATAAAAAGGAAGGGTGAGAGTGGGTCTCTTTGGCGAAGCCCCTCTGCGGAATTATCAGTCCATGTTCTTGTCCATTAATCAAGACATAGTATGTAACTGTTCTCACACACATCATGACCCATTGGACCCATACATCTGAGAATCCCATTGTTAAGAGTAAACCTTGTAGATAGTCCCACTCCACACGATCAAAAACTTTCGACATATCTGACTTTAAGGCAAGAAACCCTTTGGAAAGTTTGGGATACGATCTCAACCCGGGAATAATCTCATGCGCAATTATGATATTATCCGAAATATATCTTTCCTCTACAAAGGCGGATTAATTAGGCGAGACCAAAACCGGCAGCAGCGGTTTCATTCTCGTAACCAAAATCTTAGATATGGTTTTGTACATGAAAGAACATAGGCTGATGAGTCTCATATCACACATTCTTTCGGCATTTTGTTTTTTTGGTATTAGCAAAGGATTGTATAATTCCACTGATGGTCAAAATTTCCAGTAGTAAAGAAAGCCTTTATCTCGTGGGAAAACTTTTCTCCCACTATATCCCAATACCTCTGGAAGAAAAGACCGGTCATCCTTTCAGCCCCAGAGGCACTAGTTGCTTTCAAAGAAAATACCACCTGGTGAATCTCATCTATTGTAACCTCTGCAGTAAGAGAGACATTCATTGCATTTGTCACTGTGGGGGCAAAACCATCGAAGAAAGTAGTTAGCAACTGCAGAGAGTAGGATGTGAATAGAGTGACAAAGAAATCTGTTGCCACAACTCCTTTAACATTCTCTGATCTATGTGAAACCCCTTCTTCGTCAATCAAAGATGTTAGACCAATTCTCGACCTATTGGCCTTGACCGAGGCATGGAAATATTTTGAGTTGCAATCACCATCCTTCAACCATTTTTGGTGACATCTCATGTCTCATGTAAGATAGTGTGTCAAAACATGGTAGGATTGATTATATTTCCTCCTGTAATTGGTTTTGCAGATGAGCCATTCTGTCCTTCGAGTTATTATTACTGTTCCTTTTCCATTGACTCGAGAGTTTTCCTGCAATCTCTGATTCTATCTAAAACTGATAAGTCTGATAGTTCTTCATGTTGAGACCAAGCTGCGAAGATTGTTTCTTTAACTAACAGCTGATTCAGAAATCTTTTGTCGAATCTGAAAGACCCTCTAAAACTGTGATGCTGAGTAAGGAGGGAGAGGAGCAGAGGCCTATGATCAGACCCTTTGAAGTCAAGAAAAATCTGGCATATAGAGGGAAATTGATCAAACCATTTGGGGTTACCGAAACTGCAATCGAGCTTGCTTTGTATCCATCACTCACTTTTTCTACTCGCTCAGGAGAAGGAATTACCCGAGCTGTTCATTTCAGTCATATTACAAGTTTGTAACATGTTACCAAAGTTAAGAAAGGATAGAAGAGGTCTAGGAGGACCACCAATCTTTTCCTCGTTGTGCAATATGTCATTAAAATCTCCTAAGATGCACCAGCTGCCTCTTCTTTCGATACATATCCGAGATATCCTTTCCCAAACAAAATATCGTTGATTGATTATCGGATTACCATATGTACATATTAGGAAAAAAAGGGCAGAGATCCCAACCTTTACATTCATCAAGTTCTTATTTAAAAGAAGAAAGTCGATGGTGACACCTTTCTTCCAAAACAAGGCGAGTCTGTCACATCTACCATGAGGCTCTACCATATATACACTGTCATAACCTAGCCATTCTTGAAGGTCAACTAGAACGTCACGTTTGTTTATCGTCTCCATCAGGAAAATAATCTCAGGGAAATACTTCTCACGTATTTCCATGAGACGGGGAATTGTGAAGTCTTGGAACCGCCCCAATCCTTGACAGTTCCAGCTAAGGATGTTCATTGATTTGGGGACGATCCCACCTTGGGGATCATCCGAATGTTTGCCTTCTTTGGCATTTGTTGCTCAGACACTTCAAGACCTTCTCCTTTCCTTTTGCTTATTACTCCATCTGCAACTCCCAGCTTCCTAGGGAATGGTTCTCCTTCAGCTAAAAGGGAGCCTCTATAAACAAATCTTTTGGATTTGCGTGGTCTATTCCTTTCTCGATTCTTTTTGTCCTTTGTCTCGGAAGAGGCTCCTTTGGTAGAAAAAGTAACTTTACCCATTGAACTAAGGAGAGAAGAGAAATAGAATGTTGATGAAGTGTCTACGTCTTTCATTGCATCAGCTAAAGCTTCTTTGGAACCTATGAAGAAGGAGTCAAGCAAGTAGATGATTCAGAGGAATCGTAGCCAAAGACTAGCCCCTTGCTTTTGTCTAAGTCAGTAAAGACCACAAGAGGAGGCTTGAGTCTTAAGATTGTTTTTTCCTTCAGTGAATCCTTGGTTGCATCAGCTACGAACTTCTTGATTCTTGTTTCTCTCGCCTTCTTTTCTTCACCTGAGGCTATTGAGAGATATTCATGCATTCCTTTCAAAACATTCTCTGCATTTTTTCGTATGTTAAGCACCGGATAAGGATCCACTTGATCTTCGGCAAGTATGCTAGAGAGAAGGCCAGATTCTTTGATGATCAAAGAGGACGAAACGGTATGAGGGGTTTTGATTCCCAGTTTCCTTCCAATTGCTTTTTCTTGGTTCCTTTTAAATGAAAGAGTGCATACATATTGCTCGTGGTTTAAGTGCTGACAAACATAGCATCATTTTTGGACTCGTTCATAAAAAAAGAACATTGTGGTAATTTGATTGTCCGGAAGAACAATGTCTTTGGATTTCCGAAGGGGTTTCGCGACATCAAAGTTGACTTTCACGTGGACGTAGTCTCTGGTTTGAGGCTTTGACAGGTCGAAAAGCACTTTAGTAACTTTTTTGACTATTTCTCCAAGGATTGTAATTGGTTCTTTCGTGTACTTGTTCATCGGAATTTTGATGAATTTAAACCCAAATAATGATGAGCTGTAGAGAGTCGGGCCAGGATTAGGGGACCATCCTTCAATCGCTATGGCCCATTCATTAAATGTATAGAGCCCTTTATCTAGAACTTCCAATAGATCGTGCTCGGTGTTGAAAATGAATTGAAATCGTTCGCCGGAAAGAGCAATACCCCGAACTCATCCCTGTTTTTGCCATTTTTGTGGCATATCATAGATTAGACTAGACATTTTATGGTGCGCAGGATTCAAAAGACGACCGATAAGGCTGAGAGAATTCGTTTTGCTTAAGCTATTCTAGGGGAGATTCGACATCTTAAAGGGAGTGTTTTCTTCTTCTTCTAACAACATAGCCATTAGGGCTTTGTCCATAGCCGTTGACATTGAAAATGGCAGAGGTGATAGAGAAGATAGATTTTGTTGCAGAGGCACGGTGAAGGAAACCCTAACCGCCGTAGAAACAAAGACTTCCGGTGTGGATTAACTCAGAAAGGTTCTATTCTCTTTAGAAATGGAATCCTCCAAACG
Source organism: Lepidium didymum (assembly GCA_963920545.1). Classification (NCBI taxonomy): domain Eukaryota; kingdom Viridiplantae; phylum Streptophyta; class Magnoliopsida; order Brassicales; family Brassicaceae; genus Lepidium; species Lepidium didymum. The sequence continues at coordinate 6,479,364 of OY986979.1, read as the reverse complement.
AGAAAAAAGTTCTTAAGCCCGAAAGAGGGAATCGATGAGTTGACCAACAGAAAAACCCACAACATCGCATTTAATGAGCACCGAATAAAATATCGCCACGTGCTAGAAAGAACGACTATACTGCCGGTTACGTAGCAGACCAAGTTAGCGCATCTGTACGATGCTTAAAAGGCGAGAAATGCAAAAGTTTTAAAATGGCCATCTATAAAAGGTAGGGAGGCTTCAAGATGAAGGGTGTATATTTTTCCTCCCTAACACTTGTAGACGAGTCGAGGCACTTGTAATCACTTTGTTCCAATTAATAAACAGAGATTTTTGACTCGTCTACCTAATTAATCCTTGTGCTAAGTAACCCTCAAACAATTTGTGGTCTAAAGAGGGTGCTTAGATTAAAGAAAATCCTTATATGCACAAGTGACTAAGATGACTGGACAATATTTACCCCCGGAGACGAGTAAGGTTCCTCCGGGCCCCAAAACAACCCTGATGGGACCACCCACCCCGAAGGCATCACCAGCTACGCCGAAAACTACTCGGGTGGTTGGCATACCTTCCAAAACCGAGCCAATCGAGACCGAAGTGTCCGTCCAGGTGACAGACCACTAGTCACCTCAGTCAGACACCAATAAAACTTTGACCACCGAAAAAGTCTAGCGTATGGCCGACTCTCTCCAGATCAGAAGCATCCTCAGAATTGCTGACTCATATGCATATTGAACTCCGCTGAACTTGAAGCGACCACTCTGAATGAGTCGCTGCTGACGAGCAGCCGCTGACCTCAGCCCGCCTGCAGAGACAACAGTTCAGAGATTCACTTGAGTTGTGCCGAAGTAAAGGACGAGCGAATCTATCGATCACACTTTTGTGGTCAGAAGACCCTCGAGACGTAGAAATACATTTCTTGAAAACCTCATGCTCAGATGCATCAGTCTCAAAGCTCTGCGTCAGAGCTGGAGCGCGTGCTGTCAAAAATGCATAACACACCTTTCACACGTCGGCTATCCAACGCTCCCTTCCACCCATCGATTAAAGTCAGATGCCATACCTTCGACGGTAAGTCCGACCCTCGAGAATTCTTGATGGCGTTTAACATAGTCATGGAAAAGACGAGGTTCCCATCCGAAGAAAGAGACACATGGTATTGCCAGCTTTTCATGGAAAATCTAACCGGGGACACCCTTGGATGGTTCTCTAAACTCGACCCATACTTGATCGAGAGTTACCAACAGCTCACTGAGGCCTTCCTTAAACATTACTCGGTGTTTATCCAAAGAAACCTCGTTAATCGACTTATAGGCCATTGTGCAAGGGCTGAAGGAATCCCTCTGCTCTTTCCTCGTGCGATTATGGGAAGTGGATTCCTCACTAATGATGCATGGATTGACATGCTGCACAAAGCTCTCGACTATGACTCAGAACTCATAGCCGACTTCAAACTGTGCCGACCCTTTTCCCTGGAAGAGACGTTGCACTACGATGCAATATTCGCATAAATCAAAGAAGATATGGCAGCTAAACTAAAAATATACAACAGTCAGTCGCCAGTTTCAATAAAGTAAATGGAAGGTCAATAAAGTCAACGGTCGGGTTTTCATATACCACGGTAAGGCATCGAGTCGAGAGGCACTGACCGCGGGTCGAGAAAACACATACCGCGGGTGTGGTCAACGGACGCTGGAAAAAGTTAACGGTTGGATCATGTATTGCGGGTCGTAGACAGGTCGTGAATTGGGTACCGCAGGCAGAGACACGCATGTACCACGGGAAGAATGTTCACATACCGCAGAACCTGAAACATGTACCGCGGGTCGAGCCTTCACGTACTGCAGGTCGAGAAAACATGTACCACGGTACGGTCAACAGACGGTCAATGGTCGGGTCAATGATTGCAGAAAAAGTCAACGATTTTAATAATGAAGAGTTGGCTTTCTAATGATGAGAAGACTTGTTCCAAGTGTCTAGTTGAATCCTAAGGAGAGACACATGACCGTTGGAGCTGTTGAAGACATGTGACTTTCTTCCTTTTGCCAAAACCGAGAAGAAAGTGACATGAAGGCTTGGGTCAACATCACCTTAGGATCTCCACTTGTCTCTCTCTTTCTTGAAAACAACAAGGGCTGCGGCTGAGACTTATAGCCGTTACACACATATTGTATCTCTATAAAAAGGCTTGTAAGACAACAAATGTATGTAGACAATTATGAAATGAAAAATTGATTATCTTCCTCTCTTATTCTCTCGGTTCTCTCTCTCTCTTTCTCTCAACATTTTTGCAAGTATCTTCTTCAAATTCTAACACCAGTGACCAAAGAAATAGCCAAGGATACGACGCGAGACGAACACTATGAGCCGCGTCAACATTATGACCGAGGATACAAAAACGACAAAGGGAAACGAGCCACAACTTGCACGGTCAGTGACTCTGCGGAAAAACCGCATCGATCGTGGATTCCTTCCAACAAATGGTTTAGAGATACTTCCTGAGACAACGACAAGCAATCTTACTGCGAATTTCAAAGGCGGACGGGGCACCCGACCTTGCAATGTCATCGCCTAAAAGAGTTGTTTTTCGCAAAGTTTGAAAAGGGAGAAGTGAAAATAACCGAGTCGGACTAGCGCTCGTCAGGAGACTGGGTTGGATTCGGCTCCCACCGATCACGAGGCTACAAAGAGACCTTAAAAACCGAAGAACCGACCAGAAAGCGTACTGAACGCGACATGGACTTACCGCCACCACCTCCCCGCACGATAATCATGATCATGGGAGGACTATGTTGCAACAATTCAGTCCGCACAATCAAAAGATACAAGTGCGAAGCAGACTCACCCAAGCTGCGAGTCGAGTACGAATGCGACGTCACGAATTTCGCACATATTCGTATGGTTGCGCCCAGCAAAGTGGACACCGAGGGATTGCAACAACCGCATGACGACCCTATAGTGGATTGTAATGCCGACAATGACAATATGGTTGAACTGATTTTCAAGGAAGCGTTAGATAAGCTGGTAATCCTGAATGCCAACATGGAATTTACGGAGACATGCAAACCTCTTACTGACTTTAACAGAAATTTGATGCTACCATGCGAGACAGTAAAGCTCCCCATTTTCCTCGCAAGCACGACTACATGGGTCAAATTACACATGGTCGACATGTCGACGATTTATAACATATTCCTCGGTACGCCTGGATCCATGTCATGAAAGCGGTCGTCTCAACAAACCATCATTGCGTCAAGTTCCCCACCGAGTGCGGTATTTTCACTCTTCGCGGAAGCCAGCGAATGTCCAAGACCTGCTTCGTCGCCGAACACAAATTGTGGAAATCGTCCGGACGAGCATCGCTATCACATCGAGCTACCGAAGGCATATAAAAGGCATGGATCCCATCACCACTCTACGGGAAAACCTCAAGAGAGATGCATCCGAACAAGTGTGTATCAACCTTGACTAACCGGAGTGCTCTTTCGGTATCGGCCTCGATTTGCCAATCGTCGTCCGAGAATAACTGATAGATTTTTTGAAAAGCAATGTCTTAATATTTGCATGGAGCACTGAGGATATGCCAGTAATCGACATTGATCTGACTTACCGACCCGTGAAGCAGAATCAAACAAAAATGAATGCCACCAATCAAGAAAAATCTGCCTTCATTATCGACCACGACACGTACTGCTATAAGGTCATGCCCTTTGGACTCAAACACGTTGGGGTGACCTATCAGTGGCTTGTCAATAAAATGTTCGCAAACTAACTGAGTGGAATAATGGAAGTATACATCGACGACATGCTTGTCAAGTCTTTGAAGGCTAAGAACCACATTGCCGACCTTAGAGAATACTTCGATGTCCTTAACACATATCAGTTGAAGCTTAATTTAGCCAAGTGCACGTTTGTTGTGACCTCAAGAGAGTTCCTCGACTACATAGTGACTCAACGAGGAATCGAGGCCAACCCCAAGAAAATTACTGCGATCATCGATTTTTCTTCTTCGAAAAACACACGCGAAGTGCAGCATCTGACAGGTCGGATAGGCGCCCTCAATCGCTTCATCTCCCGATCAACAAAGAAGTGCTTGCCTTTCTACCAGCTCCTCTGCGGCAATAAGTATTTCTTTTGGGACAAAAAATGCGAAGAAACTTTCCAGCAGTTGACAACATACCTCTCTTCGGCACCAGTTCTGGTCAAACCAGAAACCGGCGAATCATTGTTCCTATACATTGTGGTGACCAGCTCAGTAGTTAGTGGGATCTTCGTCCGAGAAGACCGTGGAGAGCAGTGCCCTATAATTTACATCATTGTTGTCACGAGAGAGAAAAAATACATTGACAACACAACCGAAAGATTACAATCACTAAATCTATATGCGATATTTAGCTCTTACCATGAATCATCTCAAAATTGTCATTCACACGCTTTCCCACGTAATGGAGTAAGCAAAAATAACCATCAAGCTCCACATGCCCTCAAATAATTCCACATAGGACCAAATCTCTCAAAGAAGCTCAAGGATGTATCCAAAATCTTGAAGAGTTGGATGGATGCTTATTTTTGGGGTTACATTATACTCTTTGGCTTACTAGCGAATTAGGAAGGCCTTAATGACATTCTTTGACGCATTAGGCTTCGGCCTTTAGCAGAAATGTAAGGTTCATTAAGTGTGAAGAGTATGATGAATAAATTTAAGTCATGATTAGCAAAGCCGATGAAAAAAGTAGTTTAAAACAATTGAAGTGGGATTTGAGAGCTGCAAGCTGAGAGTTAGATCTGAAAGCTGCGTCTGTAAACTAAGAGCTGCAACTTTAAATTGAAAGTTGAGAAATGTAACTAGAAGTTAAGAACTGCGAGTGCAACCTGAAAAATATGACTATGAAATATAAAACTTAGAGTTGAAGGTTAAAAAATATTTTATATAATTAGAAATAATTGAAGAAAATTATTATAAAAAAAACCTAAAATGAACTCTTGTTTTCGGTCTCTTTGAAAACTTTGAGAATTTTTTTTTTTTTTTTGTCTTCTATTAATAGGTATATATTGGTTTTTCGTTTCTTCTTATTCAGCATTTATAAGGTGGACAGATACAAACTTTGGTACTGTAACTTGGGGTTTATTTACGTTACTAAAAATAGTTTATTCATTAGTAACCGTTACATAGATCAACGGGACAACATGCATGATGGTACTACACTGACCAATATACTTTTTGTTAGTTTTCAACGATTTTTAGGTAATTTATTTTTAAAAAAATCTAAGATAATCAATTTTCAATCCCGACCAACAACATAAACAATAACTTCGACTTCAAAATTCTAAGTAGTTTAGGTTCCATTTTTTTTGTATTGTGGTTAAACAAAAGCTAGTACAATTAACATAGTATGTTATATTCATTGTATTATACTAAAGTTAAGTCAACCATCAAAATCTGATATTCTAATAGACAACACGAATCCTTTGTTAACAAAGATAGGAAATACAAATATTTCAATATTAAAATTCGTAGAAAATATTTTTATTCTGTTGTTATTTAATTTAAATTATATATTTTTGGATTCGACTATGTAGAAATTGCCAACGTCAACGTTCCTCGACTCCCATACAAAAATGAACTCTTGTTTTCAGTTTATTTGAAAATTTTGAGAAAAAATCTATATATAGATTCAATGGCGGACCCAGAAATATTTTTTACCGGGGTCAAATATAACTAATATAATTTTTTTCGTCAACAATTAGATCAACAAAATCTGATATATAATCTAATACCACACATTAAAATCATTTCTTAAATATATTATATGTAATGAGAAGAAATCAAACCTATGATGCCAAAATCATTAACTTGACAACTAATGATTTTAAAAAACTTAAAGTTGATAACTAATATTTTTTTTAATATTTTTTTCATAAAAATACACTTAGAGTTATTAAACTTTAATTAATAGGGTGTCAAAACCAAAAAATATACTGAATTAAATTTTAAGAAAACTATTGAATGTATATAAAAATTTTATAAAAAAAAATAAAGGGGGTCAATTGAATCTCCTCTCTTATGCATGGATCCGCCATTGTATAGACTGCACCACTTCTAGATATTAGTTTAGATCTTTTCCTAGACTTGGGATTTACTCTGAGCTAATAGTTTGTAAGTATACGATCGAAAAGCTTTAGTAATCAAATCTAAATAGTTATATAAGTTATCTAGTTAAGTTCAGAACCGAGTAATCATATTGACGAAGTAGAGTTGACTATCAAATGGTTTGTCAATGATCATGCATGCAAAATGGTTTAAATTAAAGGTTGATCTCACTTAATCATAATCGTGATTAAAAGATATCATCATTCTTAATGTCATGCAATGAGTGTGTGTTATTAAATGAAGGAAGAAACATAATCATAAAGACTTTTCATGCGACTAATTATGAAAAGTTTGAACTTAACTCAAAGTCGTTACAAAGAGCATTTGCAATATTCTTGGAACTCCCAATGAGAGACTCTCTTATTTTTATTGAGAAACTATCTTTATAAAATATTATCATTTAATATTCTATTATTATTTTTTGATGAGAGACTCTTGTTAGAAACTGTCATTGCAGATGGTTATGTTCAACAATTAAAAGAAATTTCATTTCCTAATCAAACTCCACAGAGCTCGAAAGAGATCATCTTCTTCATGTCCATTGATGCTCAAATCGCAAAAATCCCTAATCGAACCCAATTCGTTAACAATGCCAGTTCTGATCATCGAGACTTGCCGGACGAAAAAGAAAAAGCGGAAAGTGTATAATCTACAACAATTCGATGTAGATGAGTTTCCGATTTATCGGAATGAAGCTTTCAGAGATAAAATTAAGGATTTAGCTTTTTCATGATTTGGAGATTCAATGAATTAATGTGTTCTTGCGGGATTGAAGAGCTTGACGTCAGAGAAAGGTGCGGGTGTATAAATCTCGTTGCTTAATTAAGTATTTAACTAAGAAACCTGACTGATATAACAAGAAGGAAGCTTCATAGTTTTTAGCTACAACAAAACCAATGATCTCAAATCTAGCACAAAACTTCCAAAAATCTAAATTTGTGGAATCATAGATCGATATGATTAATAGATTTTTGCAATAATTTAGATTATTCATAGATCGAACTAAGATCAATAAGATTCATAGATTGGCATGATCATTTGCATTCCTGATCCAAAATAAGATGCGGAACTAAGCTCTTCGTTCAGGTAACGTATGACAAAAATAACGAAATTAGGGTTCTTGCTTACTTGAAAACCAGTTTTAACCGAATTTGATTAAAAGTCGGTATCTCATTTACTACAACAAAATCGTAATCTCAAGTTAACTTTGCCAATCTAACTTGAAAACCAAATTAAACCGGTATATTTAAAACGTAATCTCATATACTATACTTATATATTACCACGTTGTCACTAAACCAGTTTATTAGTTAAAAGATGAATTCATTGTATCATATATATAAATCAAAGCGGGAGAAACTTTCATTATGTTATAAATTTTAGGATAAAATTAACATATATTTCATAACTACTTCTAAAGATTTAATAAAAATTTCTAAAAAGGCTAAAATTCAAAAAAAAATATATCGGATCCAAATTCGGTTTTTGATTCGGTTCTGATTCGGATTTGGATTCAATTTCTAGGTATATTGATTTAAGACTTATTGTGGTATTTTTTTGGGTTTGGTTCTTCTAATTCGGTTTTTTGGTTTTTTTTTATTTGTATTTTTATTTTTGGATAGGGTTCGGTTCGGTATAGATCGAGTTTGAGTTCGGGTATTTTTATATAAAAATTCAAAAAATTAAAAAAAAATTATTAGAAAAACTCTAAAAACCTAAAATTTGGTTCCGGTTTGGGTTTGAGTTTTTTGATTACATAGATTTAAGACCATTTGGGTATTATTTCGGGTTTGGTTCCTCTAATTCAGATCAATTTCGGTTCGGTTTCGGGCCTCTAAAAAAAATTCAAAAATAATATTCCAAAGTATCAACATAGGTTTAACATTGTAAATGAATACGGTTTAGAAAACAATCAAATCCCGCATTATAACGCAGGTATAACCCTAGTATTAGTTAAAACATAAACAAACGAAATTAAAATTAAAGTATTATAAAATTAAAATATAAAATTACATTATAATTTAAGAGAAAATTGAATAATAAAGATAAAATCTGATATATTCATAAAAAAAATTTGTAATATATATTGGTTTTTAACTTTTTATTATAAAATTTAATTCAAAATTTGAATTTAGAATTTTGTTAGGTAATTTAAAAAAAAAATTAAGAAATCTTAGAACTTTTCAAATAAAATAATATAATTTTTAACATATATAAAAACAATAATCACGCTTTTTGCAAAAGAAAAAATTAAAAAGCTTTTATTTTGGCAAATAGTTCAAACGCTGGATTATGTGACGCTGTACAACTCTATTGTTACACAGGTGGTTGTTGATAAATTGGCACACATGTATGAAAAAGAAAAAAATTATATTTGATTGGCAGTGATCAGCGCTGTGTCAACGCAAACGTTCTCTAAACATGATACCAATCACCCTTTTAGTGAAGGTTGCGACTGCGGCTTGCAAATTGACAAATTGACAAAGGTTGTAAGCTAAAAAGGATTTATTATCGGTTTTGACAAAGATCAACGAGAAACAGATCGAGTGGTATATCGACTGCGTAAACCTTATTAGATTTTCGAACTAGTCTTGGACTTTTTCACTTTCCATATTTCAGCCTTAGTTGTTAAACCTTATCCTAAATACGAAATCTCCCACACTGTTTAATCATTATTTGACCCTTGTTTTATAATATTACCTAAGGTAAATGTTTATGCTATTTACTTCTTTTTGTTTAATATTACTCATTGAATCAACAAGACATGATCTATAATAGCCCATATGTTTTAACTAGAGCGGGTAGGATTTGAACTCATTACATGTTACCTAGCTAGATCAGGGGCAAACTAACTAGGTCATCTGTTTTTTGACGTTTATGTTATTTACTTAAATTACAAAAAAAATGATTTGTTAATTCCTTAATGGATCTGTTCAAGTATGCTATGTATATGTATTTTTTATTTACTCTTTTTAAATCTCAAGTTAGACATAAAAATCAGAAAAGTAAGGTTGTTGGGTTTATATAAAGCTAGTAAAGAGATATGTCCCTACAGATTCCATGGAGCTAGAATTAGATATATATAAAAAGAATGTCGAAGAAAAGAACAAAATGACAATGTAAGAAATTTAAGGTTGAATGGAGATATTGACAAAAAAAAGAATGGTTGTAATGAGTGGAACAGGCAATTCAGAGGAGGCAAGAAATGTCTTGTCTTCGTGAACTTCACGTGTAGTGCATCCTCTCCCCATTGCCCTTTCGTGACGTTCCTAATTAATTTGTTTTGATTACTTTCTCAATTATAATCAAAATTGATGTGATAGATTCGACCTTTCACTTCCCTTACCTTTGAATTACTATAATTTCTCCCATGTGGTTTTCCACTTTTTGTGGAAAATGATTCTTCCACTTATATATTAACTCCTACTTAAGATAATTAAATCCAATAATCTTTTGTCCTTTAGATTAAGAATGTGGGATGGAGATTGAGAAAGTGGTTGAGAGAGGAACAAACCGTTAAAGATACGTAACGGAGTTTGTAAAAAGACAATCTTCAATCAATCAATAGCTGGAAATTCTGATAATTACATGTAAAATAAAATCGATTGAATTGAAGAATTCATGACCATTGTTTAGCACATTGAAGCTTTGGATACGGAAGAACAACAACTAAAAGGTAAGTAATATCACTCTAGGGAATCTATAATCATCCATCAAATAAATTTCTTTCTTGAATCGTTTTTGTTTAAAAAACTTTGTAGCTCATCACGTTAAACAACAAATCTAAGCTCGTTAGCGAAACTTTAATTGTGTCAGTTTTAAATGTAATAAGAGGTAGGACAATCAGAAAATGGTATTTTTGTTTGGTCCTCGTATCTATTTTAGAAGTTTGTGCGGCTATACAATATTGCAAGCTCTAATTAATTTTTTTTTCTTTTTTTCTTTGTCATCGGTGTTCTGGATCCGATGTAATACACGTTTTCAAAGTAGAATCATTAAATCATAACTTAAAAGATGAAATCACAAAATGTTTTACATATATATAAAATTAAAAGACATAAATAAACCGGTGATCCGTTGGCTTACCCCTAATTTAGTTAAGCACCATGTAGTAAGTTCAAATCTCACCCAACTCCTTTTATAAAATTTTGACTATAGATTGGATTTATCAATCTAGTAGTTACTTATTGACAAAAAATACATAAATAAATATTATGTTTTTCGACACTTAGTGGTGTGGTTGTATACCATTAATTTCATCACTATCTTATTCGTGTAACAAATATATCATACAATGATACAAACTATGTTATTCTATAGGTTGACAAAATAATAATATTGGGTCTAAATGGTAACAACTAAATTCAGCTGAATGTAGAATCTAGCTGAAATTTTTTATTTATTTTATGTGTGGAATCTGGCTGAATTAGTTAAATTCAAATGGTAACAGAGAAATGTAGCTGAATTTGGCAAAAAAAAATTGTGAACAGTTAGATCGATAAAATTTAATGCATTGTCTTTTTGGATTTCGGATTTTTGATTTCACTAATTTAATATCATAAACATACGGATATTTGGGGTCCCCGTTCAGTTTCGGAGCGTGTTTTTTTGGATTTCAAATTTTTTGTTCTATTAATTTAAGATCTATTCGAATACGTTTATTTTTCGGGTAAGATTTGGTTCGGGCATAAATCGGATTTGGGTTCGGATATTTTTATCCATATTCTTAAAATACAAACTTGAATTCAAAGCTGATTTGAAATATAAGAATATTGAATGAAAACAATTAGATTCCAAATTAGAAATTTATCAGAATCGAAACTGACTAAATACTCAAATATGACCTAGATTTTTGTATTCAAAATATTAAACCGCATCTGAACCAAATTGTATATATGAAATACCAAAATACATTTATACACATTGTTATTTATATTTGGAATTATTATTTTTAATTAATTGTATATTTTATTAAACAAATTTATTAAAACTTGATAGAAGTAAAAAGTGTTAGTAAATAGAAAATATATAAAAGAAAATTAAAGAATACAAAACTTCCTTATATTCCGCCACTACCAGTTACTACCATTGTTTTTAAATGTCAACAACTAGGATATTTTAAAGAAAAAATTACTCAAATGGAGTAAAATTATACCCAAATTACTCAAATAAGTTTTGGTTTGAAAAAAAAAAGGTAAGGGTGCAATTACATATGCACCCTTTAGAAGACAAAAAAAAAACTATCTTCTTTCTTCGTCTTCCTCTCCACGATAATTCGCAATTTTCCATTTCTTATTATGTCTTCTTCCTTTTCGTTTCTTTCTTCCTCTGGTTTCGTTATCGTCTCAACATTTCGTCTTGTGTTTAATTACGAATCGTTCGAACAGAGCTACATTGTTTATCGAAGGTATGCGTAAGTTCTTCTTCTGTCTCACTCATTTTCTATCTTCTCCTCTTTCTAATCTTCTCGCTAAATCGTTTTCTGGGTTCGAGTAACATAGATTTATGGTGTTCGTAATGGGTTTAGGGTTTGAGGAATTTGTTATGTTCGCCATTTCTTCATCATTTTCTTCTTCTTTGGGTTTAATAGAGTTAGGTTATGGTTTGAAAGAGTTTACTTTGGTTTTTTCTGCGTCATTGGGTTTCTGGGGTAGTGAGTTTAGTAGAGTTAGGTTTTACTATGGTAGAGTTAAGTATAGGTTGATAAGAGTATGGTAGAGTTGGGTTATCGTAAGGTAGAGTTAATCAAGGGTTCGGTAGAGTGAGTTATCGTATGGTAGAGTTAAGCATGGGTTTGGTATAGTTAATCAAGGTTTTGGTAGAGTGGTTTATTGTATAGTAGATATAAGTACGAGATTGGTAGAGTTGGGTTATCGTATGGTAGAGGTTAAAGAATTTGTATTGACTCTTTCTTGTTTTTTCTCATTAGGTATGGCTACCGCGAATGACTATCCGTAGAGGCTTTTTGAAGATGGTCTTGTAGTTCTGAAGAACCGGAGCATAAACCACCATTGCAATCTTGGTCATATTAGGAATATGATCAAGAGTATTGGTGAAGATGTATACCGAGACATAGAGCATAACTCATGCTTTAAAGTTTTTTTGAAGCTAGCTGACTCGGACTACATGTTTGTAGGAAAGCATGTAAAATATTTATTGGTGGAGCAGCTAGATATCGACAAGCAGAATGAGTTATAGGTCTTGGTTGGTTGTCGGCCTATAAGATTTTCTCTGCACGAGTTTGAGGAAATCACGCAGCTTAATTACGGTTTGGTGGATGAATCTTCTGCTATGGAGGAGGTTGCCCATGGAGATCTGTGGGAGGATATGGGTTTACCAGTTGGTCAAGGTTCTACGTTGGAAGAGTTGAAAAAGGTTCTTCAGCGTTGCAGATCATGGTCTACCGAGAAGAGGAAGATGGTTGGCTTGCTAATGGTTTTGCATGTTGGTGTTTACGGTCTTCACTGTTATAGTAGGATTCCATCTAGTTTTGCTAAATTGGTTACAGATCTAGAGCGGTTTGAGAGACATCTTTGGGAAAGATTAGCGTTTAGCTCACTGATCAGATCGATAAAATGTACATCATATAAAAACGAGTCCTACTCTCTCCATGGGTTTGTGCACGCGCTTCTCATCTGGGCATTTGAGTCTATCTCCATCTTAGGAGAAACTTTTGGTGTGGGATGAGATGGTGTGAATGTTCCCATTCTACGGTGGAGACTAATGAAGAAACAATCCATTTGATACAGACCAAATTGTCGCGCTTGATATGAAAAAAAGTGGGGTGGAAAAGGTAAATTACATAAGTAGTAGAGTTCGTAGCCAATATGGTAGAGTTCGTATTCAATATGGTAGAGTGTATTTTCTGCTTAGTAGAGTTCACAACTAGCGTGGAATAATTCATAGTCCGCTTGGTAGAGTTAATATATATGTTATAACTCTTACTTAGTAGAGTTCACTAGCAATATAGTAGAGTTCATTTCTGCTCAGTAGCGCTAAGTATCTGCTTAGTCGAGTTCACAGTCATCATGGTAGAGTTGAGTTTTCTTGATAAAGTTGATACTGTGTTTCGTAGAGTTGATCATATACTTGTAAAGGTAAAATGCCTGCTCAGTAACGTTAAGTTTCTCTTTTGTATAGTTCACAGTCAGTTTAGTAAAGTTGATTCTCTCTTTAGCAGAGTTGATTATATATTGGTTAAGTCGATCATCCTTTTGGTAGAGTTACTCTGAACTTGGAAAAGTTGTTTGTGCTGAGGTAGTAGAGTTCAATGTCAATATGGTAAAGTTCATGTTTGCTTAGTAGCGTTAAGTATCTGCTTAGTCGAGTTTGTAGTCAATATGGTAGAGTTGAGTTTTCTTGGTAAAGTTGGTACTTTGTTTTGCACTGTTGATCCTAACGTAGTTTGTGCTGATCTATATTTCTTTTCCTCTTTCAGGTGCGCATAAGGCATCTACGTTCAATGCTTCGTGCTGAGATCTACCATGTTTCGCCAGAAGATGTTGAAGATCCGAGAGTGGACAACATGATCGGAGATATACTCGATGGCACCCTAGATGAGTCCTTCTAGGACATACCGAGGAGGAAAGAGATACAGAAGAAGCAAGACCTACCAAAGAAGAAAGTGGTAGAGAAGAAAAAGGTTGTATAGCAGAAGAAACGGAAGGAGAGGACTCCAACTTCTGTGCAAAATAGTGAGCCAGAGATGGATGAGTCGGCAACCTTGAATGAACTAAAACTCAAACAGAAACAAAGGTTATTAAAGGGGAAGAGGGTAAAAAACCACGATGAAAACAAAGAAACTGAATCGAGTACCTTGATTAAAATTTTCAAAGGGTTGTCCGACGTAGTGCAAAGGGTGTCGAAGCGTCTGATGGGGCTAGAGCAGGAAATGGTAGACGTGAACCACATACTGAGAAGGATGACGGAACGTCTGTTTCAGCTAGAGGAAAACATGTCACACATTTCATTGCTCAATGAGCGTGTTGCAAGGTTGGAGGATAAGACTTCGGATCATTCAACCTTACTTGAGAGGCTTGTTAGTCTGGAGGAGAAAAGGGCAGAGCCGGTTATACAGACCTTGGAGTACCACAAGGCCCACGTTGAAGGCGTAAGTAAGACACGTTCACAAGCCAGACTGGTGAACATGTTCTAAATGACAACATTGTTCCTACCGATGTGGATTATACCTCAGTACGTAAGGCTCTATTTGAATGAGACTTACTTTGATTTATGTTGTCCATGTATACCAATAAACAATACAACCTGAAACTGTAACATATGTAAACTTTGGTAGAGGTTATACGGTTTGGTCAAGTTATGTGTGGTTAATGTGGTAGAGGTTATATAGTTTGGTCGAGTTATGTGTATCGTTTGATAGACTCTACCAAACAAATCATATGTTAGAGTAAAAAGTAGTCTACTACCATGGTAGAGTACATCGTGGTAGAGTACATCATAGTAGAGTACATCTACTACCATTGTTGAGTTTGGCAGTACTAATAATATGGTATTCGCAGACACCAGCAATGAATAAGTCGAATATGGTACACTCTGACTCAGAGAGAACGCCTAGTGACGGCTTAGCTGCCAAGAAGTCACAACCTATGATAAGTCTAACTGGAGATTCGCTCCTAGATGACTTCATGCCGTCACAAGGCACAACACGCACCACTCCCCCGAACCAGGTTAATTTCCGTTTGGTATAATACATTTCTCCATAACATGATTAGTAGACTTGACTTTAAGTGTAGTAGAGTACAAAAAGTGTTTGGTATAGTTAACATGATGTTTAGTATAGTTGACTTTAGTAGAGTAGACCAAGAGTTTAGTAGAGTACACATGAAGTTTGGTTGAGTTTACAAGATGTTTAATTGAGTTAAAATCTTGCTTGGGATTGTTGACTTTATGCTTGATGTTTAACAGAATAAATAGATTTATTGAGACGCAAGAGACTTCCAACCCTCTGAGCATAATATCACTTGTTGTTAGAAACTCCGAGGTGACGGGTCAGAGCAAAAAAGAATTTCTTGAAATAAGACCATACAACCTTGTTGACGAGGAATCAAGTTCACCTTTTGCAACGCAAACAAAGGAGGGAATGTCACAGCTAGCCATCATAAACATCGCTGATTCTCCCTCAAAAAAGGATGGGGATGAGGACCGTAGTGTGACCATGGTCTATATGGAGAACGTGTTACCGAGAAAGGCTCACCAAGTAGCACTCGCTGCGAACCAGGTAATTTAGTAGAGTTCATGACCTTTGTAGTAGAGTTGAGTTCATTTGGCCATGATATAGTTCATGTACATTTTAGTAGAGTTCATGTACAAATTGGTAGAGTTCAGTTTTCCTTAGTAGAGTTCATAAATACGTAGTATATTTCGTTTAACAGTTTTTCCATGTTACAGGTATTCCTTTTCGTAAGATGTTCCGTTGTAAAGAGATTATGAAAATGTGGTTCATTCTCCTGCCATTTATAACCCTTTTGGGCCGGTTCAAAAAATCAATATGCTTCGACTATGTGAAGCACAAATTGTAAGCAATATCTTGTTGCGTCATATTAACACTATATCTAACCATCCTCTCTCATGTTTTCTGGCCTATCTACAAATTGTGTAGGGACATAACTGTAGATGGTGCGCATAGTCTTGTTGTGGATTTCTATCTCTGCATGCTGTCACCAAGAGATAAGTGGCCTATTGCCAAATATGGGTGGCTTCACGATATGGTCAGTTTGGTATAACATTCTTTTGGTAAAGTTAATTCACTATATAATATAGTTTACTCTTTGTTTGGTAGAGTTCTTTCATTAATATTTTTGAATACATTGACTTTTTGTTTTCGGCACATGACAGCCGGTATGAATCTTTTCCAGCAAAGATCCTTGGAAAATCCCAATCAATTCAGGAGTAATCTGATTGCTTTCCTCGATCCACTGTTTTGTGGAATGTTGTGTCACTAATACAAGAGAGATTATGTGGGAAATGAGAAGAATTACGTCTGGCATCATGGGTATAAAGAGCTCCTCGAGGGCAAATTACCTACATTACATGCCACTAACAAGCAATGGATGCGAGACGTAGATACAATTTACATTCCCCATAATCTTAACAACAACCATTGGGTGGCAGTAGAGGTTGATTTGCTGAAAGGAGTGGTTCAAATTTACAATCCCGACCCGAGTGTCACGCCCCGTCTTACCATTCAGCAGTCAGTCAAGTAAGAAAATCCAACTTTGTTAACGTTTAGTAGAGTTAACATTTTGTGTGCATTTAACGTATAGTAGAGTTAACAAGATATATGGTAGAGTCAACATGATGTATAGTCAAGTTAACTTCATGTTTGGTATAATATAGAGTTTACTTATAACGTTTAGTAGAATTAACACGATTTTTGGAATAGTTGACATCATGTTTACATGTAGCGTTTAGTAGAGTTAACGTGATGTGTCTGCGTAATGATAGAGTTAACATGATGTTTAGAAGAATTGACATTTTGATAACCATAGTTGACATCGAGTTTAGTAGAGTTAACATCGACTTTGATCCATTTACATTTCCTCTGTTCATTTCTTGTAGGCATGTATTGCCTCAAATTCATTGAGTGTTTAGCCCTTGGATGCAACTTCTAGGGACTGGAGGATCAGTACATTAACTTCACTCGCCTGAAATACACCATTGAGTTTAGAGAAGAACTTCCGCAAGAAGAGACAATTATGTGCACTGATCCAGACACTCATCAATAGTGTGATAAGGCCCTCCTCGTTTTGGATTGGGCATAGGTTTGTACAGTTTGTTTTGTACTTTTGGTATACTTTTGAAGGGACCAATATTTTTAGTTTTGGTCTTTCGATAGTATAGGCACCTTTTGTAATTGGTTCTGTTCATAACTTAAAAATCAATTTAAATTGGTTATGTTAGAAGATGTTGTATGATAGAAAGATGGGGTATGGAAACCAAAAAGTCGCGTCCATGGTAGAGTTCAGTTATCCATAGTAGAGTTCAGTTATCCATAGTAGAGTTCAAACTAAGGAGCGATGTGGAAACCGAAGAGTCGTGTCCATGGTAGAGTTCAGTTATCCATAGTAGAGTTGAACTCTAATACTACGCATATGAACTCTACTATAAAGAAATGACTCACGAGTTTCAAGGAGACCACAACCACTCGTTAATTGCTTGACACAGAACACAAGCTATATAAGGAGCGATATGGATTTAGGGTTTAGGAGCGATAAAGAGAAATATAAAGATCAACCACCTTCTTCTTCGATGTACCAAATTGTGTGTCCTCTCCATCCATAAAGGGTGAATCACTCATCGCAATTATATCAGAATCATCAGAGCAAGACTCAACATCTCGCTCAATCTTCACTTCTACTAATTGATCCTCATTCAGGATAATTGTAGATTCTTTAATAGCATCAAGATCTTGACTGTTCTACCTAATCTTTGTCCTCTCCTCCTTCGCATTTTCCAATCTCTTTTCTAATTCACCACACTTGTTTTTCATCTTCTTCAGTTCCTTCTCTTCCAATGGGAGAGGTTGGGAACTCAGAACTTTAGAAAAACTGCCTGAGAAAGAGAATGGGAACTTGCCTCCGGAAGGTTTTCTAAAGTCTTGAGTCCCCAACCTCTCCCATTGGAAGAGAAGGAACTGAAGGAGATGAAGAACAAGTGTGGTAAATTAGCAAAGAGATTGAAAAGTGCGAAGGAGGAGAGGACAAAGATTAGGTAGAATAGTCCAGATCCAGATGATATTAAAGAATCTACAATTATCCTGAATGAGGATCAATTAGTAGAAGTAAAGATTGAGCGAGATATTGAGTCTTGCTCTGATGATTCTGATATAATTGCGATGAGTGATTCACCCTTTATGGATGAGAGGAAACACAGTTTGTGACATCGAAGAACGTGGTAGATCTTGATGGAGGAAAAATGAGCTAATGAAATAGGTAATGTCTTTGGGTTTAGTAGAGTTAGGTTATAGTTTGAAAGAGTTAACTTTGGTTTTCTCTGCGTCATTGGGTTTGTGGGTTTAGTAGTAGTATTAGGTTATATTATGGTATAGTTAAGTATAGGGTGGTAAGGGTTTGGAAGAGTAGGGTTATCGTTTAGTAGAGGTAAGCAAGAGTTTGGTAGAGTAGGGTTACCGTATGATAGAGTTAAGAAAGGGTTTGGGAAAGTTGGTTGTTATCTTTTAGTAGAGTCGGGTTATCGTATGGTAGAGGTAAGCAAGTGTTTGGTACACTCGGGTTATGGTATGGTAGAGTTAAGCAAGGGTTTGGTAAAGTTGGGTTATCGTATAGTAGAGTTAAGCAAGGGTGTGGTAGAGTTGGGTTTGGTAGAGTGATATGAACTCTACCATACTAGTAAATACTATACGGGGCTAGTACGTTCATGTTTAATAAGTACTCTACCATAGTAGTAAGTACTCGACCATACTTATTGAAACTCGTAGCTATTCAAGATTGGACGTGTTAACTCTACTAGATGTTATATGTTAACGCTACTAAATGATACATGTTAACTCTACTAGACGATAAATGTTAACTCTACTAAATGATACATGTTAACTTTACTAAACGATACATGTTAACTATACTAAATGATACATGTTAACTCTACTAAACAATATATGTTAACTCTACTAAACGGTTGGTTTGCATAAAGTCAACTATACCAATTATAATGTTAACTATAGCAATTATAATGTCAATTATAATACCAACTATACCAGAGTTGCGTGAGCATGTTAGTAAGATATGTGTACAAAATACAGCAGGTGAAGGGCACTCCTCGTAAGAGTTATTCCGATTGTTTGAAAGAGTTAGATATGGAAACGACTATTAATAGTATTCACATACATAGTTAATATACAAGAAATAAAATTGGAAAAGTACATAACATATTACATATCGTTTAGAGCAGTATCAATAAGAAATGGATGGTGAAGAAGTGTAGCTGCACTATGCCTTTCTACATGATTCCAATTAAGACACCTATGGAGAAAATCTCTTGTGTTCTCTCAGTACCAATCTGCTATGTATGGCAGTTCATTGGCATTTACTTCATTCCACCACTTTGTACCAAACCTTTCGTATTGCTTCCAAGGAGGTTGTCCTGTTAGCATCTCCAAAACTGTGCATCCGAAAGCCATAAAGTCAAAGCGTTAGTAGAGTTAACACGATATGTAGTAGAGTTGAAATCGTTATTAGTAGAGTTAACATCTAGTTTGTACTCTACCAAAATCTATCGATGAACCTCCATACTAACATGTGCATCCGAAAGCCCAAATGTCAACTGCATAGTCTATTGTCCGAAAGCGTATAAGCTCCGGAGCTTTGTACCTCTTATCTTTCGATTTTTGAGACAATCGATGGCCGTATGGCGTCTCTGAATCACCATCCATTGTTGATCCAAAGTCTGCGATGATAGACATATACCCGACTCTTCTCCATCCATAATCAGCAGGGCATAAGATTATGTTGGTCGGGTTTATGTCACAGTGCACTACGGCTCTACCATGTATAGAGTCAAGCCCTATGAGAATATCTTTGACAATTTCTCTGACGTGAAACACTCGCAATCTTCTAGGATGGTTTCTGCGAATAAGCTCCTTAAGATTACCACCAGATACTTATTCCAGAATAAGAATGTGATTCCATCTATTCGGATCAAACTCATCACGTGCTAGCTCGACATCATGACACTGGACAACGTATGGACAACTAACACGTCTTAAAATACGCTCCTCTTCAAAGAGAGTGTCGGCTTGCGAGTGTGGAACAAATTTTATAGCCCTGATCTCCTCAGACTCTCCATATTTGTATCTTCCGAGATACACCGTAGACGTGACGTCTTTGCCAAGTACATGTCTTCTTGTGTAGCTTGAAGAGAATGGCAATTCTTCAGAAGGAGATGACGGAGTCATGTCGGAGTATGCTTGGTTCTGTTTCAAGTAAAATATGAGGAATGATAGAAAGTCAAAAAGTCGGAGTATGTAGAGTCAGAGTAACATATATAAAAAATGAAGAATCATGTCCTTAAGTTGAAGAGTCACGTCCAATACAAGTTGAAAACCGAAGAGTCGTGTCCATGGTAGAGTTCAGTGGTCCATAGTAGAGTCGTTTAGTTAAGTTGACAAGCTGTTTCATGGAGTTAACATTTTATGTAGTAGAGTTGACAATATCATTAGTATCATTAGTATAGAACACGAGTTTCAAGAAGACCACAATCTATCACAGTGTACAACTATAGAGTTACCTCGATTCTTGAACGACTCGCGGGTTTCAAGTATACCACAGCCACATACTATACTAGTTTCCTCTCTATCATTCTGGTATGAATTATACCAAAGATATCAACTCTACCATAATAATAATTTAATGTTTAGTAAGTACTCTACCTAGTTGTTTACAGTACATGTACGGACATTGTGACCTAGTTGTTTACATTTAGAACAAGCTGAAACTTTCCTTCGTCGTTTTGCCTCTCCTGAACACTCGAACCAGCTTTTTATCCTATATTTCTTTGGCCTTCCTGGTTGTTGACGTACGTTGGGTGGATTACACATTTTACGGCTCACATCCTTCGGAACAGGAATTGATGCATCCCTTGGCATTATACGCTTCGAGTAGGTTTTGTACAAGTAGATATTGTGATAGTAGGGATCTGTAAAATCGATTGTTGATCAATGCCACGCCTCAGTAACGGCAATGGCATGCACACAAGGAATTTTTTCCACATTAAACCTCTTGCAAAAACACGTCTTCTCAGCCAAATTGACCAAATGAGAAGATGCTGATCTTGTACCCACAGCCTGATCTTCGTCTATGTCTTGCATATTGTGCTACCTAGCTTCCTCAACCCTAGTCTGTAATTTAACAAACAAGATAAACTCGCTTATACTAAGTAAGTATGAATTCTACCATAGGATTACGAAATCTACTAAGCGATGCATGTTAACTCTACTAAAACTGATGTTACCTCTACTAAAAATCATGTTAACTATACTAGATGTTACATGTTAACTCTACTAAACAATACATGTTAACTCTACTAAACGATTGGTCTGTATAAAGTCAACTATACCAATCATAATATTAATTCTACTAAACGATTGATCTGCTATTGTCAACTCTACTAACTACGTATGAACTCTATGCATAGACTTAATACCTTTAGGAGCTTCTCCACAGCTGTAGTTAGAATAGTGGTCGTGAAACTAGCTTTTGTCCTCCTCTTCGCGAACCAACGTGTTAACATCGCCGTAATTGCATTTATAAGCTGCACAATGGGGAAAGTTTTTGCTTGGGATAAGGCATGGTTGATTAATTCTGCTATGTTCGACGTAGTAAAATTGTATCTGTTCCTAGGAAAATAAACTCGACTCCACAACCGAACATCAGCTCTTTGCAAGTATCCATGAAGCCTTGGATCTAACGCCTCAATCTAATCAAAGATAGCGTTGAACTCGTCAACCCTATACGCAGTGGTAGCTTTCTTGAACAACTTAAAGGACTCTCCCCCTCTAAATTTTGACAAAATATTTTTACGTAGGTGGTAGGTGCAAATTCCCCGAGAAGAAAGCGGATACACATTCTTTATGGCTCTTCCAATGGATTTATGCCTATCAGATATGATGGCAAGGTCTTTGTCATCAGGGATAACACGGTTCAGCTGTCTAAAAAACCATTCCGAAGACTCATCATTCTCGGTATCAACAACACCAAAAGTCATAGGAAATATGTTGAAGTTACCATCTTGCATGGTTGCAGTTAGAAGAGTACCTTTATATTTTCCTTGCAAAAACGTACCATCAACAACAACAACCTTTCTCATATAAGGAAATCCTCTAATACTTGCATCGAATGCTATGAATAGAAACTTGAACATGTTTTAACCGTCGACTTCTAGCTTGATAAGGGTTACGGGATTTGCTCTTCTAATCGCAAATAAGTACGAAAGAAGTTCTTCATAACTACTCTCAGAAGTTCTTGAAGCTAGTGCACGTGCTTGCTTTAGAGTACGGTGTGCCTTCCAGTACTTCATCTGCATAAATTGCACGATGATATTAACTCTACTAAACCAGAAGGGTAACAACACTAACTATACTATTACATGATATTAACTCTACTACCTTACATACTGAACTCTACTAAACCAGACAGGTAACAACACCCACTATACCATTACGTTAACTCTACTACCCTATATATTGAACTATACTAAGCTACTATGTGAACTCGACCATAAGCTTAAGCTACCTCTATTAACCCATATTCCGAACTCCACTAAGCTATTATGTGAACTCTACCACAAGTTATGACGACTGTACCTTCAAACCAAATCGCTTGTTCAAGGAATCTGTAACATGATTAGGTAGAACAGAAGGCTCAATACCACCAACGAATTCCATGTACAATCGGCCTAGAACTTCAGCAGATGCTTGGCGTGCCCAACATGATCTCTTTGTAATAGAACAATTGTGTTCTTGACTATACCTCCAGACAAAAAAAATGCACTACCGTCAATACCGTAAATACGTGAAGCTCGCACTCTCCACTGACAGTTTGCTATCCAACATTTCACATCCAACACTGACTTCGATGATTCCACAACATCGAAGTCAAACCTTTGTAAGACTGACAGAATCTTCAACCTCGTCTCGACTTCTTTTTTTGACGAGAATCGTTGCCCGACCGCCAATTCTATTGATGACATTTCTATGTCCAAATGCTCAGCACAAAACCCCAACTCTTTAGTTCTCCCCAAGAGTTTTTTCTTCTCTTCTTCCTTGGATTTCCGACGAAAACTGATGTAATCTTCATCATCTGAGCTTGCACCATCCTTATCATCGCAATACTCGAATCTCAATTCCGCCTCTTCGTTGTCAACTTGTTCAAATTTGTGTTTCACATCTTCTGGTTTATCCACATACCTTGGTCCAGCTCTATTAAACAGGGTATCAACTCTATTACATTCACGATCAACTCTACCTGACCGTGGGTCAACTCTATTACACGTCGCTGAAACACATGATCTAATGGAAATCTCTACATAGAGACGAATTGGTTCTTTACGTAATTGTTGCACAAACAGATGCAATTGCCTTTCGTTACTCACAAAGACAGGGGGAGTATCTTGTGGCAGTGATTGCATGACTAGATTTGACATATAGCTTAATTTTACATCATCACTTTGTTGATCCAAACCGAAATCTTTATACACCATCCCCAGAAATTCATCATAACTGAGATCTTCGCCAATCTCAATGATCCGACAGCCGTACGTTTTGTCCACCAAAAAAACCCAATAGTTTTGGTTAAAACTCCAACTCCTAGACACCAAAACGATTTCTTCCATAGATCCTAAAAGCGTTAGGGTATAACAATAAAATTGAAGGATACCAAATGAGTTCGAGCAATAATGAAGCTTCAATGAAGTATATGAAATGAGCATAAATGGAGCTTCGAGCTCCAATGGCGTCACTTAATGAGCGGCAGTTGAGGTAGGTAAATTAGGGGTAAATACTTAATTCGCAAATGTGAATAGATAGGTATTTAGACCAACTCTACCATACACGATATCTTAACATTACTAACCATTGTCTTTCTCTCTACTAAACATCGAAAACAGCTCAACAAAACACTTGCTTACCTCTACCTACTAATGTAGTGTACCTATGCAAAACACTACATTATGTACTGTCAACTCTACCATCGGTAACACGAGGAAAATCAACTCTACTATGGGTGTAGCGGAACTTTACCATACACTACAATGTAACGTCAACTCTACTAATGTAACAAATTACGATATCCACGAGGGAACTGAACTCTACTATGGGTCATCCGCAACTTTACCATAGTAGTTGTATACAGTTCTGTCACCTCTACTAAAAGTAACATATTACAATATCCACGAGGAAACTGAACTCTACCATGGGGCATCAGTACTATACAATACTGTCAACTCTACTAAATGTAACAAATTACATTTTCCACGAGAAAATAGAACTCTACCATGGGTCATGTGTAACTTTTACCATACACTACATTACTGGACTATCAACACTACTAGAGTTTGATCAACTCTACTACTTTGCATTCAATTTGTTTAGTAGAGTTCGTAATAAACAGACACCAACGTGACAAATTTTATTAATGGCAGTTACGTAATTACGTTTTTGTTTATTCATTAAAAAAAGACAAAACGGATATAACGAATTAAAAAAATTATTCTAGTAATCTTAAAATATTTACTCTATTTAAATAATATTTCATTAAACCTGTCTTAAATCATCCTATTTTAAATGATAAATGTATATGTGGTTCAAAGAAGGTTATGATTAGGTTTTGAGGTCTCTGGCAATTTACTCGAAATGAGCTGTCCATATTCCAAGGAAGAGTGATTAGACCTTATTTCGTGATGGCTTTGAATTATTATAATGACCAGAGATTTTAATGCAGTTTCATTATTGCTAGTACACTGGGTGGTTTCTTTTGAAAATCATCGCAAACTTTTTACGTTCTTAATTACACCTTTTTTTTAATAGTCTACCTCTTAGAATTGATATCATACTATATGTGGTAATATGATAGAATTATTATAACAATAACTTAATTAGTATATACTCCACGACAATTCTTGGGACTCGTGTATTTCTATAAAGGCAAGGCTTCTAATTGTTTTTCTAATTTGGTGATTTGATTCATGCAATAGTTTTCACACAATTATTACAAAACAAACCCTAGGCTCAATCAAATCCCTTCAAATCGGTCTTAATTTATTTGTTTAGCAATTATTCATATATAGGTTAGTTTGCATGTCCACAATAAATTCAAAGAAATAATGATCAAATATGGAGTGTCCCTATTTTCTTACATAAACCAATAATCGATATGCCAAAAAACAAGTGACTCAATTGATTTTTTTCTAATCTAGTTAGGCACAGTAACATAGCTAAAAAATTTATATATAAGGGTCAGGATAGACCATAAAAAAATTTTGATTGATACCTTAGAGTAAAAAGGAATTTTTTTTAACCCATTAAAACCAAAATTTATGATATCTTTATAAATTTAAATAAATAAGTGATGACAAAAGCTCAAACTTGTTACGTTTTAGTTCATGACGTTTTTGTTGGAGTTAAATCAAAACACTTATTAATCTTCACTTATATCTAAAATTTAATTTTCTAGAGTCAATTATTTGGTTTAACTGGTGTTAGTTTAAAATTTTTAATTGAAATTAGATTAAAAAATTTAAAATTATTGGGGTCAATTGAGACCCCTACATTTCTTATCTATTTCTGCCTATGATTAGATACTATGTGGTGAGTTTAAATATCACCTATTCCAGTTGAAGTATTTAGATTATGGATCAGTCTTTATTGACAAAATTGACAAAAGAAAAATCAATAATCGAAGTGAGTAAATTCATATCAACCGATACAGATGGATGCGGAATCTTGGAACAGAAAGGAGACAAGAAAACAATACGTCAAATAAATTCAAAAGAAAAAACAAGTATTTTCAAACATAATGGGAAGCTAGCTAGTCGGTCATATTTCACAAGTGGCCTTTTGTATGTTTTGGGTTGTTTCGTTGAAGTGTCCCAAATCAATGGTGCGGATTACTTTCTCCTTATCTCGTTCTCTTTTTCTCTCACTCTCAATATATATGTAATCATGAAACCTTCACTTTCCTTTTAAACACCCTTCAAATAACAATCATCATTTTACACCCTGAAATCAATATTAAAGAATGACAGAAAAGTCAAAGGAATTAGAAGCAGTGAAGAATTGGGAGAAGAAGAACAAGTCTTTTCCAAGTAAAGCAGCTGGGAAGTTTCAAAGAAAGAAGAAAGGAAAGTTGTACATTATTGGAAAATGTATTACAATGCTTCTTTGTTTGCACGAGTGATATATATATATATAGAAGTTAGCTAGTAGGGGTATGAAATGGAGATAGAGAGCTCACAATTCACATATATATATATATATATATATATATATATGCATCTTTACATTGTCTCCTCTTCATTTTCCTCTCATTTCATGTGGGTGTGTATTGTTCTTTTTGTTGTATATATATTTATCTTGTCAACTATATCTACATATATACTTTCTAATAAAACATAAAATGTATTAAATGTGAAGAAGTAATTTGGTCATACTATAGTTTTTTCCACCAGAATTTGTTTACGTATAATTTTATAATCCAGCATGATAAATTTTGAGATTTGTCAATCTAATTATTAACATTATATTTGTTTGTCATCTAAAATTATACTAATAAAACACAAAAAAAAGGGTGAAAATAATGAATAATTACAGATATTCATTATCTGGAGACAAAACCCAATAAGAGAGCAGCAATGAACTGTGTTGTGTTGTTGATGACTTGAACACTAAAGTTTTACTAATTTGTTTGGGTACGTGAGGAAAACGAATATTCCGTACATGAAATTTTCTTATTGGGCCAGAGCCCAAATAATCCTTTTACACTTCCAAGTCTAAACGTCGTCGTCGCTCTTGTCTTCTCTCTTTCTCCTTCTTCTGTTGCGATTTCGTGGTTGCTCGTGGCGTCGCGCTCCTAGAACGCAGCCTTTTCTATTCTTCTTTTCGCCGGAAGTTTTTTCAGGTAAGATATCTGTTTCCGTCGCTTCATTATCTGTTATGTTTGGTTTCATATAGAAAAGGCAATTTTTGAGTTCTGAATCGGCGATCGATTACGCCATATCACAAGAAATATCAGATTCCTGATAAAGCCTTTGTGTGGAATTTCTTTCATTTGGTTCTTTTTGATTTGGCTCTTTGCATATGAAATTTTCAAAAAAAAAAATTTGTGTTGTTTAAAATTCTCAATTGGGTTTTCTCTTTGCTTCTGTTTTCGGCACAGCGAATATTATTTTCAGCTGGTTAGTAGTTTCAGTGACTACTGAGGTAACAATGGTTGTAGAAACTCTCGAGAGTTTTGGTGAGGGTTCAAAGAAAAGACATGTGAACGGATGTGATGTAGCGGTTCCTTGTTCTGGCGATGAGTTTAGCAATGGAGACACAAATGCTGCTC
Source organism: Lepidium didymum (assembly GCA_963920545.1). Taxonomy (NCBI): domain Eukaryota; kingdom Viridiplantae; phylum Streptophyta; class Magnoliopsida; order Brassicales; family Brassicaceae; genus Lepidium; species Lepidium didymum. Next base: position 6,452,157 of record OY986979.1, on the reverse strand, counting down.
CTGGTGTTTCATCCGTAAGCTAAAACCATGGGTTTCCCCTTGATGCATTTCCACGGCTTTTGTCTTCTTATGCTCTTGTGACATCAGCCAGTTTTATGTCTTATGCAGAAAAAAGCTCGGATTTCAAGAGACATGAGTTTTCAAGATATTTACGATGCTGATGATGATGATGATGAGGATGATAGTGATTGGGAACCTGTGCAGACACCCGTCGAGTTTGTAAACTGGTGTTGCGTCAATTGCACTATGTCGAATCCTGGTGATATGGTCCATTGTTTTGTACGTTTTCTTGCTCCACTACTACTTTTTGTGATGTCAAAGTGAGATACGTATGTCTGTGCACAATGTGCATTGATTATGTATCAGTAAAGTTGATTCCTTGATGTAGATATGTGGTGAGCACCAGGAATCTAGCATTCTGAGGCATGGTTGTTTTGCGTCTCCATTTTCTAAAGATACTGGTCTCACTGAAGTCATAGAGAAATATGAAGGTAGGAATTACTTGCTTTGTATTTTTGCTGCTTCAGTTCCACATTATCTAATTTTAAATAACTCTAAGCATGCTCACTTGTCTTTTAACTTGATCTTAGGAAGCTCATCTGCAACCAGCTCAACAGCTGTTGGGTTCGACGAGAGAATGTTGCTACACTCAGAAGTATGATCCTGTTACCGTTATGTTCTCCCGAGGAATCTCTAAAATCTGTTGACATCTATACGAATTATTATCTTTCCAAAGCTTTTCTATCTGTTTCCATTTTAACATGTGCTGATGGCATGCTTAAAAGTTTGAAGTGAAGGCACATCCACATCCGGAGAGACCTGATCGTCTTCGAGCTATAGCTGCTAGTCTTGCCACAGCTGGTATTTTGGGTTTACTGTCATGAGAATATGAATATGTTCCAATTTCCAATGTTACACTGTTGGGAGTAATTATGGGATTCACCACCTTTGTAAATTTTGCAGGTGTTTTTCCAGGAAGATGCTTGCCTATTAATGCAAGGGAAATCACGAAACAAGAACTCCAGATGGTAAGCTGCTACTTAACTCTCTTAGAGAGAATTATAACTGTCAATATATTGCGCACGGCAGTTCTTCTGCAAACAATTTAATAACTGGTTTAAATTTTATAATTTTGAGGTCCACACTTCGGAGCATGTTGACGCTGTTGATATTACAAGCAGGCTTCTCTATAGGTCTGAATTTAGAATTATTGCAACTTGCTTGTTTACCTGACTGTTCAAACATGAATCATAGTTTCCTTTGCCTGAGTTACTTCTCTTTTATCTCGTTTTCCCCTTAATGCTTTTCTTTTCCCGCTGTCTAACAGCTACTTCACCGCTGACACGTATGCTAATGAGTATTCAGCACGTGCTGCTAGACTTGCAGCAGGTCTGTGCGCTGATCTAGCTACAGAAATTTTTACAGGCCGTATAAAAAATGGTTTCGCTTTGGTATGTCTATTTCACCGTAATTTTTAGATTTAAAGATGCAACGACACAGTTGCTTGAAATTGAGATTACTATGTATTGTTTTCGAAAAAACATCTTTGATTGTATCAGGTTAGACCTCCCGGTCATCATGCTGGCATCAAACATGCTATGGGGTTTTGCCTTCACAATAATGCAGCTGTTGCTGCATTAGTAGCACAAGCAGCAGGGGCAAAGAAGGTGCTGATTGTGGACTGGGTAATGTTACTGATAACTCAATGCTGGGTGGTTTTGTAGAACAGCAAATTCCTTAATTCGTTATACACTGCACTGCAGGATGTCCATCATGGAAATGGAACCCAAGAAATATTTGAACAAAACAAATCTGTAAGCTACGACCTAATTCTATGCATGTCTGCGCATCAATTCTGAAATGCCGAATGCAGTAAATCATTTTTTGTGAATTGACTTTGTTTGTATTTATTAATGGGAACCATTATTTAGGTATTGTACATTTCCTTGCACAGACATGAGGGAGGAAACTTCTATCCCGGTACTGGAGCTGCTGATGAGGTACCTATGCTCTTCTGCTGTTTTACATTGTTTCACCCAGCATTCATTAGTAGATTTAGTTGGTATATATGCATATACCTTATATGTGTTATGTCCGAGATTTCTGGATTATATTCTACTTTCTGCACAGTTTCCGAAATCTATTTGAAATTTCCTATGCAGCAGAGCAATAGTTGCTAATATAAATTATGGGATGCAGGTTGGTACAAATGGTGGGGAAGGTTATTGTGTGAATATACCATGGAGTTGCGGTGGAGTTGGTGATAAAGACTATATTTTTGCGTTTGAGCATTTGGTTCTTCCCATAGGTACAGAAGCGTTCTACGTTTCCTCTTTTGAGTTTCTTCAATTCTATCTGGATGTGTTGATAAACGTTTTGGCTTACCTGATGACTAATGTGCTCAGGAAGTGAACTGAATACATTTGGCTCACTTTTGAATGTGCGGCCAGACTAATATTCAACTGAAACTTTCCCTTGCAGCTTCTACATTTTCACCAGATTTTGTCATCATATCAGCGGGATTTGATGCGGCTAGAGGAGACCCACTAGGATGCTGTGATGTAAGCTTTATATTCTAGTGCTGTAATTGACAAGTTCTGGAATCAGTGTATAGTTTTGTGAATTTGAACAGTGGATGTTCTACTTTTTTTTAGGTGACTCCTGCTGGCTATTCTCGAATGACACAGATGTTAAGTGATCTGTGCGGCGGTAAAATGCTAGTTATTCTCGAGGGCGGGTATGCTTTTTGCAGTTTTTAAATGTACTCTCAATTTGAAGGGGCAGCTTTTAATATTCTATTGTTTTCACTTGCCAGCTACAATCTTCGCTCCATATCGTCTTCTGCTACAGCAGTGGTCAAGGTTAATCTCTATTTCAAACTTGATATACTTCAAATCTGCATATGTTTATGGAGATTCATGATCCCGTTTAATCTTTGTAGGTGCTTCTGGGTGAAGATCAGGATAACGACGTACCCATCGCTACCACTCCTTCAAATGCCGGCCTGCAAACTGTTCTTGAAGTACTGAATATTCAAATGAAATTCTGGCCATCGCTTGCTATCAGCTACTCCAAAATACTCTCAGAGTGGGAAACACGTACAATGGAAAGCAAAAGTGAGTGATTCTTCCCAAAAGAAGCCGTCTCCTTCATCGCACTTTTTCCTAATAAAATCTTTGGTTTTACAGAAAATCAAATGAAAAAGAAGCTTGTTCGGGTTCCCTCATGGTGGAAATGGGGACGAAAGAAGCTTTTGTACAACTTTCTTGCAGCCCGTATGAACTCGAGATCAAAAAGATTTTAGAAAGCATCTTCCTAATCCCTCGTAGCAACTGTATCATATCTAAACGTTTGATACGACGAGAGTAACATTTAATCGTAGGTCACTCACTGATTAAGCTATCTCATCGTTGTTCAATAGTTCTTTGCTTTAGATTATGTATTTGCTCAAACGTTGTTTAATCCCTTTTTGCTGTAAACAATGTTTCACTTACTTGAGAGATCTCGTTTGAGTTCGATACTTAGGTCAGAGAACAAACAGGTGAGTAAACGAAACGAAGTTACTTACAAAAATGATGACATTACGTTTTGTGAGCTCAATCTGTCTCATACCAAGCAACGACCACGAGCTACAAGACCAGATTTGAACCATTTACAACACCAAAAACCATAGAAGTTGAAAGGCTTCTTCACAGAAACCGCCTGAGCCAGTGGCAGTCTGCAGCATCTTTCTCTAACTCATCTTTCATCTCACGTACCCGTTGAAGTGAATCTTTAAGCTCCATTTTATCAAGTGGCATCTCTGCAAATTCTTTCAGAAACTTATGAGCTCGTGCTGCCCCCTTCATCACTTCCTCTGGATCATCTTCTCTGCTCTTTCTCTTCATACTTTCCTGCAAACAACATGAGAATTTCATACTGTCACATGGATTTATTATAATAGAGCAAAAACTGAAAAATGGGCGAGAAATTTTCATTTCCAACCAGGAACATAGGGGGAAAACGAATCTACACCTCATTGTTGATAATCATGGAAGACGGAGAGAAATCCTCCAATTCTGCAGCTTTTTCTCTTGCGAGAGCTACTACGCTTTCAGGGAAGTTGGCAAATTCAGCCACATGGATCCCAAAGCTCTGGTCACAGGCCCCTGGTTCAACCTAACCAGACAAACACCACACCACAAAAATCTAATTTCAACTTTGTAAGAAAATCAGACAAGTAGTTAAGATAAATCAGACACTTTATCACTAAGGCTGCATCAGAGAAATTCAACCAGCAGATGCAATTTTCTTTTATAAACCAACCTTGTAAAGCATGGTGAGTTTCCGGCTTTCCGTGTCAATGTGAGCGCTGACATGGAAGTTTGCCACACCAACGGGATTACCAGCGACCTCAGAGTTTGCTTGAGACAAGGCAGTAAGTTCATGGAAGTGAGTAGCGAACAGGGTTGGTGCTTTCTTCACTTGAACCAGATGCTCACATATAGCCCAAGCTAAACCTGATATAGTCACCAAGATAATATTGAGAACAGAAAAGTCTTAAGTGATGAGAATACCAAACTTAAATGAACGAGGGGGAAGGGCAGAGAAACTAACCAAAACCATCATAGGTTGATGTTCCACGACCAAGCTCATCGATAATTATCAGTGACTTATCAGTGGCACCTTTCAATATCGATGCGGTTTCAAGCATTTCTTGCATAAAAGTAGACACTCCACGGAGCTAGAACACCAAAGAAAAAAAGAAGCTTGGAATAAGAACCTTCAGATTCGGCAGTTTTGTTCATTGAGATGTGGGTTAAACTTTAACTCACTTGGCAATCGCCTGCTCCTACACGGGCAAAGATGCAGTCTCTGATGGAAATGGCAGCTTTATCACAAGGAACGAAGGAACCAACTTGAGCCATCAGTACAATCACGCCAACCTGGAATTTTGCAATGACAGGACACCAATTTTAATCATAAGCCTATGAAACAAGACCAAACTATATGAAACAATCATACCTGGCGAATAAAAGTGGACTTCCCACCCATGTTAGGCCCTGTTACTATTTGGAACCAACTTTTCCCTCTCATCTGATTACACAGAACAAAAAAGGGCAATCATCGGGATTGCTTCAAGTCAAAAGAAAAAAAATATGAAAACAAAGGCTGTGGTTTAATTTAGCACTACAATACTTACAAGTCTGCAATCATTTGGTATAAAATTCACCCAATCTTGGGCTTCTACGCATGGATGTCTGCTTCCTTCCAATATAATATCTCCAGTATCCTACCATTTATAGAGTATCCTGTCAAAATTATGGCAAAAATTTGCCAAAAAAAAACTACTCATTTCGGAACAAAACAATCAACTTGAGATTTTCCTAACCGAAGAGGTGACTTCTGGCCTACAGTATGGAGTAGGGCAACTGGTAGCCAAATCAGCGAAGCTTAACAAAACATCCATTTCAGAAAGCAATCCAGCTAACTCCTCAAACACCTAACCCATAAAATATAAAATATAACTTCCATATATGTATTTTACTAATTTTGTAGCAGTATAAATAATTTAATATGAATAACTAAACATACCTCGGAGAAGCTGGTAACAGTCTGAACTACACGATCAACAAGCTCCTTTTGGCAGCTCTTATATTCGTCTACAACACTTTGGTACTGGTCCCCAAGTTTCTTAAGCTTTGTGTTAGTGAATTTCACTCCATCTTTGCGAGTCTCCAGCACAATAAATTGTGTCGAAAGCTTCTTCCTGATCTTTGGCTCTTCCTTCTTCGTGATCCGGAACACATGCCCAAATTGCGCTGCTTTGTCAAGTTTTAAAGTTTTGTCGACTTGAAGATCAAGTTCCATAGCCGTCTTTTTGTGCAATTCGTGAATCTGCTGCTCCAGCACATCTTTCTGATCTTTCAGAGATGCTAATGTTGTGTCGTAGCTTGAAGATATCATGTATTCTCCATTTTCTAGCTGGTCAAGATCTACAGAGTACTCTACCAAATCGATGAACTTCCCAAGGTGATCTTGGTCTGATAAAGCCTCAAGCTTTTTCAGGTACCTCTCACTGATGAGTGATGAGAATTCTCCGGTGTACTGTTGCAGAGCTGTTTTGATGAAGGGAAGCCTTATAGTTGACTGCCGAAAGAAGATGCAGACTTAATCAATAATGATATTCAAAGAAACTTATTAGCATACCTATAAAAAATATGCATTAAATACATCTATGCAAATGAAACTGAAATTTTGTAACATCCAGAGAATCAGATTAAAGTGTGGAAAGTACCTGATACAGTTTGATAATGTGCTGTAACCCTCCTCTTTTTTTCTCAAGACTCCGCAGAAGCCTCTCAATATCTGAGATTCGCTTCAGATGCTGCCTGAGATCTTGCCTTAACCCAGCTTCTTCAACAAAGCACTGAACTATATCTAATCTCGTCTTAATCTCATTCAAATCCACAAGAGGTTGCTTTAGCCACATATGAAGCAGTCGCTTACCCATCCCAGCGGTGCATGTTCTGTTCATGAGACCGAACAAACTAAAATTCTTATTAGCATCAGTTTTGCTCTCCATCACATTCAATGCCCTCATAGCTGCAGAGTCGAGTCTCATGAATCCGCCAATATCATATCTGCGGATTGTGAAGTTCCCATAGTTATCTTCGTCCGAGAGAAGTTCAGAAAACGAGAGTAATGCGCCTAGAGCAGGAGTAGCAAGGTCAAACCCAGATATCAAATCTCTAACAGGTTCAATATTCCCTTTAACCAATCTCTTTAGATCTGAATCTAAATCTCGTCCTTTGAACTCGTTTTTCTTCCTCTGCGTTATCATCACAGCACACCTTTCCAGAGAATCGTGCAAGCTTTGGCATTCATTGGTTTTGCCGGATTCAGCTGGAAAAATGCATTCTTTTGCGCCTAGAGTAACCAGGGAAGACTCCAGATTGGTGAAGCGGCTATCATCAAGAAATTCAGCAAGTCCAAGAATTCGCCTAGTCAGATCAACATAGGCCATCCCGATAGTGCATCTGCTCTCCTGAAAATTTGGAAATATAGATACAACAACTGGAGTGTCCTGCATTTCATTGTTTGCAAACAAAACATCTTCAAAGCTTCCGATGTTTCCAGGAGAGCCTGTTTTCACAAGTCTCCAATTCGAGCCACTTCCCTCATAAAGCTCTATGGTATGGTCATTTCTCTCCAGGAGAAGATCCCGAGCAATTGTTTCAAACATGTTCCTACTAATGCTTACGCTTGAAAGAGCATTTGATCCACTCCCGAGCTGGCGTAAAGCAGTGGTTGTATGATAATAAGTCTTTGCAATGAAAACTGAATTTTCGCCATGAGCTGTATAATAGTCCTGCAAATGCAATTAAATTTGTTTTCTATAAACCAAATTGCAAAATGACATTCTACGATACAGAAATAAAAGAATCTTGTACACCGTTCAAACAACCATATTAGAGATCATTGAGAACAAACAAAAGTTGGAACTATGAACTCACCTTGCGATCAAAGAATCTAACAGCTCTCGAGTCCTGAAGCAAAGAACAAAAAAAACCCATATAAGCATACATCGAGATATCGTTATTGACTCCAGTTTTTTCATAAGTAGTTCACAATGAAAAAATGTCTACACTAGCTTGAACCCCTAATTCTTTAGACCTGTCATTTCCGAATTAATTCACCGGAATCATTGCAATAATCATTGCAATTATGGGCTCTGTACAGTATATTTTCCCAGAAATAGAAAGGAAGATAAAACGATACTTACATTTGGTAGAGATTTGTAGAACGAGAGAAACCCTTGAGCCTGCTTAGCATCTTCAAAAACATTTTTTTGAACAACAAAACAGACATTATCAGACTTTTTGTAAAACCCATAACCCAAATGAAAATTCGAACCCAAAAACTAGGGTTTTACATTACCCAATTTTAGCTCCGGAAGGTTGTTCTGTTCCTCGAAATTGCCCTCCATTGGAAGATAGAGAAAGCAAAAATCCTTAAAACTACGTTCAACGAGTAAAGGAGCAAATATTCCTCTGTCGCGTTTTTCCCAAAGGAAGTAGAATAGAAAGCGACTCGAAATATATCGTGTCGAATTGGCGGGAAAACGGATTGGCGGCAAGTTTCACCTTACCGGCGGCGCGTGAATCAACGTTCTTTGAGCCACGCGTGTTTATTTCGATGTTGGTCAAAGGCCCATAAAAGCCTAATACAGACTTACTGGGCTAACTAACAAATATTTGTATCCCTAACCAGAATCAGGACAATTGGATAGACAAATACTTAAAAGTTTCTTCTGTCTTGGTAGAAACTTCTGATCAACGATAATTGGATGATGATAGATCTTCTTCACATGTCATTTATCCAAATAATTAAATTTGTGTATTGGAAACTTTGGACAAAGGGAAGTGGAAGGTTTTGTACTATAAAGCACTATATGGACGATGATGATGGCCTTTGATGAGCCACAAAAGTCGTCTGAATTTATCTTTATGTCATTTATTTATGGTTCCAAATAGTCAGGTATATTCCCACTCTTTTTCTTTTCTTTTTTATTTACTATATTTATTCCCTATTTATCTAGAGTTGCATTCTAACTTCAATCATATTAGATTTTTATAAATTTCATATTTGGAAGAGAATAAAAGCTTATTAGTGGATACTAAAAGGGATAAGTTTGTACAAATGCCATCATGTAATTATATGGTCATGTCATTGTTTAAATTTCATATCATTCGATTGGAAAATTGTGATACAAACCATTAAGATATAAATCATGTAATGATGTAAGAGATTTGGTATGAAATGTAATTTAATTATGCTACTATTTTAAAAATATTTGGAAAATGTGATGGGAAGAAGATATTATTATCACATCATGGAGTTAATATAAAGGTCCACAATAATTTCTTGTCATGACGATATATCAGAAAAAAAAAACTTTAGAGAGTACAGCCAATGACCTAACCAACCCATGATACACTCACACGAGCTTATCTCTGCACATATACACATTGATATATATGAATATATGTATACATTAATATCCGTATACAATCATACACGTGTTATCTTAGTGTGGTGTGGTGTAATTATAATTGATAAAAACATTTTTTGTTATGTCTTTTCCCACTTCGACATTGTGTGATCTGAAAACTTTTAAGATCACTAAGCTCCAATTAGTACACGTTTAATAAGTAATTATCAAACCCATCATCCAAAAAAATAACCATTATTTTCAAGGGTTAGTACCTATGAATTTGGTACGTGTTTTCCATTAAAGTATATATCAAGTTAACTTTATAAGCACTATATCAAAACATGACGTCTAAGGATAATTCACTATCTATACATGACACATAAATAAAGATGTATGTTTTAGAGGTGAAGCATATGGAACATCAACTTCTCACTATAAAACCCCTAAATTTAAGGTTAAAATGCAGAAATTATTTTATATTTATGCTTATTTTACTACTAATCAGGTTAAAACTGTCATTTGCAAGTGACTTTTCCAAATGGTTATTTCAAACAGTCGTTTGGACTTATTAATATGTTTTTAGACAGAGCTATATTTTACAATCGTTTGGAAAATGACCAATCATTGATTTTTGCATTATACGCGTAATTATGGTTTAATGGTTTAAGAAACAATATATGATTCTCATTAAAAAAATTATTTGTTTATATTTTAAAAAAATAGTTAATTATTTGCTAGTATACAAATACTATTTTAAAAATAGTTATTCATTTGAAAATCTTTTTTTGCCAACCACTAATTTCAAATGGTTGTTTTCAAATAATCATATTTTAACCGTTCATTTTTTCCAAACAGTCGTTTCAAATAGTAATCACACCCATATAGATTAATGGGTTAAGATTTTTCCACAAAGCTATTAGAAAATATTTCCGAAGTAATTTTCTTTTCTAAGGTTAAAATGTTAAACAAGGCATAATTTTAAAAAGTGTCCAAATATAATTTCACATTTTAATACTTACAATTCAAGTCAATTTAGGACCGGAATGTTATGGATCTAAGTTATTATCAAGGTAATACCCCTCTAAACAAGGTTTTAACCATGTATAGTTTTTTATTTTATCAACTAGCATAGTGACCTTTTATCTTACTTCCTGATTCCATGAAAAATGTTCAATTTTTGGTATTTAGATGATTTGTCCTTTGAAATCTGATACAAGATACCTTGTACTAATTGTGTAAACTTGTTTTGCAGGTTCTGTTGATTGCAAGTAAGGATTTTGAAGCTTCATTTTGCTCTAATCACACGCAAACACAAAGGTTAGTACCAATTATGTCTTTGGCTATTACCATGATCTATTTCAATAGTATATTATTTTGTATGTTGGCTTCTGTTTTGTTTTGTAGTTCTTAGGTTGGTTTTAAATAAGCTTACTACTATGTTATTACATTGAGAGTAATATATATCTTGTTTAGATTGCTTGTAGATAGTTCTGGTTTTAATTATGTGATATGTTCTGGTTTTAAGTGTCAAACTCGATATTTGTCTATTTGTTTTGTGAATCATTTTATCTAAAGAAACAATTATGTTAAAAACTAGTAGTTTCATTAGAAAATTGATTGGTCTGAGCTTAAGAAACAATTCTGTTTAAAATCAGTAGTTTCATTATACAATTCTAGTTAAGTGTAGTTTCAATTCTGTTAAAGTTAGATACTGAGAATTATTTGAGCAAAAGAAACAATTATGTTGAAGTGTAGTTTCATTAGACAATTGATTGGTGTAGTTTCATTATACAATTATGTTTAAGTGTAATTTCATTTATGTTTAAGTTAGGTTCTGAGAATTATAAGTTAGGTTTCAATTCACATGTTCTTTGAATCTTTATTATAAATCTAGTTTAACAGAAATCTCTACTAGAAATAAATCTGATTTAACTAAAATAACTATAAGTATCTGCTACTATATATTAATGCTTTTGGTAAGTTGGCTTCTGTTTTGTTTTGTGGTTCTTAGGTTCTGTTTAAGTTAGGTTCTGAAACATTTTTTTTTATCATGATATGTTCTATTCAAGTGTAGTTTCATATCATGATCTGTTTTGTATTTTGAAGTGTTGAGGTTTTGTAACTTATACTTAGCTTGATTTGGATTTCCTTACTTGGTGACATATCATGATCTGTTTAAGTTAGGTTCTGAAACATTTTTGTTATTGACATATCATAATCCGTTTTGTATTTTGAAGTGTTGAAGTTTTGTAACTTATACTTAGCTTGATTTGTATTCAATTCTACATTGTTTATTTGTTATGTGAATCATTTAATTACTGTGACTACTTAGATTCAATTACTGTGATTGTTTAGATTTAGTACCTATATGAGTTTGAGTTGTTTCTTAATTTGTCTGGTTTTAGTTTGGGTTAGAACATAAAATGGTGCACAAGGATTGGGTGCATCCATAGGTAAGATATTTAATTATATAAGTTAGGGTTCACTAGGAGTTTGCACTTTACTAGTTTATCCTTTCACTATGTAATGATGAGTTGATCATGCATATAAGAGAGGAGCTTCGATTTTTGTAAAGGCAGTTGTTGTGGATATGGGAGGTGCATATATGATTATATGTCCATGTATTGACTATCGAAACATAGACCGTCACATAAGTAGTGTAGTAGTTGATCACCTTGTAAGAAGAGGAATGGACGAGGCTTACAAGATGTGTTCTGATTGGTATCATCATGGAGAACTAAAGACAGGGATCGAGAGTGAAGGTAAATCTCATCAGTTTAATGATGAGATTTTAAATTTGTATCAAGCTGCTGAGGTGTTGGATGAACTTGGTAGTCAGGCTTATGTTAGTAAGATTGTAGAGGGTGAGGATCATAAAGAAGATGAGTTTCTTGCAAAGCTTGCATATGTTGGAACACCATTGTATCCATCTTGTGTAAATCACAATAAGTTGTTAGCAATATTCTCATTGTTCATACTCAAAACACAGAATGGTTGGTCTGACAAGAGCTTCAATGATCTACTAGAGACATTACCAGAGATGTTGCCAAAAGACAATGTGTTACATACATCAATGTATGATGTTAAAAGAATTCTGAAATCATTTGATATGGGATATCAGAAGATTCATGCATGTGTCAATGATTGTTGTCTATTCAGAAATAAATATAAGAAGATCGAGAATTGTCCTAAATGCAAGGCTTCAAGATGGAAGACTAATATGCACAATAGTGAAGTAAGGAAAGAAGTCCCACATAAAGTACGAAGATACTTTCTGATAATCCCTCGGCTTAAGAGAATGTACAGATTTGAGAGGATAGCCAAAGATTTAAGGTAGCATTACAGTAACAAGAATAATGACGGAAAATTATGGCACCTTGTAGATTCAGTTACATGGGACCAGATGAATGTTAAATACCCAACATTTGCAGCTGAAGAAAGGAATGTGAGGCTTGGACTGGCAACAAATGGATTTAATTCATTCAACATAAAGAATTCCAATTACAGTTGCTGGCCTGTTTTGTTAGTAATATAAAACTTCCCACTAGATTTATGCATGAAGAAGGAAAACATAATGCTTAGCCTATTAATTCCTGGTCCACAACAGCCTGGTAATAATATTGATGTATACTTAGAGCCACTGATAGAGGATCTCAATCATCTGTGGAATAATGGAGAGACAACAATTGATGCCTTGATAAATACGAGTTTTACCCTTAAGGCAATGTTGCTGTGGACAAGAAATGACTTTCCAGCCTATGAAAATCTTGCAGGCTGCAAGGTAAATGGTAAGATGGGGTGTCTTTTATGTGGGAAACATACAAATAGTATATGGTTGAAGTTTAGTCATCGAAAGGGTCTGCCACCAACACATATTTTTAGAGGGAAGACGTCATCATTTGATGGAAAAGCTGAGCATAGGAGGAAGAGTAGAATACTAACTGGTCAAAAAATTTATAAGAACCTGAAAAACTACAAAAATGACTTTGGTAAATAATTAACAAGTAAAAGAAAAAAGTCTGAGTATTGTAGATTAGGATCTGATAGTGATGATCAGTCAAGCGAATCAGAAGAAAAAGAGGAAACAACATTAGATAAGGAAGAGTTATCAAGATGGAAGAAAAGATCAATATTTTTTAAGCTGCCTTATTGGGAGGTATTTTCTGCTGTAACATATCAAAAGTAATTTTTCAGATTATATCAAACAATATTTGTTTAACTATGGTTTTGTTTACTGTATATATACTTTGTATAAACTCCCAGTTAGGCATTGCTTGGATATAATGCATGTGGAAAGAATTGTGGGTGCACATATAGTTTCGACATTGTTACATTGTGGAAAATCAAAAGATGGTCTGCATGCTCGTAAAGACCTAGAGGATCTTGGTATTAGAAAGGATTTACATCCTAGAATGCAAGGAAGAAAAACATATATGTCTCCAGCACCTTAGTCTCTATCAAAGGTAGAAAAGAAGATCTTTTGCAAGAGACTATTTGACTTCAAAGGACCAGATGGATATTGTTCAGATATATCCAGAGGTGTATCAGTAACTGACTGCAAAGTTTCAGGACTTAAATCACACGATTATCACATGTTAATGAAGCTACTTCTTCTGATTGCACTTAGAGGTTTATGGCCTAAAGGGACAAGGGTAACAATTGTAAGGTTATGCAAATTCTTCAATCAATTGTGCTAGCGAGTACTTGATATGGAACAGGTTATAGCAATGGAGGTTGAGATTGTTGAAACTCTTTGTTTGTTTGAGAGATATTTCCCTCCAAGTTTCTTCGATATAATGGTGCATTTGACGGTACACCTAGGAAGAGAAGCAAGGCTATGTGGACCAGTCCATTTTATATGGATGTACCCATTTCGAGAGGTATAATTTGCATTGTATTTTTTAGTATTTTCAATGTACAAGAGGAATTACTTTGTTTTGATGCTAATTAATAGTTTTCTGTGAAATGTATATGAAGGTTTTGAAAGACTTTGTTAGAAACCATGCTAGACCAGAAGGGTGTGTAGCTGAAACATATCTTGCAGAAGAGTGTGTTCAGTTTTGTAGTGAATTTTTAAAGAAGTCATCAAACAAATGTTCAAGAGAAATTGGATAGAAACGTAGAGTATGAAAACAACTATATTCTGGATGGTCGCTCAATATCTGTAGGAACTTTCAATAAATTTTAGTGAGATGAAGCTGAAAATAGCTCATCTTGTTGTCATCCAAAATACGGTTGTTGTGGATGCTTTTGTGAAGTAAGTTCCATTGTGAGCTACATTTACATTTGTGAATTATAAACTATATACTGACAATGGTTTGGTTTTTATCTCCTCGTTTCACACAAGTGAGCACATGCAGTTCTTACAAGACTCAAATGTAAGATGCATGCGTGATGCATCAACTTTATGGAGTATGTATACTCATAATTTTGCTACTTGGTTAAAAGCAAAGGCAAGTAATATTAAATTAATTTTTTTGGTGTTTTGGATAATATTAGATAGTATAAGGACTGAATGAGTTGTTGTTACATTGTTAGGTACCTCTTGATTCAAAGAAACATGGAGAAACACTTAAATGGTTGGCATATGGTCGACGCAATATAGTACAGTCTTATACAGGTTACATAGTTAATGGGGAACAATGTCACACAAGGTCTATTGATAGGAAATCACATAATAGTGGAGTTTATTATGAGGCTACAATATTATGTAGGTCTAGTGCGAAAGACACCTCACAAGTTGCTGATCTGGTATCATATTATGGTCAAATTACTGATATCATTTGCTAGACTACAATGCTTTCTATGTACCTCTGTTCCGATGTCAATTGGCAGTAAAGGGTAATGGAGTGAAAGTAGAAGAAGGTTTCACACTAGTTAATGTGAGTCATAGTCAAGTCTCTTTTGCAAGAGATCCTTACATATTGGCATCTCAAGCAAAACAAATGTTCTACTTACAAGAAGATGAGTCATCAAGTTGATGTAGTTATGAGAAGTCCTTTAAGAAGATACAATCAAAATGATTTACACAATAGAGTTACAGACATTGGAGCATTGCTGTCAAATATTGACGTAGATGATGAATGAAATGTTGATATGGAAGAAGCAGAAAATACCAGAACAGACTATGAAGGAATATATGTTTTAAATGTAGATTCTTAAGTATATTATATCATAATGCCTCCGTAATTTATAATTGCTTATTTGTCTTTGTCATGTCTCTGTCTTTGATGTTCATATTTTAGAGTCATTGTTTCTTAGTTGTGTTTGTTTATCATTCTTGCTAAGTTATTAGATGCTTTGTTGTGCGGTTGTCTTTAATGTATGTATTTTATATAATCTATGAGACTTAGATGTGTTTGTTTGTCATTGCTGCTAAGTTTTTAGTTGTCTTTGATTGTTTCAGGTGAACTAGAATGGGAAAGCATGCCAAGAAACGTGGGAGGAAACCCCCAAAAAAGGATCTGCAGATCAATGAGGATGTATAGTATGTTAGGACTAATACAATTGAACATCAGATGCAATATGAACAACCAGCTACAGATGCATATCACATAGAAGAGACAAGGGTTGAACAGATTGAAGAAAATAAAACTGCTAATAAAGGACTGAATGAAACTATTGATAAAGGACTGAATGAAACTGTTGATAAAGGACTGAATGAAACTGTTGATAAAGGACTGAATGAGGATGGACCAGTGGGTGAGATTGAATTATCTGAAGAACATGACCCTACAACTGAGCATACATAGAAGAAACAATGAGTTCCTACCACGATGAAAGACATCGCGAAAGATCCAAATAGCAGAGTTCATGTGAGTTTCAATGCATTAGGAGAATCTTATGGGCATGGGTCAGTTACATTGTCATCATACTTAGGGTCATTGGTGCGTGAACATGTACTGTTCACAGTTGAAAAGTGGACAAAGATTGGTGAAGACATCAAAACTATTCTTTGAAAATCTGTGTAGGTTACAGAATCGTGAACCTTACATTTACATTAAACTTATTGTCTTTAATGTTTAACTTACTGTCTTTAACAAAATTGCAGGCAAGGTTTGAACTAGATGAAAAGTATAAAAAATAGCAGTGCTAAAGCAAATGAGATGCTTATGGAGGTCATCAAAATCACGCATGGTCTCCCAGATTAACAAAGCTGAAAATAATCAACAGAGGATGAATTTTGCGACCTAAGAATATATCTTCATTTGATTGGCGTAAAATTTTTAAGCTCAAAACTAGCCAAGTATTTAAGGTATTGATTTCATAGAATTATGTTTATTTGTTATGTAGTATATGCTTAATATCAACATATATCTTTTAGGTTGTGAGTGATAGCTACAAAGAAAGAAGGAGCAAACAAATTCCTCACACTTGTAGTCTTAAAGGAATGGTTAGGCTAGCAGAAGAGATGGTAAGCATATTCTTATTCACACTATTTAGCAGGATGGAAAGCATTAACTGATACAATATTCTATTATATTTATAGAAAAGTAATAGTGTAGATCTTGTTGAAGTGTCTAGATTGAAGGTTTGGGTTAAGTCTCGTACCAAGAAGGATGATATTCTAGTAAATACAAATGTTGTTGAAAAGATTGTGAGTTGTGATATGTAGTGTGAACTATAATGATTACGATTTTGGTATTGTAGTTACTTACACTTATTCTGGTTTTGTATTTACAGCAAAAGACAACTGAGATTGTTAATAATGACGATCCATCAACAGCACAAGATACACAGTCAACTTTTAGGACCTGATAATCCGGGTAGATTGAGGACATTGGGTAGGAACATGACCAAAACCAAATTAGCTTGTTTCCAGATTAAAAATAAGTACATTAATGATATGCTAGATGATCAAGTTAATCTCCAACAGAAGGTGAATGAATTAGAAGATATAATTTCCAGAATGAAGAACCAGGTTACACATTGTTATATATTAATATCTGACTTACATTCTTGATATCTGAATTAGATTTGACTTGTTTTTGTTTCTAACATTACAGAGACAAGATCCTAAAGTTAGTGAAAACTCAGCTGCAAGAGTAAGACATTATTATGACATGTTTTTATAAGTTTCATTTTATTTTTACTTAACAGTCTAACATGTTTTTATACTTTTCATTATGTAGAGTGTGAATAAAACAGTGCAACCAAAATGCTTATTGTTTGATTGTTGTGGAGATGATGATACTATAGTTGAGGGTCAGATTATATCTGATGATCCAAATGATATGGTGAATGACTGTCGTTTAGGCCCTATGGACATTAAAGTATTAGTCGAAACTGATACCAAGCCAGAAGCTTTCCTTTGGAGACCTGCAAATAAAATGTACACAATTAAAGAAGCTGTTGGCAAGATGGTTGCATGGCATACCTCTAAGTGTGTAAATTTAGAAAAGGAGCCCCAATCAGAAGACATTGATCCACTAGTAATGTTTAATAGTATACAATTATACATTACTATACAGACTTATGATAATTTAACTGATATATTATTTTTTGAATTTGTGTCCTCATAGAGCCCAAGAATAGTTTCTGTGAACAAATGCAAACTACATGATTTATCTTTCGGTGATGTAGTTGTAGCTAAGGCATGTTGGCTAACACAAGAACATACAACATTGGTGAATGGACTTCCACTTTGGCCAAAGGTAGTGAAAGTTTTTGTGGATGCGATACACATGCCTGATATGTTCATATGGAGGCCTACAATGGATGTGATGTACCTGGAAGACTATCTACAATCTTATGTAGCATGGCCTTTCGACAAAGTTGTATTCGATACATCTCCTACCAATGCTTATATTGTTCAATCAGTATAAAGAAAATCAGAACATGCGGTTCTAAATCTCAAACTGAATCTGCAGCAACTATTTTAAAATCTTATGGTGAGAAGTGTGCTACCACATGTCTTAAATCTCCTATAAAGAAAATAGCTTCGCAGTCTCCTACTCGACGATCACCGGTATATCTGTTGTTCTAATTTTGATATATTGCTTCTGGATATTACTCTATATAATTATTTGGTTTATATATGTAAATGGCAGCGTAAAGATGGTGCTCAAGTCATAAAAGAAACCCAGAAGTGCAAGTTGATGGATATTGGTGGCAAGAAGCAAGTTGTGGCTGAGGTACATGTGCATTCGATTGACCCACAACAGATGGTCCATTTTGTTTGTTTAGGGTCTGATGCAGTTAAGTTTGGGTGGATGTAGTCAAAGTAGATGATGCAGCAGTTTGGAGACCATCAGATGAAATTGAGTACATGAAAGATGCTCTTGGTTCATTTATAGCATGACCAATTGATAAATTGTTAGTCTTTTGAAGATAAAAGACATGGTAAGTGGTGTAAATATTATGATGGTTTTGTTTTGGTTTTACAGTTGCTAGTGTTTATGAAAACTGATATACATACAATTGTAAATGTTGCAGGGAATGAAGAAACATTGGTCCATCTTAGCTAGTTTAATTACTTAACTAAGCTATCTTAACTATAGTTTGTAAGTTGTATTTTGGATTGAGACTTTTGGATTTAGATTAAGTATTTTGGATTCAGACCTTTGGTTGAATTTATTTGGCTTTCAGACTGGTATCATGTAGGATTAGAACCAAACTTATGTTATATTGAATGTGTTTTGATTATGTAGCGTAATTCTTATGTTATGTTGAATGGAAGTGTGGATTCTGCAAAATAATTCGATGTAAATTGTGTTTGACAGGAATCAGCTGTATAATAACAAAAGATAGCATTAGGAAATATATATAACAGCAAAAAGAAGAAGCTATAATCAGATATAATAGCGATGAAAAGAACTTATCATACAGTTTATTATAGCCTAGAGCAATGCTATAACAAAACATAATACAAGATTACAAAACTGCTATTGTAGAAGGAATTACCATAGCACGTTAATATACTTATCATACAGTTAGTTTATTATAGCCTAGAGCAATGCTAGAACAAAACATAAAACAACATTACAAAACTGCTATTGTAGAAGGAATTACCATAGCACATTAATATACTTATCATAATTTTTCTTTAAACAAAACGATGTGCTCTAACAATACAGATAAAGGTATTTTATTTTTGCTATAATTAATTATCTATTGTAGCATGCAGTAATAACGCTATCGTATCTGATGTACCTACCATAGTTTCCAATGTCATAGCATTTCATAAAACGCTATAAAACATATATAATAACAAATTTTCTGCGCTAATAATGTAGGTATTTCTTGTAGTGATAACCTAGTTGTATCTATTCGCTATCCCTAAACCTGAGAGAAGCTCTACATCAACTTGTTACTACTCCATTATGCCATGTCGCTATGTAATTTTACCGATTCGCTATATATAAATATAAATATAAATAAATATATATATATATATATATATATATATATATATATATAACATAAAACAGTTTCTCCTCATTTCTGTAAATTAAAGGACATATCCAAATTACAGGTTTTAGGCATTGATTTTGTAGTAAAATCGATTAAGCTGAAGTAAGTTTAGACTAACTCAATTTACCAAAAAAAAAAAAAAAGACTAACTCTTAAATAATCATTTTATGTGGTTATAGAAAAACAAAATTGGACGCTTTTTGATGATTTTATGTTAGATACATTCTTTTGTTGTATAGTTCGAGTCTTGTGACTACTTCTGCAAATATAATATATAGTGACGATTTATTTAGAAATTGTGTGGTGAAACTTGAACTCTCTTTAGTATCTATCTATCTATATGTATGAAAATTCGTGAGGAGGTAATCTTTATTTTCTTAGAGAATTTGATTTTCTTTTGTAACTCCAATTAAATAAAGTTCAAACTTCGAATGTATGGTCTCGAGAATTATTATTTGGAAAAAAATATCAAGAAAATGAAAGGAAGAAGAAGTCAAGATTGAGTTTTCCCATGAAGAAAAGTACAGACACATACACATAATTTTCCAGACACATTTCCATGAAAGGAAATAGAGGAAATGAATGGTAATCTAAAAGAGCATAATTTTTTTTTGCTATAAATAGAATATGATTCATTATCAACCCAAGAACATCACAAAGTAAAAAAACAAAAAAAAATCTTTAAAAAACAAAGTTTGGAAATTTTGTACTTTGAGGATGATGATAACGAGTGACTGACAACATTGGGAATAGATAGCTAATAACACATAATGAAAGCACTCAGAGAGGAAAAGCAAAATCAAAATCAAAAAGATTGAAAACTTTGATTTTGGGTACACACTAACAAAGAAGTTAAAAATAAAAGAATGAAGGGTAATGTGAGAAAGAAGAAGTGAAAGCAACATTAGAAGAAGGGAGCGAGTTCATCCATAATAGTCAGTCATGTGGTGGTCCTGATAATGGCAGGCCTAGAGGCAAGAGAGAGAGAGAAAGAAGAAAAAAGAAAGAGTAGAAAATTGTAGATGAAGAAGACGGCATGTATAAATGGAAAGAGTGAATAATAATGAAGTACCAAATTAAGTAGAATACTGTTTTTACAATTACACTCTTATCTTTGCACGTCACTCCTTTCTTCTTGCTTTACTTCCTTACACATACGTACGTATATATATATAGAGAGAGATCATTAACTAAAGTTATAAGTATTCTTAATCTTACTTAAGAAAGACTTATATAAAATAAACATATAAGTATATAAACATATAAATATATATTGGTTATGATGATATAGTTAATGACTTTGACATCAGGGTTTGATCCATCTCCTCTACAATTTGGTATATTAAAAACAAACTTTATGTTTTAGGTTATGAGTCAGGTTTTGTTGATTTAACTATTGACAAAAATTTATATATATATATATATATATATATATGGTTAGAAGTTGTTAATTTAGTAATTAAATACTCTATTTAGCTTGTTAGCTAACTTAACTACATTATATATGTAAACTAGAGTATACATCTTTAATCTATAACCATTTGTTATTTTGACCATTGGACCATTATTGAGTATTTTGTCAAGGTTGATGCTCGAACCTATCATGCCTTGGGACTATGTACAATATACATATAACCAATTAAAGTGTAATTAGCGGACAACAGTGACAAGGTCATTATCAAAATTAATTATCTGGTTAATGAACTATTAACAACCACTAACCATATTAACCTCCGATTAATGTTACTTTGAAGATGTTAATTAATTTGTGTGTATAAGAGATATTTCTAAAGTAAAAGATGTGATTCTCATAAATTGTGGAAATAAGATAGAGAAATAATGATAGAAAAGCTTACAAGATAAGCACGAGAAAGAAAAGAGGTTTTCTTTTTAACGAAAGCGACTTCTTCTAACATTTGTATATGTATTTGTATGCATTTGAGTCAAAAGAAAATTAAAAGATTGGTCGGTCTGAGGCCTATTGCAGCTTTCATGTCTTAGGGCTTCACACTGCCCCGCCACGTGTAATCCTCTTATTCGAACATTAATTTTCTAATTCAACTCCTAAGGTTTTTCAAAGTTTTTCTAAATATTATTTCATTTAGCTATATATCTTGAAATTAATGACTTAAGTGGATGGCCAGAAATTCTCATTCGAGTTTTTAATCAAGTTTGTAATTTTTGTATCACAAATTTTCTTAAATTTTTGAAGAAGAGGAAGAAAACCAATCAATGCTTTCGTCAGTTTTGCTATTTGAACTCAATTGGATTCCACTAAGTACGTAAGCAAAAGGAGCTGCCCTTTTTACAAGATTATACCTCGCCTATTATAGATTTTATTACTTAGCTTTATACAAGTGTAATGTTGCATAACCATTTAGAACAGTTCTAATATAACATACCAATGCAGGTTGGTCCAGTGGTAAATGAGTGTATAAAAACTTTCACCATCTAAATTCGATTCGCGTTGGATACAAGGACACTCACATATTCACTCCAGGTTTTAGGGAGATTATGGCTGGTTAGAGCTTTGTCGAAACCTATTAGATTATGAGCTTCCAAATCAAAATCAGTTGTTGATAATTAATTTATGATCACTTCAGAATGTTATTCTCTAATATAACTTCCTAGTTAATAAAAAAAATCTACTAACATTTATCATAGAAGTTCGTAAAGTTCATGTATCTCTTATTGATTGATATTTAAACAAATATCAATACACCATAATCTATCGTTAGATAGAAATACAGAAATTATTATATCAAGAAGTTTTAGTCCTCAATTTTTAGTATAAATATAAATTTACAAAATACTATATGATATCTATTTTCTTTTTACTGTTTAACTTTTAGATTTTTTTTTTGGTGAAGAATTTTTAGATCTTATAATTTGTAAATAATTTAATTATATCTCCTGTATTCCCATTTCCTTAAAACTAAATCAAAAATTATCTCATTTTTTTTTCTTAAATCTTTTTCTAAATAGCCGAGAACAGGTGGCCTATTGGTAGTGGTCACTTACAAATACTTATGCACCAAGGTTCGATTCCTTCCAAATGCAAGGGGAAAGAAAAAAGATTTTAGAATGTAGGCTTAAGTTATGGATCGAATTTTGTCGATCCAATTATGAGTAAGGTTGACAAAAAAAAAAATTTCTAAATAACGGCAAATTTAGAAATAAAATTTATATCCTAATTTCAGCATACTTCATTTCCTAAATTTTGGTAAATGGCCAACAAAATAGCCAAATTAATATTGAACTTACATATTTGCTAAATTAATATTTAAGTACCGTTGACTGAGCCAATTTAGACATGTTGACTAACACTGTTACTGTTCACTGTAGAAAAAATAATAATAAACTTTCAAAAAAAGGTCAAATTAAAACTGAATTACATATTTGCCAAATTAATATTAAACTCATCGTTGACTAAGCCAATTTAGGTACGTTGACTAATGCGACATCTTAACCAAAACAGACCCAAAATTTCGGGTATCGGGTAGGTCCTGAAACAAAAAAATACTTTATAGGTCATCTTCAATTATACTTATTGGTATAGGATAAAACCTGAAACCAAAATGATACTTAAACAGGTACCCGATTAACCCGAAAGAAAGCTCTATATCCTCGGCAAACTCCAAAATACATATATTTGTTCGGGTTTATTTTGGATATACATGTTCTACATAACCCGAAAGAAAGCTCTACATGTTCTATGCTTTAGCTTTGTATCGAAGATTTAAAGCTTAGAGCGAATAAAAAAATAATATTAATAGAATAATAACAAAAATTAACACGATTTATTGTTTATACAGTTAACTAATCTCCTATCTAAATTGACTTAATCAAATTAGTATAATTCATTTTTTTGTTTCAGGACCTACTCTATACTAGACATTTTGGGTTGGTTTTGGTTAAGATGTCGCATTAGTCAACGTACCTAAATTGGTTGAGTCAATGGTAAGTTCAGTATTATTGGAAATATGTTGTTCAATATTAATTTGACCATTTTTTGAAAGTTTACTACTTTTTTCTGACGTGAACAGTAACACCATTAGTTAACGTGTCTAAATTGGCCCAGTCAACGATAGTTTAATATTAATTTAGCAAATCTATAAGTTCGATACTAATTTGGCTATTTCACGTAAGTTCAGAATTTATTTGGCCATTT
Organism: Lepidium didymum; assembly: GCA_963920545.1. Lineage (NCBI taxonomy): Eukaryota > Viridiplantae > Streptophyta > Magnoliopsida > Brassicales > Brassicaceae > Lepidium > Lepidium didymum. The sequence goes on along the minus strand of OY986979.1, from coordinate 6,428,596 downwards.
TCTCTATCTTTATTTATATTAACTTTGGAAATTTTGATCTCCTAAATTTAAAAAGAAATATTTCTGTCTATATAATATGTATATTTTAATTATTATATCTTCATCTTTATTAAAATATATGATTAAGGTAATATAATCTATCTAACTAAATGTAATTATTACATGTCATTTCTATTAGCTAGATAAAGATCATGTTATGTACATGGCAAGGTTAATATATAGTCATCAAATATGTGATATATTTTTTGTCAACATACTTTAACTTTATACTATATACAAAATTTATTAGAATTTAATATTGTGATAAGCTAAATAAAATGGAGAACATATATATGGGTCAGACTGAGAATTTTTATTGTTACTCTAGTGAGAACTATACAACAACAAAATTTACAGAAAAAATATCTACAACAACAGATTTTAAGGACAAAACTTTTTTACAACCACAATACCTACAATCTAAATCATACCACAAAAATTCAAAGTTACAACTTTAACTAATCATAAAACAATTGTAGTTAAATTTTTGTATTGAACAAACTATTGTTAATTATCTTATAATTCTAATATATATATATAATCCATGATTAATTGATATGTGTCAACAATTTAATATCTATCATATATAAAGACTAAATTAGTCTTTATTTAATAATACAAAGTTCTTATCTAAACTTTTGTAATGAAATTTCTTAAATATATATAAGAACATAAACAATCACAAGGTCTAAATTAATCATAGGAAAATTTTGATAACCTGATAAATTATGGGTTTCCAACTCAAAACCAATTAACATGGAATAGATTGGCCCATAACTTATATATATTATGTTAGAATGACCATAACTTCTGATGTGGAATATGAATCATATTCTAACATGCCCCTTCGATTTGATAGGTCGTATAACCTAATATCTCAAAGGACCTACAACAGACGCATATCATCATGCATGTCTAATAGGTCAGAATCGTGAGCTCTGATACCATGATAAATTATAAGCTTCAAACTCAAAACCAGTTGACAATAAATGAATTAACTCATAACTTATATATATTAGCTTAGAATGATCTCAATTTCTAACTTACGGATATCAATCATATTTTCACCAAATGATTTGTCTTTTTATTTTATTTTATTTTTTCATGCGAAACTAGGAATAAAAAAGAAAATAAGAAAATTATTCAGAAAATAATTGCCTCTTCAAAAGCATATACGTTGTTCCTTCTCCATAATGATCTTTCTATCTCTCTCTCCATTATATTTTTCTCTTTCTCTCTCTCCATTCTAGTTCATAGCACATAGACTCATTTAAGTACATTGCCTGTGCTGTCTTTCTCAACCATGAGTCATTTGCTTCAATAAAGGTACTCTCCCTCTCTCTCTACACAACTAGACATAGATTCTCTTGAACAAAGACATTGTACTATTTTACTAATCACTATTACTGTTCTTTCTATCTTTCTTCTTTTCTTTTCCTTGATTTTGCAGGCTAAGGAAATAAAAACACTCTTTCTTTTCTTATAGTCTTCATCACTAGAACAGTAACCCCTTCTCTTTGATTTTATGCTTTCTCTCATTTTCTTATCTTTTTTTCTGTCTCTTGAAGAAGATTTTAGTACAAGTGTCATTCTCAAAATTTTGTCTTAGGGTTTTTATTTTTAATTAAATTTTGTTGCTTCAAAACCCCCTCAAAAGACATGAACAACAACATTTTCAGTACGACAACCACCATCAATGACGACTACATGTTATTCCCTTATAATGACCATTATTCCTCTCAATCCTTTCTCCCTTTTAGCTCTTCTTCTTCCATTAACGACCTCTTAATTCACTCTAACACATCAAACAATCATCATCATCATCATCATCATCATCATCAATTCCCACAACCTTCTCCTTTTTCTCAATTCGAATCTGCTCCAGATTTTGGCCTCCTCACATATTTCCTCCCGCAAAACAATGGCAATGATGAGTACCAAACCAACCCCAATGACATTAATCATCATCCATCACTTCCCTTGAACAACATCGTTGGAGATCAATTCACCGAGCCCTCGGAAACTATAACTCACATAGAAGATTCTCAGAGAATCTCAACTTCTCAAAACCCAACAATGAAAAAAGTCAAGAAACCAAGTAGAACGGATAGACACAGCAAGATCAAAACGGCTAAAGGGACACGAGATCGTAGAATGAGACTCTCATTAGATGTTGCTAGAGAGTTGTTTGGTCTACAAGACATGCTTGGATTCGACAAAGCCAGCAAAACCGTTGAATGGTTGCTAACACAAGCTAAACCCGAGATCATAAAGATTGCAAAAACCCTTTCTCATCCGTGCGGCTCCAGCAGCGGCGACGAGTCTCAAAACCGTAAATTTACATTCTTTTCTAGTTTAAAATCTATTGAAGTTTTTGATGAAAATCTTTATCCTTTAATTATGGTTAAATCTAAATTGTAAAATTCGAACTTAATTTGAAGGACCGGCATTAGGATCCATGGACACATCATCTGATCTATGTGAACTTGCATCCATTTGGACGGTCAACAATAGAGGCAGTAACATCAACACGACCGGTACGTATACCTTGACCGTTGCCTTACTGTTTTACACTTATATGAAGTTTCAATTTTCAATCACAAAAAGGTATTTTTAATATCTATACTTATATTATAATTCATGGGTTTACATTAGAAGAAACAAAAGAAAAGAGGGTCGATGGGAGATCGATGAGAGGGAAGAGAAAGAGGCCACAAACTCGAACGCCTATTTTGAAGAAGTTGTCTAAGGATGCAAGAGCTAGAGCTAGAGAAAGAGCAAAAGATAGAACAAAGGAGAAAATGATGATGAAGGTGAAAACAAGATCACAATTTGTGCAAGTTATTGAGGAAGAAGATCATGATCATTGTGAGATGATAAAGAATAATACAAGTGAAGTGGATCGGAGTTCGTTTGAGGTGACACATTGTGAAGAAGAGATCGGAGACTTTTGCATGAATGATCGTTTTGCAGCTTGCAATGAATTTGTGATGGATAAGAAAGATCACATTTCTAACGAATCTAATTATGATATAATCAACAAATTAAACTCATCTTGTCCAATGCTTAATCAGCATAGCAGCCAAGGAGCAGCTAATTCCATTGAGGTACTTTATTCTATACCTTCAAGTCATCACATTTAATTGTTAATTACTTCCTAAGAATTTGTTTCTTTAATAATGATTTTTAACGAAGCCTATATAGGTTATCATACCATTAGTTATTTGTGAATTGGTTGTATAAAGTTCCAAATTTGAGATTTTCAATTGCGCCGTTTTTTTCAGTGACTTATACTATTATGTATTAAATTTTTATTAACATTTTTTTTTGTTATATACTTTCCAGCAGCAACAATTGACGGATCTTCGTCAATTCTTTGGAAAACCAAGAGACTTCATGTACAACTATCAAAACATATGTTGATAGTTATTTAAATAATAGTCTGGTGAAGGATAGTCTTCTTCATTCCACTGTCAAATATTAAATCAATGTGAAATAGTTCATGCAGTTTTTAATGAAAATTTGTGTTTATAGTTTGAGTGGATGCTAAAGAAAGATATGTATATATATCGGGTTAAAACCTTTTTTTTGTTGAGTTTATCTATAGTTTGTTTTCAGGGATATATAAAAAGAATGAGAAATACAAAAAAAAAGCTCATAAATTGGTGAGGAAAAAATATATAAAAACTTATTTTATAACGTAGAAAAAGATGTATATAAGTTAGTATTTTGTCGCTGAGCCTGATGAGGACTCTTGCCGGCGTTTTAAAGGCTTTGGTAACTGCTCCATCTCTCCAAGTTTCAGATTCTTGGCTATTAAGACTCGAGTGGTCTCTACCTTGCCCAATTCGGCCACGTCAGAGTATTTTCATCGGACCCATTAGTCTTCACTCGTCGCTTCAACGGACCCGTGTTCGACGGAGAAGCAGTTTTGGAGTCTCGTTGCTATGTGGCTTTCCGTTCATCGATGACCTATGTTTCGACTCTGACCTTGGCTTCATGTCCCAGGCAAAGCCGGAGAGAACATCTGACCAGCAATGTCGAGAAAAAGTACACCAGACATGCTCAAAGTTCAGGCTGGCGGCCGCAGGTTTGACTCCAATTAGGAAAACCCCCTCTGGAATTTCGAGTGGGCCATTCTGGCCTTTTAGGCTTAGTGGGCCTTCTCCTTGGGCTTCAGATTTCCTAAGGTATCTTTTACTATTTTCTTTATTGTTTCATTTTGAATGGGCCTATGAGGACTGGGGTTTCTTAGTGGACTTTATTGATTATAAGATTACTAAGTATGCTAAATTCTTGTAGAAAGAATTTAGACCATAATATCTTCCTTTTGTGGGAAAGAACTTCGTTTCAACACCTATCAGGTTTAAGACTGCTTTCAAAGCTCATCACCTTCGGTTCAAAGAGCTCTTTTGCGTGTTCGACCGTCTCTATGGCAACAAAACGAGGAGTAATTTCGGATTCATGTAAATTCGGATCGCATCTCCACTATCTATCCAAGATTTCTAGAGTGTTAGAGATCTCTCCGCCTAGAAGTGTCTATGTTTATGTTATTGTTGGATGTTTGTATTATGCTTCTTATGGCTGTAAAACGTTTACTGAAGCAGTTTATTGACAAAAAAAAAAGTTAGTATTCAAGGCTATTAGCTTAAATGCAACAACTTATCTCAGGGCTTATGTGATCGCAATTATGCTTAAGTGGGTATAAACGTATGTCGACTAACTAGTTCATAAACTTCATATATGTGTGTTTAGTATATTATAAGAGTTAAACTATATAATATTATATATATTAAATGATGTGAAGTTATTTGATTGCCCTTTAACCAATGATAGCTTCTGCGCTGATTATATCAAAATGTATTGGGAGTATAGTAATTAATTAAGTTACTTAATTTGGTGAGTTTGGGTTAGTCAAACTTAAAAGGGTATATTATGTTCCCAAACTGGAAATTCGCACTAATCATAGATATTAAAATATTAAATTTTATATAATACTTTTTGAATAGACCTACAGATTAAATTAAACATTGCAAAGGTACGATAATGAACCTGATGTTTTCACGCTGTTTTTCTTTTGCAGAAATAAGTAATAAATTATATGTTTTCTGTGTATGAAAATTCTAATAAATTATTATATGCTGCACTAATCTTTTCCAATATCTGTGTATTCCATTTTGGTGCTAAAAGAGAATATATGTCCCATTTTCATAGCCACGAAGGCACGAACAAGAAGTCACTTTGTACGATGCTACTTCAGGATAAACCTATGATTTGCTATCAAACCTTGGTAGTTAATGTTGTTGTACGTAGTCCTGTGTGGGATTGTTAGTTTCTCAAATTGATTAACTCTGAACTTAATTCAGACCAGACTTACAAAGTGCTTTATTCTGGATTTGAAATCTTTTATAATGTTAGAGTTGTTGATTACATAAAGGTATTATGATTAAGTGATGTGGAAATAAGACATTTTAAAATGATAATGCACTAATTAAGCCATTTTGGGAGTAAATAAAAATATTTTATTTTCGCTTTATAAAGTTTACAAGGTGCCTCTTTCAAATTCTCTTATATGAAAATGTGCCCATATCTATATATGTTCTGCATATATATCTCTCGTTATGAATTTGTCTCATAAATATTGGTATCTTATACTAGCTTGTGTTGTGATATACCTTGGTTCCCTATTTTTCTTTGGCCTATATATGGTTTGGCTTTAGGCTCCTAAATAAATTACACTTCAATATACGTACAGATTTCACATAAGCTTTGGCCTATATGTTGAGTCACGATATGTTTGAACTACTTAGAAATTTCTAGTATGAGATAAAATGTGGTGACCAAAGTAAGTTAAAAGGATAAGAGATATTTTGAAAAAGAGACAAATAAGGATACAAAGAAAATATAAAAGTGCATATATATATTAAAAAATGATCTACAACACATAACATTTCGTGATAAATCAATCAATGTCTTATACATATGTTTGTATATCAATCATTTCGACAAAAACATATGCTTATGTTTGGCAAAACATGTGCAGTGAGTGCAATGCCAAACATTAAAATCCAATAAAAATGCAAATTGTTTGGACTCCGGTCGATTTTCTTTTTTTGAAAAGATTAGTTTGTATGTCAACTTTGAACATATATATCTAGTGAATGACAGTATGATGGTTTCTAAATAAGCAAAGCACTAGTGAAGTAGAAAATTAAATGTGATTTAACACTGTAAAGAGAATGAAAATCAGAGGATTCCTAAACCATGATTATGGTCGTTACATTATTCTCGGAGAAAAAGATGGAATAAAGAAGAGAAAGAAAAAAAAAAGGAAACACAAAATCAACTATGTGAGTACAACCAAAAGTTGAAGTATATAGAAAAAGAGGTCCCATGCCTATATTTGTCAAGATAAAAAAAAACAAAAATTAATTGAATATGTTTCATATTAAGTGTGTAAAAACCCAAAAAAAGGAAGGAAAAGGAGATTATTTATATTAATTTAGATAAAATTAAGGAGATTAATTCTTTTTTTATCAAGAAAAAAAAGTTAATCCCTCAAGAGCTATGAAGAGAGCAATACAAAAACCAAACACAGATCTGCAAGTTTTTTTTGTCTCTTTTTCTGTAGATTATATCAGTAAAAGAGTTTAGTAATCTGCAAAAAATTAAACCCAAAGTGAACAAAAGTAGAAGAAATTTTAAAATGAAGAAGGGGAAAGAAATTATTTTCAAGAAATAAACCCTAGATCTGAGTTATCGAAGAAAAAAGGAAACCCTAGATCTGAGTTAGCGAAGAAAAAAGGAAACCCTAAATCTGGGTTACGAGAAACAAGAACTTTGACTGTTATTACAAACAAAATGAATCAGATGACAAATGTACTTGTTAGGGATGCAGATTGAGACATAGATATAAAGAGATCGATTGAGACCCAAAAACAAAAAAATTAAATTACCGACCTTGTCTTTTTGTTTTCAAACCCTATAATTTAGAATATTAAATTAAAGGCCCTAGAGAGTGTGGATTTCAACGACAAAAACCAACCCTAGAAGGAATAGGAGTATAGAGAAAACTGTAAGCGTCCGGTATCAATGGCGGAATTTTAGGGTTTCTGGAAATTCTTAATTTTGTGTGTTTTTTTTTCTTGTTTGGTTGTTCCAAATGGAGAGATGGTGTGAAGAGTATTGATACCCAGCAGAGGGCAGAGAATAGTTCGTAAGTATAATACATTTGTGTTATTTGAATTAAATTTCATATTGCACAGAAAATAAATTCTTAAAAGTTTATTCTAGAAATGAGCCACCTCTCTGTATTCACGATAATTAGCTGTGGCAAATGTTCATGGTTTTTTTTTTCTTTTTTCTTTTTTTCGACAAATGTTCATGGTTTTCTTTTCTTTTTTTCTCTTTTTTTTCTACAAATGTTCATGGTTTTCTTCTTTTTTTCTCTTTTTTTTCTACAAATGTTCATGGTTTTCTTTCCAGCTAGCGTTACATATACTTATTTCAGAAATTTGTAATTTTACTTTCATTATTATCTCTGCACGCAATTTTTGACTTTGAAACAAGTTTTTTTTTGTACCCAGCAGATACGTATACTATCATTCATATTAATACAATTTCCGTATTTAGGATTAAAAGTACGAGGAAAATTATTGTATATATGATTAACTGATTTTACAATAAGTGCGAAAAAATAACCAGATTTAAATTGTAAACGATAAGAAGTATAAAACTTAATATGTTACCCTAATTTTTATCTTCGATTACGTAATTTTAGATTTTATATGCGTTAGTTTTACAGATTCAAACAAGTCAATTTCCCGAACTATAATATATCCGCTTTGTTTAGTGAACCGGTTTTCTCAGATTACTCTCTCGTGAATTTCTAATCAATTGACATAATTAAATATCTCAAGCTAGCACTACAAAAATTTTGAGATTTAGTATTTCGTTATAATAACATATATTTTATCAAAAATTGTTACGAATTAATGACGATTTATAAATGTTATAGTGTCATAATTCTATATTTGTAACTAATACTTGTAATTAATAAATTGAATAACAATTTCGTCACAAAACATAATATAAAAATTTATTTAAAAAACTACAAATTCATAACAAATAAAATTGGTTAAAAAAAGGCCTATATAAAACGTCACTGAGACAAAATACTTTTAGTGTTCAATTTTGTTATAATAATTCAAAGGTAATTGCAATGCGACTCGTGGTATGAGAATTAGAATATCTTTAGACTCTTGTTAATTTACAAATCAATCTTTTTACTCTCAATCTTCCAAAAAAAATTGTGCAGATTAGTTTTTGTAAAGTGGTGCCGGGAACAAAACATTAGAGACTCAACACAGAAGGTCGGTCCCTTGGCATCTAGCAATTTAATTTGCAAGGGGCAGTGCCAAATTCTACATTTCAGATGAGTATTGCAACGTTGAACCGGTTTCCTACCCTTGATCAGACTAAGTGTTAATTTGTTTGTACATTTTCTTGTTCTTTTATTTAACTATCATGTAGTTAGAGACCACAAAAGATTTGGTAGATATACAAAGATCAAAACACCTAACATCCGTGGTCCTTTTTTGGACAATAAGTACTTTAACTCAATTAGAGGTCACGAACGTCGTACAAATGTATAGTAGGCACATTATACACCTAATGCACTGTCCATGTATATATATATATATATATAACTGATTAGTAATTTATAACTGTGGCAGTTGGAATTGACAGAACCGTTGGAAGCTAATGAAAGCTATGTCACAATCTGAATTCAAATCTATATAATAAATGTTGTCATAAGAAAGACGTAAAAGTAAAACAAAGCTTACCAATTAATAATGTTGTTGAAAATTTATTAATTTAGAGAAATATTAATTTATTCATAAATTAATATTATTAATAAGTATAATTTATAATATTTTTAATTGTTAAAATTATTTTAAGAAGATAAATTGATACCAATTTTAGATTAATCTTTTGGAAATTTATAAATTTTGTAATTTATTATTAATGACATCAACCATTTTATTTCAATAGCCTATAATACTATTACAATGAAAATGATATATATTAAAATTTGAAAACTTAAAAAAAAGTTGGTTATTTTTTATGACATGTTATAGTACAACATCATAGTTTGAAAATATAATACAACAGCTGTTTTATAGAGTTGAGCTCTAAGAAATTTTTTTTATAAAAAAATCATACTTTAATATATCAACTTATATATATATATATATATATTTAGATGATTATTAATTTATGATATTATTGGAATTATATTTTTACATAAAAATTTCAAAAATATTATTATTTTATTAATTTATTAAATTTAATCTAATTTTATATTAGCTCGACTTAAGACCATAAAATTTTATTGTTTTGTAAAGATTATTAATTTATCGAGTATTAGTTTATTGAAATTCTATGTACTTTCCAATTTAAACAAGGTATATATATGGATCTTCTTAAAGAACCAAAAGCGATGATTTGTACATTTTCAAATCTTAATGGGCCTATTAAAGTAGGTTACCCGTGACGAACCCAATTTAGATGTGAATAATAGAATATGGTACATCCATATTATAGTGAGCCCTTTGGGTAGACATGGGCCTATTAAAGTTACTTTGAATTACATTAAAATTGACATAGATGGTTCTTTATTTCAATTTATATATATGAAGTATTAAGGATTATCTTCTAAATTTATAAGTCGGTTGTACATAAACTATAAGAAATTTACAATATTGATATATCGAGAAATTATATATCGATATTCATGACCTCACCGCCTTTTTCAACATTATATGTCTCCCAAAATCACAACTTTGCAACCATAAGTTAGAGAAATTCTATCAACTTTTAAGTGGAAAAAAATGAGGAAACACTACCTTTAAATCTTTCCTCTTTTCCTATATCAGTATAGCTACAATAATTTCTGCTTGATAGATGTCTAAACATGCGTTTTTGAAAAAATCCCCATATTAAAATATAAAGTAGGTATTTAATTAATTTAATTTGACAAGACGTACTAGGTAATTCGGAGTTTGTGTTTGATACGGAAGCTGAACATCTCTTTGGGGATCGAACATATAGTTTCAGTAACTTCGATAAAGGTTGTGAGGTCTGTGAAGCGGAGTGATATCTTTGAGTCACACAGTTTGAAGTTGAGATTACTTCGGATGATGTCAAAGCCACTAATAGAGTAGATTGCTCATTCTTTCAAACGATCGTTAAACACATGTAGGCGGTGACCAGAAATTGATCCTTGCATGACCTTTGACTGCAAGGTCGGGAGATAATATTTTGAAATACATGTCATATTTGAGTAGTACATTTAACGTATAACTTGGAAATGATTATACCTTTTCATCAAAGAGTAACATGTTGACCCCATGAGCTCTACACCTTTTTTTTACATTATGAGCTTCTCAAAAGCGCAAAAGCCTTACAATAACATGTTGAGAACTTCGACCAGCTTTCAATTCCAAGAAAGAGAGTGGGAAATTTCCATCTTGGTTAATTTGGTGGGAATATTGAGAGAGTTATATTGTAATGAGTGACTATGATCATTTGGAATTACCAAATAATCTATTTATAAGTGAAGAAGAAGGTGAAGTTACATTTGTTGAGAGTTAAGACAATGTAGTGGAGAATTAAAACAATATAGTGGAGAGTTAGATTAGTAATTTGTAAGTGTTTTCAATAGATATGAATTTATTCTATTGTTTGGGTATATGAGGAGTCAAAAATGTGGATCAAAATAAGAATAGAGATCTAGTTATGTTTTCAGTTTTATATTTTATATTCTAATGTTGTAATGTATTGTTTGGAGAATATTCATTTAAGGACTTTGATATTTGTATTCATATTTTCTCTTATGAAAGGACTACAATAAAAATGAGTTGGATGTGTTATATTATATGATTACAATAAAAAAAAAGAGTTGGGTATGTATTTTGTACAAATGGTCAAACAAAACATATTTATTGTAGTCATATAATATGACACACCCAACTCATTTTTTATTGTAGTCATATGTAATATGTATTTTTTATATTATATACATTTTTTTTTTGTTTAAGGGTATGTTTAATAATTTTTGTTTGTATTTGAAATGTAGATTAATTTTGTGTTTGTTGTTTTAAATTAAATATGGTAATTTAAATGAATTGGGTGTGTTTATTTTCTTTTTACATTTAAGATGGTAGATTAAATAAGGTGATGATGTGGTTTCATGAAAATAGAATAGATTTAACTTTAGATATATAGATATATAGATATCATTTTTGCCGATTTTAGTTTGGTTGTATTTGCGTTTATATGCATCATAGTTTTTATATTACCGTAATTAAAGTATAGAGAAAAAAAAAATTAATGAAGCTAATAAGAATGCATAAGTTTATGCATCTTAGTTTAATACAACGTATACTTGCTGATTATTTGGATAATAATTAATGTAGATGTACTGTGACTCTCTACTCATTTATAAGTGTATCATCATTTAATAATGATTAATCGCCTCTTCCAGTTAATCTTTTTTAGTACTATGAAACAACTCGAACACAAAAAGTGCAAAATTATAACCAAAACACTTATCAATATATATTATACAAACAATTATGTATAATAAAAAGTATCAGTCTATATCCTGAGGATCAAAATTCTATTATGAGATGCATTAATCCAAACGTGCACTCCGGTCAAATTTCTTGAAACCATGTAGTGAAGAGATCCGTATTTGCTATGTTTTGGATTACTTAGAATGAAAAGAAAAATGAAGCGTATTAATTGAATAATGTGAGTTTGTTACAAAATGAAATAACCCTAGTAAACCATGCGCAAATTGAATATAATATTAGCTTTATATATTTTGTGTTAAGTAAATTTAATTTAGTTTTTTTTATAGAGGGAGGCTACCTAACACTCCTGATTATGTGCGCTTCCTAACTCCCCTTCAACACCGAATCGTTTTCGTTATTTATTTTGTACCAAACTATTTGAATTCAAGAGTTATTTATTTATAATGCATCTTCCACCAAATTTGTTGAATATTTAATTAACTAATATATCTCGCAAATAAGAGCTCTTGCTAATAAGATAGAGTTGTATATGAATTGTAATGACTTGAGAATTTTATAAACTAATCTAAACAACAAACACATAATTAAATGGAACTTGATTAGTGGATTAATAAAAAAAAACGGGTCGTGCCGGTCAACTATACATTTAGCGTCTCTTGATGTTCTATTTAATGAGCCTTAATTAAAATGGCTAACGTAGCTACGTAAGTGTTGATTACCCTTTTTATTCCATGTGAATGATAGTGAATTTTTAATTTGGGACCACGTGGAATTTTAGACTAGAATGAGATTAATTGATGGTTCTTGCTAGATCGAATTGTATATGTTAAAATACGAATATCCTCTAATAGATGTGATTACGCGAAGAAGCAATTGCTCGTACATAAAATAAATAGTCAATTAAGCAATTAATCTATTGCTATACAAAATAATATTAGTTAGAAAATTAAAAAATCACATTTTTTTCTAATCAATTAGATCGACAAAACCTGATCTATTGTCTAAAATTCACTTTCTAAAATATTTTTTTTACTCTACATTTATAATAGGAAGAAATCAAAATTCTAATGTCAAAATCACTAGATAAATGATATAACCACCAAACTAATAAAAACTCGATCAGTTTCTACGATTATACCAGTAAAATGAGCTCAAACTCACCAAAGACGGTAAAAGCCAGTAAAATAAGCAATTCTTCATACAAAACAATCCTAATTGTTTTTATTATGTTGTATTTTCTTGTAACTATTCCTTTGCATTTTAATAGAAAACACAAAAGTATAATGGTAAAATATATATGTCTTTTAGCAAAAAAGAAAAAAAGTTAACGAAAAAAGTAAATAAAATATGACGATTGAGAGAGACCGAGTCAGAAGTATTCACAAAAAGAAAATGGAGTGGGTCCGTTATACCGGTCACCGTCGTGTTGTGAATTTAGTTGATGTTTAGTGACAATGATCAAGTTGATGAGAGAGAGCCCAGAAAGTCCACTATCATTAACCCGACCCGACTCAAGTTGTGTTTCGCAACACGTAAGGGATATAATGTATGTCGTAATCGTTAAACATCACTTTACAATTGTGGCTACCATTTTAATCCAAGTATTACCATATAAATCCAAAAAACATTGGCCTTATTCTTTCGTAGATGGCTAGAGACAAAACTGAACTAACTAAAAACATAACTTGGTTTTTTATTAGATTTCCGGCGATCACAACTGAACAATTTTTTTAGAATAAGTTGTTTTGTTTATTTAGATTTAATACTAGCCACATGTTACAACTTACAAGTAACAGATAAAAAATAGAATCGCGAAGATCATTTTCTAATTAAACTTTTAGTTACTCTTCAAGACACCTTCATCTGTCTTTTCTTTTTTTATTTACTTTGTTACTTGTGTTTGTTTTCGTTTTGTTAAGTTCATTGAAATTCAGTTTTTCAGTTTCAATCATATCTTTAGGTTCGAGACCAGCCGGTGCTAATAGGCGATTAATGTTTCGTAAAACATCTTTTATAGTTCCAAAAATCGAACTAAAAACATAACATGACTAATATTTTCGTTTAAACTACTAGTCGACCCCAATAATGGTAATTTGTTACTTGTTGCAAGATCTTTGTTTTGTTCTATCTCTGTGACAAGTAAAAGTTAATCTGTCTATTTACATTAACCACTCAACAATTTTACATTAGTACCCAATTTTTGAAATTCATATTTAATCTATCAAGTTGTAAAAGAGAGGAATCAAACCCTAAATATCATAATCATTAGTTGGATTATTCTAACCACCAAATTGAAAAGAACTCGGCAAACATAATTTATTAGTATATGCCTAATTTACTCCCAACATGATCTTCGCTATCCATACAAACAAAAGTAATCACAATGGCCTGAATTTATTCATAATTTTTTGTTATATATATTTGGCAATTAATTGAATGCAAACTGCAAGAAAATAAAGTCCTCGTCCCGTGCCACATAACCTAACAAAACCAAATTGGGTTTGACTGAATTAGCATCTACTCTTTCTTTTTGGTTGTTATTGTTAAAGGCCAAATCAGCTTGTTGCAAAATTAATCTATATGCTCTGTAGCTCTGAACAACCTTATTTGTGGTTTGAATTTATATGATAATATTGTTAATTATAAATGCTTACGCATGTTTATTGTGATTTTGTGATAACCATATGGAAATGAATTATTGCAATCCGGCCAATACCTAAAATCTGAGTGGAGTTTTCAACTCATTGGTACATTTGCCCCACCACTAGTTTAAGCTCTATCATCTTGATATACACGAACCGAGGAACCAAAATAGAAATGAGAAAAAGAACATTAAACTTTCTAAATATGCAGAAAATTGACAAAATACAAATAAAGTTCCAAATATATTAATAAAACTGATAAGTATGAGCTGAAAAATTCTCCTATAACAACAATAATTTTCTAATAGAACTCATGAATTGAAACAAAACAAGGAATGAATTCAAACACGTAAAGAGTTTTATTAAGAGATCGTTGATGGATGTCTCTCGCATGCTCATTAGGTTCATACACAAATCATATATAAATATATAGAATGTGATTACATAATCATTATTCACTGATATTATATATTATATGACGTAAGATCATTACCAAAAAAAATCAAGAAAATGTCAACACAATCAAATATGTCAACGCAAAGGCTACCGGATCAACCGGTTACCTAACACTCTTTTTATATAACAAGGGACCTACAATATTAACTCGTGTATTTATATAAATATACGTAATTCATAGCTGAAATTCAACAAAGAGAGAATTGCATTAACATCTTAAGAGTATAATTAAACCATTTTTCACTTGCCGGAGAAAACGACGGAGAGATGGAGAAATCAACACCGGAAAATGTTTCCTCCTCACACAAGCGTTTAAGCATGAGCTTCATCGTGTCTCTCATGGTACTTTGTGCTAGACACGCAAGTCGAGTCTCTAAGAAGCTTAAACTCAAGCCAACTCGGAAACAAACTCATCTCGAAGATTTCCTCGAAAGTCCTAAGTCTAAGGATAACAAAGGCCTTGAAGTCTCTGGAAGAGGAGGAAGATTTGGATGGAGTCCAGCAAGGTCTTTTTCACCGATGAGGGTGCTTCCTAAAGAAGTCTTGACGACTTTGAGCAACAAGGCGATGACTATGGTTGGCCGGAAGAATAAAGCGTACGATAGCGGTGCGACAAAGAAGAAGACGGCGGTGGAGATAGTGATGGAGGAGGAGGAGGAAGAGTACGGTGTTTGGCAAAGAGAGATTTTGATGGGAGGTAAATGTGAGCCGCTGGATTACTCCGGTGTGATTTACTACGATTGTAGTGGACATCAACTAAAGGAAGTGCCTCCAAGATCGCCACGTGCTAGTTTGGTTCCAGAACGCCCGACCCGTTCTTATGTCGGGTCATTGTTAAACCCGACCGAAAAGGAAATTAAAATGTAATTTGAGGATTTGGTTGTTATTTTGCGGTAATTAACAGGTGAATGGTAAAGTTCCTGTTATAATTTATGTAATTAATACATTTGGCAAATCAAAAACTTAAGTAATTAATCTAATATAATAAAGTTAATGTTTTTCAGATCAACCGTTCACTGTTATTCAAAAAGTATGTATAAAGTCCATTATGTGGTATAAAGGTTTCTAATGATGGTCTTAATCAGCCCTCTTAATAAATACAAACGCCATTATAATTGTTAATTTAATTTAAAATCATTTAGACAAAATCAACGGTTGGCTACATTCGGCCATTTTGTCTGCTTTGACTTCAAATCAAACACAAAGAAGTCAAACCAAAAAGATTCGAACTACATTCTTCCATGATGTCACGTTCGAGCGTGGAGCCATTGTATGCGGATCTGGTGCCAATTTTTTGTTTTCAACGACTAAATTTTCTAATGTTGAATCAGCTGCAAAGGCCAAAGAACGTTGTGCAACTATATATTGTCTAAGTTCATGTATCGTCAACTAGCTCACAATGAATCATGATTTAGCTGCTAAAAGGGTGCTTTAATTTTTGAAGGCTAGAAATTTTGTTGTTAAATAAACAATTCTAAGAAAGTGTATGGATGGATAAAATTTCGAATTAAGAGTTTCTTTGTCGTAATTTAGAATCTTGCCAACCGGTCAAACTAGTAGAAGTGATGATTTTAGACTAATTTATGAACAGAATTTTTCAAACTAAGATATTTGCGTCCACACCGTATTCCTATTTTTTTGATAGACTCAATCAAATTATAATACAATGACAGACAATTTTCATGTTTATAAAACGTATAAATAGGTTTACTAATAAATGTTTTCAAGGGAAAAATTGCTCTAGTTTGAGTTTTTTTCAAACTTTGACATGACAATATTAAAACTAAAAGATAAACTTCTTCCATGTCGTCTGGAATACTCCTCTTATGATTCTTCAAAATTAATTATTCAGACACACCAAGAAGACATTTAATTATATAACTGAACTCACTAAAATTGAAGTATGACTGAACTCAAAAGCAAAATAAAATATTACATTTCAATTGACGTACACAAAGATTGTACATAACCCAGATATTATATTATATAAAAACGAAAACAGTGTTCCTTCTCAATAAACCGAACCAGGATCGGTTATTACTACCATGAACAAGACTAAACCAACCGGTTAAGATCAAGCACCAGGGGCCGCATCTTTAGCCCTGCCATGGAAGTAACCACCATATTCTCTAGCGTAATCTTTGACGTGAGAGGCCGTGTCATAAATCCGATTACGTGCATAATCCATCTGATTCGATCCAACCGGATGCATTCCCCGGAAATAACGATACGTCCATAAGACAACGGCCACCATTCCGAGAAGAGATCCAGTGACCGTTAAGAACCCGCCCACGACAACGAAAACAGGAATCCAGATCGGGCTTGAGATGATAATCAATGGAAGAAACACGATGAAGCCAAGTGTAGTGGCGGTGACGGTAACGCCAAGGAGGAAGAGGAGGATTCCACTGGAGATGAAGAGAGCGAGGAAACCAAAGAGCTGTGAAGAGGTAGGTGAATGAGATCGGAGCTTGTGGAGAAAGGACGTGATGTGGCTGTTGTTGCTATCGGCGGTGGTGTTGCCGTAAATGGGCCAATATTGGGCCTCGCCGCTAGAGAACCTTTCCGCCATTGTAGAGAGTGATTGTTGCTTTTGTTTTGTGTGACAGAGAACAGAAAGAGGATGAGGAATACAAATGGAGGACAAATTTAGCTTTGAGGTGGCATTCATGCAATGTTTGCAAACACGTGGAGATTGGTCTTAGTTTCATTTTGTCTTGAACCGAGAGATTTCGGTTTAGTTTTGGTTTAATGTAAAATGTATACGTTGGGTTTGGTTCGTCTGCCAGTACCAATGTAAATGGCCAATAGCAATTGGAGAACATTAAACCAAACCTTCCAAGTTTATACAAGAAGTGATAACACAAGTACAAAAGCTACAATGCCAAATTGTGTACCTTTATGAAAATGTTATCTGAATCAGTAGTAGCCAACGCCTCTAAGCTCAGCAGAACTTGGCTGCTGCATATCACCAGCTTTTCCTAAAAACACGACTCGACCTGTAGGGAGAAAATACAGAGATCAAGATTAATATCTATTTCAACCAAATATGTAGAGATGCTAAATCTGAGTGAACAAATGGATTCAGCCATTTATACCGTTTCTACGTATTGCGACTTCTCTTATTCGTCGAACCAAACCAGTGACTGGATCAGTGAAAATCTTCGTCTCCAGATTACCCTCCAAGTAGACAACTGTCCTGTTGTATAGAACATGGAAACATGTTGTTCAGTGATACATAAACTATAGCAAACTTCCATTTTGATTCTAGCAAGTAAGCTTAAAGTTTTGTCCTTCACAGATTCTTGATCAAGTTCAGGCAGGGTAGACATATATTTGATTCAGCTGTTGGAATTTTGGTTCCTTATTCTATCATCACATAACCTCAAAAGCTACATATGATCTCAGAAGATAACTAACCCGGGTTCAACATTCTTCAACACAAGATCTGCCAAGCGTTCGGGGTATACGGAAACACGGTGCCACTGCACAGCAGACCGGCTCGCATACTCCCTCGGGTCTTCGTTAATCAGTGGTCTCCGGTTGTTCCTGATCCCACCAGTTCCTACAGAGAATAGAGTGACTGATCTGCCACTCTTCAGCTTCTTCTGCAGAGGAAGCTGACCCACTTGCCCCACCAAAATTGCCTGCATTTCGCCAGAAATTAGTTAAACAGACACTCATAAACCTAACCGGAACGAGATTAATCTGAATTTCAGAAATGACTAACAATGATTACACTGGAGGGCAAAATTTCAAAGATAGAAATCATGCGAAGAGCAAACACAGATACAATATCCCATGAAAATGACGATTCAGAACCCTATAATCTATACGTATCGATAATAATTATAACTGATTTTGAAACCACCTTGTAAATGCCAGAGTCAAGGCCATTTTCGAGTGGACGCTCTTCCATCACGCGTTCTTCTCCGGAGAATCGAGAAGTTGGATCTGAAGCCTTCGCTTCTATGGGAGATTCAGTGTCCATGTTAGCCGATAACTCGTCCAAGTCGGATTCTTCTTGGGAGGAGATGTTGTTGGTGCAGAAGGACACGGAAGATTGAGAAATTCTAGAGTTCGAAAGAAGAGAACGATAGAGTCTTCTAGAAAGGGTAGTCATCGAATTCGCCATTATTGATATTTGCTGAGATCTCGAAATCGAATCGAACGACGAACTATGAATGTTCTGGGTTTAACGTCTTAAACCCTAAAGGGCTCAGAAGTCAGAAGCAGAGAAAGTAATTGAAACATATTGGGAAAACGTCCCTCAATTATTCCAAATCCAAAAATATTTACCAAAGGTTTCTTAATTGACAATTTCATCCACAAAAGAAAAAACAGAATCGAAGCAGAAATGGTCAATGAGAAGAATTCGCTTTTGTCGTCACCAAATAAACAGGTTCTAAAACAAATTTACCGTAAGAATTCTTTTGGAAAAACACAAGGTCCACATAATATGAAATTCAGAGTTCCACAAAATCTGATATTTCTCAACAACTTTGAGTCGTGTTGTTTTTGACAAAATTATATGATTTGATTCAATAAAATACCAAGTCAAAGAGATATCCGTTAATTATCTATCCCTGAAGAAGTGGACAAGTCTAACAAACCTTCAAGTCTCACTCTTTTTAAACTCAAAACCTCAAGCATTTAGAAGCCATACCAACAAGGAACAACAAAAAAACTCAAAACTTTGATCAGAGCTCCCTTGATATCAATCCAAAAAAAAACAAAAACAAATGGATTCATCGAAGAAGATCATTCTCTTGATGTTTCTTGTATCATTATACATGTTTTCATGTGTTTCAAGCACTGAATTCGAAGTTAATGGAAAAGATGGTTGGGTCGTACCAAAATCTAAGACTCATGAAGACATGTTTAACCAATGGGCTTCAGATAACCGGTTTAAAATTAACGACACTCTCCGTAAGTATTCTTGTATGCAGGATTCATCTTTAAGATATGTATATAACTCTTTTGTTGGTGGTTTTGGTTATTGGTGAAGGTTTCAAGTACGAGAAAGACTCAGTGTTAGTGGTGTCAGAAGATGAGTACAAGAAATGCAAAGCGACCAAACCGCAACTCTACTCAAACAATGAAGACACGGTGTTCAAACTAGACCGACCCGGTTTGTTTTACTTCATCAGTGGTGTCTCGGGCCACTGCGAAAAGGGTCAGAAGATGATCGTAAAAGTTATGGAGACTGAGTCTTCGACAGAGTCTCCTCCTCCTTCATCTTCATCTTCTTCCTCGTCCTCTTCTTCATCGTCTTCGTCTCTTCCAGCGTCAACTCCCAAGGCCAAGAAGAGCAACGCCTTCAAAACCGCAGTCCAGTTCAGTGGTTCCGCTTTTGTTGTCCTTACGGCTCTCGTTGTTTCAGTTTCTGGTTTGGTTTAGTTGCAGGCGTTTTAGCTCATGATTTTAGGCCCGGTTTAGCGTTTTGTTCTGTTTTGATTTTGCATCCATCTTAGACTATTTGGTTCTGTCAGTAACTCTTCCGAATCACTTCATTAATTTTAATACCCGTTGTTTCGATACTGAATTTAGTTTCCGGTTAGACCAGTTTAGTTTCCATGAATTTCATGTAGTCCTACATTACCAAATAAAGTTCCTTAGGATTCTTAAATTAATAACCATGAATCTGTATTTATTGTACGAAAACAATTTGAACAAAAAGTAAAATGAGATCAAATAAAATACTTCTTCCAAATCATACAAACCTGAGATCAAATAAAATACTTCTTCCAAGTTATACAACCCATAGACTTGAAATACTGCTAGTATGCCAAGTATAAAAATGTTTCATTTAAATTAAAAACAAAGTATTGTTGCATTACTTGGACAAAATTTGGTGGTAACTAATTTATCAAAATGTAAGCCGATGGAAACACTTTATGCCACTTTAGGTGTGGACTTGCCATAGGGACTGTAAGGACTGAAACCATTGCGACCTTGTTGTTTCTTTGCCTTCCTCACTTTCCCAGCTCCACTTTCTATGTTCAGATTAACTTTAGGGGGGGAAGAGAAGAAGAACGATGCTGCAACCGCCTGTGAAGTTCAATGTTAAACCCGATATATCAGCTAATCCATAAATAACATCTTTGGAAGAGCAAGCAATCATTTCCATCTTCATTTCTTACCTGGAGATCAAGCCGGTGAACATTAAAGATGTCTTTCAAAGAGTGAGAATTGTATGCTGAGATATAAGCTCGGTATGCGTCCTTGGCTAACTTGTTCAGATTATAGTCGTCGGCAACATATTTCTCCTGTAGGACAGAACAAGAAACGTTGTTATTACAGCGAATACAATTACTAACGGAAAGTTATCTAACCCACAAAAGTACAGAATCAAAATTATTACCAACGCAGATCGGACATTCAAAAGCTTCTTCTCATTGAATTCAAGCTCTTGAACAGGTACTTTTGCAGCCTGCGGGTTAGATTACAAATTAAAATACCAGTTGTTTAACCCACAAAATAAATTTCAAAAACCATTCTTACCTTTAGGTAGCGAACAAACTGAAGCTCTTCAGGAATCAAGACAAGCAATGCCTTTCCCTTTGCTCCTTCTCCCCGGGCTGTTCGACCAACCCTATGGATATATTCCTGAAAACAACAACACCAAAGAACAATCTAAGATATACACATAAGTCAAATGGATATAGAAAAACCAAACACGAGGAAGTGTTTGTTCTACCGTTGGCTTGTCTGGAGGATCATATTGTATAATCCAGTCCTACAGATAATAAAAGTCAACACAAGATGATTCTAATAAAACCATTGAATAGCTAAAAGCGTACATAACTAATGCATGAACTTAGATGTGGAGACGTACCACGGACGGAATATCAAGACCACGAGCAGCAACATCAGTACATAACAAGATACCTTTTTTTGCTTTCATGAAGTCAAAGAAGGTTTTAGTTCTTCTGTTCTGATCCAGTCCTCCATGGATATCACAGAAATCAACATTGATTATTTTCATGATTTCAGCATGGAATTGTACCGACTTGCAAGTCGAGAAAAAGACCATTATTTTTTTATTTAGGTTCTTTTTTAAAAAAGAAATCAGAAGGAGAAGTCTTTTGTCGCTAGGAACAACACAATAGCCTTGCTCCAGTCCTTCATTCGTCACCTAACAGTTTTGGAAACAATAAGAGAAATCTCTATGCTCCGTATATATTCAGAACCGAGTATTTATATTTGGTTCATACCTTGCGTCTACCATCATCAACATCAACGTGAACAGGAGATGTCAGTGACACCCGAGCAAGATCTTTGACCTGTAAAATTCACCAAGATAAAACATCATTAAGAAGCAGGAAATACTAATATTTAAAAAAACAATAGCGAACAGAAAGTACCTTAGAGGTCTGGGTGGCAGAGAATAAAGCAGTTTGCCTAGTCTGAAAAACATGGTAAGAACTTTAATCAGTGCAAAAGCTATAAACAAAGTAATGCCAAAAACTATGACACATGATTTGTGTTGACATTTGAACATATAAATTTCAACAGAACTACTTCAGTAGTGGTTTTCTGTTGAGGAGAATATCAACACCATGAATGAATTCACAAGATACTGGCATGATATACTTTACAGGAAAGAAAAAATCTCTGATACTGAGAGGTTGGAAATCAACTATTTTTCTCCAAAAGATACTTTACCTTAGGCAAAATCTTTAGAATCTTATTCATATCTTCCTCAAAATTCTCTTCTAGTATCCTATCAGCTTCATCGATCACAAGGCACTGAAATTTATAGGGAATATATATATTGATAAACATTCGTTAGAATAATCTACAGCACACATCTCAATATTCTCAATTCAGCTATTAGTATTTGTACAATTAAGCAGGAAATCCGTGCATCACTTTTATAGTATTACTTTTCTAATATCAACATTGACGCAACAAAATTAAATACAGCATACTCTGCCTATAGTTCAGATACTCATCTATGGCATTTTTTACTCAATATTGTTTCTTTATTGAGACTGATGTCTCTGTGGCTCAACTGTAAAACATTTAGCATCTGCTTTGCATAAAGAAGATAAGGTAACATGCCAAATGGAACAATGGAAAAGAAGTACCTTCAGGTGTTTATAAATGAAACCCTTTGTATTGTGAAGATGATCAAGAAGACGCCCAGGAGTTGCTATCAACAAGTTTGAACCGCCGGCTATACGTTGTGCTTCCGACCTTCTGTTATTGCCACCAATAACCATGCTGACTGTCTGAGAATGATGCTTGAGTAGCTCCTCCGCCACATTTTTAGTCTGAAGTGAAAAAAAATAGTACCATAAAAACAGGAATTGGAGGCCACAATAACATACAACAACATTCATACTTAACAAACCCAATCCAGCTGCAGTGAACAATCCATCTACATAAAAGATACTAACTTCACAGATTTGAGTTACCTAACAAAGTACAAGATTTACAGGACTCATCTACTCACAATGACAGTATGGTTGCTACTAAGTTAAATATCTTCAATAGATTAAAAAAAAGGGAAAATTACCTGAATAGCAAGTTCTCTTGTGGGGCAAATAACGATTACACCAGTCCCGTTGCGAGGAGAGAAACGCTCTTTATACAGCAACTCTACAGCCGGAATGAGAAAAGCTAGGGTTTTACCAGAACCAGTCCTGGCAGCAGCGAGAACATCTTTCCCCTCCAAAAGCGGCGGAATTGATCCGGCTTGAATCTAACCAAGAATTACGAGACTTAGAAACATACTCTTTCACAATACCCAGATTTATACATCGGAAGAAGGTTCAGTTTTACGTACTTGTGTCATATGCTGAAATCCCATTTCCTTGATAGCTTCGAAAGTATGCTCAGATAAGCTCAGAGATTCAAAAGTCTCGTTAGTCATTATTCCTTTTGGAACGACCACCATTTTCTTCTCTTGTTCATCTTCAGTATGTTCCTCGCTCCCTCGATTTTCATTTTTTGATTTTCTTTTAGTCATCTTCACTATGAACCTTCAACTGTGCGGAAATTTTAGGGTTTACCTTCAAAAACCCCTTTCCAATTTTATATAGTACGGGCCAAATTGTTTGGGCCCAAAAACAAAGACACCTAAATTTATATCTACTTTCAAATTTGCCCATTTCACACTATCAGCCATTAATCTTTCTAGACACATTATCTTTTAACAAATTTGAACATGTCTTTTTTCGTCTACCAAATTGTTAATAATTTTTAGCACCCACCTACGTTGTGTATCTGTAATGTATTCATAATAGGACCCCTGTTGGACTGGAAGACTTTAGAACCAAACGTTAAAGAAGATTTGTGTGAATTGATCAACTGACTCGAAGCTTTAGCGTATAGATCAAAGATCTTGCATAGGTTCCTGCCATTGTGTGTATCAGCCCGCAAGAAAAAGAGGAAACTAAAGATCTCTGACAACTTATATATTAGATGTCTCTCAAGACTAGCCTAAAAACAATATTCCGCAAACCAACAAAGTAAATCACTTTGAAATGCGATTTATTAAGCAATAATCTTTTTTTACAAAAAAATTATTTTTGTTGGAAATTATTTTACTCGAGAAACCAACCTATATCTATTTCCACTCTAACCGATAATCTAAAACACAAGGCTCAATTGCTAATCTTTCTAAAACTTACGGCCTAAGTTCTTAGAAAATTAGATTTACAACTAACTCCTATTTTTTTGTCAATATTAGATCGACAAGATCCAATCTCAATCTTTAAAATTCACATTTAATCTACCAAACTCCCTTTTATATACACAAAAGATAAAACATGTTTTTCCAAGAGATTATCTTTTTTCTTCTTGATAAGATTTGTAAACATTTCTTTTCTTATCTTCAACTTAAATATCTAACAAACCACAAGTCTTTTTCTCCACGTTTCACGTGTAAGTCATGTGACTTCATTAAACACCACCATGTGATTAACATGTGACTACACAATGATTTCTTCTTCAATAAAACGTGTGACTCTGTGACGTCCAAAAACTCACATTTCCAATTTCCCTCTTTTTCACTTGATGTACATCGTGAGCAATAACAATCAGGTTTATGTTCAACATCTTAAGCAATCATGTTCCTGTTGAGGACAGTCGGGATCTTTTTATCAACAATCTATTTGCTATTGTGTTCCCCCTAAAAAGTTTCTCCCCCTAAATTAGACATCAGAATCCATCTAGAGCCATATTCTCTCATCTCTCCATGTTTGAGTGCATGTTAAGACAAAAAAAAAAAGTTTTTGTCTTATCGCTAGGATTGACCCATTAGTGTACCAAGATACATAACCGCGATCAAGAATCATAAAAATCAAAGGGCAACTTTATCACACATGAGTTTAAACATAATTTTGTTTTTGACAGAAGTCTGTTCATCCAACAAATTCGTGAGTGACCCAGAATTATAATCAACCATGTGAACGATTCCATTTTAACTTTTCACAAAATCACTTTAAGAACATGAAAATACCTTGCATTGAGTTTGATTATCCACAGAGAACTCATATTCCTTGAAGTACAACACACACTCTACTCTCGAGACGTATGATCAGAATCAAGATTTTTGTAACTAGACTTTCACACTTGCATGCCTTCATCACAACCATTCTTCAATGCATTGAGAATATCAAACGGATCAGATAGCTGGAATTTCTTTTGGAGAGTTGTATCCATATTCGCATTTAAACAACTTTTTTTTACTATGATGGTTACATCATCATAATCAAAGATATCACTTGTCCTCTCAACCTAATGATTCAAATATTTCACAAATTAGTGAAATTTGTATTACTATAACTTGACTTCTCAAATCGTATACACTTCTTCTCCTCAGCTCTTTGACTTCTTTTTCCTAATATTTTTACACTTCAGTTCAAAGATTAGCTTGTGACACCATGAGATACATCTATTTTCCACTGGTTCGATCGATTCTGATATATGTCTACTTTTTTCAAGTACGTGCCATCCTTTTCTAAAAACAATCTCTTGTCTCAAATCAGCTCAACAAAACCTCAAACATTGTTTACTACTGACATATTCCAATTGCAGTTCTCAATTCCACAAAACGATTAAATTCTTAGCAATGCTAATGACACTTTGATTATCAGTATAAACAAGCAAGGGTTCAGAAACCGTATTGTAATCAGCAGACATCTGTTTCATCCACAAAACTTGGGTACAACAGCTACCCAAAGCTATTATTCAACTTCTGAAGTTATCAAGGAAACACAATTATGCTTTTTGCTAAGCAAGGCTATCAGATTATTTCACATGAAGAAACATCCGCCACTTTTGCTTTTTCTGTCATCCAAAGACCCAACCCAATATGTATCCTTTGTGTAGAAGATTCCAAGGTTCTACGTTCCGCTGACATACTTCATAATACGTTTAGCAGCCTGGAGATGACTTTATTTAGGATATGCCTAAAAACTTGCACACACTTTTACTGAGAAATAGAGATATGGTCGACTGGCTATCAGATACATCAACCTTCCAATCAAGCTTCTATAAGTTGTAGCATTCTCTAATTTTCCTAACTCATCTTTGAACAACTTTTCATTTGTACCCACATGAATCTTTGTTGTCTTGCTGGTTTCAATACCAAACTTCTGAATCATATTCTTTGCATACATGCTTTGATTCACGAAAATTCTATCATCACTCTGTTTCACTTGTAGTCCTAGAAAATAAGTGAATTCACCATTCATACTCATCTTAAATTCTCTAGTCATTACTTATATGAACTTATCAACCATGTTTAGATTAGTTGATCCAAATACTATGTCGTCAACATAGATTTGTACCACTATAAATTCATCCTCATTGTTTAAAGTAAACAATATTTTGTCCACACTTCCACGA
Organism: Lepidium didymum; assembly: GCA_963920545.1. Lineage (NCBI taxonomy): Eukaryota > Viridiplantae > Streptophyta > Magnoliopsida > Brassicales > Brassicaceae > Lepidium > Lepidium didymum. Next base: position 6,401,997 of record OY986979.1, on the reverse strand, counting down.
GTATACACATTCTCAATCAGAAACGTGGCTAGACGATCATACCAAGTCCTTGGTGCCTGTTTGAGTCTATACTGAGCTTTGTTGAGCTTTTAAACATGATCAGGATGTTTTGGATCTTCAAAGCCTTTTGGTTACAGAACGTAAACTTCTTCTTGAAGGTATCCATTCAGAAAATCACACTTGACATCCATCTGATATAACTTAAACCCCATCTTATATGTCATACCAAACAGAAACATCATAGACTCCAAACGAGCTACTAACACAAATGTTTCCTCAAAATCAACACCTTCAACATGAACAAATTTATGATGAGTCTTCAATTGTTTACCCATGCTACACAGGCCACACACAAACGATTGATCTTTTTCAAGCTTTGGCAAGCCTCTCACAATCTCTTTGCTGGATAACTCAACCATTGTACATAAATTAATATGATCTAAGCATTGATGCCAAATATGTGTTTGACTTTCTAATTTGGTGTTAGGCTCTGTTGTGATGGTAGTAGTGCCTTTATCATAAATTGTTCGTTTAGCCCCATCGCCAAATGTCACTTTTCCAACTGTGATTGTCTCAAGCTTTTGAAGAGAAGCTCGATTTCCTGTCATATATCTTGAGCAACCACTATCAAAGTACTACTTGGACATTGAGTTTCCATGATCATATTTCTCTGCTGTAAATGCTAATCTGCAGAACAAATCCATTATTTTAACCCAAATCATATTTCTATTTTTACCATTGAAGCAAAACTTTTGATGCCTCCAAATTTTCTGAACCCTACACTGAATCTTGTAGCATCGATATCTTATATGCCCTTCTTTTCCACAATACATACACTCAACTTGATGACCCCAATTCGATCCATAATGCTGAGTCTTCTCAGTTTTCCACCTTAGACCAGCTCGATGTCGTTGACATTGATGTTGTTTTTCATAATGTTGACGTTAATACAGTCTCCGGTGATAAACCATTATCCTTCACAAACTTCATCTCTGCGGCTTCCTTCCATTTATAACCCAAACCAGAACTTGTATTATCTGTCTTTCTTACAGTCAACAGATAGTCTAAGTCTTTTATTCCTTTGGACAACATCTTGATTTGCTTCACTTGTTCAAACAATATGCTTTCCTATTCAGTATTATTGGCATTGACATCCATGAGTTCTTTCTCAGCTTATTGTAGCTTATCTACAACGACCTGTTTTTCTGTCTTCACACGCTTGTTTTCTTCTCGAGTTTCAATCAAGGAAGTCAATAATAAGCCCATCTGATCTTCTGGAGTCATATCAAGGTCATCATCAGGCTCTTGTTCTTTAGCTGCAACAATCTGATCATTGTTGTCCTCTTCATCTTTACTATTCTATTCCACAATGCCTAGCCGAGCCACAAAGTTATTAAGGATATTGTTTTCATGTTTGTCATCATTATCACTTTCACTCCATGTCGCCATAGGAGATTTTCCGGATCTTTTGTAGCACTCATTCTTAATGTGACCATACTCTTTGCATTTATAGCATTGAATAGCCATCTTTTTCTTGGCTGAAGGACATTCTGCTTTGAAATGGTTGTAACATTGACACTCAAAAACATTTTTTGTCAGCCCTGTGGTTGTCTTTCTTGGGGATTGCTTTACATATGGTTAAAAATCATTTCGTTGTCCTATTTGAGCCTTCCGAAAAAAATTCTTGACAATCAAACCAACTTTTTCTTCTAAATTTTCAGTTGAGTCCTTCTCTCGTGATGACTTTTCAAACACAAGAGCTACGTTCTTGCTTTTGTTCAATCCAAGCTTTTGATTGAACTGTAACTCGTACGCTTGCTTCATACCAACAACTTGATCAAATTTTATCGTGTCAGAGTTTTGAGAAACCTCTATTGTAGATTGATGACCATGAAACTTGGCGGGTAAACATCTTAGAAACTTTTTTACCAGTTTTTTTCCTTGTAGATTTTTCTTAGGATCAACGGCTCATGAGCCAATGATGACAACTTGTTGTTGAACTCTTCAACAGATTCTTCTTCTCCCATTGCCAGTCGAATTTTGATGCCAAGATATATATCTGAGTTCTTTTCACATTATTGGTTCCTTCAAAGCTAACTTGGAGAATATCTCATGCATCTTTAGTACTTTTGCAACCCTGAACTCTCTTGAACTGATTAATGTGTAAAGAATTAAAAATTTCATACAAGGCTCTAGAGTTCATTTAGCTTCTTTTTTTTTGTCGACATTCCACTGTTTTCTCGGTTTAGGAACATATTCACCACCAGATGTTCACAACCTTCTTCAACTGTAAGCCACGCATCAGAATCAATACCTTGAATGTGTTGTGTTATTTGAACTTTCTAATGCCCTTAGTTATCCGGTTCCATCTTCAACGGTTTTCCAACAGCAATCAGTTGGTGCGAATTGTCCACCTCATCCACTAGGAGCAACACCTATAAACAAATACAATATGCGGCGAACTACTCTGATACCAATTGAAAACGAAAATTCGCAAACCAACAAACTAAATCACTTTGAAATACGAATTATTAAGCAATAATCATTTCTTACAAAAGAACTATTCTCGTTGGAAATTTTACGAATTATTAAGCAATAATCATTTCTTACAAAAGAACTATTCTTGTTGGAAATTACTCTACTCAAGAAACTAACCTAAATATATTTCAACTCTAACCGATAACCTAAAACACAAAACTAAATTAACTAATCTCTCTAAAGCTTACTGCCTAAATTTTTAGAGAATTAAGTTTACAATTAACTTAAGGTATAAAACACATTTTCCCTAAAGATCTCACAATATTTTTTTTTCTTCTTGATAAGATTGTAAATCTTTCTTCTTATCTTCAAGTTAAATATCTAACAAACATCGTTTTCTCCACGTTTCACGTGTAAGTCATGTGATTTCATTAAACACCACTGTGTGATTAACATTAGACACCACCATGTGATTGATTAACATATGACTCCGCAATAATTTCTTCTTCAATAAAATGTGTGACTCCGTGACGTCCACAAACTCACACTTTCATGGCCAATCTTTTCTAATGATCTCGTTAAATTAGAGTCAATTTGTTTCTGCATAACCATTTGAGCTGATCTCTCTAGCTCTTCTTCAGCCATGTTTCCTATTAGTTATAGTAGTCACGATACTGCGTCTTGATTTAAGTTGTTCCCTTTCTTAATTTGCTAGTAGATGCCGGTCTCAATTCTTCTATAGAATTAGTGAAAATACAGGATCTGTTCATAAATATTTCAGGTGTTTTAGTTTTAGGACAAACAAACAAAAGATTACAGAACAGCTTGTGTGTGAGAGAATTTACTTCCTCTATACCTGTATCGATTACCCACTTCAGGACCTTGTCCAAAAACTTCTCTGGAATCATGACTAGACCAAAATACATCTAAGAGCTGACGATAACCAATTATGCTTGAATCATATTCAACCTGAACACAAAACTAGAGCATCAGAAAATAAAATATTGATAGCTGTCAGACATAGTTGTTTACAACACAAGCAGACGAAGGAGTGCTATACTGTTTAATCGTTTTTTGTTTTTTTTTTCAATAATTCCTTTCATTAAATGTCTCAGCAACAACATTGTTCAGCAGAATGACTAACGCAAGCCTTTGCCAAAGCATCTACTCACGCCATTGTTTATTAAACTTAAACAAATGAATACGTAAAGTTTCTATATAGACGTAAATATTTATAATTTTCTATTAGCATTGTAAATATCTTTAATTTTTTCTTAATTGTATTTGTCTTCACTTTTAAAAATATTTATAGTTATTTTCGTTTTAAAAGTAGGAAAGCGCTGTAGTTAAGAAAAATCAACACAAATCTTGAGACTTCGCTAAAAATTAAGCGCTCTACTTTAAGAAGAGTAACTCATCATGTAAAGTTTAATACTTTTCTTAGTCGAAAACAAAAGAGTCAAAAAAATCTAGGCCGAAAAGAGCAAGAAGAACAAGTTTCCTCTCCAACAAAAAGCTTTTTACTCATCCTCATTGAAGACGGTTTTCTTTCCTGCAAGACCATAAAAAAAGGATTTATAAGAATACGGATTCTACAAAACAACAAAAAGCTAGAGGTGAAGAAAAAACAAACCTTGGGCTGTTGCAGTTATACTTGGTTTGCTGGGTCCCCGTACATAATTGTTACGCCCACCAGGTCCTCTACCTGGACGCCCACCAGGTCCTCTACCTGGACGCCCACCAGGTCCTCTACCTTTGCGGTCATCACCCCTCCTTCCAGGTCCGTTATTTGATAATCGATCACCACGGTTACCTTCTCTTGGTCTAGCCTCTTGCACCAATATGTTCCACCCTTTAATTTCACTTCCGTTCAGTTGCAAAGCTTTATCGAATCCATCCTTCAAATCTATGTATGCATTCCTAAGAGAATAAGAAAACCTCTGTTCCATGAGTATCTTCATCATCAGAATCATCTACTAACAAGGAAAAGAGAGTCACAAACCCCGTGATAACACCAGTGTTACGATCTGTAGGAACAACAATCCTTGTCATCTCTCCACAAGTACTGAAATGTTCTCTCAGTGCACTCTTGATCTGATCATGTTCGTTACAGATTTTCATTGTTTGTACCGGATATTAACACAAATAGATGTTATATCATGTAGAATTAGTTAAAAGAAAGTTGCGGAAGAGTATATTACTTCATTTTCGCCAAGAGAAGTGTCAAATCCTTTTAACATAAATCGTTCGACTTTGACTTCCTTTGCCAACTATCTGGTTGTTGCCAACAGCATTGCTGCAAAAATTCCAGCAAAATGATATTAGCGTGGAAACAAACATACGTATTCAACTTTCACAACATGCTCATATGGCAAGTTAAGGAAATACCTGCTACGTGGAGTACTGTGTGCACCCTTCTGGTGAGCAAGATCAAGCCTAACCTCACGGCCTAGTAATGGTCTACCATTTAGTTTCAATGCCTACATTCAAAACATCAAAAACAGATCAAATCAATCGTAGTTATAATTCCAATATCAACTTAATGATTTCAAAATAACCAATAAGAACTTACCTTCTGAGCTGCTTCTGCAGAAGCAAATTCAACATGCCCATATCCCTTCATACTGCCATCTTCATGTGCAGAAAGTCTAACATCGACAACTCGACCAACTTCGTTGAAGAAATCCTCTCTGTATATAGGCTAGAAATATCAGACAACCTTTATCGGGGCTAACCAGAAAAAATGTTATATACTTACATGTCAGATCTCTCAACTTTAAAGGAAAGATTTCCAGCAAATAGGGTCTTTGTTCCTGCCTGAGTCTGAGTGGTTGGTGTCTTTGGCTGTAAAAGAAAGAAATATATTACACAAAACGAGACAACCAATAATCAGAGATTTCATAAAGCATTATAACCAAAAAATTAATCATAACTAAGGAATAACATTCATAACAAAACTTTATAAGATGGAGTTTTTACCTGCTTTTCATTTAATTTCTGCTCTGCATCCACCATCTCAATATCTGAATCCTGGTTCTGGTTAAGAGATAAAACATTAGCAAGTAGATTCCACAGAGAATTATCATTCCTACAGGAAATACAGACAGGAAACAAAATAATTGGCACCTTTTTCTTAAGGGTTACTTTTTCTCTTTCAATCTCCTCCTCACTAGACTCGTCACTAGAGTTTTCTTGGTCGGAGGTTTTTCATCGTCACTTTCCTGAAAGTGAGCAATGATATAAAATATAAATCTAACATAAGTACATCAAAAAGCCAAATCTTAAGAAATAAGACAATTGATAGACGCAGAAATCATTATGTTTATATAGTATAAGGATAAACAGACAGTGTGTCAAAACAAACCTCATCATCAGAATCTTCCTCTGAGGACGATGAATCCTTTGTAGTTGGTTTGACATTTTTAACAATTGTTGGTTGCTTCTTGGCAGGGGTGGGTTCCTATATATAATTTATCAAAAAACGAATTTCAAATTAAGCATATGATACTACTGTAACCTTAAACTAACATGTATAACACAAGTTTCACCTCGTCCGAAGAAGAATCATCTTCTGATGAACTGGTCTCTGCTTTGGCATTTTTAATAGCTGCTGGTTGCTTATTCAATGTGATACTTTCCTGTTGTATTTTATCAAAGCACAAATTACAAAACAAACTTATAACAATCCTTTAATATTGAAATAAAGTGTAGTGATACAATTTTTACCTCGTCTGAAGATGAATCATCCTCAGATGATGAGCCCTCTGCTTTGGCTTTATTAACCACTGTTGGTTGCTTTTTTGCAGGGGCTGGTTCCTAATAATATTTTAAGCAAGATAACACAAATTTCATAATTACTATATATGATAGTCCCATAACATTAAGCTAAAACGAATTTCATTATTACTATATAGTCTATATGATATTCCCATAATACTAAGCTAACATGTATAACATAATTCATACCTCATCTGAAGAAGACTCATCCTCCGATGAACTCTTCACCTTAGAGTTCTTAAGGACTGGTAGTTGAGTCTTCTCAAGGCTGGTTTCCTAATTAATATTTGTCAAAAAAAAATTAAGCTTGTAGCATTTATCTACCGTTGAGCTCAGATGTACTGATGCGATTTCTACCTCCTCCGAAGATGATTCATCCTCGGATGAGCTGCTTTCCACCTTGGCTTGCCTAACAACTATAGGTGGATTCTTTGCAGGAGAAGGTTCCTAATTATTTAGAGCACAATAAAACGAATATAAAAATTAGCATATGGTACTCCCGTAACATTACAAAAAGATTTGACTTTCATTCATTAGGCCAGCATGAAACTAAGAAAGAGAGAACATGTATAACACAAATCCTACCTCATCTGAAGAAATTTCATCATCTGATGAACTGTTCTCCGTCTTTGCATTCTTAATGACAGGGATAGTTTCTTAATTAATATTTTTCAAAAGGAAAATTGTAAATTAAGCTTATAACATTCTTCTACCACTGAGCTAATATGTGCTGATGCAAATTATACCTCGCCTGAAGATGATCCATCCTCAGATGAGATGCTTTCTGCCTTAGTTTGGGTAACAATTGTGGGTTGCTTCTTTGCAGGGGCTGGTTCCTGATTGTGTTTTAATGGAAAAAAATTCAAAGTAAACATATTATATTCCTGTGACAATGCAATAACATTTAAAATGCAATTCCTACCTCATCTGAAGAAGATTCATCTTCAGATGAACTGCTGTCTGCCATAACATTTGTAAGGGCTGTTTGTTGCTTCTTCACAGGGGAAGTTTCCTAATTATATTTTACCAAGCACAAAAATTTCAAAGTGAGCTTATGGTATTTTTCTAATATTGAGATAACGTGTAGTAATTCATACCTCGTCTGAAGAAGATTCGTCCTCGGATGAGCTGCTCTCTTCCTTGTCTTCCTTAAGAGCTGCTGGTTGCTTCTTTGCAGGGGCAGGTTCCTAAATATGTAAAATAAATTGTAAAGAAGACATAGGATAATCCTCCAACAATGAGAGAGTGTTTGTCATACAATTCCTACCTCATCTGAAGAAGTTCCATCTAAAGATGATTCATCCGAAGATGAACTGCCCTCAGTGTGATAGGATCCACTACGATCCTGAGAGAAACTCACCGCAGAGAAACTCCTCCGCCGACGAGCAAGTATTATTGATCGGAAAAGTGATTACAAGCTCCACTGGTTTTACCGAGCCAGGGACTCGTCTTCTAACGTCTCACAACTTCCCCCCCTTTCTGTTACAGACCCTTTTCTCTTTATATGTAAAACAGCTGTAAACGATGATCAAAAGAAATGTAAACAACCACACATGTAACACGTGACTCTTTACAACTAATGAGAACATGCTTCTAATTATTTCTCGTCATTATTTGAAACTTGATTCTCTGTTATTTGAAGTCTCTGTTTCCTTGTATAAGCTCTGAGAGGTCTATCATTACCCCCCTGGGCAAGACGGAGCTTGTCCTCAAGCGGAAAATCAGGAAATTGAAGTTTCAGATCCTTAACACGTTCCCAAGAAGACTGATCATCCGACAACCCCAACCAACGAACCAGAGCAATTAAGTGACCAGCATCATCATATTTGGTCTCCACAAGCTCATGAGGAGTCACCACTACTTCCTGCTCTTGAGTTATTGAAATTGGGAGGGGTGAAGATACATGATGAGCCCCTAGAACTGGTTTCAGCTGTGACACATGAAACACATTATGGATTTTAGACTCAGCAGGTAAACGAAGACGATAAGCCACAGCTCCAATGCGCTCCAAGATTTCATAAGGTCCATAATATTTAGCTGCAAGTTTCTGACAAACACGCCTAGCCACAGAATGCTGACGGTAAGGACGGAGCTTCAAAAACACAGCATCTCCCACCTTAAACTTTAAATCGCGACGATGTTTATCCGCATTGTTCTTCATGAGTTCCTGAGCACGATTCAAGTGAGTTTTAATATCTCGTAGAACACTGTCACGCTCAGTCAACGATGCAGCTAAATCAAAATTCGATGTAGATCTTTGCTCGAAGTGCAACAATTGCGGCGGATCCCTGCCGTACACCACTTTGAAAGGGGTACACTTCAAAGCCGTGTGAAAACTAGTGTTATACCATAATTCAGCCCAAGACAATAACTTATACCAAGTTCGTGGATGAGATGATGTAAAGCACCGCAGATACGTCTCAAGACAACGATTTAACACCTCTGTCTGGCCGTCAGACTGCGGGTGAAACGCTGTGCTAAAGCGAAGCGTAGTGCCTGCAGAACGAAAACAACCACGCCAAAAATCACTGAGAAAAGTCTTATCCCTGTCAGAGATAATTGATTTAGGATACCCATGGAGGCGAACAATCTCAGAGATGAATACTCGGGCTACATCTGCAGCCTGAAAAGGATGTTTAAGACTCAAAAAATGGCCATATTTACTGAGTCGATCCACAACCACAAGAATAACAGAGAAGCCATTAGAAGAAGGTAATCCTTCAACAAAATCAAGTGAAATATCCTCCCAAATTTGTTGTGGGATTGGAATAGGCTGCAGTAATCCCGCAGGAGAGAAAGTAGAATATTTATGTGTTTGACAAATCAAACATTCGGAAACATACTTCTGAATGTGCTTCTTCATACCCGACCAATGAAACAAGGACTGAACCCGCTTTATTGTTTTAAAAACTCCCGAATGACCTCCCATTTTACCATCATGACATTCTTGAAGAATAAGCTTGAGATGGTGAGAAGATGAAGGAATCACCAATCTGCGTTTGTAGAAAAGTCTGTTATCAACCAAAGAGTAATGCGGATTAGTTGAGGAACCCGAACGTAAGTCAGTGACCAACTTCTGAATCGCAGGGTCATTGTCAATTTCTTGATACAATTCCTGCAACTGCAGATTAGTCGGAACCGTCAATGCTAATAGCAGAGCAGTGGATGATGAAAATTGATGCTTAACGATCCGAGAAAGGCCATCCGCAGCTTGATTATCACAGCCAGCCTTGTACTCAATATCGAACTCATAACCTAACAACCGAGTCAGCCAGCGTTGATAGTCTAATGTAACCTCTCGCTGTTCTAACAAGTATTTAAGACTCTTCTGGTCCGTTCGGACCACAAAACAGCGACCCAACAGATAATGACGCCACTTTTGGATAGCAAACACAATCGCCATCAACTCACGTTCATACACTGGTTTAAGTTGTTCCTTGTCTGATAAGCTGTAGCTGAAATAAGCCAAAGGATGTTTCCGTTGCATCAAAACTGCCCCAAGGCCAAAACCAGAAGCATCAGATTCGACAATGAACAATTCCGAGAAATCTGGTAACACTAACACGGGCGTGGATGTCATTGCAGATTTTAAAGCCTCAAAGGCGAATTGAGCCTCATTATGCCAAGAGAACTGATCTTTCCGGAGTAAATCAGTTAGAGGTTTCGCAATGGAGCCATAATTTTGCACAAAACGCCTGTAGTAACCAGTCAAACCCAAAAACCCACGCAGCTCCTTGACAGTTTTGGGAATTGGCCATTGTGTCACTGCAGCGAGTTTAGAGGGATCAGTGGACACGCCTGCCTGAGAAATAATGTGACCAAGATAGTCGATGCTAGTTTGAGCAAAAGAACACTTCTTCAAATTCGCAAATAATTGTTGTTGTTGAAACACTTGAAGAACCGCAGCAAGATGTTGCACATGTTCTTCTAAAGACGAGCTGTAAATGAGAATGTCGTCAAAGAAGACAAGAACAAACTTGCGCAAAAAAAGGTCTAAAAATCTCATTCATGAGTGCTTGGAAAGTGGCAGGTGCATTAGTCAACCCAAACGGCATGACTACGAACTCGTAATGACCGTCATGTGTTCGGAAGGCAGTCTTCTCTATATCCTCTTTCTTCATGCGAATCTGATGGTACCCAGACCGGAGATCTAATTTCGAAAACAATTTAGCACCATGCAATTCATCTAACAGCTGATCGATGACAGGTATTGGAAATTTATTCGGAACTGTAGCTCTATTGAGTGCGCGATAGTCGACACAAAAACGCCAGCTAAGGTCTTTCTTCTTGACCAACAATACCGGACTTGAGTAAGGACTATGGCTTGCTCGAATAGTTCCTGCTACAAGCATATCGTTAACCAAACTTTCCATTGCTTCCTTATGCGCATGTGGATAGCGATAAGGTCTCACGTTGATCGGACCAACCCCTGGTCGTAATGTAATCCCATGTTCACGTCCGCGAATGGGCGGTAACCCTGTCGGAACTTGGAATACTGAGGTAAATTGGGACAGCAAAACAGTTACTGGTTTTGGTGATGACGGTGGAGACTCTGGAATGGTTGCAGCCACATTGTTCACAACATGGGAAATAGCTTGTAAGGGAACCGTATACTGCAATGACTTCAATGATAACCGAGTACAATGAAGTGAAGGATCATCTCGTAACGTCACCCATGTGCCTTTGTACCAGAATTTGAGAAAATGTTCTTCCCAATTTACTTCGCATGTTCCCAACCTGCTCAGCCACTGATTACCCAAGATGACATCGGCATTGCCCAATTCTAATGCGATAAAGTCGGTGGTGAATGCTAAATCTTGGACTGAGAACTGAACGTCATGGCAAACGCCAAGACCCCGTACTGTAAATCCATTGGCCAATCGGACATTAAGTGCAGAGTGTGATGTGGTCTTCAACGATAAGCGCTGAACCAGAGCAGGAGAAATGAAATTATGTGAGGCACCACTGTCCAACATAACCATAATGTCATGTTTTTTAATCCTACCACGCACCTTAGTAGTCCTAGGGGAATCCATACCAAAGAAGGATTCAAATGACAAATTGCAACACTCTCCCTCAGAACTCAGTTCCATTTTCTCACCCACATCATTTGAAGAATCCATAAACTCAATCTCATAACCATTCACCACAGTCAAGAGTTGCAGAAACTTACTAGGACACTCATGATTACGTGTGTACTTGCCATCACAATAGAAACACAACCCTTTCCTTCTCTTATCCGCAATTTCATCAGGAGATAAACGTTTTTGAGGCCGTTGATTAGGACGGGAATTGTTTGTGGAAATTGTATGAGGTGTATCTGAGTGTATAGTTTTCATTCGCCAAGGTGTTTGTGATGCAGGAACCTGTGTTTTCGAAGCCAGAGATTTGCCCGATCCTTGTTGTTGTGTCGATAGCAACGCATACAGCGAACTAGACTCCATTTGAAGGGCTACAGATCTCATCTCAATCAAATTCCTTGGCTTATGCAAATTCACTACCTCTCGCATATGTGGATTCAATCCATTAGCGAACAACCCAAACTTAACTCCCTCATCCATACCTGGAACCTGTGATGACAAATCCTCAAAGGCATGCACAAATTCAGAAACAGAGCCAGTTTGTCGCAGAGCTAGCAATGGTTGGGAAGGATCGTAAATCTTTTCTTTGTTGAACCGATCGATTAATCTCTCTTTGAAATCACGCCAACTAGAAAATGGATTGCTAATTACTTCTGCATTAAACCAACTCAACACATCTCCTTCAAGGCTCATCAAAATCAAATCCAGTTTCTCAACTTCGCCATAGCCTCCCATTCTAAAGAATCGATATACTTTTGAAATCCACCCGAAAGCATTAACGCCTTCAAATATCGGAAGTTCAACACGTCTCAAATGAGCGTCGCGAGTAGCCAACGGAGCTGAATTACGCCCGTTAAAATCGTCCCTAAAGCTACGGCCAGGTTCCGAGTTAGAGACGCGTACATGTTCCGAATGTCGTGGTGGCGGAGGCGGATCAACGGAATGCTTATCGGTGCGATTAGGCACTCCAATTTCAAACCGCGATAACGAAGCCAACAGGGAATCAAATTTCGAGTCTATAGATGAACATTTTGATTCAATTGATTCATATTTTGACGACATCAAATCCTGACGAGCTTCAATTGACGATAACTGAGAAGCGATCGTTGTAGATTCAGCTACGTGGTCATCTTGAACTTCTTGTAAGCTTTTTGAAACTAAGCTTATCACCTGAGATAGTTTGGCGATCGACGATCGCACATCGCCATCTGTCGTAAGCTTTAATGGACTTGGAACTTGGTTAGACGTTGACATTGTCGCGATTTCTCGTTCCAGAACGCTCAAGACCGCACCAATTTGATAGGATCCACTACGATCCTGAGAGAAACTCACCGCAGAGAAACTCCTCCGCCGACGAGCAAGTATTATTGATCGGAAAAGTGATTACAAGCTCCACTGGTTTTACCGAGCCAGGGACTCGTCTTCTAACGTCTCACAACTTCCCCCCCTTTCTGTTACAGACCCTTTTCTCTTTATATGTAAAACAGCTGTAAACGATGATCAAAAGAAATGTAAACAACCACACATGTAACACGCGACTCTTTACAACTAATGAGAACATGCTTCTAATTATTTCTCGTCATTATTTGAAACTTGATTCTCTGTTATTTGAAGTCTCTGTTTCTTTGTATAAGCTCTGAGAGGTCTATCACAGTGGTGGACTTCAATGAATCATTTGTAGCAGCTGGCTTCATAGTTGCACCAATTTCCTGATATTAATTTGGAAAATAAGTCACAATTGACAAGCCTTTAGATGAGGAAAAGTCTCTTTGGAAACATAAACTAACCTCATCTGAAGATTCTTCTTCGGAAAAAGAGTCTTCTTCCTGTCTAGATTTCTTAACCACTTTCTTAATCTGAAAAGAAAATTAAGTGGAACAAAATAAGTATAGCCAAAACATTGAAAATAAGTTCAACTCAAACATTCAAATTCACCAAGAGATTAAAGTATACCTCTTGCTCTTCCTCAGAATCAGAAGAATCTGATGAGTCAGAGCTGCTGCTAGTCACTACCTTCGTCTTCGGTGCCATTTTCTCAGTTTTCTCCTTCTGAACAGCAGCAATCAACTCTTTCTTCTGCTTCTTTGTAACTTGGATGTCCAAATCATGTTCAGCATCTCTCTTACCTAAGAAGAAACAAACAAATTCAAAATCCATCATGGTTCTCAAACTAGTTTATGAAATAGAACTTGGGAAAGCATAAACAGAGAGCCAAACTGAATGAAACACTCTCGTTGAACACAATATAATAACACTCAGTCACTCCTTCAGCTAACAACAGGTTACCAAATCGTCCAAGCAGAAATAAGAGGAGACCAAAATTTGATGATTAGTGAGGCACGCAAAGTAAAATAAAAAAAGAAAAACCTTTCTTCAGTGTCTTTGTCGTTGAAGCAGGTGCAGATTCAACCTGAAAACTCAAAATAAAAACAACAGTTTCAATGATCTTCAAAACAGAACCACAAAACAGAGTGTAAGAAAGAGTACGAGAAAGATTAGTACCATAGCGACGGATTTCTTGCTAGACTTGCCCATATGATCAATCACAAGAGAGACTGTTCGAGTTTTAGGGTTTTTAACTTCTACAATAGAGATTTGTATTTATATATAGATCTCTGGTTCTCTCTGACTTCGGGTTACTGGAAAGTCGCTCTTTTTTTTCCTTTTTTTCTTTAATGCGTGAAAGTTAATCTCAACCGTCCATGTCACAGGGCATTGATTACTTACCATTAGATGTCAATGGTTAGTCACTTGACTCCCAAGTTTTATCAAGATTTTGACTTTTGTTAAAATATTATTACTGGGGTTAAGATTATATTAAAAATAACATTTTAGGAGGGACCTAAATAAGCATAAAATCAAGGGAGAGATATGCAAATAAATCATTTCTCGCCGCTGTGTTCAACTTTCTCTTCTTCCTTATTCCCGATCAAAAATTGCCGGTGTACACTGTCGCCATCGCCGTCGTTAACGGTGGCTTTTGGTGAATTTCTATTAAGAGTTAGAAAGAGAGAAAGAGAGAAGGACGATTTTTGAATTTATTCAATTTCTTTCAGATGCGTATCTGTGAATACTAAAAACGATCAATTTTTAAAATACTTGTGAAGAATCGGATACCTTTGTCTCGTGGTCAAGCGATTGCGATATATCTGACAATAGGTTATCAGATCGTTGCGCAAAGATCATAGCTTTACGGGAGCTGATAGTTCTGGTCGGCGCCCGAGATTAGAGACTTCGAATAATCGGACAGAAAATCAATCAGCGAAACGTGCTTTATTGATTAGTATATTAACCTAACGTCTCTGATTAGCAGATGATTGATGGGGTTTCTTCTGGAATTGATATGTATTATATTGGCTTAGGATATGTTGTTCATCCAAAGCTAGAGGGGAAGACGTTTTGGGGTGATTCTCTTAATTTCAATCCAGAAGAGCTTTTGGAGTTTCTTTGAGTTTTTGTTTGTAACTCTCACCAAACTTCTGGGATTTCTGAAGAAGCCTTGTTTTATACCGAATATGGAAGAGTCTTCTCAGGTTAGTTGGATTTCTCTCTCTGACCCATTTTCACTGCATTGTCATAGATTTCATTTTTGTGATGCCTGAGTGAGTGGATACAACCTTAGAATATTTGGTAAATTACAACAAGTCGTTTTTGCTTGTTTGATTTACCAATTTAGGTCTGGATATTAGAAAAGCTTATGAGTGTCAATTGGGTCTTGTTAACTTACTGCAGATTGTATGATTCGAAAGTGCAGGAAAAAGAATGAAAATTTCCTCAAATCTGGCATTATGTGTGGGGTGCAAATCCTTTTCATTGAAGCTGGGTTTTTTTAGTGTTAGTGCAGTGTTTACACATTGAATGTCATCCAATAGTAGAGTGACCCTTGCGTAGTGGGACTTTTCTCTTGCGTAGATTTGAAAGAGAACTGTAAAAGAGCGATTGATAGACCATTACAATCATAAGTGTTTACTTTTTCTATAGGGAAGTTTTGTTACAACCATAACTGAGGATTATGAAGCAATTTGTTGGGGCTGTGGACTAAACCTGGTTCTTCCATCATACGCACCTGTTTTCAAGTGTGGATGGTGTGGTGCAATCACAAATCAGAATCCAGTCAGACCTGAAGCCAAAAAAATCGGGTTGAGACATTTCCGTGACCGTTGTTTTGTTGTTATTCTTGGTGTTTTTATGCTCTTTGTGATATGTAAGTTCCTCAATAACGTAATTTTAAAATTATATCTTTTCTCATTTCCTTGTCAATATACTCTTTTGGATAAAAACTACAGGTGGTGGGATTTGGGCTGCGTATCCTGTCCTGTTCTCGATCAGCTTGGCTTGCGGAATTTTCCATTCTGTTACGACAGCGTTTCTGGCAATATCAACGCTCTCAACATTCATTCTTGTTGCTTTTAAATGTGCCGGCAGACCAACAGATATTCTTTATGGAACCCACCCTGAAGTAGGGAACAGCGCACTTAATAACTATACCTTTTGTCACTACTGCTCCAAACCCAAGTCACCTAGAACCCATCACTGCCGCACATGTGGCATGTGTGTCGTGGACATGGATCACCATTGCCCCTTTGTAAGTCTCATGAGTTTTGCAGGTTTCTCTTTTGTTATTACATATATCAGCTGAAAATAGAATGGCCTTTGTAGTGTACATTGTGTGGTGATGCGCTATTGATAATTACTTTTCATGTTTAGCATTTAGATAGATCACATTTACTGGTACCTAGTTTATCGCTTTATGCAATACTCTGATCTTCTCCAATCATAGAGTCCTCTGACACTAGACTTGGTCATCAATAACCTAAACTTCAGTGTCCTAATTTACTGGTTAAGGGCTTAACGCTAATGACTTTCCTTGTGTATGTGCAGATTGGGAACTGTGTTGGTGCTGGTAATCACAAACAATTTATAGCATTCCTGATCTCAGCTGTCATAAGCACAATCTACGCTGCTTTTATGTGTGTGTATACCTTGATTCATATCTTGCCACCGCTTGAAAATGGAGCTGTGTATGCATCCGATGTGGCCCATGGTAATAGCTTTACAGTTCTGAGAGCAGTGAAAAATATTACTCTTGCTTACATAGCCAAAGCTATTTTCATCTCTGTTCGAGGCCTTGTTCTAGTCTACCTCTTTGTGGCGAGTGTTTCTGTGGCGATTGGGCTAAGTGTTTTGCTGTGGCAACAGCTTAGCTATATCTATGAAGGCAAGACTTACTTAAGCCATCTAAGCTCTCAAGGAAGAGAAGAAGATGGCGAAAAGAGTTGCCGGAATCTTTTGACGTTTTTCGGGTGTCCACATTTAATTGAAAGGCACTTTCCAACCATAAGAAATTTAAGGAAGAAACATAAGACATGAGAAGAAGAAGAGAGTGTGAGCCAAATATGTTATGTTTGTTTTCTCCTGCAACATTTGGAGCTTGTTTTGGTCAATATAAGAAACAAAAACAATACGTGGTACTAACAGGTAATGCAGCTTTTGTATCTTATTTTGTGAAAAAATCGTGACCATAGAATAGAGGAGGAACTGCTCCTGTAAATTTTGATTCAAAGTTGTAAATTTTTGTTTTCCTGACATGCCATTGAACTCAGGAATAACATTATCAAAGGAAGGGGTTCCATAGACTTATCCTTTTAGCAAAAACTGTGGTTTCTATGCAGCTCAATGTCTTAAAGCTTCTTTCTTTCATGCACTTCCATACTTCTTAAATTATCCCATTATCCATCACCAGAGGCAGTTCTATAATTGAGCAGCACTTATATAATACAACACCATTAAAGACTGAAAATTGAAAACTGAGCCATACTCAGATCTAACAATCTTTGACAGCCTATGCAAGTCATCTAGGGTTTCTGTGATAACATAATCCACAAAAGAAGGCATCCGAACTGTTAAAAGATTCAAGCTTTTTTCACCAAAAAGAGACTACAAAAATGGTTGGCTCCCCGTTAATAATCATTACTTCGTCTTCGCTATAAGACTGCAGGTAAGAAGTTAAAGTTGCCAGTCTATGGGAGGAATCCCCATTTGCTCGAGCAGCTGGTTTGCTCGAGAGAAATGCCTGTTCAAAAGTGCAACATTACTTTTAATTCAGCAGTTGGTCTAACATAAGCACAATACGCAGACGATTGCAGGTCATGTCATGTCTTGCAGACTCAAGTAAACACTGGTTACATTATCCATGTGTAAAGGCAGGAGAGAAAAAAGAAAGATTTACTGGACTTGAGCCAACCTGCAGTTGAAAAAGCCTCTGTTTGCCGACAAACCAGATGGATGAGCTGCTGTGAGTATGTGATGTTTAGTCGCATCTATTAACCTGTATAATCATGAATAAAGGTTGCGATCTTATACAGGACAAACAATGGAGTCTAACAGGTTCTAATATTTTGGAAGTCAAAAGAAGACTTTCAGTTAATTAATATTTTCATCAGTTGTATCACATTATAAAAGCAAACCTACTTGGATTTCTCTTGAGCGTATCTTCCCCAGAGGAGAAAGACAACACCTTCCTTCTGCTGTGAGATGCTTCGAATAATAGCATTGGTGAATTGTTCCCATCCTTTCTTTGCATGTGAATTAGGCTGCTTACTCCTCACTGGATATGAAGGCAAGGTAAACAAAATATTTGTGAGAAAGATATGAAGGCAGAAGTTTGACAGCTTAAAACTTATAAGATCGTAACACAATAAGAGACATTACCTGTAAGAACAGCATTCAGCAGCAACACACCCTAAAAAGGAGATTCAAAAGTGAATTGCTTGATCTTCTCCAAGTAAACTGAGAACTTATGGCACAGTTAAGCAAAAAGATAAAGAAATTCCATTTACCTGCACAGCCCATTTCTGTAGATTACCGTGACGTGGGACAGAACAGCCAACATCTGTCTGAAGCTCCTTAAATATGTTTAACAGACTAGACGGAATCTTTTCTCCTTCAGGCACAGAGAAGGACAATCCCATAGCTTGGCCAGGTCCATGATAAGGATCCTAATAGAACAAAGAATAAACTTGTTAAAGCATAAACAGAAATCCATACGAAACTAATGCTCACTCAAAATGCCGTACCTGACCGATGATAACAGCTTTAACTCGATCAAAAGGAGTTGTATTAAGGGCATTGAAAATTAAGTGCTGCGGAGGATAAATCGGAGAGCTTTTACAGTCAGCAATGATCTCACGTTTAAGGAAATCAGAAAGGGTTTTGGCGTAATGTTTATCCAACTCTCCAGGAAGTGCTTTAAGCCATGATTCTTCAACTAAGAGCTCACTCAACGGCACGAAGCAACGTCCTTCAGCTGCAATTTCCATCCCAAAATCAATTTAAAATCGTAATACCAGAAAAAAAGGTTCTCATTTCCCAGATCGCAGATACGCTTTAAAGAAAGTGTAAAACGAAGTAATGGTAGAAACAACATGACAAGATATCAACTCGAAAATCGAAAAAGAAACAAACCTTTAGCTTTTGTGACCTTCTCAGAGCAGACGGCGAGGTTACGCTTGGACTTGGCGACGAACTTGTTAAACTCGGAGCGAGAGACCTGTTCAGGTGTAAGGCCAGATGAGTCATCGGCGACAGAACTGGTAATGGTTACCCGAGGCGGCGAGTTCGCTAAAGAACCCAAACCGCGAGAACCACTCGCGACGGGGAAAGAGGAAGAAGAAGATGGGGAAGCCTTGAGGCGTTTAGCAGGTTGAAAAAAGTCCATTAGGGTTTTAGATGTGGACGAAGCCATCTCCGTCGTTTCAGAAGGGTATCAGTCACAATCACAACGAATTAGATATTTTTGTTTTTCTCGCCAAATTCCCAATTTTTTACTTTTGTTTCTTAGATAGATGAGAAGAGAAGAGTTAAATGGCGGGAACAAAGGTACAGGCCGGTTAAAACCGGTTAAACGATCAATAAGAACAACTTGATTAAGTTGGAAGTTGGAACAATTACAATAGTAATTTGATGATTTTACATGTTAGGAGCTCGCTTTCTTAAATGTACTAGTTATGTTGAGAACAATCAAAAGCAAAAGTGCTCAAAGACAAATCAACATTGTCACAAAGAGATGAAGGATCACTGAAAACTGGTTCTAAGTTTTATAAAAGAAAAAAACAGAAACGCAATCTTGGTCCTTCAGATCGGAACCATGTCAGTACGTCGTAAAACTGAGGAGGAAAAACTATTGGGATAATTAAACAGGTAAGAATAAAATTAACAACATTTTCCACTGCAGCTCTGAAGCTTAATGATGATGGAGAGAGATAAAATTGTGTTTAGAAAACATGAGAGTCCAATTCGAATTAGGTCTTCTTGGTTTTGCTGATATATGCCTGGAGACACAAAAATAAGGATTAGGAACATTGTGTGCTTGCGGTTTATTAACTTTTAGAAAGTATTAAGGTAAGAGTTATGTATTAAGGAACCTGAACTAGCTTGGTAAGCTTTGGTTTTGAAGCGGAGAGATAATGATCAATCTTCTCCTGTGTTTGAGGAACGTTTCCACTTTGCATTGTACTGGTCACTTTCTCAACTACTTTCTTCACTATGCTTTTGTAACCATCTTTTTTCATCTTACCTTCTTTCCAAGCTGGTTTTAGAAGCTCCTTAACAACCTCAACAAGGGCAAACTTAAAAGCCCGCATTCCTTTCAGATCTTTCTCTTTCTTGTTTTCTTCGTCGCTCCCATCATCATCATCTTCATCCTCGTCTGCAACGTTCTCAGCATTATTAGTTTCTTCTTCAGTTTTCTTAATCTCTTCTTCTTTGCTAGCTTCATCAGTCTTTTTATCCCCGTTTTCCTCAGGAACCTTAGGATTAAGCTCTAGCTGTTGAGTCCCATCGATATTGCTTACCTGTGATGCAGTAACCGCTGGGACTCCTTCAGCACCAGTGCTCATCCCAAGTCCCCATAGCTGATTTGGATTGCTACTCATGGAATTACTTTGAGCGTGCAATGCAGTAGCAGCCTGATTTGGTTGCACAGCCATTGACGATTCTGAATGCAACGGCAGCTGCAATGCCTGTTTAAGCTGTGGAATGGGCTGCCCATTTGCAAGAAACTGCACTAAAGTTGCTGAGATGTTGCTAATCTGATCGATTTGTTCCTTACTCACGGTATTTTGGACCAAAACAGGTTTCTCCACCGTTGAATGATGATTATTTTGATAAACTTGTCCACTTTCAAGACTGCTCATGTCTGAGCCTACTGGGAAATCTGTGGCAGCAGCAGCTGGCAGTTGTTGACTTCCTCCAGCTGTTAGTGAGCTTTGGTACTGCACTACATTATGATTCTGATTAAATGCCTGAACTGGAGGAACGTTCACTGGGTTACTGTAACTCTGATGCGAACTCGTTAAAGGTTTCTCAACCATAGTTTTGCTGCCATGTAAAAACATACCACTACTCTTCTGATCATAATTAGTCACCACATCATCTTTAAGAACTCGAGATTGTGAACTTTGACCAGTATTACCAACACCATGCTCTTCCTTCACTGGGTTCTTTAAAGATTGGACTCCGTAATCCCAATCCGGAGACATCTCCATGTCATCAATCCAGCCACTACCATTCCCTTTAGATTCAGATATTCCCTTACTGACACGAGAAACTTCGATCCCACCTAATTTTCCATTGTCCAATCTTTCAACATCGTTCCATTTAGTATGACCACTATAATTGTCATTGTCTTTTCTACAAAAGTTGTTATCTTGAGGTGGTTTTCTATCAGAACCATGATGAGAAAACCTGCAATACTTTCCATTACGACAGAACCCTGCCGCAAAAAACTTGCACGGAATATTCGAACTCCTGTGGAATTCCCCTTCACCACCACCATCCCTTCTTTGTGTTTCTTTCTCTCCCGCAAATTCGCTTCTGTGCCTTCTCAATCTTGGGTCTGGAACGCCATCATGTAAAAGCTCCCTTCTCGAATGATCCTCAGAAATGTCAGTATTATAGTCAGAAGACCTCACACCTTTCCTCATCGGTTGTTCTCTGAAATCATCGGTGTGGTAGTTAGTCTCCCTTGGCTTTCTAAGCCTATCGTCCCAACCATAGTCACTGCTTTGATCAAACTGATTATCATTAGCTCGCTTATTGAATTCCCTGTTTGACAAAGGCGAACCTCGTATTCTCGTCTTGTGTCTATCATAAGATCCTGTATCTCGTAGCCCTCTATAGACTGGGCTTCTGCTACGGCTTCTGCTTCTGCTGTTACTTCTACTTCCACTCCTATGAACAACAAAAAGAGACTTAAAGCAAGAGCTCAAGAAAAATTAAATAAGAATCTCTACTTTTTCTAAATATTTTGTACCAACTCAAACACTAACCTACGGAAGAAATGTTGCCTATCATCTTGTTCAGAATAATAGCTGTTATCATTGTTTTGAGAAACTCTGCTTCTAGTCCTAGCTTCGCCGGAGTGCTGATCGTCCGCAGCAGCAGACCTCCTGACACTATTACTCTCTCCATTGAACCGGACAGGCTCGGGCTCTTTGTCACGGTAATAAGAACTTGGTTTTCCATTTACTATAGACTGATGATGATGATGTGTGTCTTCCTTAGAGTCCCATTTAGAAACACGTTTTCTTCTCAAACCACTCATGACCAACTCCTACCTAAGGCTCGCAAACTAGTAGTAGCACTCAAAATATCAAAAGGTAATCTGCAGAAACGAAGTTAATAAAAGAGAGGAATATTACTAAATCTGGTTCTGTTGCTTCAAGCAATCATCATTCATTTTTTTTCTCACATAGAGAAGCCTGCTCAAAGAGAATATAGATCTCTAACAGTAAAACCATTCAAAGCAAATAAAAGCCTAGATAAAGTAGACATTAAATGTTATGGACTCCATTAACTCAGAATCCGAGAGAAAAATCTTGTCTAGCAATTGAAAAAATTGATCTTGATATACTGATAGAAATTAAAAACGAAAAAAAGAAAGTGAAGAAGTCCAATCTTGGAAGTAGACAAACAAGGAGAAAAATTGACCCCAAATTGAAATTGGAACCAATTCTCACATGGAAAAGACACTTTTCAATGTCTCGTAGAAACCCCTAGACTAAATTGAACTGCTTGATAGACAAATTAGCCCTAAAAATGAGAATCGTTAAAAAGAGGAGAAACAGCACTCACTTGAATTCGAATAGGATTCTTCATCGTCAACGCAGAGACAATCCACAGATGTTTATCATAAGTGAAGCTTCTTAGCTTCTAGATACCAGAGAAGGTAAGAGACTGCACGAATGTAAGTTGCAAAGAAGAAGAAGACCGACAATGAGTTTAATTAACTCTGGTTCTTCGAATATCTAAGTTCTAGGTCTTTGATTTTTTTTTAAGAGAAGTAAGCCTCCAATATCAAAAAAAAGAAAAGAAAAAGGAAACGCAATTCTTTCACTAAGATTTTGCTCTGTGTGCAATGGGTCCCACTTCGAAGTAATGTACTCATCAGTTAAAATCGAACCGTTGATTGAAATCCTTTTAGTCTCCGCCTTTTGGTTATTTCTTAACCAAGCCGAACAAAACACTTAATTGCTAGCTCGTATTTATTTCCCATATTTCATTTCATTACAATTTTCCCCTTTTTTCCTTTTTAATGCAACAGAATAGCTGTTAACTAATTTCTGATTATTTTTCTTACTAGCTAAAAGCTTGTCACTAAAACTAAAAATTTCAGAATAGCAAAAGAGGAATAAGAGTCGTGAATAGTCACATTTCATATAGTGATTGATCATTGCATGAACAAGAAAATATGAATATGCTTCTTAGTTATTATAGACATCACCAGAGATCAAATGTCATAGAGAGGACCTAAAACATGTTCATATTCCGTTTCTTTATTAGGCGGTTTGATATTAGTTTATAATGATTGTTTCGGATATGTATTTGGTTTAGCAGAGAGCTTAGGCATAATGAGACTCAAGGAAAAGGCAAGCGTAAAACATGTAACCTTTTATGTAAAAAATAATAATAATAATATATGTCTTTAAACGATACATAATAATGTTAGGCCCTGTTCGTTTGTCCATCCAGCTACTTCATCCAGATGGTTCATCTGAATGCACCATCTAGATAGAGCAGTTGGATGTTGTTTGTTTCCATGGTAAATAGTACATCTAGATGTTGCATCTAGATATGTGTTTATTTGTTTTGTAAATTGATATCTACATCTAAATTGACCTACTTATAAAATGACAAAAAAACATGATTAAAATAAAATAAAAAAGAGGACATGACGTAAAATAGAGGAGAGACAGTAAAACAGAAGAGAGAGCGTAAAAAAGAGGAGAGAGCGTAAAAAAGAGGAGAGAGCGTAAAAAAGAGGAGAGCGAGTAAAAAAGAAGAGAGAGAGTAAAAATAGGAGAGAGAGTAAAAAATAGGAGAGAGAGTAAAAAAGAAGAGAGAGAGAGTAAAAAAGAAGAGAGAGAGAGAGAGTAAAAAAGAAGAGAGAGAGAGTAAAAAAGAAGAGAAAGAGAGTAAAAAAGAAAAGAGAAAGTAAAAAAGAAGAGAGAGAGAGAGTAAAAAATAGGAGAGAGAGTAAAAAACAGAAGAGAGAGAGTAAAAAACAGAAGAGAGAGCGTAAAAAATAGGAAAGAGAGTAAAAAATAGGAGAGAGAGTAAAAAAGAGGAGAGAGAGTAAAAAATAGGAGAGAGAATAAAAAATAGGAGAGAGAATAAAAAAGAGGAGAGAGAATAAAAAAGAAGAGAGAGAGTAAAAAATAGGAGAGAGAATAAAAAATAGGAGAGAGAATAAAAAAGATGAGAGAGAATAAAAAAGAAGAGAGAGCGTAAAATGAACTCCATCTACGTCCAATTGCTTCTTACCAACACATCTAGAATTTCTAGAAATTTAAACTAAGTTGAGATGCTCCATCCAGTATGTCCATCTAGATGATGCAGAATTATGCATTTAAACGAACAACAGTTTACATCTTCATCCAGATGGAGCATCTGGATGTACAAACGAACAATACCTTAATAAAAAACAATAAATAGAAAACTTTTAAGCATAATATTTCTTCATGAAATCATTTACCATATTCATATAATCGAGTTCTCCTACTAGTTCCTTCTCTATCAATATTATAGCCAAATCGTTTAACCTATCTTATGATATAGTTGATCGAAGATAAGACTTTATCAATTTGAATTTTGAAAAGTTTCTTTCCGCAGAAACAACTAAAACATGAATTGTTAACAATATATGATAAATAATCCAAGAATTTGAATAACATCCTTGTGCCATTTTAAAAGCTCTTTTGTTCTCATGGTAAAACCTCTCTTAGAACTTAGAAACTGCATCGTTTCCTTTTTCTTTTGTTGTTTTTTATACACACAAAAGGTTTCTTTTTTGTTTGTTTGGATTCACTTTTAACGATCTACATTCCTTTTAATTTTTCATTTAATTTTTTTTCTTCTAATTAACCTTTTTCTCATGATTTATGTGGGTTTGTACTCTTATTTTTATACAAATAAAAAGGTGGGCTTAACACACGTACAAAAAGCTCAACATATTTAACAAATTACTAAAACCCATAATAAATCTAAAATGTGGCCTATTAAATTTTTTAAATTTAGTGGTCTTAGGCAATTGCCTTTTTGTCACAATAGTAAACACGGTCTGGTTTAGTTATTTTCTTGTAGGTTAAATCTTGAGAAACTATATATTGTAAAGCAATTTCCTTAAAATGGTATCAGAGCCTCTCTTTGGCATGTACTGATCTATTGCTCAATTTTAAAACCAAAAATCGAAACCTAAACCCTAAACCTCTTTCGATTTCGACTCTAAACCTAAAAGAAACCAAAATCGCTCCTTGACTTCACCTTGCACAAATCGATGTCTACAGTGATTGAGAACAAGGAACCAGTGTTAATCTCTCCATATATGATTCAAACTGGAGAGCACAATGGTCAGGTTCTCACCTCGATCATGCTGAATGGAGCTAACTACGAACGGTGGTCTAAACTCATGACTAATGCTCTTCGGACAAAACAAAAGCTAGGTTTCATCAATGGAACACTAAAAAGACCAGAAGAGGGGACCGATGATGCTGAGAGATGGGATATGGTGAATTCTCTCATCATTGGTTGGATCCTCGCAAGTATTGATAAGAAACTTCGGTCTTCAATCTCCTTCGTCGATGATGCTTCAGAGATGTGGGAGGGAATTCGCACGAGATTCTCGGTTGGAGATAACACTTGTGAATATCAACTTCGTGATGAAATTCATAGCTGCAAGAAGGAAGGCCTGATAGTGGAATAGTATTACGGTAATCTCAATGTTTTATGGGATGATTTGACTAATTTTGACAAAACTTTTACTTGTTGTTGCAAGAAGATTGGTTGTGATGCAATGAAACACTTTCACAAGAAACATGAGAGTATTTGGATTCATCAATTTTTGATGGGGCTTGATAGCCAAAAGTTTGGGACGACTCGTTCAAATCCCCTTGCTCGAATTTCAGACATGACACTTGGACAAGTGTATTCTCAAATTGTCCAGGAGGAACGTCAATACAATGTAACAAAGAAGGAGAAATCTGTTAGCGGAGTTATTGGGATGTCTGCATTGGCGGTGGTTGATAAAAAGTCTCTTGTGTGTACATAGCAGGTTTGATTTGATTATTGACTCGGGAACAAGCCATCATATGACATGAGATATCACTTTACTTGATAATCTCCAAGACATACATGCTTTTCCAATAAAATTACCAAATGATGGCCTTGCGAGGTCAACGAAAAAGGGAACTTGTCTCTTGGAGGAAAAATGATTCTTACTGATGTGTTTTACGCACCAGCTTTGACGATCACACTTATTTTGGTTGCTCAGTTACTGATGCTATAGCGAGTGATGTGATATATACAAAAGGGTTTTGTTTGATTCAGGACCAAGTTCCGAAGACTTTGATTGGAGCAGGTGAGGCACGAGATGGAGTGTATCATTTTTCGGGTTCGGTCCTTCCTCAGACATGTTCCAGCTCGAAGATTGATACCCATGATTTGTGTCACAAACGGATGGGACATCCGTCTTCTAAAGTTCTTAGTTTGTTGTCTGAATTTGGTTCTTTTTCTCGCAATAGTAGTAAACTTGACGATTGTTGTGATGTGTGCTCCAGAGCAAAAAAATCACGTTTATCCTTCCCTAAGAGTTTTAATAAAGTTGATGATTTATTTGGTTTACTACATTGTAATGTCTGGGGTCCGTATAAAACTTCATCTACGTGTGGGTCTTCGTACTTACTCACCATAGTAGATGATTTTTCATGCGGGACTCATTTGATTCGCGATAAGTCATCTATATCACAGATTCTCAAACATTTCATCACGTGGGTTGATTGCCAATTTGGAAAGAAAGTTAAGATAATTCGTACTTGTAGTGGCACTTGGTTTCTTCCTTTGCGTTCATACTTTGCTGAGATGGGTATTACTCATCACATTTCGTGTGTCTACACACCCCAACAGAGCGGTAGGGTCAAACAGAAACACAGACACATTCTTAATGTTGCTCGGGCATTACTCTTTCAGGCCTATTTGCCAACATTGTTTTGGGGAGAGAGTATTCAAGCAGCCACATACCTCATTAACTGCACGCCAACACCACTTCTCGACTCCAAGTCTCCATACGAATTTGTTTTTTCTCGTGCTCCCTCTTATGATGATATTTTTTGGGTTTTGGTTGTCTTTGTTATGCCTCTTAAGCTCCAAAACCCAGCGACAAGTTTGCCCCTCATAGCTCTCAATGTGTGTTCCTTGGTTATCCTATTGATAAGAAAGGTTGGCTAGTCTACGATTTGAAAACAGAAAAAGCATTTGTCACCCGTGATGTGCAGTTTTTCGAGAATGTGTTTCCCTTTGCGGTCAGCTCATCGCCTTGTGCCTTCTCTGACTTTGATGACGGGGACTTAAATCTACCTGATCTGCTGCTTTTACTATCTTTTCCACTCGTTAATGACTCTCCGTTGGTCCCATTAATTGACGAAGACGCCCCACCGGAACCAATTGATTCTGATACACCTGCGAATGAAGAAGCTGAGGACCAGTCAAAACCTGTTACTCCTAACATTTTTGACCGAGACTATGGCATCTGAATCTGTGACCGAGAATGTTGAGATCGAACTCGTGACTGAGAATGTTGAATCCGAATCCAAAGAATTTGGCCGTGGACATCGGGTGCAAAAACCTTCGGTGTTACTCGACCCTTATGTTACCTACTCAGCCGTTGTGCCTGACCAAACTGATTCCAAGCTCTCAAGTGAGTGTGTTTACCCACTTACTAATTACATTTCACTTGATCGCTCGTCTCCTTCACAGTGTTTACTTACTGCGGCGGTTGATGCACATTGTGAGCTGAATTATTTCAAAGAAGCTATGCCACATGCACACTGGCGACTAGCTTCTGAGGAAGAGATTGATGCTCTAGAACTAAATGATACATGGGACATTGTTGATTTGCCCGAAGGAAAGTGCGCAATTAGAAACAAGTGGATTTTTAAAGTGAAGCTCATGTCTGATGGTACCTTGGAACGTTACAAAGCACGGTTAGTAGTTCTGGGGAACAGACAAGAAGAAGGGACTGATTATGACGAGACGTTTGCTCCAGTTGTGAAAATGGCAACAATTCAAGTATTTCTCAAAGTAGCAGCAGCTAAGAACTGGGAAATCTATCAAATGGATGTTTATAACGCCTTCTTGCATGGAGATCTTCATGAAGAGGTGTACATGAAACTTCCACCAGGTTATTTGACTAAATATTCTAAAAAAGTTTGTTGCCTCAAAAATTTTCTTTATGGTCTCAAGCAAGCTCCCCGCTATTGGTTTGCAAAGTTGTCTAAGTTTCTTCTCAAATTTGGTTTCGTTCAAAACAAGAAGGATTACTTGTTGTTCTCTTATCACCGTAGTGATTCATGCCTATATGTGCTTGTCTACGTTGATGACTTGGTAATTGGTGGTAATGACTCTGAACTTATCTCTAAATTTAAAGCTTACTTGAGCACTTGTCTCTGAGAATAAACAACAGCGAGAAGTCTTGGTGAATTCTTGTTCGACTATGTTCCAGGGACTGATACAGTTCCGCGAGTTGGTCCACAGAGTAATTATCAAACTTCGGGTCACAAACTGGATACCTGACTTTGTATCCACGTCTCACTTCCCTCTTCTTCCTGGAATCATCATTTTTTAGCTGTTGGAGAAACTCGCGAAGATCAACGCTTCTTTTGCGTTGTTTCGTCTTGCATTGCATTAGACGAGCTGTCGTTGGAAGCAGAATCAGTTGAGAGAGGATACAGAATTGGTTGTGAACCGAATCACGAGGAGTTACCAAGTCCAAGAAGATGAAGAACCGATACTAATTGGTATAAACGCCTTCACAGATGTAAATTTATATTCAAATTACAGGCAATGTGTCATTCATTTGCTTGATGGAAGTAACTGATTTCTTTCCCTTTAAATAGATTGTGTATGGGGGATGTTATACTTAGGTATCGTAAAACATGATAAACAAAACCATTATTAGCTTATAACAAGATGTGACTTATATGTATATGTTTCTTGTTTCAAATATGATCCAGATCAATCTTTTGGCTCAAATGTAACAAATACTGACACAGTGACACTGATAAATTTTTGTGTCCAATGTAAGTACTCTCAGAATTCGAACAGATCAATCTCATTCATTGTCTGTCTCAGATGATGCAGGCTTCGCGGCATACTTGTTGCGCCAAACCTGTTTATTCTTCTCAATATTGTTATGATTTTGTGAAAATTCAGTAAGTCCTTGTCTGAATGCTCCAAGAGTCACACCATTACCCACCAAGATGCTGGTCACTCCCATTTTCGAGACCTATTAAACAAAGAGTCAGTGTTAATTAGTACACAAACAAAAGAAACCATTCTGTTTATGTGATTGTACGCTCAATAAAGTGCGAAGTCATAGTTTGTGTTTAACTGATTTAATGTTTCTGTCTTCATCATCGAAGAAGAGCATTGCGGTAAAAGGAACCCCTGTTCTTGTGTGTATCTTCTGAAAATGTTCTGTCTTGTGTGTCCAACTTGAGTATATTTCCTGAAACAAACCCAAAAACTATTATCATACAGACTACTTCTAAGCAATCAGAATCATAAATTCTAATACAAATTCATAAATCAAGATGTGCTACCCTGGTGACCCAAATCGAAGAGAGATAAGGGAAAAAACAAAGACGTTTTCAAAAACTGACATTGGCAACAAACATGAGCTTAATGTTTAATTTCTCAATATATGTGTTGTTAGCAGAATCTGAAGTACCAAATATAAATTCATCACTTGCAATCAAAATTCGTTACCACAGTGACCCAATCGAAGAGACACAAGGGAAAAACAAGATGTTTCAAAACTGACTTTGGCAACAAACATGGGATTTATATTTTATTTGTCGATGAATGTGTTAGCAAAATCTGAAGTATGACTTCCTCATACAAATTCATAACTTGAAATCAAGATTCGATATCACAGTGAACCACATCAAATAAGACATAAGTGGAAAACAAGAATTGAAAATGTTTCAAACAAAACTGACCTTGACTTAATGTTCCATTTGTCACTGAATGTGTTAGCAGTATCTAAAGTATCGAATAAAAACTCATCACTTGAAATCATGGTTCACTATTACGCTGACCCAAATCGAGGAGAGACTTTTTGGAACAACAAGAACGAAAATGTTTCAAAACTAATTTTGGCATCAAACATGGGCTTAATGTTCAATTTTTCAATGACTGTGTTAACAATATCTGAATTATCTAATACAAACTCATTGCTTGAATCAAGATTCACCATCGCAGTGAACCATATCAAAGAGAGACATAAGGTTAAAACAAGAACACAGATGTTTCAAAACTAACCTTGGCACCAAACATGGACTTGATATTCAATTTATCAATGAATGTGTTAGCAATATCTGAAGTAGGAGATCTCGAAGCAATAGCCATTTCAATTCCTTTCTCTTTCAATGCAATCAGTATTCCTTTTGCTTGCGGATACATTGACGGCATTTCACGTTTCGAGCGACATTCACTGCAAATTCAGTTTATAAAATCCATAAAAGCATAACTCAAAGCAATATAATTCCCAGCAACCAAAAACAGTAAGACCTTATCAAAAACAAAACAAACAATTTGATAATCACATTGCCAATAAGAACTAATCATGAACACAGAACAATTTGATCTTCACGTTGCAGATATCTTTGGTTGACTCTCTTATCTCATTTGTTGTCTCATTCACTCTTAAATTACAGTCCCAAAAAATAAAACTATTTCGCAATTGAAATTAGTACAATCAAATGGACAGATAGAGATATCAGATATGTAAGTTTTTCACTCTTTTCCTAAAACTCTAAATCCCAAAGAACAATTCCATTTTCAAATGAATATCTTCCTTGTAATTGAATCAAGTTGCAAAATACTTGGAGATTGAAATGAAGAAAGGAGAACAAAAACGTACCAGTAAAAAGGCCAGAGAGTATAATCGAGATCAAAAACGACAAGTCTCGGAAGAATCTGAAACGTTCCCATTATCTGCATTGCTTCATCTTTAATTTTCTCATCTGCCATTTTCCAATCTCCTATCTAATAAGGTTTGCAAACTAGTAGTAGCACCCAAAACATCAAAAGGTAATCTGCAGTAAAGAAGTTGATAAAAGAGAGGAATATTAGCAAAGATGTGGAGGAAGAAGGTATTACTACATCTGGTTCTGTTGGCTTAAGCAATCATCATTCAATTTTTGTCACATAACAAAGTCTGCTCAACGAGAATATAGATCTCCAACAGTAAATCCCTTTCACAGCAAATATAATCCTAGAAATGTTATGTGGCTCCATTAAACTAATAATCCAAGAGAAAAATCTTGTCTTTCAATTGAAAAGATTGATCTTGATATCCAGATAGAAATCAACAACGAAAAAACCAAGTGAAGAAGCCCAATCACGGAAGTAGACAAACAAGGAGACAAAATTGACCCCAAATTGAAATTGGAACCAATTCTTTATGGAAACTACACTTTGCAATGTCTCGCCGAAACCCCTGGACTAAATTGAATTGAACTGCTTGATAGACAAATCACTCAAAATTAGCCCTAAAAACCAGACGTATTAAAAGAGGAGAAACAATACTCACTTCAATTCGAATAGGAATTCATCAACAACAAAGAGCCAATTCTTTCGCTAAAAGATTTTGCTCTCTGTATAATTGGTCCCACTTCAAATGATCAGTTAAAATCCAACCGTTGAACGATATCCTTTTAATCTCAACCGTTGGTTATATTTAACAAACACTTAATTGCAAGCTCGTATAACAATTTGTGGATCTTTTGTATTTATTTCCCATATTTTATTTCATTACAATTTTCCCTCTTTTTTTTTCTTTTTTCAATTCATCAGAAACAGATGATTGGAGAGAGATACTAACTAACATAAAAGCTTGACGTTAATCTATAGGAAAAGAGGAAGAAGAGTCATTCATGGAGTCGTGAATAGTCACATTTCATTAAGCGATAAACCAGACACAATTGAAAACACAGATTGATAATAGCATGAACCAAAATCTGCGAATATCCTTCTAAATTAGTTAATATAGACATTGCCGGAGATCAAAATCTCATAGAGAGGAGGACCTAATAATATGTTGGGGCTGATCCAAACTGAAAGCCTGGTGCTGATCCAAACTGAAAACCTGGTGCTGGTGTTTGTGATGGAAATTGAGCAAGCTGATGTGAAGAACCATTAATAGTGTTAATGATGTTGTTGTTGTCGTACATGTTCATATTCCCCAACACATTAGTCCCAGTACCTTGTATCCCAAGCAAGCCTAGATAATCGTCCACATTGAAGTTGTTCAAGTCATCGAAGCTGTACGTGTTAGTGTTCTCAACCTCATTGATTCCATTTTGTTGTAATCCAAGTAAGCCAAAGTAACTTTCCATGATGGGATTCTGATCAATCTGTTTTGAGAAATCATTAACACTGTTGTTGTTGTTGTAAGTGATCATGTTCATGTTCTGAAACCCATTGATCCCAGTTTCTTGTACACCAAGTAACCCCGAGTAAGTCCCCACATTCGAAATCGAGTGATTCGTTAGTGCACGAGATTGTGCTTGGTTCAAAGCTGATACCGAGACTGGGATTCGAGATAAAGAACCGTTTCCATGGTTAAACATATACATAGAAACCTGATTTGGATGTTGTTGAAGATGATTCATCGAAGTAGTCATAATCAACTCTTGATTAACCATGTTCGTGTTCTGTATCTTTCTCTGTCCCTGAGATTCAACAACAGCGTTAAGTCTATGTTGGATTCTGGTTCGATTACGTTCCAGAGACTGATACAATTCCGCAAGTTGATCTACAGAGTAATTATCAAACTTCGTGTCCCAAACTGGATACTTGACTTTGGATCCACGTTTCACTTCCCTAATTTTCTCCTTCGAATGATCATTATTGATCTTCTGAAGAAACTCTTGAAGACCAACGCTTCTTTTGAGCCGTTGTTTCTTGCTTAATTCACTGTACCTTCGTGCCATATCCTCTACCTTCTCTCTATCTTCTGGCCATATCTTAAGCTCTCCGTCTGGTCCGTAACAGATGACACAGACTTCGATTCCGCAGAGAACTGAAAGCTCGTAAGCTTTCTTGAAGACAGTCTCTTGTCTTTTAATCAAGCTTTTAACTTTCATCGAAGAAGACGAAGACGAAGAAGAATTAGGTTTTTTGAAGATGGTTTCTTGAAATTGGGAAACTGTAGTGGGTTGATTCATGTTCGGTGACGAAGACGAAGACATTGTTAGGTTATTTTGAGGTATTCTTTGTGAATTGAATGAAGAGTTGTGATTGTGAATATTGTTTGGTGTTATATAAAATCTCTGTTAGATACTTTTTATTTTGGAACACTCTCTTTCTCTCTCTCTCTCTAATTAATGACGAACAATCATAATCCGATTCGATTTTCCGATTTCCATATACTTATTTCGATTCTATTTCCATTTTATGAGGAAAAGTTTGCTTTTTTGGGTAAATAATAAGGAAATCTTTACAGATTCATAAATAGTTATATTGATGTAGTATGTATACATACTAACGGTCGTCTAGTAATTAGGGAGTTCAATTAAATGGTGTAATTGCATTGATTAATTTGAGTTCTTTGTATATATTATATAAGTCTATATTATCTTTACCCATGAATAGCAAGTGCTTTTAGAGTAGTTTTTAGTTTTAGTTTTTCTTAAAACTATTTTCAATCCAATCAAGTTTTTGAAAAACTAGTTTTTAAAAATTTCAAATAGTTATAATTCAATATCCAAGTTTTTGGTTTTAAGATTATATTTAAAAATATTTTTTTAAAAATCCAAAAAAGCATAAAAATTTGATTTTAAAAATCTAATGTCACTTTCTTCAAAAACTAACACCAACTTTCAGATTTTTTTGGAAACCAAAATCAGTATTCCGTAACAAAATCAAAAACTATAAAAAAAAACAAAATCAAAAACTAATTCTTATTTGTGGCATTTGTATAACTTTGATGAGTTTTACTAACATGATTGACATTATATTTTCTTTTTGTCAACATTAGATTAATAAGTCCTGATTCATATTCTACTCTAACCGTTAAATTTTTTATTTAATCTACCAACTTATAGAGATGATGAATCGAACCCTAGATGACATAGTCATTAGCTATATCATCCTAACCACCAGACTGAAAAAAACTCAGTTCGTTCATTAGGTGGTTAAATTGCCAAAAATAGTGTTTTATTCCAATTTTTTTTTGTCAACATTGGATCGACAAGGCTCGATCCATAGCCTAAAGCCTACTTCCAATAATCTTTTTTAAGCTACCATAATACAGCGGATAGGAATCGAACCCTGATGTCAAGTCATTAGCTGGATCATCCTACCCACCAGACAACAACTCGGCGTGTTTTATTCCAATTAAAAAAAGAAAAAACTATACGCAAAAAAAATAATAGTCATATTTACCTAATCTCACAGCAAAAATATATTAAAAAAAACTCATGAAATTCATCAATATGTATGGGTGTGAATATTAGGTCACAAGGCATGGCCGGAAAGTGAAGATCTCCGAACGGCAGTGATGGCCGGTGGAGTGGGAACAAAAGACTCGTAGTCGGTCCAATTTGATTCTCCCCAATGGCGCAACATACTTTTCCAATTACACAATTTATCGATGCAAATCTTAAATCTCGGATCCTTTACTCTTATTTTCCAGTGACCATCGACATAATTCGCAGCCTCCGCTTGCCGGCGATCATATTCCAACTGTGCCTTTTGCTTGGATCGCAAATAACAAAATTGATGAAGTTCCTGCAAAATAACAGAACCACTTACGCTGCAGCTTAAGGACAAAAACTGTGCTTTTGAGTTCAATTAGGGTTTAAGGATAAAAGTAAATCACCTGTGGCATGGCATCGTGGACCATCCACCATTTTCGGTGAGCTATGTCGGTAGCGAACTCCACGAATATGTCGGAGTTGAAGTTACAGTCATAGTCACGGTAACATAACCATGGCTTCATTCCCAAGTAATGAAGAACATAAAGAATCGGTGGCTCTGCTCCAAAAAGCTCTGTTTTCTTACGTTTCACATCATCTTCATCTCCAATCCAAAAATGCTTTAAGAAGTTCATATGTTTAGGAATCCGATGCCACCATGTGAATACCTCGTTTAAGTAACCTTGATCTCCACCGTTGTAAGATTCAATCTCGTTTATATGTTCCATCAAAAGCTGAAATGTACAATTGCAAGGCTCAATCACCATAACTCCAGAGTTGAACAAAGTTCCGTTGTTTCCTGTAGCTGAGATCTCAGGCATAGAGAACAAGAAATCGATGTTTCTTAAGATTAATAGATCTGCGTCAATGAAGATGATTTTGTCGTAATCAGTCAGCTGCCATAGTCGGAACTTGCTGTAATTCCATTCGTTGTAAGCATCTTTCTCTGCTTTAGGGTTTCGAATCCTCTGTATTGTTCGGATCTGCCAACCCGCGGCTTCCAGTCCACTCCGATGATATCCGCTGATGTTGTCATCGACAAGGATCACCAGGTCTCTCGTTGAACCGGACTGTCTTATGCTCTGAGCCGCGACGATTGCTCCACAGACGTAAACGTGAGCGGAATGAAGAATTGTTGCGTAAGCTTCTCTTTTAGGGCTTCCTAAGCTTGGTCTCTCTGTCAAATTAATGGAAGAAAACAGAAACTTGTTAACTCAGCTATGATTTTAAAATCTATACATGTAAACTTGAGATTCCAATTTTTATTTTAACCTTTGATGCCGAGTGGAAGCGAGAGCTCACAAGAACCTAAAGGAAGTTGAAGCTTGTCTCTCAAGGTATCAAGATTAGGTTTATACAGCCAAATATCTCCTCTCCGAGACACGAGATCCTTACACCGAAACAGATTTGGAATCGGGAAGCATCTAGAGACAAACAACACGTGTCCTCTGAAAAACCCTTTAGCCGAAGCCGCAACTGTTGCAGCAGCAAGCTGGAGATGCAATCTCCCGACGTCTCTCGACCAATTCCCTTCTTTTCTACAAGGAAGCTTCACGACGATCAGATCGAGTCTTCTTGTAGGTACAATAATCTTCGGGAGATTAGGACAAACAGGCACCTCTGCTTCTTGCTCCTCATCGATCCACTCTGGGTACAGTGCGTCCCAAGTCACGTTCTTGTCTGCATAGTCTAGATTTAGTAGGACTACATTTTCTTCAACCTCGTTGTGTTTAGTCTTGGTGACCTCTCTCCACCGTTGGATCTCGTTCGAATCAAAATTTAAGACACCAATCGTCCGGCTTTCTCCAACGCCCTCAAGGGTCTTAGTCACATCGTCCCAGTTAATGTCCAGGTCTGAGACATAACGTGGATCTTGTCGTCTCCATATCCATCTAATTTCAATTTTTTTAAAAATATATTATAACAGGTAGACGTAAATGTAAAGAGAATGATGATATGAGATTTACCGAGAAGAAGAGTGGGAAAGAGAATGATGATAAGCTTCAGGAGAATAGATGATGGTGAAGAGAGTAGCAGAGAGAAGGATACACAAGAGAAGCTTAACGATCTGAAACTTGCTGCAACAGCAACAACTAAAGTTTTTGTCTTGTGTCGGAAAGTTTATGATATTAAACGGTTTAACCATATCCGATCTGCCACCGCCTTTGCTATTTGTCCGGAATCTCCTCTTGCATATTGCTTCTCTGCTTAAAAGCACACAAAGACATAGTTAGACGATTTTGTCTAATATTTTTGATTCATTTATGAATAATTAGAGAGGAAGATGTGCACTTACATGGAAGCTGAGAGGCGGCGGCGGGAGTCACCACCGGTTGTGGCGGTGGCTGAAGGAGCAGCCGGAGAGTTTGCCATCTAAAACTGATGGATTGAGACAGTAGACTTGTGCAAGGGAGATAAGAGAGCAAATATAGGTGAGACATAACTTCTCTTTTAATCTTCTTATTTCACATTTCCTTCCTTTCTATTTTGGTTTGTAACAAAATAAAATTAAAAATGTATTTTTTCACACCTAACTTATATATATATATATATATATATACTTATGTTATATAATGGTTTTTCTAAAATGCTTATTTAACAAAGTTATTATTTTTTGAGAAAAATGTTTTAGATTTTGTTTATTACATGATTTTCCATCGTGGATAGTATTGAAGCACTTTAGTTCAAACTCCATTCTCACTTTGTGATGGACATATGTCCACCAAACTTTAATCATTTCTTTGTAAAGACAACCATTGTTTTATTATTTTCAAAGTTATGATGTTTTTTAAGAATTAAAAATATATCATTTTCTATCAACTCATTTGATTAAGCAAAATTAACATTTTGGAAAGATGTGGAGGCAAGAGATATTTTATGTTTTTGCATGAACCCAATAGTATTAAATAAATAAAAATTATAGTTTTGGGTGTATGACGTATTTTAGTGACAAAGCAACCGTTATATATATTTACATTTGGAAAGTGATAAAAAATAGAAATAACGTGTACAAAACCTTGGAGGCAAAGTAAGGTGAAGATAAGGTAACATAAGAAGACAGGTAAGCACAATACATTGATTCAAGGTTTAGAGGTCCTTTCAAAAACTGCTTCCACCTAACTTCTTATACTGTTTTCAAAATTTTGTATTTTATTCATAATTAATTCCCAAATATTAATCTTGATTTTGTGGTCCAACTAACTCAGATTAGTATTGAGATAACCACCTCGTAATCACTGTAATTAAGGCTCATATTGCATATTCTCTGATGAAAACATGAATATTTGTTTCCAACCACAACTTCTTAATTAACTTCTAAGCTTCATTAGTTCACTTGGAAAGACAAAGACATGAGTGGGCATGTGTCAAAGGACTGAAGGTGAATTGTACAGAGAGGAGAAGGTAAGGGACTCGAAAGGCTACTTTTTGATTAGAGCCTTGCACCAATCGCTACGTATGATTCAAGATATACAATTTAATAACACAATTATTATTCCAAAAATATTTAGTATTTAATGTAAAGGTATTTTCGTATTGACATGCGGCATTGTTTTGGAAGCAAAGCGAAGCAAAGGTATTTTCGTATGTTGTACATCTTTCCTTTCCAAAGACCAATCACTTGCACCAAACAGTTTCTTTATATTTTGTTTTTGTTGACTGAATATTTAATCTGAACATTTGAAATTCCAGCAATATATAATATTACTCATTCTGTTTCTTAAAAAATATCATTCTAAATTTTTTTCACACAAATTAAAAAATAATATTAAAAGTTATTTGTACCCTTAACAATTAGAGATGATGATTTGCTGGATTCCATGTTAATAATTTTGATTGGAGGTTAAAGTTTAAAAGTTTTGTTAAAAATTACATTAGAATTGTAGAATGACACTATTTGTGAAACACTTTTTTCTCCTAGAACGAAAGTTTTTGTGAAACGGAGGAAATATATTACAAAAAATCATTCCAATAAAATACAAAAGTTTTGGAGAAATTTTTTTTTTGGAAAGTTCTGATAATGTCGAATGTTTAAGTCTAGAATTTGGCGAACACAGTTGGACGACAGGAGTACTCTTTTTACAAATTCTCAAAATATATATCAAAGGTTAAATTTCTCCCTAAAATAGAAAAAAAAATTATTATGCCAATTAACATAAAAAAGATACAGGAACATAATAATATCTCCAAATCGATTAAAAAAGAATTGATTCATTGATTACTAATGTTATACGCTGATTTTTTTTGTCAAAGTTTATATCGATAAAATTCAATACAAAATCTAAAATTTCTTTATAATTTATCAACTTTAGTGGGTAGGTGTCGAATTTTTGATATCAAAATCATTATTTAGTTCCTAGCTAATATTAGTTTCTTAATCATATATTTATCAGAATTTCTTTGGTAAATAATTGAAAAATATGAATGTTGTACGGAATTAAGAACAACAATAGGTGAAATCATCAACTTGATCATAAACATTATTTCTCTCAAGTATGGATCAAAGCTTAAACATTCGGCGAGATTGGCGAGGTCTATCAAAGACTTTAGGATAATAAGTGGAAGAGAAGATCTCAAGTAGTACCGGAAACTGAAGAACAACGAACATTCCCACTGGAATTACCGCAAGCAACATAAATTGAGCCGAAATCCACGACACACCATTCACTCCAACCAGAGTCATGAGCGTCACGATAAAAGTAACCATCATTGTCGCCATCGAGAGAAACAAAGAAAAAAGACCCACGATCAGTTTCGTCGGAAGTGATCGAAGAAAATCCTCTTCACGATAACGAGACTTGAGAATGCCCAGGAACATAAGGAGAGACATACACGAAGTGAAAAGAGAGATAGCGTCTGAGATAATGAAAATCTTGAACATTTTATGGTGGATGTAAAGTGGCATGCCATTGTCTTGACGGTAACCTCCAGGGACAGTAAACGCAGAGGAAAACATCATTGTAGTGATTAGAGCTGCAACAACTGTGCACGAAGTCGCTGTTTCTTTCATCCATTTCTCTCCTTGTTCTACTAGCTCCTTGTGTTGCTCTGTAAACAAAGCCTTTGGAGTTTTCTTCTTCCTATTTACCATTTTTCGATGCTTTGGTTGCACTAGCCTCTCTACTTCCTGGAAGCACGAAGACGATAACAGATTCTTAAGGTTATGGTCGGAGGAAGAATGTTTGCATACATTCCAACAGGTATGAGTAGTTTCTTCTTTAGAAAGAAACATATATATATATATATATATATATATATATATATATATATATTACCTTAAACCATTGTAATTCCCTCTGCATTTGCAGAGTTGCACCAGGAATGAGGTTAAGCCGTGAGACCGGGGCTCGATAAGCCGCGTGATGAAGCATATTGTTATTGAGATTGTCCCAAGCTGTAGCGAGGATATTCTTTTTAGCACCCATATTGTAAATGAGGCTAAAGATCTTCTCTTGTCTCTGGCTTACCGCATAGAAGAAGAGGTTAAGACCATAACTATCTTTGAACCAGACTATATCAGGATAATGCTTCATCATTTCCTCTATATACTCAACGATACCATTCTCTACCGCCTTGAAGAGAGCTTGGTTTAGACCTGCGTTCCTCTGTTGGGTAGCGTCAAATTTTGGTACCTCTTGACATATGCGTTCTAGTATCTCTTTTGCTTGAACATGTCCTAACTTTAGTTTATATATGCGTCTAAGGTTTGGAACTGTCAATACAAAATAATCATCTGATCAAAATCAACAATTTGGACTCACAATTTGAGATGATTTCTACTGCTTACAAAGAAATCTGAGGTCTTTCAACAACTTTTCTTGAATCCAATGATGAGCTCCTGATTTCCTGTAATTATGGTGATGATGAGTCAGAACTTCGTGACGGTTATTAACCTTCCCTATGTAAATACCTGCAATGGAAAATCCGCAATCCCAACAAAATAGAAGTCTGTTTAATAAACCAAACTTCCAGATAATAAGAAAAAACGTTTCATATATAATAAGCTAATTATACCCACAAGAATATATCCAGCGTTGCCAAAACGCAAGACTTGTACCACTAGGGAACGCAGAAGGCGTTTGAGCGAGCGCGATGATCGCTGTATCGTTATCACTGTCTCGAGTATAAGCAAGCTTAGGATACCTCTGGATTAGATCCAAAGCAATACCTTTATATGGGCACTACATTAGCTACATTTTATGAACAGAAAATATACAAACATTCATTAGAAACTTACCAAATAGTCCATCAACAATACAATTAGTAACGAGCATCGCTCCGTTCTTGCCCTTGTGTTCCTCTGAATCATCACTAGGATCCAGATCACTGAGAGGTGTGTGATTATAAAGATACAGGACCAGATGGTTGTGACCATACAACGAAGCCACCACGATTGGTATATGATTTTTCTCATTACGAACACTAACCAAACCGGGACATTTGTTTACCAAACACTCTGCAATTCTCACAATCCCACCAGTAGCAGCATAAGTAAGCGCAGTGTAACCGTTATCATTCTTGATCTTCAAAACTTGCTCTGGATCTTGAATTCGTCCAACGATCTCTTCCACGATCTTGATATGACCCGATAAAACAGCTTTATGAATTGGTGTGTCTCCATTAGAGGTTAAGCTTGCGGTTAAAGCCTCAGGATTTCGGTCTAAGAACTCTTTCGTGGCTTCCAAGTTTCCACTGTCTATATTCTTAAAGAGGGCAAGATAAGTCGAATCCTCTTGTCGTATTTCTCCTTGTGGTAGCTCAGTTACTTCATCAAGCAGTACACTATCTGACCGGAAAGTTCTGCGACCAATTTCTGGTCGTAGACTGTCTTCTCTGAAACCTCTGGGATAACCTTTTTCGGTATCCATTT
The DNA here is from genome assembly GCA_963920545.1 of Lepidium didymum. Classification (NCBI taxonomy): domain Eukaryota; kingdom Viridiplantae; phylum Streptophyta; class Magnoliopsida; order Brassicales; family Brassicaceae; genus Lepidium; species Lepidium didymum. The sequence continues at coordinate 6,360,760 of OY986979.1, read as the reverse complement.
CTCGGTTGCTTCCTCGCAAGAGACGGCTAGAAGTGATGGTATATGTCTAATAGTAGACTTGTTCGTATATAAAATATCTAGAACAGTAAAAGCCAGCAGCAATTTCCGTTATTGGAACAGAGACATGAGTAAAGTGTCCAAAGGAATGGTGACTTGTCATCTAAGGAAGGTTTAAAAGGACAGAAAAAGAGAGAAGGTTACAAGGAATTAACGTTGTAAATATACCAATTATAGATGTTGATCATTCCTACCAAAACTGTTTCATTTTTTGTTTGTCATACTTTTAACTTTTGCTGGGAATATTTAAAAGATTAAGCTTTAGTGTTACGCAATCTTAAGTCATTGTGAAGCAAGGAATGTAGTTTCACTCTTCTAATAAAGTAACTGTAAGCAAAATTATAGAACTCTTAGTAAAAAGCCCAATAATTTTAAATCATTGACATGAAACCAAAAATATTTTGTGGTTCTTCACTTTTTTTTTTTTTTTGGTTGGCTGCGTTCTTCACTTCTAAGATGAATATGTTTTTCTTTCAAACTTATTAATAACCTCAAAAATACATATAAAATAGAATGCTTATTTATATAAAGTTTATTTTAAAAGTTAAAGTATCTATTTTATAGCTTTTTTTTGTCTTTGCAATTTTTAAATGTAGTGTAGTAAGTTTGAGTTCAAATATTTTATTTGGAAAATATTATTACATTATCTTAAAAGTAGTATATCTATCCGTGTATATGCGAAAACTAACAATCGAAAATAAAAACTGTATTAAATGGATTCAACAAAAAATACACAAGAAAGAGATGATCTATTTGCTAAGACGAGCTGTATCTTGATACAGGTCTAACTATATATTTTTTATCAAGTGGTTTTTAGTACGATTGTCTCTGTTCTTTTCGCTTCTTTCTCTTCTTTATTTATAGATCCATTTCTTCTCTAGGTTTTTTGGTCATCTTTGATTACTCTATTATCTCCGAATTAAGCAGGTTTGATATTTTCATTATTACGCGAATCAATATTCTCGAATTTGGTGGATAACATTTTTTTATCTGGTAGCGCGTTGATCAGTCATGCGATCATTTCCTCTGATATCTTATGGACCATTTTGTCTCTTCTCGGTCCATCTTTGTCTTTTGGCAGATTTTGTTTGTGGGTTTAAATCTTTTAAGACTCATCCATTAACACTATTAAATGATAAAACACAATGTTCGACATGTATCCCAAAATTAAAATTAAAGTTATATATAGATTACATCTAAGTGAAATGCATTCTTTTTTTTGTCAACACTAGACCACAATTGGTCGGCCCATTAGTCAAGTTCCTACATAATGTAGGCAGTAGAACTTGATCCCTGATATGCAAGTACATCTGCCTTTAGTAGACTTACTACCTGCCACTAGACTAAAAGACTTTCTGAAATACATTCAATTTTTATAGTAATATAACATTCAATATACTTTAACAATAAAAAATAAAAGATTCAATATAGTATTAATTGTTTGGGTTTTTTTTTGTCAACCAATATATTAATTGAAACATCACCAAGGGATGAGAGAAGAGTTTATAATAAGCCAGTAACTGACTCTCTAATAGAACGAGTGAGAGCACCAACTTTATGGTTTAGAGATCTTGGAATTACATGGAGAGAAGGCGCAAAAAAGAGACTTTATCCTGATAAAATCTTCTTGTTAGGGTTGGAAAGCCGGTCATTCCTCTGGGTGGAGCAAAAGCTTCAAACACATCCGAACAATCGGTAGCCATCTCCACCTCTAAATTCTGGATCAAAATCATGGATTCCAAAGTCCAAAGTACAACTTCTACTTCTGAATGAAGTGCGGAAAGACTCCATCGTATTCGTCGTGCCCCCATACATATCCCTGAAACATCATCGGGAAAACAAATCTAGCCAACCCCGGAATATCAGAACTTTTCCACGATGCATCAACAAAACATCGGAAAGCCGTAAAAGTCGGATTAGCGATCAAAGGTTTGGACACCCCTGACCATATTGTAGCTGAGCTAAGCGATCCTAATTGGTTAGCATGACAGTTTTGACGTTTGCCATTGGACCATTCCTTCCCATGCTCCGCTTGGACTAATACTTCACGAAGGTCTTTGTTTGGGTTTTATTTTTATTTTTTTGCATTGGGAACCGGGAACGGCAACATTAATTAATTAATTAATTAATTACATTCGAACCAAGCCTTATCTTTTGCCGGCGACGCTTCTCTACTGAAACATTTCAGAAAATCATCAGCGTCGTCTTTTCTTAATTAGATCTCAATTCTTCTCTAATGACGATTCCCTTGCCCCTCACCTCTTACTCGCCAATCTCAACTTCTTCTTCACCTTCTTCCATTTCCATAACTTCTTTCGTCCCTATCACACTTCGCCATCGTAATTCCCTCTACCATCAGAATTCCAGTCGGCGCATACTTGTCAGCTGCTCTTCTTCTTTATCCAACGGTTCAGCTTCACAGTCCATGAAGGGGAACGGGAACGGGAGGTATAATTATGCTCACCACTTGTTTGTGAAAATTTGTCAATGAAGACACTTTTGTCTATTGGGTTTAGTACTTGATTAAAATATTAGCCTTTTAGCTGAAATAAATCTTAACCCATTCATGAAGTCTGGAATTTTGGCTGCTTTTGTTGAATTCTGCTTCCACCATTTCAGTGGCTTAAACGGTCAGTCATCTTTTCCACGAATGCCTTCCTTTGATGGAACATCCAAACCACCGCTTAAGTGGAGAAGGGTTTTACTTAAGGTCAGTGGAGAAGCTCTTGCTGGAGACGAGGAACAGAATATTGATCCAAAGGTTTTGTGGCAAATAAACCTCCTTGTTTCTGCTTTCTGTGTTCTCTATTCGCTTTCCTTCTCCAGAAGTCTCATCCTGTTTTCCATTTATTGAATTAGGTTACTATGGCGATTGCAAGAGAGGTTGCTGCCGTGACTCGTCTTGGCATTGAGGTTATTCTCGAAAAAACCATTCATTCAGACATTTTTCTAGTGGTCTAAAACTGTAGCCATGGATTCAACTCTTCTTGATGTTTAGGTATTAAGCTTTGAGTTCTTGCCTAGACATGTTAATTAACAAAGTATGAGAAATAAATTTTTAAGTACCCAAAGAATCTGATGATTGCTAGACAATGGAGCTTAAGCCAGGGGGCAGAGATTTATGGGTGTACACAAGCTAAATTAGAAACCCAATTGGAATTTTGTTGCTTTCAACAAACTATACGAGCAATGGATATGGGTCTGGGTCATTGAGCATGCGCATTGCAAAGTTTTGTGAGCTCTGTCTTGACATCTTGTCACATCTTTACGACAGGTTGCAATTGTTGTTGGGGGAGGAAATATCTTTCGTGGATCCACCTGGGCTGGGTGCAGTGGCCTTGATCGCTCCTCTGCTGATTATATTGGGTAATCATATCCACACTTGACTCTGGTGCCACATAAATCTGTTTATCTATCTTACTACAACCTGATCTGATACCTCCTACCTTTCATTTTTTTTGTCTCATTGTGGTTCATATGACATTTGACAGGATGCTGGCAACTGTGATGAATGCAATATTTCTTCAAGCGACAATGGAGAGTATCGGCATCCCAACTCGTGTTCAAACCGCTTTCCGTATGTCAGAAGTTGCAGAGCCTTACATAAGAAGACGAGCAGTTAGACATCTAGAGAAAGGCAGGGTTGTTATATTTGCAGCTGGAACTGGGAATCCGTTTTTCACAACCGATACTGCAGCAGCTCTTCGATGTGCTGAAAGTAAGTTAAAGGAGGTTTCTGTTTTACCTTTACTCCACTGATTCATTTGATCATATGCATCATAAAAATAAAACACTTTTGACCTTTGACACAGTTAACGCGGAAGTAGTGCTAAAAGCAACAAATGTTGATGGAGTATTCGACGATGATCCTAAACGAAACCCAAACGCTCGCCTTCTCGAGTCACTAACTTACCAAGAAGTAACCTCAAAGGATCTCTCTGTAATGGATATGACTGCTATCACTTTGTGCCAAGAAAATAACATCCCAGGTCTGTTTGTAAAACACTCTCAGAAACCTTAACCACATGAATCATCCAAATCCAACAAGGCCGCTCTTTTATTCTGTCTGTTTGATCTTGCAGTTGTGGTTTTCAATCTATCGGAACCTGGAAACATTTCAAAAGCAATTAAAGGAGAGAGAGTCGGTACATTGATCGGAGGAACTTGGAACTCTGTTGTTGCAACTACATGAAGCCCTCTTCCCAAAACACAAAACTTAAATAGAGTATCTTAATTAGGTCAGGAGAATCTTGTAACTCCTGTATACAGTTTGTAGACAACTTCAATACTTCTATTTTAGGAATCTGTCTGAAATTTTTGAAAGTCAATTTTTTATATATGAAGCTCATTTTCAACCCTTTGGGCTAGTATTGGATATGTCAACAAAATACAAAAAAAATTACAGAGCAAAACATAAAAATCTAAACTTTTTTTGTTTCTAAGGATCCCAAATATGACTAAAGACATCAGCAAAAGTTGGTGAAGCGATCAAACTAGCATAACCAGGACTATACATTGTAAACGGACTCATTAATCCCGCCGGCGAAAACCATCCCGGCGGCAACGCTGACGTGAACATTCCACCTTGATTAATCATCGGTGAGAATATTCCGGCGGAAGCTGTTGGCAACATAGCTGGAGACGGCGATAGTATTCCCGGAGCATAACCACCAAATTCAGCTGCTTCTTCCATCGCCGTGTTGATTTCCACCGTCTCATCTCTTACCGCCGGTTCCTTTCCTCCTCTAGGACTAGCATTTTCCGTAGCCGCTAACCTCGCTGCCGGCGAAACATCTCCACCGCCTGATTCGAGGAAAACCCCAGAGGAAATCCCAGTAAGTCGCTGGACGACGTTCCTGAAATCCGACGCGGTGGTGTGTACTACCTTAGGCGAAACGGCATAGATAACCACCGGCTCACGAGCAACGTACGGTGGCGCTTGGTCACGATTCTGCGGTGGCGCAGGGTGTTTAGGAGGTTTTTTGATTTTGTGAGAGTCTTTGTGGACACTAAGAGGAGAAGGCCGAGGACCACAGATCTGAAGTTGCCGTTTCTGGTTCTGTTGATCGGAAGGGTTTCCGCCGGCGAAATAATCCGACGGATCCATTAACAAAGTTGAGAACTTTCTTCTCTTATCACTTGTTCGTGTTTAGAGTCGAAATTTGTTTGTTCTGATTGGTTTGGGAATTGAATGTTTTTGACGACTGAGTAAATTGACCAAAACAACAAACAAAAATACAAAATGAAAAAAGAAGACAAGTTGTTGATTGTTCAGAGCGATTAGTTTGACTTTCCAAAATGTTTGACTTTTTGTATCCAATTAGACTTTTACAGCACATTCTCAATTAGGAAACTCACATTCTTGTCTTCCTTGGAAAATTAATAGGAAAGATCTTAGGAATCAACATTATTTGCGCCAAACTATTATTTAATCATTATCTCTCTGTTACCATTCTATCCAACTTATACTACTATTGTTTGTGACAATTCAACTAGACTTTTAACATGTTCTAGATGTTGCAATATGTGTTGACAATCAATTTTTAGTACCTTACCTATATTTTTGACTTTCATACAATCAACTTTCAAGTAGAAAACCTAAGACCTACAAAGATATATACTCTCTGTTTCACAACAAATATTGTTTTTCTCTTTGCTTTAAATTTTCTATATGTTAAAATCTAATATATCTAATTTATTTCTATTACCAAATTAATAAAAAAACTTACGTAATGAAAAAGAAAAACATAAAAATAACTTTGGCTCCACATAAAAACTAAACATTTCATGTGGCAAATTTTTTGAAAAACAGTTAATCATGTCCTATTCAAATGTCCGTCGATGATTCAAACGTGGATTCTATCGGCAATTGATTTCTTTATGAGACTTTCAGTTTTTACTAATTTAAATGATTTGTTTTGGAAAATTCTTCAGATGTAGAAAAACAAGTTTCTCTTGTTACTATGGTTTATTTGGAAGGCAAGAAATGATAGGATATTTTCGAATACTAATAGATACCCAAAGATATTTTTAGACATGTGGAATACGAGGTTTCTTTTTGGGCCCTTGCAAATATGGGGCAATATTCATGCTCGGTCTTAGATTCAGTCTGATTTTCTCAGGGTCCTCTTCTGATTAAAGAAGTGATTTTCATGCTTTTGGCGGTTTCATCGGCTTTCACATGGTATAGGTGCTTCGTAGATGGATTCTAGAAAGATCATGAGTATTGTTTCATTGATGATTTAAGTGGAGTAAATATGGGAGCACGCGCTACTCGCAGGAATCTGATTCCCCTTCATTCAGAGGTTGAAGTTCTCCTTTGGACAATGTCTTACCTTTCCAACCAGATCACATAAATGAATTTCGTAATAAATTGTGCAGAAATATTGAAACTAATCAAAAATCCTATGAATTGGTCAGCTTTCACTCCTTATATTAAAAATTTTGCAAGATTTATTAGCTTTTTTAGTTTTTTAGTTTTTATTATTTTTCTTTTTTCTTTAGTTACTAAATTACAAAGTTGGTTTTCGTCTTAAAGTGTTTTTTAGGGATCAGCCAGTTGTAAATTCTATACTAGCTTTAATTTTTATTTACTTAATGAAATGAGTGAACTCGGAAGAGAAAAGAGAGAATGTAGCTATGTGTCGGCAAAAAATGTTAGGAGAACATATTTTTACGCCTGTCGGCAATGCCTTTAAGATGTTTGGTTCAGTTATTTTTCTATATTGTGATAGGTAGTACGGATTAAGCGGCCTTTCATTTGTTGATCCACAGCCCAACATCATGAATTTCGTTTAGCCCAATTTTGAAAATTTGAATCACATCACTTTCCTAGCTAGTTCTAGTTTGGCCCAATTTAAAAATTGAATCACATCTTTCCTTAGCTCATGTATGTAATAAGAATTTATGAGAATCTACAGAAAAGACTATAAAGGAAAACAAGTCTATGTAATAATGACGCGTATGGATAGATTCCTACAATTCTTTTAGCCTCTTTACACATAGCAATGTTATATGTTATAGATAAAAAGATAATAAGTTGGAAATAATATGTTGAAACAAGTACCATTCAAATCAAAATTCGAATAAAAGAATGTAAAACAAAAAGTGAGTGGGTATGAGAGAGGCATGACCATAAAAGCATAAAATGTTGCAACGTTAGCGACCATTTTTTCGTTTGTCACTTCAATCCAAAGGAACCTTATTCCTTCATATTTTGGTTTAGTATGCAAAATTATATAACCATTCATTTAAGCTTTCATTAATACAACTTTTGGTCAGATTCAATGGACCATATTTTAGATTATCAAGCTGTCATTTTAATAATTGAACTCTAGTGCATTAAAAGTATCTAACCAGGAGATATAGCCTTGACTAACAAATTAAACTAATTAGATAGATTATAGATAGTCCCTTCCCTACCATCTAATCAATCGACTTAAAACTTACAATATTGTCTTATAAATTAACTGATTAACACTAGGATTTGAAAACTTTATATATCTTTGAAGTATGTACCTCAATAGGAAAATTTTGAATTACCAGTATACATCTTTAAATTTGCTTTACGGATAAGAGTTTAGTATGAAACATGAATAAACCAACAAGGTGTTGGGCTAGTGGTAAATCTCTCACGTAGAGGTGATGAATTCTATTTTTGTTGGGAAGAGTGATCAGAACCACAATTCTATGTTGCTAACATATTATATTATTTGAAACGGCAGAAAATAGTAAGAAGTAACGAATCTATAAAGATGGTATCACACGACAAAAACTTACCACTACAAACCAATATATTTATTTTATAATTTCAAACACAGGAAACTAAAAACGAGAAAGAAAAAAATAAATTTATAACTCTAGTTTTTGATAAATTCTCCACAGCTAAATTGATGGTGTTGGAGAAGTGAGTTTGGTCAATTAGCTCTTTGTGTTTGATTTTATGTGTAATTTTTGCGGGATATTATTTAAAGTTTGAGTTATGAATTAGTTTTGTGGATCTAATCGTTGACAAAAAAAACTAATGTGTTATATTGTTCTTGCAAACTAAATCATAAAATTCTAGAATGAATAACATATTAAATTTGTTTTTCGGATTGAGTTTAGATGTTATATTCTCAATTATAAAAGAAGAATAAAAAGAAAAACAAGGATGAGAACTTAAAATACATAGTAGTGAACTTGATCACAGTAACAAAATTTTTCTTAGGATTCACATTATCTACTTATGAAATTTATATTTATCTATATAGAAAAAAAAAAAAATCAAAATGGTGTAATATGAGTGGTCTTGGTTTGGTAAGCAGCTAAAGCATAAGCAGATGAATTAAGCTTCAACACTTTAATCAGATCTTTCGCCATTTGTCTCACCATTGCCGAACAGTTGCTCTGAATCACCACTAAAAGCTTTGTTAATCCGTTACTCTTCTCCACTGTCTCCTCCGCCGTCTTATCTTCCCGGAATACGTAACACAGACACCACAGAATCGTTACGGCGTGCTCCGTCGCCGTCGTTGATACCTTCAGAAGCTTTTTTACAACTCCTTCCACGCATTTTCCATTGTCTGCGTTACATATCTCCGATCTCCCTTCTCGCTTTGACGAAAGTGTCTCTAACAGCTTCAGCGATTTCTCCGTCACCGCGACGGTTGTTGTCTCCGTCAGGAGAATGTCTTTGATCTTCGTGATTGTTTTCGCGGCTATTAGTTTCGATCTCACTCGTTTTGATTTGGAGATTGTGATTAGGAATGATAAACTCGCTTCGATCAGGCTCGGATCCGACTCTGTGCTGATTGATTTGATCAGCTCTCGTAAAATCCCGTCACGTTCTGCGATTATCATCTTTGATCGAGCGTCAAAGGAGATCCACTCCAAAACCCTTACGGTTTCGATCTTTGATTCCAAATTCCCACGCTGTATCGTCAGGAGAATCCCCGTTAAGCAATCTCCCTCACCCCTCGCCAACATCAGACTCGATAACCGTTCGCGATCATCTCCTCCCTTGATCGTATCCAAAATCCGCATCGCCAGAAGAATTAGCTCGATCTTATTCGTCATGCGTATGATAACGACGAGCATTGGTACGAAATCCTTCTTGGTCGAGAGCAACTCTTTGTTGGCGTCGGAATCCTTCACGAATCGAACAATCCTCGACAAAATTTTCATCCGAACCTCATCGTCCTTCTCGATACACAATCTCTTCAACGACTCATGCATTTCTTCCTTCGTCAAAACCTCTCTACCAGACGGTGGATCTGGAGCCGAAGAATTAACGGTGCCGTAACGGCCAATGGAATCGGACCAGACATTGATAAGCCGTTGAAGCGTGAGGTTAGGAACAAAATCCTTAGTTCGGAGAACCTGCATAGTAGCGGGACAAGTATTGTTGCCTCCATCGAGCCATCTCTGAATGCTGGCTCGATCATAGGTCACGCCGGTGCAAAGACTAACTGGAGATCTCATGACATCAAGAGATATCGGACACCTAAAGAAACTAGGCACCGTAATGTACGTCTCGGTTTCATCTCTCCCCATTGAATTCGAGAAAATCAGGCGAGAAAACTGCGGGAAATTAAAGTTTGGGAGAGAAAAACAAAACGATGATGCAAAGTGAAAGATGAGGAGATGAAGTGAGTGGAGGTGGGTTTAAAGAGAGTCAAACGCACGCTTGCGTCATCGTTTTTAACCTAATTAAAAACAAAAAGCATTTTAATAAATAAAAGTATTAACCACTATTGTACATTGGGAAAACTATCAATTAAACATTGTTTTTGGCAAGTGGCTTTTAGTCTAGTGGCAGACGGTAAGTCCACTAAAGACAGCGCACTTGCATAACTAGGGATCGAGTCTCACCGCCTACATTATGTAGGAACTTAGCTAATGGGCCAGCCAGTTGTGGCCCAATGTTGACAAAAAAAAAACATTGTTTCTGCGAAAAATCATTGATTAAACACTGAATTTCGGACGTCTTTGACTAAACGTATAATTTATTATTGACTTTTTAAAAAACATCAAACTTATAGTTGACTCGGGGCCAATTAAACACTCCGTTAATTTGATTAACGGAATTAATAAACCCTGTTAAGCGAACGTTAACGATCTGCGTTTCATTAAGCCTGACGTACATGACTTCTCTCTCTTCCTCCATCAATGGTGACCACAAACTCTCTTCAACATCATCACCATTCCTCTTCTTATACACACCACCGTCACAATCTCCATTGCCAATCTCACTTTGGTCATACTTTTCTTTCCCTCAAACAACCAACTTCTGTTGCAACATTCTCACTTATCTGCACTGCTTCTTCTTTCTTCTCTTCCACCGTCTCCGCCGTTTCTACTACAAACGCATCCGCCGCAACCGTTGAAACCGCGACCAAATTCAACGTCTTAGCGAATCATCTTGTCAATCAGGACTTTCGACAAGCTGATAAGGAGACTCGAAGATTACTCATTCAGATAGCTGGAGAAGCAGCTGTGAAACGTGGCTATGTTTTCTTCTCTGAGGTAAATTTAATCTCAACCGAAGATCTTCAAACCATTGATAATCTATGGATTAAACATAGTGATGGGAGATTTGGATATAGTGTCCAACGCAAAATCTGGTTAAAAGTGAAGAAAGATTTCACTAATTTCTTCATTAAAGTTGAATGGATGAAGCTTCTGGATACATAAGTTGTGCAATACAATTACAACGCCTTTCATGATGAATTTCAGTGGGAGCTTAATGATGAAACGCCTTTAGGACACTTACCGCTCACAAACGCGTTAAGAGGAACTTGTGAATCACACTTAGAGGAAATTTGTGAATTGTGTGAACGAAATGAAGAAATTGAGCTCATTATATGACCTATAGAAGAAACGAAACTTAGAAAATAGAAAATCGATGAAGAAAAACGAAGATCAAAGAGAGATTTAATGATTTGTGAGAGTTAAGGTTTTTGATTCCTTTTTAAAAACGAAAGTCGAAGCTGTGAAGGAGAAGATCCGTGGCTTAATGAAACGCAGTGGGTTACTTAACTGAGATCGTTAATGTTCGCTTAACGAGGTTTATTAATTCCGTTAATCAAATTAACAGATATTTTAATTGGCCGAGTCAACTATAAGTTTGTTGTTTTTAAAAAAATCAACAATAAATTAGATGTTTAATCAAAGGCGTCCGGAGTTCAGTGTTTAATCAACAATTTTTTGCAGAAACAATGTTTAATTAACAGTTTTCCCATTGCACATTGAAGAAAATTACATCGATGAGGAGTCTTATTGGTGCTGATGTATATGATGACATAGAGAGGAATTCTCAACTTGGTATTATACTGAAGTTTGCTGGTGCAGATTCACATGAGGAAACAAACATGTGCAACACCTTTTGGGTAATATGCTTCAGACAGCTAAGACACATGAGCTGTGGGTGTTGGCCGATGGTCGTCCAATTAGATTTTTTCTACATGAGTTTCAGCATATCACGCAGCTCAACTGTTGATTGCGTGATTCTAATGATGCAAACTTAGCAGCAAGAGATTTATGGGCATAGATGAGTTTAGTACATGGTGATGGCCCGAACTGGACTGAGCTTGACGTAGTATTAAGGGGAGGAAGCTTCAACGTACACTCTGCACGGCTTTGTGCATGTGCTTCTAATATGGGGATTCGAACATGTCCCACATCTAGGAGTAATGTGTGGAGGAAGAAGAGAACGTGAGATTCCTCTTTTGTAGTAGGCGTAACGCACTACCCGCATTTTAGATATTGAGGATATCTTCGAAGCTAATAAGACGATATCCACCGACAACAAGGTAAGCTTCTCCACTTGGTAGAGTTTAGTGGATCCTATGAATACATTGGCAGTGCTAGGATGTAGGGTAACATATTTTAGTAGAGTTTGGTTTTAGGATGGCAGAGCTAGGATGTAGCGTAGCAGATGTTGTTAGAGTTTGGTTTTGGTTGGCAAATCTAGGATGTAGGGTAGCAGATTTTGGTAGAGTTTGTTTTTTGGTTAGCAGAACTAGGATGTAGCCTAGTAGATTTTGGTAAAGTTTGGTTCACTTGAAACTTAGTTTGACAGAGTTTGGTAGATATATTATGCCTTTGATATCTGATTTTGTTTTGTTCATTTGTAGGTTCGCGTGGTGTATCTTCTTCGAAAACCTTACAAAGAAATCTACCATGCTTGGCCTGCAGATGTCGAGGATCCCAAAGTTGACAGAATGATCCGAGACATACTTGCTGGGACATTAGATGAGATGTTTTAGGCTATCATGGCTTCTACAAAGAGGAAGGCCGAAGAGCAGCATTGTGAGCTGCGAAGGTCCAAGAAGTCAAAGGTGAAGGAGCCAGAGAAAAAGAAAGAGCTAGAAAAGAAGAAGTCGATTGAGAAAAAGAAGGCTCATGAAAGTCCAAAGGCAAAGGAAAAGGAAACTCTGCATTAGGCAGAAATGCATGCCACAATAGAACTTGATCAATCAATGTCTCCTTAAGAAGTTGAAAACAAAACCACCGGAGGTGGTGCGAGCCTTGGAAGAGACTAAGAAGTCTGTTGCTGATCAAAGTGAGTCTCGTGGAAGTGAGACCCGAGATGGAAATGATGGAGGAGGCGATGGTGTTGAGGCCTCAGCTAGGGAAAAATTAGTATATACGAGTATACTTAATTATGACTATGCCGTATCGAAGACCCATTTATGTTGTATTCAATTGGATTTGTGTGGTTGGCATTGTAAACTCTGTGGCAGAGTTTGGTGGACATTGTACACTCTGTGGCAGAGTTTGGTGGACATTGTACATTCTCTGGCAGATTTTGGTGGTCTTTGTAAACTCTGTGGCAGAGTTTGGTGGACTTTGTTGATAATGTGCTATAGACTTGAATAATGTTTAGTTGATCTTTCTTTGTTGTATTGCTTCGATGGTTTGTTTTTGCTTATGGTAGTTCTTTGCCTAACTCTGCATAGAATATGATAGAGGTTGGTGGAGTTAGGTATGCTAACTCTTTTACGTTTTTTTTTCTAGAATGAAAGGATCTCTGAGGAGCAGCTAACCTCACAGCCTTTGTCCCCAGCATTACCACTTTCCGGAAATCCAGATGTTAGTATGGTAGTTCTTTGGTAGAGTTTGGTAAAGTTAGGGAATGACTTGGTAGAGGTTGGTCGAGTTAGTTATACTAACTCTTTTACGTTTTTCTTTCCAAAAGAAACAAATCTTTGAGAAGTAGACAATCTCAAAGCATTACCACTTTACGAAAACTTAGAGGTTAGTATGGTAGTTCTTTGATAGAGTTTGGTCGAGTTAGGGAATGCCATGGTAGAGGTTGGTGGAGTTTGGTAGACCAACGTTTTTACCTTTTGCTTTCTAGAAGAAACGGATCTCTGAGGAGCAGCCAACCTCACAACATTTGTCCCCAACATTACCACTCTCCGGAAACCCAAAGGTTAGTTTTATCGTTATTTGTCACAGTGTGGTAGAGTGTGGTAGATTTTGGTGGAGTTGTGTTTGCTAACTCTAATACATTTTTCTTTACATAAAAGGACAGATCTATAAGGAGCAGCAAACCTCACATACTTTATCCCCAACATTACGACTTCCTAAAAACCCAAAGGTTAGTATGGTACTTTAGTGGAGTTAGTTAAAACTTCATGGTGGACTGTGGTGAATTTTGTTTAATTTAATTTTTTACCTTTTTTTTCCAGAAGGAATGAATACTTAAGGAGCAGGAAACCTCTGACCTTATGTATCCAGCATTAAAAATTGTTAGGAACCCAGATGTTACTAGTAACCTAAAAACTCCAGAGCAGACTCATATCATCAATGTCGAGTTAACTCTAGACAGTCTCAGCTCACCAGCATTAGTCTCAATGAAGAGAGTGATTTTCATATTTTGGATAAAACTATCAAAGACAATATATGCGGTGACCTGATATATATGAAGGATGTCCTGCTTAAACCAACTAGACCATGTACCCTTGTTGCAAACCATGTATTGTTTACTAGACTTTGTAGACTGTGTTGTTTAGTTTGGTGGAAGTAGATCGTAGTTGGGTAGGATTTGGAGGAATATTATGGAGTTTGGTGAATGTTAGAATTTATGTAGTAGACTTTGTAGGAGTATGGTGGAGTTTGGTCGAGGTGGAACTTAGAGTAGTAGAGTTTGGTAGAGGTTAGACTTTACATAGTAGACTTTGGTAGAGTTTGATCTGTCCATGTTAGACTTAAGTGGAGATAACTATTTCTCTGTTTCTTCTATTCAAAGAAAGTTTTGTTGTTAAGTGTCTTATAGAGGATGAGGTAGCGCCTAACGCATACAATCCATTTGGACCAGTACAAAGACGCAAAGTGGTTCGGCTACGTAACCTTATCAGGTGCGAAATGTAAGCATAGTATTTTCTCTGTTAAGACCTTTTTTGAGTTACCAATCGGTACAATATTGTAGTTTGCTGATTACCCATATTTCCAGGGATAACTCGATTGATGACGTCACTCCTTTAGTTAAGTTATATCTTCAATTACTCATGCCTAGACACCATTGGCTAGTGGAATAATATGGATGGTTTACAAATCTACTAAACTCCTTGAATTTGATTGGTAGAGTCTGGTAGACTATTATAGATAGTGTGGTAGACAGTGGTAGACTTGGTAGACTTTGATTGACTTAATTATGTTATCATTTTTGCAGCATATGACTAGCGGTATGAACATGTTCTGATATTTTTATGATCGGTAGAGTCTGGTAAACGAGAAGAAGTATATGTTTGATGATTATTTTCAGCAAATGTACACATAAAAATTACTAATATGGTGTCCATTGCTCATAACATCAATAACGTTCATTGGGTATCACTAGAGATCGATTTACCTAACATGTGGATTAGAATCTACGATTCTGCCCTCTCAGTTGTGGCATATGATGATCTGATCGATTCAGTCAAGTAAAATTGGTAGACTATGAATAGTTTGGTAGAGTCTGGTAGACTATTATTGCTAGTGTGGTAGACTTTAAGTAGACATTGGTAGACTGTTGGTAGTTCTTGATAGACAATGGTAGATCTATCTTCTACATATTGATTGTGTTTATTTATGCTTCTTGCTGGTCGTACGTTATGATGCTTCTATATCTGGTTAGGACGATGACACGAAGCATATGCAGAAACAATGTAGTCTGAAGGCTTACACTATCTATAGGGTGAAGTCGACGCCATTGAACATCCAATCTGGTGACTGTGGCATGTATACGCTGAAGTTCATTGAGTGTCTTTTATCTGCATGAAATTCGACATTGTAGTCATGGATGAGCTTTCAATACCAGAGACAATCTCATTAACTGATCTCAATCCCCATGGGGGTAAAATTGATAAGGAAGTATTGAATACATCATCACAGGGGTTGCTTTTGGATTGGTAGAGTTTGTATATGCTTAGCAAAACTCTTATTTTTTGTTAACAAGAATAGATTTTCGTAGAGTATAACTCCTATGAGAGTATTAATATTATTTTGTAATGTACAAAATAACTTCAAAAAACAAAATGTTTGCCTCTGTCATTACAAGAATAGATTTTTGTAGAGTTACTTTTTCGAACACTAGTTGAGCTAACACATGAAAGAATTTGGAAGATTTGGACGTAGGGTATGGTTGACCTTACATAAAACATAATAGATCTTGATAGATTTATACTAGAGTTTGGTAGAGTTATAGTGGATTTAGGTAAAGCTAGGATACAACTTGTTGGAAACAAATTTTACGAGTTCAAGATTGGACATCTGCTCTACATGTCCGAGCATTATGTCCACACATTTTCATCTTGAACAAGTTGTCACTTTCATTAGACGTTTTGCCTCCAATGAGCACTCGAACCAACTTTTCAACCTTGAGTTCTTTGGGTACGTACAACAGGAAGTTTACAAACTTTAGTAGCGACTTTGCCAAGACGAAAATAGGTTTTTACCAAACTCTACCAAACTCAACTACATAGTTATCCAAGTTCAACCATACTATTCCAAACTCTACCACACTCTATCAAACTCAACTACATAGTTATCCAAGCTCGACCAAACTATTCCAAACTCTACCACACTCTATCAAACTCAACTAAATAATTATCTAAGTTCAACCAAACCATTCCAAATTCTACCACACTCTATCAAACTCTATGAAACCATACCTTTAGAAGTTTCTCAATTGTTGTAGTGAGAATGGTCGTTGTTGCCCCTGCCTTTGCCCTCCTCTTTGCAAACCATCTTGTTAACATTGCCCTAATGGCATCTATAAGCTGCAAAATAGGGAAAGTTCTCACTTCAGCTAATGCATGATTGATAGATTCTGCTATGTTTGACGTGGTGAAGTTGTATCTATTTTTAGGGAAATGTACAAGACTCCACAAACGAACATCTACCCTTAGCAAGTACTGATATAGCCTTGCATCAACTCTCTCTATTTGCCTGAAGATGACATTAAACTCGTCAAGCCTATATGCAGTTGCAACCTTCTTAAATAGCTTAAAGGCCTCTCCTCCTCTGAAATTGGACAAAATATTTTTACGCAAATGGTAAGTGGAAATACTCCGAGCGACGAGTGGATACACTTTTTTATTGCTTTGCCTATTAATTTATGCATATTTGAAATGATGGCCAATTTTTGATCATCAAGAATGACGCGGTTGAGTTGTCTAAAAAACTATTCCTGTTACTATAACCTGAGCTTCCTTTAAAGTACGATGTGTCTTCCACTACTTCATCTGTACAAAATGCCAACAGAGTGTCAGAGTTAAAACTACATTTACCAAACTCTACTAAAGTCCTACCCCACTCAACCAAACTCTACTAAAATCTGCCAGAAAGGATTCATAGATCCACCAAAACTCTACTTAAATCTACCAAAGTCTACCATGTACTATCATACGTATGCCAAACTCTACCATGAAGGAATTGTACCTTCAAATCGAAACGTTTGTTCAGTGATTCAGCAACATGACAAGGAAGAACAGATGGACCAACACCACCAACAAAATCCAAGTATAAACGACCAAGAATATTGGGCGTTGCTTGACGTGCCCGAGATGATCTCTCTGTAACAGAGCAAGTGTGTTTTCCACGGTAGATCAGATATAGAAACACGAATTATCAGATGAACCAATGATTTTGGTCGAATCTCCAATTTCCACAAACTAAGATGATTTGATCCATATATCCAAAAACAAGAAAACGAGGTCAAAAGATAAGAAAGGAGCTCAAGCAACAATGGTGATTTGTGTGCTTCAATGGTGTTTGACCGACAGTGTGAACGAGAAAGAAGGTAGGTGATGTAATAATTGAGGGCTAAACTCGTCATTCTACAAACTAGGTTAAATAAACTAACTCTACCTAACTCTACCAAACTGTCGGAATAACTATGTCAACATCTGCCACACTAACAAATATAATTCTGCCAAATTCTGCTACACAGTATATGAACTCTATCAAACTCAATTATACTATCGTTACTAACTCTGCCAAGCAGTGACATATAACTCTGCTAAAATCTGCTACACTGGCGATTAAAACTCCGCCAAAATCTACTACAAAAGGTCCAATGTCTACTAAACTCTGCCATATTGAAAACTTTTGTCAACACACCACATACACTTTGTCCCGAGCAATACGACTTCCTAATAATCCAGAGGTTAGTACGGATATTCTTTGACAATATTTGGTGGAGATAAATAATCTTTGACAATATTTGATGGAAATAAATAATAGCATAGTAGAATTTGATATAGTGTAGTGAAACTTACGCTGACGTGTCCCAAATTTGGTTGACTAGCAAATCACACTATTTTTTATAACATCTTTTTTTGTTAATGGTGTTGATAATATATAGTGTTGTGTCTTCCACTACGTACGACGAAAGAAAATTGATAATTTTGTTATTTGAGCGATGGTGTTTGTTTGATTCTGAAAGAAAAGCAAAGACGTTTCTTTTTTTAAGGATTGTCATCTTTTGGTCAAAATATGAATATATCTGTAAAACTTTTGTGATGAACAACACTTAGTTGTTTTATATTTTAAAAAAAACAACATTTAGTTGTTTAGAAAGGAATATAAATATAACAGAAAAAATTGTAGATAATATACTTTTTGGGTTTTAGAAAGAAATTTTTTTTTTTAGATTTTAAATTGTCCACAATATACTTTTTTAAAACTGTGTAAAATATATTTTTTGGCGTATATTTCGTATTTAGGGACATAATCTACAGTTGTATCTCTCGTTGATAATAATATTATCTACGATAGACATATATAATGAATTATGTACACAATAAACATAAATTTTCTCATGTAGATATATCTAGTGAATTATGTATACAGTGAATAAAAAAAATTATCCAATGTATATATAATTTTAAGCTCAAAAGGGTATATTTTGTATAATTAAAAATTAAAAATTATATTTCGCAAAGATAAAAAATTGTATATTGTGAACAATTTAAAATTTTAGTAATATATAATTGAAAAAATTTCCTATATATAATGGTTGGACTGCCGTTTGACAAAAAAAATAAAAATAATGGTAGGACTGCCTAATTGCATAACTGGCTAACAAGTTAGATGTTGTATTAATTAGTATAATTCAAATTCAATGGATTTGAGTTTGGTCCTTGTGTTTATTTAATAACCACTGATTTCGTTGCTCACGGTTGTGCCATTTGTATCAATAAAATAATATAAGTTTCGATGACATTAATACATAAGTCCATATCATTCAATTAAATGTGTTTTTTTTTTTCATTTATAAGTGACGTACTTTGCTGTATCGTCTATTTTTGATCCATTCATTTTTTTTTTTTGCATGCATAATTTGACAGTTTCTTACATTAAAAAAAAAAAAAAACATAACTACCTATGATTTTAATATTTTATACATATGGTGACCGAAAGTTGTTGGCCTAACATAAATGTCAAACTTAGGTTCTAGATAAAATATGAGTTTTGAGAGATGAAATGGTTGCTGACTCGTGAATCATTTATTTTGATTATCTTGTGTCTTAAGATTAGCTTAACTTCGAATTAGGTCAGTATCATAATTAATAGCCGTTAAAAAGAACTTAAGATCTTAACAAACTTTGAATAGACTTGGATCCAACACCTTTAATTCAAATACTTATATAGCACGTCCTTATCTAAAGTTATACGAATGGTAATTATGTTCTTTTATTATTATTATTTAGGATTTATAATTGTGTATAATCATTCTTATGGCAGAGGTATCAAAAATTGAGTATCTTTTATTAACCCGTGAGCATATAATTGCTAGTTTTCGTAAGTAAAATAAAAAGGTCAAAAATGCACCGAAAGAAAATAGAAATATAATGATGCGAAGGTGAATCATTGACTACAATTAGCAATTATGCCAAATTAGAAAAAATCTACGACAAAATCCATTATCTCAGCTTTTGATAAAATTACCTCACACTCATCACCTCATCCATCCATTATTGTTCTTGGTGTACAATTACTTTCATTTGTCCTCTTATATAATGATATTTTTGGCAATTTTAATTTGATAAGAGATCAATATTTTAATTTAGGTCTCTATTTATTTGCTGTGGAGTTAAGTAGCAAATATAACTTTTTTGAGGTATATTCAAAATGAAATCTTCATATAAATTTTGTCGTCTTTTAATAATAATAATAATAATTGTTCGGTGAAGACACAGAGAAATGGAGAAGAATGGAGTTCCAAAAGTGTGGGGTTGTATAATTCAGAGGTTTCCATTGGCAGAGGCAACTTGTTTGGATCACATGAAGAATAAACATATCTAATGTCTATGTTCCCTACTTCAATTCAACATCATTCACTTCTTATTCACCTATTTATTGACCATTTTTCTACAATTTTCTTACTTTTTATTTTAGATTTGACAATGTATGTGATCGTGGTTGATTTTTTTTTATCCATATTTTAAAACTTTTCTAAATTTTAATTACACATCCTACTAAGTTTGTAGAAAAATATGTATAGAATAACCAGTGTACAAATAATGGTAGACACTTAACGAGCAATGATGTTTACACCTAATATATAGTTAGCCTAGTCGGAATCTAGACAAATTTTATTTTTCATTTGAATTAGAAAAGGATTAGGATCGAAAGATACAACATAGGAGACCAATAATGGACCAGAACAACAAATGCAATCAATCCTATAATACAAATAGGATGATATGATGATAACCTATTGATAAAATCAAACTCAATGGATCAAGACGTTGATATCTCCTAAAGAGTTCCCGAGACATTACGATAACGAGATTCCTACCAAAGGCAATGACTTGAATCACATAGATTGGCTTCCTCTGGAGAAACTGAGTCTCTCACTTGATATTGCCAAAGCCGTTAGAAGTCTCCTGAGCTAGGTATTAAAACCAAACTCCAAATCGGAGGACTAAAGACATCAACACTGGGTCCTACAATTTCAGAAACAGATATAGCTGAAGAATAGGAGAAAGGAATCCGACAAACTAAGCTTCATCGTAAGATTGCTTTAGGTAGAGGAGAAACTAACAAGGGAATTTACTAGAACAGAGGAATCAAAAAAGTAAATCCCTACCCAAATAAACTTAGACTAAAAGCCATAAAAAAGATAATGAGAAAGGTAGAGTAGGCTAAACCAAATAAAAGCTTATGGCGAGAGAACCATCGGAGAAGAAGGCGAACCAAAACTAAAGCTCTAGCAAAACCATATATGTACCTCCGGCCAACCACAACGCAACATAGACCAAAACAAGACATCTTCGGGTCTGAAGAAGAAGATCTCCATGGCCAGAGATGAAGCTACTGCAACATCACCACTAGAAGCTAAGGTAAGTAACATTCACCACCTTCAATTTCGCACTACGAATATTTCTCGTAAAAGCCACCACGGAGACATGACTACAAACATAAACGAGAGCTAGAAGTGGGAGCAAACGACGAACATGGTGGAGCTGGGAGTGACTCTAATCGTCGCCGCTCCGGAAGCAATATGACGACAGCAGTGTTAGGTTAAGGAGCTCTCACTTTTGAAGAGAGAAAAACTAAGTTCAATTGTATTATCTTCAATTCGGTTGGAACCTAGACAATTTTAACCAGTTTAGATTGTTTAAAAATAAATAACAATAATATGAAGCACATCATTTAGAACTTTTTTTTTTCCAACTTAACTCATCATTAATTAAAGCACAAAAGACAACCAATGTTCTTGTACATAAATAACAAATGAATGATTCTTAAAAGGTTCTCTAACAATACATGTCAGGAAATAAGCCTTGTAATTCAACGCTCTAGGAATAAAGGAGAGAGAGGTGACATAATTGACTGCGAAGTCGGACAAACTCCTTGGTGTTAGCAGTAAATGTTGGCCAATTTTCCAGGTTTTCTACCATCTTTAGGACTTCTTCACAATCTACTGCAAACTCGACTCCGAAAATCTGGAAAGAGATGAGAGAAAACATCTCCCATAGTAAAGCTTCAATCGTAGAGTGTAGAGGGGAAAGACTATGTCGAGTCCCACGCGCTCCCAGACTGATACCACTAAAACCATTGGTAAAGCAGTACCAACCAAAGCCCGAGAAGTACTCAAAGTCTTTCCATGACCCATCCACGAAACATTTATACCAAGTAAAAATTGGTAAAAGGCTAATGGTCGGAATAGCAACGGATTCTCCACCAAAGACCTCTAGGGCCCAACGTCCAACATCAAAGAGAGGGCCAAATCAAACTAGACATTTGCATTAGTCCAAGTTACATCCTCTTCTTCCACGTGTCAAACAATATCCTTGGGGTCGTTATAATTATTTGAGAAGACCTTGTCGTTCTTTGCATTCCTAATAAACAATAACAACCAAAGATAGCTCTTCTTATCAACGGCTACATGAATTCTCTAAAACACATAAGTCCATATTCGAAAAAATAGAACCACTTGGAAAAACATCAACTACAGACGGAATACAAGATAAAACCCAAGTTTAAACTCTTGGAGGGCATTCAAACAAAACATGGTTAATTGTCTCAAAATATGCACCATAACGACTACAAGGCTTTTCATAGTTAATCCCTCGCCAAGACAGATTAGTCCCCACCGCCATATGACCAGAGAGAGCTTTCCACATAAAATGCCTAATTTTTTGGGGACACATTTCTTTCCAGACTTGGCCTTGTAAGACCTCAACATTAGGACCAAACCCTCTGCACTCTGAAGTTGAAAGATTTTTCTCTGCCCACTATCCAGATTTGACAGATTACCTCCCAAGCTTAGTAAAGTGCCAACCAAGGCAATCAGATCTTGGCAACCTCGGAACCAGAATCGCAAAAATTAACCTAGCATCGAGAGGATCCACTAGTTGAGTAACAAGCAGCAAACGCCAACACTGAGAGCCGAAGTCTATAAGTTGATCGACCGTCAAACTTCGATAAAGAGAAGAACCAGACCTTACAGCTGACCTCGGAATAGAGTCTGGAATCCACGAGTCATGCTCACCAGAGCTCTAGTAGAAATAATACTACGCCACCCACATGGCGAAGAATAATCCTTCCTAGGAATCAGAGGACTCAAATCCTTAAAATACCGACCCTTAATTAAGAACTTTAGGAAATAGAGATTCAGGATCGCCAACCATCTTATCCAGTTGTTTGAAGTGGAACAACCTTCGAACTTGCTAGGAAAAGAACTCTTCTAGCCTTCAAACCCGAGGAAACTGAACCTGGAGAGCCTAAAGATGATGACATACCAATATCAACACTTGAGGAAGGATATAAAGCAACGTAAGACTTCAAATCTTGAGAGCTAGCCACCACTTTACCTTTGTCAGCACCATGAATTGGAACATGTGAGGAACTAACCTCCTTTCTTACATAAGAAAAATGACCCACAAGTCTGGAAGAATCGTAAGGCCGACATTGATATGGCCTTGAGGCCAACCTAGATCTACCACTAACACTTTGAAAACGACCATCTTCTGCTCTCAGGGTTCTATCCACATCATGTTGTTTACCACTACTCCTAGCCAAGGCTCCTTTGAAACTTTGAGAATTATCAGCACCCTCAACCTGATCACCAACCACAGCCGCAAGAGCCACCATAGGCTCGGCCAAATGACAACGTGAAGCATCATGACACAAGTTATTGCAGAGATGGCAAAACATGTGTAACCTAGCACATTCAAAGCCAATTTTCACAAGTTCTCCTTCTTTAAACTTTATTAATCATTCAAACACAAGAGGATGAAGCCCATCAATCTGAACCTTATCCCTACCAAAATCCATACCAATTTCCATCACATTCCCGAGAGCCTCACCAATGCCTTGAAATGCAACCAGAACGCGATATTGGCCTGGAAGTCCTAAAACACGAATCCAAAACACAATCACAGAGGGAAAATTTTCATCCAACACAAGCTGCCATCAAACCAAATATTGTTGGAGTTTAATCTCGATGGAAGAAGTCAAATGCTATATTTAGAAATCAGACGTGGAGAAGTTCGTTTGTTATGGGTTTTAACTATTCTTTCGTCATTTAACTGAAATGTAGGTGATATTGTTAGTCCTATTTTTAGCTGTAACTTAGATTATAAATAAAGATGAAAGCTCAACGTATGAGCTAAGTTTTTCAGCAAATACTCATCTCTTCTTACAATACAAAAACAGAGCATCAGAGCAAAAATATCAGTGTTAAAAAACCAATATTTGGTATCAGAGCCACCCCAATTCCGAAACACCAAAATCAATTCACAAACATGTCAGGAACTGAATCAGCTTCAAGCAACAGGTGAGGAAATTAGACGGAGTACGCCACCACGCATCAAACACCATCGACGCGTGAGGGAAGCGTCTCCCTGTAGTATCCGATCTTAACTAAGACCAACTACTCGGCATGGTCAATCAAGATGGAGGTTTACATGGAAGCACAAGGTGTGTGGGAGGTTGTTGAGAGCAGCCTACCGGTGGATACGCGAAAAGACAAGATGGCATTAGCCGCCATCTACCAAGGGATTAGTGAGGATACCATGCTGCAACTCGGAGCAAAAAAACCCGCAAAAGAAGCTTGGAACACCTTGAAGACAATGCATCTCGGTGCAGAGAGAGTGAAGGAAGTGAGAGCGCAAGCTCTGAAGTGGGAGCTTGAAAGCCTCAGAATGAAAGACAGCGAGACCATAGATGATTTTACGAGAAAAATCTCTATGATTGTGAGTCCCTTGAGGAGTTTGGGATAGGATGTGAACGAATCATATGTGGTGAAGAAAATCCTCAGAGTCGTGTCTCCAAAATTCCTCCAAATTGCATCCACCATAGAGGAGTTTAGGGATGTGTCAAACAAAACCATCGAAGAAGTAACTGGTTCGTTGAAAGCTCATGAAGAGCGCATGAGAGGACATGAAACAGAGAAGGAGGAGCATGTACTCTTGACAAAAGCAGAATGGAGAGCGCAGGAGAAGCCTCGATTCAGCGAGAGCCTGCAAAGACATTATGAATCGAGTTGAGGCAGAGGATACTGGAGAGGTGGAAATTCAAATCGAGGGTACAATCGCTCCTACAGAACCAGAGGAAGAGGTTCGTCTGAAGAACGAAATCGACAGAAGGTCGACATAAGCAAAATCAGATGCTTTGCGTGCAATGAATTTGGTCATTACGCAGCTGATTGCAGGGAAACCGACAAAGAAGAGGAAGTTCACCTCGTGGAAGAAGACAACGAACCTGTTCTCTTGGTGGCAGAGGAACTCATTGGTGGTGAATGTCGTGATGGACAAGCCTTACTCAGTGAAGGATCAACGAAAGAAGAAATCACTGAGACCACTTGGTATTAAGATACAGGAGCCAGCAATCGTATGACCGGAGAAATGGACTTACTGTCAAACCTCGACGAAACTGTGACTGGGAGATGGTTCGTTTGTAAATATTCAAGGACGAGGGGCAGCTCTGTTCAGGTGTAAAGATGGTGAATATATGACCCTGACAAACGTCTATTATCTGCCTGAGTTAAAGAGCAATATAATCAGCCTTGGACAGCTCGATGAAAATGGAGCAAAGATCGTTGTGGAAGGAGGATTCCTCCGTGTGTTTGATGTACAGGGACGACTCATCACGAAAATTCCCAGGGCCAAGAATCGACTATACACGATGAGAATGGCTCAAACAAGACCCGTGTGCCTTATGGCAAAAATGAATGAGGAATCCTGGTTATGGCACGCACGGTTTGGTCATCTTCATTTCCAACCTCTAAAGAAATTGGCCCGTGAGAAACTTGTCGAAGGTCTTCCTCTGCTTGATCACACAAACCAGTTGTGCGATTGTTGTCTAAGCAATAAGCAACATCGAGTTCTTTTCCCTCAAGTCAGTGAGTTTCGAGCAGAGAAGCCACTAGAACTAGTCCATGGTGATTTGTGTGGACCAATATCTCCAACCACACAAGGAGGTAAATACTATTTCCTCTTGTTGGTAGACGATTTCAGCAGATACATGTGGGTCTAGTTTCTGGACATAAAATCTGCTGCTTTCAAAGGATTCAAGAAGATAAAATCTGCTGCGGAATCTAAGATCGATGCAAAGATAAAAATGTTCCAGACAGATAGAGGAGATGAATTCTGCTCAAAGGAATTTAATGAGTACTGCGAGATCTTGGGCATAAGGAGACAACTCACAACGCCATACTCTCCACATCAGAACGGAGTGGTGGAAAGACGAAACCAGACCATCATGGAGATGACAAGAAGTTTACTCAAAGGCAAGAAAATGCCAGCAGTATTCTGGGTTGAAGCTGTCAACACCTCTGTTTACATACTAAACAGATCACCAACAAAAGGGTTGAAGGACTCAACGCCATATCAAGCCTGGTGCAGAAGAACTCCAAAAGTGTATCATCTGCGTACATTCAGATCAGTGGCACATGTAAAGGATGTGCGACCAAATCTGAAAAAAGTGGAAGACAGAAGCTCAAGAGTGGTGTTTCTGGGATATAAAATCGGAACTAAGGGATACCGATTTCTAAATCCCACGACGAACAAGATTATTGTAAGTCGCGATACAGTGTTTCACGAAGATGAAGAGTGGAACTGGGCGTCACAAGAAACACACACGAAACTAAAGGAGGGAAGAATATTTTCGGTGAAGTTTGCAGGCATAAACCAATTTGAAATGCCTCGGATGGAAGTGAATCAAGAAGGAGGAAGCTCACATCAATCTGGTTTACTTGAAACAAACGTGAGCCAAGGAGGAAGCTCACATTAATCTGAAACAGAATCATTCACTTCAATAGCAAACGTATCACAAACGACCGAAACTGATAAAGGAATAACAAGAAAGTTTCGATCATTGCGGGAGATTTATGAGAACTCTCTTTTGGAAATCTGTGAGGTAAGCATGTGTCTCTTATCTCTCGAGGAGCCTAATACGTTTCATGAAGCTGTGTGTGACAGAAATTGGAAACACGCGATGGTAGAGGAAATGGATTCGATAAAAAGGAATGAAACATGGGAATTGACTGACTTGCCAAAAGGTCATAAGGCAATCGGTCTAAAGTGGGTTTACAAGCTAAAGAAGAACCCATAAGGGGAGATTGTGAAGTATAAAGCTAGAATCGTTGCAAAGGGTTATGTTCAAATGTACGGAATTGATTTCGAGGAAGTCTTTGCACCTGTGGCAAGACTTGAGACTGTTCGACTGTTACTCGCCGTAGCAGCACATCAGGGCTGGAAGGTCCACCACATGGATGTAAAATCAGCTTTCTTGAACGGGGACCTCGAAGAAGAAGTATACGTTTCATAACCAGCTGGTTTCGAGGAAGAAGGAAAAGAGCAGAAGGTCCTAAAACTGAAAAAGGCCCTATACGGATTGAAGCAGGCGCCAAGAGCCTGGAATGCGAAGCTAGACAACTGCTTGAGAAGTTTTGGTTTTGAAAAATGTCCAGTTGAACATGCTGTTTACAAGAAGAAAAGTGAGGGTCATATCCAAATCGTCGGTGTATATGTTGATGACCTCATAATTTTGGGGTCAAATTCAGAAGACTTGGAGGTTTTTAAAAGGAAGATGAAGGAGATGTTTGAAATGAGTGATTTGGGTCTGCTCAGCTACTACCTCGGCATTGAAGTGAAGCAGAAAACAGAGCACATTGAGATCAGCCAATCCAGCTACGCAAGAAAACTATTGGAGAAGTTTGGAATGGCTGATTGCAATCCATGCAGAGTGCCAATGGACTCACGAACCAAGCTGTCAAAGATGGATGGAAGTCCACCTGTGGATGCAACGATGTACCAGAGTACAATCGGAAGTCTCCGTTACTTATTGAACACTCGACCGGACCTCACATTCTCGGTTGGATTGGTGAGTCGGTACATGGAGAATCCAACTGAGAGTCATTTTGGAGCGGTCAAGCAAATAATGAGATATGTGAAAGGGACACTTGACTATGGATGCAGATATTACAAAAAACAGGGGGAGAAGATGAGTTTGATCTGGCATACAGACAGCGATCTGGCCGGAGACGTAGATGATAAGAAAAGCACGACGGGGGTCATCTTCTTCCTCGGGAACAGCCCAGTATCATGGCTGTCTCATAAGCAAAGAGTTGTAGCTCTGTCTTCCTGTGAGGCAGAGTATATCGCAGCAACTACAGGAGCTTATCAAGCCATTTGGCTACAGACACTACTCGACGAACTAACCAAAACAAAGAACGAGAGGGCAGTGTTGCATTTGGACAATTGGTCAACCATAGCTCTTGCAAAGAACCCAGTTCACCATGATCGAAGTAAGCACATTGATGTTAAATATCATTTTGTGAGAGACTGTGTGCAAAAGAAAGACATTGGGATCGAATTCATAAGCACTGAAGACCAGCTTGCGGACGGGTTAACAAAACCACTTGCTAGAGGGAAACTCGAGTATCTGAATGAGAAAGTGGGAATTCTAAGGCTGAAAAACCAACGAGATTAAGGGGGAGTATTGGAGTTTAATCTCGATGGAAGAAGTCAAATGCTATATTTAGAAATCAGACGTGGAGAAGTTCGTTTGTTATGAGTTTTAACTATTCTTTCGTCATTTAACTGAAATGTAGGTGAGATTGTTAGTCCTATTTTTAGCTGTAACTTAGATTATAAATAAAGATGAAAGCTCAACGTATGAGCTAAGTTTTTCAGCAAATACTCATCTCTTCTTGCAATACAAAAACAGAGCATCAGAGCAAAAGTATCAGTGTTGAAAAACCAACAAATACACCATTTATTTATCAAAATGAAAAGGACTCAGTTGTAATACCTCAACAATGTTATTCTCCGACTCGAAATTGAATTGAAATTTGCCTAAACCAAGGTCCAACCCTAAAACTCGATGCTCCATTTGCCCGATCTTTGGGAACATGAACAAAAGAGAGGCGACATCCTGTTTAGAAGGATTAAAGCAACGTCCAATTAGAGATCGCTCATAATTCTTGATGATCTCTGAATTATCAAAGAAAGGAACTCTGATTGGGAGAACGATTCTCTGCCGCAACCTTAGCACTAAGAGCTAGCTGAGCGATAAGACACTAAAAGGGAAGACACAAATTCGTAAAATGATCTATGAAAGAGAACCGATAATGAACAAGAAAAGCCAAAAAGCACAAAGAGATTAACCACAAACAACCAATTAAATAAAAGAAAACCCTAGTCCAGCGCATTCTTAACCATCAGAACATAGAACAAAATTTTAAATCGCAAATTTCAAATTCAAAAAAGATTTGAAATTCAAAATCCCTAACCAATTGGACCAAGCAAATCGAACTAGTCGATGAATCGCAAAGCTTATCGTTGTTGTCTAAATGGTTTCTTAGTTTTTTTTTTCCACCATTTAAGACAAGTTAGAAAGAAAAAAATTCTAAAATTGAAGGAAAACAATATAAACATAAAATTAATAATTTTAAAAAAGAATTAATTTTTTTTGGACATTATCTTTTTCTTATTTAAATTCATAAAAATACATTATTATTGATTTTTTTCTGTCAAATGTAACTTTATTAATGCAAATCATTCATTACAACTTGTCGTAAGTAGCCTGGACAATCATGGAACAAGCTCCAATCAGAATCAGTCAACAGTGTTTAAGACATGTTTTCTTGAACATCCAGCCATTCCTTTACATCTGCAGTTGCACGGTGGAAAGTGTCCATAACAATACCCACTGTTTGCCGAAAGACCAGATTATTACGACTCTTCCAAATTGAATTAATTTGGATCCAATATAAAATTGAAAGGTAGCCTTGATAATCTCCAATAGGATTCTGCATAACCACATGTGAAAAAAACATGGTCCAAAGTCTCTAAAGCATTCCCGCAGCTGACACACCTTATATGATTGGTAATCTGACGGATCGCTAAAAGCTTCCCGACCGGCAATGCTTTAGAACAGAGACGCCACAGAAAGTGACACAATTTCAGAGAAGGGACCATAGCTTCGTAGTAGTTTTGAAGTAATGTCGCAGTGGTAAATTTGCTGAATTTGTTTCAACTATGTTGACTTTTGTAAAAGGAACTTTTCTCATTAACCTTAAAATGAATTTACAGAGAGGTTTATATAGAGAAGCTAGTGATTAGGCAAAAGGAAACCCAAAAACTAACTTAATGTATCAGTTAGCAATGTAACAGAATCTGTAACTAATTATAACATCTCAATACACCCCCCTCAAGCCGAAGACACATGGAGGAATAGGCTTGAAACTGATAAGCGATTGAGTAATGAGTAGAATAGGCCAGGTTGGAGAGGCTTAGTTAGAATGTCTGCAAGCTGATTGCTCGTAGACACATGTAAGACTTTGAGAAAGCCATTTTTCACCTGATCTCTTGTAATATGGCAATCAATCTCCACATGTTTAGTTCTTTCATGAAAAACAGGATTTGTGGCAATGTGGAGAGCAGACTTGTTATCACAGAAAAGCTTTGCTTGAGAATCAACATTGATGCAAAGATCAGAGAGCATTTGTTTGAACCAAAGCAATTCCCTTGTAACAAGAGACATACTCCTGTATTCTGCTTCAGCACTACTACAGCTGACAGTATCTTGCTTCTTTGACTTCCAAGTGATAAGGGAAGTGCCGAGAAACACGCAGAAACCAGATATAGAGCGTCGAGTATCAGGACATGTTGCCCAATCTGCATCAGCAAAACCATTTAAGCAAATGTCTATATCGGCAGAGTAAAACAGACCTTGGCCTGGATTGTTCTTAAGGTATTTGAGGATGTGATAAGCTGCTTGAAGATGAACTTATGTTGCACACGAGAGAAACTGACTGAGTCTATGAACCGCAAAGGTTATGTCAGGTCTGGTGATGCATAGATACAGAAAGCGACCTATTAATTCTCTGTAGGGAGTGGCATCTGAAAGAAGAGTCCCTGTTTCCTTACTCAGAGGTATTTTAGGATTCATAGGGACAGATTTTGGTTTACATTCCAGTAGACCATAATCAGAAAGTAAATCTAGGCAATACTTTCTTTGGCACACAGAAATTCCAGTGGAGTTTCTAGCAATTTCAAGTCCTAAGAAGAACTTCGCTTGGCCTAAGTCCTTTGTTTTGAATTTGGAAGCAAGAATCTCTTGTACAGACTTGACAGCAGAGTCATTATTGCTGGCAATTAAGATGTCATCTACATATACCAAGAGGGCAATGAAAGATGTACCTGATGCTTTGACAAAGAGAGTGTTGTCGGCTGCAGATTGAATAAAACCATCATCCAAAAGAGCTTGAGATAGACACTTGTACCACTGCCTTGAGGCCTGCTTCAGACCATAAATTGATTTATGCAATTTGCATACAACATTGAGAGGGAGAGATTGGCCTTCTGCGAGAGTATATCCTTGGGGTAAGCTCATATATATCTCTTCATCTAGTTCACTGTGCAGAAAGGCATTGGTGATGTCCATTTGGTGAAGATTCCAACCAAATTTAGCTGCTAAACTAAGGATAAGTTTCACACTGGCAAGCTTCGTTACAGGGGAAAAAGTATCAAAGTAGTCAACCCCTTCTTGCTGAGTAAACCCTTTTGCTACTAACCGAGCTTTATATCTCTCAATCGTACCATTTGCATTGTACTTAATGGAATACACCCATTTACATCCCTCAACATTCTTACCAGGTGGTAAAGAGACTACACTCCATGTGTGATTAAGATGCATAGCTTCCAGTTCCAACTCCATTGCCTTCACCCATTTGACAGATATTATGGCTTGCTTAAAGGTTTTTGGTTCTGTTTTTATCGAGATGGAAAATATGTAAGACTGGAAAGGAATCTGTAACTTCGAATATGATAAAACAGAAGATAGTGGATGAGGAGTAGTGAAAAGTTTAGGTGGAGGAGTAGAAAGACTTGCAAGAGTGCAGTGATAATCAGAGAGATAACTTGTAGATTTAGCAGAATGTTTTGGTCTTACATTGCTCAGTGGTATTACCGCAGATGCTGCAGGAACAATAACGGTACCACCTGTGACACTAGATGGAAGAGAGTGTGTGGCACTGGTGAATGAAGATGATGCAGATGCAGATGTATCAATGTGATCATTTGATGATGGAATGATGGAACCAGAAACATCAAAATTAACAGGAGTGGACAAAGGTAAAACATGATTTCCAAAAGAAACATCAGTAGCATTATCATTCCTATGTAAAGTAAAAAAAAAATCATTTTCATGGAACACCACATTCCGAGAAATAGAGACAATATTTGAGTCAAGATTCAAAACTTTGTAACCTTTGTAACCCGATGAATAGCCAAGAAAAACACACTTATCAGCTCTAGGACTAAACTTATTCCTATCTTTTTGCAATGTGGAAACAAAACAGAGACAACCAAATGATTTCAAGAAATTATAATCAGGTTTACGCTTAGTGAGAAGTTCATAAGGAGTCAAGTTACCTAAGCTGACCGAGGGGGCTCTATTAATGAGAAAAACAGCAGTTTGAATGCAATCAGACCAATAACAAAGAGGGATGTTAGACTAAAATAACAATGCTCTTCCAACATTAAGAATATGTTGATGCTTCCTTTCAACAACAGAGTTTTGTTGAGGGGTATAGGGACAAGAAAACTGATGTAACATACCATGTTTCTTGACCAAATCTATGAAAGCAAGTTCAGGAGCATTGTCAGTTCTAATAGCCTTGATATCCGAGTTATATTGAGTCTTGACATGTTGAATAAAATCAGTAAATTTTGACAAAACATCACTTCTATTTCGCAGGAAGTAAAGCCAAGTTACACGAGTGTTATCATCAACAATTGTAAGAAAATACTTAAACCCTTCAACATATTCTGTGGAGAAAGGACCCCAAACATCCATATGAATCAAATCAAAAGGTAAAAGACATATACTATTATTGGACTGAAAAGGTAATCTCTTTTGCTTAGCTAAAGGACATATATGACAAGGTGAATCAACAGATTTACTAGAAGAAGATAGAGACAAAGAATCAGAGAGAAGTTTTAACTTGTCAGATGATGGGTGTCCAAGGCGTTGGTGCCATAGGTGTCTATCAACAGCCAAGGTTCCAATGAAATGAGATGCAGAGTCAACTTGAAAGATATACAAATTGTGCAAAAGAATTCCTCTACCAATCATCAATCCCTGAATATACTCCTGTATATAACAAAAATCAGGAAAGAAATGAGCAGAGTAATTGTTATGTTTCAAAAGACTGCTAACAGAGATGAGATTGAATTTAAAGGAAGGAACATGCAAAACATTATGCAGAGTAAATAAAGATGATAATCGGACAGTGCCACAGTTGGTAATGGCCACTCTAGAGTCATTCGGTAAGGTTACTGTTACTCCAGAAACTGCAGAAATATCACTAAACAATGAAAAATCAGAACACACATGGCTTGTAGCCCCTGTATCTATTATCCAACTACCACGAGGAAGAGTGTTTGAAAGAGATGAATAACATTGATGTTGGAAAGTAAGATGATCATTTTCATATCTTAAAGATGTGGAAGGAAAAGGAATAGAGGTAGAAGAATTACCAGAAGATGATTTAGGATCCATAATACCATGATCAGTGACAGACACAATAAATGGAGAAGGAATTGAGAGATCCGATTTTTGATTAACACGAGTAGATAGTTATTGGAGGAAAAGCTGAATATGTTCAGGTTTCATCTGATTAATATCAAGACTGAAAGGAGTAGGAGCTGGAGCAGCTTGACCAGGTCCAGACTCATTCACAATATGCGCAACAGAATGACCCTGTTGTTTAAAAACTGCAGGGACATAACCTCTAGGAACATTGAAAGGCTGAGATTGATTGACAGGGTTCATAGCGCCACTCTTGAAGCCAGGAATATAGCCAGGAGGATACCCATGAAGCTTAAAGCATTTCTGGATAACATGCCCCATCTGACCACAGTGAGTACATATCGGTCTTAAGGATTTCGGCTTGGACTTATTAGCATTGTTTTGGACAGCATAAGCAGCAATGTCAACTGAGGGAGTCGAAGGCACTGGTGTGTTATTAGAAGTCTGAAAAACGACATTGCCAGATTGATGATTAGGCTTGATGTTCTTCTGTCTTTCATCTTGAGTAACAAGGTTGAAAACAGCCTCAATGGAGGGAATAGGTTTTTGCATCAAGATGTGACGTCGAGTAGATTCAAATGCTTCATTTAAGCCCATCAAAAACTTTGTGACACGACTCCTCTGTTGTAACTTTTCCCAGAGGATCGACGCATTGCACTCGCATTTGCCACATGTACAAAGAGGCAACTCAACATAGTTGCGATATTCTTCCCATAAGGTAAGTAATTCCGTATAGTATGTACTTACGTCCATGGATCCTTGTTGAATATTGCTTAAGCGTTGTTCAATTTCATAAACCCTTGGAGCATCATCTTGTTTGAATCTTGAATGTAGATTCTGCCAAATGCCTTCAGCAGTAGAGATGAAGAGTAAACTTTGGCCGATTTTCTTGGATACAGAGTTCAGAATCCAAGTAGTGACCATATCATTGCATCTTGACCACGAACCGTAATCACGATGTGAGTTATCTGGTCTCGGGATTGTGCCGTCAACAAATCCCAATTTATTTCTGACATTCAAAGCCATATGAATTGACCTTCTCCAGGAGTGGAAATCAACACCAGAAGATAAGCGGTCCGAGACGAGGATGAGACCAGCATGATCAGAGTTATGCATGTAATACGGATTATCGTAGTGATCAACAAGAGATCGATGTTCTTCACCAGATGGAGCAAACGGAATGGATGATGTAGTCATACTTGGTGAAGAGGATGAATCTTGAAGACAAAATTAGTAATGAACAGAGGCAAGTTGATTGCAGAGAGACGAAGATGATGTCTCGAGAAAGCGATTCAAAGAAATCGCAAGAAAGAGAGTGCGGAAGACGACGACGGCTTCGGGATGAAATTGGAGCTCGCTGAGCAAAGATTGAGCTCAAGATGAGTTCAGCGATGATGATAGAGGCCGATTCAGAGTAAATCAAGTTGAATAATCCAAGAAATTCGTTATGAAAGATGAGAAAGATGAGAAAGATGAAGAAATTGGTGAAGATTTTCCCGAGAAAGTGATAACAGATGAGAGAAAGCAACTGATACCATGTTGACTTTTGTAAAAGGAACTTTTCTCATTAACCTTAAAATGAATTTACAGAGAGGTTTATATAGAGAAGCTAGTGATTAGGCAAAAAGAAACCCAAAAACTAACTTAATGTATCAGTTAGCAATGTAACAGAATCTGTAACTAATTATAACATCTCAATAAACTAGATCACAGTGTAGATACCATCATTTGTATAGCCCCACACGAATGAATCTGAGCTTAAATTTGGTGGTAAGAAAGTTTTCCATACCAAATGTTGATTTTCCTCACTGTCATAACCGCCGGAAAAAGGTGAATAGTCACGAAGGGAAGAAGAGGTATGAAGAAATTTTAGAGAGAAGGCAGAGCGTTTTCTCGCTCATATCTATAACCCTAATTTTATGTCAAATATATTATTATTGATTTAATTATATTTTGTTTGGAAACTTACAGTTTTTAAAAAGAACTTAATCACCATCTCAATCGCCTAATCACCCCTTCAATGTCTAACAATTGTTTTCGGCTTATGCATCTGATAACATCAAAATTGGGTTAGATAGTGCCCGCCTAACTACATTTTCCAACAAATACATCTGCTTCCATAAAAGTAAGTTTGTTGATATCGTGAGAGGTTAATATTCATTAATTCATTGCTTTTAATATACAGTTAATTAACTTAAATTTGATTTATTATTTTAGGAAAATGATTATATAACTGCGTACTATTAACAAATTGTTCGTGACAAACTTTTTTCAGTCTGATGATTTACATGGTTCAATTAGTGCTCCGAAATAAGAAAACAAACAAATAGTTTTGGACACAGTTTTTTAAAAAATATATATTTTCATCATAACTTATACATAATAAACAAAACATATTTTTGCATATTTGCGTATAAATACAGATAAAAATATATTGTAATGACTCTTGGAGATTATAGTAATAGATAATAGAGAATAGAGAATTTTGGTTTCATGACAACCAATAAGTTGGAAATTAGTTTTGTGACAAGTGGGAAAAATCGTAATTTACTATATATAAAAATGCCATAATACCTCTACTCTATATAGCATATGTTTGTATCATTAATTTTTACTAAAATACATCGCTAACAATGTTATTGTCATGTTTTTAATTTGTTTTGTATGATTATTTTTAAATTTGTTGTAATATATTTATAATTATCGTCGTAAATATTTTATTATTTCTATATATCCAACTAATTCTTATCATGTATGATTTAAATTATTGTCAACTATATCATTATTGTGTTAAATACATTATTATCGAATCATCAACCCTCTCATATTCCTATTCTTTCTCTTGGTTACTTTTATATACCGAACTTGTTATCGTGACACACAAAATTTTATAAGTTTACGCAACTTGTTATCATCCCTTAAACAAGGGGTTAAAGTATAAATTATTGTTACTTTGCCAATTTAAAAATTAACATTGTTACGTTTGCAAATTCCGAGTTATCTATGAATATTGAGTAAAATCACCCTAGATTATATGAAAAATTGAAAAGACGTCA
Organism: Lepidium didymum; assembly: GCA_963920545.1. Taxonomy (NCBI): domain Eukaryota; kingdom Viridiplantae; phylum Streptophyta; class Magnoliopsida; order Brassicales; family Brassicaceae; genus Lepidium; species Lepidium didymum. Next base: position 6,324,623 of record OY986979.1, on the reverse strand, counting down.
GAAATTTGTAGATATGATAAAGATTGAAAGAAAGAACAACGATAACAAAATTGTAGTAATGATCAAATTTATGCCTGAACATTTTATATAAGTATAGATAGAAAGATATTGTATTGCTCTTGGAGTAATGGTAATAGGTTGAAAAGAGTGAAATTAGTGGGTAATGAATGATAAAGGATTGAAAGAAAGAAAGAATAATGATAATGATGAAGATCTTCACACGCGATGGGTAATTAAGGAAGATGATGGGAGTAAAATTAGGAATCACAAAGTAATTAGTATATAAGTGAATAATGATAAATAAACATTGGCGTGCGATTACATATAATAATTTCAATAAAAATCAACTTTTAATTTTGGTGTGGAGCATCATTGGTGGAATACAGATCATAGTTTTGTTCCTTGATATAAGGGAAGACTTTGGATCACTCGTAATAATAACAATTATCAAAGAGAAAATAAGCTAAATTCATAATTTAAAGGTTTTGTTAACAAGAAAAATTATAAAAAGCAATTCGAGCGTACGAGTGGGTATTTGCTCGTGTGGATTATACATCATAGTACTCATATACAGTTTTTATTATTATCTAAAGATTGTACTGATGTACAACTATTTTAAACCAAAGTTGCCCAACCGGAATTTGCAATTTACCCTCTTTTATATGTGGTATGATTCAAAATCTAAATATTAGGTTTATTAAAAAAACTGTAAAGTTAAAGGAATCAACATGCATTTAAGCTCAAGCCGCATAGTTTGAATAAATGAAACATCTCCAATCGGTGTGAATTAATTTGTTTCTTTATAAATTATCACATGCAAATGGACAATTTCGGTATGGTTATGACTGTTTGTGAGAGTTCATGGACTATTTTATTTGCTATGAGCCTATGACGGTTTAGTTCTCCCAACATTCTCAAGAACCGAGAGCTATCCAGGGACTGGATGACTATAGAGAGCTTATTTATAAAAAGAAAATAGCCATGCCAAACAAAAAAAACGTACAACAAGCTCCCCTCTCCTAGTCATTAAGTAGTGATTTTCTCATTTTGCCCGCAGTGTTATTATGTGTTTAGTGTATTATGTGTTTGATGTGGAAAGAAAATGTCGAGACAAAGCATGTTTTATTAACAATTTGGGGCGTGCGGTGCATATAGCGAATGGCTTGAGTTTGGAAGTTAGGAGAATGTCATTGCAGAGTGCTAAGTTCATTGCTTGGGTGCTATCAGGGAGGGGTTGGATGAGGCTTAATACTAATGAGGTTTCAAGAGGTTATCCAGATTTGGCTTCAGTTGGTGGTATTTTATGTGATAGTGAGGGCAATTGTTGTAGAGGTTTTGCCTTTAATATTGAGATATGTTCAGTGTCTTTGACAGAGTTGTGGAGAATTTATTATGGGCTTTACATATCTTAGGAAAAGGGGTAACAAAGTTGGAGTTAAACATGGATTGATGATGTTCACTTCTGTCATTCTTACTACGTTTGTGCTATGATTTTATTGTTAGGGACTGCATAATCCAAGTTCTGCACGTGTATAGAAACACTAACTATCTAACTTACGAGTACACTAACTATGCATTTTTCTTATCTTTAAGATTTCTTATTTTAGTTAGGATTCCATATGCTTTTGTTTTGATTATCGTAGAGGATTCTCAGGGGTTTGCGACATTTTAAAGTTAGAATAAAGTTAGGAGGTTTTTATTCCCCGACCAGAAGGAAATATTATCAATATGCAAATGGAAAAAAAGTAGACTTTGTAAAGATACAGAATAAATAAATCAGAAACATATACAATAAAACCTCTATAAATTAATAATGTTTCGACTTTGAAAAATTATTAATTTAGAGAAATATTAATTTATCTACAAATTAATATTATTAATTTATAGTATAAATTAATAAGTATTAGTTTAAAGTATTTTTAATTGTTAAAATTCTTTAAAACGATAAATTGAGATTATTTTTAGATTAATCTTATAAATTTTCTAATTTTGGAACTAAAAATTTTAATATTAAAAGAAAATTTTTTCAACTATATAAATTACTGATACTATATATATATATATTTAAATTTATGATTAATAACATGAACTATTTTATTTCAACAGTTTATAATATTATTACAATGAAAATGATATATATATATATATATATATCGATTTAAATTTATGATTAATGACATGGATTGTTTTATTACAATAGCATATAATAATATTACAATGAAAATGATAAATATTAAAAACTGAAAACTTAAAGAAATTTTGGTTATTTTTATGATATGTTTTAGTACAACATCATAGTTTGAAAATAGAACATAAAAAATATTTTTATATAGGTATTTTCAAAACAAGTATTATTTTATAAATTTATTAAATTTGATCAAATTTTATACTGAACCGATTTGGGACCAAATTTTATTATTGTTTTATATTGTTTGTTAATTTGTAGAATATTGATTTATAGAGATTATATTGTACAAGACATTAACGAGAGTATTAACGATATGTGAAAATTGCAAAAATCTTTATCAAATAAAAACAATATGTGAAAACTAAACTTTAAGTAAAGTGCCGTCAAAACAAAAACAACTTTGTGAAGTGATTTTGGTCTAATAGGAGGTGGTAAGTCTATTTAAGGTAAATATTATCTCATATCCAGAGATCGAGTTCTGTTGATGTACAATGTTGACAAAAATACAACTTTTTGAAAAGTAATATAAGTAACCATAATGGGACTATATAAGACCATGGGCTTGAATTTGATGACTAAAAAAGCATCGCAATTATGTTATTTTCTTGTCAAAGTAGGGCAATCATGTTTTGAAATTTCGATTTAATCCTTAAACATCATAGTCTTAAGTCTTAACTGTTCCTTTTTCTCTTTTCATATCAATTAGATTGATAATACTTGATGTATAACTCAAACTCTATTAGACAGAGTTATTGTTAATTGTCACAATGTTTACAAATTTCTTCTAAGTTCTAAAGTATCGTGAATTTGATATTATAATCCGATCTAGCATGAACTATTCCAATGATTTTTGTAGTAAATTTTGGATGAATTTTAATTTCCACGATCTAAAATCAAGAAACAAAATTTGTTGGAAATTTATTATGTGTTGAGACGCTGATAACCTTTTTATATAATTGGTTTAATGAAAGTTGTTGTTGAGGAAAATAAAAGTTAAGTGTTTCATGTTTTGACGAACATTGATTATTCACATGGACGTCGAATTCGTATAGTATATCACAAGCCAGCTTGATCAATAGAAGAACACAAAACGCATCGTTTTAGAAAAGTAGCACAAAAACCACAAAACTTTATAGATTAAGTATTTGGACAAAATGGTTGGCTCATCAATCACGACAGGCTACAAGTGAAATGCAAGAAACCAACAGTGAGAATATAATATGAAAGGACAAAGGAACAATGTTCCCACTTTCCATAGTCTTAACCTCAACTTTGGGGGATCTGGGTCCCAAATATCTTCCTTCATCGACCATCCAATATTTTCCTATTCTTAATTATTATTTCTCTGAATCCATTCTTCCTTTCAATGCATTATATAAACATTATATCATAAACCGTTATGTAATAACGTATGCATAAGATACTGGATTTATTTACTGTACAATTTCATGTATGATTGCATTTACAAGTTACGATAAGTTAGCTTGAACTTAGTAAGAAGGCCTATAGTATTACTATATTACTTTTGCTATTTCAATCACTTAAAAGAGATTTGATTGTTTTAATCAGCACAACTAGATGGAGAGATGCATTTAATAAAATGGTCAAATGGTTCTTTCTGTATTGTTTCTACCAGATATTATCTTCAAAAAATCGTATATATTAATTTCAAGCTAAGCAGGTAGTGTGGAAATTCCTTTTCAGAAACTTTGTAAACTAAATAAAATAATAATAATAGAATTGATCTAAAGAAATGCACAGTAAACAAAAAAGCCATATTGAAGTTTGCCATTAGACTTCGTCGCGTGGATTTCATTCTTGGCTGAGCCGACTTTTTTCTCTCCGGCGACTTCATCGCGTGGATCCCACTCTCGGCTTAGCCGATTTCATTCTCTCCGGTGACTCCATCGTGTGGATCTCACTCTTGGTTTAGCCAACTTTCTCCGGAGTTTTGTCTCCGTTTCAAGCTCCAACCTTGGGTCGATGTCCTCTTTCAATTTCCTCTTAATATTTCAATCCAACAATTAATAAATCTTGTCCAGTTTCATACTCAAATCTTAAGAGGTTAATGGAAGTCTTGTTAGGGATTTGATTTAGCGCAGATTGTTGTGAGTATAAGTTTGGTCCAGTTTCATACTCAAATCTTGGTAGCATTACAAGAACATAACAATTAAGAGGTTTGATCACAATTTGTTGTTTCTCAGTAGATCTGCAAAGAAGATTTACCATATCTTCAAACTTCTTCGATTTCATTTTTGTTTGCTTTGGTCTCTGACCGTCTTCCTCAACTTCATTTTGGTTCCCTTTGATTTTGTCGTTATCTTTTGTTTATTGTCGGAGTGGTTATGTCGAAGCTTTGAAAAAGAAGATCTCCACCGGGTCGTCTCCATTGCCTCCTTTAAATCATCACCACATTAAGTATTGCAAAGATATGTATTCAGGATGGATTCGTGGCAGCCAAAAAATGGAAGAGAGGCAGAGAAGATAACTTAATGGTGTTTCGATCTGGTTCCTTTGGAGTTAGCGTTGGGGTTAAGTCATATGTGTGAAGACATAGATACTTGCCTAGTAAATAGAAAAACAGTCGGTTAAGATGAAATAAACAGTTTCCCTCAAAGGAAATCAACCGAAGGCTGAGGTAACAGTTACGAACTTTGACAAAAATCATATAAGGCAGAAGAGAGTTTCTCGATTAACAATTGTGTGATACACATCAATCTTGCGGTGTTTCCAAAGGGGGAACCGACGCAGCAATTATGAGCATAATGAGCTGGAAATGTCAAGGTTTGGGGAACACCTTGACAATCCAAATCTTACGGGAAATGAGGCGTGAGCATTTTCCGGACTTATTGTTCCTCATGGAGACTAAAAATTCCAGTGATTATGTTATAGGACTTCAAAGATCGTTAGGATATGATAACCACCATATCGTTGACCCTATCGGACTTAGTGGAGGCTTGGCTTTGTTTTGGAAAGATTTGTATCAGGTTGTTGTATTGTAGGCTGATAAACGTATCATTGACGTCAGAGTGTGCTTAGGACCCATGGTCTTCTTTATATCCTTTGTGTATGGGGAACCAGTCAGACATTTACAACAAGAAGTTTGGGACAGGTTAAAGGATATAGGAAGCACACGCAATGATGCTTGGATGGTGATTGGTGACCTTAATGAGATTTATGATAATTCAGAGAAAATAGGTTGCCCTCCCAGACAAGAATCCTCCTTCTATGCCTTTAGAGATATGATTTCTGACTGCTGGTTGAAGGAGATTGTATGTGCAGGAAACAAGTACTTGTGGGCTGGTGAGAGAAATAGTATGCACGTTCAATGTGTTTTGGATCATGCCCTGGGGAATGCGGAATGGTTTCATATGGTTCCTTTAGCTAAAGGCGAATATAAAGAATGCATTGGCTCGGATCATCGACCGTTATTGATCCACCTTGCTAAAGAAGCGTTAACGAAGACTAGGAGATTCATGTTTGATAAATGATGGCTGAAAAAACCAGGTGTCAAAGACATAATAGCAGCAGCATGGTCACAAAATTCCTTTGGAACCTCGTCAAATTTGTTCGAGAAGATTGCTGGATGTCGCTGTGCACTCTCAAAATGGAAAAAGAGTGTAGATTGAAACTCTAAGTTAAGAATATCACGGTTAAAAGATAAATTGGACCAGGAAAGTAATAAAGTGGTACCAGATATGCGTCTCCTTCGTGATACCAAGCAAAGGCTCTCTCAAGCATACCATGATGAGGAACTATATTGGAGACAGAAAAGTAAAAAAAATGGCTCAAAGATGGGGACCGCAACACAAAGTTTTTTTATGGTAGTGTGAAAAATTGAAGGTCTCAAAACTTTATCCCCATATTGATAAATTGAGATGAAGTTGAGCAAATTACAGAAAGATCTAAAGGAGAAGTTGCGGTACAATACTTCATATCGCTTTTCTCCTCTACTAATTCGGGACTTGCAACTGAACTCTTAGAAGGGTTGTTACCAAGAGTGACAAGTGAGATAAATACAGAGTTAACAAAGCCAGTTACGAGTACAGAAATTCGAGAGGCTGCATTTGGTATTAAAAGTAATAAAGCTCCTGGCGCTGGCGGCATGTCTAGTGTGTTTTTTAAGAATTTTTGGGACATTATTGGTGATACAGTTGAGACAGAAGTGAAAGGTTTTTTTGCTTCTAGATCAATGCCAAAAGAGTGGAACTTCACGCAAATATACCTTATCCTTAAGATCCCTAACCCATCTAAGATGTCAGACCTTCGTCCTATAAGAATCTACTCAGTTTCTTATAAGATAATTTCTCGAGTATGAGTAAACGGCTCAAACTCATACTCCCCGCCATTGTAACAGACTCTCAGGGAGCTTTTATAGCAGGGAGACAAATATCTGACAATATCCTTTTGGCCCATGAAATGGTTCATGCGTTAAAGACAAATCCAAGATGCAATAAAGACTTTATGACAATAAAGACCGATATGTCAAAGGCTTATGACATAGTTGAGTGGAATTTCCTTGAGGAGATGTTCTGTCGGCTAGGTTTCAATGATGCCTAGATTTCTTGGATAATGGAGTGCATTAGGTCTGTCACTTACACGATTCTGCTTAATGGTCGGGAGTACGGTCATATAAGACCAGAGCGGGGACTTCGCCAAGGCGATCCACTCTCCCCCTTCATTTTCATTATATGTTCAGAGACCTTAGTACATCGCATAAAACAAGTTGAAGAAGAAGGGAAATTATCGGGCCTTAAGCTAACAAAATCTTTTCCGTCGATTCAACACCTTCTATTTGCAGATGATGGTCTATTGTCGTGCAGGGCAAATTTTCATGAAAGGGCAGAGATTCTTTGATGCCTTAGACTTTACAGTGAAGCTTCGGGACAAGTAATAAATTTCCAAAAATCAGCTATCACTTTTGGGGAGAACATCGATCCCATAATGAGAAGAATTTTGGGGTTTTACATGGGCATTACACAAAAAGGTGGAGATGGTAAATATTTGGGCTTACCAGAATGCCTAAACGGTTCAAAGAGAGAGTTGCTAGCTTTCATCACCGATAGACTAACATCGAGGCTAAGTGGATGGTATTCTAAGACACTCTCTCATGGAGGTAAAGAGACGCTCCAAATATTAGTAGCTTTATCTCTGCCCACCTATGCCATGTCATGCTTTAAGTTGACAAAATTTCAATGCAAGAAGCTCACATCAGCCATGTCCAGATTTTGGTGGAGTAGTAGCGAGAACAAGAATAATATATGTTGGGTTTCATGGCAAAAAATGTGCAAATCAAAGAAGGAATGCGGTTTGGGTTTTAGAGACATTCTTGGATTCAATCAAGCTCTCTTGGGGAAACAAGCGTGGCGGCTTATATCTGATCCAAATTGCTTGTTATCTAGGGTTTATAAAGCACGGTATTTTCAGGAAAAAGAGTTCCTAAATGCGTCGAGTAGTTTTAGACCTCTTATGCATGGAGAAGCATCCTTTTCGGTCGACAACTACTTGAGAAAGGTCTTGTGAAATCAATCGACAATGGACAATCTACCCATGTATGGTTAGATAAATGGGTATTTGACAAATTTCCAAGGAGACCCTTTAACAAGGAAAGGATTCATTGATCTTAATCTCCATGTCTCCAGTCTCGTCCTCCTAAATAACACATAGAACTGTGACAAATTAAGTGAGTTGTTTCCCCCTCCTGAAATCCAAAAAATAACAGCTTTTCCTCCAATCCTTGAGGAAGAAGATGCATGGATTGGCCATACTCTAGAGAAGGAAAATACACAATTAAAAGAGGTAACTGGTTAGCAAGCGAATTAGTTTCAGGGAACACCTTATCAACTTCATCAGAAAACAGAGTCAATAAACTGAAAGGCAGGATTTGGCGCATAAAGACACTACCTAAGATAAAGTTTTTCATGTGGCGATCGTTATCAGATGCTATTGCGGTGGCTCGCTGTCTTTCTTCTCATGGCATGATGGTGGACAAGACTTGTAAACTCTGCAAGAAACATAATGAGACTATTTGTCATATGCTTTTCGAGTGTGATTTAGCAAATCAATTTTGGAGGACGATTAATCTTCCTCAGCTACCTGGTGGAGTGCTCAAATCGATTGAAAATTATATGCATCTCTTCTTGGACTACCTTGGAAATCATTGCATAAGATCGGATGCTCGGGAAGCTATGCCTTGGATCCTATGGAATGTTTGGAAACAGAGGAATAAATTCATCTTCAAAGGACTAACTCAAAATTCTGACTTTATAATTGCCAAATCAATTGGCAAAGTCGGGGAGTGGTATGAGGCAAACACAAGACCCAGTGCTACTAATAGTACACAAGCTTCCTCGTCGTCTGTATATAAAGGTTGGACTAAACCAAGGCCATATACCCTCAAAATGAACCTAGGAGTATATTGGTTAAGATTAGACCGCTTGGTAAGAGTCGCCTGGATCCTACGTAACCACGCAGGCGAGGTCCTCTTTCATGCTCGGGAAGCTTTGTTATCTGCTCCCAACAGAGTCGTTGCAGCGTTTCGGGGTGTTGTATGCCTTGCAGATTTGCACTTTGTTAAGGTTGAGTTGTGGATAAAGTGTGTGGTGGTTTACAAGGCTATCAATACTCCTCGCGAGTGGCCAAGATATAGGGCATACATAGACCAAATTTTGAAGCTGAGAGAGAAATTTCAGAGGTATGACATAATGGTATCAAGCCCCTTAGCCAATGCATCAACTGACATGGTCGCGGACAGTGTTACTCAAGATAATTGTCTACATTCTTACATAGTAGCAGGAGGGCCAATGTGGTTGCGATCTACTCTTGAGCTTGAGAGAAGATAATCTATTTTTGGATTGTTTAATCTTTGGCCTAGTTTTGCCTATATCTACATAGTTTTTGACTTTTGTTGTATAGGTTCCTTAAAACATTTTATAACTTTGTATTGTTTCTTGCTATTTATGGCATGTTTTAATATAATTGCTTAAAGAAGGAAAAAAAAGTTTTAAAGAAATGAAAATGTAAAACTATGTCACAAAAATAATATTTTGGCTTTTTTCATTTTAATATTTTATATTGGCTTCCTTATAGTGTGCTTCTCATGTCCCCCGGTCCACCTGACACTGCATGTATAAAATAGAATAAATTCCAAATCCATAATTATTTTAAAATATAAGTTTAATCAAAATTTTGGAATAAGAAATTGGTATACATTATCCACGCAAAAGAGTAAACTTTTACTAATAAAATAAAAATTAATTAAGACACTTTCTTTTGGATGATTAAATAATTAAGATACACTAAAATGAATGTTGAGTTTTCTTTTACCTTTATTTATATTTTAGGGTTTATTGTATTGGCCACCACTATAATTGTAGTTGCAGCCAAAGTAAGTAAGACTTATTCAAAAGGGGATTGCTTTCAAAGCTCGTCTCTTTATCTTTCTCTCTGAAATCTGCTGATCTCATCACTACTTACTATCTTTTACTCCATCAACAACACTCAAAGAACCACTTCCCCAAATTTGAAACAAACAAAACACATCTCTATTGATCTCTCTCTTTCTCTGTAATTCAACTTTCAAACCGCAGAAATGTTTCCTACACATCAACATGATTATTGGAGAAGAAGATTAGCAATAAACCCACAAGCTCTTCTTCTTCTTCTGATCCTCTGCTTCTTCTTCATTCATCACTGTGACGCCTCAAGATTCTCTTCATCAAGTGTTTTCTATAGGAACCCTTATGATGATCACAACACAAACACAATGAGAAGAGGCCATTTCTTCGGGTTCTTGCCAAGACATTTGCCTGTTCCAGCTTCTGGTCCTTCACGAAAACACAACGACATTGGTATTCAAGCCTTGTTGTCTCCATGATCACTCTCTAGACGTTCTCTTAAATCTATATATTACTATACAACAAAGAGAGTACAAGACCATTCATCGATCTCCGATGTTTGCTTTGACATGAAGTTAGGGTATGTTTTGACCCCTTTAATTGTTCCTTAATCTTTTGGTTATTTTTGACAATATTCGATCAATAGCCTATATATATATATATATACATTTGATTTTGATTCTATTATATATAGTTCATCAATAGGTTTAAACAGAAATGTAAATATTATTATGTACGGTTCTGTTTCTAACGATACAATAAACTAAACTTAACGTAGACATGAAATGAAAGAAAGACTGCATTGAAAATCTTAAGTAAATAGTCGACGTCTCTGCCGTATATATGTAACCTATACAACTGAATATAGATCGTATTTTTTTTTCAAAAGGGCATATTGCCACTTAGACTATCGAGACTCTGCATGAAATGTTACTTCTGATAAAAAGAAGGGAAAATGATACAAAAATATCTAAACTAGATGAAATTGAACATCAATAACTACTTTGGGCAGATAATAAAATATAAAACGCTTTACCTTAAGCATAGACGCATCACAAGAAACTATTTCCCATAAGGTAAATGTCAATATGTACAAGTTTCTGAAACGGTCTAAACCTTGTATTATTTTAAAACAAGGTGATTATGTAATTTAGAGTGACATTAAGCATACAACTTTCAAAATTATTTTGCACCAGAAGATATATGAGGCTGAATACCTGAAGGGATTCATATTTGCAAATACACTTTCAGACAAAGATCTTTAATCCTTTATGCAGCATGATTTGACTCCGCAACATATCTTTCCTTCGACATAAAAATGGACAATCTCATCTTTCACATGCCTTTGGGCTATGCCAGTTTCCGATTTTGATGATGACCATGACATGTATAATGTTTCTGAGGCTTCAACTGAGAGCCCATTGTTGCTTAGGTCCAGAATCTGCAATTGGTTAGCCAATCTAATAGCAGTTGAAAGTTCATTGATGATATGGTTCCTGCTTGGTAAACTAAGACTATTTGAGGTTGCAGTTTGTTCCTCTACTTGCTCGTCTTTGCTGTCTGCAACTTCGAGATCATCACACTTCATACTGGTTTCAGATAACTCTTGTTCTTTACACGGGGTCTGGCAATGGTGTTTAGTCTCAACTCTCTGAGTTCTGTCCATTGAGGTGACAGATTCACATGTTCCATGTTCTTCCTGTCCCATTGCTGAGCTTTCCTTCACAGGTTGGCCAAATAGAGTCTCATCTATCTTAACATTCTCGGAAAGATTAAGCTCTTCAAGATTCTTATTATCTGCAGGACGTTTAGTTGATGATTTCCAAACGGCGAAAATATTTGGTACAAATAGCAGCTACAACAAAAGATTAATTGAAAACAATAATTCAGACCTGAAAGTGCTTGAATTATGGATAGAACTCCAGTGAGCTTCAGATGACACTTGTTTAGGATCAGAACTTTTATGTTTGAACAAGGATTTGTCAGCAGCATCCCCAGTGCACTGATTCCCTGTTTGTATATTGTTTCAGAGACAGTTATGCATTAAGAAGACAGGAACTTTGATAAACATAATTACAGCCAAATGGAATTTAGATTAATGGGAAGATCGTTTCAGAGCTTTGAAATGATTATAGAATCAAGGTTTGACTGGTTGCAAAAATCTTTAGCTTGGATAGATGGAACTACTTGAAGAGAAGAACTTTAACATGTTAAGGTAATAAAAAAAATACCTCTTCGGTGATTGTATTTCCTCCAACATTGAGTTCAAGAATGCTAGATGTCAGTGTATTATCTTGGATGAGCTTAAGAAAGAAAGGAGACGCTAGTCCACAACATGAAAGGTCGAGTTTCATAGTTTCTTCCTTTTGATAACATAGAGATTCAATGACTTTTATAGCTCCGTCCTAGAATACATTTGCATAGCAGCGTCAGATAGAAAAGAATATGCATATATCACAATATAAGAATTCAATCTGAATGTTTATCATATCATCACCGTTCCTATTCCACTGCTGCCAACTAAAAGTTTTGACAAAGATGGAGTCTTAACAAGTGCAGAAAGGCTATCAACAACTTGGTTACTCAGCTTTATGCCATTCATGCTCAGTTCTGCAAAGCTGTAGTGGTTTAACATATGATGGTGTTAGATCGTTTTACGTAGGTGAAAAAGTGGGAAAAAAAAGAGAAGAAGCTTTCTGTTAATCTTTCAAAACCTGCTTAGTGTAGCCAATTTGGCGAAGAGGTTTTGAATTGTACTCCCTGAAACAGGGCTATTATGACCTGCGAGATCGGGATACACACTAACTTCAGCAAAAGGAAAGGACGTAAAATAATGAATGTACATAACATATAAGAAAGTTTACCTATACAGAGTTGTGAAAGTCCTGACTCTGAATCCAAAGCATCAGCAACCTTTTGGATTGTTCTTGATGTGAGTGAACAATGTTCCACATTCAAGCTGTAAAGTGCTAAAAACAAAAGGAGACACATGAACATAAGCCAGTGAATGGAATTATGAGTTATGATCATTCATCTAACATTAGGTATCTCATTTATCTACGGAGATAATAAATCAATAGTGCAACCAAGAAACAAAACATACTATCAGAGCAAGTATACACTGTACATAACAATCAAATTATAACTATACCCCGGCAATTTTTCAAAATAGTTGAGAGGTATGATCCACAAGCATCTGTAAGTCGATTCCTGGACACATTGAGGACTTCCAGCCGAGTGAACAAGACAGGGCATTCACAGATCTGGCAAAAAGGAGTATATTAAACAATACGAAAAAATGATACTGTGAAACTTTCAAGCTTTGGCCTAGCAGAGTACCTGAAACAAAGTCGTTGGACCAAACCGATTGCAGTGTAAATCCAATGTTAAAGCCCCATACATCTGGCTTGATGATGCAAAAAGTTCTTTCAGTTTCTCCATTGTTCCATTCCCTAACAACCAATAAGAGTAAGACTTAGGAATTTCCTAGAAGTTCTGTATGATCTAACCAACGAACTCACTTAAGTCAGTTCATTAAACTAAATAAAACACCAGAGGCAACTTTTACCTAGCATATTGTGGGACAGATCCAGCATAGCAACTATATTGTGGACATGGAGGGCACACAATAACGGAGCAGCTGATATGTCTTGGAGTTCACATTCTGACACATTAATATCATCCTCTACCTGACAACAACAACGAAATAACCATTGAGATTATGCACCAAACCATACGGACATAGAAAGAAATAACCATTCAGATTATGCACCAAACCATACAAACAAACAAAGAAATAGCCATTCAGATTATACATCAAATTAAGCGATAATTTGTAAATATTTTGCTTTACATGGGTTGAAAAGCAAATGAAGAAAAAAAATTATTTCACTTATTAACCGACAAGTTTGGGGTATATATTCTCACCTCTGAAATATATAACTTCTTAAGCAATTTTATACTGGGTTTCTCTGACAACTTCTGGCAATAGTCCGTGTATAGTTTAATCAGGCGCTTGTGAACCCAGCCTGAAACAAATTAATTACATAGCTTATTAAGCCGTATTGAATATATAAGAGGGGAGAATCAATGATCATAATCTAGAAAAACAATACAGTGGTCCAGCCACACTCATGGATAAAGTGAAAGAACAATTTGTGATGTTTATAGTAAGATCAGCTTGACAATCTTACAGTCAAATATCATGAAGATCCCATATGTACCAAGAAAATTCTTACCATCAACGGAAGCTTCAATGACAACATTTTCGGAAGAGCCCGTGAGTATCTCATATAATTCCAATGGTTTCAGAACTCTACCACCAGATTCCAAATGACTTATGATCGGCAACAGACCTAATGAAACATGTTCAAAGATTCAAACAACTTTTAGATCCTATATTTTTGACACAAAAGTTTACTTTTGAATTGCGCTAAGGAAACAAAGGGAGGCAAATGTTTTTTTATTAAGTATGAGATGAGAATTACAGTATTAATTATATTTCTAAACATTATAAACCAAATATAATATTTTCATACTTTTTTTTTGGTCGAGATATTTTCATATTCTTTTTTTTTGGTCGAGATATTTTCATATTCTTTTGTTAAATACTTCTATAAATGAATAATTAATAATTTATGGATAAATTATAATCCCTATAAATTGATAAATTTTCTTTCTCCCTATTAATTTATAGAGGTTCTACTGTATAGAGATTGATCTGAACTGGTATCATGCTAAGCCAAACATTTGCTGAGAAAACAAAAAGTTTACATACCTTTGGATTTCTCATCGTCAGGAAGCTGTAGATAGTATAAGCAAGTAAGTTCCACCTTCACAGACTCATCATTGCACGAGCTCCAGTCCAGCGCCATGCGTTCATTTTTAATTTCAATTTTTATTTTTTCCTGCAAATAGGAAAACATATAAAGAAGAATGGAAGAAATATAAAAGTAAATGAAAGCCAATCAAATCAATAATATTTAATGGTAACTCAAAAACCAGATCACAGTTGCTAACATCCTCAGTTTTGGAATACGCATGGAAGTTCACGAGAGCAGCTCCAGATTTACAATGTGTGGTGTTGGAGTCGCCGGCATCACATTGAGATCCTCTTTTACTACAACCAGCTGTATCAACAGCATTATTATTGCCCAAAGATCTACTAGTGCTGATATTTGGAGCCACTTTAATGTGATGGAGAGATGTATATGAGCAAGAACCTTCTTCTACATTATCTTGGATAGCAGGATTTTCAGTATACTTAACAGCACCATCAAAATACATACTTTCCTCAGAAACCTCATCATTTTGCTTAGGAACGTTGTGAAAACTGCCTTTAGGGCATCCCAACTCATATTCGGTCTCACTTTCATCATCAGAGAGGATTACACGAATTCTCTTGCGACCAGCAACTGTCTGCTGAGAGTCTGCTACTGCAGAGAAATCTTTCTTGGTCTGATCAGTGTCAACATCTTGTTTTTCTAAAACTTGTTTCCTTTTAACCAAGCGTTTTTGAGTCTGGAGAAATGTAATAAGAGGCACATCATCATTTTGTTCATCCAGATCTACTAACGGTTTTGATCCAAGTGAATTTGATGTTTGGGGTTCCGCTGAGCTACACGCATTTGGCCTATCATTTGATATATTCACAAGCCCTTCTGAGTCGGTTTCAGAGCATTTATCTTGTGTACCACATTCAGCTCTCTCACTATGTTCTGACTCCTTTATATTTTGTATTTTTTCCTTCAAATCCCTAAATATAGTATATATCTATGAGAAAAAAATAATACTTGAAACTGCAAACCTTACACCAGATTTAGTTTCGATCTATAATGAGTTCAGCGACTACACAGTAAGGATTACCTGGCCTGTATAAAATTCCCAAATCTGATCATATGGCTATAATGCATTTGTTCCAGTGCTAAAAGCTGAAGTGATGGATGATTAGCTCTCAACGCAATTCTGCAGGACCACATAAGAATTATTCCACAAAAAAACTTAGTTAATTCATTAGCATAAGATATGTCTTTGTGCATTCACGGCCATATGTATTGGATGTGCGTGTATAGCCGAACACAGTCGCCAAAACAAGTCAAATAACTGAAAAAAAAAATTATAGAAGCTGATCATGTTAAGTGCTGTTTGATATACATGCATTGATTATACTTAGCCATAGTGCGGTAATTCTTGAATTAAATCGAGAGAAATAACCAATAACTTAATTATATCACAACCACACTTGCTCTGCTTTACTAGTTCCTTCAAATTTTGAACAACGAATCAGATCTTCAGTGCAGTCATATTTTGCAATGGAATCACAAATGAGAACCACTCATCAGGTCAAAAGCACAGTTTCATACAGGACTCTTGTATATAAATTACGAATACCTGTGCCCCTCTTCAAATGCTCGGAGTGCTCCTGTCCATTCACCAATGCAGTCCAAAATGGTACCTATATTAATTTTCGCCATTGCTTGACCCTAGAAGAGAAAATTAAAATCAGGAACGAAGAAAAACTGTAATAGTGGTCAATCCAGAAACAGTATAACCAGTGTTCCTTTCACACAGAAAAATATTCAGTAGAGGCCTCATAAATTTTGATGAATAGTGATATATAAGTTGTAGTAATTAATCGTGCAAGCAAATAAATCTCACCTCCAGATTACCAATTGCCTCGAATCCCTCATAACTTCTATCAAACCACTTCAGGGACTTTTTGAAATTTCTAAGCCTTTGGTAAGACTCTCCAACAACCAAAAAGGCATCACTCAGCTTTTCCTTGTCACAAAGTTCATCTGATATTTTCTTCTTTCTCTTTGAAAATTCGAGATGCTAAGACATTCAAAGAAGAAATAGCAACACTTTTAGTTGAATGCAATTAATTAGCAGTTTCCTAAGTAAATTTCGAAAATATATCACGAGTTATTGATGCTCCATATCTGTATGATACAATAGTATATAGTTTTGCCACTTTGGTTCAACATCATAACTTTTTTTTGCATGTCTAGAACTAAACTACTATCCCAGCATTCAAAAATATATGTTTTCTGGAAAAAATTAATCCCTTTCCGATAATCTGGTCTTCCTGACTGATCCTAAAAGACTGTTAGCAGAACTGCACAAAACATGAATCTGTCTATGAATTTTGCATTTCTGTCTAGTAACCTGATGAAATCTGAAAATATTAGAATGCTTATTCATTATTTAAAATCCCCAAAGAGTGAACATCCCTAATTCTGAAAACTTTGCAGACACATGCAAACATGGTATGGAGTGTTAAGATTAAAAGGCAAAGGGTATTTTAGATATAAAACTCACTTTCAGCCATGCAGATACCATGACAGATTTCTCAATAAGACGTTCGAGACAAGCATGCACTTGGAGCATAGACTTTCGTTCCTCCGAAGTGCCTTGGGCATCAGTCATTTCTGCAGACAACTTCTTAAGCATAAGCTCTTCTTCCCTCATTTCTTCCATAACTTTAATGGCTTTCTTTACTGTCTTGATATTTTGCTCTATCATTTCAACCAATGCACTTTCGTCTTGCATAGATTTCGCTAGAGTAGAAGCTTTACCATAACATAAAAGTGCATCGTCGTATTTTTGGGTCCTGTTGTGTAATTCAGCGAGATTAATATACCCCTTGGCTTCTCCTTGGCAATGATTTATTTTGTGGCAGATATTGATATCCATCTCAATGTGTTTCTTTGCTTCATCCCAACTTCTCAGCTCCATAAAAACATTTCCAAGGTTATGATGAAGCCTACTACGCACAGCATCGTATTCTCTCACCTCCTCTTCATCGCAAATCTGCAGCCCTTTCTTGAGAATATTGCAGGCAGCATCGGGATTATCAAGCTCAAGATCAAGCATACCGATGTTATTATGTGCATTAATATACTCCTCAAGAAAGCTGCTACATTCGCCAGGGGGTGGTTTCTCCTTGAGAATCTGTGCAAGTTCCATGGCTTTTTTAAAATACTTTTTAGCACTCTCAATCGCATCATAATCATCCTCAGACCGCGAAAGTATTTCATAGTATGTACGACCAAGTTGAGTACAAGCGCGTTGCTTCTCCACAGTGTCCCTCGCTTCTTCAGCAAGCTGTAAATGTTTTTTCTGCAACAATCAGAAATAGACTTTAGCTCAACTAAGAAGATATGCATATTTAAACACTTAAAAGGTGATTGATAGGAGACCAATATGAAACAGCAAATTCGCACGGATTCTTCATTAGCACATAAGTTTCCCCATTATACAGCAGTCTATTCCACAATACCAATAGGACATCACCTCACTAAACCCATAACTTCTAGAAATTTGATGAGTCAAAGAACATCACAAACAACAAAATTTATAAAGGAAAATCGGGAAGTTCATGATACCCAAATAGAAAAAAGAAGCAGATAGTCCAAAAGAATTACCTGATAAATTAAGGCAGCCTCGAAATTCTCAAGGCGAAGATAGATCTCGCCGAGAGACTGACAAGTAGGTAACAAATCCTTCCCAGGTAAATACTTGACAGAAATATCGTAATCGATCCGAAACCACTTGAGAGCTTCAATGTACTCTCCATGATTCTTAAGGATATCGCCGACATTGTTGGCCCACCTCGCTTCTTCGCTCCGGTTACCCACTTCCTTTGCTTTCCGGTATGCCCTCTTCGCCGCAGCTACGTCTAATCGACCCATCAGATGATCTTTACGTTCCTCAGATTGTTAACTCTCTCTACTTTTTCCAACGAAGGGATTGTTTTCTTCCTTCCGAAATTCAGATTTCTCAAAAAAAAAATCTCGGATTATGATTTTTTTCGTTTTCTGCACTGGCCTCAATTTTTGTTTGGTGCACATCAGCGTCCCAAAAAGTCCCGCCAAAATAAAAGGGGCAAATTAGTAGTTTCAATATATTCTGAGTTATGGGCTTTAGGTCGAGTTTAATATTAGGCCGTGGGCTTCATATACTAACAAGAAGAAAAAACCCTAAGGGTTCCTAAGTGTCTCTATATAAGCTCTCATTTGGCGCCGCCTCAACAGCTTCTGCTTACCTTCGAAGACCTCTTCCAAGCACTCCGGCGATCTGACTCTTCCCGGCGACAAAAATGGTTGTGGCGAAGAAGACAAAGAAGTCCCATGAGGGAATCAACAGCAGATTAGCTCTGGTGATGAAGAGTGGAAAGTACACTCTAGGATACAAATCTGTTCTCAAATCCCTTCGCAGCTCCAAAGGTAAATTAGAAAAAAAGCTATTCTTCATCGATTGTTGGATCTATATTGTGTTGTTCTCTTCGTAATTCAGCTTGAATAATTGTTTGGTTTAGGTAAGCTGATATTGATATCAAGCAATTGCCCACCATTGAGGAGGTCAGAGATTGAATACTATGCTATGCTTGCCAAAGTTGGAGTTCATCACTACAATGGCAACAATGTTGATTTGGGTACTGCTTGTGGTAAATACTTCCGAGTTTCTTGCCTCAGCATCGTTGATCCAGGTGATTCCGACATTATCAAGGCACTTCCCGGGGATCTGTGATTGTTGTTTTGACCATTTGTTATGATTTTGCCATGTTTTGCTCTATGCTTTATTATGCAATGTGTTCTTCAAAGACTTAAATGTTAGGTTTCTTTCGTTTCTAAACTCCTTAATGCTTAAAAGTATAACATTTTCGTATCTGTTTATGATTCCATTACATGAAAGGCTTCAATTTTATTGAAATCTGTCATGTTTAAGCTCTTCTATTACACATTTAACCATCACATTTTATTGAAATCTGTCATGAAGTATCAATTGCATGACGGACAATCTCTGAAAATTCTAGCAAAATCATGTTCTAGCATAATCAAGCAAGTTAAATCTTAACCACTAAAAGATAAACACGACGAGAAATTTTATTCTTGTGGGAAACTTTCTACACTTTCAGAGACCAAAGAGCATCTTCTTCTTTGGCCAAAAACTCAGAAAAAAATAAAAAATAAAACCAGAACGAAGAACGTCTTTGTTGTGATTTTTGGTTACTGTCAACTTCAACGAGCCAACGTATTCTTTGATTCCTTTATCGCTTCTTCTCTCTTCTTCGCCATCTCTTTCAACTCTTCCTGATACGTAGCTTCTATCTCCTCCAGTTCCTGTCTTAACCTTTCTTCTTCCTCCACGCTTACTGGTTCAGTTGCTTCTTCTGCTTCTTCATTGGATTTTCCGTCTTCACTTTTAATGGCATCGAAACATTGCTTATCTTCCTCATCTAACCGTGGGCAATCCGAAGTCCACGAGTGACTAACAGACTCACAAGCGTCATGAAAAGTAGTTTCCTCTTGCCTCTGTGGTTTAGCCTCGTTCTGATGACTTCCTGAGTTCTGATTTAGTTGCTTAGCCCCGTTCTGATGATTCCTTGAGTTCTGATTTAGTTGCGAATGAATGAGATGATCCACGGTGACATCGGTTTTCCAAATGGGTATCAAGTTGACAAGTAATATATCAATCAGCTCGGCTATGAACTTGACGTTTTGGTCAGTTAGTTCAAGTTGCTCAACCATCTCACTCTGACACTTTAGAAGCAGTATCACCTTGATAGAACAGGAAATGAATGTTCCTCACACGTCCTGCAACGAGAAACAGATATATTAACTATCAGAATGCAAAATCGACGGATAATTAAGTGGAGCTGAACCGAAACACTCACCATTCTCATCTACTATACGAAGAATTAGTGATACCGAGTGTTCATCGTTTTCTTCGCCCTTGAGGACAAAGAAATTCCCTCTCTTTGCACGTCTGACCTCAATACACCGGGATCCTGAGTTGTTGCTAAAAGTAACAGGCAAGTTGTCTTCATCGAGATCTATAGACATGGGTTTAGTACAGCGTGTTGTAGGGGGGCCTTCAGACATAAGGCAACGGTCTCCAAACGCACCATCTTTGGGCATTACAATGTCAGGGAGCGGCAAAGGGTTGTTAATCGTCAAACCATTCACATGAAGAAAAGGGTCCAACAGAAGCTCTTTTGCTGATAACCTCTCCGATGCAGGAAGCAAGCATTTCTCAATAAACTGCTTTATTTCTGGTTCTTGGACCCTAGAGAGTGAAGCAGGTTCTATTCCCTTGAAATCACCAACAAAATCTGGTTAATAATTTGAAATCACCAATAAACTAAATACATGGATTACGGAATAACATGACATTGTTGCTAACTCACCGATGAAACCTTCTTGTATATCTGAGCAAAGTTTTTGCATTCACAGTATGGGTATTCAAATGTCACCATCTCCAACATACACATCCCAAATGAATAAATATCTGCCAGTTCATTATAGTTCTCATCGTAAAGCTCAGGTGCCATAAACTCCGGGGTTCCTGTTAGTAACATAGTAATTACACTTCAATTTAACCCAAAAAAAGACAGAATTAATTTATGACACAGACATATCATGGATAAAATTCTATCCTTTCTTCTTTGGTTTAAAGCAGAAAATGTCAAAAGGTAAGGTACATCAAGAAGCTGGAAATAGAAACTCTACCAATCACACTTTTGGCATTAGCTTGCTCCATGACCGTGGCTAGACCAAGATTTCCTATTTTCACTTCTTCATGGTTTCCATTGATAAAAATGTTATCGCATTTGAGATCCCGATGTATAATTGGTGGCTCTTGACTGTGAAGATACCTCAAACCCATTAAAATCTGCCTCGCCCAATTCTTCACGGCCTTCATGTTCATCTTCTTGTGTTTCTTGCGGTAGCTAAATTCAAAAATTGCTTAAACTTCAAAAGAGTGATCTCCACAATAACAAGGAGAAAAGAAAAGCAAAAAAAAAAACAGAAGTGTTATGCAGTAGAGAGGAAGGGGGATACATACTGTCGGAGGCTCCCTGAAGTAAATAGCTCAGTTATTATGTTAACTGTCTTGTTCTTATCATCGATCCATGAGTTATAGAACCTAATAATATTATTGTGCTTCAACGATTTCAACAGACGCACTTCAGAATACAACCTTTCCAGGCAATTCGGTGACTGCAAAACATCGTCTATTCGTACTTGGTTCCATGCAACTTCAATCCCATCTACTTCATCGAATGCCTTATAGCTATTATCCTTGAGTTAAGGTAGAAAACAAGAAAATACAGCACATACAAAAAACATAATTCATTTTCTTAAAAAAAAGTTCACTGATATGATATGAGTATATTCCTAGAAAGGTTCTGATATCAAGAATACTCTAATCTCAGAAATAAACATTGAGACCAACCGAAAAGGATACACAGTCTTGAATGCGCCTTTTCCAATGACCTCTTTATACTGCAAGGTCCACAACTAATTGGTTAACAGCATAAGATATCTAAATCATGACACACTATTACTCAGACCTTAACAATTAAATAGCTAAAACAAAGGGAGGTGAATCTCTGAACCCCTCTGTGCTTGGATTTTTTTAGTATCAACCAATTGAAAGGTAAACACTTAACAAAATGGAGAAAGTATATGTATAAAATTGCAGATATCCTCCTCATACCCGTATATATCGAAGTGTTGGATCAACTTCAAGCACTTCCGGGTCAGGAGGCTCTTGAAGTCCACAAGCATCGTCTGAACAATCCATTATTTCTTAAAACTTGAAAAGTATCAATCTGCAAGCTTACAACAGGAAAAACAAACACAGAATGTTTAAAGAAATCCTTAGATTCTTTTCGAGTGCAACACCTTTTCCAGTAAAAGAATATTCAAGGACACCAAGATATTCACACGCTAGTGCAACCCTAAATCCAAACTTAGCTGGAAATTTTGGTGAAACTTCTTAAACTTCAACTAATCAACTCAGATCAACAACAAAAACAAAACGAACCAAAAAAACAATATTCAAGTGAAGCTCGGGATACTTGAGGATCGTAACATCATCATTCATATAAAACCAATTCAATACTCTTCCTCTCAGATTGCATTCCGTCAAAACTCACATTCGACATATGCATAGACAATTACCATGAACCAATTCAAAATTTTGATAGGAGAATACAAAATTACCAAACAACACCCACTTGACCATATTGAAATAGAGAACGATTCACGTCAATGCATACATTCACATAAACAAAGAAAATACACGATCAAAAAAAATTCTCGCCCAACAGTAGCTATTGGGCGAGAGCTTTGTTTCGGTAATTCTCGCCCACTTATTTATATGATACTGACACTTCAAATCTACCTGGAGAAAAACAGAGCTTTGTTTCGGTAATTGAGACGAAACGGAGAAGGAGAAGAACAATGGGAGTCAAAAAAGATCTGAACCCTAATTCCAAAGTGTCGAGTGAGATGGAGAAGCTACAGCGACACGGGAAAATAGGAACAAGTGTTTGTTCAAGCTAATCACGAATCCACCACCTCCGATTTTTCCTCTATTTAAATTTAAATTCATCAATCTTTGGGTCCCCAAAATAATTTATAAAAAAAAAAAAAAAAACAAATTTCAAGTGCCTTCTAAAAACGGAAAAACGCTCTACATGCACAAGTATGACGTGTCAATACACGTGGCACTTAACCAACCCAATTGCTGACGTTGGAAATATCCAGTAGGAAAATAGCGAAAACACATCAAATTTAGTTCAATTTACCTAAGAAAAAAACAGATACGTAATTAAACTTATTTCATTGCCTGAGCAAAACGCAAACCACTTCTAGTAAACAAGAATATCACCAAGTCAATCATCATTGAAGGAGCGAGACACTCAGACACCCATGAAGATATCTAGTCTGATGTAACATTTCAAAGAGAATGATAACTCCTCATCGTGATAATCCTAAAATGTTGTCATCATCTTCATCAGTCGAGGATCCATCATGGAAGCTCTCACTAGTATGTCTGTTAGGCTGGGTGAGACTATCTTCTCTTTCCGATTGTCCAATCTTGATGTCACGGTGTTTAACTAGGAGCCAACGGAGTAGTTTGTCTTCCTTGTTCAGGTAGTGGAGCTCTTTGTTCATGTTTGGAGTTGCCATCATTGTTATCTGCATCAATTGTCCCTGCAAAAAGATTTTGTTATATAATACACTCAAAGCTCCAAGGTAGAAATTTACACCAACAAAATTTATGACTCTCCAAGCTACTGTTAGAGAAGCTAAGAAAGATGCATGTTTACTTTTTCACTGCCTGCATACTCTATCAAAGACACAATACGAGATTAATGTTTTATGCTTGTACTGGTATCAACTCCCAATGATAATGATAATCTTACATCTATTGCAGATCGAAATAAATGTATCCGTTACTTCCTAGGTATATATGAATACTATATTCTTCTCTAGTAGCCCAAATTCTACTATTCCTACAATAGCCAACTTTTTCTAAGTAACAGAACAGTTTGTGGAAACCTGCGTGAAAAAATATATATATAGGCGAAAGCTGTGATTGCTTTAATTCATCAAATCCATATTAAACTCCACACTGAATATCAAAAGCACGATCAAACTCCTTGGAAAACTGAGTATATAGGAATATTTCTAGAATCATTGCTGTTTTGTTATTCTCATCAGGATATTATGGACTCGTCTAGACAAAATCACTACAATCTGCAACCTTTGTGGCTCTTAACACAATCTGATGAGTTTGCTACAAGATTCCAACTGAAAGCTAAACTGAGTATAGTATTCAGGGCGAAATAAGTACCAGTCCAGAATCATAGCCAGCATTTGAGTAACAGAACTGCCTAAAGCTCAGCTATTTTTAACCATACCAATCGATCAAAAAGATGCCAATACACAAAGCTTTTCAATTTAGTCTCGAAATGCCAATCTAAATCCTAATGCTAGTACCATTGAATCGGCCTGGATTATCCTGATCAGAAAAACCCTACGGACTCATGAACCATTGATTGAGCAAGACCCAAAGACAATTTAATACCTGATAGTGTCTTCCGTCGAGCTTCTTAATACCGTAACCCAATTCGACCTTGCCAAAGGACTTAATCTCCGTGAGGACGCCATTTCTGCTGTAAACATGTTTCCCGATCCGCGCAACGAGATCGATGAGGCCTTCTTTCCGAATAATTGGTTTGAACAGAAGCATACAGTCGTAGAGCGGCATTTCTTATCTTCTTCTTCCTTCCAACCACGAGAGATTGGATATCGACAGTCGCTCTTTCTCTCCCTATTTTACTCCGTTAGGGTTTTAGTCTTCAGGGATTCGCCGACGAGTGACAAAGTTTTTTTTCTTCCTTCGAAACGACAACGTATTCTTATTTAATTGTTATTTTGGTCTGAGAGTATTTGGTTTATTAACAAGTGATCGGGTAAACAATCTATTTTCCGCCGAGTTTTTCCTCGGGTCGGGTTGGCTATATGTCCTATGGAGTTCGACTTCAATCCAGTTGAAAAAAAATGTTATCGTTATTTACTTATCTAATTTATATTGCATATAATATATAAACATTTACTTACATGGATTTTTTCTTTCTTTTAGATAATTAAGTTTATTTACATGGAAACCGTGCAATACAATCCAAACAGTCAAGAGCTTAATATTATGTACATGATCCACAAAACCAAACCCAAAACCAAATTGGGTCAAGGTTCTGAAACAGGAAAGGGAGAAGTTGTAACCGGGGAAGGGTCGGATGTGGATTGGCTTAGCAACAACACATTCCTCATATCTTTGTAAGACCTCAACTCTTCCAAAGCATCAGCTGTTGTCTTTGAGGCCAGAGCAATCCCGGACGCTGTGACAGATGCTACTGCTATCTCGTGAGTCCGTGCGGGTTTGTTGTTGTTCTTGTTCCAAGAAATTTCAGGTATGTAAGATTCAGAGACATCTTGTCTGAGAGGTGGAGCTTTCTTCAGCATTCTCACAAGTGCACCAACTGCAGCATCTTGGGATTTCTTCGGGAAAGACCCGCTTGACTCCAGTGGTTCATGTATGTCTCTGTGTTCGAATGACCCTTGTCTGAAATTAAGGCAAAATCAGTTTCTATTGGAAAAACATCTCAGCAGTTACAAAACAGTAATCTTAAGAACTGAATCACAAACCTGGAGGGAATCATCTCAAGTGATTACATAAAATGATTTATACTATAAGCCCAAAGATATATCATAATATTAGCTAACAGAGAAAACTCACGACTTCTTGGTTTCTCAACTAAACAGTTCCCTATCTTTACGTAGAGGACGACCCAGTACGAGAACACGCCATAATTTAATCAAAGGTACACGGATACAGAAATATTACAGTAACTATTTGGGTCTAATGGCTGTGAAAGCTCAAAATAAAGTACATTAACAAGCTTCTTAATCCGTATTGATCAAAATAATAGGTCATGATTAAAAAATCACTTATTTAGAAAGTCAACTAGTTTTGATCTAAGACGGAAATCCAATTAGAAAGACACATTGAGATATGTTAGGTTTTCAAGACCATACCTGCTACTACTTCGATCTGTACTATCTTCATACTCAACATCAAACGGGCAAGGATAATCGGGATCATCATAATCATCACGGAAAGACCCACTGGAACTCCGAGAAAATGATATCTGCGGTGAGCTATTGGCAGACAGCCTCGCCCCAGAATGCCTCCTAAAGTCATCTTTCCCATAGAGAAACATCTAGAAGAAAATGAATTACAATTTTACTGGGTCAGTCACATGATCCAGAAAGGAGATGAGAGATAAAACATACGGAGTACGTTTACCTTGTCTATTGCTTCTCCAGATTCACCAGGACCAAGGTTTCTCACAGGCTTAAAAGAAGCGTGTCTCGACAGTATTAGATGAGGAGAAGGTGCCGCAATGTTTTGTTTGGACTGCAAAGTAGGAGCTGGGATTCTGACTGGAGCACTTTCAGTACGCACGATGCCTCTTGGGATGGGGTGTATTGGTGCTGAAGGAGAAGGAGGGGAAAAATCTTGAGAAGGGTGAGGAGGAAGGTGACGGGAACAAGGATTCGAAACCAACGCATGTGAATCTGAATGTGTAGGTGATGGTGAGCAAGAAACAGAAGGTGAAGAGGCCTTGTACCGATCGAAACTCCAGCTATGGCGCCTTTGAAATGGCAGCAATGGAGGTGAACCATATGAAAGAGGAAGAGAGGGGAACCTCTTCAACGGATCAGCCAAGGGACTTCCAACATAGTCGGTTATAAATGTTGGAGACATAGGAGTTGAGTGTTCACAACTGACATCTGAGAGAGATCGATATAAAACCGATAAGCAAAGTCTACCACACATAGTCTCCACCGGTGTGAAAGCAAACTTCTGCATTTCTGTCTCTTCTCTACGAGTGAATGGCTCAACTATAGAAGGGACCCTAGGAACAAGCTTGAACTTGAAGATCTGCCCAGAGGAATTAAGTTCCTGGAAAATCTTATAAGCAGGTAAAAGCCTAACCATCAGAAACAATGATCTCAGCAACAGAGTTGCTTTCTTATACATTAATTGCAACTTATTACTGCTTGACCTCCTGCTGCTAGTAGTAACAGATTCCCTGATCTTCCTATTATCATACTGCACCACCCATCTCTCAATTATCTGCTCGTTCTTACTCTCACATCCCAATTCATCTTGATCAGAACTCCAGCCCGGCAGATAATCTTTCCCGGAATAATTCCTGATAAGCTCCCTCTTACCAGACAAGTTCATGTGATCACCAACAAGCGGCCTCGCCACAAGAACCACATCAACAACCAAAGGCTCAAGACTACTTCGGCGCCCGATATCAAAACTCTCTAACGCCGCAGGACATTCCCTAAGAGCTAGATTGAACCATTTGTCACGAGGCCTCACGCTTGAGGAAGATGAAGAAGATGACGAAGGGGAACATATCATCTGCTCACCACTATAATTCCTTGAAGACATGTAAGGAGTCCTTGATTCGAGAATTATGTGGAGACTTTTAGCAAAGAACTCAAATATGATCTGTTCTGCTTTAGCACCTTCTGAATTGCCACTCCTGTTGTGTGAAGATGACATCTTTGTTTTTTTACTTTCTATCAGAGAGCCAATCACTTTCGAAACCTGTACCTGGGGAATCAAATTTGAAAAACCACCGACGATAAACAAACGAAGATTCTTTCAAAATCATTAACCCTACTAATTCTACATTTAATCAAATCTAACAAAATCTCCAGGACGAACACAGAATCATCTATATAGTTCTCGATTATCAAATTCTTCTACTAAACAAAAATTAGAGACTAAAAAACTAAACCCAGAACAGAGCACGAAGTATACAAACTCACGAACTCTAGAAAAAGGTTTACCCAGTAAGCACACTACCTTATCGACTCACCAGTCACCACCGCCTCCTTCTATTAACTCCGTCTTCTTCTTCGGACTGTTTTTTCTTCACTGCTTTTTTTTTATCGGCAAAATTCAAAGAACCCTAAAGACGGGAAAAAAAAAGAGTAGAAAACTTTAAATTGCAAAAATCAGAGAACTCTTTCGTCTTCCGAATTCAAAACATTGGAAGACGAAACTGAATCAAAGCATTGGAAAATTCCCGGAGATTTCTCAAAACCAGGCGAGATTTTCGTCATTATAATTCATTCAATTCTAAGTAATTAGTATATCCAGAGACGATGATATCTTCGTTTTTTCAAAATTATATCACTTTGTTAGTGGGTCCTACTGGCGAAGTCCTTCGTAGGTAAGGGAAGTTAGGAATATACGAATTATAAAAACGAATGTTTACGATAAAAATCAAAATTTGTTATATGTAACCAAATATGTGCAAGGAAGTTTTGTTGCAAGTTGCAACTAACAAAACGGAATATTTGCAAATGATTCGTTTGTCACAATGGTTTGTGTTTGGAAGTGAATCCCAAAATGAGAAACTATAATGTTACTGTTATTTTTGTGAGTAACGTTACTTTATGTTATTATCTTTTTTTTATATAAAACTTTATGTTATTATATATCTTGAATGGACCAAATCGTGAAGAGGAAGAACAGGTTGTCATGAGAGAGCGATTATCTTATAACGTAATTGGCGTTGTGTTTTTAGTGAAGTTCAAGGGACAAAACACATATTTCTTCTTTATTGTTGTATGGTCCAAATGTCGAATACAGGGCAAGCAGTGAGACTAGTTCATCATAATTACAATGTTTTGTATTGTTTATAGGAGTTGGGGGACGTCGTAAAAGTTATGTGACTGGATTTGATAATGAAAAGTCGACATCACACTTTGGGAACTACATAATTCTTTTAATTGGGCCGAGTTAAGCCCATATACTATTTGGAATTGACCCATATAGGCTTTAAGATTCTAAACTAAATTGGACCATAATTCGATCCATGGACTAGAATGAATTTTGTATGTTTCTACAATTCGATCCATGGAATAAAATGGATTAAATTTCAAATCCAGAACACAACTTTCCATCTATTAAAAACCAACTTACGGTTAACTATTGGTTTATGAAGCAAGACAAATCTCTTATTCTCTTTAAACATATTTTATGATATCACGGTTATAGGTGGGCTTCACCTTATCACTACCCAACATAAAACACTCAATCCAAAATAAGCTCCATGAATACATCTCGGAAGCGTTTATGACATATATATATTATAAAAAGTGAATTTGCTAATATTCATGAAAAAAACTAAATATATAGAATAGCTATGATAATTTGGATATTAAGAAACTAACAATGGTTCACTAAATAATTGACCAAATTACCCCTATGACCTCTGCTTTTGTGAATAGAGAAAGACATTACAAAAATCATTTATTTTATTTGTTTACATCAGTTTAAATTGATACAACTATTTAGATCATTTATAAAAATGATTTTGAAAATGGTGATTCAAATAATTAGTGTTAAGGCGTGTTCTTTTCACGATCGCACAGCGACCCAAAATTACAAGCAGGTTAAGTTCTATTTATGTGGAAAATCATATACACAAGCTATACAATGCCAATAAACAAGTCGCAGCGATTCATTTAAGTTATCGCTGTTTTTTACGGCGACATCTACGTAGCCGTAAATGAGTCGCAGCGACATGTTCTTTGTGTTTTGATCATTTTTTAATATTTTTTTAAGAGTTAAATTTGGTCGCTCATGGTCGCTGAGCGACAGAGTAAAGAACAGGGCCTTAGTTTAAGCAATTGATGCAACTATTTTCATAATACTATACGTGATATCTCGTGCGATTGTAAAAGATGCAATAATAATGTCATTTGTTATAAATGATGTTAAATCACATATAAAGTGTCATTTGTTAATAAGTGATTCTATATAATATCATTTATTTAAATAATATAATATTAATGATGCTATAAGCACATTTTTGTAGTGAGAAAATGACATAAGCATTAATTGTTTGTAGTATGATAAACAAAAGTCAGTTTGCATGACATTATAGATGGCGCTGAGAGAATTTGGGGAATCAATTTCGATACCATGAAATAAGAAAGGTGGAGATTCATTATTCTTTTCCTTAGCATCCCTATTCCCTTGTTATTTCGAAGATCTGAGATTTGTCTCTTGTAAATACCAGCAAACTTTATTGGTAACTCATTTATGGTACGCTAACTCACAAGTTGTATGTTACCAAATTTATTATCCGCAAAGTCATATAATATATGTTAAACATATATGATTATGAATATGTTGCATTAACAACTATGTTACAAGGTAAAACATATATTCCATCGTAACAATTTACAATATATGTTATAAAATCATGCGGTAACGAAATAGATAGACGTTAAACTATAGTTTAACTGTTACAATTTAGGCAATTCGATAATGATTTGTTTATATTGTGACATATGAATTACAATGGACGATAAAAGAAATAAATTAAGAAGGAGGTTTGATGTTCGTGGGAAGAGGCTTCATGGATAAGTAAGACTTTATAAGAACATCAATAAGGGCATGAATGATTGTCATCTTAACATTGATATTGGAGAGCTTCTTCAAACATGACTCCTGATAGGAAAAATACTAGCAAGTAGGGAGTTAGAGGAAAATATAAAACTTATATAATATGAATGAAAGTACATGTTAATCTGATCATTACCTGTTAAAATGACAGAATGTTCTAAAACAATTAGGTGACAATGATGGGAAGAAAATGAATATAAAAAGCCAGAAACCAATAGTTTATCGGATAATTAGTACATCATCTGGAAATTCAAGCATAAGGTATAAAACTACAGAGAGAAAACATAAATATTAAAGAATTTGTACCATTATCATTGAATATGATATTTATAAGATGGACCTAAAGTACATTAAAACGTTTACCTAGTAAGTAAGACGAGGCCGTACATCTGACAATGACAAAATCAAGACTTCGCATGAGATGTATGAGAAATCTATGGCGGAAATAATAAGAGAAAGTGGTAAAAACCTATGGTGAAAACTATAGTTGGTACATGGGAGTTTACCAGAAACTATGATGTCTTACCACGTAAGAGTATATGTGTTTTAGGATGATGACCTGAACAAATACAAACCAATAGGAGGGCAAAATTAGAAATTTACAATGGGAAAACTAAAATCCAAATGTACCTGGTACATCAACTTACCTGGTACGGGGGAATGGAGACGTACCATGGATATACATGGTGCGAGTATGCGAAGTTACCAGAAATGTGGGGACTTACCAGGAATATAGTTACTTACATATCATAGACAAGGGTAAACAATGGGAGTAGGACCTCAGCGGACATAGCATATTGGAAAAGAGGGAAACAAACAGTGTAATATCAGGTACAATATCAGTTAACATGTAAGGTGAGGCGATGAAAGTTGGTGATAAATGGAATTGTAGTCACTTACCTGGTAACAAGATCTATGCAAATAAGTTGTCACCTAAACATGAAACAAATTAAGGCGTTAGGATCGAGGAGATATTTGGAATGGGTTATAGTTACTTACCTGATAAAAGGCTCTTCACCAACAATCACTCGCTTGAACGAGGAGGATTAATCGTGTCGGAGATTTTGAAATTCCGATAACACCAAACCCTAGGTAGGAAACAATTAAGAATTTCCGGTAATACAAGATATTCATAGGTAAAAACTCGTACCCAGACTATGAAGATAGGATTTGCGAAGCCGTTTACGGAAACGAAGGGGACGAGAGACAAATTAAAACCTTCAAATTATTGTATTCAAGATTAAACTCACATAGCAATGTCGTTGTGCCTGGAGAATCGCACAAACTAAGATGGAGATTTGGAAGTGGAGAGTAGAGAAGATGATAAACACATAAAAAAAGGGGCAATGAAAAGTTTGAATTAGAGTCCAACCGGTGAAAATTAATCGTTGTTATATCTTCCCTTCTGTTGATGCGAGAAACTCAAAAATTGAAAAGAAAAAAATTCGTCGTTATCCAAAACACGTTAAATATATTTATGATTAGACATACTTAGTAGCATATTTATTGTCTAATAAGGTCTGGAAAAATACGATCATTTTAGTCTTTTTAATAATAAACAGATGATTATTCATAGACAAAACCTTCACCTAATTTGAGTAAATTCTTTTGTTATCTACTCAAATTTCTCTATTATAAATCATTAAACATAATTATATTAAAATAATTAAATAAAAATAAAATTCAATTTATAATTTAAATATTATAAATTATTTTAACATAAAAATAATTGTATAAAAATAATTGTTGAAGGCTTTTATTGTTTAAATTTTAATGGTTTTTATCAAAATTGACTAAATTAAATAGCATAGTAAGACATGCGCACTTGCACAACCAGGGATCGATCCCACCGCCTATATTATATAGGAATTTGGCTAATGGACCAGCCAGTTGTAGCCCAGTGTTGACAAAAATAACAGCATAGTAAACTAAAGCCAAAAAATTGGGTAGTGGTTGGTTTGTTTAAATTTTTAATGATTTTCATATGATATGAACAATTTTGAGTTTTCACCAAATTTCCAAACCTTCATTTTTGGAATTGCGATTCCAAAATGATTCAGAAATATTCTGAATGCTTCCAATTCCGAAACGAGAATCACATCATTCTTGAAGATTCCGTGCTACATAGAATCCAACAATAAAATACTCAATTTCTAACCAAAATTTTTATTAACTGTTATTAAGGAAAAAT
Organism: Lepidium didymum; assembly: GCA_963920545.1. Lineage (NCBI taxonomy): Eukaryota > Viridiplantae > Streptophyta > Magnoliopsida > Brassicales > Brassicaceae > Lepidium > Lepidium didymum. The sequence continues at coordinate 6,291,982 of OY986979.1, read as the reverse complement.
CAAGGAAATTGTTCCATATTTCCGAAAAAACTAGGAGAATCTTTTATAGATGATGATAAAAGAAAATTGTACATTTATCTCTATCGTAACAAAGTATCCTCTATTTATAAAATGGAAGAGACAAGCTTTTAAGAAAAGATCAAATATTTTTTCCAAGCAATACACAATTACTTTATACTATTCACTTTATCTTCTTAATAATCAGAATTTTACATTTCTCTTTTTAATCGTTCGATTAGGATCGGGAACTTTTATAGTAGATTCGGTTCGAACGGTTGACATTGTTGGGGAACGACAAAAAATACTCTTCACGTATCAGGAAGACAAAGGACGATTTCCCTAGCCGTATAAGCAAAATTCTAGACAAAACTCGACATTCGCTATTCAAGATATGATTCATATTTTCTTAGTCAAATCTATTATTAGCTTATATTTATCGTTCATAAAATCAAAAATCAACTCATACTTAAGTTTTGTTTGATATGATTTCGTGATTGTAATATGATAAATGGTTTATATGTTATCTTATTATATAATATGAAAATTGATTTGTTATTAAGAATTTTATTTCATGTATCAAATTTCTTTTTGAATCGATTTGCTATTATTGGTTGACTTGGTTTAAAAAATAATTAGATCAGTTTTGACCACATCTTTTGATTACTGGTGACTATAGACTGCTTCATGCTTCATGGCCTTATTACAAAACGAGCCATGCTTTCATTAATAGGTTTTTTATTAATAGGTTTAATAATGAAAAAAATTGTGATATGATATGTGCCTCGGGTTGAATAATTATTTTTTACTCTTCGTTGACGTTATTAGTATTGTTTATATAATATTTTATTTAGTGTTTAGTCAAATTATGCTCACGTTTCTATGTTATGAGATGCTTTTACTGAGTTATTTAAATTTGTATTAATTAGTCAAAAATATTTCATGTTCTACTAGTTGAATCTATATTTCTTATTCATTTTGTGGTTTACTCACTCTTCCATAAAATTCATTTTAAATAAAAATTCCTCATACGTTTCTTTTTCTTCTGCTCAATAGAAATTATCGAATTCTATAGTAAAAAAAAGTCAAAATCTAATTTCGCAAATATAGTAAACCGAAATCAGTTTTCGCAGTCATAATAAGCTGAGATCCACATTCTCGCAAATATAGTAAGTCGAGACCGGTTCTCACAACCTTAATAAATCAAAATATGCTCTCGCAAATATAGTAAGCCAAGACCAATTCTTGCAACTATGATAAACTGAGACATGTTCTCGTAAAAATAGTAACCCGAGTTTTCGCGATCAAAATAAGTCAAAATCCGTTTTAGCACTATTAGTTCTACATAAATCAAATAATGTCCAACAATAAAATAACCAAATGGTTAAATGTTTATTTTTATAATTTTTTTTTGCTAAAATTCAACTCAAGAAAATTATTAAGATAGAATTTAAAGTTTGGATTTATGTGACTTGAATTATAAATTATATTTTTTCAATCATATATTGACAAAAAAAATGGCATTGATTTTAAAAATCCCTTTTACTTCACAACAAGATATTTATAATGGTAATGGGTAATCACTACAAGATTTCAATATCCATATTTTATTAACATAATCACTATATGCAAAATATACCGCATGAAGCACCAAGTGGTAGATAAATCCTCAATCTCACACCTTTCTCATCAATAGTTCATTAATTTAATTTTAATCTTAAAAAAGGATAAAAAGTAGAGTTTAGAAACAAAGTATCCCCACTTGTGATTTTGGCGGTGCTCTGGTGACTAATCCATATATGTCGATCACAACCACAAACTTCAACCATATCTATCTCCAATTTAGTCACCATATTATATACAATTTAGAATGTTTTTTTAACACTAAAGCCCCTTTCTAACTATTTTTAAATATATATGTATAAGTAACTCTAAGTTTCCTCTATTTACTGTTAAGTAAAGAGGAATATGTTAATGGTCTATGATAAAATCATTGTAACATCATTTTCCAAATGGGTTTGAGTTTATAGAATTATATTTTTTTTCTTTTTTAAAATCTTGTAACGAAAATATTCACTGAAAGGCACTAAAGACTGGACCAAATGGAGATTAAGGTTAGGAAAGATAATGTCGACCAAAAAGACAAAAACATAAAATCCAGACGATAACGTTTGTGGAGTGGAAGAGAAAAAGTGGCAATAGATCAGATTACATCTGTTTCATTTCCCTCTTTTATTATATTTCCAAATTTTTATCTGTTTCTTTCTTTCTTTCTTTTATGTTTGCCTTTTTGCGAGATGAATTAATAAAATAACAACTAAATATTATACCAAAAAAAAGTTATATCTATATGTAGACATGTTTCTGGTTTAGATCTTGAGAAATCATTACATCTGTCAAAAGAAGATTTTGCATATATTACCAGTAAAGAGTAGTTAAATAAAGAGCATAGATCTGTCTTTTTACCTTACAATTACTAACCTTTACTCAAGAAGTTAATGGTGCAATCATTTTCAAAATATTCGGAAATTTATTGAAGAAAATGAAAATTTTCAAAGTCTTGGTCCAGTAAGATAATCAACTATTTCACATGTTGATTTTCGTTATTAAAATAAATAGAATTATGAAGAGACACAACACATGGAAAGAAGTCTAATAATACAAAGAACTATTACAAAGCAACAAAAACACAGCACTACTTTACAACTCTACACACTGTAGACAAACCATTATAATACAGATACATACAGCAACTCAATCAGGTTCTCTTGATTAGCAATACGAATTATTTAATAAGTTAATAACAATAGACATGAAGAATATTTTTGTTGCAATGTTTCTTTCTTTGTAAGAAATGATTGTCTATACACAGCAATTTTATAATGGGAAAAGATATGGTCAGAGGCAAAAATGTGAACAATAGGAAGTCATGGAATTGGATAAGCTCTTTCTGGGTCCCAAATTCCTCTTCTCATTTTCAGAGATAATGAGAGAAAGAACTTTCCAAAATCAACAATTAATGGTCTTCTTTCTATATATAAAATTCCTAGTCCCCACTCACTGAGTATAACCACCAAGCTATATATATATATATATACACCACTTTGAATCACCCAAGCCAATAAACCAAAACAAATCAGCATAAGAAGAAAGAACAAAACAAGCCAAAGAAACAGAGAGATTTTTATCTAAAAAGCTTTTCACAGAGTAGAGATGTTTCCAAGCCATTTACCTTCTTCTTCTTCATCTCAAGTATTCAAAGAAGTACACTTCGTTAACAGTATGGTCTCCAGAAAATTGCTTCAGCAAATCCCATTTGATCACCAAAGCGATCAAGAAGCTCATGTACCTGATAGGAACAATTTGAGCGGAAGTGTTCTCATGCTTCTCTCAGTTCTTTTGTGTGGTGTCATCTGCTCTCTCGGGTTGCATTACATAATACGTTGTGCATTCAGACGTTCTCGTGCTTTCATGATATCTGATCCCATCTCAAGCCCATCAACACCGCGTGAGTCATCATCAGTAAACAAAGGAATTAAGAAGGAAGCTCTAAAGATGTTCCCAGTTATGAATTACTCACCTGAGATAAACATGTCAGGGCTGGGAGAGGAGTGTGTCATCTGTTTGTCTGATTTTGTTGCTGGAGAACAGCTGCGTTTGCTTCCCAAGTGCAACCACGGATTCCACGTTCGCTGCATCGACAAGTGGCTTACACAACATATGACTTGTCCCAAATGCAGACACTGTCTAGTTGAGACATGCCAAAAGATCTTAGGTGAGTGTGATGAAGCTAATCAAGTGGCAGCAACATCAACGGAGAGCATAAGTGTCAGAATTGCTCCTCTAGAACCTGAAGCAAGAGTAAGCACTTTTAGAGAAAACAGCTAGAGGAGTCATGCCACCAAACAATCAGATTTTAGGAACTTGGTTCTTAACTTCTTTTTATAGATTTTAGAACACAAATTATTGCTTCTAGTCATAGGATTTCAAAAATCAAACACACAAGAACTACTTTTCTTTTTGTTTTGTATTGCCTGAAGCTCAAAGTGTACAGAAAATATATCCTAAAGTTTTCATGGCATCCATCATAAGTTGGGACATCAGAGTAAATTTGGGATTCTCCGTCTCAATAATAACTGAGAAACAAACTCGCAAAAAGGGATATGAATGGACCCAACCCATAACAACTAAGTGTTTGTGTGTGGGTGGGTAATAGTCAAACCTAAAAGCTACTTTGAGGATTGCTTTTTGGTAATTATTATAGTAAGATATGCAGGCAACACCAACATGGTATAATGTGACAATAATGGAACATCTTCAATTCAAATAATCTTTGTTTTACTAAATAAGAAGCCGCCAAGAAGTGACAGCACACGATCTATTGTGATATGTACATAATGCTAAAACACTCTATTAAGACCCTGCAATCCAATACATGTATCTCCAATCTACTTGCATACCTCTGAATCAAAACACTAGTCAAGACACAAATCATTTTCCATCCACTCAACTGAGAGAAGTCAAAGCCTAACAACTTTTAATTCTGCAGTGGTATATTATAATGTCTTCTTGTGACAACTTAGCCACTCTCATATATATACTTAAGTTACCTAATATCAAGTTTTAATACACTGCTTCATATCCCATCCTAACCTTTTTATCCCAATATCAAACTGAAAGGAGTCCGAGTCTTGTTCTCGTTCAAAACCAGCTAAAATTAAGTTGGAATCCACAATCCTTGACTAAACTACTCATAAATGATTTAACTATGATGAGATACACTTTTCTATGCCACTGTGAGATCCTGCAGTTTAAAAGGGAACAAGATTTGTTAAAACGAGCTCCAAATAGAGCTTAGAGATCCTACTCACTAGTGATTGGATGGGAAATAGATTAATTGCCAAGACAACAATAGATATATTTTGTACTGAAGGAAAAAGAAGTGGATCATTTATAGCAAATGAGGCTTTGCACAGAAAACATGTGTAATTGGTTAACAACATAAGAATGTGATTTACAGGTACATATGTCCACTATGTATCAAAGGGATCTGAAAGGGAATGGAGACATATTATGTTGTAATATACCATAATCAAAAGAGCAACAAACTGGTTTTCCTGTAATATATATATTAGAATTAGATGTCAACTAAAAAGATTTTACATTGGTCATTAGTTGCAGCTGCCTATCCATTGGACTGCAATACTACAACTAAAAACAAACAAGACTGGCTTTTAAGAACAAAACATTATAAACAGAAAAACTGAAACAACACTATGTAGGAATAGAAGCATTACAAGCTACAAAGGGAATTCCAATGGTACTTCGTGAAAGGATAAGGTCTGACATAGTATTATAGAGCTTTAAGCAAAGCTCATTCATCCAAGAAAAAGTTGAAGTTCTTTACATAATCAAGAAAAATAAAAGAGATTAGTAAATATCCTACTGATAAAAGTTCATCAACTGACGATTACTGAGAAATATATTGAAAAGCTAATGAATAGATCCCACCAAATACAAGACAGAGATTGAATATCAATAGTGAACCTAGACAAAGAATTAAAAGAGACAAAAGCTCTGTATTAGAGACTTGCAAAATACTAGCACAAGAAGAGGTTTTAATTAATGTGCTCCTGAAACTAGTTACATGGCTCGTCAAACACATTGGATGTGGCCAAAGCTTTTTAAATTCAAATGCATCCAGGAAGAGTCTTAAGGTAACTGCTCCAAACACACCCCAATTCTCACCTTGTCACATCAATTTGTATTTGATAATACACATACTATTGAAACACTAACAGTTCATTTCTCTAGACTCTCATTCGGATATATGAAGGAGTATTGATGTAGCTTGAATTGATGCTACTCACATATTGATGCTATTTTTGTAATTCCTTCACTTTAGTAATCACAAGGTAGGAAGACAAATGTCAACCAAAAAAAGCACGAGTATCACATGGTACTACAAGCAGCAAAAAGCAATAAAGGCAAAGTACACTTTCAGGAAGGGATTAAAGAAACAAGCCACTATCTGTTCTTACCACCTACATGGAACCTAGTGGCACAAACTAAAGAAAAGACAAATCATTTTCAGATAGGGTTAAAGATAGATATCCCCCGCTTAGCAACCTCAACTTTTAGTCCCGAAACATAAAAATCTACCAAAAACTAATGCTTAGGTCAAATATTATGAAGTAATAGGACTAAAAGTAACATTAGATCTTCATCCAAATTTTTTGCTTTAATTATGAACCACAAGAAGAAGGTTTGGTTCAAGATTTATGTAGATTTGCACTCACAATTTGCAGTAAAGACAATTTATCATAAAGTAAGCAAAAGGAAATGAGTTTTAAATCAATTGCTTTCACTTTGAAGTAAATCATATGTACGTAAATAAAAAGAAAGATAACCTGTTTCAAGAAAGGAGCGGAGCTGGACACTAATGCTATTAGAGTAAGCTTTATTGATGAAAGTAGTCTTTTTGCCTTTAGGCTGCTCTGTGGACAAACTTTAGTCTAGTATGAACGAGACTGGCTTCCTGTTTTCCAAAAAGAAAGTCCATGAAACTTTTACAGTACACTTCAAAAAATGAAATAAAAATTAAAGTTTGAGGTGACCAAGGGATTGATTACATCTGATCAGATGTAAATCAAATCTTATCAAAAATCTTTTCCTGCTGGTTAGGCACTAGATCCAAGGGATGCACAAACAATAAAGATAACTTCCATTACACAGATACTGTAACCAGGAACACAATTCATTAGCAACACGAACTACAAAAGAATCCTTACTAACCTAAATTCCCTTTAATATATAAGTATTCTTGTATGTACCAATTAACCAAGAAACTATATCAATGATATTGTATATAGGTAACTTTTAAAATCTAAATCAAAGATAATCAGCATAGATGAATGTCACTGCATAACTTATTTTGCATAAAACAAGTTTAGCGTAAATAGATATTAGAAGTGCTAATGTGTAAGACCGAACAGAGAGAGGTCAGTGAACTGACCCAAGACCCAAAAGAAGTATTCTCTGAATGCTAACTCAAATGTGGAAAGTTCATGGCTGCTCCATCTAAAGCTCATGGGTCCCTGTGAGCAATTCTTGGTGATCTGATTTGCTATAGCCACTGCCACATGGCACCAATATTGCAGCAATTGGTATGATGGGCCCATTTTCTATAAGAAAGCACACTATGATTATACAAATTTAGTGGAGAATCCATATAAGATGCAGCTTATTAAATAAAATAAAACACTAAAGGACCTTGGTAGCTTTCCCAGCATATTCCACCAACCATAATTCAGAAAATTCAATTATGAGTTTATGACTATTTCCCGTTAAATATCAGAAAGTATATGAAACCTTTACTTTTCCACTATATATAGAAGCTGCATCAGAAACCAAGAGGATCTATCAATATAACTCTTCAAACTAGGTTATCATGTCGACTGAAACTTCTGCTCCCCTTATCAAACCAACTGAGCTCTTCCAAGATATTCTTGGAAAATTTTACTCAAGAAGACTACTACTCCACACGGCTTATCAACCACCTACCACGGCCTCACCCCCATTAGCAGACGCTCATGAAGCATCACATTCCTACGCAGATCATTTGAGCTTTGATGCAAATGTTGTCATGGTCTTATCACTCCTCTTATGCGCACTAATTTGCTCGCTTGGACTGCATTCTATCATAAGATGTGCATTGAGATACTCCAATTTATTATCATCTGAAGCTAGTGACGAGCTTGCAGTTCGCTTGGCTAACACAGGAGTCAAGCAAAAAGCCCTAAAGAGTTTCCAGACGGTAAGATACACAGCAGAACTGAAGCTGCCTGGTCTAGCTACAGAGTGTGCCATATGTCTCTCGGAGTTCGTATCCGGAGAGCGAGTCAAGCTTCTGCCAAGGTGCCACCATGGATACCATGTCCAGTGTATAGACAAATGGCTCAGTTCACATTCATCCTGTCCCACTTGCAGGCACTGCCTCATTCAGACTTGCCAAAAGATAGCTTCTTGTTCCAGCGAGACAACTTCATCACCTAATCAACCACCACAGAACAGCATCAGCGTGCATATAGCACCACTAGAACCGGAAAGATTGATACGAGGCTTTAGCTGACAGTCAACTAGGGTTAGTTGCAGTTTTTATAATCTGAAATATGTACTACCACGCCTTTAGAAGTAGTCAAGATCGCAAACTATCTGCAGTTCAATATTCAATACAACATTATCAATTCTACTGAAAAGTTTTATATATCAAGACATTCTGTTTTCTTTACTCTTTAATGTCTGAAAGTGTACATTCCAATAGAAGATCTTGGACTCACGTGAGTGAAAGAAATCATAAACAACTCAAAAATCCAAAGATAAGGAAGCTGAGAAGGCAAAACACCCAGAACCAACAAGTTAAGTGGGGGAACCAATCAAATTGGTCAGCTAACAGAATTCCTTTTACAGAAATGACCAGAATATTAAAACGTGCTATGCCACTAGCTTCTTGTTTAATAAGGATTATCATTTTGATCAATGTCAAGCTATGTAAGATAAATAAATTAGCCTCCATAATACAAGACTTATCCTATTTTTCTTTACCGACGACTATTATCGAGTAGAGAGTGATGAAGATTAGTCAAATCTAAAAAACGTGACAAACGAAGCCTATTCTCAAGACCCCACAATACAAAAAGGCTTTATTCCACCAAAACTGAGAACCAGCCTTAGATTGAGAAAGATATATTTTACACTTAGAACAAACGGCATAAAGCAAATTGGGATCTGACCATGAAACCACCATAGATAAAATCAGATAATAGCAAAAATGGCTGGTTTTAATATTGTACTAATCATAGAAAGTAAACTAGTACGATAAATTAACAACCAGTATTGGTGCTGTCAAATATCAAGATATGTTCTACCAAATCAAGGTTGCAGATTCTGGACCACGACGAGCCAGAAAAGACAATCATTTAACACTGAAAAAACCACTGAGAGAGCAGTAATGTAACAGTACTCCAACATTGGTGTGGTTTATACTTCGTACTTCCCTTAAATAGATGACCTTAAGAATATTCAGGAGACACAACTAATCAGACTATGCCCGAAACTCCCATAGCTTCCAAATCAAACAAACAAACAAAAAAATTCAACGCAGATTCAACTAATTATAGATATGGACATCTAGAATTGAAAGGATAACCTCACAACAGATTGCTGAAATTTTGACACAAAAGATGTTTTTTTTATACATGAATGCTCGTGCATAATGAACCTCTTCAAAAAATGCTTCAGAAAATAATCACATCCCAAAGTTTAAATTGTAAACTAGAGCAAAAGGGCACAATAACCACATATAATTGAATACAATACATGTATTCTGAGATACAGAATACTACGCACAATATGTTCAAAAGCCCTAAACGTACAAACAAACAATAATTTCGAAGCACGCATATTAAAAATCTGGGAGAAAACATGAATCACCCTAGAATCGAGCAACGAAACGAGAAAAACAAGCAGGATCAGAGCAGTAAAGCGTTCAAATTCACCCTAATCGACCCAGTGAAAATTAGATGAATCTCTTATTATGAAATTCAAATGAAAATTTCCAGAAATTAGGGTTTATGCAAAGCGCAATGGGAATTTGAAAAACAAAACAAAAATACTACCTCCCTTGTTGACAAAGATCGAATTGCAACTCCAAAGTTCACCTCGTCGTTGGCGCCAACAATTTTTCAGTAGTTTGGAATTGGATACATAGCTGTTCTGGGCCATGTAACTTTAGGCCTATCGATAAAGCTCATTAAGGTACTCGACTGCAAGATTGCCAGCCCATAACGGTACTCGACCGCATAAAATCAGGCCTAACTTTCCTCATTATAGTGTTTTGGTTACTATTAAAAACAAACAAGTGGTTAGCTCTTAATCTATTGTCAAGTTTTGATCTATGTTATAATTGACTACTTTAATAATTTAGTTATATCATTCTTTATACAAAAGTGCATCATACCTGAATTTACAGAACTAATACCGGTTATTAATTTTGCAAATATAATTTTGTCATCATTTCTTGTTTAGCTGTTTTATTTTAATTATATTAATATCCAGTTTTCCTAATGTGTTTAAGAAATGGTTTATATTCAAAAATGATTGTATATAATGTGATAAAATTATTTAAAATGGAAAAGTAGTAGGTTGAACAAATTTTTTTGGAAAAGTCATGAAACAAATTTTCAATATTACTTTATTGATGGTATGTCAGATGTTTGTATTTGTTTCTTTCATAAAAATTAATTAGTAAATGTATATACAACAGGTTCTTAAACTATATCAATTACAATAGTTAGCAACAAAAAAGAAAAAAAAACTATATCGATTACAATATACATTTTCAAATTGCCTCTAAATTTTGGATGGACTGATTAGAACATCTGCTAGATTTGTGCAATTGTGACACTCAGCACCAATTAGATTGGTAAAACCACAAGATTAATCAAAAGTTAATAGAACATTTTGAGATTAAGACAAAGTATTTTTGATAAGTGTCTACATTTATAATTTTTTACCGGAATTTAATTTCAGATATTTCTGTAAATTTATTATATACGGAGATTTGAATCATGAATTAGATTATTTATATAAGAAAAAAATAAAGAAAATTTGTACCTGCATAGTTGATTGATTTGTGTTGCAATTTGCATGTAGGGTTTAAACTGAATAGAAATTAATAAAAGTAATAAATCCATAATATCCAGAAAAGAAATGAAACTTTATGGGTGGATTGTGGTGTACCACTCCGAGTAAAGTTGAGGAAGAATTAAAAGCTAGATCTCTAGGATCAACCAAACCTTTAATTACATACTAAATCAAGGAAAAGAAAAAAATAAAAACTAACCTTAATTGACTTTCTCCAACAGAAGATATGAACGTGGCCTGCCATATATATGTAACTTTATAATATATATAAAAAAAAAAAGAACATGGTCTGGCCTGCAATACATATAATAGAAATTAGTGAGAATATAATGTAATGATAATAGTAGCAAAGCAATTCACAAGTAGTTTCGTAATGATGGACACAACGTTTTCTTATGTGCCAGCTTCATCTTCCCCACATTCTTTTCCCAACTTTCTCTCTCTCGCCTCATTCCATTGTACTCGGCATGTGCTTTTCACGTGGCTGATCAAAAACTTGACTTTTTTTAGGTTCGACTATCTCAACACAAATTTAAAGTTTCCGAATGATTACTTTTTCTTCTTTTCAAATCAAAAATCAAAAGGCCCAATCCGATGGCTATGTAAGATTTTTTTTTATGGTTGGGAAGTGTTTTGTCAAGTTATTAAGTATATAAAATAAAAGCTTGAAGATTCTAAGTTCCAGTCATAGGAGAAAAATATATTAAAAAATTATTTTTCTAGCCTAGTGATAGTGGTCGGGTAGATAATGAAAATTTAGGTCTTAAAGCGTAAATTTGTAGAGATTCGAGTTTGATTTCTGCTCGAAACTTGTAGCGCTGCTTCTGGGTTAATTGACTCTACACTTACTTGGATGATATGAGGTTCTCATTAGTATATTGTCGAAGGTCTCGGTCTTTACAAATATAGGTGATTAATATGATATGTAAGTATCCGACAAACTTTCATATCTGAGAGATTTGTCGGGTTCGCTCGGATTACCCTGTTATCCAAAAAAAACATGCATAATAAAATTTGGATATAAAAAATATTAGATTATAGATAAAAATTTATTAATCCAATAGTAAAAAAACAAAAAAAGTTTTAACCTTCATAGTACAAGTCACAAAAAAATGGCTACACTAAATGTATAGGTAGGTATCTGAGTTATCTCAACTCAATATTACGACTTTATCATACCAAAACATCAGTCCGACAATATAAATAGAGTTAAAGCTCACAACTATTATTTATGCGTCAGCAAATATAATTAAGTAAGAATCGTTTTGACGGCTTCGGTGCCATTACATATAATACATTAATCCTGAATAGTGAATACGACGAAATATTGAAATGTATTATATATCTATCCATAACACATCATGAAAGTCACTTTCTTTCACGGTCTGGTATTTTTTTTATTCAAAATACTCGAATTGATTATGATTTGATTCTAATAGAAAATGAATAGAAAATGAATTAAATACGTTGAATTTTGTGATATCCAATTGAACAAGCCAACCACGACCATCGTTGCCTGGATTGACTTGGTTTAAGTTAACACTAAATCGCAGCTCTTTAGATAAAAAATAATTGGAGCTGTCATTTTACGCCGAACCGGTCACAGTCATCAAAGCCATCTCATCTAACAATTAATCCAACGGCTGAGATTTTTAATTAAATTAATAAAGAGTATTAAACAGTTAACACGAGGGAAAAGGCTGTCTGACAGCCAGGTCACGTTATCTTTTCCTGTGGTCGAAATGATTCGTCTATGTCGATTATTATTATTATTATTATTCTTTTTTTTTTATGAAAGGCCGAAAAGAAACTTGTACAGATAACCCGCCTATATAAATTCAACTTATTTCTCCGCTTTGAATTGTCTCGTTGTTCCTCAGTTTCTCGGCCGTTTTCAATCTCCGGCGAGTGGTGAGATTAAGCGTGAAGATAAAGTGAGAGAGAGAGAAGAGAGTTAAGCCAGGCTCTATTCTCTGTAGATCGCCTTGTTTCTTCTTCAATCTCATCTTCTTCCGTTTTTCCATCTTTCTCGTTCAAGGTAAAAATGAACTTTCTGGATCTACTTTTTATGGTGGATCTTGGTGTTGTTTTTAGAGATCTGGAATTGGTTGAATTTGGATCTGTTGACTATTAACCATCTTTTGGTTTTGACTTGAGTCGATTACAGTTGACCGATCATCTTTAGCTCGATAAAGCCACCCGAATATTTGTTGATCTTGAACCTGATCTGAATACGCATAGATCCGTGTTTTTTCTTTTAGAGTTTTTTGTTTGTTTCATCTCTAAGTATCCGAGAAATTATTTGTAGATGTAAACTGAAATCTGAACTGTTAAGATTAGATTGAATGGCAACTGTTAAGGTTAAATTGAATCTGAACTTTTAAGGTTAGATGAAGTTTGATTATGGGATAGATCGATTGAGCGATGCTGGATCTTGGCGTTGCTTTTAGAGATCTGAAATTGGTTGAATTTGGATCTATGAACCATCAATAATCTTTTGATTTTGACTAGAGTTGATTACAGTTGACAGATCATCTTTAGCTCGATAAAGCCATTCGAATATTTGTTGATCTTGAACCTGATCTGAGAAATGATTGTAGTTATCCACTGAAATCTGAACTGCTAAGGTTAGATTAAAATCTGAACTGTTATGATTAGATTGAATCTCAACTGTTAATGTTAAGCGATGCTACTGAAAGTATATGTTCTTCTCAACATGAATCGTTTATTCTTTTTTCTCTCCGATGGATAAGGATTGTATTTTCTTATGAACTCTGCTTTGTTCATGGATGTATTGTAGTTGTAAGATCAATAAGGGTCTTTACTTTTATTCAATCAGGGGTTCATTGCATAGTATTCAACGCTTTTTATCTTGCAGCTCATAGAAAATGGCTGAGGCTGATGATATTCAACCCATCGTCTGTGACAATGGTACCGGAATGGTGAAAGCTGGTTTTGCCGGCGATGATGCTCCCCGGGCTGTTTTCCCCAGTGTTGTTGGTAGGCCAAGACATCATGGTGTCATGGTTGGGATGAACCAGAAGGATGCGTATGTTGGTGATGAAGCACAATCCAAAAGAGGTATTCTCACTTTGAAGTACCCAATTGAGCATGGTGTTGTGAGCAACTGGGATGATATGGAAAAGATCTGGCATCACACTTTCTACAATGAACTCCGTATCGCTCCCGAAGAGCACCCGGTTCTTCTTACCGAGGCTCCTCTTAACCCAAAGGCCAACAGAGAGAAGATGACCCAAATCATGTTCGAAACCTTTAACTCTCCTGCTATGTATGTCGCCATCCAGGCTGTCCTCTCCCTGTACGCCAGTGGTCGTACAACCGGTTAGTGCATTTTAGGCATATTTGCTTCTCTATTTATACTCATTAGTCATTTTGAAACTGAGCTCTCATTTCTCTTCCCTTGAGCAGGTATTGTGCTGGATTCTGGTGATGGTGTGTCTCACACTGTGCCAATCTACGAGGGTTTCTCTCTTCCACATGCCATCCTCCGTCTCGACCTTGCTGGTCGTGATCTCACTGATTACCTCATGAAGATCCTTACCGAGAGAGGTTACATGTTCACCACAACAGCAGAGCGGGAAATTGTGAGAGACATCAAGGAGAAGCTTTCCTATGTTGCTGTGGACTACGAGCAGGAGATGGAGACATCAAAAACCAGTTCCTCCATCGAGAAGAACTACGAATTGCCCGACGGACAAGTGATCACAATCGGTGCTGAGAGATTCAGGTGCCCAGAAGTCTTGTTCCAGCCCTCGTTTGTGGGAATGGAAGCTGCTGGAATCCACGAGACCACATATAACTCAATCATGAAGTGTGATGTGGATATCAGGAAGGATCTTTACGGTAACATTGTGCTCAGTGGTGGAACCACTATGTTCTCAGGTATTGCTGACCGTATGAGCAAAGAAATCACAGCACTTGCACCAAGCAGCATGAAGATTAAGGTTGTTGCACCACCCGAGAGGAAGTACAGTGTCTGGATCGGTGGTTCCATTCTTGCTTCCCTCAGCACATTCCAGCAGGTAACAAACTCACCTCATTTTTGTTGTCAATATCTCCGATTTATGCAAATTTAAATCAAAAGGCTGATTATATATATGTATATTGGTTATAGATGTGGATCTCCAAGGCTGAGTATGATGAGGCAGGTCCAGGAATTGTTCACAGAAAATGTTTCTAAGCTCTCAAGGAAAAACACTAAAAGCTTGGGTTTTATGAATGGGATCAAAAAGTTTCTTTTTTTTTCTTTCCTATTTGCTTCACCATTTGTTTGTTTCATTTCCCCTTTTTTTGTTATCGTCTCTGTTCACTTGTGTGTGACAAACTCTCTGGGTTTTACTTACGTCTGCGTTTCTATGAACCGCTTTCGTTTTGCGTTTTAGTCCATTGTTTTGTAGCTCGAGTGATCGAATTGATGCCTCTTGTATTCCTTTTAAACCTATAATTTCTTTCAAAACTCGGAACAAGAATCTTTGGAACCCTTTGCAATGTTAATATAAGTATTGTATGAGATAATTATTTTTATTCATTTTGGTGCTTAAAATTGTTCTTTTGCAACCTCCATCTTCGTATTAAAATTGAGAGTCTGAATCATTGAGGCGTTATATACATAATTATTATGACACCTCACGAATGAGTTTTTATAAGCTAAGATCACATGATTGTGTTGACCGTATTAACTATAAGTTCGTACCGTCCAGATAAGATCACTCATCTACTGTTTTATGTCTTAAGTTTAACCATTAGAACTACTCCGAGGTGCATCTCTGCGTTACTATGATGCAGAATGTAGGAGTTGCAGGATTTTCAAAATTGGTCTTGTCAGTATATGTTTAATCCAAAAAGTCAACTCGTCAAAGACTCAAAATACCTAAGCAAGTCCTACATATATATACCACTAAGCGATTCTCGTTCCGTACAGTAGGCCTTTATAATAATATGGGCTTATTAGTTGGGCCTTAGCATTAAAAAGCTGACGTAAATTTTTTAAAATAAAATTAATATATTCCAGTCTGAAACTCGATTATGCATTTCTTTTCCAGAAATTCAAATCTTAATTCTTTTTAAGAACACAAATAAGAAAAAGCTTAGAGGGATGGAAACGGTGACTTCGGAATTCCAGTTGTTCAACTTCAAATCCACCATATCCGACGCCGTTTATCATTCTTTCTACTATATGGTAGAATTTTATTTTCTTTTGAACCTTAAGCTTTTTGGCTTCTCAAATTTACTTGTCTCGTCTCTTGTTCGTTCTGTCGCATAAAAGATCTTAGTGTAAAACTGTAGATTTAGTCTTTTCATCTTCATGACTCTGTAGCTTGTCTCAGAGAAGGAGCTCTTTAAGGTCAGATTCGCAAACCTCACTGCCTAAACCTGCAATAATATTAGAAACTCTTGCACTTTGACATGAGAGGAGGTTCAAAGAGGAAAGATGAAGCAACTTAAGGATAAGGAAGAAGTGGATTTTGAGAATCCGATTGACATTCTAGAGATCTACAACAAAGAATTCCTAGAGGAGAACTCTAAGAGCATCATTGTCAGAATCCTCAACTCAACAGCAGGTAAACTTGCTGGAGTCGTCATTGGTCTCCCGAAAATCTGGGAAGTGGAAAGTAGAGTAACTAGAAGAGGAGTGGGAGATAACAGAGTGCAATTCATCTTCGAATAGGAATCCGATTTAGAGATGGTTTTGCAGAAAGCTCCTTGGTATATGTATGGTTGGATGTTGACTGGGAAGAGATGGTCCTCAGATCCTACCGACGATTTTCTTACTAAAATCCCGTTCTGGGTGCGCATCAAAAACATTCCACTTCACCTTCTCACCAAAGAAGTGGTTTCACCTTCTCACAAAAGAAGTGGTTGAAAGTGTTATGTCAACTTTGGGTATTATGGTCTCTGTTGAACTCCATGCAAAAAACTCTACTTCGCTAGAGTATGTAAGAGCCAGAGTTCTTCTATCAATTGATAATCTAATCATTTTCAAGTGAGAAGTAAGATTCAAAAGTGGAAGTTCCAAATCGTTAACCACTTTGGAGCTAGATTATGAGAAACTTGTCAAATGCTGCTATATCTGCAAGCGCCTGATGCCCATAAATTGTTACACCTAGTGCTGATGAACCTGAACCTTCTCGTAGGAAGCGTAAAGGAAACTCTCACGATGCATAAACCAGTACTAAAGCCTTCAAAAAGAAACAAGGAAAGAAACACAAAAAAGGAACAATAGCAGCTGACAAGGATTCCTCCCAGGTACTTGAACAAGAGTGCTTTTATAATCATTCTAGCTGTCAAGTTAAGGAGAAGGCAGATTCTGTCTTTAAAGACTGGGAGGCTCAAAAGGCAAAGAAATAGCTCATTGCTCTTCTCAGATATGGAGACCTAAAAAAACTTCAGCCTCATCTGCTCTAGAACCTTACCATTTGGCTGAAAAACACACTGCGCCTTATTCTCAGAAAAGACCAAGAAGCATTGAAAATCACGAGAAGGTAAGAGAAGTGCAAATGAATCTTCTGGTCGATCTCCTCATAAGAGACAGAAGACCAACTCACTTTGAGAAGGTGTGAGCAGCTCTACAACTCAGCCAGTAAGTTCACACTCGATCCAGAAAGAGAATCAGTTCAGGTTAAGCTCTGGAAAAACAGTCACAATAAGTCCATATACTCCAAAGAATCCAAGGTTTATGGTTAACCTTAAACCACCTGCGTCGATATGAGGACAACATGTTATAACAATCAGAGGGTGGGGAATACCCGGACAGTTCGACACCTAGGAGAAATTACTGGTCGTTTATCCTACAGGTTTTATTCCTCAGTAAGACCAAGAAGTGTAAAAGTTATATGGAAGGTATTTGTGATGTACTGGGATACTATGACCTTTGGACAGTGGAACCAATTGGAATATGAGGTGGATTGGCTTTACTATGGAAAGAGGAAGTCAAAGTCACCATTCTGGAATCTTCAAGCAGATTGATAGACACTAAGATTGAATGTCAAGGTTCAAGGCTCTTTATGACATGTGTCTATGGGGACCCAATTCGAAGTGAAAGAGGTAAGGTATGTAAAAACTCAGCCGTATAGGGACTCAACTAGATGCTCCATGGAATATGTTTGGAGACTTCAACGAACTGCTTGACAATTCTGAGAAGAAAGGTGGAGTAGCACATGATGAAAACACTTTTAGACCTTTCAAAGAAATGTTGAACTGCTATGGAATAAGTTAATTTCAGAGGTAACAATCTTTCTTGGTATGACTTCAGAAATGAGGAGCTTGTACGATGCAAGTTGGACAAAGTAATAGCTAACCAAGAATGGCATCAAGCCTTCCCCAATGCACTCTCCACATATCTGCCGAGAATCTTCTCTGATCATAGTCTGAT
Source organism: Lepidium didymum (assembly GCA_963920545.1). Lineage (NCBI taxonomy): Eukaryota > Viridiplantae > Streptophyta > Magnoliopsida > Brassicales > Brassicaceae > Lepidium > Lepidium didymum. The sequence continues at coordinate 6,273,888 of OY986979.1, read as the reverse complement.
AATCACCAATTGGAACTCCACTTTGATTACTGAAGGAAGAACATAGACTGTTTCTGAGAGACAGTTAGAGCTGGCTGGGATACACAATCAGACATCCCACTTGATTTTGTATTGAGAGTTTCCCATTGTAGGAAACAAATCTTGGTTTGGAAAAGGCATACACAAACTAATTCTCAAGCCTTCATTATTGAGTTGCAAGATAAACTTCAGTCTTTATTGCAGAATTCTATATGCACTTCAAGTGAGCTTAAGGAGGTTAAATCTCAATTCAATGCTGCGATACGTGAAAAAGAAATATTCTGGAGGCAAAAGAGCAGAATATCTTGGTTAAGGGAGGGAGAGAAGAATACCAAATATTTCCACTCCATCACTAAGTAGAAAAGAAAAAATAACCACATTAACTATATTCTGGATGAAGACACAATGAAGGAAAAGTATTTGGACAAAGAAATTGGAGCAGTTGCTGAGAAATTCTTCTCAAAGCTGTTTAACTCTGAGACCCAGATCAGTTGCTCCAGTAGAACTGATGGGATCCTTGAAGGGTTTCAGCCTCGGGTAACTCAGCAACATAACCACGACTTGTTTAAGCCGATCTCTGACCAAGAGGTCAAACTTGCAGTCTTTGGAATGGCTCCTGAGAAATGTCTCGGACCTAACAGAATGACATGTGCGTTTTACCAATCTCATGGCATATTATAGGTCCAGAGGTATACGGATTAGTCAGGATTTTCATGGAGACTAGATCGCTGGACAACAGGTTGAATGAGACATACATCTGCCTCATTCCAAGAAAAATAAATATGCACAAGCTAAGTGAGTTCTGACCCATTAGCCTTTGCAACTTCGCATACAGACAATCTCCAAGGTCATAGCAACCAAATTAGAAAAGATACTTCATGAAGTGATATCTGAAACCCACGCACCAATGCCAAAGTCTCAGGTAGTTTTCTCGCTATTAAATCGAATATGATGAAGGCTTTTGACATATTAGAATGGGGGTTTGTTGAGTATGTTATATTGCTGTTGGGTTTTGATAGACTTTGGATTAAGCGCATAATGACTTGTATCACCTCTGTGACTTATAAAATCTTGATTAATGGTTATCCTTATGGTAAGGTTTCTCCCACAAGAGGTCTCTGTCAAGGGGATCCTCTTTCTCTTTTCATCTTTATAATTTGTGGTGAAGTATTGATAAATAGTTTTGTTCAAGCTGAAAAGAGAAAGGTATTATCTGGTATTAAGGTTGCAGCCACATCTCCACCTATCTCCCACCTCATTCTCGCTGACGATAGTATATTCTTTTGCAGTGCCTCACAATAGTAAATCGGGTCAATAAATCAAATATTAGTTGAATATAACCTTCTTTCTGGGCAGAGGGTCAATTTGAACAAGTCAAGTATTTTTTTTGGTGCCAAGATTTCCTGTGCCCTGCGGACTGAGGTCAAATCAGCGACATGAATTTTTACTTGGGGCTCCTCGAAGTTTTGGTGGGATCAAAAGTATCAACTCTTAACTTCCTAGAACAAAGAGTCACTCAAAAACTGTTTGCCTAGAACACTAAATTTTTTTCTCAAGGAGGCAAATAGACAATGATCAAAGCGGTGGCATTGGCATTACCGTCTTACACGATGAGCTGCTTCAAAGTCCCAAAAATGATTTGTAAACGCATTAAGAGTGCACTATCCAAGTTTTGGTGGAAGAATCAATCTACAGATAAAGGATTTTTTTGGAAAACATGGGATAAATTGAGCCTCCCAAAATCAGAAGGTGGGATAGACTTTTGTAAGCTTGAGGGTTCCAATATGGCTATCTTGGGCAAGCAACTGTGGAGACTGCTCATTTATCCAAACTCCTTACTTCACTAGTTTTCAAAAGTCATTACTACCCTAATTCATCACTATTAGATACAAGATCAGACACAAGACCTTCTTTTGCATGGTCCAATATTAGATCAGCTCAACCTTTGTTGAAACTTGGTATCAAAAGGGAATTAGGTAAAAGTAACTCTCTGAACTTGTTGTGAGAACCGTGGTTGAATTCAGATTCACCTAGAGCACATGTTCCCCTTCATGGTATTGAGCAACAACATATCCATATAAGCTCTCTAAGGGATCCAGAATCAGATGAGTGGAGAGTCTCCAGCCTCCAACAAATATTTTAACCACAAGATATCCCTCTCATTCTACAATCAACCAGGCAGAAGTGAAGCTCAAGATGGATTTTCATGGATTCACAATCACAATGGTGATACTCGGTCAATTATGGTTATTGGTTATGGTTAAAGAGAATTCACAATTGAACCCAACCTAAATACCTTGTACTCTGCGATTTGGAAGCTTGACACATCTCCAAAGATTCAACATTTCTTATGGAGATGTATATCGAACAGTTTAGCTATAGATGGGAACCTCAAGACCAAGAAACTATCTTATGACGCCTCATGTGGTCGTTGTAGAGCACTTGAAGAAAATGTTAATCATATTCTTTTCACTTGCCCATTTGCTAGACTTACATGAGCTGTATCTCACCTTGGTAACCTCTTTTATCCTCCCCTTCAGAGTCTTTGTACTCTAATCTTGCAGATTTGTTATTCCCAGCCGACAAGATGAAGAATCCAGCATGGGATGAAAAATTCAACTCCTTCCCTTGGATTCTTTGACACCTATGAAAATCCTGTAACAACTTAAGCTTTAATGACAAGAACAACGATGCAAGATTTGTCATAGAAAAGGCAGCTGCAGATTATTAGGAGTGGACTGAATCTCAAGTGAAGGAGACTGTCCTTTCCCAAATAAGACTACAACAACCACTCGTTAGATGGCAGCCACCAAGCACATGAAACTTCAAGTGTAATGTGAACGCCTCATGGAACTCAATAAAGAAACATGTACTGTTGGATGGATCTTAAGAATGCACGATGGATCAGTCAAATGGTATGGAGGAAAGGCCTACCCTCGCTTAAAATCTTGTTTAGAGGCAGAAGCTACTGCCTTAGTTTGGGTTATGAATTGTGTTGATAATTTGCACTTTAGAAATGTCACCTTCGAATCAGATTCTAGCATCTTGATTTAAGCAATTTAAGAACCAAGTAAGTGGCTAGGGCTTGGACCCTTCACGTATGAAGTCTTATATCAACAGAGGACACGGTTGCGCCCAACTTTTCATGTTATCCAGAGAACTGCTAATTCATGTGCTGATCTAATCGCTAGTAGAGCTTCTACTCTTAGATTGTATTATGTTTTTGTTGAATGTTTGGTGTCTAGATGGCTTTCGGATGTCACGAATGTTGAGATGTAATTTGGTTTAAGATGATATAAAAAAATTCATAGTTAAAAAGGAAAAAAAAAAAAAACTCAATTATGCAATATCTCAACCCGATCCGTTCTTCTTCGCGACTCTCCCTCTCACTCACCTTTCCGACGAATTAGGGTTTAAGCACAAGCGTAAGAGACAAGTCGATTTGTTTGTTACTTCTGCTTTCCTTTGAGATTTTTTAGTGTAATCGTAGCATCCGAAGATCCAAGATGGCTCGTAATGAGGAGAAAGCGCAGTCGATGCTCAATAGGTTCATCACCATGAAGGAAACCGAGAAGAAGAAGCCGAAGGAGCGTCGACCTTACCTTGCATCCGAATGCCGAGATCTAGCGGAAGCAGACAAATGGAGGCAGCAAATTATGCGAGAGATCGGTCGCAAAGTAGCCGAGATTCAGAACGAAGGATTAGGCGAGCACCGACTTCGCGATCTAAACGACGAGATTAACAAGCTGCTCAGGGAAAAATATCATTGGGAGCGGCGGATTGTGGAGCTAGGCGGTCCGAATTACTCAAGACACGCGGCGAAGATGACGGACCTTGAAGGAAACATCATCGACGTTCCGAACCCTAGTGGTCGTGGTCCTGGGTATCGATATTTCGGTGCTGCTAAGAAGCTTCCTGGAGTTAGGGAGCTATTCGAGAAGCCTCCAGAGCTGAGGAAGCGTAGAACAAGGTACGATATATACAAAAGGATAGACGCTAGCTATTACGGATATAGAGATGATGAAGATGGTATTTTGGAAAATTTGGAGAAGAACGCGGAAGGGAAAATGAGGATGAAAGCGGTGGAGGAATGGCGGAGATTGGATGAGGTTAGGAGGGAAGCTAGGAAAGGGGCTTCGGAGGTTGTGAGCGTAGGAGCTGCGGCAGCAGCAGCAAAGGAGGTGTTGTTTGAGGAGGAAGAGGATGTTGTGGAGGAGGAGAGGAGGGAGAGGGAGAAAGAGATGGAGAAAGAAAGGGAATTTGTGGTGCACGTTCCATTGCCTGATGAGAAGGAAATAGAAAAGATGGTTTTGGAGAAGAAGAAGATGGATCTGCTTAGTAAGTATGCAAGTGAAGATTTGGTTGAGCAGCAGACTGAGGCTAAATCCATGCTCAATATTCAGAGATAGAAAGGTGATCATCCACTCTTGCAAGGCTTTAGTCATCATGGTATGATTCTTATATCTGTAGTTTCTTTTTGGAAATCTTGTTCTACGAATTGACATACTTGTTGTGCTTTTCAGTCTGGTAGAGATTTTGATCAATTACTTTTAAAACTTGTTAAGCTTCCTATATTAACATCGTAGATCGTGTCCCAAGAGAATTAGCTAATGTACTACTTTATTCGTGCTTATTTAATTCACGAGCATCAGCTTAGAGACCGTGAACTGACTTCATCAGTGTTGTACGTGGTCTGTTCAGAGAGTATAATAAGGGCTTTTGTCGTGCAATGTCATATAGCATCAGTCTACAAAACCATACATATTTGGTGCTTCTCAGATGCGCTGTTTTACTGACAAACTCTACTGCGCTTGTCTCTTGCCCGAAGAAGAAACAATGGTGGGCTATTGAAACTTGATTACCTGGAAACAAATGTGAAAGACTTGAGGAAAAGAAACAATGTGACTTCAAATTGAGCTTGTATTCGCTTATGTAGCTCTACTTTTGTATCTTTTGAGCTTTTAAAACTAGCTTGCAGCCATGGTGATTAGATCACTTAATGTTATGTTCGAGTTGGAGGTTAATACATCGATCCTTTGGCTCTGACTAAATTGATGCTTTGCTATGCAGAGACATTATTTGAGACAGCGACAAACCACAACCATTGTTATGCTCTTATCAGCCGGAGCAATCCATAATTGGCTATAGTATTTATTGAATACAGACAAAATGTCAAAAATCTGAAACAAGACCGTTGAGATGGATAATACATCTGTCTGGAGATACTAACCATACCCACATGTTCCCACAGACAATCCCGATACCATTTCTCTCTAACCAAAAACACTTTTTTTCTCTTCTTCTTGGTCCTCCAATGGCGGACTACGACGACGAAGTTGACCACCAGAACCAACCTTTCATCCCCAAAGAAACCGCTCTTCAAGCCCTAAACTCAATTATCCAGCTCCACTTCGAGAAAACCCTCGAGAAAAAACGAGCCATTGACCACCAGAAGAAGAAGCTCCACAAGCTTTTTCAGCTCTTCTTCATCTTCCTCGCCGTTGTCTTCTTCTCTCTCTCCCAACCTTCAGGCCGTCTCCATTGCCGCCACTGCTGGGCACCCATCTTCCTTCTCTCCTTCTCTCACCTCTTCTTCTACGTCTCCGTCGCTCAGACTCTCCGTTGCATCAACGGCTTCAAGTACCAGCGTCGCTGCCACAAGCTCACTCTTGGCCTCGCCACACACAAGCTCCGTTTTATCAAGTCTAGAATCGCCGCCGGTGATGGTGACGAGACCTCAGCTGCTGGTTGGGATCTGGAAGTTCCGTATCAGGAGCCCCCAGATAGCTACTTTGGCAAGTTTAAGAGAAATTGGGCTCTATATTTCGGCTTCTTGGTCCTCCTTTACTCCTTCATGATCTCTTTCTCCGTCGTAATCCTCTGTTTCTGAGATTCCTAGTGTCAATTTCGTAAATTTGTACGAAAGCCTTTTCTGTTTCTTAATCATTCTTTCGTGTTCAGCTTAACTAGTAGGATCATAAGAAGATTGATAGAGAAATAAAAAAAAAGTTAGAATCTTTGAGAGTTGATACACAATCTGGGTTGTTCCAAAGTACAATGCTTTTGTCAAAAAGATCCTGGATCACTAAAAAGATGGAGACTTTAAGATTTGATTTAATCTGGGTTCTTCAGTTCATCTTCTTACTTGAAGAATCCCAAAGTTCCAAAAGGTTTTGATAGAGATGGAAATAACACTTAAAACACTAATAGACACAATTAGCATTAATAAATCAACTAAATATCACACTCAAAAGTTTTAATTTTTTTCACAGACATACATAAATCCAACGGTGACAGAGAAAAAAAAAAGTGAAAGAGATTTGTAAAATTTGAAATGGGAAACAAAACACGAAAAAATCACAGCAAGGTAGATTGTTTGAATCTAAACAGCTAAAGCAAAGCTCTTGGCTATGTGTGGTTTAGTGGTAGTTAGCTCCTCCTCTACGATTCTCCCCGCTGCTTGTGGAAGACTGGTCAAGCCCGTACTCGCCAGTGTTCCCATACTCACTGCTTGTACCATACTCATGACTATCCAAGGCCACTTTCCTGAACTTCTTCATATCTGCACTGTAAGTGCTTGAGTCATAATCCGAGCTCGATCCTCTTCCGAGGGTTGAGCTCTGCCCTTGTTTCATAGTACCTTCGTTTAGATCGTCTAGCGACGCATCTCCCTCAAGAGCCCGAACAATCTGTTTAAACATTGGACCATATATGAGTCTTTTCTTGTGTTTGTGAATTACAGTGGGTCATGTTCAAAACTAAAACTTACCTGGCTCATCTTAGGCCTGCGTCTAGCTGAGTGTCGGATGGCTGCAGAAGCACAAGCCACCATTCGTGCCATTTCATGATGCTCGTATTGGTTCTCTAGCCGTGGATCAATTAGCTCACTGTAATCTCCATCCTGAGCTGCGTTTAAGCATAATGGTCTTGCCTGTGTATATAAAAGTAACCAAGTTTGGTTTAGCTCAGCAGAAGGAGCCATTAATGTGATGAAAATATAAATTATATGGTTACAGACCCAATCAACCAAACTGTCTTCCATTTCACCAGTAAGATCAACAGGTCGACGTCCGGTGATGAGCTCAAGAAGCATCACTCCAAATGAGAAAACGTCTGATCTATCTGTCAGTTTTCCGCTTGAAGCATACTCAGGAGCCAAGTACCTGTAATTTGGTGATTTTGAGATTTTAAATCGTAAATGTTTTTGAGCTATTAAAATTTGCAGGAACAGATCTCATCAGCTGGTTTAGTGTTTTTATTACCCGAAAGTTCCCATGATACGAGTGGACACATGTGTAACATTGTCTTGAGACAGCTTAGCCAACCCAAAGTCTGCAACCTGAAAATTTGATCCAATTCAGTTATAAGAAAGAAATAGTAAAGAATCTGAAAGCACTGTAGTATAGAGTTATAAGATTGTACCTTAGCTTCAAAGGATTCGTCGAGAAGAATATTTGAAGCTTTAATGTCTCTATGAATGATTTTCGGATGACCTAAGTCCACAATAAAAAAACCAAAGTTTGATCACATTTCTAGTTAAACCTCTATGGAGGTTGCCAACAAAATGAAAGATTTTAGAATGTTCTTTTGACTTACAATCTTCATGCAAGTAAGCAAGCCCTTTAGCTGATCCCAAAGCAATTTTGAGCCTTGTAGACCAATCAAGAACATTGCCACTTTTACCATGGAGATGGAACTCAAGTGTGTCATTAGGTAAGAACTCATAAACCAACATCCTCTGTCCTCCTGCAATACAATATCCAACAAGAGACACAAGAAACCGATGATGAACTCGACTAATGATCTCGACCTCAGCCTGAAACTCGCGTTCTCCTTGTCCACTTCCCGCTTTCAGACTCTTCACCGCAATCTCTTTCCCATTGGGAAGTATCCCCTTGTGAACAAATCCGAACCCACCTTGACCTAAAAGTCTTTCTCGAGAGAAGCCTTGAGTTGCGGCAGCTAGCTCATCGTAGGTGAATGTGCTCTGGTTGAAACCTAGAGCCACAGCAGGGTGAGGTGGTGGTAGAGATGGACCGTGTGGACCTGAGTAGTTTGAACTCATATCGCTGCTGTTTAGTCCGCCTGAGACTAGCGGTGGTGGTGGAGGGGGCGACGGTTGCCAGTTCCCAGGTGGTGGTGGAGGCGGTGTATTCATCCAGTTAGTATTCCCATTTGGTCCAGGATATTGATTAGACAGATTCATTACGTGATCGCTGTGATTGTTGAACTGATCACCTAAAATAAAACAAAGAGTTATTTTCACTTCGTTTCTTAGGTAACAAGAAACAAAAAAATCAAACAATATATACATTCAAAAATACTATGAAATTCAAAACCTGTTCCCCTGACATAATCTCTATGAAATTGCAAAACATTGTGAAATTTTGTTTAACTTTTTGAAGGTTCTTATGAAGATTGTAATGAGTTAGGTTATTAATTTAACTAGCTTGTTGTACAAGAAAAGACCCTAAAACAGAAACAGAGTTAGGGCTAGGACTAAGTTTGACCCTAAAATCGACCTTTGTCGATGGCTAAACCATTACCTGCAGGGTAATACGGCATTTGATGCTTCTTTTTCTTCTTACGACAGCAACAGACGCAGAACAAAATCATAACAAGAAACAACAATCCAGCACTAGCCAGAATTCCTATGATAACAGCCGTGGTGGGTTCATTGTTACGTGAGGAGTTACCACCACCGCTTGATTTAGGCGGAGACAAAGCTTTTGGTGGAGAAGAAGAGTCCTTATCTGAGCTTCTAGAAGGAGGTGGAGGTGAACGATTATTGCTCCCTCCACCATTGTTTTTGCTGTTGTTACTGTCATTTCCATTGTTGTTGTTATTCCCATTGTTGTTATTACCATTGTTGTTGTTGTCTTTGTTTTTATAACCATTGTTGTTATTATTGTTGTCATTGTTGTTGTTATTACCGTTGTTGTTGCCATCACTCTTATTGTTATTGTTTCCTTGGGAGCTGTCAGATGAAGGAGGTGGAGGTGAGGAGGAACCATTGGAGGAATTATCAGGGGGGGGAGGAGCTGGTGGTGAAGGAGAGGAGGAGGAGGAATCAGGAGATGGAGGAGATTGTTGTTGATTATCGGATGACGACGGAGATGGTGGTGGAGGTGACGGCGGTGAATTCTCCGGGGATTGCCCCTCCGCCATAATCTCTCTTCGGTGTTTTCTTTGTTTATTTATTTATTTTTTTCTTTAAGCTCTCTTTTTTTTTCTTGACGAGAAAGAGAGAGAGAGAATGAACAAAGAGAAACACAAAAGCTCTTTGTGTGTTACTAATTCTATTTTTAAAATTGATTTCAAAAACATTTGTTTTCTGAATTGGTAATGTCTTCTTTATGTAAGGTCTATATTTGGGGTTTAATACAGCCATGCAAAATTTGAAAGAAAGACAAAAACAAAGAACAAAATGGGATGACTAGCATAATGCTCTCTCTCTACTCTAGAAAACTTTCTCTCAAACTCTTTTTGTTTTCCGGTGAGGTTTTTTTTTTTCTCGTTTTCTCTCTTCTCTATTTTATCTTTTAGAGAGATCAACGTTTAAAGTAAAAATGCAACTTATGTTCTTCTCTTTGTTCTCTTTAGATAGAGTGAAGCGATCGTTCTTTCTCGGGTCAATTTTGACGCCGATTACTCTTCCTCTTCTCTCCAAAATACTCTAAACAAACTACAATCATCATCGTTGTTCCACTTGAAGCTTGATTCATCAATCAATTCTTAAAGAAACAACAAAATAGAAGACTAGCTCAACGTTCTTTATAGGAATATTTGCGTGGAAAACGAGAAGCAATTTCACTTACAGATCATCATAAGTGTAGTTCACAACATGGATACCATCACATGTGAAGGGATTTGGGAAAAGATGATTGATCATGATAATTACATATATATAGACAAGTATAGAATGACCTAAAAACCCAATACGAATAAGATATAGAATATTTCCTAATAACTATATGAATTTACATTCTTCTATCTCAATACCCCCTTAAGTAGGCGGTGAGATGCCTTGACTTCCCAACTTGTAAAGTAGATACTCGAAGGAGGAGCATGTAATGCTTTAGTGAGTTGATCAACCGGTTGTTCCTTGGTAGAAAGATGTTTTGTTGTGATGAGCTTGGCAGTAAGAGCATCGCGAACAAAGTGACAATTACGTTCTATGTATTTTGTTTGTTTGTGGAACCTAGGATTAGATGCAATGTGTAAGGCAGATTTGCTATCACACTAGAGCTTCACTGGGTCATCATGAGTTACGCCCAATGTGGATAGCATTTCCTTCTACCATTTCAATTCTCGAAGAGCATAGGCCATGGATCTATATTCTCCTTCTGATGAAGACATAGACACTATGTATTGCTTCTTAGATTCCATGAGATTGGAGAACTCCCTAAAAGGATCATATATGCACTTAGAAAGCGTCGAGTAAGAGGACAAGCTCCCCAATCTGCATCACAAAATGCGGTGAGACGTAGATTAGAGTGTGCACGTAGGAGTATATCCTTGTGCAAGACAACCCTTAATGTAGCGAACAACACGTAAAGCGGCTTGCCAATGCGCTTCTAGAGGTGCATTCATGAACTTTGAAAGGCCATGAATGGAGTATGAAAGTTCTGGCCTAGTGAAACTAAGATAAATTAGACGACCAATAAGGTGTCTATAGTGTTGCGGATTCGGCAATGAAGGTCCTTTAGCTAGAGATAACTTATGATTGATTTCCATCAATGTCATAGGCGGTTTTGAAGCAAGTAGACATGTTTCAGCAACAATATCCAGAGCATACTTGCATTGTGATAAGAAAAATCCTTATGCGTTTCTTGCTACTTCAAAACCGAGAAAGTACTTTAATTTTCCAAGATCTTTATTAAGATACTCTTTAAGTGTGTCCTTGTGGATAGATCATTGCATGCCACAACAAAATTGTCCACGTAGATTAGGATATGAAGATTAAAAATGAAAGGAATCAGCTTTGCTTTGAGTAAACCCGTTTGAAAGTAAGATTGTGCTGAGTTTAGAGAACCAACATTGTGGTGCTTGCTTTAGACCATAGATTGCTTTTTTCAAAGGATATACCTTCAAAGTCTAAAGGCAACTTCATGTACACTTCTTCTTCTAAATTACCATCTAGAAAAGTGTTGTGTACATCCATTTGATGGACTTTCCAATTCTTTGTAGTTGCAACATCAAGTAAGATGTGAATCGTGGAGGGCTTGGCGATAGCAGCAAAAGTGTCAGTATAGTCCACACCTTCTGTTTGTTTGTTGCCAAGGTGCTACTAGATGAGATTTGTATCGCGCAAGTGATCCATCAGAGTTGTATTTCAGTTTGTAAACCTATTTAGAATTGATTGCTTTCTTGTCAGGAGGAAGATCGGTCACATCCCATGTGTGATTTAATTGCAGTGAGAAATGTTTATCATTCATTGAATCATTCCAAACATCATCAATCATAGCTTCTTTGTATGATCTCGGCTAAGATGTAGAAGTAATAAAATGCTTGATGATGTGGTGAGTAGTGAGTGTCAGAAATATAATCTGAAATTGGATACAAAGTGTTACATGGAACCGTTGTAGAACCGAGATCAGTGCTAGAGAAAGGAAGAAAGGGTATAGCTGGTTGAATAACCAAGTTGGTGACAAAGTTATTCAGGAGAATCGATGGTTGTTTTTGTCTCTGACCACAACCTAAAACCGGATAACTTCTTATGTATTGGGTTCATTTAGGATAACTAGATCAATTGTTGTTGTAATTTGTTCAGTGGTAGTAACTGATGGAGTCATCTCAACCAATGGATGCTCTTCAAGTAGCGGAGAATGCACAACTAGTTCAGTTGGTATTTCTTGAACCAGTGATGGTTGTGTGGGATGCAGAACAATTACCGGGGGTGGAGTTACAACACAAGGTGGCTACCAGTTATCACCTATGAAATCGTTAGTAGTGGAGGGTGATCAGGACTTTTCCATTCATTGAACTAAGTCCGGGAAACTCATGTTCACGGAAAATGACATCACGACTATAGAAAAATGTTTCTTTCTCAATATCATATAGTTTCGAAGCTTTCTTTCCAAATAGATATTCCACAAAGATACATTTTTGGCTTCGTGGTCCAAACTTGTATTTGCTTCTTGCTCGATGATGTGCATAACAGAGATAGCAGATTCTATATAAATTTTTATATGAAAGAGGGATAGTTACCTTTGAGAAAGTTTGAATATCTAATAACTAACTAGGTCACCATGAGTGAGACTCCAACCATAACATAATCGTTAGATCCAGATGTACTCCGACAAGTGAAGGGAGTTCGAATAGATATTGATTGTGTTCGAAAGGTTATTAATCGATTGACAAGTCCAATTCCAAGATCTTGATTTCGAAAGACGATACATTGAGAATCTATATATATTGTTTGCTAAGACACAACCAATTAATGTTTAGATAAAAATTCTTTCCGACATCATTCAAGTTTTATTTCGAGGACTCACAAAAACCCCTCGGATAGTGCCACAATTTGTTATACGTACAACAATATGTTGAACTACTTCAACATGTCGCCGCATAAGATATCCATCATTTGATGTGGGTACAATAATATATACAACTCCTTTACGAGCTCCATAGCAAGAAATAATATATTCTGTTAAAGACAGTCCTTCACGTAAATTGCTTTGAATAGGTAAATCAATCATTTGTCCTTGGGCATTCGACATTAATCCTCTCATACCCACTAATTGATGTACTTAAGATGCATTTCCCCTAGCTCCCGAAAAAGACATCATATGGACTGTATTGAAGGGGTCCGTCATCCTAAAATTAAGATTCATTTCTTATCGCAAATATTCACTTGTAGCATACCATATCTCAATAGATTGGTGTAATTTTTCTACCGCATGTACATTCCCATAATGATGGTGTTTTTCCAAAATCAAACTTGTTGTTAGCATCTTGGACAAGCCAGCCCTTAGAAGGTATCGTTAAAAGATCATCAATTCATAATGAAATGGATGTAGCTTAGCTTGCTAGAAACCTAGGGTCTTTACTTGAACTAGGATGTGTGATGTATATGACATCCCAAAGTGACCTATTTATCAGCTCCATTCACAATTTCTTGAAGCTCAATCTCTCCCCCGGATGAATGCTCAGATCGGTCTCCTTCAATCAAGAGGCTCGCTTGCTTCACTTTAACTTCATAGAAGAGGGAAGGAGCTCTGCATATGGGTGATTCTGGTGGAGATGGAATGAATGCATTGACATTTCGGTCTGATCCGTCTAAATCGTATATCTTATTATGAGATATTTGCTTTAACAGAATCATTAGAAGGTTTTGAGCGGGGAAACCCAACTGCAAGACCAGAAAGGAAGGTTACAAAGTGATAACGAATATCTTTTACATATCCCCCCAACCTTTCCACTTTTTTTTTGAAATGATCCAAAAAAGATACCTTCTGTTACAAGAGAAAAAAATCCTCTACCCAAGTTTCCACCTATTGGAGTTTGATCAATGAAGAAAAAAAGAAAACTTAATTTTTTTTTTAAAATCGAATTGAAGCTTTAGATAAGGGATGGTTTGTTGAAAATAAATTGAAAAAACGACTCGATTTTGTCATAACGAAACTAAAAAACAATATATACCTAAAATTTATGATCCATCTTTGCATGGGATCTCTCGGGGAAGAATAAAAAAATTACCTCCATTCCAAATCATAACCAAAACTAGTATCCATCGTTTACGGCTAGGACTACTTGGGTATCTAATCCCATTTGCTCCCCTAGCTTTCGTCTCTCAGTGTCAGTGTCGGCCCAACATAATGCTTTCGTCATTGGTGTTCTTTCCGATCTCTACGCATTTCACCGCTCCACTGGAAATTTCCTCTGCCCCTACTGTACTCAACCCTTGGTAGTTTTCACTGCTTGTCCAGGGTTAAGCCATGGGATTTGACGGCGGACTTAAAAAGCCACTTACATACGCTTTACGCCTAATCATTCCGGATAACGCTTGCATCCTTTGTATTACTGCGGCTTTTTATGACCTTGCGCCCCTCCTTTTTCTAATGTTTTCAGAATGAATTAGAAAAGTTGGGGGGGGGGGGTTGGTGTTAGTCCCCGTTAAAAAAATAATGTGAAAACAAAAAAAATGGAAAAGCTGGTTATCATAATCTAACCTCTGAAAACTATCCATAAAAATAATGAGATAAAATGGATTCAACCTTGTCACTTGCTAGTGAGAGCACACAATCCAGAACAAGCTCAATGGAACTAGGTAGGGAAAGTGTGAATCGGTCGAAAACTTGAACTTCGCACATACATACTGTTAATAAAAGGTAAAGCCAAGAGTCATTAATGACTTCAGATTCTTTCATTTCCATGTAAAGATCATTTCCGTTCTAATGCTCGAAAATAATATTCTAAAGCTTTTCTATGTTCCCCATTATGAATTGTCGGATGACTCATTACTCAGATAGAAATTCAAGCTTTGAGAAGAATATTCAAAACTTGACCACGGTTTTGCATAAAAAGAAAGATCTTGATAAGAATAAAAATAACATAATTAAATTCAAATCTTTTCTTTGGCCCAATTTTATATTAGAAGACTCGATTGACGAAGGTGAAATAGTATTTCTCTCCAAAAAAGCGGGATAAAAAGGAATTGATCTAATCCAGTCTATTGATCCGGACTAGATAGATATCAAAGAAAATAGAAAAAATATTCAAAGTTCCCTTTTTGCTTCAACGGATCCCTATGTAAACATAATATCTATTTAGATACGCTCGAATAACCCCTTCTCATAATGAGAATGTATACAACCACATGCCATGAAGGAAATCCAAGCTATAAGTAGGATTAGTCCGATCCTTTGTAGGAACTACCCATAATAACAAACATGCGAAACAGATCCATTTATTATAAAGCTCGTTCTCCTTTTCTTGATCTTGATCGATCAATCCTTCCCTGATCAGATATTTCTCCTTTGAGAATGCCAACCTTGGACTCTTTGTCCCTTTGTTATAGCTGTTTCAGAAATAGATCTAACTCCTTCATGCATGCTCCACTTTGCTCGGGGATGTTGACCCTAAGGGCTGATGTGAAGTGGGAGTAAAGTTTTCAACTAGATCAAACAGATGGTAGGAGTATTGTCGAAAAGCCTTTGCTAAAGATCGTCTTCCTAGCAAAATGGCATTCTCTTAACTTAGAGAGTCAACGACAGCTCTTACCCTGTCAAACTTTCTACGGGATGCTTGAATATGAGTGTTCACCTTAGCGGCACCTCTGACTTGCGTGATCCATAATCTATTAATTAATTTTATTTTAATCCTATTAGGTCCTTTATTAATGACTATTAAAAGACAAAAAGAATAATAAATTTAACAAGGGGAGTATGATACATCTATTTTATTTTGATTTGCCCTGTTATCTCATCAGAATCCTTCCAAGACAGAATAAGGGTTTTTCTCAGGGAATTTGATGCTCGAACACATTGAGTACATCCTATACCCAAACTTTCATGATGAAAAACCCGTTCAGTTATTTTTTCGAGTTCGGTTCAGTTTGGTTCCTCTTATTTTGGTCGGGTTTCAGGTATTATGCCCAAACCTATATACAAGTATCACCTCTACATGCCTTTCTAGCTGGCTTGATCTTAGACTCCGCTAGAGATCGACACATTATATGCGATCTACGTTCATAGATTCTACCTTGACGCTCTTGTTTTTTCCTTACTCTAACGCCTATGCAAGTTTGATCGAGGATTGGAGAGGTACTTAAGTAAATTGACTGAAAGGTTTGGGAAATATCCAAAACAAAGGTTCCAAAAAAAGACATCAATTAAGGTGACATGATTCGAACCTATGGCCCTCTGTGCTAGTTCTCCCCGAAAGGTGTTGAGGCGCAACAGTTGACTGGACATAAAGGGGTAAAGCACTATTTCGGTACGGGCTGTATATTTTTAATTTTCCAATGGATTTCCATCTTTCACAGCTCGTCAGTAAAGTACGTAACGAGCCTTGTATATGAAGCTATGCTCTCTTGTCCCTGAGTCACAGGCAGTGCCTCGGAAAGCACATTGAGTTAAGAGGAATCCATAGGAGGCCCACCCATTAAAACCACTGACACAAGGATTTACATTCCTTTGCTCTAACCACTGAGCTATCTGAAACACTTTTCCAAAAGTCTTTTTCCGCCTTTGTATTAAGCTTTTCTATTTTTCTTAATAAATGCTTTGTGACAAAAGGATTTTTTTTATTGGTTTGGTTGTTGACCAATGAAAACCATGGGAAAAAGAGAGTTGGTTGAATGAGACATAAACCTTCTTTTTTCGAGGAGGAGATACTCGACTCCCAGCCTATCCGGACATGGTCCTTTCGTTTCGAACCAGTCTTTATAAACCTGTTGAAAGCAATCAAGCAGAACTTACCTCCTGGGAGCCTCATTTCTTATATTCTAAAACCGAGAAGTTTTTTCCCAGCTCTTGAGCTGTGGGAAAGAAAAGCAAAGGCAAGTTAAATGTTCACAAAGGAAAGTTCCTCTTTTAGTCGAGTCATTTCATACGATTTTTGCGGAATCTTCCCCCAACAAACGAAGAGATCTTGGTGAAGGGAAAACTATAAAAAGAGGAGGAATACGAGTTTTATCCTATTCATGGAAATTTTGTAAATATTCCATTCCAAAAATAAAAAAATTGTGTTTTTTGGAGATTGGATGCAAGAATCCTCTTGAAAAAGAGGGATGCCTTCGGGAACACGGACAAAAGTGGTGCATGGCTGTCATCAGCTCATGTCGAACCTTACAGTCGAGCTCCTTTATTCCTTTGGACCATGTTATTTTCACTGAGAATGCTGTTACTTTATCCTTTTAATGACAGTTACACTTTGAGAGTAAGCATTACACAATCTCCAAGATCTTACTAATAAAAAAAGAATAAATTCTCTATTTTTATACCAAATATCTAATTTTGATAATGCCTGAAGTGAATCATATGATGCTGGCGAGTTGTGTAAGAGTTTGTAGGGAATTTCATCATCAAGTGCTGGTGTAGGTATGTGGTGTATAATGTAAGCCGTTGTAAGAGTACTTTGTCCCCAAAACTTGGCTGGCAAATTTACTTGAAAGAGGCAAGCACGAGTAATATTCAAGATGTGACGATGCTTGTGTTCAACACGTCTATTATGTTGTGGAGTGACAACACAAGATGTCTGGTGAATGATCTCGTGTTCACGAAAATAGTGTGATAAAGTTATGAACTTGGTACCATTATTTGATCAACTTTTCCAAATTGGTGCGTTGCCATAGCGCACAAATTTTGAATCAGACCGTAATAACAAACTTCCAAAATGGATCCGTTTATCATAAAGAGATTCGTTGTTCCTTATTCTGCTTCATATTAATTATTATTTGAAGAAGTTAAAGTTTTGTCTTGGTGTGTGTGGGGATAGTATTTCTATTCTACATGTCCATGGAATTTTGAAAAATCCAAACATCTCAGAGATAGATAGAGAGGTAGGAATTTCTCAAACAAATTGCACTCCTTCGTATACGTCAGTAGCTTATTGATGAGAAGGGGCTAGGGAAAGCTTGAACCCAATTCCTACAGTGATGAATATAAGCGCAATTGTAATTCGTGGGGAGTTATACATTTGTGTATTGACAAGACCATTCATTATTTGTTGAAGCTCAATCTCTCCCCCGAATTAACCATATAGCCAAGAGAAACCATGAACGAGAATAGAAGAGCTTGCCCCACCCATGAGTAAATATTTCATAGTTGCCTCATTAGATCATACATCTTTCTTAGTATATCCAGATAATAGGTAGGAGTAGGAGCATAAACTGAAACATTCTAGAGCTACAAAGATAGTTATTAAATCGTTAGCACCACATAAAAACATTCCTCCAAACTTAGCTATTAATACAAATAACAAAAACTCTATTATAGCCATTTTTGTACATTCAATGTACTCTACAGATAGAGCAATACAGAGAGTTGAACATAGTAAAATAAGAAATTGAAAGATTTCATTGAAATTGTTCGTTTGGAAATTTCTTGAAAAGCTAATCATAGATTCTTCTCGCCATCAGAACAATATGGCTGTTATGCTCATTAAAAAACTTGTTGAAGAGATGAAATATAACCAAGATATATCTTTTTGATGAGAGGTTAAATTGATCATCAGAATAAGAATTAGGTCAAAAATTAGGATACATTCTGGGAAATTAAAACTTCCATCGAAGATAAGCAAATAAAAAGTTGTCGTAAAAATTCTCGTAGAATCGAGAATAAAATTTTCATTTTGTACATGCCATATCATGAATTAGTAACTGCATCCAATCTCTAAAAAAACTAATTTTTGATTTTTGGAATGGAATATTTACAGAATCCTCATGAATAGGATAAAACCTTATTCCATGGTATATACATGATATTGCTCTTTCTTATTCTTAAGCAAGACCTTGAGAGGGCTTAGTTGATCCATGATTTATGTTTCGTCTTATCTTTCCTTTTCATTTGTTTCGAGGAAGAGATCGATCAATTCTAATTTTTTCTTTTTCTATTGATTCTTTTCGGATCTAGATTTATGGATCCACGGATCTATGTGTCTATATAGATCATGTTCATGGATTAACGAAAATATGCAAAAGCTTTATTTGCCACTGTCATTCTATGAGTCTCTTCCTTTTTGCATATGGCATCACCACTCCCTTTAGCAGCATCCACTAATTTTGAACTTAATTTGAAAGTCATATTTCGACCCGGATGTTTTCAGGATGCCCTTAATAACCAACAAATGGCATCAAAAATACTCATACTGCTCTTGAGTAGTCATCAACATCCATTAGAAAATATGAGGCACTATACGAAGAGGCAGTTCTATAGAGTCTCCAAACATCATAGTGAATTAGAGCAAAAGGAGCGAAAGCTTTATTAATACTTTCATGAAAAACATTTCGTGTTTGTTTAGCACGATAACAAGTGTCACAACTTTTGACATGTTCTAAATTCACTATGACATTATTAAAAAAGGGTAAAAAAGCTAAAACTTTAGTAGAAAAGTGTCTAAGACGATGGTGCCACAAAGCAGTATGAGTCAATTTCATATCAGTGACAACAGTGACACGGGCCATTGTGATTCATGTGAAGTAGTATATCTCCTCTCTCTCTTCACCGACTTTAATCAGGGTTTTCGTAAAACGGTCCTGTAAAATGTATAAGGTATCAATAAATATGGTAATGCTCCCAGTTTGCTTTAATAACTTATTGACATAGATCAAAGTAGTATTAAAGCTCGGTATGTAAAGCATGTCACTCAATGTATGAGTTTTATTTAACGCAATTTTGCCAACATGTGTGGCTCGAGATACTCTTCCATCGGGAAAAGTTACATCAGATTGATAAATAGGTCAGAGATCTTGCAAAAGAGATTTATCACCAGCTATGTTATGAGAAGCCCATGTATTAAGAATAACGTCAGAAATGTTTGCTTTACCACGATCTGTGGCGAGAGATGACTATTGATTTTATAGAAGAGTGATGAGTGTTGCAACTTGATCATTGATAAACATTGATTTCGTACTTTTTATCAATACATATTAGTATTCGTTTCAAAGAAACAACAATATAGTTGACATTTAGTCATATTAGAATTTGGTTAAAATATAGTTGGACATTTAGATTTCAGAGGTCGAGTTTCTAGTTAACTGTTATGAATTTCTGAAGATGCTAGAGAAACCTTATGGGTGGCATGCGTTCATGCCGTACTTTGGAGGATTTCTCGAGACTTCGAAACTTATTCAGATCGTGCGTCGTCTCCTATATCTCCGCACTCTGAACCATAAAACTGATGACCTCGTCCACACTGCTAGAGGAGCATCTCGGTCTCATACTTTTGTGCACAACGTATTTTTTAATTAGTACTTGTAATGCTTCCATGAATTAAGTTGACAAAAAAAAATCTGGTTAAAATCTAACTTTTTAAGATTACTAAAAATAATTTTTTGATATAACTATTTTATCTAGAAAAAATATTCTACTGTATTATTTTCTATTTTTGTCACATCTATATAACAATTATACAACTTCTGTGCGAAATGGCGGATCACTTAGTAGTATTGGATATTTGAGGGGAAAAAAACAAAGAACAAAGTAAAGGAGGGAAGAAAAATTAAAAACAATGCTTTCGTTGAGAGTTGAACTCAAGACCTCCCGCTTACTAAACGGGTGCTCTAACCAACTGAGCTACGAGAGCTGCACGTCGATCTAATAAACAACGTATAATATTTAACAGGTTTAAATTATTAACAGAATTATTCTCCTTTTTAAGAAGAGGACAAAATAATAGTCGCTTTAGAAATTATAAGACAGATCAGGAACAGCTTAGACTCTCTGGGGCACGCACAGAAAAAATCACCGTCTTTCACAGATTACCAGAGATCGCTCTACTTTCTTCAATCTTTCTCTTTTAGATCCGCTTCGATGCCGTCGCGTAGACGTACCCTCCTCAAAGTCATAATCCTCGGTGATAGCGGGTAAGTTTTTTTTTTGTGAGATGCCATTTCTTGTGTTTATCTTTGTTCTCTTTGTATTTATGTGATTCTACTGGTGGTTTTGAATTTTGTGATGTGTAATTGGGTGGTTCTTTTTCCTGGGTTTTGAGATTTAGGCCAGATTTTGGTCTAATTCGTGTCTTTGGAAGTTTGGATTCAATATTATGTTTATTTGATAAAGGCTCATTTCCTTACTGTTGAAATTTGTCTCCTTTGTTTAGTTTAATGAAGAACTGATAATTGATCTGATGTTAGATTTTTTCAATACAAGTTCGATTTTGTTTTCATTGGTTGGTTGTTGTTGATCAAATATCAGAAATTTGCAACGCTGTTAGTTTCTTTGGAATATTGAAAGATTGAGATGGCCTTTGGACGCTGGTAATTTGAGTTTACTATACCATGATTTAAGTCTATGTATTGTCTTTTAGTTAATATTATGCTTGATTTGTGTTTGTTGGTTCTCCATCACTATGTTGTTACAAACTTACCTATGATTTCAGGTTTGCTTTCTCTTGATATTTTGCATGTAGTTTGCTATTCTTAAAATCTTACCTATGCTTTTGATTCGGGGGATTAATATATAATACTGAATTTGTGTTTGACATAAAAAAATCATGTTGGTTTCTTATGCACTCGTTGACTCTTTTGTCTTTCTTAGTTCCGTTCTGAACCGAGAATATTTGTAATGTCTATTGTTAATTTTATTGGAGTGAAACTAATTTGGACTTCTCTAACTTCTCGTTTTGCAGGGTAGGAAAAACCTCTTTGATGAATCAGTATGTTAATAAAAAGTTCAGCAATCAGTACAAGGCAACCATTGGAGCTGACTTCTTGACCAAGGAAGTTCAGTTTGAAGATCGACTTTTCACTTTACAGGTTCTTATAGTAGTCAATTACTCAAAAGGATTTTCTTTAAGTTAGTTGTGTGTACTTAGCTCAACAATGTTGGAGATGTATTCAAAAAAGAGCTGCTGACTCTGAGTGGAAAGTATTAGCTTAGAAAAACTAATTAACTAGTAAGTTTCTGCCAAAATTTTCAGGCTTACCATGTGTAGAAATTTATTTTACTAACGTAGTTTTGTGGTTGTGTCAGTGAAATTAGTCACGTTGTTTATCAAAAATTGCGTGGTTATGAGTCATGTATAATTACTTGGTGACTAACTTAGATTCGGTGGAGACAAGTCACTGTAGTATTTTCATGTGGGTTCTCAGTGGAAAGTTTTATAGATAACAATTACACCAATAATGAACAAGTAAGGACACTGCTATTTTGTCCCAAACATTTTTTCTCTATCCACAGTGATCAGCCTTTCAAATTGGTGTGAATTGCCTTTCTTTCTAGAGCTGAAGAACAAAACTCACATGTCCATGTCTTTTCTTTGCCAATGTGTTTATTACAGATCTGGGACACAGCTGGACAGGAAAGGTTTCAGAGCCTTGGTGTAGCCTTTTACCGGGGTGCTGATTGCTGTGTTCTTGTATATGATGTCAACTCCATGAAATCATTTGACAATCTGAACAACTGGAGGGAAGAATTTCTGATCCAGGTAACATATTTTATGCTTTTTCTCACCCGTCGTTTTCACAATAAGCAAAAACTTAACACTAATGTATAATCTTTGTTCAGGCGAGTCCATCAGATCCAGAGAATTTCCCATTTGTTCTTATTGGAAATAAGGTCGACGTGGATGGTGGAAACAGCAGAGTGGTATGTGCGTACTTAGTTTTTCCATTGTTCATGAATTTCTCTGGGATTTTACACTAATGTACAACTACAAACTTTCACTTGATCACAGGTTTCAGAGAAAAAGGCTAAAGCATGGTGTGCTTCAAAGGGAAACATTCCTTACTTTGAAACCTCTGCCAAGGAAGGCACTAACGTGGAGGAAGCTTTCCAATGCATTGCCAAGAACGCTTTAAAGAGCGGAGAAGAGGAAGAGCTGTAAGTTTCAAAAACAAGTCAAACTCCATAGATCATTTAATTGCGGTTTGGTCTCAACTCTCAATCTTCTCTTTGTGTTTTTTCTTCTGTTCTTAGATATTTGCCAGACACAATTGATGTGGGAACAAACAATCAACAAAGATCCACAGGCTGTGAATGCTGAGGACTGTCACCAGAAGGAATTGAGGCCTCTCCTCCCATGCATCATCTCTTTTCACAAGTTATCTCTAAAAAAGTATTATCATATGTTGTAAATTTCTTTCTTCTGTGGGTAAAAGGGATGAGAACAAAAAGAAGAGAACCCTTTAAAAGACTAGAATTGTTTGGTAGTTATTTCTGAGCTTTCGTGTTATCATATATATGCTTCTTGCGATCTTTTTTAATTTGTTTTTTTTTTTTTTGATAAAACTTATTTTCGTTTATCCTTTTTAACTTGTTCTGTTCGTGTTGTTGAAAACTTGGCCAAAACAAAAGTTTGTCGTCAGATTTCTATACATTGTTGTGACGTGTCGTCTCTAAACACTCTTTGGTGTTTTCTTCAGAAGTATCAAAACCTCTTGTTTGGTTTTTTGAACATCTAGTTTCGTGTTGTTTCTTACTTTGTGTTTTCATTCGCCAAAAGTCAAAGTTGGGATTTTGAGAGTGTTGTGAGTTTTTTTTTTCTTTCATCTAAATTTTGATTAAAAAAACCAAAATCAAATACGTAATTTATTACATAAGCCGACATATAACGAATGAATCTTCGGACTCAAAATTCTAACAAAAGGAATTAGAGAATTTAAACAATAGAAAATTAAGAAAAGACTATAATAAGAATATCCCAAACCCGAAAACCGAAGTCTTCACAAAAAGCAACTGAGACAACATGAACGACAAATCTTCTTACAACGATACTTCACAACAAAACTTTTGGTATTGGTAGAAAGATCCCACAACACATACTAAAACTGAATTATGTGATTTTTGTAGACTCTAGCAACTTCTAAGTGAAATTACAAAAAAAACACTTATTTTATTAACTTTTTCCCATTTTTTTCATTGCATATGTTATCAAATTTCTACAACTTTTGTGAGAGCCTTCCCTCCAAATTCTATATATGAAAAAATACTATTTGTTTGATCCAATTTCAACCTCTGGATTCAAACTCTTCAACTCAAGGTTACTCTTAGGCTTCTTGCTCTTAGAATCTCTCCACCTGAAACCACTGAAAAGCTCATCCATATCCTCAAGCATCCTCCCTTGCGTCTCCGGCAAGAAAGTGTAGAAGAATACCCAAGCCACCGTTGCAATCCCTCCAAACAAGTAGAACGCTCCTCCGGTTGTCATTTTTTTCGACATGGGAAGGAACGCCATTGAGATCACACCACTCGTCACTCTGTTCACTACCACACCCATACTCGATCCCTGTGATCTTAACCTCAACGGGAATATCTCTGAACTATAAACCCAAGTGATCGGTCCGGCTCCGATTGAGAACGTAGCTACGTAAGTCATCACCGTTGCTATGCTTAATACCACAGCCCACATCACTTTCTTCTCCGAATGGTCTATAATCGTTAAAGAAGTTGCTAATGTCGCTAGAGACAATACCATTCCCCCGACACTGGTTAGAAGCAATGGACGTCTTCCAACTCGGTCAAGGAGGAAAGTGGCGACTAATATGAACAATGTTTTCACTACTCCTACAGCTACAGTCGCTAGAAGCTGGTCGTGATCGCTTTTGAGTCCAGCTGTTTTGAAGATTCGCGGTGAGAAGAGAACCACGGCGTCGATTCCTGATGCTTGCTGGAAGAAATGGATTCCGATTGCGGCGATCATAACACGACGAACGCCTGGGGTTGGACGGATTAGAAGCTCTCTCCAAACTCCTTCTCCATGACTATTTTCTCTAGACACCTGAAATTTTAAGAACCAAATTAAGTCAAAATCGCGAATCGGATTCAATCAAGAAAGGTAATCGTGAAATTGAATTCAATTGTTTTCGTAAAATGGTGATGAGTATAACCTGAACGACGTCGTCGTGGCAATCTGCAGGAATTCCGGCGGCACGTTTGATATCTTCGAGGCGGAGAGCTGATTCTTCGGGGGAATCAGAGGTTTTATCGAGAACGCGTTTGGCTTCGCCAAGACGACCTTGCATAACAAGCCACCGTGGAGATTCCGGCATAGCGAGAACACCGATCGCGAGCACCACAGAAGGTATAGCTCCAATTCCAAGCATTAATCTCCATCCAAGCTTCAATGGAAATTTTGAGAATGCCAAATTCGATACATACCCGAACATAATTCCAGCATTGATAAATACCTGTACACGTCACCATAATCATTCTGCCACGTCAGATACTACTATGTATATTTTCTCAGGAAAATAGGGAGAGAAAATTCAAATGTATAAATACCTCCGGGAAGGAATTGAGGAAACCACGGGAAGAAGCCGGAGAGACTTCAGCAGTATAAACAGGTGCGATCATGAGTGCATATCCGACGCCGATTCCGGCGACGAATCTTCCGAACATGAGAAAAGCGTAGTTAGGAGCCAATCCCATGAGGATAGCTCCAGCGAAGAATATAGCTCCGGCCAAGACGATAGTGTAACGTCGACCAATCCAGTCGGAGGTTCTTCCGGCGGCGCAAGATCCGATAAGTGAATAGATGTTGAGTATTCCAGCGAGAACTCCGATTTGAAAATCACTTAGCTTCAAATCTCTTTTGATATAAATCATTGCTCCACTCATCACTCCTATATCTGCGAAAACAAAATCATAAAAAAAATTAAGAACTCGTGGATTTTTCAAATTTTTGCGTTGACTAAAAATGAGATTAGTGAGAAGGAGTACTAACCATAACCAAGGAGGATGGAAGTCATGGAAGCTAAAATTGCACATGCGAATGCATACATATTCCTCTTTACTGGTTTTGTCGGTATAACTAACTCCTGCATCTGTTTCGCAGGTAACGGCGACATGACTGACTGGTTTTCCATCGTTAAACCTGTCATTGCGAGTCATCAAGATCTAGAATTGAGGATACACATAACTTCTAATGCCATTGAAAGAAAAAAAATTGAAATAAACAGTTTCATGAAGGAGTATCGTAGCTAAATGTAGTAATACCTCAACAAAGAGGACAAAAATGTATGCCAATTTGTTACTGGGGGAGAGAATATACTTGGCTGCAATTGGAAAAAAAAATTCAAACTTGTAGCCATTTCAAAATTCATAAACAACCAAGGAAGTGTATCAAAAATTGAGAAGATAACAGAACTAATTTTAAACATTGACACACTTCCTTCATTCTTCCTCGAATCTTCAAACTTTCGTTTGCCCAAAAACCACGGATGTATCAGTTTCGAAGAAAAAAACCCAATTCAATTAAGACCACGTTGGTTGACATAAAAGAGAGAATTTCCACAGTAAAACTTAAAGCTACCAAACCTAAACACTGATATAGTGATGTAAAGGTTCAAACTTTTCAGATTCCTAATTCCGAATTCTACAGTGTTTGCACAAAACCATGCATTCTAAAAAACAATTAAATCACCAAATTTATGAACAGAAATCAAACAAGTAAAAGACTTTATAGCACAATAACCTAAGAGAGTTGGTCCTTACCTTGATATTCGATCGGAGAAGTGAAGTTCGAACAAGTCAAAGTCGTACGTCGACCAAGTGAAGAAGATGAAGCGAATTCAATCGACAACGATGGATCTCGAGATTGCAGTAGGAAGAAGTAACAAAAGAGAGAGTTTAAAGAAGAAACATAATGACTAATGGAAGACCTATAACTCGATTGGGTTTAATATTAATGGAAGTACCTACAAAAACGACCACAATAAAGAAATAAGACCGAAGGGCTTATAAATATAGATTATTGAAAGGCTACTTGTTGTCCATGTGAGCTTGTTGACTCTTTTATTGTCCACATGATCTTGACGACTGAACTCATTAAAACAGCTCAAGTATTGCTATTTTATTCCAATTTTTAATCCCACAATTAATATTACATCTTGCTGTAACCTAATGGGCTAATAATATGTATTTAAAAATACTCAACGAGACCACTATTTCTTTTACAAGAGTTCACACTGAGATAAGGAGCAATGACACTGGATACAATATTTAATTAATAATGGCTCGTTAATTCAGGGATTAACAATAACAAAAATTTGACGAAATAAAAGCATCTAATCACTGAAGAACTGAACTATTCTCCATTCTGATTAGCTCAATTTTTATTGTATATCTTTTTGTTTGAATATTCAGTACTTTCTTTTTGGTGTCATCCTTCTCTTTTTATATATTCGGAATGTTTAAGAACCTTTAAATCTTTTCTCTTCTGCTATTTTTTTCACTAGATTTAATATAAGAATCGTAGTTTGCCAATTTCATCTCAGATCCTTGTATCCTATTGTTTTTTTGGTTACTAGTTCAAACTATAAATTCAAATTTTCTGATTTCAGTTTATGAAATCTATCCCAAATCTTATACTAGATTTGTATTAATTTAACAAACAAATACTTTCTTAGAAGAGAAGAAAGACTAATATTGATCTATTGCTTGATAATATTGTGGATCAAATCCTCTTATTAATTTTCTTCTCCCGTAGCCTTTAAACCTTAATCGATCCTTTGATGGATAAGGATTTTCACTCTCTCTTTAACGTTCGTAACCGTACGTTTCTATGGAAGAGACAAGGCGTCGTCCTAATGACCAAACGTAATGTTGCTTTTATATTGATCCAAAAGTCACTAATCCAAAAAACACGTTTGACATATAACGCATAATGCCACTTTTCTTTAAACGTAATGCCACTTTTCTTTATATTTATATATATATATATATATATGGTTATATGTATTTGTATTTAATTAATTACCATATATATCTATATAATGTGTGTTTTACATAGAGAAAATCAATACGATATAATTTAGTAAGGGAGGAAAGTTATCAATACACTCGATTCTAATGTGTTAATCGAAACCAATCTATCACGGTATTGTCTTTTATATTAGAATCTATAAATTTTAATATGAACTTGAACTTTATAATTAAACCGAGAAATACATCGACCATACATAACATAAAACATTCTTATACAAATCGTCTTGATTTTTTACAGAGCAAATTTGCTCTACTAGACTTAGACATTTCGGGTGGACTTAACTTTGGATTTTGAGTTCCTTTGGACCATCCACTAACATGATTAGATGTGTATTTCTCATATATAAAATCAGAAAATATAATCCAAATTATAAGGGTTTAATCTATAAAATAAAAATTCTGAGGTTC
This sequence comes from Lepidium didymum, assembly GCA_963920545.1. Taxonomy (NCBI): domain Eukaryota; kingdom Viridiplantae; phylum Streptophyta; class Magnoliopsida; order Brassicales; family Brassicaceae; genus Lepidium; species Lepidium didymum. The sequence goes on along the minus strand of OY986979.1, from coordinate 6,246,088 downwards.
AATTTAACGGTCAAAAGAATTTTCAGCCCTCTACGAAATTTAATTATGTGTTTATCATAAAGAATGGGTATACATTACTAATGTGAGAGAAGGCGGGTCAACACACACAACAGTCCAAGACCACATGTCTTGATTCCTGAAGAAGATGATAATATTATTGAAAAGATTCCTGCAAAATTAGTAATATATGAAATTGGTGTGTATACAAATGATATTTATGGAAACTTGCAAGAAACGATAAGTCGAGAAGTCGTTGGCTTACGAAAGCAATCGCTGTTGCGAAGACCATACTATTAATTGTCAAAACAACTTGCTTCTACTTGTAGACTCTCTAGTTCAAGTATAAGAAAAAAACAAAAATCCCAATAACTTTAAATTAATGATTACACAATAATAAAAATCGACAATATATAACTTAACACATAATTAAGACATTATTTCTTTTGGTCCTTCTGGATAATATAGAAACAAGTATAAATACCATCTATCTTTAGTTTTTGATACGAGAGCCATAAGAGAAACCAACGCTTGTGGTTTAACCGTAAATTTTCTAGGTGAAAATGCGAGGCTTGAGTGTTAGCCACCAGTTTTGGTCTATAACCTTTGAAACGGGCAGTTAGACCCCTGAAAAAATTATAGGCCAAAAATCCGGAACCTCCTGTTTTATGTAGAGATCAGTTTCTCAATTTATTATACGTATTTTCTCTAGTCAAAAATATTACCTTAAAAAAATTGATTTTCATATTTATATATATAATTAACGATTACTTTCCTTAATCGTGGTTACCACTATGATGAATAGCATGTATCATGTTAAGAACCATTATAAACAAAGTTTTTAGATAGTGTTTGTGTTTAAATTTTTGGTTGTTGAGAAGGGAGAATAATTTTAGTTAGCAACTTATCATAAAAGAAAGATTGAAGGCAACAGCAATGCAATAATTGAAAAAAGTAGGAAGTGGGGCAAAGTAGCAGAAAAGGCAGCCATCATAGGTGACCATAATATTGGGCAATCGTAATTTTGGACTTCTTACGGCTCTTATCATTTGAGTTTGACCCCCACCTTCGCATTTCCAATCTCATTTGTACGTGTACTGTGAATACGTGAACTGTATATGTAATTATTATTTTAAATTTTTATCAAGATTGAAATATTCAAACTTTCTTTTTATGAGATTATTTACACATATATATCTATATATTTATTTATTTATATACAATCTCGTGTTAAGATTTTTTTCCCTTTAAATAACGCTTAAAATTATTGATTTATGATTTTTTTTATATATCTATATATATATATATTTGTTAAATATCATTTTCTAAATTTAATGTAATTTTTACCATAAATCTATAGTTTACATGTAATCAAAATTAATAAAAACAGAAAATTAAAAGTCATTTAAATCTATAAAAAAAGAAACTATGTACGTGTAAAATATCTAAACAAAATACCATTAAATGCATTACATAGAAACAAATTATAAGAAAGCGTTGGTATTTAAAAACCGTTGGCTTCAAAGTTGATCCCCAAGATTGATATCTATGTAGTCGAGTTGGACCAAAGATTCAATAAGACAATAATTATTTATTTAAAACTTAGCAATAAGTATTCGACGTAGTCTATCTTCGTTACACGCGAAATTTAAAGCGCTCTTCTGGACCATGACATGTCACGTGTCACTCCAGATCGAGGAAGTTGAATTTCTAGTAGATTGTGTCGAGCTTACTCAGATGATAGGAGAACTTCACAGTTGGCCAGCATTCTCCCCGTATCTAGACGATTTTACACGACTCAGGAGCTTCTTTCGTAAATGTGACGTCTTTCACTTACCTCGCACTCTAAATCACAAGGTTGATCACCTCGCCCGCACAGCCAGAGGGTTTTCGCGTCTCAGGTCTTTGTTTATAATATGTCTTTTTCTCTACCGATGTAATGTTTAGATGAGTTAAGTTGACAAAAAAAAAACTTAGCAATAAGTCTAGAAAATCAATTTTTTTCAGCAACATAATCAATAAGTTCTGAAGATATAATTTAAATTTATATGAATGTGAGTCACTGATTGACTAGTTACAAATTATCTATACAGTCTTTAAGCAAAATATGTGGAGACTCCACCTAATCTTATATACTGTAAAATAGTCAAACACGTGCTTTTGAATATTTATGCTTCTTTTATATTTGAAAAGTAGTATGTATATTTATTACGTTTGAAATTTGCTATACCTTTTAAGGTGATGACATAACCAAAGATATTCCCATGGGCAGAATAAATATGTGATAAGAAAAAACCGAAACTCCCCACCATTTGTTGGATTTATTATTAAGGTTATCGAATTTGTAAGAAATAAGATCCTCACAAAATACATATTTTCATATGGTATACGTTTTTGTGTGTGTTAAAGATATGGTGTACATAAAAACACTTATATCAATCTGCAAAATACGAATAAAAGGAGAAATTGTTCACGTTTAATCAACCAAATGGTGTCAAGCCGCAATCAATCACAACATATAAGGATTTGTGGACCACGACAACAAAATAAACGTTACAATCAGTTGAAAACAGACCTCAAATTCATAAAGCTCACATTTGTGGTTTTTATTGACTTAAAAATTCAGTCGTTTTAAGTTACCTCAAACTCTTTAGTGTTGTTATAGTTTGAATTCTACAACAGGCATGAAGCCTATGGGCCGGTACTTGAATCCCGTGGTTACAAACAATAAACATCGACCAACTTAGAAATGATATATATGTAGCCACATCAAATACAATCATTTGTTCACAATTATGATAGTCAAGCAAACATGCAGACACATAATTACATGATTGGTGTGAAGTCAAATCTCACATAAGTAAGAAAAATGAATTAAGAACTCTTAGTTAAGTTTGTCTATATTATACAAAACTACAACTAACTTTAAATGGTCCACAAATCCACCCATTTCGCTAGGTTAGGACGCTTTTTATGTACACCACAGGTCCACATGCCTGCTTATGTAATAATTCTAGTTTAGTTGAACAAAGATCATTTTGTTATAAAATTAACTATTTTTGATATATTATATTATTATTTTTGTAAAGATAATAGAAATAAAGATGTATAGAAAGTTTTATATTTGCTTCTTTTCTTTTACTTGCTCCAATCATATTGTATAAAAGCCATACACAAGTATATATAGATGTATATGGCGGTGAAAATCTGAGATATTTTACAAGTAATAATACATACCTATAATATAGGTAATTATTACCTATATGTTTATAACACTCCCCCTTAATTACCTATTATTATATTATGTACTGTCTCATTAAAAACTTTATCATGGAAAAACCCAGTGGGATAAAAACCATGATGAGGAAAAAAGAGTACAGTGACATAATCTCCCCATGAAATGATGAATATCATAAATTTCGTAATTGACGCATCCCGTTATTGTGAACATGTTTTCTGAACGTTGTAGTGGGAAGCGCTTTAGTGAACAGATCTGCTGCATTTTCTGTTGAACGAATATATTGAATATTCACTTCTTGACTCTTCTCAAGTTCTCGTGTGTAAGAGAAAAATCTTGGGGGGATGTGCTTTGTTCGGTCGCTTTTAATGTAACCTTCTTTAAGTTGAGCGACACAAGCAGCATTGTCTTCAAACACTTTCGTTGGCACTTTATTTATGGTTATTCCACTTGCTTCTTGTATATGTTGAGTCATAGACCTGAGCCACACACATTCTCTACATGCTTCATGAAGTGCAATTGTTTCTGCATGATTCAAGGAGGTAGCAACTAGAGTCTGCTTTTGAGAACGCCAAGAAATCGCAGTGCCTCCAATTGTGAAAACATATCCGGTTTGCGATCGGGCTTTATGTGGATCTGATAAATAGCCTGCATCTGCAAAACCAACTAGATCGAGACTAGAATTTCTATTATAAAATAATCCCAAATCAATTGTTCCTTGGAGATAACGAAATATATGTTTTATTCCATTCCAGTGTCTGCGCATAGGTGATGAACTATATCTTGCAAGCAGATTTGTAGCGAATGCTATATCTGGTCTAATCCAATTTGCAAGATACATGAGTCCACCAATAGCGCTCATATAAGGTACTTCAGGACCTAATACCTCTTCGTTATCTTCACAAGGTCGGAATGGATCCTTCTCGATATTGAGTGATCTATTAACCATTGGAGTACTTAAAGGAGTCGCTTTATCCATATAAAATCGTTTTAAGATCCTTTTAATATAATTCGATTGATGTACGAAAATTCCATTCCGAAGATACTCGATCTGGAGTCCTAGACAAAACTTTGTCTGTCCAAGATCTTTCATTTCAAACTCTTCTATCATATGAGTTCTAGCAACATCAATCTCCTTTTGAGTTCCAATTATGTTCAGGTCATCAACATATACATCTATGATCATAAATCCAGATTCAGATTTCTTAATAAATACGCAAGGACATATTGCATTGTTGGTATATCCTTTACTCAATAAATATTCACTTAGACGATTATACCACATGCGTCCGGATTGTTTTAATCCGTAAAGTAATCGCTGTAATTTGACTGAACATACTTCCTTAGATTTTGCGTTCAATGCTTCAGGCATCTTTAATCCTTCTGGGATTTTCATATATATCTCACTATCAAGTGATCCATATAGATATGCTGTCACAACATCCATTAGATGCATTTCTAGATTTTTAGATGCTGTTAAACTCATCAAAAATCTAAAGGTAATTGCATCCATTACCGGGGAATATGTTTCTTCATAATCAATCCCAGGTCTTTGAGAAAATCCTTGGGCAACAAGTCGGGCTTTATACCTTGTTACCTCATTTTTCTCATTCCTTTTTCGAACGAAAACCCATTTATATCCAACAGGCTTTACATGTTCAGGAGTTATGACAATAGATCCAAAGACCTTTCTTTTATTTAGGGAGTTTAATTCAGTTGTCATGGCTATTTTCCATTTCTCCCAATCAGGTCTTTTCTGGCATTCTAATATAGACTTTGGTTCTGGATCATCATTTTCATTGTCAATTTCTTTTGATACAGAGAATGAGAAAATTCCATCATCATCTTCTATCTCACTTCTAACCCAAATATTTCCGTTTTGGGCATAGTTGATGGAAATCTCATGTTTTTCTCTATTTTCATCTTCAAGACTTTTCTCTGTATAATTTGGTTCTTCTGGACCATTTATATTTATTTTTCCCAAAATCTTTTTCTTTCGAGGATTTTTATCTTTTGATCCCATAGGTCTCCCCCTTTTTAACTGAACATTGGGTTTACTTCTTATGTTTCCATCATTTTGTTCTTCCGGAACAATAACTCTTGATGGAACATTCGCAGCGGGTATATGTGATTTTGTCACCCTTTTTGTATCAGTGAATGCATCTGGTATCTGATTTGCCATATTTTGTAAATGTACAATTTTCTGAACTTCCAGTTCACGTTGTTTCGTAGGGGGATCAAGGTGCCATAACGACGGTGTGTACCATGTTATGTCTTTTGGAACTTCTTTAATTCCTCCCCCTAACGCGGGGAATTCAACTTCATTAAAATGGCAATCGGCAAAACGTGCCGTAAACATATCCCCAGTTTTTGGTTCTAGATATCGAATTATGCTTGGTGACGTATACCCAATATATATTCCTAATCTCCTTTGTGGTCCCATTTTTGTTCTTTGTGGTGGCGCAATGGGGACATATACCGCACACCCAAAAATACGGAGATGAGATATATCTGGCTTCTGGCCAGATATTAATTCTAACGGAGAGTATTCATTATATGCACTTGGCCTTATTTGGATTAGTGCCGCAGCATGCAGAATTGCATGACCCCATATTGAAATTGGGAGTTTTGTTCCCATAATTAACGGTCTAGCAATAATTTGTAACCGTTTGATTAAAGACTCAGCCATACCATTTTGTGTGTGAACATGTGGGACTGGATGTTCAACATCTATTCCCAATGACATACAATAGTCATTGAAGGCTTGTGAAGTGAATTCACCAGCGTTATCAAGTCTTACCTTTTTTATTGTATAATCAGGAAATTGTGCCCTTAATCTGATTATTTGGGCAATGAATTTTGCGAAAGCCATGTTTCGTGTGCTCAATAGACACACATGTGACCATCTGCTAGATGCATCAATCAATACCATAAAATATCTAAATGGCCCGCATTGTGGATGGATTGGTCCACATATATCACCATGTATTCTTTCCAAGAATACCGGAGATTCATTCTTAACCTTGGCTGGTGATGGCCGAGATATTTTTGATTATGAAGCTGGTCCTTCTTTTGATCATGAAGTCGATCCGCAGCTCGATGATATAAACAATGATACGTATCTCTTGGAAAACTAATAACTCGGCCATCACCAGCCAAGGTTAAGAATGAATCTCCGGTATTCTTGGAAAGAATACATGGTGATATATGTGGACCAATCCATCCACAATGCGGGCCATTTAGATATTTTATGGTATTGATTGATGCATCTAGCAGATGGTCACATGTGTGTCTATTGAGCACACGAAACATGGCTTTCGCAAAATTCATTGCCCAAATAATCAGATTAAGGGCACAATTTCCTGATTATACAATAAAAAAGGTAAGACTTGATAACGCTGGTGAATTCACTTCACAAGCCTTCAATGACTATTGTATGTCATTGGGAGTAGATGTTGAACATCCAGTCCCACATGTTCACACACAAAATGGTATGGCTGAGTCTTTAATCAAACGGTTACAAATTATTGCTAGACCGTTAATTATGGGAACAAAACTCCCAATTTCAATATGGGGTCATGCAATTCTGCATGCTGCGGCACTAATCCAAATAAGGCCAAGTGCATATAATGAATACTCTCCGTTAGAATTAATATCTGGCCAGAAGCCAGATATATCTCATCTCCGTATTTTTGGGTGTGCGGTATATGTCCCCATTGCGCCACCACAAAGAACAAAAATGGGACCACAAAGGAGATTAGGAATATATATTGGGTATACGTCACCAAGCATAATTCGATATCTAGAACCAAAAACTGGGGATATGTTTACGGCACGTTTTGCCGATTGCCATTTTAATGAAGTTGAATTCCCCGCGTTAGGGGGAGGAATTAAAGAAGTTCCAAAAGACATAACATGGTACACACCGTCGTTATGGCACCTTGATCCCCCTACGAAACAACGTGAACTGGAAGTTCAGAAAATTGTACATTTACAAAATATGGCAAATCAGATACCAGATGCATTCACTGATACAAAAAGGGTGACAAAATCACATATACCCGCTGCGAATGTTCCATCAAGAGTTATTGTTCCGGAAGAACAAAATGATGGAAACATAAGAAGTAAACCCAATGTTCAGTTAAAAAGGGGGAGACCTATGGGATCAAAAGATAAAAATCCTCGAAAGAAAAAGATTTTGGGAAAAATAAATATAAATGGTCCAGAAGAACCAAATTATACAGAGAAAAGTCTTGAAGATGAAAATAGAGAAAAACATGAGATTTCCATCAACTATGCCCAAAACGGAAATATTTGGGTTAGAAGTGAGATAGAAGATGATGATGGAATTTTCTCATTCTCTGTATCAAAAGAAATTGACAATGAAAATGATGATCCAGAACCAAAGTCTATATTAGAATGCCAGAAAAGACCTGATTGGGAGAAATGGAAAATAGCCATGACAACTGAATTAAACTCCCTAAATAAAAGAAAGGTCTTTGGATCTATTGTCATAACTCCTGAACATGTAAAGCCTGTTGGATATAAATGGGTTTTCGTTCGAAAAAGGAATGAGAAAAATGAGGTAACAAGGTATAAAGCCCGACTTGTTGCCCAAGGATTTTCTCAAAGACCTGGGATTGATTATGAAGAAACATATTCCCCGGTAATGGATGCAATTACCTTTAGATTTTTGATGAGTTTAACAGCATCTAAAAATCTAGAAATGCATCTAATGGATGTTGTGACAGCATATCTATATGGATCACTTGATAGTGAGATATATATGAAAATCCCAGAAGGATTAAAGATGCCTGAAGCATTGAACGCAAAATCTAAGGAAGTATGTTCAGTCAAATTACAGCGATTACTTTACGGATTAAAACAATCCGGACGCATGTGGTATAATCGTCTAAGTGAATATTTATTGAGTAAAGGATATACCAACAATGCAATATGTCCTTGCGTATTTATTAAGAAATCTGAATCTGGATTTATGATCATAGATGTATATGTTGATGACCTGAACATAATTGGAACTCAAAAGGAGATTGATGTTGCTAGAACTCATATGATAGAAGAGTTTGAAATGAAAGATCTTGGACAGACAAAGTTTTGTCTAGGACTCCAGATCGAGTATCTTCGGAATGGAATTTTCGTACATCAATCGAATTATATTAAAAGGATCTTAAAACGATTTTATATGGATAAAGCGACTCCTTTAAGTACTCCAATGGTTAATAGATCACTCAATATCGAGAAGGATCCATTCCGACCTTGTGAAGATAACGAAGAGGTATTAGGTCCTGAAGTACCTTATATGAGCGCTATTGGTGGACTCATGTATCTTGCAAATTGGATTAGACCAGATATAGCATTCGCTACAAATCTGCTTGCAAGATATAGTTCATCACCTATGCGCAGACACTGGAATGGAATAAAACATATATTTCGTTATCTCCAAGGAACAATTGATTTGGGATTATTTTATAATAGAAATTCTAGTCTCGATCTAGTTGGTTTTGCAGATGCAGGCTATTTATCAGATCCACATAAAGCCCGATCGCAAACCGGATATGTTTTCACAATTGGAGGCACTGCGATTTCTTGGCGTTCTCAAAAGCAGACTCTAGTTGCTACCTCCTTGAATCATGCAGAAACAATTGCACTTCATGAAGCATGTAGAGAATGTGTGTGGCTCAGGTCTATGACTCAACATATACAAGAAGCAAGTGGAATAACCATAAATAAAGTGCCAACGAAAGTGTTTGAAGACAATGCTGCTTGTGTCGCTCAACTTAAAGAAGGTTACATTAAAAGCGACCGAACAAAGCACATCCCCCCAAGATTTTTCTCTTACACACGAGAACTTGAGAAGAGTCAAGAAGTGAATATTCAATATATTCGTTCAACAGAAAATGCAGCAGATCTGTTCACTAAAGCGCTTCCCACTACAACGTTCAGAAAACATGTTCACAATAACGGGATGCGTCAATTACGAAATTTATGATATTCATCATTTCATGGGGAGATTATGTCACTGTACTCTTTTTTCCTCATCATGGTTTTTATCCCACTGGGTTTTTCCATGATAAAGTTTTTAATGAGACAGTACATAATATAATAATAGGTAATTAAGGGGGAGTGTTATAAACATATAGGTAATAATTACCTATATTATAGGTATGTATTATTACTTGTAAAATATCTCAGATTTTCACCGCCATATACATCTATATATACTTGTGTATGGCTTTTATACAATATGATTGGAGCAAGTAAAAGAAAAGAAGCAAATATAAAACTTTCTATACATCTTTATTTCTATTATCTTTACAAAAATAATAATATAATATATCAAAAATAGTTAATTTTATAACAAAATGATCTTTGTTCAACTAAACTAGAATTATTACATAAGCAGGCATGTGGACCTGTGGTGTACATAAAAAGCGTCCTAACCTAGCGAAATGGGTGGATTTGTGGACCATTTAAAGTTAGTTGTAGTTTTGTATAATATAGACAAACTTAACTAAGAGTTCTTAATTCATTTTTCTTACTTATGTGAGATTTGACTTCACACCAATCATGTAATTATGTGTCTGCATGTTTGCTTGACTATCATAATTGTGAACAAATGATTGTATTTGATGTGGCTACATATATATCATTTCTAAGTTGGTCGATGTTTATTGTTTGTAACCACGGGATTCAAGTACCGGCCCATAGGCTTCATGCCTGTTGTAGAATTCAAACTATAACAACACTAAAGAGTTTGAGGTAACTTAAAACGACTGAATTTTTAAGTCAATAAAAACCACAAATGTGAGCTTTATGAATTTGAGGTCTGTTTTCAACTGATTGTAACGTTTATTTTGTTGTCGTGGTCCACAAATCCTTATATGTTGTGATTGATTGCGGCTTGACACCATTTGGTTGATTAAACGTGAACAATTTCTCCTTTTATTCGTATTTTGCAGATTGATATAAGTGTTTTTATGTACACCATATCTTTAACACACACAAAAACGTATACCATATGAAAATATGTATTTTGTGAGGATCTTATTTCTTACAAATTCGATAACCTTAATAATAAATCCAACAAATGGTGGGGAGTTTCGGTTTTTTCTTATCACATATTTATTCTGCCCATGGGAATATCTTTGGTTATGTCATCACCTTAAAAGGTATAGCAAATTTCAAACGTAATAAATATACATACTACTTTTCAAATATAAAAGAAGCATAAATATTCAAAAGCACGTGTTTGACTATTTTACAGTATATAAGATTAGGTGGAGTCTCCACATATTTTGCTTAAAGACTGTATAGATAATTTGTAACTAGTCAATCAGTGACTCACATTCATATAAATTTAAATTATATCTTCAGAACTTATTGATTATGTTGCTGAAAAAAATTGATTTTCTAGACTTATTGCTAAGTTTTTTTTTTGTCAACTTAACTCATCTAAACATTACATCGGTAGAGAAAAAGACATATTACAAACAAAGACCTGAGACGCGAAAACCCTCTGGCTGTGCGGGCGAGGTGATCAACCTTGTGATTTAGAGTGCGAGGTAAGTGAAAGACGTCACATTTACGAAAGAAGCTCCTGAGTCGTGTAAAATCGTCTAGATACGGGGAGAATGCTGGCCAACTGTGAAGTTCTCCTATCATCTGAGTAAGCTCGACACAATCTACTAGAAATTCAACTTCCTCGATCTGGAGTGACACGTGACATGTCATGGTCCAGAAGAGCGCTTTAAATTTCGCGTGTAACGAAGATAGACTACGTCGAATACTTATTGCTAAGTTTTAAATAAATAATTATTGTCTTATTGAATCTTTGGTCCAACTCGACTACATAGATATCAATCTTGGGGATCAACTTTGAAGCCAACGGTTTTTAAATACCAACGCTTTCTTATAATTTGTTTCTATGTAATGCATTTAATGGTATTTTGTTTAGATATTTTACACGTACATAGTTTCTTTTTTTATAGATTTAAATGACTTTTAATTTTCTGTTTTTATTAATTTTGATTACATGTAAACTATAGATTTATGGTAAAAATTACATTAAATTTAGAAAATGATATTTAACAAATATATATATATATAGATATATAAAAAAAATCATAAATCAATAATTTTAAGCGTTATTTAAAGGGAAAAAAATCTTAACACGAGATTGTATATAAATAAATAAATATATAGATATATATGTGTAAATAATCTCATAAAAAGAAAGTTTGAATATTTCAATCTTGATAAAAATTTAAAATAATAATTACATATACAGTTCACGTATTCACAGTACACGTACAAATGAGATTGGAAATGCGAAGGTGGGGGTCAAACTCAAATGATAAGAGCCGTAAGAAGTCCAAAATTACGATTGCCCAATATTATGGTCACCTATGATGGCTGCCTTTTCTGCTACTTTGCCCCACTTCCTACTTTTTTCAATTATTGCATTGCTGTTGCCTTCAATCTTTCTTTTATGATAAGTTGCTAACTAAAATTATTCTCCCTTCTCAACAACCAAAAATTTAAACACAAACACTATCTAAAAACTTTGTTTATAATGGTTCTTAACATGATACATGCTATTCATCATAGTGGTAACCACGATTAAGGAAAGTAATCGTTAATTATATATATAAATATGAAAATCAATTTTTTTAAGGTAATATTTTTGACTAGAGAAAATACGTATAATAAATTGAGAAACTGATCTCTACATAAAACAGGAGGTTCCGGATTTTTGGCCTATAATTTTTTCAGGGGTCTAACTGCCCGTTTCAAAGGTTATAGACCAAAACTGGTGGCTAACACTCAAGCCTCGCATTTTCACCTAGAAAATTTACGGTTAAACCACAAGCGTTGGTTTCTCTTATGGCTCTCGTATCAAAAACTAAAGATAGATGGTATTTATACTTGTTTCTATATTATCCAGAAGGACCAAAAGAAATAATGTCTTAATTATGTGTTAAGTTATATATTGTCGATTTTTATTATTGTGTAATCATTAATTTAAAGTTATTGGGATTTTTGTTTTTTTCTTATACTTGAACTAGAGAGTCTACAAGTAGAAGCAAGTTGTTTTGACAATTAATAGTATGGTCTTCGCAACAGCGATTGCTTTCGTAAGCCAACGACTTCTCGACTTATCGTTTCTTGCAAGTTTCCATAAATATCATTTGTATACACACCAATTTCATATATTACTAATTTTGCAGGAATCTTTTCAATAATATTATCATCTTCTTCAGGAATCAAGACATGTGGTCTTGGACTGTTGTGTGTGTTGACCCGCCTTCTCTCACATTAGTAATGTATACCCATTCTTTATGATAAACACATAATTAAATTTCGTAGAGGGCTGAAAATTCTTTTGACCGTTAAATTGAACCTCAGAATTTTTATTTTATAGATTAAACCCTTATAATTTGGATTATATTTTCTGATTTTATATATGAGAAATACACATCTAATCATGTTAGTGGATGGTCCAAAGGAACTCAAAATCCAAAGTTAAGTCCACCCGAAATGTCTAAGTCTAGTAGAGCAAATTTGCTCTGTAAAAAATCAAGACGATTTGTATAAGAATGTTTTATGTTATGTATGGTCGATGTATTTCTCGGTTTAATTATAAAGTTCAAGTTCATATTAAAATTTATAGATTCTAATATAAAAGACAATACCGTGATAGATTGGTTTCGATTAACACATTAGAATCGAGTGTATTGATAACTTTCCTCCCTTACTAAATTATATCGTATTGATTTTCTCTATGTAAAACACACATTATATAGATATATATGGTAATTAATTAAATACAAATACATATAACCATATATATATATATATATATAAATATAAAGAAAAGTGGCATTACGTTTAAAGAAAAGTGGCATTATGCGTTATATGTCAAACGTGTTTTTTGGATTAGTGACTTTTGGATCAATATAAAAGCAACATTACGTTTGGTCATTAGGACGACGCCTTGTCTCTTCCATAGAAACGTACGGTTACGAACGTTAAAGAGAGAGTGAAAATCCTTATCCATCAAAGGATCGATTAAGGTTTAAAGGCTACGGGAGAAGAAAATTAATAAGAGGATTTGATCCACAATATTATCAAGCAATAGATCAATATTAGTCTTTCTTCTCTTCTAAGAAAGTATTTGTTTGTTAAATTAATACAAATCTAGTATAAGATTTGGGATAGATTTCATAAACTGAAATCAGAAAATTTGAATTTATAGTTTGAACTAGTAACCAAAAAAACAATAGGATACAAGGATCTGAGATGAAATTGGCAAACTACGATTCTTATATTAAATCTAGTGAAAAAAATAGCAGAAGAGAAAAGATTTAAAGGTTCTTAAACATTCCGAATATATAAAAAGAGAAGGATGACACCAAAAAGAAAGTACTGAATATTCAAACAAAAAGATATACAATAAAAATTGAGCTAATCAGAATGGAGAATAGTTCAGTTCTTCAGTGATTAGATGCTTTTATTTCGTCAAATTTTTGTTATTGTTAATCCCTGAATTAACGAGCCATTATTAATTAAATATTGTATCCAGTGTCATTGCTCCTTATCTCAGTGTGAACTCTTGTAAAAGAAATAGTGGTCTCGTTGAGTATTTTTAAATACATATTATTAGCCCATTAGGTTACAGCAAGATGTAATATTAATTGTGGGATTAAAAATTGGAATAAAATAGCAATACTTGAGCTGTTTTAATGAGTTCAGTCGTCAAGATCATGTGGACAATAAAAGAGTCAACAAGCTCACATGGACAACAAGTAGCCTTTCAATAATCTATATTTATAAGCCCTTCGGTCTTATTTCTTTATTGTGGTCGTTTTTGTAGGTACTTCCATTAATATTAAACCCAATCGAGTTATAGGTCTTCCATTAGTCATTATGTTTCTTCTTTAAACTCTCTCTTTTGTTACTTCTTCCTACTGCAATCTCGAGATCCATCGTTGTCGATTGAATTCGCTTCATCTTCTTCACTTGGTCGACGTACGACTTTGACTTGTTCGAACTTCACTTCTCCGATCGAATATCAAGGTAAGGACCAACTCTCTTAGGTTATTGTGCTATAAAGTCTTTTACTTGTTTGATTTCTGTTCATAAATTTGGTGATTTAATTGTTTTTTAGAATGCATGGTTTTGTGCAAACACTGTAGAATTCGGAATTAGGAATCTGAAAAGTTTGAACCTTTACATCACTATATCAGTGTTTAGGTTTGGTAGCTTTAAGTTTTACTGTGGAAATTCTCTCTTTTATGTCAACCAACGTGGTCTTAATTGAATTGGGTTTTTTTCTTCGAAACTGATACATCCGTGGTTTTTGGGCAAACGAAAGTTTGAAGATTCGAGGAAGAATGAAGGAAGTGTGTCAATGTTTAAAATTAGTTCTGTTATCTTCTCAATTTTTGATACACTTCCTTGGTTGTTTATGAATTTTGAAATGGCTACAAGTTTGAATTTTTTTTTCCAATTGCAGCCAAGTATATTCTCTCCCCCAGTAACAAATTGGCATACATTTTTGTCCTCTTTGTTGAGGTATTACTACATTTAGCTACGATACTCCTTCATGAAACTGTTTATTTCAATTTTTTTTCTTTCAATGGCATTAGAAGTTATGTGTATCCTCAATTCTAGATCTTGATGACTCGCAATGACAGGTTTAACGATGGAAAACCAGTCAGTCATGTCGCCGTTACCTGCGAAACAGATGCAGGAGTTAGTTATACCGACAAAACCAGTAAAGAGGAATATGTATGCATTCGCATGTGCAATTTTAGCTTCCATGACTTCCATCCTCCTTGGTTATGGTTAGTACTCCTTCTCACTAATCTCATTTTTAGTCAACGCAAAAATTTGAAAAATCCACGAGTTCTTAATTTTTTTTATGATTTTGTTTTCGCAGATATAGGAGTGATGAGTGGAGCAATGATTTATATCAAAAGAGATTTGAAGCTAAGTGATTTTCAAATCGGAGTTCTCGCTGGAATACTCAACATCTATTCACTTATCGGATCTTGCGCCGCCGGAAGAACCTCCGACTGGATTGGTCGACGTTACACTATCGTCTTGGCCGGAGCTATATTCTTCGCTGGAGCTATCCTCATGGGATTGGCTCCTAACTACGCTTTTCTCATGTTCGGAAGATTCGTCGCCGGAATCGGCGTCGGATATGCACTCATGATCGCACCTGTTTATACTGCTGAAGTCTCTCCGGCTTCTTCCCGTGGTTTCCTCAATTCCTTCCCGGAGGTATTTATACATTTGAATTTTCTCTCCCTATTTTCCTGAGAAAATATACATAGTAGTATCTGACGTGGCAGAATGATTATGGTGACGTGTACAGGTATTTATCAATGCTGGAATTATGTTCGGGTATGTATCGAATTTGGCATTCTCAAAATTTCCATTGAAGCTTGGATGGAGATTAATGCTTGGAATTGGAGCTATACCTTCTGTGGTGCTCGCGATCGGTGTTCTCGCTATGCCGGAATCTCCACGGTGGCTTGTTATGCAAGGTCGTCTTGGCGAAGCCAAACGCGTTCTCGATAAAACCTCTGATTCCCCCGAAGAATCAGCTCTCCGCCTCGAAGATATCAAACGTGCCGCCGGAATTCCTGCAGATTGCCACGACGACGTCGTTCAGGTTATACTCATCACCATTTTACGAAAACAATTGAATTCAATTTCACGATTACCTTTCTTGATTGAATCCGATTCGCGATTTTGACTTAATTTGGTTCTTAAAATTTCAGGTGTCTAGAGAAAATAGTCATGGAGAAGGAGTTTGGAGAGAGCTTCTAATCCGTCCAACCCCAGGCGTTCGTCGTGTTATGATCGCCGCAATCGGAATCCATTTCTTCCAGCAAGCATCAGGAATCGACGCCGTGGTTCTCTTCTCACCGCGAATCTTCAAAACAGCTGGACTCAAAAGCGATCACGACCAGCTTCTAGCGACTGTAGCTGTAGGAGTAGTGAAAACATTGTTCATATTAGTCGCCACTTTCCTCCTTGACCGAGTTGGAAGACGTCCATTGCTTCTAACCAGTGTCGGGGGAATGGTATTGTCTCTAGCGACATTAGCAACTTCTTTAACGATTATAGACCATTCGGAGAAGAAAGTGATGTGGGCTGTGGTATTAAGCATAGCAACGGTGATGACTTACGTAGCTACGTTCTCAATCGGAGCCGGACCGATCACTTGGGTTTATAGTTCAGAGATATTCCCGTTGAGGTTAAGATCACAGGGATCGAGTATGGGTGTGGTAGTGAACAGAGTGACGAGTGGTGTGATCTCAATGGCGTTCCTTCCCATGTCGAAAAAAATGACAACCGGAGGAGCGTTCTACTTGTTTGGAGGGATTGCAACGGTGGCTTGGGTATTCTTCTACACTTTCTTGCCGGAGACGCAAGGGAGGATGCTTGAGGATATGGATGAGCTTTTCAGTGGTTTCAGGTGGAGAGATTCTAAGAGCAAGAAGCCTAAGAGTAACCTTGAGTTGAAGAGTTTGAATCCAGAGGTTGAAATTGGATCAAACAAATAGTATTTTTTCATATATAGAATTTGGAGGGAAGGCTCTCACAAAAGTTGTAGAAATTTGATAACATATGCAATGAAAAAAATGGGAAAAAGTTAATAAAATAAGTGTTTTTTTTGTAATTTCACTTAGAAGTTGCTAGAGTCTACAAAAATCACATAATTCAGTTAGAAACTCTAATACATACCGAAGAGACCTACTATTTTCTGATTTCGGTCGTTTCGGTACGTATTGTGGGATATTTCTACCAATACCAAAAACTTTGTTGTGAGGTACATCTTATTCGCTATAGGAGGATTAGTCGTTCATGTTGTTTCAATTGCCTTTTTGTGGAAACTTCAGTTTTCGGGTTTAGGATGCTTTTTATTTTTTTGTCAACTTAACTCATTATACGAGACAAAAAATACAGAAACTACAATGGGGATAAATTGTTCAAAAAAGCATGAAACCGAGACGACCCTCTAATTGTGCGGGCTAAGTGATCAACTTTATGATTAAGTAAACGTGGGAAATGGGTGATGGAGCAGGACCAGAATGATCTTCTGAGTCTTGTGAGATCTTCCAAGTAAGGATGAAAGGCAGGCCACGCCTGGGGCTCATTGATCATCTTTATAAGTTCCAAACAGTCGACTAAGAATTCCGCCTCTGCAATCTGAAGGGATGAAAGGCATGTCATGACCCAGAGTAGTGCCTCGAGTTCTGCATGAAGAGAAGACAAACTCCATCTGATGCACTGCGCTCCATAATTCATGCCCTCAATTCTATCTGTGTAGGAGTACCACCCCAATCCTGTGAACAGATCTGTGTCCTTCCAAGAGGCATCAACCATGCATCGAAATCCTGTGAAAGCTTGGTTAACTGTCAACGGACGCGAAATAGACCCCGAGGTTAACTATGTTGTCGTGACGTTGCTTCCCAAAATGGTTGTGTCACTCTTAAGTGCCTCTGCCCATACACTAGCCTCTGTCTCTACCATTTTGATAATGTCTTGGGGATTCCTGTCCTTGTTCGAGAATGCCTTCTCATTTTGTGACTTCCATAGAAACCACAATATCCATGGTAAACTATCATATTATTCGTTCTCAAGTAACCTCCATATCAGATGGTCAATATTGGTAAAGAGTGAACCGCCCATGAAATTTGGTCCCGCAGGAACTTTTATAACGCCCAGGCTTGTAGGCTGGAGGACATTCAAATAGCACATGATTTGTTGTTTCCATGTCAGCTCCACATGAGTCACAACGAGTATCGCAATGTATACCTCGCCTAACCAGGTTGGATTTTACTGCCAATTGTCCAGATATTGCTTGCCACATAAAGTGCTTAATTTTTTGTGGAGCTTTGACTGTCCATACCCGGGATTGCAGCTCATTTATATGGAGACCATATGGTCTAAACGAGCCTAAAGAGAGATTCGTTTCCGCCCAGTAACCAGATTTTACTGAATATATGCCCGTCTTGTTATAATGCCAGCCTAACCGATCTGGCCCCGAATGTCGAGGTAGATGTATCCCAAGGATTATATTTGCATCATCTGGTAAGAACAATTGGTGGATTAAGGTCTCTCGCCATAAACGTGTATGCGGGTTAATTAGCTCCGATACTTTTAGATCTGGATAAATTTCTCAGGCATGACCTTATGCCGACCGAGGGTTCCGGTCTGGGATCCAAGGATCTGACCATACTTGAATCGATTCGCCATTTCCCACCCGCTTTATTAAACCCTTAATAACTAGTCCTCTGGCCGAGATGATACTCCTCCAACCATAGGAGGGAGAATACAGTCGTCGGGGTTGTAGTGGATTTGTGCCATAATAGTATCGACCATGTAAAACCTTCGAAAGGAGTGAATCTAGACGATCCAAAAGGCGCCATAATTGTTTGGCCAATAATGCGGAATTAAAGTCTTCGATCTCCTTGAAACCCATTTCCTTCCCGTTTTGGCTTGCATAGTTTCTCCCAACGTACCCAATGAATTCCTCGTGAGGTACCCGAATTGTGCCACCAGAAATTAGCGATGGCAGCCGATATCCTCGAGGTTATTAGTTTTGGTAGCCGGTAGCATGACATCATATAGGATGGAATGCGGTGAGGACCGATTTGATCAAGACCTCTTTCCCTCTTTTAGATAGGAACTTTGCCGACCAGAAGTTCACTCTAGAGTTTATTTTATCAGACAAAAATGAGAAAACTTTAGTTTTGGGTCCTTCTAGACCTTCTGGAAGTCCCAGATAAGTACCTATTCCTCCCAAATTATGGATACCCAATCGGTTTTGTATCACAGATTTTGTCACCATATCCACGTCTTTCCCGAATTGGATTGAAGATTTAGAGAAATTAATTTGTTGCCCTGAAACCTTTTCATAGTTAGAAAGAGTATGAAGAATGGTGTCCGCCTCATGTAGATTAACTTTGCAAAAAAAGAGGCTATCGTCTGCAAAAAGTAGGTGTGATACCGCCAGACTTAACCTAGCAATAGAAATCCTGACATGTGCTTTTGAGTTTCCGCTCTCTTGAGTTGAGAGATAAGTGCTTCCGTACATAATATAAAGAGATAAGGGGAAAGCGGATCTCCTTGATGGAGACCCCATTTAGGTTTTACAAGACCATGTGGGACTCCGTTTAGTAGAACATAGTATTTTACTGTGGTCACACAATGCATAATACCCTTTACCCAGCGTTCGTGGAAGCCAAATTTTAAGAGTAAATGTCTAAGGAAGTCACATTCAATACGATCATACGCTTTGCTCATATCAGTTTCGATTGCCATATAGGTACCCTTGATCCTTCTATTTGTTTTAAGGGCGTGAAACATTTCTTGTGCTATCAAAATATTGTCAGAAATTAGCCGCCCGGATACAAAGGCTGACTGTGTATCCGAAATTAACTTAGGAAGGATTCTTCTCAATCTCAGACACACGACTTTTGAGATAATTTTGTAGATAACGTTACACAAGCTAATTGGTTGGAATTCCAAGAATCTAGGAAAATGTTTTAGAGATAGTGTCAATCTTTATATTAGGAAAATGAAAAGTTACATTGTAATTTAGGTCTAAACCTCATCTATTCATCTATAAATAGAGGAGACTATCTCCAAAGAGGGGACATTCACAATAGTCACACACACATTCTATGATTCAATAAACACAATTCTCTACTTTCTTCGTCTTGTCTCCTTATTAATTAGAATTTTTACATTTTTATCTTATATAAATAATTTGACGAATTTAGTACATATGTGCTAAATCCAGTTTGAACATTGTAGTAATTAAGTTGTTAAATAAAAATGTTCAACAATTCATTATACATACTCATAGAAGATCAGCTATAATTTTTCTTAAGATGATGTATTATTTATTGTTTGTCACGAGATAAATTTATGTACACTCAATTATTCTTCGTTGTTTTAGTAAAATAATTGAGTCTATATACATTTGTCGCGACAAATGGAGAATACATTGTTAAGTAAAAGTTTATGTTAAATAAATATATATATATATATCACAAATATTTTTAGTCTTCTCAAACATAGTTTATAAATCCAATAAGTAATGTCTTCCACTAACATGATCATGAGTCTGATTGGTAGCATTGTTCGAAACGACTGTTTGAAAAATAAAGAGTGGTTGAAATGAAGGTCATTTGCAAAAGACCATTTGAATAGTGGTTGGCAAAAGAGGATTTCAAACGAAAGTCATTTGAAGATGAATGTTGATTGGTGAAACAGCATCGGTTAAATAGTGTAATGAAATAAAAATTAATATATAGATTTTGATTTAAATAATTATTTTAAAAAATATGCAATAACATATAATTTAACATTTTAGTGTAAAAACAAATATATAAATTACAAGTAATATTTTTAAAATATTTTTGTTTACTAGTAAATGACTATTTTTATAAATTTAGTAACATTGTATTATTCATCTACGATCTGCCCATAACATATCTGCAATTTGGTTACGAATGGTTGTCATGCTCTGTCAGTCATTGCTTCAGATTTTTCTATCTCATTGATATCATCTTCAACATATGAATCTTGTTTTTGTATATCTTCATGCCCAATCACTTCGTCATTAAAATCATCATCCAAAATATTCGAACGTCGAATAAAATTATGAAGATCCATGGTAACAAAAACTATTCGTTTCTGTGTTTCAAGTTTGTACCTCAGTAGTTCCTCGCCATTTTTTTTTCCATATTCCGAAGGTTCGTTCAATTACTGAACGAAGTGAGGAATGCCATATGTTAAACATTTCTTCCTTATTTTGTGGGGGTGGACTTATTAAATTGCTTTAAATGGTACCTTACCTCCACTCATCGATTTCCTCTATAAGGTGCTAAATAACTTTTTTTATTAGCATAACCCGACAACAAGGTAATATTTTCCTTGGGAGGCGTCGGAAATACTTGACTATTTTGTTGCACAGTTGCTAAAACTCTAGCATCATGCATTGAACTTGGAACTCCATTCCATATATATATGAAAAGCATATCTAAATTACATATAGCCAATATGTTAAGGCTTGTCTTGCCAAAACGGTCCTAGAAAATACGTCGATCTTCTGATGGTGGAGTTACTGCAACATGTGTCCCATCCATTATGCCAATAACCCTTGGAAATATGGCCAATAACGGCGATCATTTCGTAATGGCCGAGGATATCCTATAAGTTGTTGAGTGGATGGTGTTCTTAGTTCATCACATTCAAGCCACTCCATTGCATTCAAAACCTCATGAAACTTTCTATTTACTGTCTCTTGGTTCCGACCAAAATTTCTTGCAACGGTCCGTGGAACCTCATTGTGCCCACAAGTAGATGGAAACATCGCCACACTTTCTTCAATGCTAATATTATCTGTTGCTCTTAAATGATACTGAGTTTTTATAACTTGAAATAATCTTTGAAATGCACCCCTCCGCATCCTAATAGCATGTAAGCAAGATGCATCATCACGTTCTATTTGGTTACGAATGTTTGCCCATCCTAAACCTCTTCCTTGACGCATGGGTTGTCGAGTGAAGTACTGCTGGTGATACATCATTGTACGGTGCACAATCAAATCATCAATTTGTTCATCCTCAAGTATGAACATTTCATACAACTCTTCATGCGTTAGATTATCAATTTCTTTAGCGTACAACTCTTTTATACATGTCTGAAAAAAGTAAACTTGGTTAAAATTTATATTGAGTGTACATAATCAGACAAATATAGGATTTTAATAACTGAATAAACAAAATATATTACACGAAACATTAATATTTTTCTTAAGGACTTGATAAAAAGGTTTACATGCGGGAATTCACTAAATATAACTCTTATCATTTTAAGACTGGGAGTTTCGTGTTGGATCATCCATGAAGTCTAGTTGTCGTGGCTAAATGCCAATTCTTGAAGGCTACCAAACCTATAACCTAAGTCTGTAGGAGGCCTAGATGGTGTTTGGTGACATGGTGAAGAATTCCCATCATATTTGTAGGAGTTTTCATAGGTCTAGCTTGAGTAGTACCCAATTGCGTTGTTCCAAACGCATTAAACGTACCACTTGTTCTAGGTGTTTGCATCATTTGGCATGTAGGAAATGGTTGCATAAACGAGGCAGTCACCATCAAATTTGGCATTTAGGGGCTCTGGAATATAGTCTTCTGGTGTCAGAATTTCATCATAATGATATTCATCATTTCTGTCACGACCATCATTCTCTTCTTCTATGTCTCTTTGTGCATTCAAAGGATCATACATATACTGAGTTGACACGTCACTGTTAACTAAAAATACGTTGCATTATATCCCACTGTATTGGGGGCTTTTGATGGAATGCATTTATCTTCTCACTTTCCTACAAAAATTTGTTTTTATAATAATTCAAATTAGATGTTTCAAATTAATACTAATAATAATAATTCAAATTATAGCTGATAATAATTGACACATACTATAACTAAAATATAAGCATACCATTTCACGTTGCACCCACCAATTATCGTCCATCTCGATAAATCCAGTATTCGGATATGCACTTACACTTGTTCGGTTCATAAGGTCTAACCATATCTTATGTTTTTTCTTTAAAGTGTCGATTTTACTTTTCACTTTATCCCACTTGAGTTTTTTTTCCAATCTTCTTTCGAGACCGTTTAAAATATTGTATGTTGCAGATTTTTCATATTAACTGGAATATATCCGACTTGCTAACACTGACTCGTATAATTCGAGCAAAATTTGTTCGTCGTGCTCACTCCAGTGTTCTTTCTAAAAACATAGTTAATAATTATTTTAACCATAAATCAATAAAACTATAATTTGTATTTTAATATGAATAACTTGCTGGAATACGAGTTTGAGATGATAATGTGCGTGATGGTCTCCGACGAGTTGATCCCCGTTGCGATGACTCTGGACCTTGCTCATACATAATAGGAAAACCTATACAAGTTGAATTAACTTTTGTTATTCAGCATGCATGAAGTATACCTATTATTTGGCTCTACTTATTTTTTAAAGTATATAAATTTAATTTAAAGATATATTATTAACGGTTCCCAAATATAAGTTTCTCCAACACTTACGATCACATATTTACATAATTTCATAAATTTTGATCAGCAATTATGAGTATCAAACCAAAGAAATGATCTCTATGATTCTACCATTTGATTGTGTTTTTTAACGTGAAGTAAATTTCAAACTTTTATGAAATTTTGTCTTACAATTTTATCTTTTTTTAAGAATTTTATCATTTTTCACATTAATGCCCAACTTAGAGCATTATAAAGTAGGAAGCCTAATTCAGTTAATCAGTAATAAGTGAATTTAGTCGACAGTACCAACCGTTTTTGATATTAAATTTTTTTTATTATTATTTAAAATTATGAAGAAGTAAAGAATTGTTGAGTTAATTTTTTTAGTTAGTAATAATACTTAAGTTAATTCTGTAAAAATAATATTTATTTTGAGAATATATATTGCAAATTATAATTTATTACCACTATTAACATGTAAATTGTTAGCACAATTAATAACTTAGTATTATAAATACGTTATAATGATTATAATATGGTAATAGTATATTACAATTTATAAATAAGTTTAAGAAAACATATTTTTTAAATGCTTAAATGAATGTCACAATTGGTAATGATATAAGACTATTTTTTCATAAAATGTTTTTATGTTGTGATCTAAGTTTGAAATGAATGCATATATATAGACCTAAACTCATGTCTTCTTTCTTATTTTAATAATCTTATAATAATATAATGCATTGAAATGTATGCCCATCTATGCATGCAACATATTTCTGTCAATGTTTTAAGTATGTGTGTCACAAAGATATCATGTAGGAAAAAGTGAAAGAATTGTTGCAGTAGATAATCATATTTTTATTTGTGAATGAATTCTTGTAAATGAAATAGTTTCTTATATGTAAAAAATATAGTTTCTTAAACATAAGTGTTTGTCGTAAGGGAAGATTCAAGTATGGGTTAGCGTTTGTCTACGAGATCGACCGATCGAACATATTTTTCTTAATTAAACTCAAAACAAAATATGAAAAATAGAAAAAAATTGTAAATATAAAATGCAAAAAATGATAGTTTTTAAACATAATTGATGGTCGTTTGCCAAACGACCTTAAAAAGTCTGTTTGGAAACAGCTGTTCGACTCCAAACAACCGTTTAAAACTGTCGTTTGCAAACGTTTCAAACGAAATATTAATTAGTAGTAAAGTAAGTATATTTATTGCAAACGAGCGTTTAGTTGCAACCAATCAAACCCCATATATAATACAGAAAGTGAATAAATAATTCTTCAGTGTTGAAATTATAGGATAAGTAACTAATACTATTTTTAATATGATTGGGCAATATCTTCAAAAGTTAGTTGTATAGTAAAACTTTTGGGGATATTATCATAATAAAACAATGAACCTATTACAAAAAGTGGGTATATACATAGAATATGAATAAATCAAAAGAAACGATTTTCACGCGACTCTTTTAGTCACAACGTATCTATTGAAGGCGAAGATAAGAGCATATTCTCCTTTGTTACTACTTACAACATAAAAAAAGTCATTTGGGCCAAAGTTTTGCTTAACATTTTATAGTTTTGGTCCTCTTTTGGACCTTAGGCCCAATTTTTGTTTGCTCTATCCCTAGTTCTCTCTTTGGCGTCATGCTCAGCTTAGAGTGACCCGATACGATATAGAAAGGAAGAGCGACGATTCGAATACAATGGTGATGAGAATCTCCAAAGAGATATATCTGACAGTGATAGAGTTTTCTCATTTCACTGTCCTATAATATTTCGAGTGTATATCTGATACTGGACATGAAGTGTTTACAAGACGGGGTTTTGCAGCATATTTGCTCCATCAAAACTGGTTTTACCTTGAAATCAGTTTCCTCGAACCAACTCGTTTGTATGTACGCAAGAAATGGCTTATTGCGGGAAGCTCGTAATCTGTTCGACGAAATGCCTGAGAGAAACGTTTACTCGTGGAACGCGGTGATCTCGGCCTACGTTAAGTCAAACAACTTAAAGGGAGCGCGTGAATTGTTCAAAGATGCCAATTCTGAGCGAGATTTGATTACGTCTAACACTCTACTCTCAGGGTTTGCCAAAGCTGATGGGTGTGAGATTGAAGCTATTGAGATGTTTGGTGAGATGCAAAGGAAGGAGAAAGATGGAATTTGGATAGACGATTTCACTGTCACTACTATGCTTAAAATTTCTTCGAAGTTATCCAATGTGTTTTATGGCGAACAGTTGCACGGCGTTATGGTGAAAACCGGGAATGATGCAACTAAGTTTGCAGTTAGTTCTCTCATTTACATGTATTCAAAATGTGGGAAGTTTTAGGAAGTTTGTAATGTCTTTAACGAATCGTGTATTGAGGTTGTTAATGGTGTGGCTAGGAACGCAATGATTGCAGCAAATTGTAGAGAAGGTCAAATGGAAAGAGCCTTGAGTCTATTCTGGAGAAATCCAGAACTGAATGATACAATTACGTGGATTACACTGATTTCAGGGTATGCACAGAATGGATATGAAGAGGAAGCTCTGAAGATGGCCATAAAATGGAGGAAAGTGGGTTAAAATGGGACGACCACACTATCGGGGCTGTACTAAATGTTCTGAGTAGTTTAAAGAGCCTGAAGATTGGAAAGGAAGTACATGCTCGAGTATTGAAGAACGGATCACATTCTTATAAATTTATAAGCAGTGGGATTGTTGATTTATACTGTTAAGTGCGGAAAAATGAATTTTGCAGAATCTGTCCATTTGTTAGATGGTTTTGGCAACTGGTATTCAACTTCTTCAATGATCGTGGGTTACTCGTCTCAGGGAAAGATGGCTGAAGCGAAAAGTTTATTTGATTCTTTATCTGAAAAGAACCTAGTGGTTTGGACTGCGATGTTCCTGGGATATCTCAATCTACGGCAACCTGATTCTGTGCTTGAACTTGCACGTGAATTTATAGTTAAAGAGACAAAGATTCCTGATTCTTTGGTCATGGTTAGTATCCTTGGTGCCTGCTCTTTACAAGCTTCTATGGAACTAGGGAAGGAGATTCACGGTCATAGCTTGAGAACAGGCATTTTAATGGATAAGAAACTTGTTAACTGCATTTGCTGACATGTATTCCAAATGCGGGAATGTTGAGTATGCTGAAAAGTCTTTGACAGTAGCCTCGAGAGAGACACAGTTATATACAACGCCATGATAGCTGGTTGTGCTCATCATGGCCATGAAGCAAAATCTTTCCAGCTCTTTGAAGACATGACTGAGGGTGGATTCAAGCCGGATGAAATCACGTTCATGGCCCTCCTATCAGCTTGTCGTCACCGTGGCTTAGTTCTGGCAGGTGAGAAATACTTCAGATCGATGACAGAGGTTTATAACATATCCCCCGAGGTTGGTCACTATACCTGCATGATAGATTTGTATGGAAAGGCCAATAGGTTGGACAAAGCCATAGAACTTATGGAAGGTATTGACCAAGTTGAGGAAGATGCTGTTATTCTTGGAGCGTTTTTAAATG
Source organism: Lepidium didymum (assembly GCA_963920545.1). Classification (NCBI taxonomy): domain Eukaryota; kingdom Viridiplantae; phylum Streptophyta; class Magnoliopsida; order Brassicales; family Brassicaceae; genus Lepidium; species Lepidium didymum. The sequence goes on along the minus strand of OY986979.1, from coordinate 6,219,208 downwards.
CTTGTAACTGGAATAAAAATACAGAGCTTGTGAAGAAAGTGGAAGAGAAACTGTTACTTATTGAAGGATATAACGGGTCTCGTTATATTCAACTAGCTAATGCTTATGCCTCGTCTGGTAGATGGGATGAGATGAGACGCATACGGAATCTTATGAGAGGGAAGAAGCTGGAAAAATTCTCTGGGTGCAGCTGGGCATACATTGATAATCAAGTTCATATGTTTACTTCCTCTGATATTTCCCATCTCAAAACTGAAGCTATATATGCTATGCTACATTTTGTGACCAAGGATTTGTTTAGTGTTGCTGAAATCAGGATTTAAGAGATAGAGAGGTATGGATTTTCTGTACATTATTATGGGAGATTTATATGACCCTATGTCAATGATCTCTGCCTTCGTGCTTCTAAGGGATTCGTTTGCCATCATTAATAGTTAGCAATGTAGCTTCAGTGAGTTTTGGGTACGTAGATTCTCTTTCACAGTTAACTTTCTCAGTGATTATCATCAGTGATTTTCTGGTCATCACTGTTTTGACTAACTTGTTGCTGATTTTTGGAAATCAAAAACATTTTTTTTTTTACTTTTGAAAGATGCATAGTTCTTATGAATCTTATCTTGTACTTGAATATGACTGCATTGCAAACGTTGAAAATTTAGATACAAGAGACGTTTTCTTATCCAATGTGGATTTTTTTACAACTTCTTCCCGTGATGGAAGGCCTCAAGTCTACATATAGCTCAAATAGACGACAATGTCATTTGATTATCAAGGGAATCTTATGTCTTTATTCATCTCTCATCGTCTGGGTAACATATCTTAGAGTTAAAGTGAAATGATTTCTATATGTTTCCTTTCTGCAGTCACTCTTACGATTTTTTCTTTTTTTCTTAAAGTACTTTGAAGTAGGACGGGAAGAAACCAAGCAACACAAAACAGTTAAGACAACAACAACCGATACAACATCAAAACCAACACAGAACAACAACATCAACAGAAACCAGTACAAGAACCATGGATTCATGAAAGAAATGAAAACATAAAACGAGAACTTCCAAAAAAAGAAAACTTGTCTTAGCAAGATGGAGCAGTTATACCACACTTCTCCGGGAGTTTAGAAGCGAGGCCAAAGTCAATCCCTTTGACCAAGGTGTTGGATTTCATCCTGCAGAGACACTCAAAGTTGTCCTTGGTCAGGGGTTTCAGGGCAGTGCAGCAAGGGCCCGAGTGATCGATCGGGGTAGTCAATGGGTTATGAGTCTGTACATAAGGCTCGCAAGAGTATAGACCAGCATAGGATACGCCACAGATGCCCTGTGCAGTTGCTGCCGTGAGTGTCAAGGCAAGAACCAAGGTAAGAACAACAAGCTTAGTGTTTGGCTCCATGACTTTGAGTACTTTGAGAGAGTTTTTCACCAATTTTTTTTTGAAACTTTATGATTGGTTTGCTCTGCTCTTAGCTTAGGGTAGGCTATGCTACCTGCTTCATAGGGTTTATATAGAGGCTAGAGAGGCTTTAGGCTCGTAACTGCTGAGATTAGATCTATAAAAATAATGATTTTAACATGAAAGCATGGGTCCCTCGCATCATATAAGACAATTGCCTTGTGATTAATCACAACTAGTCTCGTGTGCTTTCGAGCATCCACATCCACTTAAGACTATTTGTAGGAAAAATCGAATATTGAAGTTGGTGTATACTAAAAATATAGTGAATTTATATTCTTAACGTACTGTCTTATGATGTACTTTAAAATATAATATGTATATACTATAGAGTAAGAAGACCCGTGAGGCATTGGCTTTACTATGTTCCAATGTGCTAACTTGTCACGGGTGTTCTGTGGAGGCTTCAAAATTTATTGGGGGATCAAATTCTAGTTGTTATTGCTTTCGTATGCAACCAAAATTATAAAGTGAAACCACTTGTAACTTTTGACATATTTTGGATTTACTATCTCAATTTGACAATTTATTAATGAGAATAATCGGTTCTTCTAGTCTTTGGTAAAACTGTAGTGGCTCTGTCAGTCATGTGACAGTCAAATGTGTCTTATGGTCAAATTTTGTTTTCTCTAGCTGCCAATCTATGAGCTAAGAAGTGTGGATGAATGCATGAATTTATTTTAAAACAGAGTTAATCATCATACATTGAAGCTTTTGAACATTAACCCTGATATACAATAAGTAAACAAAACTTCCATCATGTGAAGTTGTGAAAACAATTAGAGTTTATTTCCTCACTAATTTGAGGGCTTTTTTTGCAGTCTCAACAAGTGGAACCGGACGAAGATTGAAATGTGTAGCAGAGGTTAAGTAGGCACAGACCAAAGAGACATAGATCTTGAACCAAATCATTGACGAGAAGAAGGTGAGATGCGTACAGATGGCTGTGAAGATAGTCACTGCCAAACAGTTTATGAGGTACTTCATTGTGTTGAACTCTTTCTCTGTTCCTTCGTTAGGGAAATGTCCATTAAAGTAGAAGTTGTTGAGCAGCTGGTCTTTGATCTGGAATGTGTTCATTAACCAAGCATTGATGTCTTTTTCTTGATTTGGAATTTGGGTTAAGTTGATACGACGAATGTGGATGTGAACTTCTGATGGCTGAATACCATATACATTGTCTAAGAAAGATGGGCAGCGAGTTTTGTAACCAATGGTCACATCATAAACTGAAAGTACAACAGTGTTGCATAAGAGTTTGCTTTGTTCAAGTGTAAACGAAAGATATAGGATCTTAAACCACTGATGCAAAGTAGAAACAAACCTGCATCAAGTGAACACCTCAGTTCCTGCAAGCAGGAGACGAAACCTTTAGTCCTGGGAAGCAACACGTTGTTCAGTACTGGAAGGCCATTTTCAGCTGCAAATTTCTTACTCCTTTGGCATTTAGCCTCTCTGCATTCAATTCCATGGTAACATTCTTTTAAAACCAAAAGGTCAGTAAACAAGAATGATACTCCAAAAGGAAAGAAAGCTTACGTGTAATCTGTGCCCTCAGGGAAAAGAGCAAGCCATAAAGCATCTCGAGGATCCTTAAAACTGGAAAAAATCTGCCTCAAGTTTGCTTCATCCAGTTCCCATTTCCGCTCAACAGGAATAAACTCAAAGAGGTGAAACGCCCAACCAAAGAGAGGTAATTTCATCAAACTGCTCTTAAGCACGTATTTGATATTCCCAATTTGGCCTTTACGTAGTGCAAGATCCCAGAAGTACATCCAATCAACTTCTGTTCGGTGATTAGCAATGAGCAATACTCGTTCCTCACAAGGAACTTTGTCTCCAGAGAAGATAACTTTGGTTCTGTTAATCTTCTCAAAGAGGAAAGGCCACAAGGCAAGCCACGACCCAAAGAAAATTGAAACACATTTACGACTGTAGTGTACGCTGAAAAGTCTCACCACTACAGCTGACAGGAATCCCCAGAATATCAACATCATAAAAGCTGTTGAAACTAGGACCATCAGACATATTATACCTCTTAACATTCTAAGTGGAGACAACTTATGAGATATTAGTTTATGTTTTTCACTCTTTTTCCCCATTCTTAATGCAACGAATCGCAGATTTTTATGAATTTTCTGCTACCAAAATCACCATTTGGTTACACCATCATAGAGTTGTGCACACACCAAACTTCACCTGCAGGTAAAAACATGATCAAGACTTGAGAGACAAAACTCAGAACATAATACTTATCAACAGAATATATAAAATCATGAAAACAAATGTCTAAAATTCACTTCATATTCTAATATTAAGCACTAGAGGTAGAAAGACAAATAGATTAAAAAAAGAAATTAAGAATCGAAGGATCGAAGGATCTGATTATCGTGGGATTAAAGTAAAAATAGAAACTTTACTATCAGACACACACACACAAACATTAGTACATTGTCTAATAGAAAAACTGCTTACTATGATAATCAAAATTTAAAGCTCAAATCTCAGTAAGGATGAAAACAATAGAGAACACAGAGGATGATTACAAGTATTGGGGCAATGCAGTTGCTAAAATTCACACTTTCTCGGAAAGAAGAAAAGAAAATTTTGATAAATCAGATAGAAGAAGAAGACAGCTTACCATTGAAAGGTGAAGCTTCGAGGTTTTATAAAGAAACAGTGCAGAGGAAGAATTAATGGCCGAGAAAAAATCATGAAGTACGATCGGTTTATGAAAATAGGCTTGGAGGTGATTGGTAATTACGGTCTATGCCATTAACTCTCTCGTAGAAAGTACTCATGGAAGTTGAGGAATTTAAACCACTGTCCCCTCCTTTTTCGTAAATATGATATTTTGTACACGTCCCTATGTTCATAGTCTCTCCATTATTCAAAGAAATAATCGTTGAATTGGGCCGGGCTTTAAAGCCCATTTGTAGTATTTTTCAAAGTTATATTAGAATACCTAAAAGGTCATACGTTTTATCATATAAACCGAAAAGAAAAAGAAATTTAGTTTCTTCTCTCTCAGTTATTCCTCCTTCTTCAAGTCACTTTTTGAGTCGCAATTTTGCCGGTTTGTCTTTCTCAATTCTCGATCTGCTGGCTCCATGGAAATCGATTTCAACGAGTACAAGCTCAGGTGTCAGCTTCGCGGCCACGATGACGATGTAACAAGATCTCTTGCGAATTGCACTTCTTTTTAATTTCACGTTTGCTTGATCGATTCTATTCTAGATTTTGACATGAAGTCTTCTAGGAGTTTCAGTAAAATTCACTCTCCTGATTCTCGTTTCTTTCTTCTGCTCTGCATCTAGGTTTCGTAATTTCATTTTTTCTTTTTGGTCAAAGGTTTCTTCAGTTATATGTAGCAGAAGTTAGTGTGAGGCTGTGTTTTGATTAGATTTCTTATATAGGTTAGTTTCTTAGAAATTTTTTCAGATGTTATTAGATGCTGGCTACTTAATTTGAGAATTGTATCTTATAAGGTTGGATGTTTGAACTCGCGTGCCTATGGCATTAGTATTTCTGCAGGGGTTTGATTGATCGTTGTTTCTAACATTCGTTCAACCGTATCTTATGTTATTGAACTAATGAATATGAATGATAAATTTTTTTCGATGCCGGAAACTAATGACTGATCAACACTTTATCAGGTTCGTGGAATATGTGTGTGTAATGATGAGAATATAGCTACTTCATCAAGAGACAGAACCATAAGGATTTGGTCACTGGATCCATCTGATAAGCGCAAGTATTCCTCATCTAAAATTCTTTTGGGTCATACTAGCTTCGTTGGGCCACTTGCATGGATTCCGCCAACTGATGAATACCCTGAAGGAAGACTCGTCTCTGGGAGCATGGATACTTTCGTTTTTGTTTGGAACCTAACAAATGGAGAGAATATTCAGACATTGAAGGGTCATATGATGCAAGTCACTGGTGTCATTCTTGATAATGAGGACATAGTGTCATCTTCAGTTGATCAGTAAGTCCTCCTGTTCTTGTGATTACCTTAGTATAAAACTTACGAACTCTCAGTGGATTTATTTGTCTGCAGTTTTCATTTACTGTTTCTCGACTGTAGTTTTAAGGGTTTTATGAGTTTACTGTGTGCATTATTGTCTCGAACTAGCTTACAAGCTTAGTAATATAGTGATAAAGAGATCCATCAATTTTTTGGATTACTTTCTGCTGATGTGTAGTGTAACTTAAGTTTACATATGCTTATTTTTCTGAAGAACCCTGAAACGATGGAGAAACGGTCAACTTGTTGATTCTTGGGAGGCACACCAGTCTCCTATCCAGGCTGTGATAAAGCTTCCATCTGGCGAGCTCGTTTCAGGTACATCACTCAGCTAAAGCTGTCATTTGATATTATTGTTTCTTCTTTTCTGTCGTTTTATTGATGTCAAGTTTTACTTAGTTGATTTCTAAAAACTAACATATTACCTACTATCAGGTTCAAGTGACACCACTCTCAAACTCTGGAAGGGAAAAACAAGCCTGCGAACTTTTGCAGGGCATACAGGTGAATTTTTTTGCGCCTCTCTCAAATTTTCGTTTCTCTAATAAGATAAACTGCGTATTAGAAACAAAACAGAATCTGACACTAGCTGCACTAAGATTCTTTCTTTTGAAGTGCCGAGATCTGAGTTGTTGTCAGGGATTTCCTTTTCAGTGGAGAAACTGTTCTCTAATACTAGTACTGTTGTTTTGCAGATACTGTTAGAGGCTTAGCCGTGATGCCTGACTTAGGATTTCTTTCGGCATCACATGATGGGTAAGTTCTTTGCTTCCAACAAACTCATGCCATTGTCCAATTCAATACATCTGTGCTTCAAGAAGGATATTTTTCTTTTGCATGACAAGTATTGTGAGTTGGTGATTACATGATATGATCATCTTGGATGTGATGCTTAGATTTTTCTTTATATAGCCTTTCCCGATTACACAGCACACGTTGTAAATCTCTACTTTATTTTATCTAACAGCTCAATCAGGTTATGGTCTCTAAGTGGCGAAGTTCTTTTGGAGATGGTTGGTCACACGTCCATAATATATTCAGTTGACGCACATGCATCTGGCCTTATTGTTAGTGGCAGTGAAGATCGCCATGCCAAGATATGGAAAGGTGATATGCTTTTTCTTTTGTTTCTATTGATGCCTCAATTGTTCTTCATTTATGTTTTATAATTTTTCTAGGTTATCTGAGATCTGAGATATTTATATATTGCAAGTCTCTCCAATCCTCAGTCCAATGCTCGCTCTTAAAGCTCTCTTTAAATATTAAAGATGTTTATTGGATCATATATCTGTGGAAGATGAGTTATCAAATTTGATCACTTAGGTAGAGCTCATGGAAAGTTAGTTTTTAGCGTCTCAGACATTATCAGGTGATCAGAAACCAATTTGCAATGTTTGCGAAGATTGGTATACTAGAGATGTTATAATTACTATCACCAGTGAGAAGTGACTAACATTCCGGGTTTATAACATCGCTATTTTTGCTGGTTGATCTGTTTTGTTCTTACTTTGTTGCTACTGTCTGGTACAGATGGAGTCTGCATTCAGAGTTTGGAACACCCAGGCTGTGTTTGGGATGTCAAGTTTTTGGAGAGCGGGGATATTGTGACAGCATGTTCAGATGGAGTGGTTCGTGTTTGGACAGTACGTCATGACGTGATTGCGGATCAGATGGAAATTGATGCCTATGATTCCCAACTTTCTCAGTACAAATTGAGCACGTAATCTGATCATTCCTGAATATCTCAGTTCTTTTCTATCATATTCTGTCTTGATTGAGTATTTTTTCACACGGAAATGCCATGATTTTTATCATATGACCAGTTGACCAAAACTTAACTGTAAAGTATATGCACGTATATCAGGAAAAAGGTTGGCGGATTAAAACTTGACGAGCTGCCAGGGCTTGATTCTCTTACGCTACCAGGTGCCACTTATTATCCAAATTTTGTATTATTAAGTTTTATCATACGATTGAAAGCCTAAGTTTTTTTTAAAATCTCAATAAAACACAAAGATCATTGACCCGCTTCAAATAGTAGTGTCTGCTATCAAAACTGAAATTGATCAAGTTGATCATTCTTGTAACATGTTCTAGTATTTGATGTATTTGCTCAGGTACCAGTGACGGCCAGACAAAAGTAGTAAGAGAAGGAGACAATGGTGTTGCTTATGCATGGAATATGAAAGAACAGAGATGGGACAAAGTAAGTCGAAATAATAAACTTTTTATCTTTGTTTTTTTATGAATATATTTTGCTTGTTGACTGCATGCACGAATATATATACACACATACACAAAGTATTCCCTTGAAAATCAATTGGTTGGAGGAATATTTGTTCACTTATTAATGGAAGAATTACCATTGGATGAGGACTTGTGAATTTTCCTTGAATCTCATGCTGTCAGGTCATAAAATCATAGCATAGGCTGCCAGCAGACTGTCACATGTATCACTGCCCTAGCAAAGGTTTAAAATAAATTTGAAAAGTTGTTGATCGAATGTGTCATTCAAACCTGGGAACAAAATTGCATCTGATTTTGAATTATGGTCCCGGTTTGAAGTAGCAATGTCAGGATCTCCTAAGTGGATAGCAATGCTCTGAGATAGATTTACCTCTAATATTTGGTCACATATTAACTGCTAAAAACATGCGTTCTGTTGTGGTGTAATGATTGAATTTTCACTGGATGCCTTGGATCCAGATTGGTGAGGTTGTTGATGGCCCAGATGGTGTGGCTGATCGTCCAATTCTTGATGGAGTTCAATATGATTATGGTAAGATTTTTGACCTATCATGGAATCTTCAGAATCTCCTAAAATCGATGTGAACAAAGTTCTTTGCTATTTTTTCTCCCTCCAGTTTTCGATGTTGACATCGGTGATGGGGAACCTATCCGGAAACTACCTTACAATCGAACAGGTACCTGAAATGTGGCCTTGTCTTAGTTCCTAGTGCAACCACAAGCAAATGCTTCAATTTATGAAACCTAAAAAGTTTTCTTGTCTGGCAGACAATCCTTATGATACAGCTGATAAGTGGCTTCTGAAAGAGAATCTTCCCTTTGCATACAGGCAGCAAATTGTTGAATTTATATTACAAAATTCTGGGCAGAAAGACTTCAATTTTAATCCATCTTTTCGTGATCCCTTCACTGGCGGTATAACATTACATGATTTCGTAACAAATTGGTCTGAACTTCTGTTTTTAGAATTTTATTTTAATTTTGCGTTTTGCTTTCTTTGTAAATAGCAAATGCTTATGTGCCTGGGCAAGCATCTCACGCAGCTGGTATGAAAAAATTCTTTGTTTTTATTTTCACATAACACTTAAATGTCATTAAGAATTTCAGTTTCCCGTATTATTCTTTCGCTGCCTCATGCACTTTGACTCTTTTCTGTTGCAGCAACTCCGGCAAAACCTTTATACAAGCACATTCCAAAAGTACACTGGAATTCTTTACTTTCTCCTGATAAATGTTTCTAGCTGTTGATCCGTTTTTTATTCATTATTTACTCCAGAAAGGTGTGCTAGTTTTCGATGTTGCCCAATATGACGGGATTTTGAAAAAGATAACAGAGTTCAACACTACTTTACAATCTGACTCGGTAAGCTTTCAGCTTAACTTCTGCCACACGTAACACGACTACAGCTGTACCAGAAAGTATATACTGATTACTAAATTTATATTACTGTTGGTATTTATGTTTCTACACAATTTTCTATCTTCTGAAGGTTAATAGTAACAAGTCCCTGACAGAAGTTGAAATATCCAGAGTAGGCGCAATCCTTAAGATACTCAAGGACACGTCACACTACCATTCCACTAATTTTGCCGACATGGATATTGCTTTGCTTTTGAAAGTGCTACAAGCATGGCCACCTGCAATGTTGTTTCCTGGTTGGTTTTTCTCTTATCAATCAATTAGTCAAAGAGAACTATTTATTACATACTGAGCTTTCGATGGTAGCCATATGTTTCTCAAAATTTAATCAGTAGTGTCCAATATGCTTGTATAATAATTTTAAAATAAGTTTTTGTTGATTTTGGTATTATTCTTGGTTTCCATGTAGCTCTCTTGATGTTTCTTGAAGGCCATAAAACATTTTACCTTTTTGCTAGCCACCTAGTTTTGTTTTAGTCGTTGGATATAACCTTATGTTTTTTTTGGGTCAAACTCTTATGCTTACGGTTATGAATATGCAGCTACTGATATAGTCAGGATGCTAGTTTTGCATCCTCATGGAGCAAGTCAACTCATCAAGCATGTGGAGAATAACAATGGTAATCATCTCTCACATGAAGCTATGGTTTCTCAACATGATATAATCTATCAGCTAATGTCCTTTATTAATTGGTATTTCTCTGCTACTATAATTTAATTAGACGTGCTATTGGATGTGATTAAAAAAGTCACAGAAGATCCGGCTCTCCCTGCAAATCTCTTAACAACTGTTCGTGTCCTAGTTAATCTATTCAAGAAATCTACATTTCATTACTGGCTACAGACACATAGTAGTCAAGTAAGTACTAATATCGTTTCTACTGTTTCATATCAAATTAATCTGTGATGATCATGTGAACCTACTATTGTTGGAGCGATAACCCATAGCTTGAGGATATAAATGAATGTTTGGTTTCCGTGTAACTGAACTGAAGTTTCTAGTTACATTTTACTATAGTTCTTGTACATCTGTGTTTGTAAGTTTTGTTATGATAATATGATGAAGTAGTTACATGGGTATTCAACCTTTATAATGTGATGTTTATTCATGCAGATTCTTGATGCCTTCTCAAACTGTTATTCATCCCCCAATAAGAATCTGCAGTTGGCTTATTCGACTTTGCTTCTCAAGTAAGATCTTTCTTGTAACTGGATTGATGCAAATCATAGCATAGCTATCTTCAATAATAAATTCTCTCTGTTGAGTTATTATAGGCCACAGAAATTCAAGTCCGTGATTTGCTTTTGTTTACATTCAGTTATGCAGTGCTATTAATAGATAAGAAGGATGAAGAAGGTCAAGCTCAAGTCCTTTCAGCGGCATTGCAGGTATGCCTAAATTTGATGACTTATAAACCTTGGTTGCATATATCCAATTCATATCACGCCAACTAGTTGAGTCTCATCTCTTTTATTCGACTGTCACTTGCACAAATATCCAGAGATCAAAATAAATTGGGAGAGGACCATTATACCAGATAGTTTAGAATCATTGGTGTGCTAAACTGATTTTTATGTTAATACAGGTCGCAGAAGAGGAAGGTGCAGATGTTGATTCCAAGTTCCGGAGTTTGGTTGCAATCGGGTCACTGGTTAGTTTCCGCAGACTATATTAACGCATCTGCTTATATGTTGGGTACATAGTTCTGATCGGTGGATACATTTCTGTAATTACAGATGCTTGAAGGTCTTGTGAAGAAGATAGCGATAGATTTTGATGTGGAGATCATCGCAAAAGCAGCAAAGGCCTCTAAGGAATCCAAGATTGCTGAAGTTGGGGAGGATATCGATCTTGTAATTCGTCAGTAACCTTACACAAGAGAAAGCTGGGATCGATCGAACTTAGGATCTATATTTTCGATGATTCTATCAACTCATTTCACATGATCCAGAATCGCTTCTCTTGAATGCAATGCAATTCTTTTTCAGATTCTGAATTACAAGATTTGAATATTAAGAGATGTTGAAAAGTGAAAACAGGGAAGAGCAATTCTGTTTTGTTTTCATGGCTTCCATTTGGAGTAGAATTTGTGATCATTCCACATCAAAAGTCTAATCAAAAGTCTACTAAGTGAAACCTTAACATTTTTCTTCTTCAAATGCCAATGCCTTGGCTTTATCCTCTTCCCCAAGCTAAATCCCAAAATACTGTGGAAACTTTTTCAGCTCTTCCAATTCTCTTTCCATGTCGTAAATCAGAAACTCAAACTTGGGCCTCAAGTTATCTTCCACACTGTATCCAAATATCGCCGGGATTCTCCCACATACTCTAGCTGCTTCCTCGTGTTCGAACCCCATACTTTTCAGGAATCTCATGGGCCCAATTAGGTTCGGCCCAATTAGATTCGACCCATTTACATTCGGCCCAATATTTTGGTCCAAATCTGTTTAAAGTCCATTCGACAAGCCCATTAAGACCCATCCAGCTCGAGCCCGTTAGGTGAATTGGGTCAGTACCACACCACATGAACACGATGACGAGCAGGTGACGAGTCATACGCGATGACGAGCAGGTGCGTGTAACAGAGCCAACACACGGCTCTTCGACACACGCATGCAGGCTGACACCTGTCAATGAAGAGCACCTGCTCATCATCCTCAACCACTATAAAAGGGAACATAGGCCATTTGAAAAAGAGGAGGGGAAAATCTGAACTCTCAAGGAACACTGGACGAACATAAAACTGGACTGCTAGTCGACGAACATAACTTTTAGCCACAAATTGACGAACGTAAGAACTAAGAAGATTAGACTTGACGACCATACAATTGAACAACTCTAGCTATCACTCGACGAGCCTAAACACCCAAGTGGTGAAGCTTTCGACGAGCACGAATACACATATAATTTTCGACGAGCGCAACCAATAGAGAAACTTATTGACGAGCGCAACTTGTACTAACACCCTAGTGGTGACGTACAGTGACGAGCACGTCTCATCGACGAGCGCAATCCTTCATCCCAGAAACAACATCGATGAACAAAGATCGATTTTACCAAGCATAATCGATCGATGAACGCCTCGATCGACGAGCGCCAGCCAATCTTCAACAAACCACCTGAGACTCATTACACGAAGATCTCGACCCACGAAGAATCTTGATCGACTCATGATCAGCTGATTATCAGAACTACGAGCAGGCTTGATTCCTCATCGGATACGTAGGCAGCCGATCAACGGTGCAACTAAAATCACAAAACAACGTTCGCGTACCGAAAGCGTGCTAAGACCAGTACGAACAATTGGCGCCGTCTGTGGGGAAAGGGGAATCTTCTAAACACCTGTCAAGATGGTGGTCAACGAACTAAGGGATGAAGCACAAAACCGTGACGAACAGTCACTGCGAGCTAGAGACATCAGCAGTGAACAGACACAAAGACGAGAGGCAATCCCTCTCAATGAGCAGGATCACGGACCGATTCGTCAAGAAGTCATGCCTGCATCAACTAGTGAACAAATAGACATTCCCGAGCTCCTTCAAACTCTTTTGAGAAAAACGGAGGAAACCGCTCGAAGCACGAATCAAAAGATCGAGGAATTCCAAAGCAAAATCGCGACACTTGAAGAGGCGCAAGCAAGGGCAACCCCATTAAGTGCGAATCATTTGTCTCACCAAAGAGTCCGAATTAAAGAATCACCAAATTCGGACATACGACAAAACCAGCCAACGATCGAGTTGCGGGAAGAGCAGACAACAAATAGGCGTGTCGAAAGACCTTAATATCAAGAATTACATGCAAGTCCGATCGAGCCATCATATCTGGCACTCGACCGTTTGGAGGATCAAGCCTTAACCATAAAGGCAATGAAAGAAGAAATGGAGAAAATCGCATCACTGCTCCATAGCGCAACCAGTTCGGCACCAGAAATCGACCAAATGTTGACTCGGGCGCGAAACTCGCCATTCACTAGACAATTATTGGCGGTTAGAGTTCAACATGCCGTAAAAATCAAATACCCGACATATAATGGAAAGACCGATCCAAACAGGTTTCTCACTGCCTTCGGGATCGCGATAGGCAGAGCACAGTATTCCCCGCAAGAATATGATGCGGGATACTATCAAATGTTCGTGGAAAGCCTAATCGAAGATGCACTAGATTGGTTTTCCAAATTAGAATCAAATTCTATCGATAGTTATAAACAATTATCGAAAGTATTCATCAAGCACTACTCCATGTACATCCACCCTGCGACAACAAGCGCAGATTTATATTCTATCTTCCAAGGACGAAGAGAGAGCCTACGATCGTACATCGAGCAATTCAAAGCCATTGCATCAAAAGTGGTTGTATCTGACGATGTCGCAATCCCAGCCCTTCGAAATGGAATACGCGAAGATTCAAATTTGAAGGACGACTTGCATATCAACACGCCACAAACCTGGGAAGATGCCCTGCATCGAGCAAACAAATTTGCCGAAGTCGAGGATCGAAGATCTCAATTTGCTAATCAACCAGCAGTTAGAGAATCTCGCAAAAAAGAAAATTATAAAGGCAAAGAACCTCGACAGCAGCAATACAAAAGGAACTATGCTAGGAATGATAACGATACAAACGCATTCAACGTCAATTCACCATCTCCCGAATCGACTCAGAAGAATGCAAATTCTCGTTGGAACAAAGGCGCCAATATCAATGTTCCAGACATGCAAGCATATTGTGAATACCATAAACGATATGGGCATCTAACTTCACAATGTATACAGTTGCAACGCATGTTGCTCGAGAAATACCAAAGGGAGAAGCCCGATAAAGGTGGCCTGAACATGGGACACCGCGAGAAGGATAAAAACAATGCAGAAACATCAAGAGAAAATGATCGGGAGGTTTGGAAGGAACGCAACTCATCACCAAAGGCAAGAGTTTCGACAAACCCGCCTAAACGATCCTATGACGACGGTAAAGACAAATTGCCGCCAGCAAGGAAAAGAATAAATATGATAATGGGGGAACTCGTCGCTTGCAAAGACTCTGTCCGCGCCATCAAAGTATACAAACGAGAAGCAGGAGCGGCGCAAAATCATCGGATTAAGGCCGACGAGAACAGACAAACAAAGTGGGATCCAATTCGAGACATATGCTTCACGAATGAAGACACAATTGGTCTAGCTATGCCGCATAGCGACCCGCTTGTGATAGAGTTGAGAGTATCGGATTGCGATGTGTCTCGAGTGTTGATCGATACCGGAAGTTCTGTCGATCTTATCTTTCAAGAAACTCTGCGACGCATGGATTTGAAAGATGCAAAAGTGAAACACTCGGTTCGACCGTTGACGGGATTCGACGGAGATACGACCATGACTATTGGAACAGTAAAATTACCCGTCTTCATCGATGGAACAACTACTTGGGTAAAGTTTCACATTATCGACAAGCCAGCTATTTACAACGTCATTTTGGGTACTCCATGGATTTACGCGATGAAAGCCGTGATCTCGACATACCATCAATGTCTGAAGTTCCCGACCAATGGCGAATTTGCACCATTCGAGGAAACCAACAAATGGTGAAAACTTGTTTCATCACGGAACACAAGCTTCAAAACAAAGGAAAAAGTTTTATGATCACAAACTCGACACAAACCCAAGATAGTCTAAAACTCAAAGTCGATATCTTGGAAAGAATCGAGCAAATCAATATCTATCCTTCTGATGAAAAGAAGTGTGTCGGAATAGGCTCAGAAGTCTCAATAGACATAAAAATCAAACTCATCGAGTTTCTTCGTCAAAATGTCTCAACATTTGCTTGGTCGACAGAAAACATGCCGGGAATAAGTACGAAAATAATATCGCATGAATTGAATGTTGACCCGACATTTAAACCAGTCCGACAAAAAAGAAGGAAGTTAGGCCCCGAGCGATTTCGAGCCGTAAATGAAGAAGTTGATCGATTAATAAAGGCGGGATCGATAATGGAAGTACGATACCGTGAATGGCTTTCGAACCCGGTCATCGTAAAAAAGAAAACCGAAAAATGGCGAACATGAGTTGATTTTACCGATCTAAACAAGGCATGCCCAAAAGATAGTTTCCCACTACCATGCATCGATCAACTAGTGGAAGCAACGTTAGGAAATGAACTCCTATCTTTTATGGATGCTTTCTCGGGATACCACCAAATCCAGATGCATCCCGGCGACCGCGATAAAACATCATTTATCACGGATCGCGGAATATATTGCTACAAAGTTATGCCATTCGGACTTAAGAATACCGGCGCGACATATTAACGGTTAGTCAACAAAATGTTTAAAGATCAAATAAGCATAACCATGGAGGTCTATATTGACGACATGCTCGTCAAATCGGCAAAAGCTGAAAACCACTTGGACCATTTGAAGACATGCTTTGAAACTCTCAACCAATATAAGATGAAGTTAAACCCGACAAAATGCACATTCACTGTAAAGTCCGGGGAATTCTTACGTTATGTAATGACGAAGCGAGGAATCAAGGCCAATCAAAAGCAAATAAAAGCAATAACAGATTTGCCCTCACCAAGAAATAAGCGCGAAGTCCAACGGCATACCAGGAGAGTCGCCGCGCTTAATCGTTTTATATCACGGTCTACGGATAAATGTCTCCCCTTCTACAAGTTACTCCGCAACAACAAAAAGTTTGATTGGACTGACGAATGCGAATTAGCGTTTACGGAGTTGAAAAATTATTTATCGACACCACCGATATTGGCGAAACCTAAAGACGGAGAAACACTATATGTCTATGTCTCGGTAACTCATGCAGCAGTTAGCGGAGTATTAGTTCGGGAAGATCGCGGACGATGCCGAGACAAGATACACGACAACAGAAAAACTTGCTCTGGCGGTCGTAATTTGGGCAAGAAAACTACGTCTGTACTTCCAATCTCACGCCATAACAATCTTGACCAACCATCCGTTACGATCAATACTGCACAGTCCAAATCAATCCGGAAGGTTAACCAAGTGGGCAATCGAACTAAGCGAATACGACATTGACTTTAAAGGGAGAACAAGCGCAAAATAGCAAGTCTAGGTTGACTTTTTGATAGAGCTCGAACTAGAATTGCGAGAAGATGATCATATTGAAGAAAAATAGTCGCTATTTGTAGATGGATCATCATCCACGTGTGGGGCAGGAGTCGGGATACAACTCGTATCACCCGAGGGAAGCATCATCGAACAATCATTTCGACTGATGTTTGTCGCATCCAACAATGAAGCAGAGTACGAGGCTCCTATTGCCTGACTTCGACTAGCCCAGTAATTTGGGGTCCAGAAAATTGAAGCATTTTGCGATTCCTAACTCGTGACAAGTCAATTCAATGGAGAATTCGACGCAAAGAACGAGAGAATGGACGCATATCTTAAAGTGGCCCAAGAACTAGCATAGGAGTTCTCGGAATTTCGTTTAACGAAAATTTCACGCGGAGAAAACACTTCCGCCGACGCATTAGCTGCGTTAGCTTCGACATCGGATCCCAAGCAATATAGAATCATTCCCGTCGAAGGCATTCTAGCCCCAAGCATAAGCCTAACAAAGGGATGTTGCTTAAGTATAGCAGAAGAAAATCAATCTGCCGAAGAAGTCCCCGAAGGAAGTCAAAACGACAACGATCATGTGGATTGGCGAAGTGACATCAGAGCTTACATAGCCGATGGCATCCTCCCAAAAGATGGATGGGCTGCGCGACGATTGAAAATCCGAAGCGCGCATTACACACTATATAAAGAGCATCTATTGAAAAGAAGTATCGATGGAACCTTATTAACCTGCATATACGGGTAAGAAATGATGCGTGTAATGCAAGAAGTTCACTTAGGAGCCGGTGGAAACCATTCGGGCAGACGATCACTTGCGTTAAAAGTTCGGCGGCTCGGATACTTTTGGCCAACAATGAATTCAGATTGCGAAAAGTTTACCACAAATTGTGAAGCATGTCAGCGCCACGCACCAATCATTCACTCACCGGCAGAATTCCTCGCGACAGCAACCATGCCTTATCCTTTTATGCGATGGGCAATGGATATCATCGGGCCATTGCCCTCTTCTCGACAAAAACGCTTCGTATTGGTCCTCACCGATTACTTCACCAAGTGAGTCGAAGCGGATTCATTTGCAAAGATTCAAGACACGGATGTTTGAAAGTTCGTATGGAAAAACGTTATTTGCCGTCACAGACTACCATACGAAATAGTGACCGACAACGATTCACAGTTCATCTCCAACAAGTTTGAAAACTTTTGCGCGAATTGGCGAATCCGGTTAAGTAAAGCAACGCCGCGAAACCCACAAGGAAATGGACTTGCTGAAGCGTCAAATAAGGTCATCATCAATGGGCTTAAGAAACGTTTGGACGATAAGAAGGGAAAATGGGCCGACGAACTCGACGGCGTACTATGGTCATAAAAACAACCCCTCGAAGTACGACGGGAAAAATCCTTTTCTCATTATCGCATGGAACAGAAGCCCTAGCACCAGCCGAGGCTAGTGTCCCAAGTTTACGAAGAACGGAGCTTCTAGAACAACAAGAGCTAAACAACGCAATGATTAAAGACTCGTTGGATCAAGTCGAAGAATTGCGAGATCAAGCTCTACTAAAGCTCCAAAATTACCAACAAAAAGCGGCAAAGTATTATAACGCCAAAGTCCGAGGTCGTCATTTTGAAGAAGGAGATTTGGTTCTACGCAAAGTGTTCGAAAACATGATGGAACCAAACTCCGGAAAACTTGGCGAGAATTGGGAAGGTCCATACATAATCTCAAAGATCGTCAAGCCCGGAGTATACGAGCTTCTGAGAATGGATGGAACAACAATCCCTCGAAGCTGGAACGCAATCAACCTTCGACGATATTATTACTAAAACGACATGGGCAACATGTGCTATCACACGAAAGCTGCACTATTTTACTTATGAATATCGGTTTTAAGAACTACGTTCGGCTTGATCCCATTCTAAGGGTACGTAGGCAACCGAATACGGTGCAGCCACTTGTAAAAAAATATATATGTGTTTCGATGAACAGGTTGCAAGTTCGTTAAAACAGAAGAATGTCTAATAACCAATGGCTAATGAATTGAAGACACAAAAACCTTGCGCCACTGTTGACGAGCCTAGTCCTCAAAACAGTGCCAAGTCTCTCGCTGTGTAGACGAGCCCAGTCTCAAAACACAGCAACGAGTGTAAAAACCTTGCGCCACTGTTGACGAGCCTAGTCCTCAAAACAGTGTCAAGTCTCTCACTGTGTAAACGAGCCCAGTCGTCTAAAGACAGTGACGAGAGCAAAACCTTGTGCCACTGTTGACGAGCCTAGTCCTCAAAACAGTGCCAAGTCTCTCACTGTGTAAACAAGCCAGTCTTGAAACACAGTGACGAGCATACGCACCATCAACCATTGTTGACGAGCTCAATTCTCAAAACAGTGCCAAGTTTGTCGCTATGTACGAGCCTAGTTCTCAAAACGTATCGACGAGCATAAAGTCTCACAATGCCAGAACGATGCTCGAACTCTACGAACAGACAAGCCTAATATCTTTTCATTATTTCAATTATTATGAAAATTGGCTAAGTCTTGTAATACTAAGATTAAAGCTTGGTTTCTAGAGATAGACGAGCCTAATCTTTGTTTAAGTACTTACTAATCCGTTCTCTGTTTTAAAAAAAATTCAGGAGAAGAATGGACGAGCGTGTGAGTTCCGAACGACTTCATTGATATTTACAAAGAATATTAGACGAACGTCAAAACGACGAACGCCTTACAATGAAGTTAACAAAAAATATATCATATCTACAAAAGATAAGTACAAAGGAGTCTCCGCGTTCGTCGGAGTAGCTTGTGTCACAGGCTCGCCTTCACCCGCGTTCGCCTGGTCATCTTCTGGACCATCTTTGTTCTGAGCTTCAGGATTGACGAGCCTAGTCTCGTCTTCAGGCTGCTCGCCAGATCTATCCTTTCGAGTAGGGGCAGGAAGTGGAAGGAGGTCTTCGTCTTCAATGACGAACGGATTCACAGCGTTTACTTGAAGTTCGTATGACTTCAAGTCATCCTCCATCAAGTCGAGCGTCTCCTGAGGAATCTCGACCCCTTCCTCCTTCAGAAACAGAAGACACTTAAGGGTCCCTTGACATTGATCTTACAAGGCTAATGGACCCTTAATTTCATTAAGGAAAACGAGGCGACGACGAAGCCTCTCTAGACGAGCAGCCATAGGATCGAACGACGACTGCAACTTTGCGTATTCGACCTTTAGGCCTTCGAACAAACCTTTGAAGCGCCTAGCCGCCAACTGTTGCTTGCTACAGCTGCTCTTCCACGTGCCGATCTCCTTTTTGAGAATAGCATTCTCCTTTTCAAGTCCGTCGACCCTGTTCTTGTACCCCTCAACTTGTGCTCGGAGGAGTTCCTTCTCGGCCCTTTCTTTTTTGAGCTCCTCCTTTAGCTGCTCGGCGTCTCCATTACGCTCTAAAGCCTGACGAGCGACCGTCAACTTGTCTTGATAGTCGACGATCATCTGGTTCGGAAGCGCATCACTCTGCAAAGAAAAGCGACAAGCATAAGTAAAACATAAGCAAAGAAATACAAGGGAAATGGTAAAGTAATTACCCGAACTCTCGCACGAGCGTAAGTTAGATAGGTCTCCTTCTCCTCCAAGTCATCGAGCTCAGGGAATGCGTAATACGTGTTCCTCACAGAATAAACATACTCCCCGCACGCTCGTCTGTGATTGATGAACGACGTCTCCGCATCATCGTAATTAAAATCTTTGTAATTTGGACGAGCATAATTGGAGGGACCAGCCTGAACAGAAGTGGGAGCCAGCTGTGTTAAGGTAGCGTTGCGCTCGTCGCAGTAGTCGAAGAACAGCTGCTGAAGTGGAAAACGTAATCCACAAATGAAGAAACTTTCGTAGACACAAAAGTACCCTTCAAGCGCCTGCCATGGACGATCAGCTGGTTGAGGAATCAAGAACTCGATATTCCCCAATTGACGGCTCTCTATCAATTGAAGAACGGACGCCTCGTCGCACATTGATGGGAGACCCCGCAGCGAATCTAGCCACTCTTGTAAATTCCTGATCGGCCTCGGCATAGAAGAGCAGATCTGCAGATGCTCGTCGCTGGGAGCATTATTTAAATCACTCCCTCGAGAGCTGCTGGAAAGATCGACGAGCCTCTGGCCCAAAGGAGACATGAGATGCTCAACGTCGCCGAGCGTAGGACATTCCATCTCCGTTAGCATGTCTTCCACATTTGACTCCTCGTTCAAAGACAGCCTCTGCTCGTCCACACGCCTACTCGCCTCGACGAGCCCTCTATGATAGCCTCCTGTAAACGAGATAAGGGCAAGCCGGTTGGGATCGTCGAGATCCGGCTCCGTTTCATGCTCGTCTCCTACCAATGGGTTTCCCACCCCATCGCCGCGACGAGAAAATTCATGTTCATCGATTTGCGTCTCTTCGATTTCAAGACGCTGAGCTGCTTCACCCTCAAACAGCCTGGACGACGAGTCCACTTCGTAACGACGAGCATGATCTTCATGCTCGACTACCCTGATCGATCAACCTTCTTTTGATGATGAGTCGACGAGCGCATATCCAGAAGAAGCAAAATTTTCAGGAGACATTTTTGTATGTTCGTCGCCGAGTACAACCAAAACCCGCAAAGGAAAAAGAAAAACGAACACGGAAAAAAGTTGAGAGAGAAAGTACCTTGAGAGAAGTTGCAAATAGAACAAATGAAGAGAGGAGGTCCTTATTTATAGCCTCCTCTTGGAAACCGTTCGGCTTCCTCGAAAACGCGAACCGCCCATCGAAGTTGTGATACGTGGAACGCTTCAGTTCGTCAAATCGCGTTGGGCCGCATTCAACGAACTTGGGGGGACTGATTGTATGGGCCCAATTAGGTTCGGCCCAATTAGATTCGACTCATTTACATTCGGCCCAATATTTTGGCTCAAATCTGCTTAAAGTCCATTCGACAAGCCCATTAAGAAGAAAAAGCCCATCCAGTTCGAGCCCATTAGGTGAATTGGGTCAGTACCACGCCACCTGAACACGATGACGAGCAGGTGACGAGTCATACGCGATGACGAGCAGGTGACGAGTCATACGCGATGACGAGCAGGTGCGTGTAACAGAGCCAACACACGGCTCTTCGACACACGCATGCAGGCTGACACCTGTCAATGAAGAGCACCTGCTCATCATCCTCAACCACTATAAAAGGGAACGTAAGCCATTTGAAAAAGAGGAGGGGAAAATCTGAACTCTCAAGAAACACTGGACGAACATAAAACTGGACTGCTAGTCGACGAACATAACTTTTAGCCACAAATTGACGAACGTAAGAACTAAGAAGATTAGACTTGACGACCATACAATTGAACAACTCTAGCTATCACTCGACGAGCCTAAACACCCAAGCGGTGAAGCTTTCGACGAGCACGAATATACAGACAATTTTCAACGAGCGCAACCAATAGAGAAACTTATTGACGAGCGCAACTCGTACTAACACCGTAGTGGTGACGTACAGTGACGAGCACGTCTCATCGACGAGCGTAATCCTTCATCCCAGAAACAACATCGACGAAGAGAGATCGATTTAATCAAGCATAATCGATCGACGAGCGCCAGCCAATCTTCAACAAACCACCTGAGACTCATTACACGAAGATCTCGACCCACAAAGAATCTTGATCGACTCATGATCAGCTGATTATCAGAACTACGAGCAGGCTTGATTCCTCATCGGATACGTAGGCAGCCGATCAACGGTGCAGCCAAAATCACAAAACAACGTTCGCGTACCGAAGGCGTGCTAAGACCGGTACGAACATCATCTTAGCTCTTAATTTCTCAACCCTCGTGTTAAGCACGTGCGCGTTTGTCTTGCTCGCCCGGTTTAGATTCTGTAACCCAAGCTCCTTGAGGTAAACAAGCGTCGGTCTCAAGCAGTACTCGACGTCTGAGAGGAGGATTTTCGGGCAATTCCGATCAGGCCCCTGGATTCCTCGGCGGAAGCTCCGAGCTCGCCGGTGAGAAAATCAAAGACGGGATCGACTTTGGAAATGTCGAAAGTCGAAGAGAAGAGCTGGGGACAATGGAATACGAGACGAGGGAAATCTTCGTCGGAGATTCCCTTCGATTTAAGCAAATTCACGGCTGAGATGACAACGGGAAGATCACTTTCTGGATGAGCAACTCGGGGATTCTGAGGAACAATTCCGAGGGTAGACAGGTATCTTAGATTTTCACCGTGTGAGGTGTGCAATTTGAGATATAGAGGTTTAGAGCTTGTTGATGGAGGAGGAGAAGACAAAGAGAAAGAGAAAAGGGGTTGAAGATGAAGTGAAGCAACAAATGAATTAGCCATTGATGCTTCACTTGTCTCTTCTCATCCCGGTTCCATTTTATATCTGAACCGGTTCAGTTTGAAGCGGATTTGGTACTAGTTTTAAGCACATTCAAATCAAAGCCGATTTTGGCGAAACTTTCACACGTTGGGTTGGTTCGTAGTTAATTCAAAGCCAACACCAAACCGCATAAAAATTCAATTTTTGGGTTGGTTCAAACCAAACCGAATCAGCATTGCCATGTCAGCATTGTAGTCACCACTACGTCAAACATTGATTGGTCTCCTTATGATGTTCTGTGGGCCCATCATATCAGGATGCAGTGGCAGACGCAGAACTCTAGCTGAGTCCCTCTTTGTATCCAGAAGATAAAGTTCGTTTATTTTCTGTTTTTTTTTTATACTTAAATCAAAAATTCCAAGTTAGTGAAGAACAACACTGATTAACAATGGAAGGAACAAGTTTTCTCCGTGGGCAACCTCTCACGACTATACCCTCTCTTCCTAGAAAAGGATTTCTTCTCCAAAAATGGAAGACCAATCGGATTGTCAGATTTTCAGGTTTAAAGAATCACTCAAATTCTGCAAATTTCAGGATTTTCGATCTTACCCTCAGGGCTTCAGGTACTACAAAACAGTTTCAACCTCCAAGCTTTTTGTCGAATTTCAATGGTTTGCTTTCGTGAAATGGATCTTGCTCCATTGTGCTTTGCTTTATATCTCTTAAATTTATCTTTGTCTTGTTGCTGATGGTTTCAAAGTTCTCATCTTTTCTATCTTTTGATCAGACTATAGTAGTCTCATTTAAGAATCAGCCTCCAAATTCTGGTATTGATTGATCAAGTAGTTATACATTTACTCATTTCTCTAATTGTAATTGAACAAAGGTCCAATAAGAGCAAGCTCTACAGTCCCAGAAACAAGTACGGACTCAAATTCCAAGGAAGAAGACCTTGTCTTTGTAGCTGGTGCTACGGGTAAAGTTGGTTCTCGAACTGTGAGGTAAGTTTCTTGCTTCTTTAAGTTTGAGGAATAATTTGCAATGCTGGTTGGTTAAAGAGTCCTATCAATGTTCTCTTTCATTCAGAGAGCTATTGAAGCTCGGTTTTCGGGTTAGAGCTGGAGTTCGAAGTGCTCAGAGAGCAGGAAGTCTTTTGCAAGTATGACTTACATTAATACTGAATCTTTGTTATAGTCAATTGTTTCATCATTTTGGGTGATGGTTTTTCCGCAATTAATACTTTGCAGAGTGTTAAGGACATGAAGCTCCAGAATGCAGAAGAAGGAACTCAACGTAAGAACAAATTGTTTTGATTTATGTACAAACCCATAATTTTGTCGTAGAAAAGTAAGAGGCAGTGTCTGTGTCTTTAGCCCAGCTGTAGAAAAGCTTGAAATTGTGGAATGTGACTTGGAGAAGAAAGATTCTATACAGCCCGCATTGGGAAGTGCATCGGTAATTATATGCTGTATCGGTGCTAGTGAGAAAGAAATCTCCGATATTACAGGCCCTTACAGGATCGATTACCTAGCTACCAAAAACCTCGTTGAAGCTGGTAAGATTAAATACACTCAAAGCAGTTTGTTGTCCATTGTCTCTTTCTTTTCTTCTGTCTTGTTTCATCATTGCGTTTGTGATATCATAAGCAGCAACATCTGCAAAAGTTAATAACTTCATTTTGGTAACTTCCCTTGGGACAAATAAATTTGGATTTCCTGCTGCGATTCTCAAGTAAGTCTGTAATTTTCTCTCTTTCTTTTATTACACTTTTGTCAGAGAAGCCAATAAAACTTATGGCGTGTTCTTGTTATATGACTATGAAGCCTATTCTGGGGAGTTCTTTGCTGGAAGAGAAAAGCAGAAGAAGCATTGATTGCAAGCGGTCTCAATTACGCAGTTAGTAATTCACATTGTATCTTAAAACACCATTCTTACTGTTTCACATATATACTCTTTCGATTCTGTGATACCTTAGAATTTTATCTTTCCATCTTCTTTCTTCAGATAGTTAGGCCTGGAGGAATGGAGAGACCAACTGATACATACAAGGAAACTCATAATCTCACTCTTTCTCTAGACGATACATTGTTTGGTGGTCAGGTCTCAAATCTCCAGGTATTAATATTTTTGCCTTGTCTTGTCTCTGAGACAGTGATATGACCACATTATGAACAAGAGTTTTGATTTGTATTTTCTCTCTTTTTCGCTTCCTCGTTATTGACATCAAGGTTGCAGAATTGCTCGCTTGTATGGCGAAGAATCCTCAACTTTCTTATTCTAAGATTGTGGAAGTGATTGCTGAAACAACTGCACCGTTAACTCCGACTGAAAACCTGCTTGAAAAGATACCTTCTAAACGTCCTTATGTGCCTCCACCCAAGGTTATATTACTTTCTTCTCGTCTCTTTTTCTATCTTGATCATCAGTCTCTTGTGATAAGATGGGTTATCTATAGATCTCTGCATTTTGGTTGTGACAGGCATCAGTTGCAGCCAAAGAGGTCAAACCAGTCCCTACTCCTGTCACTCAAGAATCAACAGCTTCCAAGGAGGATGAAGCACCTCCCAAAGAAAAAGATGTGAAACCTAGGCCTTTGTCTCCTTATGCCTCGTAAGAAATCTTGTTCCCCAAACGAAATAAATCAAATCTTAACTAAAGTGACTTATTGAGATGTTGATTGTTTTTGATGGCCCTTTTTCCCTCTTTTTTTTGTTTATTCTTTGTAAATATATAGCTACGAAAACTTGAAACCTCCAACATCTCCTATTCCAACTTCGGCCGCATCAATTGGTCCTACCAAATCCAAGGAGGTTGATGCCACTCAGGTTCCTGTTGAGACCAATGTGGTGCCAGTGTCAGATACTATCTCAAATGTCCAAGTAGAAGAAGAAGTGAAGCAAGCTGAGGAAAAGAAAGAGAGGCCTCTTTCCCCTTATGCCAGGTAAAAACCGTATTCTCAGTGCCGCTCTATTTTTTCAGGAATCACTAGATTAAGTTGTTTTGTGTACCTATGGTTTCTATTAGTATCATGAAAGTTGAAGTAATAAGTATGGGAGCTCGCATTAATTTCAGAAGTTTGGCCGTATTATGATGCAGCTATGAAAATTTAAAACCACCCTCATCGCCATCTCCCAAAGCTTCAAATACAAGCAAGAGCGATTCTTTGTTGCCTGGTCCAACTGATTCTGATACTGATAAAAGCTCCACAGTTGCAACAAGTATCACTGACACAGCAGCACCAAGTGTCACTGACACAGCAGCAACAAGTGTCATTGACGCAGCAGCACCAAGTGTCACTGACACAGCAGCACCAGTAGTCACTGACACAGCAGTACCAGTGACACCAAGAATGAGACCTCTATCTCCTTATGCAGTGTAACAACATTTCCTCTTCTGTTAATTTTTTCCTGTATATCTATGTGTTTAAATCGATTGTGGTCCTTCATTTCCTCAATGAATCTACACTGTCTTTTGCAGTTACGCAGACCTGAAACCACCAACCTCGCCAACTCCTGCATCAACCGGTCCCAAGGAAACAGCATCTGCAAAAGACAACTCAGAGCTAACTGAAGGCAATAATGATACGCTGAAAACAGTTGATGGAAGTGTGTAAGTTATCTAGAAGCCAGATTTTAAAAGTGTGTGTAATTTAGAAATGAATCAATATAATATGTCGGATATTTTGCTTGTTGTTCAGGGACACAACTCCGTCTACTTCTATACCAGAAGCAGTACCTGTTGTTAGCAATGGGATAGACACTTCCTCTGCTTCAGAAGAAATCAAAGCTCAGCAAAAGCCAAGGCCTTTATCACCTTACACAATGTGAGAGATAGACACAGATAGAAGCACGTTGGTTCTAAGTGTGTCCATTGTTATTTACTTCTTATATGAACTAAGAGACCTAAATGATTGCAGGTATGAGGACATGAAGCCTCCAACGTCACCACTTCCATCTCCAGTCATCAATCATTAGTGATGTGAACCTTGGAGCTTCTTCTTTCTTTCTAAACTGCAAATTCTAAACAATTATAGAGAGATGAGGCAATCCAGTTTTGCAGGTATGAATCAGTGAGCTTATTTGTAATATAATGCCATAAATGATAACCCATTTGTTCCCTATCATATAAGCCCAAATTAATACTGCTATTATGCAAAAAGATTGAGAAGTTTGTAAGTTTATGTATCAGTCCATTACATAAGGTATATAATGACTCATAATAATGTTCCATAGATACTAAATAATGTGTATAGTAAGAAGTATCAATAGTCTTAGAAGTTAGTTATGTTGAAATGTGGCAATCAAGACAAGATGAATTGTCGGCTTATGTCTCGGAGAGAAAACTACGGAACAGAAACTTAGGAAGCCGTAACGAAGACCACCAATCCCAATACATTGAATCTTCTATAAGCTAAGCTCATCACTTCTCTTGGATTCTCTTTATTTCTTTTATTCTTTTCACAAAGTTATTTTGACTTTGTTTTTATAGATTGCCGAGAGATAACCAAATCCCGAAAACAACACTTAATTTACGTTCAATCACATGGAACACTTCCAACCTTAGACCAACTCTAATAACATCTGTACATATGACTATTCATCAACGAATTTGAGTTGGACTGGTTTAAAATTTATTTTGATCATCTCTTTTTGGCATAGTTTAAATTCTCATACAGCAAAAATATTATTGACCATCTGTAAATGATATATTAATCTGACTTTAACTTTTGCCATTCCTTAGTTATATAAAAAGGTTTCTGGAAAATTTTAAAAGTGACCATATTTTGTAATTTAATTTCCCAAATAAAATAAAAATATAAATGCAAGAAAATACTATTAATTCTAAAGTCAATGCAATATAACTTTTATATAAATTTTTAAAAAAGTTTTACGATCACATACGTTAGATTTTTAAAATGAGTAGATTTGGATTTATTTATCATCACGAGAGTTATATTGCATTGACTTTAGTGATGATGATATTGATTTGCATTTATTTTACTTGAACCGTTAACTTACAAAATATGCTCACTGCAAAAAAAATTTTACAAAGAACCCTATAAAAAACAAATTTTTAAGCAAAAAATATGGTTAAACTCTGGTTAAATGCGTTATTTAATGGTTCAAATATATTAGAATTCGATTTTATCCTACTACATGTGGTAGTTGATAGGATTTTATACATAAATTTTAGTCTTATCAACCAAATTATTGAGAAAAAACAAAAAGAAACGAAAACAAAAAATGTGATTATCCTAAAAAATCGTCAAAAACTTATTCTGTGTACTCGCAAATTAAAGAGTAGTCAGTTAGAACATTGAATAACGAGTAGCATGTATATATTAAATATGTATCTCTAATTTTGCATATTACGTAGTTCGTATGGTAGCTTTTATTATAGAAAAAAGGTTAATGCACTGTCTCACCTTTCATTGCTTTTAAGGCTTTTCTTTACCATTTTCAATCATGTGATTGGTGTTTGCCACTTCATCTCTTTAATCAAAAGACCTCCACCACAAAACCTTTACTAATTTTTACCATTAGAGATGCTCTTAGTATCTCTTGCCCATAATGCTTTTTCACTTTTATATATCCGTGATTAAGATTTGAATCTTTAGTTGAGAGCTTTTCGAAATGGTCCACTTGACTATTACGGTCAACCTTATAAATAACGTGGAATCAATTTAAAAAATATTCTAATATTTTTCTGTAAATTGTTGCAAATGTTAACATAGCTTTTCCTCGAATTTGAAAATTACTACAAGTCCATCCAAGTGTATAGTTATGTCCATATAGATATGTAAGATAAGTTCATTACGCTTGAGTTTGACAGAAGAAAAAAAAGAAATTTTTTTGTTTCCAACATAAAACTAGTCTACAAAGTACAGCCATGCAAAAATTCTATCAAACAAACAAATACAAGCATACATGTTCCAAGTAATTAAAATTAAGATTATAGCTTAACAAAAATACAATATTGAGAGCTTGATGCAGTTGTAGTCGGTTCTAAATTTGTTTGAATGATGTAGAGTACCCATTATATTGGTATAGTAGATTTTAGTTCTTAAAATATAGATGTTTCATATTATATGAAAATATCCAACCAAATTTAATTAATATCAAGTTTGTCCGGAATATCAATATATATATATATATTGTAATTTAGGGGTTCACAAGTATTATGGGAGAAATTTGGACTATTATCTTAGAGTGGTGAAACCTACAGATAAATCTTTACCTCCGAGTATTTAAAAGGATCGAAAGCATAGACCTATATTTATGTAGGGATGCCTAGAAAAATGTATTTTTGTTTTGCATAGCAGGAAATCGAATCTACAAACACTTTAAAGTCCTAGATTCATCCCCTGTCACTTGACTAGAGACTCTTTATCGGCAAAAATATATTAAGAAGTAAATTGATCAACAAAAGATCAATTACCATTAGAACTAAATTATTCTTTCTTTTGTTTGCATAAAAGTAGCCTTTACAAAACATCAGACCCGATGTCAAACCAATAATTACATATTGTTTGTTTCTTTTGATGCAAATACCCCAAAAAAGAGACAACATTTTTCTTTTATTTTAGATTATTATTCATAAAGTGTTTCAATCAAAGGCTTTTTCTTTTTACATCAATCAAGCACATTTGCTTGCAAGATCGGACTTGTTTTAATGATGAAATAACAGATAACTAAAACTTATTGACCATCTAGATAATTCTATCAGACCACGACTCATAATATAGATGAGATTTTGACCATATATGCTATAGATACAAATATATGTATATTGACAAAACTTCATCTATAGCATAAAGTTCACTTTCTAAAACATTTTTGTAATCTACCAAATCATTGAAGTGATGGTAGAAGAAAGGATTCAAATCTCAGTGTCATAATCATTAGATGAATCATTCTAACTACTAGGCCAAGAATAACTTGGCATATATAAATATTGGTTGTTTAGAAAGAAAAAAAAGTCATTTATTCTAACCCAAAGATGTTAGGTAAAAGACCAGATGATAAAATACCAGAGTTTAATATCTTTTTGCATTTTTTAATCAAATATCCTTTAAAAAAGGATTGTACACTTTGTATGATTCTTGTAGTGTTTGTAGTGAATAGCCTCATTCCATTCGTGGTACATTACTATTCACTGCAATTTTCTTCTGTCCTTCAAACTTTCCTCTCTTTTGCTTCTGTAACTTTTCTTTATGGTCACTTTCTAATTGTTTTATATCTCTTTATATAATGCCTTGTTTCAGTGATTCTCAGCTGAAGACGACTCTTCAGACACTCATGACGACAACAACTTCCATTCACAAACGTTCTAGAAGGTTCTGTCTCTTCTTCTTCTTCGCTTTCTGTTTCTTAACTCATTTGATAGTTCTGCTTTAATAAAAATTTGATTTTTTCCTGACATTTTTCCAGCGATCCGGTTTTCAGAAAATCTCTTAAGAACAACAAATCAAGTGAAGAACTTTACAATATCGAACGACTTCACATGGTCAGGAATCTTCAAATTTGTATTACATGCTCTGTTAAAGCTTTTTCTTACTCTCATATTCATCAGTTTATCTTTGTTTGTTGTTCTTTAGGATGAACTGTTCCAGAGAGAGATAGAACAGCTAAAATCTCTTCTAAAATCTAAAAAATTACATCCTCAGAGAGTTTCAAGTGACCAGGTTCTATGAAAGTTTTCTCTAAAGATGTTCTTAGATTCTTTAGGAAAATCAAAAAAAATCTTCAGTTGCTTACTCTGCAGATTGATTTGATGCTTCACCAAGATGAAGTCTTAGTACGGCGTGAAATGGAGACAGTCCTTCGACGCAAACTGTTCTTGGAAGATTCTAAGTATGAAGATTCTTCGATTTCCAAGGTTATAATAATAAAAGAAAAACTAAGCTTTGTTGTTACCTTAGAACACAAGTAAGCCTTTCCCTTTAGATATGAGATAATAACAGAACGTTTGTTTTTTATGAATTCTTAATTTAGGAAGTAAAGAAACTGGTGAAAGAAATTGCGGGTTTGGAGTTTCAAGTGATGTACTTAGAAAGATATCTTCTTTTGTTATACCGGAGATTCTTCAACAACAAAGTTGCATCAAAGTTAGAATCAGATGAGAAAGAAATATCAGAGGATCTTCTTAAGTCTACTAAAATCATCGAATCACCGAAAATCGCAGCCTGCAGCCCGAAGAAAATTGCAGAAGACTCTGGAATATTCCGCAGTCACTCATCGTTATCTCATTGTTCAGGCTATTCCTTTAGAATGTCTCCTCAAGCAATGGACTCATCATACCATCGCTCTCTTCCTTTCTCAATGCTTGAGGTAAAAGAAATTGTATTAAACAGTTATTATAGTTTGAGTTTACTTCGTTACAAATGGTGATTTAGGTTTTCGCGGTTTCAGCAATCTGATATTGATGCAATGATGGGGACATATGTTTCTGAAAATGTTCATAAATCACCTAATAGTTTGTCTGAAGAGATGGTTAAGTGCATCTCAGAAGTATTTCATCAGCATGGGGGTCAAGAATCACTCGATGATGATCGAGAATCAAGCAGCCCTTTTCGT
Source organism: Lepidium didymum (assembly GCA_963920545.1). NCBI lineage: Eukaryota > Viridiplantae > Streptophyta > Magnoliopsida > Brassicales > Brassicaceae > Lepidium > Lepidium didymum. Next base: position 6,188,094 of record OY986979.1, on the reverse strand, counting down.
AGGAAAGAGAGTTTAAAGGTCACTTGCCAACTTCACGGCAAATCAGTAATGGTGAGATCGATATGTAGAGACTCAGAGAAGTTAAACGCAGTTGAACCTGCTTGGAAACATTACAGGTTATTCAATCTCAGTATCAAATTCTTTTGGTTTATATGAATTAGCTCTGCTTTTTAATCACTTAAGTATCCTTCTTCAATTTTATATGTGTAGGTCGCTTGTTAATAAGTTAGAAGGAGTGAATCCAAGGAAGTTAAATCATGAAGAAAAGCTAGCTTTCTGGATTAACATACACAACTCTCTGGTTATGCACGTAATGTTAATTTCTCAAAACCTAAACTTCTTCAACTTGATCGATCTCGCTGATCAATCTTTCAGGCATTCATTTGTTGTTTTGAGTTTGTTTTTGCCTCTTTTGCAGTCGATTCTTGTCTACGGGAACCCAAAAAACAGTATGAAAAGAGTATCTGGGTTACTCAAGGTAGGGTGATCTTACTTACAGTGCGGATCTTGCTTAGGACACAAGTTGTCAGTGAATTAACAATGACTAGGGTTTTTCTATTAGGCAGCATACAACGTCGGAGGTCGAAGCTTAAACTTAGACACGATTCAGACATCAATCCTTGGTTGCCGCATCTCCCGTCCAGGACAGGCAAGTCTAAGATTAATTTCAATTCTGAAACTTTCGATTTGATTTCAGAACTTAAAAAGGATTGCTTATTTGCAGGTACTTAGGTTTCTGTTTCCTTCTAGACTAAAGGGTAAGGCTGGAGATTTGGGAAGAGATTATGCTATAGCTCACCCTGAGCCTCTTCTTCATTTCGCACTTTGCTCTGGAAACATGTCAGATCCAACAGTAAGTAAAATCTCCTGACCCTACACTGTTTCTTGTGTCACACGCTCCTTATTACCTTTGAAAGATTAGGTTTTGAAATCCATACTGCTTTTGTTAGGTGCGTATATATACGCCCAAAAACGTGATGATGGAGCTAGAATGTGGTAAAGAAGAGTATGTAAGATCAAACGTAAGGATCTCCAAAGACAACAACAAGATTATTTTGCCGAAGCTTGTTGAGTTATATGCTAAAGATACTCAACTTTGCAACGTTGGTATTCTCGGCATGGTTGGGAACTCTCTACCTAGTGAAGCAAAAGACAGAATAGAGCAGTGTCGGAACAAGAATCATGGAAGATTTTCTATAGATTGGGTCGCACATGATTTTAGATTCGGATTGCTTCTCTGAGAAGAAAACACAGTAATGAACCGCTTTTTTTTCCTCTGTTTTTCATGTGTAGTGCGATATAAGTGCGATTTTTGATAAATGCGGTTCAAATACGGTATTGATAAAAAAACAAAATAAAAAATTTGTGATTGTTGAAATATAAGTGGTGCAGTTTTCTTATAAGTAATTAATAAAGTAATAATAATTTGATTATTAAAGTTACAATTCTTAAAAATGAATTTTATTTGAAAAATTTATGAAGTTTGTCAGATATTTTTTTGTAAAATAAAAAATTTAGTTTGTGATTTATACATATATACGTAATATATATATATACACACCTGAATGCATATCTGCATAATATATTTTACTTTTATACGTATCTGTATATGTAAGTGAATGTATATTATTACATTTTATAAAATAATAAGTTTAATTAACTGAAAACAAAACAAAAAAACAAATCAGAAAACAAGCACTGTAGCGTTTTTAGTAAAGAAAATACGCCTTTAAACACATTTTTTGGTGATTGGTGACATTTCACCAAAACCACTCCACGTAGGCAAAAAACGCCCCGCAATCAAGACAACAATCAGACCATAATGTGTTTGTTGTCTTCGTTTTTTTTTTCCCGAAAGTGAAATTCATCGATAGACATAGAACCAGAGGATAACCTCGATTATAAGAGATGGGAAAGACTAAACCTCTACACTGAAATAAAAGACAATAGTTCAAGCATTGCTGCGGACAAAAAACTTAGGGACATAAAACTGGAAAATAAAGCTAAAGCGAGACTCCATTAAAAATCAACTTGGTGACAGAGTAGTATCAGATGACCGCCAAGTCCTTGATGTCTGTATCCGGAGCCACATAAGGTGTAGTGTTGGTGGCAACTTCATTGATGTTCCTTATCGTCACATTGGATCCATGAGGAAGCGAAATGTCTGGTAGAGCGTTCACTTCAGCCATGTACGTATCATTAGGGTTGTTGATCACATCATTGTTTTGGTCCAGACCACCTCCATTGCTTGTCTGGGGAGGTTGAGTGATCAGAGAATCTGATCCAAAGGTAGAAGAGGTGTTACCAGAGCCTTCTTGGCTGTCTGAATGAGGCTGTTCATCTGAGTTCTGAGCCATTAGATTACGGAAGTAGTCCATTGGTGTCGAGATGTAGGGGCAAAAAGTAGTGTTATGGTTTATCCTCTTAACAATTGAAACAGAATCTAGCTACCCATTAATAGTAGAACTGAACCATGAACTTGTCACCATTTTGGCAGAAAATCATCTTGTAGTGTCTGAGTCTGTCTTCAATATTGAAGTTAATCTTAGCTCGCACGAGGAAGGGTCTAGTGATAGACACCTCATGAAGATTAGCTTCGAGGACCTCTCCGAGAGAGTAAGCAATGATCCTCACAGCCATTCCCGAAGCATATTGAAGTGGTAAGTGTTTAATCTGTATCCATAGTTGCACCTTAGATAGAGGTCTCGGTGAAGATTTATCACTCCATTTCTCCGCAGCTACAAGCCAGCCAGCCATTGTAGGGTAACGGCTGCATTCTCAGGATGGAGTTCAGGTCGTCATCTGATGTGAAGAAGAACTGTGCGTGCTCTTTGTCAATCATTCGTCCATGAACTGAAGTCTGCAGGCTCCAATCTTTGGGCAAGTTCTCGATGAGTGGATTGAGAGGCCCGATCATCATGTTCTTTCTGTTCCTCTGAAGGCACTCTTGGTAGACATGACCAGGCAAGTAGATTGGAGGATCATTTCTCCCAAGCTCGAACTGATTCAATGTTTGCCACATGTTATTGTCCATCTTAGCTCGATTGTTTGGTTTCACAACAAGTTACAGAGTCCTCTGTTTTAAGCTGAATCCCTGACATGTGATGATTGCTTTAGTTCTCATGTTAGAGTTTCATTAGCTGTGAGTTCTTGAGAATCACATCGTATCTCGCAAGATGGTGTGAGAAGCTGAAGAATGGCAACGCGGTACGCAAGAGGATGTTACTCTTCCCCATGAGCAGATGAGTGAACATTGATTGGTGCACTAATTGAGTCCATGCCACTTGTCAGAAAAGAACTGGGGAAAACAAGCGGTTTCCAGCTTCCATAGCAATTGAATTTAAATAATTGGCCATTATGATGCTCAAACTTATGATTGCTAAACAGAGCTATAAAGGCATATCATTACCTATAAAGGGGAAACTGAAACGCTAATAAAATGAGAAGTTCAACATTAACCATAGTTAACTAAACAAGACTTGAGGTTTAGAGCGTGTTAATCAAGTGGGCTGAAAAGGGTAAATTCGGTTTGGCATATCAGATAATTTAAAATCCAAGACATGACTTGAGAGGAATAGCTTATTAGGCCAAACAAAAGGAGCCCAACGGGATAAGAAAAAAATCAGAGAGGAGAGTAAATGGCAAGAAGGCCAAAAGATTAAGGCCCAAAACCTCCAGACTAAAAGCCCAAATACTTAGCCCAACTCAAGGGGAAAAAAACCTAAATATAGATTTAGTCCCGGGAACCTAAGCTCAACTAGGTAAGAGGGTGGTTGAAATAGGCCAGAACACAGAGCCAGCGGCTATAGGTTTAAGAGGAAAGGCATGAGACCACAATAAACAAAGACCGGGGAGCAATTCAAACCTGAGGAATAGTAGTATTGTTGCCCCTGGATTAAGTAGTGTGAAAATTGGTGTTCTCAGTGTCAAGGGGAGAGAGATGTCTGATCCACAGAGGATCACCACGAGCCATGTAATTGTTGTATCTTCCATCTCTCACCACATAATTGGTAATTGTCGTGGCTTTGGCATTCCTACCTGGCTGGATGTTAGTCAGGTGAATATCATTGAATCTCTCCATGACCTCTCAGATTTTCTTAGACCAAGCCTTGTATATTGGCCATGCTTCAGGGTTAGATAGAATGTTATAAAGTGTTCTGTTGTCTATCTCTACCTCCAGCTGAAGAATATTCAGTTCTAGAAGGGAGTTTAGCACCCACAAGATTCCCAAGAACTTCAGGTTAACGTTAGAAAAGGCCCAAGTGATGACGTGTCTAGCATGAATCCACATTGCATTCTCCTCCTTAGAGACAATGAATTTAGCTCCATGCAAGTTGTTGTGAGTTGACCATTTAACCTTCCAGTTGACTCTAGCACCATGAGTCGGAATTAGGCTAGTCACTACTCTTTAGTGGTTATCTGTTTGGTTTATGCTCTTACCAATAGTCACTGACTTAGATTTTTCCCAACATTCAGCTTTTTGAAGTGCTTCTCGAGTGAATTCTTGTAGATTTTGCTGTTGATTCTGGAGTACCTTACAGTTTCTTGATTTCTCGAGACCCCAAATCTTTTGATGTTATCCCATATTTCAGACCTCAACTGCGTCACAGGATGACCATATACAAATGTTACATTGACTTGTTGGATTCCAATATTGACCGTAGTGTCAATGAAGTTAGTACATGCTTGTATAATCTGAACCTCCATATGGTCTTTCCAGAGAAACGCCAGCCTAAACTCAGTCCCCTCAGCTCAATAGTGTACAGATGGTCGTGCCCTGTCTATTTCTGAACTGATTCAAGATAAGTCTTATCATTTTTCGTCTCCATGAGGAACAAAATGTCAGGAAACAACAATTTGCGTATTTTCTTTAGACGTCGAACTGTCAAGGTGCTCCCCAAACCCTGACAGTTCCAACTTAGGATACTCATTGCTCCTTGGGTGGCTTCTGGACAACCACCACACCATTCTGCATTTCAGCATTAACTTCCTTGTTAGTGTAAGAGATCTGAGAATTCGTTTTTTGTTTCTTATAGGTCTTGTATTTACTTCTCTCTGTGTCTTCCAGTTCTTAGGCTATTGCTTTCTCTCTGATTATAAGTTGACCCCTGTTTGATTCACATGCGGGATAGGAACCATTTGTCACGTGTTCTAATGTCCAAACCTTCTTATTTTCTGTTGGCCCTGTGGTTTTAGCAATGTTTCTCTTCAGACTGTTATGTTTGGTTATAAGAGTATAATTATCTGTCTAATTTATCTTCCCCTCAGTAATGGCCAACTCGGCATTCTCCTTATCAAGAGCTTTTGGGCCCCAATTCCGTGAGTCCATTCTAGTTGGGAGCTTACAATTGTTGTCATTGCTTTGTTGTTCTCCTGGGGGAGAATTCTGTGTATGGTCTTCCTTATTTAAGTTACTACTCTCCTTGGAGTTGTTGTCCTTCTACCCAAGGGTGACTTTCTCTTCTACAGGGTGAAGCCAAGGGCATGACTCGTCTCCATGCGTTAATCGATGACAATGATTACAGAGTTTCCTTACTCTCTCAAAGTTCCTCTTGAGGGAAGTCTAAAGGTTATACACTTTCTCACTAGGTTTTTGATATTGAAAAGGATCTTCACTCTTATGAAAAAGTGAAGATGGGTCTTTTCAGGATCAAAATCAATTTCAATGGCTTCTCCAATCGAGTTAGCCACTGCCCTAAAGAGGTCCAGAGTTAAATGCTCTACCGGAATTTTCGATAAGCGGATCCACATTGGAGCCAAATTAAGTTTATCTTGATTGAAATCCAAATCCATTTTGTCAACTACAATCCCCCAGTCTTCGAAATTTCAAAAGTTAAATTTGAGGATTTCATGAAGATCTTCAGCGGATTGAAAACGAAATTGAAAAATATCTTTCCCTAAGACTGTGCCCTTGATCCTATTCTGAAGTCTCCAGATTCTAGGTAACCCCATCATCAATTTGGCCTTGAAGTTCCGGATTGAGTAACTTACCAACAAGCGTAGTCTGGTTGTCCGTTGCTGTGTTGTAGTTGCCCGTTTCTGGGAAGTCAATCGCCGCATCTTCCTCAATCGCCATCGATCAGAGCTCCTCCACCAGCTGAGTCTCCATGTCCGATGGGTCCATTTAAAAGCTCCGCTTGGTGATTTTGAATATTGAGAAAGGAGGTCGTCGCCTTCAGCCTTCAATTGATGCCCGTGGTGAGCTTGGAAGAATATCAGAGATTTTGGTCTCGTGAAGTGTGTAGTGATTAGAGTTCACTGATTCGAGGTTGTGGTTTGAATCAAATTGTGCCAAGTGGTTAAGAAGAGTGAAAGATTTAGCCGGCTGGAGAGTAATCGATAAGAAAGATTGTAGTGGTTATCGGAATGACGAGATCCCGAGAGGATTATCGGCTTCGCAAGGAGAACCGAGAGAGGTTTTGGCTGGTGTTGATTTCTTTTCTATAATAACTTTGGCAGTTCTAGAAGTTAATGCATTTGATAACTCCAAGATTCTAAACAAAAGACAAAAAAAAAATACAACGAAACAGCCAAAACGTCGTCGCACAGGACCCAATGCCTCCATCGTCTCGGCTTCTCTCTTCTACATATAAATGTAAAACAGAGCATAGTGCTACTAGTCAGGATTATATATTATATTATTCATAAATATGGTTTTTGTTACTATTTAATTTATTTATAAAAATATAAAATGAAAATGAAACCTTTGTTGTAAGCAGCTGAGCATGTCTGAATGCTTTTCATCGTCTCTGTTTCGTTCATTTTAATTCCATTAAATGCTTTAAACCCCACCTTCTATTAATGCTCTCTCCTTCCACTTCAATTTTTGTTTTCATCACCACCGTTCATATTTTCCTTACATCTCTACCCTACACGTGTCTCTTCTTCTCCATCTCTCCGGCGATAATAATGCTTCTGGATCTCCGCATCTTAACCGGCTCGATGAGTGTGGTGCTGTTCTGAAGAACATCGGACTCGTCATTGATTTCGTCCGCCGTGATGAGCTTCCCGTTGCTGGAATTCGTTCCGATATCGGGAAAAATACTCCCGCCGATGATCTCCGTCGGAAGAAAGGTGATTTTGCGCTTCTGTCGTAACGGAATGAGAACACTCTTGATTTTGATATTAGGTTACCGAACGGTGATTGCCGTTTGTTCCACGTTGATCTTCGGTATCTCCATGGAGATACAGTCGTTGGCTCCATCGTTACTCTCTGTGATTCCGATTCTCTCTCGCATTCGAAGGAGTAAGATCTCTTCAGCTCCCGGAACCGAGAGATAGCTGGTGATGATTGCTCTTCCACCGACGCTGTGATCTCCGCAGCACCAGCGCTTGTGCTCCAATTGTTCCGCGGTGTGATTTCGCCGCGAATGATGATCGCCTTAGTCTCATCATCATCGAGGCTTGGACGAATTCGAGGAGCCATTAACGGGACGAACGGTGACATAGGCGCTAAAACTTCGGCGGCGGATCCGAGAATCGCCGTACGGCAGAGTGGACAGTTAGGGTGAGATCGTAGCCATTCATCGATGCATTCAAGGTGAAAAGTATGGAAGCATAACGGAAGTGTCCGTACATAATCACCATCCTTGAATTCCAACAAACAAACAGCGCAATCTCGACATTCTCCAACTGCAGCGGAGGTTTTCCCCACCGCGCTTTTTCCGGTACAAGAGGCGGCGGAGTAAAGGAAAAGCGGCAGAGTTTTGATAACCGAATCATCTAAGCCGTAAGGAGAGTAGGAAGAGTAATGAAAAGAGTCGAAAGGAAAAGGGGAAAATGATCGGAGATCAGAGTATGAAGTAGAAGCAGAGGAACCAGAGGATAGATGAAGGAGACGCAGACGACGACATCGCCATCGTCGAAATCGACGGGAAAGAGGTGAAATAAAACGGCGGGAGATGAGACGAGAGTAGGTCACAAAAAGAAAAGCGGCTGCTAAAATAACCACCATAGCGATCAACGGAGGACTACATTCCAAAGGAGGATCAGAAGAACCAGAAAGAATCTCCTCGGATACACCGTAAGATGGTGAAGGAGACGGTGATAAATCGCCGGTACTAGGCGGTGGCGCAAGTAGTCGCATGGTGGTTTGATAATATTATGTCAATAAAAAAAAAGTAAATAAAAAAGAAGGGTCTAATAAAGAAAAGAACCTAAAACAGAGCTACTAGTGAAAGGTTTAAACGTTAAAAATGAGTATGTGGAGAGGGAACAACAAAAAGAAGGCGTTGACTAAAGGTAAACGGTATTGGGACGATTAATTGCCACGTCAGCACTTGTTTTTTTGAACGATTTATTCATAATTGAAAATATGGAAGCAATTAAAATAGGGTGTACAAGTATATAATTAAGGTAATAATTGGGAAATTAGGGGACATAAATCTATGATAATTAAGCAATGAAGGAGAAGAAATGAGTAAAATCTAAGAATAGGGAATGAGGGGACAAAAGTAAAAGAAAAAAAAGAGATAGTGGTGCTTTGAGAGTTGTTTGATTTTAATGTGGATTTGATGTGGTGACCCACTCTGATACTAATGGTTATTGACACTTTATTAAGTGGATTTTTATGACTTTACTTTTGCTAACTACTATCCGGCTAAATAGTCACGTTTCTATATAATGTAGGCAGTAAAACTCAATTCCTGAATATGCAAGTGCGCCTGCTTTTAGTAGACTTACCACATGCTACTAGAATACTGTTATTGTTGATTCAAATGTCTTTCTAAAAAATTTTATTTCTTTCTTTAGACAATCTCCAATATATTTATCTATTTCTTATTCTAAAATAGAAAAACTTTATAATAAATATGTGTTTTACTCCAATTTATTCTTCTATTTCTTACTATAGAAGAGAATATTCTAACTATATTCCATTTTTACTCTAAAAATGTCACCTTTAAAATAGAGAAAAAAATAATATTACACTATTTTAGAATTAAAAATAGAGGTAGACTAAAGTGAATTTACTCTAAAATAACATTTAGACTCAAAAATAGAGGTTGGTTGGAGATCCTCTTATTAGCGTTTGTCCATATTGGGTGATCATCCAACCAAGTAGAAAATTATAACAATATTTATAATTTAATTATTCTTATGAGTACTAATCTGTTGACAAATAAATTCCACGAACATTAGTATGTAATTACATCATATATGAATTTCAGATTTACTAATATGCTTAGAGTTTTAAAAATCAAGATTATGACAGTCAAGTCCTTTTTTAGGTCTAAACTCAACAACTCTACTTCATTAATCAGCACTCTTCTGCAAAGCTGACTAAGCTAGGGACATTAGTCACTTGAGAAACGAAGTAACCAAAATATGTATGTACATATATATAAGTTAGGTCCCATCAGTTGTTTGAAGAACCATATATTACTTACAAGTAAATGTGTAGATATATTCACTTATTTTCCGATGGCAATAAAGGTGCAATTAAAATCCGGTCAGAAGTACTTGCCTTGGCCTATCTATACTAACACAATCACTCCACCATTTATTGCTCAACTACTTTCTTTTTAGTCCCCAAGATATTTCTTCATTATTGTTCTTTCAAAATACTTGTTTGTAACACAGAAAATACATAATCGGTCACATGATATTAATTATGCATTCCGGTACGAGACTTAAGTGCTGTACGAAACCTAACATTTTATGTTCCCAAAGTTTATTCGGAATTGCAATGTGTCTATTTGAACCGGAAAGATTCTCTTCTTGACTAAAGTAGTGCTCATCATTAAATCATATCTTCAGAAAGTGACTGCATCCCTACCATTCTATGATTCTTGATAGTTCCCCTATAGACATTATATTCTACATTTCTACTAATGAACTACTTCTACGTTTGTTCTACAGTATCAAATTTGAAGATGGAAAAAACCATAATATAAAAGGTCTATCGGATTAAGCCATCTCAAATGTTTAGAGACTTGTCATTGGATCATACTTTACTACTACTACAACCTCTGTGTCCGACTCTATGACATCCAACAACGGTCTTAAAACATGGACATATCCGGAGGAGCTCCATACATACTCTTCCACGAATACGGTATCCGCCATTTCCCACCTTCTTCCCCTGCAGAAGAGCAATTCATAAGTAAGTTTCATCCGCTCTCACTGTTGATTGCCCGAGATGCTATAACCCTTTAAAGAAGAGAGCATTTTACCACGGAATTTATCAGGACTCAGACCCGTAAGCTTAAATGCAGCTTCTGCTAAAAGAAATGCTTCGGGAATGTTGTCTCCTTCAGAACAGTAGCATAGCAGGCATGTCACCTTCAAGCCTCTTGCCTATCCCCAAAGAACATAAACACCCCAGCACAGGTTATGTAAGTGTTTGAATCATCCTAAACGAGGCAGCATGTGGATAAATTGTTCGTTACCAGGCATTTAATTACCTTAAACGCTGAGAAAAGAGCTGCAAATGGCAAGCTTGGGTAGTAGTCTATGTCTTCGAGCTCATCTTCCGAAGGCAAAATCAGCTCTTCTTTACTGTTCTCCTCAAAAACAGAACTAAGGTACTTCCAGCATCTTCCTTCTGAATCATACTCACGTAATCTTCCAAATCCAAGCCGTTCACAGTGATCATCTCTTCCATCAGATTCAACACTAGACAGATAATACACCTGTGGGCCTCTAAAGTAATTGCCAAGGAGTGCACAAATTAACTTATTACTCTTCGTCAAAATGAGAAAAGAAAAAGGTGCAAGAGAAGCTCATTTATGATTTCGATATATCTGATGCTGTTTCCACTAGTCCATGTTTAGTTTCACACTGAAGGCATATGAGAAATTTATAGCAAGTACATAAAAAGGAGGCGTTATGGTTACCTTGACATGTCCAAGTTATGCAGCCTTTGGAAGTCTAAACTCGATAGCACAATAACCTGTTCCTTTCCACTTGCAGCAGCATAGTTGGCTATATTCTCTGCAAACTTAATCATCATTCCCTGTTTTCAATCAACATTCTACGTTTAATTGTCTCACTTAATTTCCTGATATTTTTGCTCAAAAGCTCTAGCTAATTGGCTTTTCATAGTTCCACCGCAACAAGCATTGAATACAGTCCTTTAACAAACCTAATACCTTTGCGACTGGAGAGCGTTGCTGAGCAAGAGTACTAGCAGTTGAAGATGACTCATAAACTGAAAACACAACCACAGGGAAAAAAGTAAACTTGAGGTCACAACGCTAAAGGTTCAAGAATATATTTGGCATAGACCTATGGCTTATATAGCTTCTCAGTTCAATAACATGGTCAAGTCAGTTACAAATAGTCTCAATAAACGAGAGGCTAAAGTAAACAAAGCACCTCCCCCATTACATCAAAGCATAATTAATCTTGATGGAAGCAGATAGATTGAGAAAATGGAACCTTCGAGAGGTAGGGCAATCTCGCCACAAGGAACTGGGCCATAAGCATCATTTCCAACACAAGGAAGAAGATTTGGATCATTCAGATAACCAACTCTCTCTGCATCAGTAGATGACACTAGAAGATCAACAGCAAGCTGCCCTACATTCCCTATTGACAATGCAGGCTGGTGGGGAAAACAAAGTCATATTTTCTCCAATTAGAAATCTCTAAACCCTTACTTACGAGAAATATCAATACTTTTAAATCCTAAACCCATTTCCTACAAGTTTCGAGTTTTTTCCTTGAAATTACAAAGCTCTTAACTTCTATTTTGTCGTCATATACAACCTAGTTTCTCAATAAAGCTAAAAAATTTAAGCTCTCTAGACGGAAATATTCAAAGGGAACAGGTACCCACAAGGAGAGAACGGATCGAAATCGGAAAAGCAAAAGGAAACGAAACAACTAACGAGAATCAAAGTCGAACATTCTTCATGCTGTCGCTTTCCTTCTTCAACAATAACCTCCATTTATAAAAAACGAAACGAAGGCAAAACACCGATTACAGAATCGGATCGCAAGTTTTACAAAAATGAAAATTCGATGAATCTGTCTGCTTCAGTAGTTCAGTAAGGGACAATTCTACTTTGAGCGAGCTTGAAGAACAAGCCAGGGACTCATTTGGGCCGATAATATTAACCAAAAATGATATGGACCAATAAAGGGCCTTAAAAGTTCCTTCTTTTTTTTCTTAAACCCCAATTCGGCAATACCCAATATTTTTCCTTAAGAAAAAAAATTATGGACTACTTGGTATCAAAGAAAATAAAACAAGCTGTCGGAAAAAAAAAACAAGCTAAAAAAATTTCTAAAGTAAACATGCACCAATTTTTATCAATCAGATAAAATTATGAAAAAATTATCCACAATATATATTTTGGGTTTAAAATTGTCCATAATATACTTTTTTAAAAAATTTGTGCAAAATATACATTTTAATATTGGTATATTTCGAAATTGGAAACTTAATCTACTGTTCTGTTGGATATTTCTCCGCATATAGAGTTTAAGAATTATCCAAATTAAAAAACTAGTGTTAAAATAAATACCAAAAACGTGTAATAAGAAATTTGTACACCTTGAAGTGATTGATTAGACAAAGATCATCCGAAGTGATCCAAATCAAATGATGACAAATAAAAGATAAATAATTCAGAGTGAATCATTTAAAATGAGATCCAAAGACTTTACGATGGTTGCTGTCTCTTCCATTGGGTACTCTCTATACTGTTCATTGATCGCTCTCCTTATTCTAATTTTTAATTCGTTTGATGTGTTAACATATATAAATTTTTGCTGTGAAAGATAAAATTATGAATCTGACCAAAAATATAAATAATCATAGATATGAATTTGTTTAAAATTGAAGGACAGCTCTGTCAAGAAGGAGTGGAGACCAAATAGTCCATATTCAATGATATTTTATGAATTCAAATCTTATCTTCTAATTGAAAATTCTTATTGTTTATTCAAATTTAAACTCCAAACAAAAACTCAACCAACAATATTTTTCTCTGTAAGAGTCGTCCATATGTGATGTGTCAGATCATGATTTTGTTAGTTATTCAAAGAAATCAGGTCATATATTTTGCTTCGTCGGTGAGGGCCAAATGTGTTGCATGATCTTCATACAATGTTAAGGAGCAAACATAGATCACATATTATAATAATAATAGTTAAATGAATATACATATATATGAAACAATAGCAAAGGTCCATGATGTATACAAATAATTGATCGCCTAACAAATACACTTGGAATAGTTTTCATTTGTACATCATTGTGTCACTTGTAGGTAATTTGTATATATTACTAATATACGTGCACATTTTGTATTATATAGACCAAAGATCCTAAATTGATGAAAATAATAATACTGATAATTAGGCATATTTGATAAAAATAATATATATATTTATTATCGTGAAAACGAAAAGAATGGATGAGTACTGCAAAAGTCAAAGTGGAGGTTTGATGGGAAAAAGAGGCCAAAGTGAAGATTTTCAATATATCAAAACCAACCATAGCAATAAATAAACATATAGTATTAATTACTTTTCATCTATATATGTAGAAAACTTGGAACATACGCACACACAATTGAGATATTGATAATCGATGGCACAAAAAGTATCCAAATTTATGATAATGCATGAAGTCAACATAACATTTTTTCTGTCGTTATAAATAAATCTCACGTACTCTATCATTCATTATCTACATATATGTAAATTTCTTCAAAGACCAAAATTTGATGTTGCATGCTTTTTGTTTGTTCTTTTAGTTTTAACCTTTAATAAATTAGTACCACGTCAATGAAACTAATATGAAGTCAAACATAATTATTGCAAGTTTATAAAACGAAAAATATTGAAACTAGCTAGATTGTTTCAATCTACCAAATCTATTATTTGATATAAAATCTTTGACTTACGTATTTTCTGTCTTTCTTTTTCAATAATCAGATCGACGATGTCCGATCTATAGCCTAAAATCCATTCTTATAATCTTTTTTTAAGCTACCATAATGCAGCGAATAGAAATCAAATTCTGGTGCCAAGTCATTAGCTGGATCATCCTAACCACCAGACTGAGAGCAACTCGGCACATATTCTCGTTTTATTAGTGGATAAAACATCGATTGTATTATATATATGTGTATCATACGTGTAATATATATAAAAACTTTGCTTAGATGTGGATCGAACTAGATATGTATATGTTTTGAATTTTCTCCATATATAGAAATATCGGATTCTAATTTTGAACTCACATCGAGTGCCGAGTGGGATCACTTAAGCAACTCATAAAATGAAAATGAAATTCTCTATTTATTTAAGAATTCCTTGCTTTTTGGGTAACAAACGTTGTTTTTTTGTACAGTTTGAAAGATATATAGACGATTAAAAATAAGAATGTTAATTATGTATGGCTTGGGAAATTATAGTATCCTTAACAATCCTGTAATTGGTAAATATATAAGGCTTGTACGTTTGCCATGGTTGTGACGGCATGCGTACGTACCATTGCTATTTCAGACAGCAATTTTTTTTTCGTTTTATTTGAAATTGATATTATATTATTAGACAACGATTGATCGTGTAGTAATTCAAAACTGATACCACATAATAATGTATTCTTGTCGTCATCAAATGAACGGCGTGTGAAGAGTAAATTACTCCTAATGAAAAAGACAAATATATAATTTGTCTGATTAAAATGGTAGCTTAGTTCTCGTCAGGGAAAGTGACAAATCTCACTTCGAATCATTAATGCCGATCCAGTGGTCATAGTTTTACACGAAATTAAGTATTCTGAAAATATTGTAACCAACTCAATCCACAGAATCCAATATATCCATCAAACAAAATTATGTAAATATTTGGAATTGAACTCTGAATGGTTAAATTTTATAAATAAATATTTAAGTATTTGATCAAAGACTTTCCTTTCACTTAATCAAATGTATTTCTCTGTCTATTAAAGAATTCTAACTCCGGTTATATTATAGGGATATTTCAATTTTTGGTGCGAAGAAAAAAGAAAGAAATGTATGGTTGGTAAGGTGTTGTTTTTGGAAATATGTTATATATTGTCTTAATTATTATAGTTTTCATAACTTGCACCCTTATTATTTGTTTTCTTTAATCTTTAGTATGTAGCAACCACTGATTATTTTCGTTTTGATTATTGATGATATAAATGTGAATTTGGTGTCGTATTGATATCGTAACAATAACGTCGAGTCGGATGGATATAAATTAAACTTATAAATATGTCTAGACTTTTATACACAAACAAATTAAAAATAATTTTTCTAATCATTTTTTCTTTTCTAAACATCGAATTTCTTTAATTTTTGTTAAACTATTCACTATTATTTCATTTTCTTTAAGTTTAGTTTATTTCATCAACAGATTTATTTAACTATATAATATTTATGTTATAAAAAAGTTATTAATAAAATTCATCAAACGAATGACAAAAAAAAGGTCCATTATACTGTCTCAGACCTCTCTAACTCTATGCATGGCACTGCGTCTGTGTGTGAATGACTTTGGGATTCGATAACTTAGTTACATAGTTTGAGTGCTTGACCATTGACAATTTGAATTGCTTTATTTCGATAAATATTAGTAAATTGAGAAAAGGTACACGAGGATATTTTATACGATACCCAAAAATGTCAAAACTAGGCTACCTGTCAACAATTCATTTATTTATTTTATTATTATTATTTCGCTTTACATTCATTTAATTAGGGTTTGACATTAGAGATCTGGTCAGTTTCTTCTATTTACATGAAATATATAATTTCACAGACGGACCAAAATTCATGCATGTATGAATATATATGTTTGATCTCTAAGGTTCGAGTCTCTAAACTAAATTTAACATGTAAGATAGAAATAAAAGTATATATTTCTAACGTTCTCATATATGAGTAGAGAAGATCTTATAGAAGAAACCCATAGTTATCCAAAAATGAACTTTACACGATGTCTATTAATTTCTTTATCGTAATGAAAGTCAAATCGACATGAAAAGGCCATTTAATCTTCCTCAACGTAAAGAAAGTCAATCAACTTGATGATATTTTTATTTCGGTTGTCCTCATTAATATTGAAAAATAAAACACACAAAACAAAAAGGTTTGCAACTTATACTCTGTTTTGTCGGCGATTTAATCCGTACGTACAGAAAATTTCACAATAGTGATAGTATAATTTAAGCAAATATATATACAATATAATAATATCATAACTCACATAAACGAATATATATAGGCTAAGCCACGAACACACGTATATATGCTTCACGCTATTATAAATTAAAGTTGTTATTTTACTACTGAGACTTTAAGAGTTATCACATTTGTATTCACTTATTTAATTTCGGTGAAGGAACCGTTCCTTCAACTGCAATTGGTCTTTGTCAACTTTTCAATATCTTCTTTGGAAGATAATTTGTATATTTGCTAACCAATTTCTAAACTCCCATATGAGGCTATGACCGATCAACCATTCAAGCCGCATTCTAGATAAGTGTCTCAAAAATAGCCATGTTAGTAGTATTTCCAAAATCAAAATCCGGTTGGGACAATAGTGTCATGGTTACGTCAAGTGCAGCAACGTGTGAAGATGATCAGCCGCCAACACAGCCACCACACACACGTTATCTTCATTTTTATTAATCAACCAATTAACTTGTCTTAATTACCCGAATCTCCTTTTTTTTCTTTCACATTAGACCCATCATAATAGAAATGTTACATTGTGAATCAAATTTTTTTAATAGGGTCTTTCATGTGAAAACTGGCGCTCCCGGTATCTGCCGGTCACGTCTCCATTCTAAAACGCCACGTGTCATTCACCCACGTCGTCCGGTCAACAACTTTCTTCTTCGCCTTCTTCTCTCTCTATATATATACCAAATCCACACTCTTTTCATTTCGATTTTTAATCTCACCAATCCCGAGACTTTTTAATTTCTCCACACGACGACAACATCTCTAATCCATAAATTGTTCCAAAGAGATATAGAAAGCATCCAAATCTCCAATTACTCAGTTTTATTCTTATGAAAACTCAGGAAACTATGGTAAAAGCTGCAGAAACAAGCAGTAGTCATCATAGAAGACTTACTTTCGCCGCCTTCTTAAATTCCGATCCTCCCGCCGGAGAAGAAGAACTTAGCCATGGCCATGATGGTGATGTCAACAATCCCAGTAGCAGCATCAACACTCACGACGATGTTAGTTTCTTCCAACGTCAAAGCAATGCTTCGGCCACTAGCGGCGATTCATCTCCTAATCAAGTTTTATCTCCATGGAATCAGACTTACTCTCCTTACTACACCGACACAACTACGACTCCGTCGATGTCTCCATCGCCGTGGAACCAGACTTACTCTCCGTATTACAAGTCTCCCTGGATCTACCAAACCCGAAACGTCATCGATGATGAATCTGATAACGGTTTGATCGGTACGATTGTGAGACAAGAAGGGCATGTTTATTCATTGGCTGCTTCTGGAGATCTTTTATTTACTGGATCCGATTCGAAGAACATTCGGGTTTGGAAAGATCTCAAGGATTTCGCCGGGTTTAAATCAACCAGTGGTTTGGTTAAAGCCATTGTAATAACCGGAGATAACCGGATTTTCACTGGTCATCAAGACGGTAAAATCCGGGTTTGGAGAGGTTCGAAGAGAAAAACCGGAGGTTATTCTCGAGTCGGAAGCTTGCCAACGTTGAAGGAGTTTTTGACGAAATCAGTGAATCCAAAGAACTACGTCGAAGTTCGTCGCCGGAAAAATGTTCTCAAGATTCGACACTTCGACGCCGTTTCATGTCTTAGCTTGAACGCAGAGCTCGGTTTACTCTATTCCGGTTCGTGGGACAAAACTCTCAAAGTCTGGAGATTATCTGATTCGAAGTGTCTAGAATCGATTCCTGCTCACGACGACGCAATCAACACGGTGGCTGCTGGATTCGACGATTTACTTTTCACCGGTTCTGCTGACGGAACTTTGAAAGTGTGGAAACGTGAGCTTCAAGGAAAAGGAACAAAGCATTTTCTAGTCAATGTATTGATTAAGCAAGAAAACGCGGTAACGGCATTAGCGGTTAATTTAACGGAGTCAGTTGTTTACTGCGGATCTTCTGACGGTACCGTTAATTTCTGGGAAGGAAAGAAGTATCTTTCTCACGGCGGGAGTCTCCGAGGCCATCGCATGGCGGTTCTTTGCCTCGCCGCCGCCGGGAGTCTGGTTTTGAGCGGTGGAGCTGATAAGAACATTTGTGTGTGGAGGAGAAACATAGATGGGACTCACTCGTGTCTCTCGGTGTTGATGGACCATGTCGGACCCGTCAAATGTTTGACGGCGGTGGAAGACGGTGAGGACGACGGGAAGAAAGGAGATCAGAGATGGATAGTGTATAGCGGGAGTTTAGATAAATCGGTGAAAGTGTGGCGCGTGACGGAGACGGCATCTACTGTGATTGGCTGAGTGCACGCGCCGCCTTTAGCGCGTAGAGATGCGGAAAAGGAGAATATTCCGCGGCTCGAGAGATTCGTGCCGTTGTGGTCAAGGCAAGTTTTATGGCCGGCTAAAAGAAGCAGATCAAACCACCAATAGGAAACAGCCACGTCATTAAAGTATCTATTAAAGGTTTATTCGGTAATTGTAACTGTAATTGCACATATTACGTTTCAAAAAAACAAAAGGGGGAAAAAGATTGTTTCATTGTATTAAAAATCATTTTATTTATAAACATATTTCTTGGTTATTTTATAATTGATTTTGTAAAGAGAGAATCGGGATTGAGGATATGTATTACGTACGTTACGTTGATTTGTTTGTTCAATTTGTTGAAAAATGATATGTAAAAACTTTAGTTTCTTCACGAATGTATGTAAAAAGTCTCATTTTCATGAACTTATGTACACATTTATACATTCATATATACGATTTGACATACAAATATACCCTTCTATGTCTGATATGTTCTAAATTATTAATTAATACAATATTTGATATTATTTGGTCCACCGATATTATTAAGCAAACTTGTTTTTCAAGATTAGAAATTGAATGATGTTGCACTTGTCCAATGATAAATTGTCTGTAGCCGAGTACATAATTAACTATTTTGCATTAAGTTAAATGATTTCAGAAAGTATTTTTTTTGATAAATGAGATTGTTGGGTAGATGATTAAGGAGTACATAAGGTTAATAAAATATACCAGACAGATTATCAAAGACTAAAACTTGGCAAACAATTTTTGTCAAGTGATTAAATATACAACTCTAAAAAATTTTTTATTCGAATTCGATTACAAAGAATTGTGTACTCCATAATTTGAGGTTTAAATTGAATTTTGTTGATTCAATTATAAAAAAGAAAAAACTAAATCTCCAAACCTCCAACCTATTGTTACTGAGTTTAGATAAATCAATTAAAGGTACAAAGTACAAACCCATCAAACTAAAACCAATAAACACATAGATTGATCTCATATAATTTGGGGTTATTTTAATAATATTTAAATTTCTAGGAAGTTAAATAAGAACTTAAGATTTGAAAAACCTAAGTTAGGTTGATTTGTTTGTTCAGTTTGTTGAAAAAAGAAGTAGCCATTGAAAACATTAGAATCAAAAAGTAATATTTTGATTGTTGTCTTTAATTAAGAACGTACGTAAAAAGTCTTCATTTCGTTGGATTTAAGTTTGATACAAATCTATATATAAGTATATGGTATGCTTATGCACATTGACATATATACACACCTTTCTGTACATCTAATCATGTCTTAATTTATTAATATGATACTAAGCAGTTTACATCTAAGGTCCTTCTAAAACGTTTGAGTAAGCTTTAAAATTGTTAGAATCATAATGATAACTTGGATGACAAGCACCTAATTAATTTTAAACTGTATAAAAATGCTAATTAGCTTCGTAAAATCATTTTTATATGTATCACCTATTAACCAACATGAAATATTAACTTGTTCCAATACGTTGACAGAGAAAAATGTATTTTTATATTTTCACTGTTAAATTCTATTAAACTAAGGACTTATTCCCAAACCGAGTTATTCTTGTAGTTAGGATAATCCAACTAATGATTTGACATCAGAGTTCGATTCCTACCTGCTGCATTATAGTAGCTTTAACAAAAATTATAGGAATGTGCTTTAAGCTATGGATCGGGCATTGTCCATCCAATTGTTGACAAAAAAAGTACTTATTCCCAATATAGCTGTTAGAAGTTGAAGCTTCCTTAATTTGATCGATAACACAACAAGTAGATTTGTTGTTGTTGCTCTGTTTTTAAGTCACAAAACAGAGTATAAGAAGAGAAGAAAGAGTTTGTGAAAAACTTTTATTAATCACACACACGATTTTACACACGTGAAAACAAAAGAGTTTGTCTCCTAATAAATAGACACACGAACCATTGTGATTATAGAATCTAAAAGACACAACTTAATCTAAAAAACACAAGTACACGTAAAGACGCAACTGTACAGTAAGACAAAACCGTGACTCTTAAACAAATAACTAACTTATATAAATATAAACTATATATTATATGATTTCTAAGATACACCAGATTGATTATAGTTCAACAATATATATAAAACTTTGCCGAACATCTATATATCATATAAAATATTTAGATTTGAAAGAACAAAATATTCAGCACAATATAAGAGGAGATTCAACATCATCAAAATAAATATATAGGATTGACTAACCTAGAAATAATGTTCTAAATTCTGAATGAGAATCAAACTAGAGCCTATGTGAATTTATGTCATCATCTATATATTTTACCACCACTAATAAATTAGAAAAGTATGTTTAAATTTTTTCCTTTCCAAGAGACTCAAACCTATAGCCACCAAGTGTTTTACACACTTCGATACCACTGATGAACTAATGAGTCGGATTTATCCCCGAATACCATCGTTCTTAAAAAGGTTAATTCATCATTTTTAGGGTTGAAAATTATTTGGAATTTAGGTTACTCTGTGTTTTTTTCTTCCAAACTAAGGTTAACAACAACAAACACAGAGGTTAATTATTGTCCCCCGACGTAGTTAGGCAAAGCCCCACTTGTTTTGTGTCCATTTGACTTTAATTAAGAATGATTAAACCCATAATCTTGACTTATTTTATTAGCGTCATATGGTAGACCATTAAAGGTCTTATTAATTATGCTAATTAAAGTGGTCTTGAGTGAATTCATAAACTCCACTTTTATTTTCCATTACTATTAAAGATTCTCTTAAACCGTGTCTACATCGACATACTCGATTTAATAATAATATAAACACATCGAATGAATAATTATGTAATGCACGTTTTGGATTAATTTAAGTTTACCTACACACACGCACTCACCAGTTAGCAATATAATTTTTTTAGCTACCTCTAATTGAGATTAGTAAACCCATTTCAACGATGGTAATTTAAAGAGTAATTAAGACAAAGTGTTGCATTTAGATAGATAGATAACATAAATAATCCCGACAAGCTTGTTGAAAGTAGTCAATTGTTTATTGTTTATGTCCTGATTAAAATTATTTTCGTTTTGTTGTTTTGAAAAACAAAATTTTTTGTATGAAGATTGAAATTAAACCAATTATATTTTAGTTTGTTTTTTATTCTAAAATATGAATGATTTAATTTAAATTTTATACAAAGATTTTTACTTTTCAAAGCAACAAAACAAAAACAATTTTAATCTGGTCCTCAAAATTAGCAATTGATTTCGTTTGGTTACTTTGAAAAGCAAAAATCTTTGTATAATATTTAAATTAAACCAGTTATATTTTAGAGTCAAAAACAAACTAAAATATGATTTGTTTAATTTCAATCTTCATACAAATATTTTTGCTTTTCAAAGCAACAAAACGAAAACAATCCAATCAGGTCCAATATTTTTGCATTGTACAATTAGATCTCTCCAAAATTTGTAACACAGCTTACCTATTTCTAACTTTTTGAAACATCATGTAGTTTAGTACCAGAAATTATTATTTTATTTTATTTAAATACTGAAAAATATCATAAAAATAAAAGAAACCGAATGAAGAACTTTAATAAATAGGCGACTTGAACTAGACAACCATGTAATGACCAACTGATACTCGGTTAGTTACATATAATCGTTATACAAATCACCCTCGATAGAATTGTCTATTTTCTATATAATTTGAGACTTTTGAGTGTTGAGAATTGAAAAGAAGCATAAAAGACGAGAGATTTGGTCGAAAATGATTTACAATATAATTTAACTTATGAAGTTATTGAATGCAACCGATCTTAGCTCAGTTGGTAGAGCGGAAGACTGTAGTTGTTGCTGTAATCTTTAGGTCGCTGGTTCGATTCCGGCAGGTCGGATTTTTTATAAAATGCTTAACTTTTTATTGGACTTTGAGAATTAATAGCCAGCCCATTTCAAAAACAAAACACAACAAAAAAAAAAACAATAATGAAACTCGTTCGTATCTTTTGAGTTGAGAAGACAGAAGTATCTAAAAAATCTTGGAAAAGTACAAATAAGTGAAGTGACTTTGACAGTTGTCAGATGAAAATAAATTATCTGCCTTTTTAGTTTCTCTTTTATTGGCTTTAACTCTTCAGTATCCTCCTCTTTCAGCCAGCAAGCAAAAAAAAATGGTTACATCCTGGAAAACGAAGGCTAGAGTCACCACAACTTCTAATCGCCGACAACCGCAAGATCCTGAGTCGCTGGTGAAGAAGTTCTGTAAGATGATATTACCTTCGACAATGAAGAGTAACATGATGGTAATATATAAACACTTTTACTCAAAACAGTTTGCATGTGTTCTTATTGGTTTCTTTTTTTAGCTTTTAACTTGTGTGTTGCAGTGTCTGAAGATTATATTAACAGATTCCTTGAAATATGTTTCTATTTTCTTGGATTACAGATCTGAATGGGATACTAGCTTCTGATAGTTATGTTCTTAAGACATGCAGATCTGACATTATGTTGCTTGTTTTTGAATATCCTGACAATTTCATGACTTCAAGCAGAGGATTCCACCAAGATTCGTGAAGCTACATGGGTCAAAACTCTCTGATGTTGTTACATTGGAGACTCCTGCAGGATTCAAGCGTTCGATAAAACTTAAACGGATCGGTAAAGAGATTTGGTTACGCGAGGGTTGGACAGAGTTTGCAAAGGCTCATTCGATTGAAAGAGGCCACTTTCTCATGTTTGAATACATAGAGAATTCGAGTTTTAGAGTAATAATCTTCGATGTTTCGGCTTCCGAGATCAATTATCCACTGGATGCAGTTGATATCAGTGACAGTGACGATGAGGTTATCGATGTTACAGACAAAGTGTTTCTTGGATCTCAATGTGCAAGTGAGAACTATCAATGTCATGGTGGCTATTCAGAGCATCAACCCAAAGGGACAGAAAGAGACATCGACTTCAACAAGATCCTACACGGTAAATTAAAAAAACATAGACTTTGTTTTTGATAACGTTATGAGTATTATAGATTACGATCTGAGTTTCTTTATCTTCGTGTAGAGCTTGATGTGATGAGTTCAGTCCAAGTGCTTAACGAAGAAGAAAAAGACAAGAGAGCCTACAAGGGATAACAGAGCTTTGCACAGAAGCCAAACCTGCACGTCTATTTGTTGTGTAATGTTAGATGAAACCAATCAGTTCACTTGTAACAAACTATTTTAAACAAAACTAGAACCAGGTCTTGTTTTGATTCTTCGTTCTTTCATCTCGTTCCTCAGCTTCTCTACCTCTACCCATTTTCCTTTATGAGCTAATACATTCGATAAAGCAACATAATCTTCGCATTCAGAAGCTGAACGCCTCTCCTTCTCTCGTTCTATCTTGAGAAGAGCTTTACCAATCTCTTCACCCGGTACATTCTCTCCATAAATGCTGCAGGCATTGCAGAGACTTCTTAACAAGATGGTATCCGGTTTTATAGGCATAGCTAATACAAACTCATAAGCTTCTTGTATCCGCCCTGCTTTACCTAGAAGATCTACTATGCATCCGTAGTGTTGTATGACTGGAGTGACACCGAATCTTGTCTTCATGCTCAGAAACAACTTGACTCCCTCTTGAACAAGACCTATGTGTCGATAAGCCGAAAGCAAGCTAGTAAAAGTTACTTCGTTTGGTTTAATCCCAGATGCCACCATTTGGTTTAGGAGATTCGGTGTTTCATATCCTCTTCCGTTGAGAGCTAGCCCTGTTGCCATTGAAGTCCATGTCAAGACATTCTTCACTTTCATTTGCTCGAAGACTGAGAATGCGCTGTTTAAGCAGCCACATTTTGAGTACATATCGACAAGTCCAGTACCAATAAATACATCAACTTCGGGTGTAAAACCGAGTTTCTTGATGTAACCATGAACGAGAGAGCCGATTTCAAGCAAACCTGTCTGAGAAATAGCTGAAAGAACACAAACCATGGTTGTATCAGTAGGTCTAATTTCATTACCGCAGCTGGCAAACCTCCGAAACAGAATCAAAGCCTTTCTGGCATTCTGGTTCCCTTTGTCTTTATGTGAACAATATCCACTGATCATTGCGTTCCATGTAACAGAGGTTCTGTCAGGCATTTCATCAAACACTTTCCTTGCATAACGTAAATCCCCATTCTTAGCGTAGAAATGAAGTAAAGTAGTTCCAATCAATTCAGATTCATGGAGGAACCCAAGCTTCATCACCATACTATGAACAATTTTACCAACCCATAACGCCGACGAAGTTGACCTAGCACAAGCACCAAGGACGAAGACGAACGTACGCTCATTGAGTGAAAGCAAGGAACTTTTTGATGCCCAATTGGCGAAAATCCGAATAGAGTCATCTGGTTTGCTACACTTAAGCAAAGTGTTGAAGAGAAACTTGTCGGGATGACCAAGTCGAGGGAATACCAGTAAATGAGCAAGCTTGGAGCTTTCTGTAGATGGTTTCGAACAGTAATGGCCTACGAGTTTACCGAGAAGAGAATTATCCAGGTAGCCGTTGATGACCGATTGAGCATGGATTTGTTTAGCTTGAATTACGGTTTTCAAATTCTTATCCAATAAAGAAAGAAATCTTTGTCCAGGATAAATCGAGCTCATAAGCATAAAAAATCTGATACTGTAACGGATTAAGCAATAGAGAAGGAGAAACAAATGCGAAGAGATAGAGATATATCGAAGAATCACAACACAAACCCATCTTCATCATATCATTTTCTTGGTCACAAGTTATAGATACCAAATTGATGGAGATTAGGTATTTACAACTTCTAAAACCCTAACTTCTACTCAGAACAGTTTGAGTTCCACTCCGAGGTTATATAAATGAGTAAAACAACTTATCCACATCGAAATCACAAGTAAACCCGACAAAAAACGAGACACTGACGCAATGACACAGGCAGAGTTTTAGTTGTTTTAATTAAGACGCCCTACACGAAATTGTACTTCGAAATCCCCACTGCAGAATGATCACACCATAATACTTTGTTCAGATGTACTCGTTGACTCGAAAAGCTGTTACTTTCAGAACGAAATCTCTGGTTCTGAGCAGCTCAAACACGCAGACGTCTCCTTCTCCTAAGTTGTTCTCCAGAGTGAATTCGTACCATCCTTGGCTGAATTTGGCTCTCCCAGCTTTGTAGAGACATCGCACAGGCCATTGTTTCTCCGCGAGCTGGACCTTTATGAACCCGGAGATCCCACTTAGATACTTCTCAGCAAACCCAGAAGGTAGGTACTGTTGAAAGAAACGGAAACAGAAGACTTCTTTATTCATCAGTGAGTAGAGAAGACCAAAAAGACTTTTAAGTCTCCCTGAGATATTTTTATTACCATGATGCAACCTCTGTATAGATAGGATGGTCGCAGAACAACTCTGAAGAAAGGGTTTGTTGGCTCGAAAGTTTTGGCTGCATTGATGGCCCTCTCTCTCTCTTCTGCAGTCACGGTTCTCTTTCTCGCAGAAGCACTTTCGTAGAACTTTGAACGGTTTTCTGGGTCCTCATCGCGCGGAGTAGATGAGTTTATTTCCTCTGGATGGACCATGTCAAAAGGTATCTCATGAGCATCCTCTGATCAAGAGTCCGAAACAATTTAAAGGAAAATGCTTACCTGGATCCGCGTTTTTCTTCTTCCTCCCTCTCTTCTTTGGAATTTTTGGAGTTGGCGTTGTCTCTTCAGCTGGACAAAAGGGAAATATCAACCATCAACCTTCTAAACGATAACGGGGACAACCGCAGAAATAAGAAAGTTGAAGAAATTCAGTCAGTTATAATATCACCTTTAACAGGCCCAGCCAACAAGCTTTGGATGGCTGAACCAGCATAACCTTTATTTGCAGATAGAGTAGAATCAGGAAGTGGTGATGGGTACACAGAAGAAGGATAGATGACCTCAGCATCTTCATCTTCAAGGTCTTCAAACAAACGGGCGCGTTTGAAGTGGTTGTGAGCGGAATCCATAAGACCAGTAGAATGGTAATTGATCTCAGAGTGAGATAAATTGAAAATGTAGACGCTAAAGGCAGAATTTCCTTCGTATCTAAAAATCAAAAGGTAACCAATGCGAATGGAGTAACGGTCAACAAACTCTTGCCAACCATCTTGAAACCAAATTTTGTTGTCAGCTTTCCTTAGTCCTACACGCCAAACATGACCATCAGGTACCGTGAGTGCAACAGCAACCGAAAGCTCATCCTTGAATTTACTCACAAACTTATCCGGGACTCTCTGCACAAACATACCGGTATGAGATACAAAGAAGCATATAAAGCTCCACAAGATATATAAGAATGACACATATTGAGAGAACACCAGAATCACAATCAAAATGGGAACATCCAATAAAGACAATTTGCTGAGAAAACAACGGCTTTAACAAATTTTAAATCACAATCCAAATGGTCACTTTTTAAGTTTCAAAGGCATCAACATGGAGAAATAATCCTTAACTATACGTGTAACATGGTACATTTGATCTCTGAATAGATTGATATCGCGGTTCCTAAGATCTTATCACTTAAATCAAAAGCTTGTAAATCATATGCTTGTGAACTCTTGGTGAACATAGATGCATATGTTAATGGAAAGGCATTATTCCCGAGCAAATTTCTTCACTCATATGACGAATAGAGAATTCAAGAGTATTTGGATTTGCTAATACAATCTACAAACTTTCTTGGGGCGATCTCCACAAGTGATGAGTAATCAATGTATCATATAAGGTAAAAGTATAAAGCAAATAACTTTAAAACAAAAACATAATACAGAGACCTCCAAAAGAAGTCAACTACTCAAGTTTAGGGATCCACTCACAAGTCACAATACACTATTCTCAATAGCGAGTCTAAAATCACAGACCTCCGGAGTCAAACTGAGAAAACAATGAAAATTAGAGTAAACAAAAAAAGACCCTTACAACAGAGAAACCATAAACAGATCTCAGATTTTTGTCCTCATAAATTGCATCAATCTAAAGGACTCATATATTTTATCATCCTCAGAAGTCAAACACACTAAAAAATCACATTCCAGAACTACACCTAATCTGCTTTCAGAGAACAAATATGCCATCAAAATCTCTGACCCAATTGCCCAGAAAACTCAAACTGTGACCCTAAGAAACAGTTTTGTAGAGTTTCGAATCAAAACCCACAATTCCCAATTGAGAGTAGCTTAAAAATGGGACTTTTTGATCTTCCTACCTCAAAATTGTAGCACCCAAAACTGAAAACAAAAAAATACAACCTTGACTCGCTTCCTACCAAGTAACTCAACATCAGATTCCAACCTGGAAAACCCTCAATTTCGACCAAAATCAAAAACATTGAAAGGCAATAAAATAGAAGAGGAGAAGAAGGCAGAGAAAGAGAGAGAATTTACCAGACGCTTTTCCTGGATAGTGGATGAGAAAATCAACTTGTGGAAGAAAGGGCGTGGCATGTTTTAGAGAGAACAGTGAGGAAGTAAGAAAAAAAGCAAAAAGAAAAAAGAGAAGACCAGAGAGTCAGATCATAAAACGACGCCGGAGAATAAGGGACAGACAGAGACTGAGAGAAGGAAAGGCTTTCAGATCTAAGAAGAGTTTTTGTGTGTTGATTATGGTCAAAGGGGTTACAACTACAACACTCTCTTTTCTTTTTTACACCTGACCTCTGGAGTGACCCAACTAAACCCAAAGAAAACCAATTATTATTATTTTTAAAAAAAAACAAAAAAAACCTAACTTCTTGTTGTACTAATGAAATGAAAGAAGCTTCAGCGAGTTGAGTTTGACTCGGTGAGTCGAATCGGTAGGTCACTCGTGGTTTTTGTTTTGTTTTAATTTTAACTAATCAAAAGCCGACCGCCCCCACCTACTCTCCTTTTTCGACCATTTCTTATTTTTTGTCTCTCCTTTTTCATTTTTGTCAATTATAATATTTTGTTTCTTTTTCTTATTTTGATTTAAATACTTGTTCCTTTTTGTAGCAAGCAATATCACATTAATATATACTATTGCCTTCTATAAAAATATTTGATTCTCTGTTAAGTCCTCATTTGCAAACAAATGCTATTCATATATGTATACTAAATTATAAATACGGATAGATTGATCTTATAATACAATGCACATAAAACCAAGTGGTCGTGGATGTTTCCACTTAAGAAAGAAATCATCTTGGTAGTCTAGACTGAAGATCGATTTTTTTTCAGCCGCGAAACACTTATTATAAGCATTTATATGGGTTTTTCCGATTCCCAAAAAAATTATAATAAAAAGAGAACGACGCATCGATTTTTAGTGTCGGAGATTTTAATCATGAATAAAGAATGATGCATGATCTCCACTAATCGAAAATTACAGTATCTTAGAAATTCGAATCTCTCAGTTATAAAAAATAAAAACAGAAAATACAATACAATGTACATTAACTGAGTTATAAAATGTTTAAATCAAACAACAACATGTATTACCCGATTGCAACATGCATATCCTAACTACCACATGTATTATTCTTTGTACTTGTTGTACATATCCAGCTAGGCAGCTACAACATTATTATTTACAATGATTATTCATGGATATATAATGACATTTATATATTTTAAGTATAGATGTATATGTGTTTTTGCTTTAATATGTACAAACTCGATTAAATTATGTATAAACCTGAACAGCCAATGATAAACCCTTCAACCCAAAAAGAAGTTTGGCCCTTTTAATTATGTTTAGTAAAACTATTTCCTGTTGGAATATTGAATTTGACTTACAGTTAGTTTGAGCAGATGAATATTCCTCTTTTTCACCAGTTCGCGTGCATTTTAGTAAGGGTTAAAATTCTTGATGAGCAATTTTATAATTAGAAGTAACCAATATGACTGTTTAATAAAAAAAAACAAGATCCAGAAGTAGATTCCAATCTCGCATGCATTTTAAAAAGCAT
This sequence comes from Lepidium didymum, assembly GCA_963920545.1. Classification (NCBI taxonomy): domain Eukaryota; kingdom Viridiplantae; phylum Streptophyta; class Magnoliopsida; order Brassicales; family Brassicaceae; genus Lepidium; species Lepidium didymum. The sequence goes on along the minus strand of OY986979.1, from coordinate 6,158,691 downwards.
ATATTCAAGTACAAATTTGAATAATTAAGCTCTGAAGTGAACAATCTGAATGTATGTCTAACTTGGAGCTTCTTGATTAATTTACCTCTTTTGCTTGAAACACATAACAAAACCCAATACGTATCCATCGTAACAAGTTGGTCTTGTCCGTTTCTAAGCTCCTCTAATGGTTTTAATGTTGTCTTCTTATAGTGGTAAGAGAAAAAACAAAAAAAAAGGTATTGAAAGTCTCTCTTCAAACACTTATTCTCATCACGAAGTAAGAACATTATCATAAACTACAAGATAAAGTAGAGGTAAGCAACTCAGAAAGATTAAAGCATACATAATATAAGGTCTGTATATTGATAGAGAAGTAAAACATAGGTCACATTTGGTTTAAGCCTTGAAATGATCAATTTGAATGTTCTCAGCTTGGAGTTTCCTGTAATCACTTCGATTTCTCGAAACAAAGAACTTTCCCCAATTGTACATTTTGTAACGAGGCGGATTTGCTTCACTTAGAAGCTCCTTCAATGGCTCAATGTTGGCTTCATGTGATGGAAAAAAGAAGAACGGTATTGAGAACCTCTCTTTGCTTGTATTCACGACCACTCTATGTTCTGCACTCCAATACTTATCATTTGTCCATGCCTACTCCACAACAAATATCGATCATTCACTAAATTGGTATAATTAGTTTGAGATGAAAGTTCATATTTTTACCTGAATACAATTGCCAATGTTAATGATCAAAGCATCTGCTATAGGTCTCACTGGGATCCATTGACCATCCGATCTACGACTCACTTGTAATCCACCAACACTATCTTGGGCCAATACAGTTAAAGCTCCTCCATCTTGGTGACGTCCAACGCCTAATGCTAGCTCGGGATTCGGACAAGGAGGGTAATGGTTAAACCTCAAAAAACTGGTTTGGTCCTTGAAGTAGCCACTCAACCGATCACTCGGTAAACCCAAGCTAATGGAGATAAGTTCCAAGAGCTTGAAAGCTAACTTCTCAACTTCTCTTGCATATTCTTGACATATCTCTCTAATCATCAAATGATCAAATCATTGTAAATCAATTCTAATCAAGGCCCATTGAGCCTAAATCATATTAAATCAATTATAATTAAGGCCTACTGGGCCTAAACGCTTTGTTTTTTTCTTTCTAAGTTCTTCGAGTACTGATAGATGATCAACAATAATTCAGAGAGTGAAATGGTGGGTTACCTGAAATCAGAAGGGTTCTGAGGCCACTGGTTAGTGAGCTTTCTGAAATGGTTATCTTCCGGCTCTGTAGTCGCCGGAACGATCGTTGAATCCTGCAAAAAGAAATCGAAAACTTCTTTCCAATCTCTAACGTTCTTAGTGTGTTCTTCATCGTGATAACCCATAGGATTCACTTCATCTCTTTTCACTTTCCTCTTTTCGTCCGCCGTTAAATTGAAAAAATCTGAAGCTGTTTTCTCAACACGACGCCTCAAATCCGACGGTAAGCCATGGTTGATCACCTGAAAAAATCCCCATCTCTCACATGCATCTCCAATTTCTCTAGCGATGGCTGTTTTGTCACGATTTTGGTCTCCAAGAGAAGAGAGATCGATAGTTGGGATCTCATCAGAGAAAACGAAATCACCGGATTTTGTGAGGTGAGTGTTGGGTCTGTGTTCTGGAGCTTGGATAAAAGCTTCGGTGAGTTCTTTCATGGCGGATTAAGCGGTAGTTCAGAGTTGTTAGTAGGCTTATTTCTTCTTTGGAAATATCGCTGGTCTGTGGTCGCTTTTATAAGACAATGCCACGTCGACGTAGAAGAAAATAAAAACGTTTTTTTTGTTTACATTCCAGTGAAATATAAATGAATCTAGACTATTATTGCTAATATTACTATTCTGGTCAGGAATCTATAGACTAATTTCTGTGAACAATTAATTTCACAAGGAATGTAGACTAACTTTTGGACGTTGATAAGTAGTCATGACTTTTTTTCAAAGGGCTTTTAGACTGAAGCTCATAGTCTTTCGAAGATTTGAGGAAGACCATCTGAATATCTTGGCCAAATAAAAATGATTAATAATTTCGTGCTTGAGGAAAATTGATCTGTAACCTAAATCAATATAACAATTTTTTCTTCAAATAAAAATTACTAGACTACTTAGTTTGGTAGTCACAACTTTAAAAAAAAATTTGGATCGTGGTTAAGTATCGATCTAGTTGTTGAAGGGATAGTGTGATTTTGATGAAGTGGCTAAGTATTTGATTTATGCAATTTTTTTTACCAAAATTTGACTTCTGTATTTTTTTCTACCAGAATTTGATTAAAATGAATTATATATTTATGTATGATATTGTTTGGTGTTTAAATTACGAACCAAACTAGGTTGATTTAGAAAGAATATTGGTGAGAAAGAAAAACGAACGGAAGCCAACTAGTGTTCTTATTACAAATCTCGCAACTTCTATTACACAAACGTTATTAAATTTGTTGTTTCCGACAAAAACACACATTATTTGATAAACATCATAGCTTGTTAAAGAGAAATCGGTACATAGTATTAAGTAACAACTTTAAACTGGTCGATTTGAATGTTTTGGATTTCGAGTTTACGAAAATCACTTCTGTTTCTACTGACATAGAACTTACCCCATTTATAGCCTTTGTATCTTGGAGGATTTTCAGGACTCACAAATTCTTCTAATGGCTTCACTTCAACATCATGTGAAGGCAATAAGAAGAATGGTATAGAGTATCTTTCTCTTGTTGTATTCACTACCACTCTATGTTCTGCACTCCAATACTTATCATTGGTCCATATTTCCATACAATTACCAATATTGATGACAAGAGCATTAGGGACTGGTCTAATTGGAAACCAAACACCATCTGATCTACGACTCACTTGTAATCCTCCAACTTCATCTTGAGCCAATAGACTTATAACGTCTGCATCTTTGTGATGGCCTACACCTAAAGCTAGGTCAGGTCTTGGACATGGTGGATAACGATTTATTCTGAAGAAACTCATTTGTTCTCTGAAGTAATCATGAAATCGTTCTTTCGGTAAGCCTAAGCTTAATGATATGAGTTCTAAAAGCTTTAAGGCAAGTTTCTCTGCGTGTCTTGCATATTCTTCACATGCTTCCCTTAAATTCAATTTCAAAAATAGACATTAGTAGCTAGTTTAGAAGGAGTTTTAGGAAAAAAGATTTGGTTTGGTTGCCAAAAGAAAAAAGAAAAAAAGATTTGATTGTCACTATTATTAATTTAAAATATAAAATTATTGAATTAATAAAATTTAAGTTTTAGAATCTATGTGTTTGTAAAAAAAAAAATCTTATAACAGAGATAGTACTACTAATTAAATTCATGGGATCTTGTGTAGTTTGTGTAAGTTGTAAGATTAATTTATCATATTGACTGGTAGATAATGAGTTGGAAGATAGGATTCACGTGACTCATTTATTGTTAAAACTTCTCATATTTTAGGTTTCAAGTTTGGATTCATTTATTGTTTTAATAATAAAATTAGTAAGCAAAAATTAAGAACAAGAAGGAAAATAGACCTAATTTCTTGTAATAGTTAGGTGAAGTACATACTACATCTATTTTAGAATATTAGATTTTTTATATAACATATTTAGAAACTTAAATTCATGTCAATAAAAATGATTGAATATTTTAGTTTAATAAATTCGACCAGTCATATATATATATATATATATCGACAATTATGAATTTATGATATAGGTTGTCATTAACCTATAAAATATAAAAAGTTAATTAAATATAAATTGTTTGACAAAAGAAAATGGAAAGTACCTGAAATCAGAAGGAAATTGAGGCCATTTGTTATGAACAACTCTTAAACCATCATCTTGAGGATCTGTGGAAGAAGGAATAACCATTGGATCTTTGAAATAAATATCAAAAACTTCTTTCCAATCTCTAACGTTCTTAGTATGTTCTCCATCGTGATACCCAACTGGATTCACTTCGTCTCTCTTCACTTTTATCTTCTCTTCCATTGGCAAATCGAAAAACTTTTTCACAGTCTTCTCCACGAGCTCTCTTGCTTCACAAGGTACTCCATGATTTATCACCTGAAAAAATCCCCAGTTTTCACAGGCTTCTCCAATCTCTGAGATCACATTTTGGACGTCTTTAGGGTCATCGAGACGCGAGAGATCGATCACTGGTATTTCTTCTGGTTGGTTAGGGATGAAATTTGAATCTGATCTATGCTCTGGTGCTTGGATGTAACTTGGATCAAGATCCTCCATTTTTGGAAAAATGAAAGATGTTGTGAGTTTATGTCTAAAGAGCTTTATGTTGTGTTTGAGTGCATACAACGACGATGTTGCTTGTTATAAACAACTTTTACTTTATTTTTAATATAAGAAAGTAGGGTTATATGTAAATCAATTTTGTGTTTATGTCAATGTTTTTAGCAATGATATAAGGTCCACATCAAAATAAAATAAAACACTACCAACTTTTATTTCTTTGACCAATTCACGTGCTGATATATATATTACTTTCATTAAATGATTTATAATTTAATTATTTCGCCGGCTATAAAGTATTAAGGATTATGAAGTAATTATATATTTTTATTTATAGATTTTTTTTTATAATTAGGAGATTTTGAATCTTGGACCCATAATTTCTCCAGGGTCCAACTTTTCTGTTTTCATGACTAGGAGTCAAAATTGGTAGGTAACGCTCGAACTCCGCATCTCTGCCCGAGAGATTTACCACACAAGCGTTGGTTAGACTCTGTTTTTTTTTTTAATCTTTAATTTGTGTTTCAATCAGATATAGGTGACACACTCCTGGTTCTGGTTTTTATTGTATAGAAAGAGATGTAGTTTAACAATTTTTTTCTTTCTTGTCAAACAGAGGAAGCTTTTAAATTGAAATATTCTAGGGAAGTCAAAGATATGAGTAGTTGCCAATAAAGACCAGAAATTAAACTAATTTGGTTTGCCTAACGAAAACAAAAAACAAATCAACGATATGAATTAATTAGACGTTGATGTCTAGACAAACTAATTTTTTTTCATTTATCAATTGGTAAGTTTTTTCCTTCGTCTAAGTTTACAAATTAAGAATGTTGGTATATAAACATTACCAAAATGTGAATAGTTAACAATTATCTGGAAACTGAACAGAAGAATTTTGAAAGAACATGTAAATCTAGAAAAGGTAGCAAAAAAACAAAAGAATTAAATGAATTTACACTATAGACATAGGATTACAAATATGTTTAACGGTTGAGTATGCAAATTTTCACTTCTAAAAAACTACTTTCAGATTACAATGGTCAAATTATAAAGGAGTGTATTTTTTTTCTTTTTAACTTTTGTTACAAACTTGGTTGACTGAAAACTTTTTGGACCAAAATGTAAATATTAAAAATGTTTGGTTTAGTAGCCTTGGAACATCGGTGGTGGTGGTGAAGCATATTGGTGTCCAATGTTTGGTGGGAGGATGAAGTCATCGTCTCCGTCATTGTTTTCTGGTGGTGATGCAGTTACATCTGGTGATGGTTTTGAAGATGATGGTGATGGCGAAGGAGTAATGGGGACCGATTGTTTTGGTTCTTCGACTGATGGAACTGATTCGGAGTTTGGTGATGGAGATGGCCTTAAAAAGGACACTGGTGGTTCATCTGATTCTGACGGTGCTTCAGAGTCTGGGGTTGGGGCTTGAGATTCTGAGTTGTCTTCCGATTCTGATGAAGGAGCTGGTGCATTTACCGTTGGCGATGTTGATGTTACAGGTTTTGGTGGTGGTGATAAGACTGGAGGAGGAGGAGAGTAGACTGGAGGGGGAGGATAGTGGACTGGAGGAGGCGGCGAGTGGACATGTGGAGGTGGAGGAGAGTGGATCGGTGGTGGTGGGGAGAAAACTGGTGGTGGTGGCGGCGGAGAGTAAACTGGTGGTGGTGGAGAGTGGACTGGTGGAGGCGGAGAATAGACCGGTGGTGGAGGAGAATGAACTGGTGGAGGTGGAGAGTGGACTGGTGGAGGAGGAGAATGGACTGGTGGAGGCGGAGAGTGGACCGGTGGTGGAGGAGAATGGACCGGTGGTGGAGGAGAGTGGACTGGTGGAGGTGGAGAGTGGATCGGTGGTGGAGGAGAGTGGACCGGTGGAGGCGGAGAGTGGATCGGTGGTGGAGGAGAATGGACCGGTGGTGGAGGAGAAAGGACTGGTGGTGGCGGAGAGTGGACTGGTGATGGTGGCGAATAGACTGGTGGTGGTGGTGGAGAATGAATTGGTGGTGGTGGTGGAGATTGGACTGGTGGTGATGGAGGAGGAGGTGGTGGGGAATGAACCGGTGGCTGTGGAGATTGTGGTGATGGTGTTTCTTCTGGAGGACGACGTTTAGTAACTGGAGATGCACCATGAGGATCATCTGTTACTGGTGATTGTACTTTTGGTGTCTCCGTCTTTGGTGGTTGCTCATGCTTTGGTGACTCCTCTGGTTTTGGCATCTCCGGTTTGGGAGAACCTTCTGGTTTTGGAGGCCTTTGAATTGGCGACTCTTGTTTTGGCGACTCAGGCTTGGATTTTGTTGGTTCCGGTTTGGGAGATTCCTCTTTAGGCGTCTCTGGTTTAGGAGACTCTTCTGGTTTTGGAGGTTTTTGTATTGGCGACTCCTGTTTTGGTGATTCAGGTTTTGGTTGTTCTGGTTTTGGAGATTCCTGTTTTGGTTGCTCTGGTTTAGAAGGCTCTGGTGATTTTGGTGTCTCACGCTGTTGTGGTTTATGTTCAGGTGTTGGTTTTGGTGATGGGTTCGAGTCTCCGGAACCTCCACTACCACCACCGGCGCACTTGTCCTTACTACAATCCACAGGACGACTAACCACTGGCATGCATTCTTTAACCGACTTCTGATTTGGTCTGTTCTGTAAGCAATTGCTCGTATCATCAAATTGTTTCTCTTGACTACTTCCAGGCACACAACTCTCAGCCTCACCATTGAAGAAATTGTAAGAAAATGTGAAGTTCGACAATTTGGACAACTTGCAAATACTATCTGTGACAAATCCTGTGAGCTTATTCTTTGAGAAATCCATCTGTTCCACGTTTGCTAAGCCCGACAAGCTCGATGGTAAACTTCCAATGAATCCATTGTTGCTTGCATCAAACACAGTCACATTGTTCAACAAACCAATCTCATTCGGGAAACAACCACTTAAATTGTTTCCAATAAACAAAATCTCATTGAGGTTCTTCATCTGACCAATGGTTTTTGGGATACAACCAGTGAATTTATTATGTGCAAATGTCACAACAGAAGCAGTTGATTTACCAATTGTCTCAGGAATTGTCGACTCGAATCTATTGTTGTTCAAAAAGATGGCATCGAGGTCCTTTTCAAAGATCTCTGGTGGTAACTTTCCTTCAAAGTCATTGTATCTAATGTCAAGGAACTTCAAAGATGGCCATGAAAGAGCAACTGTTGGAAATGAACCAACGAAACGGTTGTTGCTCACATCAAATTCATACATTAACGTTAGTTTCGAAAAACTCTTGGGAATAACTCCACAAAATCTGTTGGAATTGACGTGAAACAATGCAATATCGGTTAATAAACCTAGCTCCGGTGGCAAGTAACCAGCTATGTCGGCATGGTTAAGGTCAATACCAGCCACAACCGTTATGCTTGGGTCATCAAGTGCAGGTGCACAGAAAACTCCTTTGTAAGAACAAACATCCGACCCAATCCAATTAGCTGCAGTGTTAAATGGATCAGAGTACATTGCCTTTTTCCAAGCTTGGAGAGCAATGTAAGCTCTTTTAAGCCGGTTATGAGCAAATTTGAGGTCTAAATCGACTTTATACTCCATGTCATCAGGAAGATCTCCATTTTCTGATAATGTCAAAAGTTGACGTCTGGTGATTAATGAAGCTTCTTCATCAGTGAGAGCTGTTGCAGAATAGGAAAGAACCGAGATGATGAGAAAGATGAAGGGGAGAAGGAAGCAGCCAAAAGGCTTCCTCATTGTTCTTCGGGACATAATTTGATGAAAAACCTTGGAAATGGCTCTATGGCTTGTTTAATAGATGAATGTTAAAAAGAGAAAGCCTATTATGAAACTAGACAAACAGAAACCACTGGATTGTTTTACTATTTTGGGAAAATAACAAACAAACAAAATTTATTTATATAGACTAACGTTTTAAGGATTCCAAAATAGTAAACTATTGCAGCTAATATAGAATTAGAGGTCGTTAACAACTTCTTTGAAAGTTAATGTTCGTTTTACCATTATTGAAAATCTAGACGACTGAAACTTTTTACAGTCTGGAAAAAGTAAACACTCTTTTAGCGTTTGCGTTTTGAACACTTGGAAACGGTCAATATATATTTAACATTGTTTTCTAAATTTTTTTGATACGATATGATATTTTTCTGTTGTCAGCGTGATTGGAAGTTGTTTCATTTATAAAATGGATAAACTAAACTAACAAAAATGGAATATCAAAAGGAATTTATAATAACGCAATTGTTGATAGTTTTTATTTTTCTGTAGAAGTCGTCTTTATTAGTAGTAAGTACACTATATATCTATTTTTATAATCCTTTCAAAATTCTAAGAATGATCAAATAATATTTTGTTGTGACATAAACATAAGAATTGTTCAACATGTCAACACCTTATTATTTAGTTTCTATAAAGACAACATTCGTTAATTACAACCTCGCAATAAATTGAAAAATCAGCAAAATGGTGAGCAAAACAAACAAATACTTAACCACAATTCTTGTTATATTGATCAGCCTATGCTACAGTCGTAACTCTATCTCGGCCACGCCACGACCATCGCAACATAGACAGGCTCATTTTGTGCTTGGTGTTGGTACAAACTCATACCAATCTTAAAATCTCATGGCCATGACGTAACTGCGATAGACTTAACGTCGTCCGGGATTGATCTACGACGAGCTGAGAGTCTACGGTCGGTCGGGGAATATTTTGAACCGTTGATGGGTCTAATGGAGAGTCTAGATGAAAATGAGAGTGTGATTCTCGTGGCTCATAGTTTGGGTGGACTTGCTGTTTCCAAAGCCATGGAGATATTCCATGACAAGGTTCATATGGCTATTTTCGTCACTGCCTTAATGCTTGGCCCTACCTTCAATTTTACTTTGCTTTCTCAAGGGGTACGTTTATTATAAATTCTTGTTTCTAAAACAGTTTTTTTGGCTTAACATAAACTCCATATTAACCAAATCATTCAAATACATAGTTTATCTCTTGTAACAAGATAATTTAACCACTTGGGCACCAAGAAAAAGAATTCGGGATCATATTTTTTAGCTATCCTATCAACCACTACATTAACTTGTCTACATTTATGACAAAAGAAAACATTAACGAGAATAGCTTTTCACTATTAATATTTTTTCAATTTTAATATATTTTGATTTCTTATCAACAAAATCTTCGATTATTTATCATAATTTTAAAATTTTAATAGTCGTGATGGTAAGTTATATTACGTACTATTTCGTGATTTAATTTATATTTTGTAGAGATGGAAATTAAAAACTGAAAAATGATGAATATGAAAATTTTTATTTTGCACAAAAACATTTCCTAAAACTATAGTTTTTTCATATATTTTTCAATAATTAGAACTAATCTTAAAATTTTTAACCTTTTTTTTAAGTTGGTGAGGTGGCAAACTCCACAATTGGACATGAAGTTCGTATTTGGAGATGGGCCTAATAAACCTCCTACACTTTCCATCGGAGGCCTACTATTTCTTGCACTAACTATGTATAACCTTAGTCTGAAAGAGGTAAACAAGAAAACCTACAAATTCGAAAAAGTTGGTTTCAAATTATAAATTTTAATTGAAAAAAACACAACTCTTGTGTTCACATCCATCATCCATGTAATAATTTTTGCAGGATTTGAAATTGGCGAAGTTATTAGTACGGGCACAACGGATATTCAACAACGAAAAGATAGACAAAAGTATTGTGCTGACGCCCGATAGATTCGGATCGGTAAAACGGATCTTTGTCGTGTCCGAGAAAGACAAGACATTAATAAAAGAGTTTCAGCTTTGGATGATCAACAACAATCCTCCTAACCACGTGGACCATATCTACAATTCTGATCATATGGTCATAATTTCTAACCCGTTAGATCTCGCTGCATGTCTTTTGTCTTTGGTTTAGAAGTTTGCGTGAATGATATTTGTTATTGAAAATTTAAAATATTACATATTTTGTAAAACTAAAGCTGATTATATGGTTCATCAATTGTTTTTTTTTCACTAAAAGTTTACATATTACTAAACAAAGAAGAAATATAGAGATAGAATACATAAACCGGCGAAAAACATATATATTTCTAAAATTTAAGTCTAAATGAAGAAATACTGAAAATAAAAACCATTTCGAAAAGACCTAATTATGATCCAACCTGAAAAAAACTCGCTAATCTACTATTCTAAACTCGAAATTACCATTATTACTATATAAAGTTTAAACTGATGACGAAACATCTTATAACGAGTTATGAATGAAAAAAGTACTGCTATACTTGTTCATCAATTCCATTCATATGTTTCACGAGCCATTTTGTATAATTTTATATTTGTATATAAGCATTAATTAGTTGGTATATGTTTCATGTTTGACTTTTCGACGTTAGCTACTCCTACTAAACTGTTTCACAAAAACTAATCAAACTACAAAACCAACTAGTTGACCACTTTAATTAGCGTGAAAATATTGACCCTGAGAAGATTGAAAGTAAATCAAACGACAGGCATGTTGACGTGTTTTGATAAAGTATGGACATAGTTTTGGTCTGAGACCTAATTTCGTTTCAAGAACAACACATCCCAATACGTATTAAGAGTTGGACACCTGTTTTCAGAAAACCAACCAACTTAATTCTCAGCATTTTTTTCTCCACAGAAAAGTGATCTTTGTGTAAAACTTTGATTAGTTTTCTTTTGCAAACTTTTCAAGTTCTTCAATGAATCACCGTAATTAAAGGTTAAAAGCAATTAATACACAAATTTTATGTAAAAATCGATTTGATTTGATTAGTTGGTAAACTCTTCGTGATCATTTGTTTATACACAGTGATCAACAACACCCAAAACGCCACAAAGGCAGAAGATCTACTAACTTTAACAAGGCCAAAACCAAAAAAAAACAAACAAACAAACAAAAAAACGCTAATCACATGAATCCAACAAGAGGAATTGGAACAGAGGCATAACTATTCCGTTGACGAGCTTGAACTTCGGGAAGCGACGGTGGAGGTTTACGGATAGCTTCTTCTACTGATTCAGCTACAGTGGTTACAAAAACAACAGCAATTCTCACCAATTCGATGCAAATCTCTAGCTTTTGAGACACCATTTTGTACTTAAAATTTGTATGAGAAAAAGATACAAATCCTGTTTTTATTTTCTTTGTGGTTTGTGTTTCTGTTTTCCGCGTCTAGAGAAGAACTCTTGTCTTTGTGTAAGTTTTACTCCCAAAAGCCGAGTTATATATATACACACTGATAAATTTCATGAATGGATTATGATAATGTAATAATGTCTGGTTGGTTGATATCCACTTGGCATTTGATTCGCTACCAATTTTCTATAGGAAGATGCTTTGATATTGTCCTTTGGTTTTTACAAAGAGCCATTATTCTTTGGGGTCATTTCTTTACATACATATCTCTAAACTCTATATCTAACTTCGCATGTAGCTTTCTACATATATATACATGTATGTATGTATAAAGTGTGTTTCTATAATATCGTAGATTCGAGCATGCAAAGTAAGATTATACGTACGATTAAAAGAGGAATAGTCCTTTAAATCCGTTCAAAGTAATAATTAAATATCTTTTCTCTGCGGTCTTTCAAATGAAATTTGATTTTAAGTAGTCACGTTATTTGCTAAGAAACAGGTGGTCCATTTAATTTGTTCCTGATTTAGTTAGGCACAAGTGTTGAGTTTGAATCTCATCAAATTTTAGTTAGATAACTTTTGCTATAGATCGGATGTTATCGATCCAATGATCATTTGTTGAAATTTTTTTTTTATTATAAATCGGATATTATCGATATAATGATTATTTATTGAAAAAAGAAAAACTAATCACATTATTTCACATAACGGGATTTAGATAATAAATCAGATTTTACAGATATACTTATTGTAAACAAATAATAGTGTATTAGTGTTGTAAAAGTCTTTTCATATAAGTACTTTTGCCTTAGGAAATGATATATTATTATAACTTTACGAATCAAATGAAACGCGTTCATGAATATAATTCACGTGAAAACGTATGTTAATTATGATACTATTTAAATTATGTTTTAGGAAACAACATATCAATGTCATGAACAAAGTTTAGAATGAACGGATAAGAATGAAATTTTTGCACCAATAGGAGACGAGGACATTATGACCTTTTTGATGTTGATTTGATTGAATTTTTTGATAATTACTTTACTTAAATATTTGCAAATTGTATATGTTCCCCTTCGCAGTGTAAAGCTGACTAAGATCGACATTAATATATACATACATATACATCAAATGATGTAAGTTGATACTTTATAATGAGGAATCAAATGATTCCCAATATATAAAAATCAAAAAGTGTTGATCATAAAGTGCATCCGATAATGATCATCAAATACTATTTATTCCGAATGATTGGTGGTTCTTTATTACATAAAGTCGAATCTAGTGTCATTCAATTTGTGATATTTGCAAATATGGCTTGTTGCTTAAACAATATGATCTCCATGATTCATATTCAAATCCTTCCCAAAACCAAATCAAATCAGAATTACCCAAATTGAAGGATATTATCATCAAATCTAAAACGATTAATTTCACTTTGAGAGTCCATTGTATATAAATTTAGCTAGAACACTTGAAACAAATTACAAAAAGTGATCAAGAATATGTGCTCGGGTGGAAGGGACGGGAATGGGACCTTAACGTGTTCATATATTCGATTCTTGTGTTGCGCAAAACATGTTACATTTTTCTAGTTATTACTATATGATATATGAATTCATGTTTTCAATTTCATTTGAATACTTAAAAGTGAAAATCCATTCATGGGGATACTCGACCTAATAAGAATAGTTTATATCCTTATCATAACATATGAAATTCCTAAGGTACCAAAACAAACAAGTTACAAAAAATAGCTAGATAAGAAATTATGGGGTTTTAAAATTTGTAAAATAGAAATGGGTTTTGTTTTTAAGATCTGCTTAATCCGCAGGATTGAAATGAAAACCAGTAGAGTAATTAATGGATGGGACGTAGCGCCAAACACAAAAAATAATGCAGAAGTGAGGAATTAAATAAAAAACAGCAAAATTAGATAACCATATAAATGTACTAACAGCCCATGCGAATTATGCCACGTGTCTTCGTAGTAGTTGTTGAAGTCTCTCCAACTTTCTCTTTTTAAAGTTTATGTTCTGTCGAGTGGAATTTATGAATTTTATTACAAAAGACAAAAGTTTTAAAAGTAACCAATAGACAATTTACAGAATCTCATCACCAGATTCTAACATCTCCATGACTCTATCAACAAAAGTTGGAAATTATGCTTTCTCTTTTCATATGCCAAGCAAGCAGGATTTTACAATAATTTCATCAAATGTTCTTTTTAAGATGTTTTCTTCAAAAATATTCATTCCTTTTGAAAATGAATAAAAGCAAAGATACATTTTTGAAAAATATTTTTTAAAAAAGAAATATAGTTTAAGAGTTATTATTGAAATTCTCCATTTTACTTAAAGATTTAGCTTTTTTTCTTTCTTTTTTTAAATCTAAAACTAGATTATATTAATTTGATGAGATTACAAAGATGCATTGTAACATTTACTCTAGTGGCATATGGTAAGTTCACTAAAGGCAAACTTACTTGTACATCTAGGGATCGAGTTCCGTTGTCTACATTATATAGGAATTTACCTAATGGACTGACCAGTTATGACCCAATATTGACAAGAGATTACAAAGATATGACAAAAATAAACTAAATAGAGAACAATAAACATAGTCAATCCTACGATACAATGAGGATGAGGTGGTGACAATCCAATAATGAAACCAAGACCAACAATGAATCAAGCCGAGCAAGATTACCTAAAGAGTTTCTTGCACAACATTCTTCAGAATTCTTCAGAGTTTCAAATCTAAAGACAGATGACTTGAGATCATATATTGACTTTCTTTGTAAATAATGAGTCGCAGTTTTGTGTTCACCAAATTTTTCTTTAAAAAAATTCTATATCAAATTAATTTAAATGATTTTTTTTCTGTTATCTGACAAAGCAAAATATTAGATTAGCAACTTGGATATGAGATACGATTGCATGGAACATGGAAATCGGAATCATATAGTCCTATAATTCTAAAGTTTAATTAAAAAAAACCAAAATAAAAAAAAAGATAGAGAGTCTAAAGTCTAATATATAACAAAGATTAGGGAAACGTAAGAAAATCTTCTTAATCACAAAAAGAAAATCTTATGGTGCATTGTAAGTTGTAACCATTAACGACCACATATTCCTTTTGGATTCTTTTGATCCTTACCTCTTATCCACTTCTTTCTTCCTTCACATAAAAAGAGCTCTTAATTAATGACCAGTTGACGACTATACAAAAAAGTTCTGATGACGATCATATATATGTTTTACCTTTTGGTTTGTTCCACTTCGAATATCATCAATTTGACATGGACTATATTATATAAAACATACGTGTATAAGTGTGTATACAATTAAAAAATAACATAATATTAGGTAGTGATCAAAATTCAGGACCACTAAAATTGAGTAGAGAAATTTGATGGACCATAGATGTTTATGTTTTTGTGTTTACATGTCTTAGTCCATTCACCAATTCCATCAAGTATACGTATATTGTAAAGTATCATTCGAAAATGTGGAAGGCCAAAAGGTAAAGTTAATCTAATTTGGTTAAGCCCAGTAATATTTATTGATAATGTTAGTAAATCACAAGCATAATATATATTCAATCTTTCATAATATGTAAGAACTAGAAATAATCATGGACAAAAATTCAAAGAATTTTTTTACCGAGTTGTCTAACATGAAAAATTCGAAGATAACAATAAGAAGTTTTTCTTTACACAAACTAAGTATACGAGAGCGAAAAATATAGTAGTAGAATTATTAAAGCTCAAGGAATTTGTTTAATCCGGATTTGACATAAATGTTCTAAACTCAATTCTAAGATTTAAAAGGGAAGATGGACAAAGATTCACTACAAGAAAACAACCTATTTGCAATAGAGTTCTGCGATGGAAAAAATGACATCGCAATATTGCGATGCGGTTGCAACGCCCTTACGAGAAATTATAATACATCGCAAAGGCATCGCAGACTTGCGACACCAATACGATGTTTATGCATGGTGTTTGTGAGATACATAATGCTATCGCAAGAGACTAACAATATTGCGACGTTGTAGCGATGAGTGTTCTCCCTAGCAAAAGTGCGAGATGTTTGCAATGGTAAACCCGAACCTTACCCCATATACAAAACCGGCTATCGTATGAACGTAGGAAAGTGCAATTGAAATAGGCCGAGAGTACATCGATAATCGTTTGTCAATTAGATTCACTACGTTTAATTTTTGGAATCAATCCCGAACATGTTGTATAAGTATTTTCGAGCACGTATATGTGCAATGCATTTTGTTTAAGTGTTTTGCGAGTCCACTACGTACGTATCAATCTCATTCTCTACGTTTAAGACTATACAAAACCGATAATGTTATATAAGTGTAGTAAATCACGTATCCATGCACCGTTGTAACATGATGTCGCAGTGGTGTAGCAAACTTGTTACACCCTTGCGACGTCAAGGCCTTGATGTCGCAAGTTTGCAACACCCTTGCGACATCAAAGTCTTGACGTTGCAAAAGTGTAGCAAATTGCTGAAAACGGTGAAGGTAAAACCGTTGAACCCGAATCTTACCTCGTACACAAAACCGGTTACCGTATGAAACGTAGGAGAATGCAATTGGAATAGGCCGAGAGTATATCGATAATCGTTTGTCAATTTGATTCGCTACGTTTAATTTTTGAAATTAATCATGAACATGTATAAGTGTTTTCGATCACGTATATGTGCAACACATTTTGTTTAAGTGTTTTTTGAGTCCACTACGTATGTATCAATTTCATTCTCTACGTTTAAGACTATACAAAACCGGCAATATTATATAAGTGTAGTAAATCACATATTCATGCACCGTTGTAACATGACGTCGCAGTGGTGTAGCAAACTTGCAAATCTGTGCATTGTTGTTGTTTCGATTCTCTGCAATTCGCATTCTTCTAATCTTGTTCTCGGGTTAAATCGATTAAGAATTCATTGATACAAGATTGAGTTGAGTTCATTCTGAGCTCGATTTGTAACATGGTCTTCCAAACGGTGTTATAACGCTTTTGACGTAAACGCAACTCACGAGTGCATGGTCGTAGAGTTATAGAGTGAATTAGAGTCCCATGAAATATACTAATTAGGGATCGGGAACTCGCTAACTCTCTTATATTCCCATTATAGTTTCTAGCATTTACTCAAGCCACACAACTTAACCAACCATTCTAACAATTCCCGTCCGGAAATTTTTGTGTTAATTGTCACAAATTTACTTTGGTGCGTAAGAGATAAACCAAAGAACTTGGTTGGCCATCTTTTTAAGTAAGGATAGAGTTCAACTTTTCCTATTCATATAGAATTTTTACCACTACAAATATTGAATTGCCACCCAAAATTTGATTCACCAATCACTACCTTCTTGAAAGCTTCCATCCTTGGATGTTGCACTATAAATAACATGATGCTTTTGATAAAATAAAATAAAATCGTGTTATCAGATTGATTATCTGTTATATTCCGAAATTACTCAAGAAACATATATTAATTTGAAAGCCAGAATGACAATCATGGTAATCAGCCAACACTTTTTCACTAAGGGAGGTGTATCAGAACATGAATTTCAGGAGATTTTGGGGCTTTCTTAAAATCCCATGTTATTCAATTGATGATTTTTTAATATCTTCTCAAATCTCATGTTATTGAACTTGAAATTTGTATCAAATCACTTAAAATAATAGACAATCTCTTGTTATTTCAATCAATAAGTTGATTACATTTTTAGTTGTAAGAAAAAACTCAGAATCTCACGAGTTAAGGTGTGATTGTTGAAAAAAAAAAAAAAGAGTGTGATTTCAAAAAAAGAAAAGAAAATTGTTCGTCTTTGTCGCCAATTTATTTTCAGTAACATGGAAAAAGTCTTTCTTATATCATGAAGATGACAATAGTTTTTACACCAAATTTGTTCCTCGTGGGTTCAAAGACACAACATATGTGGGTTCAAAGACTATTCAATTTGAATGCTTTCTAGTGCTTTGATTCTTTGGATGGATTGTCCGTGTTGTTGCTATTAGATTGTTCCACTTCGATCGAGTTTAAACTTAGAGATTGCAAAACCTTCTTAACATCTGCAGCAGATACTTTCTCAAGAGCCAAATCGATGAACTACATGAACCAGTTTGTAGCTTCGTCCTCGATCTCTTTTTGCTAACCAAATCTTGTTGCATATCCTGCCAACAATCTTAAGCTAACCAAATTTCATAATTACTTTTTAAGATGTGGTTATATATACAATGGATGATTACGATTGTGATTCCCTTCTGAAGTGAAGCCTCTGAAACTCTTTAGTTACAATCTCATCTTCCTAATATCTGTAAAAAGCTTGCTTGTACAAGGAAAGGAAAAAAGACATGAAAGAGATTTTGAGGAGTTGTGGTCAGTGAAATTAAAAGGTACTTAAAGAGTCGAGGAAGAGAAGAAAAATAATCTCCAAAAGCATTACCGAGTGCTAAATGTAATACAAGAGAAGAATAATATATAGGTCACATTATAGATAGATTTGGAGGAAGGCCATTGTTAATGTGTACTTAACAGAGGCATAAGAAGGAGCTAAATGAGAAACCATAAGACTAGAAAGACAAAGAGATCAGACACAAGCGATTGAGCTAAAGAGACCTTGTAGTTGAAAGGACAACTATACGTAATGAAGCACATGAGATCAGACGGCGATGTTTGACAATAATGAAAAGGTGGAGACATTTTTTAAGAGTTACCAGGAAAATAGAAATACTATGATTTTGAGGAATTGAAAGATCGTTGTTAAAGTGTCACTTGAAAATACTTTTCAACTCAACCTCAGAGTAATGTTCCGTTTTTTTAAAACAATGAACATAATCGCTCTAAAAATATAAATCATATAGAATCACGTAGAGTCTCACCATAAATCTCCTAAAATCCTAATATCATTTGCTTTTATAAATAATAAAAAAGTTAACTAAGGGTCTGATTGGTAACAGCTGTACCTTTGAGTTTTTTACTATAGGTTTTTTGGTTGTAAACTTTTTTGTTGTATGATTTTATTTTTGTAAAGCTCATAAATTTTGGCTCTAGAAATTTGGTTTTCTAAGGCCAAAAACATTACATAAATTAAAAAATTGTTTTCTAGAGCAATAAGAGCCAAAAATAAACCTAGAACATAATTGGTTCAATTTTAGTGTTTTTAAATTTTTTTTGCTTTGTAGAGCAACCAAAACCATTACCAATCACACCCTAAATCATCCCAAATATCTTTAAACTCTCTTAAAATCTTACCAAATCTATTAAAATCTAAATTCTACCAAATCTCTTAAAATTCTGAATTAAATACATCCCTTAAAAGAACCCAATGTCAAGTGAGAAATATAAGGGTTATATAGTATAGTCTCTTAATTTGGTTTGGTTTAACCGGTTTAATTCACAACTAAATCGTATCCAAAAATTTAAACCAACAATTTAGTAAGCTTTTCATTTGATCTCGAACTTTGATGTAAGCAAAGTCGCATCGAAAATATATATTTTAATCAAACAACGAAGCATTATTTTGAATTAGAATGGGCCCATATTTTTGAATATTATGCCGTTGAATATTTTTGAAAAATGAACATATGTTGTTTATTTATGAAGCTACCCTCTTAAACCTTAATTAATTACATTAGAAAGCCCTTTTCAAATTCAAATTTAAACACCGCCTCATACCCAAAAACATACGATGCAATCTCAGCCGTCCGTTTCTTCGTTTACATCCCTGTCTCCCTCCAGCTTTACTGCTGAAATCATGCGAATCTAGAGACTAGAGAGGAAGTGAGTGAGTAAGTTAGAGAGGGGAGCTCTTGAAAAGCTCGGGAAATTTTGAATCTTGTTGTTTTAATTCATTACACAGGTGATTACATTTTCCTTTCTAATTGGTGTGAGCTCTTTTGCTAATTAGCTTTAGCTTTGGAATCCGAGTTTGTACAATTTATCAATTTTCGGAGTGGATTTCGTGAATTTATCTACTTTTGTTTCAGATTTGGATATAATGTCAAGGGAGGCCACGCTTTCCCGTAGAGATTCCGGCAATCACGATGAGGAAATCGAGAATGTCCCTGAAAATCTCCGAGCTTCGTTTTTGTCACAGAATCCATTGGCGAATCCTAAATACGAAAAGGAGTCTCGGAGTAAGATCGATCGAGCTCCGTCTCAGCCTAGACCCAAGAACCCAGATCCAACGTTGCCTTTACGGACGCCTGATAAGTACCGATCAGCTGCATTATCCAAAAATCGGTTTGGTTGGGGCGACAAGTGTGATTCTTTCACAAACACGACCAATGTGGGTTCGTTGAACTCGACTCCTCAAACCGGTAGAGTTGTAGGGAGAGCTAGTTCAGAGACTAGTTCGACGCAAAATACACCTACAAAGAGCGTATCTAAGCCTCCGGGATCTTGTTACAGAGGGAAGCTTGATGGGGCAGGAGCTGTTAGAGCTGGTGGCTATGCCTCGTTGTACAAAGGGTTATCTAGTTCTTCTGGTCAAGTTTCAGCTGTTGTTAACTCGGTCAAAGTCCCTCACTTTGACCTTAAGGAAAATCCATCGTTCTGGATGGATCACAACGTACAGGTAGCAATTTGTTCCCATAGTTACTCTTCTCAGTGTTCACTACCCAGTTTACATCTAGGCTCATTAGCTGCACCAAGTAGCTTCTTTTAACAAAATGTTCTTAATTGTTTTCGACTTTTAATTTCTTAGAATAAAGCGTTGGAATGCTGATGAAATATCTTTGGGACATTAAAGCTTTCAGAAATTATGGTTAGGTGGGCATTCATTGATGGTCACTGAATGTATTGCAGATTCTTATACGTGTCCGACCGCTTAATAGCATGGAGAAGAGTACAAATGGACATAGTAGGTGCTTAAAGCAGGAAAGTTCGCAATGCGTAACATGGATTGGACCACCAGAAACACGATTTCTGTTCGATCATGTAGCTTGTGAGACAATTGACCAGGTAGGACTCGGATCGAAAGCAGGAAATTTGGTTTCCTTTTTTTCGTAAAATCAAGTTTCTCATTTCCCAATCCTAAATTTGTAGGAAACCCTTTTTCGGGTTGCTGGTCTGCCCATGGTGGAAAATTGCTTGTCTGGCTACAACAGCTGTATTTTTGCGTATGGACAGGTATATTTTTCTATCATTGTAGAGATAGATTATGAGAGTGATCTACTACCTCTGGGTCAGGCTAAAGCTTGAATATTTCTGTAAGTATTATGATATCTGGTGACCATGGTAAAGCTGTTTTTGTAATAGAGTTGTAAAGATTCCTGTTTTAGGCACTTTGGTGCCCAGATCCTTGCTGAGGATACGTATGCTGATCTCCTGTAATCTTTTTATTATACTTACAAAGGTTATGATGAGATGAGATAGTCAAGCTTCCTGAATAGGACTGAGTGGAGATAGTTACCTACTTTAGAGTTACTTTTATCTTTTTCCTTCACTTCCTAACTTGTATTAATTTTCTGGGATTGTGCAGACAGGAAGTGGAAAAACATATACAATGCTCGGGGAAGTCGGTGATTTAGAAGTTAACCCAAGTCCCAACAGAGGAATGATGCCACGGATATTTGAGTTTTTATTTGCAAGAATACAAGCAGTAATTCTCTTATGATATTGCTTTTTCCATTTCTAGTACGCAGATATTTTAACTTTGCTAATGACATCTTCCCTCATTGGTCTTGTTGCAGGAGGAAGAGAGCAGAAGAGACGAGAGACTTAAATACAGTTGCAAATGCTCTTTTCTTGAGATTTACAATGAACAAATTACCGACCTTCTTGAACCGTCTTCATCGAATTTGCAGGTAACTTTTCTATTTTGTTGGTGAAAGTGGATATAGGCGCAAGGATAGTTTTCTAATGTGTTTCCACTTTTCAGCTTCGAGAAGACATTAAGAGTGGTGTGTATGTTGAGAATCTCACTGAGTGTGAAGTACAAAGTGTGCACGACATCTTAGGGCTTATCACACAGGTCAGTACTGCCGTCTCCAAACGTTTTTTGCTGTATGTTATTTGTTCCTGAAATGTTATTTGTTGTACATTAGGGTTCTTTGAATAGAAAAGTTGGAGCCACAAATATGAACAGCGAGAGTAGCCGATCACATAGTGTATTTACGTGCGTGATCGAGAGCAGATGGGAAAAAGACTCAACAACAAATATGCGTTTTTCAAGACTGAACCTGGTTGATCTCGCTGGATCAGAAAGGTAACTGTGGTGCGTTTTGCTTGGTACTGCCTTAGAACCTCATATAACATTGTGCATTCTGTAACAGGCAGAAAACTTCTGGCGCTGATGGTGACCGCCTAAAAGAAGCTGCTAGTATCAATAAATCATTGTCTACACTAGGGTAACAAAGGAAATTTTAACTCCCTGGCATAACTCATGTTCTCAATTAGTTGTAATGTTAATTTTGTTATTTGTTATAACTGATTGCAGACATGTAATTATGGTCCTTGTGGATGTCGCAAATGGTAAACCAAGGCATATTCCATATCGTGATTCCAGATTGACATTTCTTCTTCAGGTAAAATCTAAATTCACTGTTTTTGGCTTAAGTTGCCTTTTGGCATTATAACGGTAGTTACTTCATCTATAGGACTCATTGGGTGGCAATTCGAAAACAATGATAATTGCTAATGCCAGTCCTTCCGTTAGGTATTCTTTCAATGCTTTGATCAAGTGTTACATTAACTCGTACAGTCAGTAAAGAACTCCAAATTATTGCTTCTTTCGATTATCACTGGCAGTTGTGCAGCCGAGACGCTAAACACTCTTAAATTTGCTCAGAGAGCAAAGCTAATACAGAATAATGTAAGTTTGCACTGGTATCCATACTGTAATTTTTGAGGGAGATAAATCATGAATAAGTTTTAATTATCTAAAATTTATGTTTCTAATTATTTAGGCTGTGGTCAACGAAGATTCCAACCAGGATATACTGGAATTACGCCGTCAAATCCGACTATTAAAGGTATAACATTTTAAACTGCCTCTAGGTGCTCACTATGTGAAGCTGTGAAAAAGCTCAGACAATTTATTTTGGCGGGCGGAACAGGAAGAGCTTTCCCTCCTCAAGCGCCAGAACATCTCTAGGGCGTTGTCATTTGGATCAGCAACAGCCAACTTTTCAGAATTACAAGTCGATTCTCCATCAAGTCAAATGCATGAGACAGGAAATCAGCAGGATGGCAATTTGCTTGTGTATGAATCTGGAGGCAGTATAAGGATGTCTAGAAAGCAGGTATACTAACTTGGGGAAATTATGTTCAGCTAATCGCCTCTGCCTTGTGATTCCACTAACAATTTACGTGTATATATATATATATATATGTCAGTTAAAATCGTTGGAGATAACACTTGCTGGCTCATTGAGAAGAGAACATGTGGCTGATGCTTCAATTAAGAAGCTTGAAGCTGAGATAGAGCATCTAAACCGTTTGGTAATTTTCTCACTCGTACTTATGTTTCAGACATCCTAAACCCATTTATGACAATTTTATCTTTAGGTTCGACAAAGAGAGGAAGATACTCGGAGCACAAAAATGATGCTCAAGTTTCGAGAAGATAAGATACAGAGGTTGGAATCACTTCTTGGCAACCATGTATCTGCAGATTCTTTTTTGCTGGAAGAGAATAACGTGTTATCAGAAGAGATTCAGCTCCTTCAAGCCAAAATTGATAAAAATCCTGAGTTGACTCGCTTTGCCTTGGAAAACATAAGGCTCCTAGACCAACTTAGAAGGTGATAAATCTTCAAGAAACATCTCATGCTGAAATAAAAGATAATATGTTTTTTTTTTCCTTTGTTTGTAAGTTTTGTTATTATAATATTTGCAGATTTCAAGAGTTTTATGAGGAAGGCGAGAGAGAAATTTTATTAGGCGAAATCACAAATATGCGGAACCAGGTGCCTCTAGTCAGCACATTTTCCTTGTATTGATTCTTTCTTCTTTTTGATTGCAATCCGATCCTTAACCTTAGCGCTATTGGTTTTGCAGCTCTTCCAGTTTCTTGATGAACACTCTGACTGGCAAAAACATCCTGATGATGAAATAGAGCCACATGTTACATCTTTACCTCTTCCTAGACGTTAACTATCTCTTTATACAGGGTAGGAATGTGCTCCATTGGTTACGTGTCATTAATCTTGTTGTATTTTCTATGGTGCAGGGTGAACGTATGAGCAAAGAATGTTGTTCTTTACAGGAGGAGGTTGATTCACTTTCTTGCTCAGAAGTCATTCTCCTATTTTCCTTCTGATCTGTATAATCAATTTTAGTTTTTAATATCTTTTGCATCTCAGTTAAAAAAGACCAGTAGCGAGCTTGAGAAATGTAGAGGAAACCTGGGTTCTTGCCTAGAAGAGAATGCAAAGCTTAGCAGGTTAGCAAATCTGATTGATGATTCTTGTTAGTTTCCTTGTATATGGCCAAATGAGTTCTCATTTTCTTCATAGTCCTGATAAGTCCTCTCACCCTTCTTATGCAGAGAAATCCATGATCTACAGGCTATGGTCAGGGATATCCGAGCTTGCACACCTGATGAACATAGCATTGCGAACAAAAAAGAGGTCTGAAAAATAAGGACAGTGTGCCTTCCTAATTTTCACAAGCATCTGAGATATTGCTTGAGCATTTTCACTTACAGTTCAATATTGCCAAAAAACTGCAGGCTCTATTGGGAACTCAAAATGTTGAGGGGCACGAAACGCTTGCTGGCCAGCAGGTCAATTATGCAGAAGAAACCATCAAACTGCAGCTTGATTTGGATGTACTGAAAATTATACTCGATGAGGAAAGAACACTACGTGGTGATACGGAGGCACATGTAGTTCGCTTGAAACTTAATATCAAAGAGTTGAAGGACCAAGTACTTTTGATGAGCAAGCAGCAGGAAAAGGTATACAGTGAGCTGAGGGAGGCAAAGTCTTTAGTTGATGCTCTTGAATCGGAAAACATTATATTGTCCCAAGAAGCAGTAGAGTTGAGGAGAATAAAGGAGAATTATGATGAGCTTTTACGAAAGCTAGAGCTTGACATCCCTGCAATGAAGTCCAAACAGTGCAATGAATTCAACAATAATCCTGCAGAGGACAATCCAATTGATACGAAGTTTAACAAGATGCAAGCATCTCTTGAAAAAGCTAAGAGGTTGAACATGTTGTACAAAAGAGATATTGCTTCTAAGGCATGTGGAGATGAAGAAATGGACGAAGTTCACAGGCAAGCTGAAGCTGCAACTGCCGAGGTGATTGTCTGTTTGCAAAATGAGCTTGAAGTTCTTCAGAATGAGGTCAATGATTTCCAATCAAAAGAAAACAAGAATGAAAAGCAGGTACAAATTTTAGAAACTCAGCTGGAGGAGCTGCAGGATAATTTACGAGATGTGACCATGGATAATGAGCAGTTGCAAGAAAAGCTTAGAAGTAAAGACATGGAGCTACAGATCATATCAAATGAGATGGAACTTCTCACATCTGAGCTTGAAGAAATTCTGCTGAATGGGAATGAAGGTCTTACAGATGCGTGTTACCAGGCAGATCTAATTTCGGTTTCCTTACCAGATAAAAGGATATGGATATCTGAACAGGTTGGAGGATTAATAAGAACAATATCTGAGAGGGAATTAATGATTGAAGATCTTGAAAGTTGTTTAGAGGATGCCAATAAGAAGCAATGTGATATAAAATCCATGTTGAAATCTCTCAGAGGGGCAGCATTAGTAATTAATGAAGCGCACCAGAGAGAGTATGAGGAAAAGGAGACACATGTTCTCCTCTTGAAATCGCAGTTGTGCACAAAAACAGAGACCATATCAAGGCTTCAAGAGAAGCTGAAGATTGCTGAAAAGTTGATTTGTGAATCATCAAATTGTGCAACTGCTTCTCTAGTAATTGTCAACCGATATTCTGAGGTAACCGAATCTCATACTTTTGAGTTAAAGCAAAAGGATTTTCAGCTTAAGGAATGCGCTGGAACAATTCTTTATCTGAAGCAACAAGTTCAAGATTTGGAAGCAGCCTGTAAGGAATTTAGCAGCAAACTTCTGGAGGAAGAAAAGAATGCCTCTGCTGTGGAACAAAAGCTTGAAGAGTTTGAGGAGACTGGCATTTCGGAGATGAAAGAGAAGCTTTCTGAGCTCAATGGTGGTGTATCTGGGCTGAGATCATGCATAAACATGTGTCAAGAGCATGACAAATCCAATGAGGCTGAGAATTCACGAGGTTCTCCAGTCTACTGGAGAGAAGGACAGGTGAGCTGCAACTTTTCTTGATACAAAGATTATGGCTTATTATGTATGGTAGTGTCCTTAGCCCTTTACTTGAAATTTTCTATACAGGAACTTGGAAGGAATGTGGTTGTCTCCTCTTGCATAGAGAAGACTCAAAACAACAGTCATACAGAGTCCATGATATTTAGCAACAAGGTGTCTAGTGAGAGGGGTAAAGTGATTATACTGCTAAAGCAAGAAATGGAATCTGCCCTTGTCAGCTTGAAGGAGTTTCAATTTGAGATGGCCAAACTCCAGGGTGAGAAGGAAGAGCTAAAGGCGTCGGAGAAAAGAAACTTAAGCAATTTGAATGATCTTGCTGCACAGTTTAGCAAACTTGAAACTGTAATGAATAACATGGAAGATCAATATGAGCACAAGATGGA
Source organism: Lepidium didymum (assembly GCA_963920545.1). Classification (NCBI taxonomy): domain Eukaryota; kingdom Viridiplantae; phylum Streptophyta; class Magnoliopsida; order Brassicales; family Brassicaceae; genus Lepidium; species Lepidium didymum. Next base: position 6,132,563 of record OY986979.1, on the reverse strand, counting down.
AATCGCAGATCATAAACTTAAGGCAAGTAACTGTTTATTCTTGTCCTTTTCAAATTTTATTTTTCTCATTCTGAGGCATATGAGACTGTATTTTATGGTTTCGTTTTTTGTTTTGATTCTTTCTCAGATACTAGAATTCTCTCTATTTTCCCCTTAGTTTCTTATGCTATTTTACAGAATTTGGAGTATGAATTAGCTAAGATGAAGATAGAGGCTGATCAGGAATTTGTAGAAAACTTGTGTGTTCACAAGAAATTTGAGGAGGCTCAAGGGATTATTAGAGAAGCCGATATCACTATCAATGAGCTCATAACAGCAAATGAAAAGATGAAGTTTGATCTGGAAAAACAGAAGAAAAGGGGAATCAGTTTGGTTGGAGAGAGAAACGCCTTAGTTGACAAGCTGCAGGAGCTGGAATCCATAAATGTCGAAGAAAATAAGAAACTTGAGTACTATGAGAATCTATTCGAAACAAGTTTGATGGGAATAGGAAATCTTGTTAAGGAGCTGGAAACTGTTGTCAGAATATTTCAAGACGAATCATCTGAGGCCTTGACTGGCTTGGCGAATGATTTATCTGACTTGAAGTTTTGGGTTTCAGAAACAAAGTCAGCTAGATTTTTTATTGAGGATATCTGGTCAGAAATAATCATGAAGGATTGTACTCTCTCAGTTCTGCACCAATGCCATATGGGGGTTTTGTTAGAAAGAGTTACAGATATGAATACCGAAAACAGTCTGCTTCAACGTCGTCTGTCTGAATCGAACTCTTCCATAGCCGGATTAAGAATGGAGCTTACAATGCTTACAACTCTGAAGGGTAACCTTTTAGCTGATATCAAGAAGAGTTCTGAGAGAATTTCAAGAAATGAAGAGGCTACCACTCGGCTTACTACAAAATTAACCAATTTTGAGCAGAAAAGTATAGATTTACTATACCAGGAGGAGCTGATGTTGCAAAGATCTAACAGTATGGGGTCTCAGCTTGATATTTTGTGGAAAGAAATAGATTTGAGAAATGAGAACCTAGCCGAAGCTCTGTTGAACCGAAAGCTACATTTGAATCAGAAAGATGAATTCTTGGACTCTGAAGTTCAGCTTTATTTAATGGATCTTTGCTCAAAGGATGTTGAGTTACTTGTTCTGGCGCTTAAAGTTAAAGAATATTCTTCTTGTCTAGAAGTTATGGCTAGAGAGCTTCTTGATCATCATGCCATTGTTGAGGATCTTAAAGAGAAATTTATAGTCTCCCAGGTGGAGAGTGAGCTCAAAGACCTCTGTCTGGTTGATAACACAGTGGAGAGCATTTCAATGAAACAAAAGCTGACTGAAGCACAAAGAAAACTCAAGGTTCTCTCATCAGATTATAATCACGGAGTGCAAAAAATCGCCAAAACTGCTGGCCTACAGGAAGAATTGGCGATGAAAGCTTCTGAAGTTTACAGTCTCGAACAATCCCAGTCAGTAATTTCAGAAGAATTGGATATCAAAGAAAGGGATATACAAGTATTTGCTGATGTCGTCAGTGCGTTGAAGAATGAAAATAGCTCCCTTAAGCACAAGTTTATACGCTTTGGTGAAGATCAATTTAAAGCACTAGATCTCACGAGGTTAAGCATTGCCAAATGCATACATCTAGCTGGAGATTGCAAGATATTGGAGAAACCAACCAGAGATCAATTGGCCATTACTGATCAAATGTTCCAACTGATATGTGAAAATGTCAATAAGGCTTCGGAATTTGCAGATACTGTTCAATCTTTGCAGATTGATGTGCAAGACTTGTTGTCTGAGAATATGAAGCTCCAGGATGAGCTTTTGAGAAAGGATGATGTTCTAAAGGGCTTGTCGTTTGATCTCAGCCTATTACAAGAATCTGCTTCCAATTCTAGGGACAAGAAAGATGAAACAAAGGAAATGATGATTCATATTGAAGCTTTAGAAAAGACACTAGCTTTGAAATCATGTAAACTAGAAGATGCTATTTCTCACGCCGAAATGCTTGAACTTCGGCTGCAAGAGAGCAAAGAAGTTATCTGCAACCTTGAAGTGGATACCGCAAAGGTAAGGCAGTGCCAAAAAGAGTTGTCAGAGGAAAATAAAAAGATTAGAGCAGAAGCTGAAAATCTATTGGCAGAAAAAAGCTCTCTAGAAGAGGAGCTGATTCAGACGAAGAAGGTATCTGAGAGTATGGAGATGAGGCTCTTCAATCTAAGAAATGCTATCGGACAATTGAATGATACAGTTGAGTTTACCCAGAGAAATTTGAATGAGATCATCGATGAAAGGAATAATCTCCAAGACGAAGTTTTCTATCTGAAAGAAGAACTGGGAAAAATGAAAGCTGATGCTAAGGAAATAGAAGTTAGGTACATAGAAGCTCAAGAGGTAGTTAACAACACAGTTAGACTTGACCAAACGTGCTACTTTGTCAATCCCTTTTGCAATGCTTCTTAAAATTCGTTTCTCCTCTTTTCACAGATTGCTGAATCAAGAAAGGTATATGCCGATCAGAGAGAAGAAGAAGTGAATCTATTAGAGGAATCAGTTGAAAAACTTGAGTATACTATCAATGTACTTGAAAACAAGGTATGGACTAATCATTCTTTACTATTGTAACAGCTTATATCAGTTGTTGTGTATAATTTTCTGATCAAGGCGTATTTCAATAGGTTAATGTTATCAAAGGTGAAGCTGAAAGACAGCGTTTGCAAAGGGAGGAGCTGGAGATAGAGCTTCAGACCATACGTCAGCAGATGGAAAGTGCTAGAATTGCTAATGGGGAAATGAAAAGGTTAGCAATAAAAAAGCTAACTAAAAGACGTGTATGTTTATTTCGTCCAAAAACAAAGCTATATGTTTAAAGCAACTCATTTTCTCTTTTGTGTGGCTAAAGGATATTAGATGAAAAGCGTATGGATCTTGAGGAAGCTAAGAAGCATATAGAAACACTTGAGAGGAATACATCTGACCAAACGACTGAGGTAACAATATATACAGTTTAAACAGTGATGGATTCTTAACTTCTTAAGATAGTCTCAGAATTTCTGATGGTATATGTAAGTTTTTACTCTGTAACAGATAACTCAACTCAAAGCGCATATCTTGGAACTAAATTTGCATGCGGAGGCTCAGGCTAAAGAATACATGCATAAGGTAGAGATTGTTTTTTAAAATTTACTTCAATAGTTTTCCCAAAAGGCTGGCATTATTTAAACTGAAATCATTCCAAACAGTTCAAGGAATTGGAGGCAATGGCCGAGCAAGTAAAGCCAGAAATCCATGTTTCTCAAGCTGTGGATTCTTCATTGAGTAAGGGTTCCGGGAAGCCTCGAGGTTCTGGCTCTCCTTTTAGATGCATAGGGTTGGGAATTGCACAACAAATGAGATCTGAGAAGGATGAGGAGCTTGCTGCTGCAAGGCTACGAATTGAGGAGCTTGAAACTGTAGTTGCAACCCGTCAGAAAGAGGTAACTAGTCGAAATTGTCCTCTATATGCTGTATTAAAACGTCTATCATCCATATGGTATTTATATTAAAATCTCGTATTTCTACTTCCAGATATTTTTATTGAATTCTAAACTCGCCAAAGTGGATAGCATGACCCATGATATTAATCGAGTTTTGCTAGGAGTCAAACAGAATGTGACAAATTGTGCGGTAAGAAGTTAGTTAACTTATTTTTTCTTGCCCATATTCTGCTTCTTTAACGATGAATATAGAATTATCTTTCATTTCTGTGGACCTGGCTATATTAGTCATTTACTTGTTCCTCTACTGTGGAAACTGGTAAAGGGTAACTGGAGTATATTCAGTCAACAATCTTTTTTTTTCTCTCTCTGTCTTTTTTTCAGTCATTCTTGGATAGTCAACAAGTACTGAAGATAGCAGAGATGCTTCAACTGAATAATTCAGATTCACGAGAAAGGGTATTTTTCTTTGGATAGAACTGCAGGAAGAAAGTTTAATAAGTTTGTGATACTATAATCATGCACCTGTTGTCTGACACTTTCTATGTACAGGATTCTGAAGTCTCTCATCTGAAGCATCAACTCGATGAATATAATGAGGAACGACAAGGGTAAGCAAGTGATGCCCCCTGTCAAGTTTTCAGTAGCAGTAAAAGGGATATTGGTCTCTTCCAGGTGTTTTTATCGTAATTTTCCCTAACTCGATGCAGATGGATTGAGGAAATAGAAGGAAAGCAAACCGATTTACTTGCTGCGCAAATAGAACTCGAAGAGCATCAACAACATGAGCAGCTGCTTAAGAAAGAGAATGAATTACTAAAGGTTAGAAAAACAGGCACATTGACCCTGCATATCGTTTATTTTACTACTCTGCATTATACGAGGTAAATTTGTTGTCACAGAACGTATCTAAATCTTCTTACTTTCAACAGAAGGAGAATGTTAGTCATAAAAGAAAAGTATTGGAACTGGAAGGAGAAGTGAAGAAACTATCGTCCCATCAAAACCCTGAATGGAGATCTCGTGATCAAGCTCGAATCAAGGCAAGAAATCTCTAATTGCCAATACGTCTCTACGTATTTATTCAACATTCAATTACTCCAGTTATTCGGGTACTGATTACTCTTTTCTTTTGTACCATATGCGATAGGAAGAAAACAATGTGTTGAAACTTCAGCTTGATGAGCTCAATTTGAAGTTACGGCGAGCAGATGTGAGTGCTTCTCGTGCCAAAGAAGAGCTTGCTTGGTACCGAGCATCTTCTGGAAAGAACCTACATTCAAATATTGATAAGACCCATCAGTTAAGTACCAAACTTAAGGAAATCGAAGAGGATAGAATGCAGCTTGCTCAGAAGCTGTTAGGTCTCTGCACCAGTATTCTAAAGGTAAGAGGGATATCATAGATTTTCACTGTAATAAGCTTTAGAATTCCGATGATAGTAAACTGCAAAACTAGGTGTTAACATATTGCATTCTAAACATCTTTTGTGTGGACTCAAATCTCCCTCAGGCAGCAGGTGTAACAGGAGAAGATATTTCAGACATAAACCCTGAAGTTGCTGAAGAGGCACTTGAACAGCTCAAGACAAAACTTGGTTTACTTGAAAGTGAACTAGACCACTTTAGATTAAAGGTATGTTAAGGTTCCATTTGAAGCTTCAACCCCGTCGCCTTTTGCAAATATTTCTTAAAAGAGGCTTGTGAAATTCTCTATGCAGGAAAAAGCAAAGAGCAGAAGAAATAGAAATCCTGAGAGGAAGATGCCTTCAATGCCTTCGCCTCGTAGATCATGGAGCCAAAGTCCAAGAAGGACCTCTCAGGTTCCTTTTTTCTCTTCTTTAGACAGGTGATAAACGATATATTTATATGTTTGAATGAAATCGTTCAGTCTTGTAAATTCATGAATAGTAAATAACATTTGTAATCAATTTAACATGTCATTTATGAGATCTTTATTTTTTGTCTTCTTTAATAACCAAAGGAATTTTCCCAAAACAAAAAGTGTGTCACATTCTTACCCAAAAAAACCTGCAGATCTGAAATTATACATTTCTAGTTGCTTCTAGTGCAGGCTGGTGTACCAAATTTTGACCCAAATGTATATAACTTTTTAAGAATCAAAGTCTTAATCTTTTTACGAGTCTCGTGATTTATTCATATATGTGGTCCAACTCTTCTTCGGCAGATATGAATTCACGAGAGGAAGATCTTAAGTGGTTCAAACCCACAATTTAATAGAAATCTCTTTACTTGGACGGTACTTCTCTTTGGGTGATGAAACTCTAGAAGACACGATACATAACCCTTGTTCAGTTAATCATAACTTTATTACAATTAAACGTGTTAATCTTTTATGTCATAATTATTTTCTAACTACGGTCTTAATTGAACGCTTCCAAGGAAAGGCCGAAGAGAAAGAAAGAAAATACAAACAAAAGAGAAAAACTAAACACTAAACGACGGCGTTTATAGTTTTGGAATTCCATAAATGCCCTTTCTCTAGTTCTCCACCTCAAGAATCGTTTTCGCTTTCATCAGCCGCTTCCTAATTATTTTCTAAAGAAAAATCTTTTTGTTTTTCTCAGTAACGGAAAAATGGTTTCGGACTTGGACCTCGTGACCCGACTCCAAGATATTCTCGGTAGCTCCGACCTAGACACGGCGACTCCGGCTAGCGTTCGTCGTCAGCTTGAGGCTGATTTCGGTGTCGACTTGACAGATAAAAAGGCCTTCATTAGGGATCAAATCGATGCTTTTCTTGAGAGCAATGGCGTAACAGAAGACAATCTAGAGAGCCCAAAGGCAGAAGAAGACATTGAGGCCGATGAGATTACCCAACTCGAGGCGCAAATTGAAGGAGGTGATGGAAGTGAAAGTGAAGAAGAGAAGGAAGAACGGTAATTTCTCTTATATTGATCATCTTTTATTTTTAAAATTGAATCTTTCTCTTCTTTCTCCTGAAAGTCCAGCATAAATGAATCAATTATCATACACAAAATATTGTGTTCTTAGGTAATTTTTAGCCATTTCTATCGAATTAATCAGAATGTTTCTGATGCATTTCTAGTAAGACCATTTGTTATATAGACATTAATTTACTGTTTTCTTTCATTTTTTTGGATTTTTACGGATTAGTTTTGGTGCGAATTTTAATTGAAAGAGATTCAACTTTGTTCATTTTGTGTTTAGGCCAGTAAAGGCAAAGAAACGAGGTGGTGGCTTTACCAAAGTATGTCAGCTTTCTCCACAACTTGAGAAGGTTGTTGGAACATCGCAGTTAGCTCGAACCGAGGTAATTGTCATCTTGTTCGAGAACGGTTGCGTGATTATTGGAGTGGAATTTACTTCATTCTTTGTATTGTGTAAATTATCAGGTTGTGAAGAAAATGTGGGTCTATATCCGAGAGAAGAATTTGCAAGACCCAAAGGACAGGAGGAAGATAGTGTGTGACGAGTTGCTGCATTCAGTATTCCGTGTAAAGACCATTAATATGTTTCAAATGAACAAGGCATTAACGAAGCATATTTGGCCCTTAGGTGATGGAGATGGTAATTTACTTGTCATTTTACTGCCTTCATTCAGAAAATTTCACTGAATTTGATAGTCTAGTGTTCATGATAGTAATAGAGTTCTATTTAAAATGGCTTCCTGATTTCTTCATGGATGTGTCACATTGGACTGCATGATATCTATAGTCTTCCTGTTCAGTGAGCCAGTGATCCTAAATAGCTTGATCGGCTGAGTTGTAGCACATGACTGAAATCAAGTACACTGGTGTAGAGAGTGATCATGTATTATTGTTTGGAAATAATGTATGTGATCTGTTAATACATTGGTTTTTTAGTGTTAATAATTAATATATTTCCCCCAGCATATTTTTGTTAGAGGTCTCTCCAATGAACACAAATTTTGTTTTGTAAAACGTATTATATATTTCCTGAGTACTTTGGGTTGGAGACGGCAGTTTCTGCGTTTGTGTTACGCAAGTACAGTGATATGATTATTTTCCAGTGTGTGCAAACAGTGTGAAAGAAGAAGACAGAGATGAAGATGAGGCATCAAAGGGAACAAATGAGAAAGGGGAGCAAAACGAAGATGTGAAAGAGAATAATGAAGAAGAAAGTGATGATGAAGAAGTTAAGAGTTTGCGGAAACGCAAGAGAAAAAAGTTAGTTTTCTCTTCCTCTCAGTTTTTTATATTGTGCAGCTATTTACCGACACCCCGACGCCCATAATCTAAGATTTCTGTATCAAATAGGCCAGCCAAGTCAGTGGAGAAGTCCAAGAGAAAAGGGGGAGGTGGCTTTACGAAGCTTTCCAGCCTCTCGTCTGAGCTCCAGGCTTTTACTGGGGTGACAGCATTAGCCAGGACAGAGGTACATGGCTGACTTGAGTACATTAGTTTCTCTTGGTTTTATAACTCAAGCTCAATGCCTAAACTTCAAAGCTACTTGTCTAATTTTGTTAACTAAATCCCTTGTTTTTAACATTTTGTCTGGTGAATGGTTTCAGGTCGTGAAAATGCTTTGGAAGTACATAAAGGAAAACAATTTGCAGGATCCAAATGATAAACGCACGATAATATGCGATGAGTCATTGCGATCTCTGTTTTCTGTCAAGTCCATCAATATGTTTCAAATGAATAAACATCTATCCAAGCACATATGGCCTTTAGAGGATAATGCAGGTATTCTATGAATGAAAAGCTCCAACATTTTCATGGAGCTATCTTTTCCCTGTTTAGGCTTTCTAACCTTACTAGTTGTTGTTTGTCTCTGTTCTAGGAGAATCAGTTAGCTCTAACTCTGTAAAGAATGGAAAGCAAAAAATGGAATCAGATGGAGGTAAGAAAGCTAGATGAATTTCAATTTGTCCCTCTTTTCATCAAGGTTTAAACAAACCATATGCATTCGGTTAGACACAAAGAGTGAGGAACCAAACAAGAAAGATAAAAAGCAGAAGAAAGAAGATTGTGGCCTTCTTGCTGTCCTTCCACTTTCAGATGCTCTTGTCAAGTTCTTGGGTAATGAAGAAAGCTCATTGTCGAGGTCGGATGTTGTAAAGAGATTGTGGGATTACATAGAACAGAATGATCTTCAGGTATGCCATTCGCGCTCTACACTTGTGGTTTTTCTTGCTTGCTTCTTTACACCTTTTTCATAACTTAGGATCCTTCTGACAAGAGGAGAATCATTTGCGATGAGAAGCTGAAAGAACTCTTTGAAGTTGATTCATTTGAAGACACATTGGTCTCTGAACTTCTGACCAACCATTTCATCAAAACCGAACAATGACAATAAAGCGTTTTTCCAAAGCGGCCAATTTTGGTAAAAACTTTTAACATAGGCAAAACCCAGTTCTCCAAAAAAGTCTATTTGATTTCCTGGACACTTTCTTTGGATCAGTAGAGGTTGGTTCAGGACCTTGAAACGCGGCAAAGCCATGGCCTTGATCAAGTCTCCTTTACTGGTAAGTTAAAGACTAAAAGGCATCGATTTTGAAGACTTGTAAGCATTGCGTTTTCTGAATTTGCTTGCAAGTGCAGCCGTCTGGATGTTCTTTCAAATGTTTGTCCCTGTTCGGTATATAGTGACAAAAGTAGAATGAAGAGTAAGCTATATTTTGCGACCAAAACAATTGTTTAATTCATTTCCCTTTTTTTTTTTTTTTTTACTACAGACAATAAAGGTACTAAAACAAGAATCTAACTTCTATGGAAAGAAAACAAAACAAAAAGATAAGTTGTATCATCATATTTTGCAGATTCTTACTAAACACCATACAATGTTTTTCTTATGCTTCACAACTTGAGAGAAACTTAGTTACAAGGTTGTTTGTACATTGAACGCTTTAAGCTGATACAGAAACCAAACTTCATCACCATTATAAGCTTTACGAAATACAATTCATAGCCTTTAGTTAAAAGTCATATAGTTTAAAGTCATCTAATGAAGGTTATAATTAGCATTTACAAAACTTAAACCATCGTATCTGTCAAAGACTATTGCCTGTATAAAATATGAAAGTTTAAGGTACAGTACAGTAGCTAGTGAAGTATTTTCTCGAGAATTTGGCTGTTTTCTCAAGAAACTCACTCTGCGTTTTAAGAATCTTCAAAACCGAACCAAGTTTCAGATATCTTTAATGAGCTTTCTCCCACTTGTCAAATCGTTATTCACTGCAAATGTATTTTGTTTATTTTGGGAGAAGAAGAAAAAAAAATGGAGAAATTGTAAAATAGACACAGTCAAACATGGAAGCATAATTTTCTCTTTAAATATCCATAATTTTCGCGAAAAAAACAAGGCTCCCATAGTTTTCCCATATTTTCATATTATTAAGAGACTGATAAAAAAAAACTAGAGAAGAAGAAATCAAATCAAAATAAAAAGTAGAAACAATAGAAAAACTACTCCGTATTAATACTGTTTAGATTAAAAAAAACAAAAAACAAAAAAACAAACAAATTTGTTAGAGATTTTTTGGTGAGTGAGAGGAAAATGGCGCAGATGCAACGAGAAGAAGTAGAATCCGTCACGACGGAGAAGAAAGGATCAGACGTAGTCACCGGATCTTCTAGCGCTCAGGCGACGTCGTTCAAATTCAACGCTCAGGCACCAGAATTCGTACCGCGATCTCATACCACCGCACCAGCACCGCAGGTTTCTCCGATCTCCGGTTACTTCTACCCTTGTTTTCATTACAACGGCGGTTGCATTGGAGGATGCGGCGGCGGAGGAACCGGCGTTGGTTCTCCTTCGTCGGATTGGATATTCGTTGGAGGAGGAGATCCTACTGCTCAGCATCAACACGTTCATGATCCGACGGGAGCGTTTTACGTTTCGAATCCGGCCGTTCAGTTTCCGGCTAATCAGAACTCTTCTTCTTCGTCGAAGAATTTGCTCTCCGATGATCTCCGCCTTAAGATCGTAAAACAGGTTTTACATCCTGTTTCTTAATCTTCTTAAAAATTGAAGATATAGATGAAATTGGAGAACTGAAATTAGATGATTTTTCCCGTTTTTGAATAAACCGACATTTCTTTAGCCTTTCTCAATTCCACAAACTAATAATTAAACCTAGCTTGACTCACAAGAAATCATTTGTAGGTTGAGTACCAGTTTACAGACATGAGTCTCCTAGCTAATGAGTCCATTTCAAAGCACATAAGTAAAGACCCTGAAGGTTATGGTAAGCCCAAATTGTTTTCCTTATAATTATAAATGATTCTTCAGATATTTCTGCAAATTTGTGAAGATCTGTTTCCTATTCATATATTTAAAATACAGTGCCTATATCTTATATTGCTTCGACCAAGAAGATCAAGGCTTTAACGAGTAACCACCACCTAGTTTCATTGGCTCTACGATCCTCCTCAAAGCTCGTAAGCTTCTTCTTGATCTATTCTCGAGTTACCACCAAGTTACTATACTGAGAGATTTGTGAACCAAATTAAGGTTGTGAGTGAAGACGGCAAGAAAGTTAAGCGTACAAGTCCATTTACTGATAGAGACAGAGAGGAATTGCAGGTAAATTTAACACAGCCTTAAAACTTCATTATATCTTATAAATCTATACATCAAGTATTGTTGTTTTTGTGCAGGCCCGTACTGTTGTTGCAGAGAATTTGCCAGATGATCACTCTTACCAGAACCTTGAGAAGATCTTTGGAGTTATCGGAAAGTAAGAAGGCCTATACTTTCAGTTAAAAATGTATTGCTTCTCTGTACATACTGATTAACAAACAACAACATTCTGGATTTGATTCAGCGTCAAAGCTATTCGTATCTGTCATCCTCCAGAATCAAACTCATCTCGTCCAAAAGGCGATTACTTAATGAGCAACAAAGTAAGTATCATGATTCGCTGCTAATTATATTACCTTCACTGCAAGAGCTCAACATTCTTCTTGTTTTAATCCAAAGATTCACGCCCTTATCGAGTATGACAACACTGTTATCGCGGATAAAGCTGTGAGTAAATCTTCACTTACAACTATCTTTGATCCAAAGCTCTGTATATTAATTTGTCTGAGATACATAGCAAATGTGATGTTACCAGGTGGAGAAGCTGAACGATGAAAGAAACTGGAGGAAAGGGCTTCGTGTGAGGTTGCTTCTTAGATGCTCGGTATGTTTCTATATATATGTATATATATTCTCTTCTTAATCCAACTCGAAACGCTCTGAGATTAATTTGTGTGTTTACAGCCCAAATCAGTCCTCAAGAACAGAAGAAACTTCGATGGCATCCTTATCGATGATGAAACCTCTGCTTATGAATCAGGAGAAGACTCACCACGTCTCCATTTAACTGAATCACAGCTTGATAACGACGTTAGTTCTCTTGCTTAATCCCCACGAAACCTTTCCACACACATTTATATACCCAAACTTACGACTTTTCTTTCTATGCACGTTAGGGTGATGATAACAATGTTGGTGGACTGTGGGGTAAAGGGAGAGGAAAAGGACGAGGACGATCTCCAAGAAGCTATGGAGTTGGAGTAGGAGCACGTAGCTTCGGAACTGGGCTCGGAGTCAGCCTCGGGATACCTAGCCTTGGCTCACACGAATCTTCGTCTCCCAAAACAGCAACAAAAGGACCAAGAATGCCTGATGGAACCAAAGGCTTCACCATGGGACGTGGCAAACCTTCCTTCATCTCACTCTCACCTAACAATCTCTAAAATCATTCCCTACCACAACAACAACAACTATAGATTTAATTAACCAAATAATACCATATATATAGGTTGTTTGTTTCTAAGATGTCTTCATACAGAAGCAAACCCTATGGCTTTGGGAGGAAGAAGCTATTTACGGAGGCATGGGAGACGTTAATTTGTTGAGGGTTTTTCTTGGCTCTTTTTTTATTTTTTTGTATGTTTTGATATTTTTAATTTTGTGTGAGATTAATTGAATAATTAAGGGTTTATAGCAGAAGATATGCAAACCCAGCTGTATGTGTTTCAACTTTTTCTTTTGATTTAGTTGACTCGTCAAAATAATTGAGTGTATCATTGACTTGAAGTTTGGTTGTAAACTAATTATTATTCCATTTTTTTTTCTAAAATTCACTTAAAAGACAAATGAGTATTGGTTATAACAAAATCACATAAGGTTGCTCTGATAAAAAAAGTCACATAAGGTTGTCTAGTTTGTCCACAAAACTCTAGTTGTTAAACAGAAAAAAAGAAGTATTATATTGTAATTTAATTTGTAATTTTTAATTTAAAAAGGAACTAATTTTCCTCCCAAAATTATTATAAAACCTAATTCACATATATATATCCTTGAAACCAAAAATGCAGTTAACCAACTTGCACTACAAGAGAAAGGATGATTCCAGACAAAATTCGAGAAGGATCCAATTTCTATCCCAACCTATATTGAATTTGGGACTCTAGAGATATGAAAAGAGACAAAGCGTCGTTTATCTAAAAATGAGAGGAAAACTGTTTAGATTTTGTAATGGAAATAAATAATTTAAGATAAAATGCCACAGTTGTCCGTTTTACAATTTTTAGGCAAAGACAGTTACATAGAGTTTGGAAAACAGAATATAATTTAAGACGGATAGAGACGGATATGTAACAAAATTAATTTTGTAAAAACAGATATTTTTATTAACAACAACCTGAAAAATAAAGAAGAAAAGGAGATGGGCCACAACACAGAGAAGCTCAACAGCAGGTACACAAGCAAAGAAACATGCCCAGCTCAAAGAAAGCCCACGCAGCAAAAGCAACACAAGGAGGTAGCTTTCTGTTCTGCAAAAAGACAAAATGAGCAAAAGGAAAATGCTCAACGCATGACTAGTACGGACGATCATGAAACAATGATGACCAACAACAGATTTGCTGCGCTCCTGGATCTGGATACACGTGAAGAATAGGGCAACATTAGCAAACTCATGTAATAGTGTATAAAAGGAAATGACCATATAATGAGAAAGACAAGAGAGCAAAAGCTTAAGAAATACAAGTGTAAAAGATCGTCTCTTTCATTTTACATGGTATCAGAGCCATGGCTCTTGAGACCTTTGCTCACTCAGTATTAAACATAACTAACTACGTCACTATAAGACTCAACACCAGAAACTATAATGTCTGGAAGTTACAGTTTGAATCTTTCCTTTCTGGACAAAGCTTACTGGAGTTTGTCAATGGCGGAAGCTCAGCTCCTGCAGCAACGATACCTGTACCAAATATCGAAGGCTACACTGGACAGACACCAAACCCAGACTATGAAACATGGACCCGCGTGGATCAAATGATAAGAGCATGGATGATGGGTTCCATATCGGAAGAGATGCTAAATGAAATCGGAGATGTAACTACTGCAAGACAGATTTGGCTGTCCCTTGAAAGGTACTTTAATCGCTCCTCTTCTTTAAGACTTTTTGAACTTCAAAGACATCTGCAAACAGTAGCCAAAGGAGATAGAAGTATGACAGAATACCTAAAAGATGTTAAGATAACTTGTGATCAACTTGCACTAATAGGAAGTCCGGTAAATGATAAAATGAAAATTTTTGCTGCTTTACATGGTCTCGGAAGAGAGTTTGAGCCGATAAAGACAGTGATAGAAAATTCACTAGACGGATTTCCAACACCTACTCTTGAAGAAGTAATACCAAAACTATGTAGCTTCGATGATAGATTGCTGGCTTATGACGACACAGGTGGAGGTAATCCACATTTTGCCCTCTATACTCAAAGATTCGCACCTCAAGGATATTATGAAAACGATAACAGAGGTGGCGGAAACTCATACGGAAGAGGAGGTAGATCAAGAGGTAATCGAGAAAGAAAATCCTTCAGTACCAGAGGAAGAGGGTTTTACCAACAGATTTCTTCAAGCTCAGCGGCAAGTGATGACAATATGTCCGATTCCAGACATGTGTGTCAAATATGCGGAAAGAGAGGACATTCCGCACTCAAATGCTGGCACAGGTTCAATAATGCGTTCCAGTATGAGGAGCCTGCAACAGCTCTTGCTGCCATGAGGATCACCGACATAACAGACAACACAGGTCAAGAGTGGCATCCTGACACAGGAGCTTCAGCGCATGTCACAAACTCTCCAAGGCACCTACAGCAAGCTCAACCATATACAGGCTCAGACACAGTAATGGTGGGCGATGGCTATTACCTTCCCATAACTCACACTGGATCAGCAAGTATTCCAAGTTCATCAGGTAACCTTCCACTTAAAGATGTTTTAGTATGTCCTCAAATTACTAAATCTCTGTTATCTGTGTCAAAACTCACGAAAGACTATCCATGTATATGTGAATTTGATGGTGACTGTGTTCGAATAAATGATAAGGCAACAAGGAAGCTGCTGGTAATGGGAAATCATCGTAATGGGCTGTACATCTTGGAGGACAAATTACCTCAAATCTTTTATGCTATAAAATCAAACTCTGCAAGTGAAATAATGTGGCATAAAAGATTGGGTCACCCTCATCACCAAATCCTCCAACAGTTAGCTCAACAACAATCCATCACAATCAATAAACCCAACAAAGATCTTTGTGAATCATGCCAATTAAGCAAGAGCTCAAGGCTGCCATTTTCTACTTCGAATTTTTCTGCTTCTAAGATTTTGGAAAGACTTCATTGTGATTTGTGGGGACCTGCTCCAGTAGTGTCTGGTCAGGGGTTTAAATATTATGTCGTTTTCATTGACAACTACTCCAGATACTGCTGGTTTTATCCATTAAAATTGAAGTCAGATTTCTGTTCAGTTTTTCTATCATTTCAAGCTTTGGTGGAAAATAAGTTTCAGCAGAAAATCAAAATGTTTCAATGTGATGGAGGTGGAGAATTCATGAGCCACAAATTCCTTAATCACCTACAGAAACAAGGTATTCAACAGCTAATCTCATGCCCTCACACTCCTCAGCAAAATGGGATGGCTGAAAGAAAACACAGACACCTAACTGAGATCGGACTAAGCTTGATGTTCGAAAGCAAGATGCCACAGAAATATTGGGTTGAAGCATTTTTTACAGCAAACTACTTGATCAATCTGCTACCTACAAGTGCTTTAAGCAACAAAAGAAGCCCATATGAGGTAGTCTTTGGACACACTCCCTCATACTCTGCGCTAAAAACTTTTGGATGCGCTTGTTTTCCTACTCTAAGAGATTACACAAAAACAAAATTTGATCCAAGAACACTTAAATGTGTATTTCTGGGATATACAGAAAAATACAAAGGATATAGGTACCTTCTTCCTACAACAGGCCGAGTTTACATAAGTAGACACGTCATATTTGATGAGTCTTCATTCCCGTTTGCATCAATGTACAGAGATCTCCATCCAAAATCATTAACACCATTGATGCAGGCTTGGATCAATTCTCAGGAAAAACACACAGCAAGTACAGTATTACCATCTCAAAACAAGGAACAACATCATCATTCATGTGAAACTATGACTGAAACACTTCAGCCATTACAAAAAGAACCACACAGAGAAGCTGGAGACACATTGCATCATGTCATAACTGAAACAATAGAGGACGGAGAAATGAGTATTACAGAGAACAATGGCGTGTCTATCACAGGTGAAGAGGCATGTACTGGGTGTACGACAGGCTTAGAACCTGCTTCTATAGGCAACAGCATGCTATCTTCACCAAGTGGACCAGACACTTCCAATGCTCTTGAGCCTCAAGTTGCAGAAATTACAGAAACAACAAATACATCTCAGCACCATATGATTACGAGATTAAAAGATGGTATCACAAAACCAAATCCCAGGTATGTTCTCTTAACTCAAAAGGTTGCATATCCAGAACCAAGAACAGTGGAGGAAGCGTTAAAAAATGAGAAATGGACAGAAGCAATGGGTGAAGAATATAACAATTGCACAGAAGCAGGAACTTGGTCTCTAGTGGAAGCTTCACCAGAAATGCATGTACTCGGGAGTAGATGGGTATTCCGAACCAAGTTAAACGCAGATGGATCCCTGGATAAGCTTAAGGCGAGATTAGTGGCTCAAGGAAATAAGCAAGAAGAGGGCATAGATTATTTAGAAACTTACAGCCCAGTAGTAAGATCTGCCACAGTTCGAGCAATGTTACATGTGGCTACTACAATGGGCTGGGACATCAAGCAACTAGATGTCAAGAATGCCTTCTTACATGGTGATCTCGATGAGGTGGTGTACATGTCACAACCCAAAGGATTTGTGGATCCTCTAAAACCAAACCATGTGTGCTTACTCCACAAATCTATTTATGGATTGAAACAGTCTCCACGGGCTTGGTTTAACAAGATCACTACATATCTACTGGAATTTGGCTTTGTTTGCAGCACACCAGATCCATCTTTATTTGTGTACATCAAAGGCAACGATGTGATACTACTCTTGCTATATGTAGATGACATGGTATTGACTGGAAACAACACTACTATTCTTGAAAGACTTCTCACAGACATGAGCACGCAATTTCGTATGAAAGATCTAGGCAAACTGCACTACTTTCTCGGAATACAAGCTCAATTTAATGCCAATGGATTATTCTTGTCACAACAAAAATATGCAGAAGATCTCTTAGCAGTTGCGTCCATGAGCGAGTGTACATCAATGCCAACTCCTCTTCCACTTCAATTGGACAGAATTTCTGAACAAGAAAAGCCGTTTGAACAACCTACATACTTCAGAAGCCTCGCGGGTAAGCTTCAGTATCTAACCTTAACACGTCCTGACATACAGTTTGCGGTAAATTTTGTGTGTCAGAAAATGCATTCGCCTACATGGTCCGATTTTCAGTTGTTGAAGCGTATACTACGGTATATCAAAGGAACAATCAATATGGGTATAAACTTTACTCATAATACAGATTGCACAATTAGAGCATATAGTGATAGTGATTGGGGTGGTTGCAAAGTTACAAGGAGGTCTACAGGAGGTTTCTGTACATTTTTTGGATCAAATATAATATCTTGGTCATCTAAGAAGCAAGAAACTATCTCCAAAAGTAGCTGTGAAGCTGAATACAGAACCTTGTCCTCAACGGCTTCTGAAATCAAGTGGCTCTGTTCAGTTCTTAAAGCTCTCGATATCCCTCTACTTCACACGCCTGAGTTGTATTGCGATAATCTTTCTGCTGTATACCTTACCGCCAATCCAGCATTCCACGCCAGAACAAAACACTTCGACATGGACCATCATTATGTCCGAGAAAGAGTAGCTCTAGGAACCTTGGTGGTCAAGCACATACCTTCACACCTTCAACTAGCTGATATATTCACCAAGTCTTTGCCTTATGCTTCCTTCAGCTCTCTGCGATACAAACTTGGTGTAGATCATCCACCTACACAAAGTTTGAGGGGGGGTATTAACAACAACCTGAGAAATAAAGAAGAAAAGGAGATGGGCCACAACACAGAAGCAGCAGGTACACAAGCAAAGAAACATGCCCAGCTCAAAAAAAGCCCACGCAGCAAAAGCAACACAAGGAGGTAGCTTTCTGTTCTGCAAAAAGACAAAATGAGCAAAAGGAAAATGCTCAACGCATGACTAGTACGGACGATCATGAAACAATGATGACCAACAACAGATTTGCTGCGCTCCTGGATCTGGATACACGTGGAGAATAGGGCAACATTAGCAAACTCATGTAATAGTGTATAAAAGGAAATGACCATATAATGGGAAAGACAAGAGAGCAAAAGCTTAAGAAATACAAGTGTAAAAGATCGTCTCTTTCATTTTACAATTTTTACCCTAATTTAGACGTTTCATCGTCTTCATTTTTTCACCGAACTATTTCGCAGCCGTCAAACTTTTGGAGTAGCTTCGATTTCTCTATCTCTCTATAAGTTCGCTGCTCTGCAAGTGTAGTCTCGCGCAAGCTTTTTTGAAGGTGAGATTCTATTATCTGTTCACTCTTGCAATTGCATTTGCTAGATTCGTGGTCGGTTTCAAGGGAGTATTTAGCGAGTATGAGGTAGTTCAGTATTTAGTAACTTCTTCACACCTTTTTTCTGCAATTTCGCTTGCGTAATATGATTAGTTTGAGTTTGGCGATTGTGTTTGATATACTCAATCGTATTTTTTTCTTGCAATGAAGATCCGAGAAGTCTCGGAGTGAACTTGCAGATGGAAATAGACAATAAATCTTTGGTGTTTCTGATTTACAGAAATATTTATGATGTGATCGCTATCTAGATTTAAAATTCTAATGTGAAATCTGCAGATCGTCAAATTAGCATTGGTCATGGATACACACTCGCTCAAATCTGTCTCGGTTTTGCCTGGAAATTTCCGTTCAGCCTTTAGTTTCAGGTAACATCTCTCTTTTAACTTGAGATTTAATTTTTATGTTGCTAATCTAAAGCTCGTTTTAGTTGTATTTTGTTTACCCAAGGAATCGTTGCGTACATTTTATCTTTTGGAACATCATGATGAGTTACTTTTCTTTGGTTATTTTATGAAAACTGTTTGTGAAATCTAAACATTACATTGTGGTTCTTCTGGAATCCTGTAGCCATCTGATAAGTGAAATACCTTAAGATTTGTAGCTTTATCTCTTTTTTCTTAATTGCATGTGCAGATGAAAAAGATATAAAGGTTTTCTAAAGAGCAAGTTCAATACTAGCTAAAAAGTAATAGACTCTTTAAACCAGCAATTGCAAGACATGTCTTTAAGATTAGATGCTGCTAAAGAAAACATCACAAGCAATAAATGGTTACATAATTCTATTGACGACCTGAAAAGCAATTTTTATCCAAGTTTGTAACATCTATGAGACTAACACGCAGGAGATAAGGAATTGGAGGAGCTCAGACTCGAGAAAGAAAAGAAGGATGTGTTCTATCTACATGAACAATCCAGAACTGCCAATCTCATATAGAAGAAGGGTACGTTTGTTGTTCTATTTGAATTCATTAATTCCCAAAACAATGTTATTTCCTTCTATCATATAATAAGAGCTGTTTCTTAGGTTGCTTCATGACAGAAAATGCTATAAATTAAATGATAATATGTTTCTTGTCATGACTACGGTCATAGAAAGGTATTTTCATTTATTCTCTACTGAGTGCTTCCTCTATGGCAGATGATGTGATAACGAATCTGGAAGCAACTACAGCCGTATGTAATTGGATAGAGTTATTTTGTCCAAGAAAAAGAAGAGAGAAGATTTGTAACAACATCCTGAGGCAAAGTATCATGTGAATACTTGTTTCAGATCGTATAGATAGATCTATGTGGTTCTAGTTTTGACATAAAAATTCTATGTTAGTGTTACGAAATAGGAAGTAATACTATGATGTAAGTATGGATTTGTGTATTGTAAAACATAATCTCATTTAAAGAAATAAAGAAATAAAGAAAATATCATATTATTTTTGTTTTACAGAATAGTATTTTCTGATTTTGTATTTTAGGTAAATAATAATACATTCAAATAATAAAAAGAATTTTATAAAATAATCAAGACAAGGACGATTCACTTATCTGGAAAAAAATCATCTATATATGTCTGGAATCGTTACAATTATGACTGTCTAGAATTACAGACGAAAATTTTGTTGTCTAAAATCTATCTAGAAATACGGATAAATTCGGGACAAGTTTCCAATTTGCGACACTCTGTACCAGACAGAAAATTTCGTTTCAAATTTGTCTCAAATCACGATTTGTAATAGATTTCATACGATATTTCCGGTCCAAAATTGCTTTTTATAGTAGTGTTGTCAGAGATCATTTTCTATTTTATTAATTAGGAAGTTCCGAATCGAATCCTATAACCCTCTTAAGGTTCGAAAAAAACTATAAAAATCTGACCAAATAAAAATGATTACCAGTTTAATATTTGAGAAAAATCTATTACTACATACATTAATATTCCTCCGTAAATGTAAAACACTAAACCAAAACCACTTGCTTTGGCAGATGATAATTTACTCTCTATTCTAGGTTACATACTGATTTATGATGAAAGTTATGAAAGTAGTCTTTAAGATCTTGTAAACTATCCGATATCAGAGACTATCAAATCAATAATAGTGAGAAAATAAAATTAGCAAAAAAAAAATCGAGATGTGGACCGAGTTTATTGAAAATGTAGAGATATATTGTACTATTAAATATATTGAAATTGATAAACGTCGTGTCCAGATACAATGAAGTTGTTGGATTCCGATACAACAGCATGTTTCAAGACCAACCAGATACATACAAATCCAATACAGTTTAACCATACATGTAACATAATCCTGTTTTTGAGGG
The DNA here is from genome assembly GCA_963920545.1 of Lepidium didymum. Lineage (NCBI taxonomy): Eukaryota > Viridiplantae > Streptophyta > Magnoliopsida > Brassicales > Brassicaceae > Lepidium > Lepidium didymum. The sequence goes on along the minus strand of OY986979.1, from coordinate 6,111,834 downwards.
CGAAATGATTCGATTTTAGTAATTAATTTCGGCTAAGCGTCCTCGCTGACTCCTTTGTTTTCATTACACAATATAGATTTAACAACACAGTTACATATGGAAAATATGTACATGAAGTGCGTGGTTTATAGATAATTTTTAGGAACATCTCTACAAAATTACAAATTTGTTACCATCAAACCACGTGTTATTTTTCTTTTGTAAGAACTAAAAAAATTACAAAGGACCACTTTTTGTTCAATGTTATAAATCATATATATATTACAAATATCACTTTTTGGTTAAACATGAAGAAAAAAAAACGGATGTATTTACTGTAAATTTGGTTGAGATGTTATTTTAATATCATTATTTTCGAATACCCATTTATTTGTTGGAATTCCATTTTGGGTTAGTTTCTTACCAAATGCAGTCCAACAACTTCACAAGATTGAGCTAGAATATGGGTTCTATTGGTTACATATAAAGCTCCTTTGTAAATAATATAGTTATTTTGTTACTGATCAACACTTCATTTAAAACGATTTTTTGCAAACGATTTATTCAATTGGTTGCTTGCAATAAGTCGTTTGAATTTATTTAGATCGCTTGAAAATGTCATTTCCAAACGAAGATATTTACATGCGTTTGGGAAACCTCTTTTGTAAATAAAACACTTATTTATTTTTACATCGAAAATGTTAAACTACATGTTATTGGTTAACTTTTAGATTAATAATTTTAAATCAAATTTACATTCTAGTTTTTTTATCTCATTACACTATTCAATTATTGCAGTGTTACCAATAAACATTAATCTTTAAACGATCTTCGTTTGAAAACCTCTTTTGCCAACCGTTATCTTCAAACGATTAGTTTTTAATAACTTTCGTTTCAGTCGCTCAATTTTTTCCAAACGATCGTTTCAAACGGTGTTATCAATCAGACCTTATATCTATTACGAATTTAAAACGCCTTATTTTTTTATCATTTCTGTAAGATTTTAATTTCGAGATCTTACCATTCACTAATTTACGTTAACTTTTGTTTTTGGTATGATATAAAACATAGAAAAGACAAAAGAGAATAGACCAAAAAGAAAAAGAGAATAAGAAAAAAGACAAAAAAACAATGATGAAATAAAAACAAGAAAACGTATATTGGTTAGAGAAAAAACAAACAAATGTGAAATTATGAAAACATAAAAAGGCAAAAAATAGAAAGAGGTGGCAAAAAAGCAAACAGATTTCTACCAATCCACATCTACCTTCATCAGATTGAAGCCAACTTCACACCCGCAGATTCTGCCATGTGGCTTCTCTCTCTTCTACAGCTCACTTCTTCTCTTTCTAACTAAATTAAAACCAAACCGGAGAGCTTCCATGTCATTGCTGTGATTCTCTTCAAGTCCAGACACAAGTCTCAAACCTTCTTCTTCTTCAGTCTTTTTTTGGGATTTTTGTTTCAGTTTAACCTTTAATCGAAGAAGAATAAGAAGAAGAAGAGTATGGGAGGGTGTACCTCTAAACCTTCCTCCTCCGTTAAACCTAATCCTTATGCACCCAAAGACACAGTTCCTCAAAATGACGATTCTACCCCTGCTCATCCCGGGAAATCACCGGCTCGTATCTCAACAACCGTAAAGGTGTCTCCTTTCTTCCCCTTCTACACGCCAAGCCCTGCCCGGCACCGCCGTAACAAAAGCCGCGACGCCGGAGGAGAGAGTAAGAGCGTTACAAGTACTCCCCTCCGTCAGCTTGCGCGTGCTTTCCATCCTCCGTCACCGGCGAAACATATACGGGATGTTCTACGGCGCAGGAAGGGGAAGAAGGAGTCTAATACTCTTCCGGCGGTGAAGCAGCAGACGGAGGAAGAGGAGAAAGAGGAGGTAGGGCTTGATAAAAGATTTGGGTTTTCGAAGGACTTTCAGAGTAGAATGGAATTAGGGGAAGAGATTGGACGAGGGCATTTCGGGTACACTTGCTCTGCTAAGTTTAAGAAAGGAGAGCTCAAAGATCATGAGGTTGCTGTTAAAGTTATCCCAAAATCTAAGGTCAGTTTGCACAACTTTGATTGTGAAATTCTCAAGTTTTAATCTTAAGTATTATGCCTTAAGCCTTCAACTTGTTAAAGTGCTTCACTTCATTGTAGTGATAGCTAAATTGTGAGAAATTAAAAGACTTCGTGGGTCTCTTGTTTGTTGTCTAATTTGGTTAGTAGATATTAAACTGTTTCAAGGTAATAGCTTATGGCTTTAAGTTTAAGGAAGTAGAAAGAGTTAGAAGAACAAACTATTCCTTCCCTTTTTTATTTCATTGAGCTTCATGATGAACCTGTCATTTAATCATTAGGTTCTCTTGATGTTTCTTTTCTTCTCCATGAATTGTCCTTTTGTTTAAGCCATCGTTATGGAAGAAAAGTATGGCGTTTGTGGACTTTAACTCGTAGATATTAATATAAAAACAAGTATTAATGAACTCGGATAGGGTTGAAGTTTAGATGTGACTTGTGTTTCATCCATGTTTTTCCAAAAACCAAGTTTTCAATGGTACTAGATGTTAGCTTTGCTGACTTTTCTGTGAAAATTTCTAGGCGTTTTAATTTGGTCAATAAATTGGAAGCGTAGACATTTTGTTTTTATGTCGTTTAGCAAATGAAGTCTCTATGGTCCTTATTAAGAATGTTAACCATGTGACTTGGTATCATGCAATCGAAGAATTTGGATTCTGGATTCGCATAAGCACATTGGTATATAATTATATATACAGATGGTTTGAGTGTTAGCTTAATCCGTAATAGACTGTTGCTCATCACATTTGGTTTGGCAGATGACATCTGCAATATCTATAGAGGATGTGAGAAGGGAAGTCAAAATACTGAGGGCGTTATCTGGACATAAAAATTTGGTACAATTCTATGATGCATTTGAGGATAAAGCCAATGTCTACATCGTTATGGAGTAAGAAAACTGTGCTATCACACCACATATAATGTGCTAATATATCCCTGTGATGTTGAATCAACTAGATGTTAATTATTTACTTTCTTTTAACTTTCAGGTTATGTGGAGGTGGTGAACTCCTTGACAGGATACTAGCAAGGTCTGCTATTAAAGATTGCTATAAAATTTTGTTACTTACGGTCAGAGATTTGTCTTAGAGATGTTCTGTTGCCTGTCTAACTATTTCGTATTCATCTTCTCTTATAGGGGAGGAAAATATTCTGAAGATGATGCAAAAGCAGTGCTTCTACAGATCCTTAACGTTGTAGCTTTCTGTCATCTCCAAGGAGTTGTTCATCGAGATCTAAAACCAGAGGTTAACCATACTTTCGTCTTTGTCTTTCCCTTCAAACCCCGAAAGAACGCTCTTATCTTATTTTGTCACTAATCTCAAATTTGAAACTCTTTCATATTTCAGAATTTCTTGTATACTTCCAAGGAGGAGAATGCTCAGTTGAAAGTCATAGATTTTGGCTTATCTGACTTTGTCAGACCAGATGAAAGACTAAATGATATAGTGGGAAGTGCATATTACGTAGCCCCTGAAGTTCTACACAGATCTTATACCACGGAAGCGGATGTATGGAGCATAGGAGTAATTGCTTACATTCTTTTATGTGGAAGCCGTCCTTTTTGGGCAAGAACTGAATCAGGAATTTTCAGGGCCGTTCTAAAAGCTGATCCAAGTTTTAATGAACCTCCTTGGCCTTCGTTATCCGTTGAGGCCAAAGATTTTGTGAAGAGGTTATTGTACAAGGACCCTCGGAAAAGAATGACAGCCTCTCAAGCTTTGAGTTAGTAGTCCACTCTAAAATCTTCACAATCTTTCTTTGATTATTTATCTTGTCAATTCTCATGAATCACCACTTGAAGTTACTCTACATCTTTTTGGTTTAAACAGTGCATCCTTGGATCGCGGGTCACAAGCACATAAATATCCCATTTGATATTCTGATCTTTAAGCAAATCAAAGCATACATGAGATCTTCGTCTTTGCGCAAAGCTGCTTTAATGGTACATTTTTCTTGTGTTTATTTTTGGTTTTGTCTGATATTTGTTGCCTTTGTTTCTAGTTTGCTTCACATTATTGTTGCTGATCCTAACTCTTTAGAGTCTCTTCAGGCTCTGTCCAAGACGTTAGTTACAGATGAACTTCTTTATCTGAAAACGCAGTTTGCAATCTTGACACCCAACAAAAATGGCCTCATCACTTTAGATAACATCAAAACGGTATGCGCCTTCTCACCCCTCTTTCTCTGGTAGAGAACAAACACCTCAAAGCTAGAATTTCGATTTTTTTGTTGGACAGGCACTTGCTACAAATGCAACAGAAGCGATGAAGGAATCACGGATCCCGGACTTTCTTACATTGGTATGTCGCGTCTCTGTTCTTGCTCGTTTGTTTAATCAGTATAAGTTACAATACAAGGTTGGTTAAAAAAAGTTTGGTGTTGGGAAATGACAGTTAAATGGACTTCAGTACAAAGGGATGGATTTTGAAGAGTTTTGTGCAGCTTCCATTAGCGTTCATCAGCATGAGTCTCTGGATTGTTGGGAGCAGAGCATTCGTCATGCTTATGAGCTATTTGAGATGAATGGAAACCGAGTTATTGTCATCGAAGAACTCGCTTCTGTAATTTTTTTCACTTGGACTTTCCATTCATAATTTTTAAAGCTAATTCCTGAACTATAACACAATTGTCTTATAGGAACTCGGTGTTGGATCATCAATGCCGGTCCATACCATTCTACATGACTGGATAAGACAAACTGATGGGAAGCTGAGCTTCTTGGGTTTTGTCAAACTGTTACACGGTGTCTCTGCTCGACATGCTTTAGCTAAAGCACGATGATGAAGAAGATAACTTGGTGTTATGACGGATTTGAAAGAGGAAGAACATACAACTGCGAATGGATGTCAAGAACTTTACTGATTTTTGGAGTGGAATTGTTTTCAAAACCCATTCCTGTGTTTAATTATAGTGTTAAACAAGACATGCAAAGTTCCTACAAAGAAAGAGTATAACAAAAGTCCCACAAGCCCGGAAAGTTGGTAATAAGAATCCATAGTAATGATGTATGTTCTTCAAAATCATGGAAATCAGAGATTAATTACCATTCCTTAGTCTTTTCATTTGACTTGTCTCCATAATTTCCAGGAAAAGATGTTTCACAATTTCAAATTCCATATGAATCAAAGTCGTTAGATTGAACTCTCAATGTGTCACTTAAGAAACTATAAACCCGTTCCAAAGCCAGAACAACTGAGTTTGGAATGCTCAGCAACACAGTCAGGTTTTGTAACAATTACAGAATCCTCAAACTTGAACCTATAAACTGAAAACTTTCTTCTCAAGAGGGTTGAATCTACAAAGCTATCTAAACACTTGAAAGCACCTGCTTCTTAGATGATAAAAAGATCCAAAGTTGAAAGCAACTGTTCATCTTGAGGAGAGCCTCTGGTGCAAATCATCTGCCAATGCTTGCCTCAAGCTCTGTCCGTAATAGTAAAACTGCCTCTCGCTCTCCAGAACTCTTGCAGGCGATCCAGCTTCATCTGGATCCTTCCAAATCTCCGGCTCAGGTTCTCTAGCAATCTGACATAAATTGTGCAACACACAACAAGCCACAATAGTCTGAGGAGCGTGGTTCACTCCAACATTCAAACTCTGAAGAATCTTCCATCGAGCCTTGAGCAATCCAATTGCCTCCACCACCACTGATCTTCCTTTCATAAGCATTCCGTCGAAAAGGTTCTCCGGCGGCGAACCAGCGCCATTTGGGGAAAAAGGAGTCATCAGAAAAGAGAGAAGTGGGTAACACCAATCTCCAACAATATATGGTCTCACATGGTGACCTCTAACATTGATCACTTTCTCCCAAACAATGTCTCCTGAAGTAAGCCTCTTGTAGAGAAGACTGTCTCTGAAATGGGTAGAGTCTTCTTCTCCACCTGGAGCTTTTACGCAGACATCCCAGAAGATCTTCTTGTGATCAGCAACGACCTGAAGCAAAACGGCGTCGTATCCATACTTGCAACCGTAAATGTTTCTAGGGTTCAGTTTGGTTCGGCGTCTGAGCTTGACGGGAGTGCTGTCAATGGCGCCGCAAATGTTGGGGAGAGACGTGAGTTCTTCGAATCCCTGTGTCGTTTCAATCAATCGGCGTTTCCCGACAGGGATTTTGATGAATTCCGGGTAGAGCTTGGTGGCTAAGAGGCGCGTAACCATGTTTGTGATCTTGGAGATGAGGTATGGATCGAGGGAGTAGCGAGAAGCTAGTGTTTTAGCTGAGCAGCCATGTGCAAGACGAGAGAGAACCATTGCGACGGCGTAATCAGCAGGGAGAGAGAGATTGGAGGCAGTGATGAATGGCTTGAGCTTGTCGACCACTGTGGTAAAGACTGGGTACGAAAGTCCGTAAAGGGATCGCCAACGAGCGTCGCGGAGAGGCGCATCAAGGGACCAGATGTGGTCGGTGGATAGGGCTCGGAAAGCGGCGACGGAGTAATCACCGTCGGGAAGAGGCGGAGGAGGGGAAGGGGAAGGAGAATCGGAGGATGAGGAGTCGGATGAAGATTTGGTAACAGCGAGGAACGAGAGGAGAGATGCGAGAGTGAAGAAGAGTAAAGGTGCGGCGGAGGAAGTGGAGAGGAGAGAAGAAGGTGAGGTGGATGACGGTGAAGACGTTGAAGCGGAAGAGAAGAGACTATTCGTAGGATCTAATGAGTTTTGGAGATGCAGAAGATGCGAGAGCATCGCCATGAAAGCTTCTTCCATCTTTTCCACTCTTTTTCTTGTTTTCTCTCGCCGGAGCTTTCGAGAAGAAAGACTTCAGAAAATAGAGAGATGTGGGCTTATAGTTAAGTTTTCTATACTAAAGGGACTTGAAAGTAAATGATTGAAATTTGGGGGCAGATTGTGAAGATTATTTTTCTTTTTCGAAAACACGGAATTAATCCAACAAGCACAAACATTATATTAGAGTCTGAGGACACAAACCAGTATCCAAAATTTTTGAAGATCCAAACAACAAAGTCTATCAAAAATCAAATCCATCTAACAAAATTCTCATTTGGACTACAGGCTTAGCAGCTTTTTGATGAGTTAATCCTTGAGAAGCCACCATGATTCATGATCATTTAGATGAGTCTCTCTTTTAATTAAGTCTCCCCAGGATACATGTTGGAGTCGTGGTGGTTAGCATATCCTCCATTGTTGTAACCTTGTCCTCGTGAGTATCCTCCATTCCACTGCTGCTGCCCTGAGTCTCCTCTCCACTGCCATAAGATAATGCCAATATAAACAAACTTGAAGATAAATTTATTTCAGGTTATGGTTAGATACTAGTTCATGACAAAGTGGACGAGACTGACAGCAAGAAACCATTTCTTAAGTCCTACGAAACAGGGGACAAACAAATCATGTCGACATTTGACCATGTTCAGGGTTGGTGAGACGACACAAGTTGGACATGGACACATGTATTAGATATTCTCCCACTTGGGTTTAACAAAAGAGGAAATAGAGGGAAGGTGCTAGATTCCACCAGAGCTATTGTCAACCACTGACTTTACTTTTTATAAAGTTTGAGCCTAGCAAACTACTCGATGTAGTCGTCTATAGAAAGTAAAAACAAATTACCTGCTTGTTCGGGCTTCGTCCCCAAGAAAGTCTGACAGTGTTCTTGCCGATTACTGTCCCGTTCAAACTCTGGATGGCATCTTCAGCACTCTTCCTGTTAAGACCAAAGGCAAGTCAGCTTTGAAATTACCCATTAAGAACCTACAAGTGGCTCAATCATATAATTGAGAAGCCAACACTAGTATCTAGATGAGGTCAGCACCTCTCAGAAAATTGGACAAATCCACATCCTTTGCCTACTGGGATCTTCACTGAAACAACATCTCCAAATTGGGAAAAAGGTTGTCTGAGGTCTTCATCAGTAACTTCAGAGTCAATGCCGCCAACAAATATCTGCAGTAAAATAAACTATAATGAGCAGCAAGAGAATATAGAGCTTTAAAAATTGCTAGCATATAACTAAAACATGACAACTCACTGTTGAGTTATTTGAGTCACCATCAGACTGCGAGCCATGAGCCATATAACCATTTGCTCCATGTCCACCAGCCAGTACAACAGCTATTCCCATGAAAACATACAACTTTATAGTTTAAAAGATTTGTTGGGAGTCCAAAAAGACTCACTAAGTTGGTAACACTAAAGTCCTATATCTGAATAAAAGCTGGCATGCCTCTCACTTAGAACTCGAGAGAATCAGCGAGTAAAAGTAGTTCCAGTCAAAGCAATATTTCTGTATCCAAATTGCAAGAAGTACTAGATGAAGAAGATATGTCAAAGGTCTACCTTGTGAAGCATGTTGTTGCTGATTAGCAACCGCTCTTTTGGGGGTTGCAATACCTACGCGCATTTGCCTGTTCGAACAGAAAGCTCCATTCATTTCTGTCAAAGCCCTTGATCTCTCATTATCATCATCAAACCTAACAAAGCCGTAACCTTTAGACCGGCCGGTGTTGGAATCGATCACAACTTTGGCACCTTTGACCGAAGGATATCTACTAGAAAAGGTCTCCTGCAATAAAGCGTCAGTGACATCTGGAGACAGATCTCCAACGAATATGGATAGATCTGGACCATTTTCTACAGCTCTTTTTTCACCAGTGCTAAAAGATGCCCAGTTTAGACGGAAGGGTTGTTCCGAATTTGGCATCACCGAACCACTATAGTTCTGAAGAACTTCTTCAGCTGCAGCACGTGAAAGAAACTCAACAAACCCATAACCTTCCGACTGACAAGTTAACTTGTTGCGTATAACTTTCACAGAAGCAACCTGTGTATCACAACAACAAAAACAAAAAGAAGCCTTAGAGAAAGAACATTAAACAGCATAAGATAAGCAAAACAGAACAATATATATGTATGTATGATTATGTCAATATGTGTACGTTAGATCATGAAAAAGTGAAAATCTTATGCCAGTTGAAGTATTTATTTACGTGCTTTATGTGTGTATATGTCTTACCAGAAAAGTTTATCTAAACGTGGCAAGGTACAATAGTACTTTTAGCCTAACGAAATCTCAACTTGTGCTGTCCTTTTCAGGTCAATGCTGTTCTCCATTACCCTATTTGTTTCTACGCTAATTCAATAATACCTATTTGGATCTAATCTAATCCAATCCAATTACGTAGTTTATATATTAAAAAAGCGAGTTGGCTTGAGAATGGATCAAAACACAATTAAGAACATGTCAAAGATCTGATCAGTTAGAAGTTAGAAACATATTTACCAATTAACTAGAAAATCATTGGTTTTGGAATCTGAGTTAATAACATCAAATTGAACGCAAATCCGAACAGAGAAGCAATGAAATGAAGATAAAAAATTACCTCGCCGGTGTGAGAGAAGCAAGAATGGAGATAAGTCTCGTCCATCCAATGAAGAAGATCACCAACCCAAAGAGTCTTAACATCGTCTCCAGATCCACGGTCAAGTGGCTTATGTTGCTGATAAGAAGCGTATTGTTGGAGCTGAGGATGATGATGCTGATATGGACCTTGATTATACGGAACGTATTGATGAGGATACATCATCATTTGTTGTTGCTGCATCATCATCATCGCCGCTGCTGGATACTGCATGGCCGCCATCCACTGTTGTTGATGTGGTCCTCCTTGTTGTTGTTGTTGTTGTTGTTGCCACTGTTGAGGCGGAGGAGTTGTTTGTTGAATCGGTGGTGTGGATCCGGAACTTTCCAACGCCGAATCTGAGCCGTTCGTCGTCTGCATCTTCAATTGAAATTTGTTTATAATTTTAAATTTCCGATCCGATCTGATTTCCGGAGATGGAAACACACACACACAGACTCAGAGTTATTGGATTCAAAGCTTAATAGCTTAATATATATGTAATTGTTCTCTCGGACTATCTTCTTCCGAAGAAGTGCGAGAGCTGGTTGAGCTCTGGAGATGGCGGAGAGAGAAGGAAAGAAAAAAAAGAGGGAGATAGTAAGATTTGGTCTTAAAGAGGAGGCGGAGAGAGAGGTGTGGGGTTTAAGGCTGAAACTATGAGGGTCTTGGGAAGTGGCCGAAACGTGGGGCCCAGTTTCGTGTTGAAGGTGTGTGTGTTTTGAGATCAACGGCTATGATTCCACCGCAGTTAACCACTTTCATTTAATATTAACTTAAGTAGATCGGGTAAAAATCTATAATTACTTTTTCGGTACGTATTAACCGTTTTTTCCACTGCGAGGAAAGAGACAGCTGTACTACATCCTAAAAAAGAAAGAGACAGTTAATTCGCACAATCAAAAGTGAACTTCTCTTATTTGTCAATGGATCGACAAAATCCGATCCATACCTTAAAATTCATCCATGTAATCTATTTTTTAAACTATTATAATGTAGCAGGTAGGAATCGAAATTTGGTACCAAGTCATTAGCTGAATCATCCTAACCACCAGATTAAGAGCAACTCGGCAAAAAAAAAAAAAAGGGAACTTCTCAATTTCATAAATTCCACAGTAAAATGAAAAGTGAATTTATGGGCAGATTTTCAACTGACTTTTTTTGTTCTAGAAAGATTTTATTGAAATTTAACCAATCGTGTTTTAGATTTATTTTTTACTTTTGTTGCTCTTTTAATATTTTTGGAGTATCTTTTTTATAGGTGTCTCTATTTTTATGGAGAATTCACTACTGATAGATCCCGTCCAATGTCTTTCTTCCTCCCCCGCTGCCATCCGACTATGGGATGAGGTGTCTGGTATGTGCTTCTAATGATTATTCCAGGTTGAGCACAACATTCTTATGCACCCATTTCACATGTTAGGTGTAGCTAGTGTATTCTTAACTGGGTTTTTGAACTTCACATATAGCCCATTATCTTGTGATTTCGCACTCCAAATTTTTTTTATGAAATATTTTTGACTATAGAAAACCAAAAAGTTAGAGCCAAAATTTATGAACTTTACAAAAATAATTTTCTACAGCAAAAAAATCTACAGCCAAAATACCTACAGCAACAAAAATCTACAGTCAAAAAACCTATAGCCTAAATCCTACAACAAAAAATTCAAAGCTACAGTTTTTACCAATCGGCTCATTATAAATAAAAACTTGTAGTTGGACTTGGAAAATTTGATAGAGGAAGCTTTATCTACCTTTGTTTGTTCTTTAACAAAGGATGCATGTCAAGGAGACTCATCAAGTTGCCATAAAGTTTTCTCAGAGGATGCATGTCATGGTTAGAGCATCAGATAAAGAGATGAATTCTCTTTGGAAGAATCATATCTAGGTCTCAATAGAAAAACCAGAGAATCAGAAACCATTGGTTCAAAGCCAGGCTTGTTGCCAAGAAATTCTCTCAAAAAGAAGGAATATATTTCAAAGAAATCTTTGCTCCAGTTGTGAAGCACGTGACTATCAAATATATTCTTTATGCTGACACTCACTTCAACATGGAACTCCATCAAATGGATGTGAAGACAATCTTTCTTTACGGGATTTAGAGGAAATAATCATTATGGATCAACCTTAGGAGTATGTTGACAAAGATCATCCAGACAAGGTGTGTTTCTTGAAAAAATCCTTGTACAGCCTCAAACAATCTCCAAGGCAATGGAATAGGAGATTTGATGAATTCATGACAAAGAATGGTTATAAAAGGAGCAATTATGACTATTGTGTTTACCTCAAGAAATGTGTTGATGATGCATTGATCTACTGACTCTTGTATGTAGATGATATCTTATTAGCATCAACAGATAAGCATCAAATCAAGAAATAGATCACAGACATTGCATTATTATGACTATTGTGTTTTCAAGGAGCAATTATGACTATTGTGTTTTCCTAGGATACATGCTTCACAATCATCATGCTTATATGAGATATTTGGAACCAAAAGCTCTAGTGCATGTGTGTGAGGGTGTCTAAGCCTAGCATGCCACATTGCATTATTACAAAACGAAATTGAATCAAAACCAGAAACATTAAACTTATTTAAAGAAATAGAACTTAAACTTTCTAAGACATAAAGACCATCTCTCGTAACTCCCTCTCCAAACTTCTTTCATGTCTTAATATTCTGAAAACAAAATTTGTTATGACCAAAGATAGCATTGCAATTAAGATCATTTGTGCCATTTCTAACAAATAACAAGTTTGATGTAAACTTAGGCATATAAAAATCTTGTGAAGTTCTATAAAAAAGTTTCAAATCTCCTAAACCTTGAACCGGTATTTTATCTCCGCTAGCAATTACTACATCACCACTAGCCGGTTTCACATTTTCAATGAGATTACTATCGCAAATCATATGTTGTGATGCTCCATAATCTACAATAAGAGATTTTAATTAAGGCTTTCGGAGTTAAGATATTACCAGAGTCTTTTATGGTTGTGAGAGATTTGATTAGTGTTTCAAGTTCAGCTTTTGTCACCATCTCGTTTGCATTGAAGTTAGAGGTCATAGCCATTCTCTCCGCTTCTCCGCTTGCGGATGCAAAGGCTTTCTTCTCCTCTCTGAATCGTGCTTGTTTGAGATGAGGGTGGAGTAGGAAACACTTCTCCTTTATGTAACCTTTCTTCCTTCAATGGTCACAAAAGAAAGTTTTCTTGTTGTCATGCCGATATGCTCCTTTGTTTGCCAAGATGAGATCTCCTTTATGTCCAAAGAGACCAAGCGAGCTTTCTTCCTTCTATATCTGCATAAAAATATCATTACGAAATGGAATGCGATCTGTCCTAAAAACGTGTCTTATGAATCCCTTAAACGCCGAGTTGAGAGTAAGGAGGAGTCCGAACACTTGGTCTTGTTTTCTTCTTTCTTGTATAAGATTCTGATCCATCGTTGGTGCTCTGAGTGCTTCCATCTCGGCTCAGAGACTTTGGAATTCTCCAAAGTGTTCCTTGAAGCTCTTTTCATCTTGAGCCAAATTGCTGAGACCACGCTTGACTTAAAAGACACGACTAAGGTTTGAAACGTTTCCAAACACACCTAGGAGAGTCTCTCAGAGATCTTTAGTTGTTTCACAATAAGAGTAGGCGTTAAGAATTGAATACTCAAGAGAATTTTGAAGAATTGAGAGCACCAATTGGTCTTCTTGGAACCACTTTCCATCACCTTCCACAACAGTTTTTTCAGCATCTTTCCAACAACTTCTTCACCTTTTGAACCAAGTTCAAGCTTCTTCTTGTCAGTTATGTGAGCCCACAATCCACGGCTGTAAAGAGCAGTCTTCGTGGTTCGAGACCCAAAGAAGATATTGTCTCATTTGAGAATGACAGGTATAGCAAGCAATCACCTTCGAATTCTCCATTGCAATTTTAGGTTTTTCGGAAGCGATTAAGAGAATAGGGAAACGACAATAAAATTTGTGGATCATTATTCTGATACCATGTAGAAATATAGATTAAGAGAAGCAAAGAGAATAGAAAAATAGAAATGAGAGATCGAGAGAGAATATGGAGGCTAAGAAGTATCAATGAAATGTATTATTCACTTATCGTTCTGTTTACAAGATTTACACATATATATATGTACACAAGAGTAGCCCTAGAGGGGAGAAAAGGAAGCCAATCTTGGCCAACAAGTAATGGACATCTCTTTTCTTGAGTCCAAGATGGACTTCTTCTATACATGACATGGACCTCATTCTAACAGTCAGAGGCAAGGTGGCTCTCATCACCGGTGATGGATCTGAAATCGTTTGTGTAATCAATCTCCTGTCAGTTTGGCAAACATGGAGCTTCCTCATGGGATGATAGAAACAAATCCCTTTGTTCCTTTCATTCTCTCAGGAGCTGTTGCAGCTTTTGTATTTGCTTTTTATCATCCATGTTTCTATTTTTTTATCTGAAATTGGTTTATATGTTCTGGTGATTAGTGATGTTGTTGATTTAGATGACTACAATCTCTTATATTGAATTTGTGTTTCGTTTCTAACGATCGAGTAGTTTTAAGAGTTGTCTCGCTATTGATCTATTGGTTTACGCTTATTCTTGAAACGTGTTCTTTTTTTGTTTTTATTGACAGATTGGTCCCAATTTTGGTTTGACGAAGAGAATAATAAATTATGGACATGGTTTCCAAAAACTTCTGTAGGAGCGTATTTGAGTTCTATGTGGCAGAATTTCGTAGCTACGCACAAGGCATATCCGCACAAACACAGTCTCTGAAATATTTACTTATCATTGCCTTTAATTAGAAGCATAGAGCAGGTTAAACGAACATTATTGTTATAGCTGAATATTGTTCCTCGTATCGAATTTCTACATCTCTTATGGCTGTAGGTTTTGGTATTTTTTAATACAGGGAAATGTCCAGTATACCCTTATTTGTTCAACTAATTTCGATTATGCAATTATTTATTTATTTATTTTTAATTAAAGTAAGGCATAAAATCACCAAAATATTCATACAATCTCACTTATTTACCAAAATGTCATTTTTTCAATTCTCCCACCCACCATTAAAAAAAAAAAAAATTCTAAATGCACATCTATGTACCTATTTTCGATATCTTAATGTTCATTCCTCATCTTCAACTACATTATCTTTCATTTTTTCTTCATTTCTATCCATAAAACTATCTAATTTTCATTTTAACTTTTCCAAATTCTTAAATGTTAGAATTTTCGGTGCTTTTAGAAGCTAAGAGTAAGGATTTACAGTTTAGTTCGACATTCTAGGCATTTAAATAAGGTAAATAGAATCCTAACTCAAATCTAGCTAATTTTTGCATAATTTCAGAAATTTGTAGAGAGTAGACGTCACATGAAGTCTTCTAGTCAACACATGGGCTAGTTTTGCATTTGACCAACTTTCTGGATTCGGAGAGTACACTTCATGTGAAGTTTGCACATTCTTGTTTGGATACAAAAAATAAAAATAAAGAAGACTTCACATGAAGTCTGCTGAAATTTGAGTCCGTTTTGTAGTTGACCAAAAATTTGACTTTTCTTAGAGGGGTTATTTTTTAAATTGACCAACATAACAGTTATTTGACCAAAAAAATCTGGAAATCCGTGTGAAAATGCAGACTTCGCCTGTAGTCTTCTTAAGTTCTATAGACTTCAGGTGAAGTCTACGTTAGATACTAAGTAATGGACACTTCGTATGATGTCTACGAAATTAATGAAAAACATTAATTATTTATAAGAGAAAGTAGAGTTCATTTGAAGTCTACTCCATCTACATTGAAGACTTTACGTGAAGTCTGCGTTGTCGAAGACTTCATGTGTAGACTTCTGTAATAAAAGTCAAATTTAGTCAATTGCAGAAGTAACTTCTGTTTTTTTAGAGCAGACTTCATGGGAAGTCTGCGACATAATGCAAAGTCTACAATTTTCATCGGAAACTAAGTAGACTTCGGGTGAAGTCTACTAGAAAAATTCAATACTCTGGGTAGTTGCAAATCTAACTTCTTTAAAAAGTAGACTTCATGTGAAGTCTGCGCTAGAAAAATCAACATTTAGTCAAATTGAAAAATAACTTAAACGCAGACTTCACTCGAAGTCTACTTATCTACATAGACTTCACCCGAAGTCTTCTCATACATAAAGTAGCCTTTGAGTGAAGTCTATGCTTATAAATAATTGACTTCAGGTGAAGTTTCCAATGAAAATTTTGTAAAAATACATTTAAAGCATGTTTTAATTTTTCTTGTATATTTTTTATATTTTTCATGTGTGTTTGATACTTTATTTGCTTCTATACAAATTTAACATGGTTATATATTATAGTTAAGTCAATAAATTTTAGAAATAATATAGGTAATTAACTTATTCAAAGTAGCCTTCACATGGAATAGTGAGAACTAGCCCTGTATAAAATGTATAAAACCTTCTCTTGTAAACAATCCATAAATATGCATTCTTCCATCTCTACTAGGCAATCTCTTGCTTTCCTAATTATGGTCTGAAAATGTTAGCCATTTCTGCAACTTCCTGAGCCTCGCTTGCTCCTATACAAGGTAAAAACATACTCTAGTGTCTTGATCTCAGAATCTTCTTCCCAAGTTGCTAATGAGCGTTGCGATACTCTGCTTTCTTCTGTCTATCTGAATCAACAAATTTAGAACCTTTCTTGTAAGTTGCATGGAAAATAAAATTACATATATGAACCATTCAATAGTTTTGATGTCAGACATGTACTTAACCATTCATGGTTTGTTTCCAAAAATGTCATTATCATGGAACCAATATATACAATAATTTAGGAGACAAATGAATATACCATTTATACGAGGTAGCAGAGATATGTTATATACATATAAATATGAAACAAATAACCTATGCTTTGATTTACTTCTATTGTGGAATCCGCTGCACAACCACCTAAAACCAAACGTGATTGATATCAATCAGAAACATCATTACATCATTAAGAAAATAAAAACTCTTAGTATCCCATCTCTTGTGTAGACTCTTACACAAAGTATTTAGATTTACATATTGTACATGTATTTATTATAACACAATCAAAAACCTCTATCAACCTGGGAGCAACTTTAAAGTATTAACAAGGAAAAGACAATTTATGTAATGGACACATAAGCATAAAATACGAAGATATAAACATCATCAATGTTAATGAACACATAGCCCTAAAACAATTAACCAATTCCAATGACCTAATGTCAATAAATCATGATTAGCAATATAGCTATGTTGATCAATACGTCATTATTAGGAGACTTGGAAAACCTGTAACAACACATGTCAATAAATCATGATTAGCAATATAACATGCTTTCAAAAGAAGAAAATAAATTATATGAATGAAATTGGTGAAATTCCTTGAATAAAAAAGACCAAAGGTATACAGTAAATCCTTCTAAAATAACCCATTTGATAGTTAGTACTTAGTAGAGAACCTTTCTGCTGCAACTTTAAGTTCTTTGACCTTTCTATTTCATATCTACCGCAGTCTCATATTGAGCCAACGCCTTCCCTTCAACAGCTCACCTTAGTGCCTTTGCAACACCTACTACAACTAATACAAGAAACTCAAAGTTAAATTCCAACGACACAGAATAGCAAAAAAGCAAATACAGTTTCTGTTTCACATATACTTAAAGCTTACTTACTTCTTAATGACTCTGAAAATTCAAAGCTCCTGAGCAGCCTTCTCTGATTGAGTTAGGTGAAGACAAATCACCGAAACCATTTTCTGGGCTTGTGCAGAAACTGTTTGCACCTCCAATTCCAAAGGAACCCTGCCAAGAATATTCAAAGAGTTAGAACCTTTTCATCACTACCAAATTAAACTGACAGGAACAAAAAACGGTGGAAAATTTAAGAACCAAATAAATCAAACAAAAAACTCACTTAAAACCAGAAATGATAGTGAACATGCTCACTTTGCAGCTCTGATTTTAGTATCTGAGAAACTAAGCTCGTCATCCTCACTTCGCGCCTCTCATTTCGTCATCGTCGTCGTGTATGAAGGTGATTTTGTTCGATCCTCTTCATTTTCAGATCTTCTCGGTCTTCAAAGACCCTAGCACACAAAAAGAAAGGAGAAAAGAGTATCAGATAGTATAGATCTTGGCGCTGGAAAAAAAAACTTAAACTCACGAAGTAAAAATAGAATCTATGAAGATATCTCAGGTTCACCACATATTCTACTATTTATAATCGAAACTATAGAGGAACGAAGAAGAGAGAAGAAGAAGAGAGGAGACAAAGAGATAAGAAGAAGAAAGAAGACGAAGAGAGAATAAGAAGGTAGAAGAAGCTTCACCAGTTACATGGATTCGGCACCGTTGTGAGCGTCTTCGCCGGATCGTCGTGAAAAGAGAGGAAGAAGAAGATGCGAGTGAAGAAGAAATAAGGAGATGAAGATGAACGAAACAGAGAGAAGAAGAAGAGATAGGAAGCTTACCGTAGGGCAAAGTCCGATGTCGTCGCCGTGCCTCCGTGAGACGAAGATGTCACGAGCAGAGCGATTTGCGTTTGGTGCTGAGGAAAAGAGAGAGCACCCATATTACGGGTAGGGTTTTTAGCATTAACAAATAGAAAAAAGGATTTATATGTAAGGTAATTTTTGGTACAATCATTAGTTAATTTTGGTTTACACAAACCAATTTCAATCACGAATTTCAGATTTCATGTGCAGACTTTATGTGAAGTCTGCAGTTGCCCCTAAACATTGTAGCTTTGAATGTAGACTTCACGTGAAGTCTACTTTGAAAGTAGACTACATGTGAAGTCTACTCTTGTAAATCTTAGACTTCACATGAAGTTTGTATGATGATGCTCGATCAATCAACCACGATTAAAGGAACTATGAGCTAACGAATTCAAGAGTTAAGAGATTAATGAGCTGATTTTATTGATAGACAAATTCGGTTACAAGAGTTGAATCACAAAAATGAGAGAATTAGCATATTCTAGTCTTCTAGGATTTTTTCGTGTCCCCTTCTTTGTTTGCCTTTCTCCTTTTTAAATTCTCACGACTTGAATTCGGCTCCTTCTTTTTCGCCATTTGGTTCCCCTCCTGTAACTGCCTTCGTCTCCCATCTTCCGCTAGCCACGTCACGCCAAAATGGGTCATTTTTTCTATTAGCGACTTCGCAGCATTAAGTAAATCTTAGTGAGTCTTTCTCGCCTACAACTCGCTAACATTATATGTGTCCCATATGCTTAGTGGGCCTCGGCGGGCCGAGATATGTGATCCATGGTATCAACAATTGCCCCCAACTTTCTTAGTGAGTACGCTAAGGAAGCTGTTACGATACCTATCTTTTCCCCTGATTTCGCGGTTCAGCTTACAAACATCAAATTTTGAAAACTCGTTCGAACCTGATCTTATCCGCCGAGCCCTTAGGTTTTAAGCATGTTATCTTTCTTCTATAAGTAATGATGGTTGAGCTAGATTCCCCTACGCTTTTCCCTTGCCGCTTAGGAGTAATCATTCTGCTCAGCCACTGCTTACGATTCCCAAAGTGACAGTTCTTTCTCCATTTATAAACGTTAACTATGTCTAACGGTCACATGTCACCGCCTTTGGGAGTTGAGTCAGTTTAAATTCTGCTTGTTTTCTTACTTAAAGCTTTTTCCTTTCCGAGTTTCATAGTTTCACACTTTATTTTGTTATTTCTTCAGTTTTCTTTTCTTCTTCGCTTCCTTTAATCAAACATATCTGCAATGTCATCGTCCAATGAATCTGGGAGTTACATCGCTATTCGATCAGCATCTCGTCGTTGCCGCGATAGCACTTGTGGTTCGAATCGTTCTTCACGGTCACGTAAAGGCTTGTTAACCACTGAGGGTCTCGAAGACTTTCGTTTACGCCACCATATTCTTGGGTCTATTGACCTTCATCTCCTAACTTATCCAGAGGATGTTCCTGATCACTACATGTTCGGATCGACCCTCCATTTTGATATTTGCAATCTTATTTTTCCAATCCCTTCTCCTTTTCTTAAGTTAATTCACTCGTCAGACCTTTCTCTTTTCCAACTCACGCCTTCTTTTGTTCATCTCTCTCTTACGATTTTTACTCTTACTTCGGAATGCGAGAAGACGATATGTCTAGCAAATTTTCAACAGTTATTTTTTGTCAAGCGTTGGCAAATGTAGAGACAACATAAGGTATGTTGAATTCCATCTAGTATCAATGTCTAGAGGTAAAGTACCTCTTGATATCTTCTCAGCCTCAACCTTAAGTGCAAACGAGTTTTGCCTATTAGTAGTTGATCTAATATAAGAAATGTCATTTCTAATTGCAAAGACACTATCACCTACTTCAGCCAACCCATCTTTCACAATTAAGTTTATAATGTGAGCACTACACCTCATATGCAAAAATTCCCCTTCGAAGACAAAGGCATCATCTGAAACTAGGGAAAAACTACTAAGGTTGTATTAGTTGTAGCATTTTCTATAGCTATGCAAAAAACTCTTTCTATGCCCCACTCAGCTAAACACTCAAGAAGTAAATTGGCAATTGTCTGACCTTTGTGATCGGTAATGTGCTTAAAACCAATTATGATCTTCTTTAACGCCCACGATGCATCAAAAGAATGTGTCGTGATAACTATGTAATAAGCACCTATATAAGAAGAGTAAAAGAGATAAACTAATCAGTTAAAAAAATTGAAGACAAACTATAATAAAAACAGAATACCCAAAATCAGTTTTACTTATAAAAGACAAAAAACATGATAACTCTTTTGACTTATTAGTTTTAAGTAGCTTACTAGTGTTTGTTGCCTTCTAAATGTCTATTGTAAGAGACACTTTTTCCTTGTTGTAGACAAACCATTTTTTGAGTGCAACCTTTTTTTGTTCAAACATCTTGACCACGTCTCTTTGTGCAGTACTCTTTGAGTGTGGCTTGTACAATTTCACCTTGATACAATTACACAATATAAAAGACAGTTAGCTATATTAATATCAGACTTAAACCTTGTAGTATTCAATAATTGTCAAACTATAAGGTAATATTACCATATTACAGAAGTATTTCCATGGTGCACATTCATTAAAAGACAGTGGTAACTCTGCCATCACAAGCAGTTCATTTGAAGCTTCTCTAACAACAGATTCAAGCACTTTGCCTACTTTCAGATTCCCTTCCATATTAATAATTGTCTGATGATCTGATTGACCATTTAACCAGGTCTTGTATTGCTTGCATACTACTAGATACTTTTGCAAATTTGATGTTCTTGATTTTGTTGGACATACAAACTCCTTGTGGGAGTAGTTCTAGGTACACGTATCTCGATTATTCTTCAGCTGAGTGAAGTGACACCAAACAGAAGACCCTGATGCGATTGATTTCTTGGCTTTTGGTTGAGAACCTGAAGGTCCTTTCCGCTTGCCTAGACTTCCCCCACTTCCACCGTTTACTACATTAGGTTCACTTGTGTTCGGATTCAACTCATCTTGAGTTGGAGATGATGATGAACCAATCTGAAAAGAAAGACAACACAAAGGTTAAAAAAAGACAAATGTATATATAGATAATTAAGTAAAAACAAAAACTAACATCACCTAAAATGCAAAGACAAAGAATTACATCAAATGCAGAACTAAGTTCAAACTAAGTCAAAGAGAACTGAATAGACAAAAGGGATAACCAAAAGAAAAGAAAATAATAAGATTGACTTGACCATATCTGCAGGGAAAAGCAACTAATATGTATACTTCACAGCAAGTAAATAACTAAACCATGAGAAATGCTGTTGGAGATCGTGATCCCAGCTATTACAGAATTTGTTTTTTGATAAACAACATCATCATATAATAGCGCCGAGCTACTTTTTGACTTCCATATACTGTGCTTGTATTTCTGTTTTCTTTCAGAAATTTTATGCACTAATGATAGGTTAAAAGAACTGCTTTCAAGTGATTTTACTTTTCGTTGGTGCACTTTTTTCGCGTTGATAGATTCGCAAAACAACTTCGATCCCCCCCCCCTCAATATAATCAATTTGTGGCTTCTGGGATAAGGGGTCATTTGAGTCCGTTTTACCGGCTCAGGATCAGCATCCGGTTTATCAAGGCTTCGATCCCACTTTTTATCATCGTTTTGTTTCTTCCATTCTTTTTTTATTTCGTCTTTCCATTTGCATTGTCCTTTAAACCACCTTACAACTTTACATTCCTCCAGGGAATGTGTTTTAGCTTGATGGTAATTGCAAAACTTCCCGGTATCTCTTTCCCCTCTTCTTTGCCGGGTGGGGTTCCCAATGGCATAGGAATGTTTACCCTGCCTTTCGGTTTGTATTTATTATTCCATGTTGGTTTTGTTTCCGCTACTTCAAGTTTCCTAAACTTTTGAAGGGACTCTTCCCAAACAATGAAGTTTGCTGCGCGGTGAAGCACATCACCCAAAGTATTTGGATGTCTGACGGTCCGATCCTGACAAAAGCCCCAGATTGCCAGATTCCTTGCCGCAAAACGGTCAAGGCCATTTTGTCAGTCACATCGCCACATCATGCTTTTTATATCTTTGAACCTAGCAATATACTCGCACAAAGGTTAGAGTCTTTGTTGGATTACATTTAGAAGATTGTTAAAATCCTGCTTATTTTTTTATAAACATCAAGTAATGCTTTCAAAAAGCTTTTGCGAGTTATTCGAATCCATTGATCAAATTCGGTGGGAGGATCGAGAACCAATCAAGGGTGGCTCCCGCAAGATTCTCGAAGAAGAATCTGCAGTATCCGGCATCTTTATCCTCGCACTCCATGTGAGATTTGTCTGTTGCTAAACAGAAAGTCTTGAGGTGTGAAACCAGATCAGAATTTCCCAATATGTGGGAAACTCAATTTTTCTCACGTCTCTAATATGGGTTTCTGTCACCTTTTGAGTAAACATGGTGAATCGTGTTTGCTCGATAACCCTGTTATCTCTGGGTCGACATTGTTGTCATGTGAAACTGAGATTTTATGAGGTTTTGTTCCACAAGATTACAGAGGACCATTTCACGAAACTCGTTTACTTCGACGTCATTGACTCGCGCTACATCGATAACTTTTCATTATTTGGGCCACTTTGGCTCGTGGTTTAGACCAATATTTCAGTCATGGTCTGGACTGTATTCTCTACAGTAGAGTTTGGTGATGCGCCTGATCGTGATGGTCTTTGATTATTAGGGGATGGTTTGCCTTCTGTATGAGTCTGTGATCCGAATTCTACGAGATCTGACTATGTTACCCAGTTTCGTACTGATCTCTCAGGCGATGAGGGTAGAGTATTTCTCAAGATCTTGTGAGGTGATCCACTGGATGGGGATCTTGTTTCATGCGAGGATTCCCCCCCCCTCGGATTTAGGGAACTTGGCAATGAGTTTTGCAACTGCAAGACTTGTTGCCAGAGTTCTTGTTCCCTCAGATCGAACTGAGCCATAAGGTTTTGATTTCTCGCCAAAGCTTGGCGATTTTGCTTTGTCAACATTGCCACATTTGTTGTCAAATCTGCTATTCGGCGGGTTTGACGTTGATATGTTACCGATGTTTTGGCCTTTGCCGTATTACCGATTTGCTCCACCTCGTTCTCTGATGATTCGAGGTGGATTTGATTATCCTTATTGTGCGGCGATCCAGGGGGATCCGCACCGTCAGGATCTGGCTCTCTTGCTCCTTCCATCATTAGTCGAGATCGGGATCTAGTTTCTATAAGGATTTAAGCCCCACTGTGGGGGCCAAATTGATGATACTCAATCAATCAACCATGATTAAAGGAATAAAGAGCTAACGAATTCAGGAGTTAAGAGATTAATGAGCTGATTTTATTGATAGACAAATTCGGTTACAAGAGTTGAATCACAAAAACGAGAGAATTCGCATATTCTAGTCTTCTAGAGTTTTTTCGTGTCCCTTTCTTTGTTTGTCTTTCTCTTTTTTTTATATTCACACGACTTGAATTCAGCTCCTTTTTTCGCCATTTAGCTCGTCTCCTGTAACTGCCTTTGTCCCTCTTCTTCCGCTAGCCACGTCACGCCAAAATGGAGTGTTTCTTCTCTTAGCGACTTCGCAGCATTAAGTAAATCTTAGTGGGCTTTTTTCGTCTTCAGCTCGCTAACGTTATATGTGTCCCATATGCTTAGTGGGGCCTCGACCTGGTATCAACACTGTACTAAACCCTAAATTCTAAACTGTAAATTCTAGACCGCAAACCAACAAATTTCTCTATAATACGTTAATGTTAGACCAAAAACTTATACTTTCAAAATATATTCACAATTAAACTTTTTTATTCCAATTCTACATTTCAAATACAATTTATACTTTCAAAATATATTCACATGAAGTCTACTCTAACTCTTAAATTATAAACCGTAAATTTTAGGTCACAAACCAAAAAATTTCTCTATAATACGCAAATGTTAAACTGAATACTTAAAATATATGCACAATTAAACTCTTTTATTCCATGTCACATTTCAAATACAAAATTTATAAATCCCACATAGTTGCCATTTTATTTTGCTAAACCCTAAACCATTACATAGAACTAGTTCATGAACTTTGTGGTTTGATATTTGTTGATTTTATTTGACCTTGTTTTAGCAAAATTTTATTTTTAATATCTTATAATTGTTTATTATTAGATTTTGTAATCAAAAAAATTATAAGCATATAATAATAATAATAATTTTAGTTTTAATTTAAATATATAATTAAGGAGCAGACTTTATATAGATATTAATTATGCTATTAACTGTTCCGATCATAATTAAATCAACAATATCATATCCATAGCCTAAATCCGTACCTTAAAATTTATTTGATCCACTATATATATATGTAGTATAATTGAATCAAACTCATGATATATGAGTCATTAGCTCAATCATCCTAATCATCTAATTGAAAATAACTCTGACATACTTTAATTCCTTTTTATTTTATTTACTTTTAGGAAATAGTAGAGTTGTTTTATGGGACAAAAGTTCTATAGCTAAAGTATATATGACATGTTTAATCAACTTAAGAATGTGGATTCATATGGATGAAGAAGAAGCATTGTTGAAGAAAGGATAGGTATTTTCAAAATTCCTATCCTCATCTCTCTTTCTATCTATTAATCCGTCTTCATTATACCTATTTGTCTTCTTCACACATACAAAAATGTCGTAATTTGTTCTGTCGACACACATACAGATGTATAATGTTCATCATGTTTTATGTAAGTCCAATACAAGCAACAAATTTCTACATATGCATTATATATAGCTTTCATATGTTTATATATATGGGCACACGTGTGCTATATTCGATTATACTATATATTGTGTTTTTAGAAAGAAAAAAAATAGAGAGTACATGATTATCTGGTTACGTCACAAAGGAGACATGTGGATGTAGAAATTGGCAGATGCATTTGCATGATCCCATTTTGCCTTATAAAAGATTCTTTTATTTCTTTCCGATTTCTTTAACTTATATACTAGTACTACTATTTATTTATTCTTTTGAATTTGTTTAACATCGACTTAATTATTATTCTAGTTAATGCACGTAATACTTAAAAATGTGTGAAACAGGACAAAGTAAATGGAGGATTAAGTTTGTAGAAGATAGAAAATATTCGATTGTAAAAATAAATGTTGGAGACAAAAGCACGTGGAGTCACGCGCTAATGTCTGCAATGTAAAAAAAAGCGTAAGGAACATAATAATACCAACGAAACCATGCACACTCATGACTGTGACACATTCACTTTTCCTATGATTTGCTTCCATTATTATTTACTCCTATAAACTAATTCATAAATTCATAAATAATGTGAAAAAAAACATTCATAAATTTCTTTTCTAAATGTATTGATATGTTGTAAGTGACTTTTAATCTAGTGATACACGGTAAATTTACTAAGACATATACACTTGTACAATTAAAGATCGAGTCCTATCGCAATATATAAAAAAAAGTATTGATATGTTTTGTTACCGTGTTTTATCTCTTTGGGTCCGTAATTTGGTTTTATGTAAGGAAGGCCAAAATAGTGGTGGACCCTGTTTAGAGCAAGGAACGGATCCAAAATAACATACACAGAGGAATATTCCGTAATTAGGAAAATAAATAAATATGTGAAAATGGATCGCAGTTTATAGTAGAGAAGTACACACCAACTAACTGTACCGTCATGTCATGCTGCCTTTCCTCTTTATCCTTTTTCTTCTTTTTAGTTTCAGTTTTATGTAAAATGGGTTCTATCTATTATACCTGAAACTATGCAACATTTGAAAGTTCTATTAATATTGCAACTGTAACATACGAAGGACAAGAAACTAAAAATAAATCTGAGGACATTGAAAATAATTAAGCATCCAATGTTTAGAATGCAAACAAGAAGTAACTTTCTATATCCATACACTAAAAACCTGACCAATTTTGTATTGCTCACTTGATTTTAATATTCAAACAAAAAAATTAAATACTCAATCAATATTTTTATTTAACACAGGCTTTTTTTTACTAAAATAAGAGAGCTGTACAAGTTGAATGTAAGAAAAAGAGTAAATATTCTTCTTCTTCTTCTTGCTGTTGCTTGGGTTAATAAAGTCGATTCCATATGTAGCGACCTTGAAGTGGTTTGTCATTGAGGATATCGAAGTTGTACCTGTATCAAAGCGTTCGTTAGGATTCATATTGATTCTCTCATATCTCACGCACACGCACACGTTTCATTCGTCCCTATGTATTGTACGGACTCATATTTTCCCAAACCCCATAAAAATGAAAAAGCACACACACGTGACATGATCATAGAAGATGTGTCTCACTTTTCAATGAATTGCTTCTGTTTATCGTCATTCTCTACCTCCGAGAAGAATTCTTCGATTTCTTCCGATGTTGGTTTCTTCCTCACTTCCGGTTGTTTTCTCCGGTCATCTTTCCTTTCCGTCGCCGATGAGAACGAATCTATCTCTGTTGTTGTTTCTCCTAAACCTTCCTCGCTCATTGGACATATCTCTTTTCTGCTAAATGCCCAGAAAAACACAGAGAAAAATCAAGATCATCAAATTGCGATAATAAGAAACTAGAACGTTTAGGGAAGATATATAAACAAACGAAAACTAAAGAGAGATTATGAACCTGAAATCGTTGGTGATGATTGTTGTGGTTTTCCTTTCTGTTTTGGAGGTTTGATGAGCCTGAACACAAATATAATCATCAATGGAGATTACAGATTCTATATTTCTTGTTAAATAAACAAGGTAAAATGTAAGAAAAACTGAGATAAAATCGAATCACTGAATGAATGATTGTTTCTCAATCTATTTCCTCCAAAATCATCTGAGAAATCGTTGAAGATTAGAAATCAAATAGAGACTAGTTCTGGAATTAAAAAAATTTCACCTCCAGATCTACGATAGGCGTCGAGCTGTTCGTCGAGATTCCTTTCGAGACACTGCTGAAACAGCCGGAACTGATACTCGAGCTCTGATCATTTTCTTCTCCGGCGGAAGTATCAGAGCATTCATCTGAAGCTGAATCTACAGAGCAAGAAGATGAAGCTGCGATGACGTCGTCATTAGAGTCCGATGATGAATCATTAAGCTTCGTCTTCTTGTAAGGTGAGATGCTTGAGCTTGAAGCTTCTTCAAACTCTCGCTTGCAATTAGGAATTTTATCGCTCATCTCTTTCTCTTTCTCTCTATTGCTTTTGTTTTGCTCTCTGCTTCTTTGTATTTCTAGTTCGCTTCATAACAAAGCAGGGGACATTTTGATGGGGAAGGAGAGAGGAGAGAGATGTTGAAATGAAATCATGAGCCGTTGATTATTTCAACGTATGAGATTTTACTTCCTGCGCAAGCGGAGGGAGGTAATAGTTATAGCGGCGCCGTTACGGTGTTACGCTTTTCTTTTTCACAAACGCCGTTAGGATTCTAAACGCGCTTTCTTTTTGCCGTTTTTGGATTCCTTTCAAAACAATTATAAACGCAATCATTTTCATTTGTTGTGACGTATTGTAAACGTAAAAATAATCAATAAAATTTGTTTTCCGATTTGAAATAGGTGGTAGGTAATTAAAATTCCATTTATCAAAGCCTATCATGGCCGAATTTACACAATTTAAGAGTTAATTTGTATGTAATTTTAAACTTTAAAAAGTATATATATATATATTTTTTATCATGGACATCTACAATTATACCAGTAACCCAAGCCCTAAATACTATCATATATACAAAATTAATGTGGTTACCTAAATCAAACTCTTATAGTAAAAAATAATTACAATATATTTTATGAAAACACGCTTTTAAGAAACCTATGTAGTAACAAATTCATCTAAACTCAATAAATGGTGTATTGATATATGAATATGACCTGTTATTCAAATATAAATTACTAAAAATAATCTAAAATCAACAGTTATTAAATTACTGATGTGAAAAAAATACAATCAAATTCATTGTGATTGAATTTTTTTAATGATGTGATTTTAAGTAATTCTTTAAGATTCTAAATTTTTTTTAGTTAAAAACAACACTCCAAATGTCATTGTTTCAAGTGGAGGCTTTAAAATTTTTGTCACAAATCATACAAAATTTTCTCAATTCATCTAAAATTCATAAATTCTAAATTATTAAAAATCATTTAGAATTCATATTTCAACACATCCCTCTAAGTATTTTTGTTTTTTTATCTTGTAATTTTAAAAATTAGATTTTTGAAAGAATCCATGCATGGGTAAGTTTCTTGCACTCAAATACACATGAACAACATATAGTCTATCATGCATTCATGTACATGTGTTTAAACCGTATTGAACTATAGCGACACAGAGACTGAGCCATTAAAATTCAATGAGTAAATAAGTGACTAATAATTATGCAACAAGGAATTGTTGTTGAGCCACCTGCAGTTTATAGCAGGAGCAACGAATTGTAAAACAATCAATGTATGTTGTTGTACAATGACCTAAGCTTTTGCACGTAAAATTTGACAACTCTTAATTTTGTTTTCCATACTGTTTATTAATAATTTTGGAATTCAGAACAAGTAGTATTTTGTTTTCTCCATCGTCATCTTGCTTATACATATATTTTCATCATGCCAGTCTTGTTTGATACAGTTTTCACAACATTTTTGGTTTCTTATGAAGTTCATAACATATTTTTCTTGTCGGGATTAGTGATGAAGGTTTGTCTTGGGGGACAAAATGGTCCTTAATTTCATTGATCTCGATACAACAAAATTAAATTGCATCGTCTATGCTCACAAAGCCCACATGAAAAGAGAAAGGACCATTTTGGCGTCAAATATTCCTAAAATCCAATTCATTATTTATTCGAATTTACAATCGTTTTTAGACATTTTTTTGGCATCCATTTACTTAGAATTTTCTAATTTTTCATATCACATTTTGCCCCTTCGAATGATTTAAATGTTCTCGTATTTTGCTTTTAATCATGTTCTAAAAAGATATTCATGCAAATTCTAAAACAGATTTTAACAAAAAAAGATTTCACATTGAGAAACTATGTGGGCTTTAAGCCCAAATACAAAGTGGCCCATTTTATTTATAAGTCGGTCCATCTAAATATGTATGTGGAGTATTTCTTTCTCGACATTTTCTCTTCCTTCTAACCCCAAATCGTTATAGACGGACCAAACTTGATCGGAAACCTAGGGCTAGTCGTATTTTCTCGCAGATGAGTGTCGCGAGTGATTCTCCAGTGCATTCCTCTAGTAGTGACGATCTTGCGGCCTTCCTTGATGGTGCGTTGGACTCATGCTCAAATTCTTCGTCTGATTCCATACCCAGTGATATAGCCGAGAATTATTCTGAAGTTGCCGATCATGGGTAAATTCAACTTTCATCTCTTTGACATTCTTCCTATTTGAATCTTCAACATTACTGGTATAACTAGTGTTTTCTTTGGTGTTCAGTTTGTTTATGATTTCTAAATCATGTTATTTTAATTTTCTTCTTAGTTCAAAGAGACGAAAGTTGGAGCGTCTTAAAACCGTAGGCGTAGACGAAGAGGAGATTGAGGGTGGCTCCTGTGACAGAAAAATTTACCCTCTCTTTCTTTTTTCTTTCTCTGCTATTTGTCGTTATCTTCTGTTATATTGATCCTCGAACCTGTTATGTATGCTTTCAGAAGCATCCTCAAGCAAGAGCGCATGTGAGCACCCTGGTTCTTTTGGAAACATGTGCTTTGTTTGTGGCCAGACATTGGAAGAAACGGGCGTCTCATTTAGATACATACACGAGGTATGCCAATCTATTCGAAATACTACCGAGTTTCAGAGTAGCTTATCAAGTCTTAGTTATGATTACTAGATACTGAGCTTGGGGAAAATTTGTTTTCTTAGAGTATAAGGCTCAATCAAGATGAAATCTCCCGGCTGCGTGATTCAGATTTGAAATTATTGCATCGTCAGCGGAAGTTGTATTTAGTTCTCGATCTAGACCACACGCTGCTTAATTCAACTATACTTAAGGACTTGAAAGAAGAGGAAGAATATCTTAAAAGTCATACGCATTCTCTTCAAGGTGATACATTCAACAATGTTGTTTTGCTTTCATCACATGCGATCTCTTTTCTAGTCTTGTATTTGTCCTTTTGTTGTTTTACCTAGATGGTTGCATGTGTTGAAAGTTCTAAGAATTTTATTATTTTTGTTCACTCAGATGTTTCTGGGGGCAATCTTTTTTTGCTGGAATTCATGCACATGATGACCAAATTGAGGCCATTTGTTCACTCGTTTCTAAAAGAAGCCAGTGAGATGTTTGTGATGTACATATACACAATGGGAGATAGGCCATATGCGCGACAGATGGCCAAGCTGCTGGACCCAAAAGGAGAGTACTTTGGTGATCGGATAATTTCTCGAGATGATGGCACAGTGAGACATCAAAAGAGTTTAGATGTGGTCCTCGGACAAGAAAGCTGTGTTCTGATTCTTGACGATACAGAGAATGTGAGTATTTTGTGTACTTTGTTCATATCTCATGTTATTTTCAATCATGATATTGAGTTGTGGTGATACTTGTTTTGATGCATAGGCGTGGCCAAATCACAAGGACAACTTAATTGTAATAGAGAGGTATCACTTTTTCGCTTCAAGCTGCAAACAGTTTGAGCACAAGTATAAGTCTCTGTCGCAGCTGAAGAGTGATGAGAGTGAACCGGATGGGGCACTTGCAACTGTCCTGAAAGTACTTAAACAAGCGCATGCTCTATTCTTCCAGGTATACTCATTGTAAACACCCTGGATTCAGAGAAAACTTGCCCAGCTGGATTTGTTATCGTTTTTTTTTTCTTTTCTCTTTTCAGAATGTGGATGAAGAGATAAGTAACAGAGATCTCAGGTTGATATTAAAAGAAGTGCGGAAAGAGATACTTAAAGGATGCAAAGTAGTGTTCAGTCGGGTGTTCCCGACCAAGGCTCAGCCAGAAGATCACCCTCTGTGGAAGATGGCTGAGGAACTGGGAGCCACCTGTGCAACGGAAGTGGATGCATCCGTGACACACGTCGTGGCTATGGATGTGGGAACAGAGAAGGCACGTTGGGCTCTAAGAGAAAAGAAGTTTGTGGTGCATAGAGGATGGATTGACGCAGCTAATTACTTGTGGAAGAAACAGCCAGAAGAGAACTTCGCGTTGGAGCAACTTAAGAAGCAGCAAGGAACTGAAGAAGAGTAATACTATGTTACAATGAGAAAGAAGAGATTACTTTGTTGTTTTATTGATATGATTTTATGTCAATGTACTCTAAAATGTAGATTGATCTTTCTGATATTTTAACAAGTCACTAATTTTTGATAGATCGTTCTTTGTGTATAGAAAATTTATACTGTTTTTATTGCTTCTTCTAGATAACTAATGTGTTTGGTGTGTCACGCTGATGTTAAAGATTCTGATAAGATTGTCACAAACGGTACAGAGGAAGAAGTGAGCTTGTTAAGGGAGAGAATGGAAGAGGAGAAAGCAAAGCTGAGAGAGAAGAAAGGCACCTCGAAGAAGAGCAAGAATGGCGTTACTGAGGTGGCTGATACAGAATCGAAGGTCGCAAAGAGACAGACAGACGATGGGAGTGTCAATGGCAATGGCATTACTGTGAAGAAATTCAAGGCCGGGGATAAAGTGTCTGTTAATGCTACCAAAGAAGTTTATGCTTCTCTCTTTACTTCCTCTAAGAAGAAGTCTGATTTCAGGGAGACTTACTCTTGCAGGGCACTTCCTCTTGGCAGGAACTAAATTTCTTTTCTCAATTTCTATATTGATGTATCAACTTGCTTTGTAACTTCGCCACTGGATAATATAATATTTGTTTTTTTTCCAAATGGATAAAACTTAATAGTGTTTGCATCCAGTGTTAAAACTAGTGAATTGACGTATCAATCTGATGCAACTGTATAAAGAGGGTATGTTTATAGTTTACACAGATGCACGGATAATGGCTTTGCAGCTCAATTCAAAAGTTTTATACATGCCATCCAAAAACAGATCGGAGAATTTGCACAAGCAGTTCACGTAAAGCTAGTCGTCGTTATCAGATGGTGGCAACTCTGCCAGAGAAAGTGCTCTCATTGGCTTAGTCTTGCCTCTCTTTAAAGCACCTATGGAGCAAAGCAGTTCATGTAATAAAGTGTTAGATTAAGTTTTTTTCTTAAAGCTTTGGTGAGGAAAAGAGATGGATGTAGGCATTAACCTCATCAGCAAACTTGATCAAAATAATAGTCCGAGGACGTTTGTTGTCCTTCAATGGGTACAAAATGAGCCGTTACCACAGCAGGAAACCCTGCGTTATCCAGAACTCCCTGCATTGAGCAAACAGTGGCTATCTCATTCTTTTTTTCCTCTACCTTATAAGTCCAGATTCTATTAATGAATGTGCCAAGGGAGCACTCACCTTTACTATGCCAGCAACAAATGCCCCGCAGTTGAATGTTCCCATGTCTTTTGGAATCGAAATAAACCTAACCGTTCACATATATTAATGATTCTTCTTGACCTAAACGATAAAGCAAGTTTTAATGGATAGAGCTGGAGCAATCTAAACCTGTTCACGAGAAGCTCCTTTTCACTGATCATGTATTCATCTTCATGTTCTGTTCCTTTTTCAAGTGAAGCAGCAACCTATGGTATGTCGTTAAGGGCGAGTTAGAATCCAAACACAGGCATATCCATATACTCAACAACTCACTCAATTCGAAATCACTCCTAACCTTTCCAAACAACACCTTCCACACAGTACTGTGGACGAAAGACAATATTCCCAGCAACCGTGTCTCCCTTCTGTTTCCCTGAAACCATGAGATATTACATCCATCAAGACAAAGGGACTGGTGATAGAACTCTGCATTGCTCTCCCATGAACAAAACTTATAAGAGAGGAAACTTTCTCTATTCAGTTTTTCAGGAAACATATACAAGATCATCAGATTGCAATGCAGGATCTACCTTCTCCCGGTTGCAAAGAAGCTCCAGAACTCGAGATCCAACTGCATACCCAGCATGCTCTAGTCTGATAGACATCAGTATCAGGAAGAAAACTCATTGTTGGCGGATGAAATGTGAAAAATCTCAGCCTTAAAAAGTACAATCATATGTTATTCTTGGAAATTAATCAGCTTACCTTCTTTCAAGTTCAGCAATATTGTCAACCTGGGTTTGATTGTACTGAACAAGCTCCGAAAATAAGAAAGCAAATGCAGTCAAGCTCACCTGCAAATATACATAACTTTTGGAATCGAATTATCACCACAAAGAGATCAACGAAGAAGATCGAATGCCTATTACAATCGAATCCCCAACCTTCCCAAACAGCAACTATTAGATCCGGATCCAAATCGAAAACATGTTCTCGAATTCTATATCAGTGTCAAATTTTGTAAGATGAGAGTTTTCTGAGCAAAGGTACGAAAATGGATCTACATAGAGAAAAATACCTCTTGTTTGCCTTTAGTGAGAGTACTGTTTCATTTTCCCGACTCCGATCATCTTCTTCCCTTGTCTTCTTAGCTTTTCAGGTGGAAACGGAACCCTAAACACAGAATCTTCCTGATGCAGATCAACGCATCCTAGCTACTACATTTCAAGAACCGGTTTAATCCTTTTATATTTTGGTTATTGCATTTTGAATTTTGGATTTGTAATTTGATATTTTAACACGTTACTTTACCAAAAAGCAACCATGCTTTTTGGTTCTGCTATCACTATACGTAAGGAACGCTCTCTGTCATTTTAAAGGACATGAAATGAATTTTGTCTCTTAGTTAATCTCTCTCTCTATTCTCTGTAACAACTTATCCACCATTGTTGCTGGGATTTCGAGGTAACTCTTCTTCTTCAAGTTATCTTCTAGCTCCATCAACACTCCTTTTCGACTCTGCTTTAGAGTTCTAGAGGAGACTCTTATCTCTATTTTGATCCCTGTATCACTTCCTTAGTTTTCCTGGGAAATAACCGGAGATGCTGTTTGTTTGTTTCAGACTAGTTCGTCTTTCGGTTTTTGGATGATTCATCAAACATTTAATTTTTTATTTAATTAACTTTAGTTTCACCGTCTCTTTCTATTTCTAGTTCGCGAGAGAGATGATGAAATGAAATCGTGAGCCGTTGATTATTTCAACGGATGAGATTTTATTTCCTGCGCAAGCGGAGGGAGGTTATGGTTAATTGGTTATAACGGCGCCGTTACGGTGTTACGCTTTTCTTTTTTTACAAACGCCGTTAGGATTCCAAACGGGCTTTCTTTTTCCCGTTTTAGGATTCCTTTCAAAACAATTATAAACGCATCATTTTCATTTGTCATCGACTTGATCCGTAACTCAAATTCCAAACTAACATAAGAAGTTACATAATTATCTAAAATCAAATTCTTATAAAAATAAGCTTTTAACAATGGTTCTCGCCGTTACAATTAATACGCAGTTTGAAATCCTTAGTGGTTAAACCTGCAGGTGCTTATAATGCCAATCTTGTTATGGAAAAAGTTAGAATCCTCAAACGTGGTGAGTCACTAAGCGCGTTTGATAATATATAGTAGCTGCGAAGATGATACAGAACGACGATTTCTTGATATGATTGAAGCTGAACTAGAGAATTTGTTGGAGCAGCAAATCGAAGCTTCTAGAGACTTGAAGAATTTTGCTGGATCTGGTATACTTTCTTTTTTTTGATAAAAAGGATCTGATATACTTTCTTTTTTTTGATAAAAAGGATCTGGTATACTTTCATCACTTTTGAGCAAATATTGAAGAATCATGAGAAGGATAAGAAGAAGAATGGAGTTTTTGGTTCTATTTGTCGCCTTATTTTATGTGTTTTATTTTTGCGTCAAAGACTTGTAGATCACGTTTCTCTTCCATGCAATCTCTAAAATAAAATCTTTCTTATTTAACATAAGTTTCTTTCTTTTTTCTTGCATTCAGAGAAAGAGTAATTATCAATGATCACAAATACTTGTATTCTTTACTCACGTATAATGATACCGAGCAATTAAATTCAATGAGTAAATAAGTGACTAATTATACTCCTACATTTTAAAGTTTTTACACAAAAATTGAATAATTATTTAAATTTTGCTTTTTTCAATTAAAAATATTATTTAATAACTATTCTCAAATTAAAAATCAATCTACATAATACAAATATTCGAAATAAAAAAAATATAATTAATTTTATATTAAAAATTGGAAATATCAAATAATTTGATACACATTTTTTTCCTCTAAAAAATAATTTTATATAAAATAGAGGGAGTACTAAGATAAACGAGGAGGAATAATTATAGCTAAAATCATAATTATTTAACTGACCATGCTAAGCTAAAATATTTCTACATCATTTTCTGAAAAAGATTCGTCTTTCGAAAATAGTATAAACAATACGAATCTCATTTATTGAGAATACTGTTCTGGTAACCTGATTGATTACATTACAATAAAAGAACCAGTCAATCAATGAGTTGGAGTAATTTTCTAACAGGTAAAAACAAAGTCAAACAATGTAACAGTTCATTTTTTTGGAGGGAATTTAGACAGTGGACTGTCATCTGTGTAAAGAATCTCAAATCCCTAAACTTTTTACATTTTACTATCATTTATTTTTTTTCCTCTTTCACTTCATAATTTTAGTTCTTCAAACGGACCCCTAAAAGAGATTCAGCAACCGGTCTTTTGGCTATGATGAATTCATAATTTTGTATCTATGTCCAACATTTATTGAATCTGCTTGTCTCTTGCCACTTCTCATATAATGATTTCACCAAGTTCCATCTTGGTAAAACAATCAATGTCTGCTATACAATAACCTAAGCTCTTGCATGTTAATATTAAAAATTTAAGAACTCTTAATTTTGTTTCAATAGTGTTTATTAACAATTTTGGAATCCAAAACACGTAGGATTTTGTTTTTCTCCATTGTCATCTTGGTTATACATTTTTTTTTCTTTTGTTAGCCGCGGAATTCATATCGAAACTCTAATCTCCAGGAACGTGAAGATAATCTTTAGATATTTCTTTTAGAAATATTATTCATCTCCGTATAAATTGAGATTCGAACTGGTAATTTTTCAAGCCCACTTACATGAAATACTGCCAGTAGAATTAGCTCATTCAGGTATATATACATCTATTTTCATCATCTCAATCTTGTTTGATACAAATTCTTAACAGTTTTAACAACATTTTGGTTTCTCATGAAGTTTATAACATCTTTTTTTCTCGTCGGGATTAGTGATGAAGGCTTGTCTTGGGGAACAAAATGGTCATTTCATTGATCTCGATAGAGAAAAATTGAATCGCGTGGTCTATGCTCACAAAGCCAACTTTGAAAGAGAAAACACTAGTAAATTAAAGGATTATTTTGGCGTTAAAGATACTCATTTGTTGTTTTAGTACAAAAATCACTAGATCCATATCAAATATTTTCCAACTCATGAAATTACGTTTTCCAATGCATTTAATGAGTAATTATCTAATTACACAATTCATTATGATACAAAAATTTGAAACAAAGATAAGTTGACAAACAATTAAAACAATTGCTTCTGCGTATTTGACTTGTGATTTACATACTTGGCATGGAAGACTTGGTCACTTAAACATTAAGTCTATTAAGAACCTGTATCAAGCTGAGTTAATATCTGATAAACTTGTCAACGATTTTTCTAAGTGTGAGATATGTTCAGAAGCAAAACACTGGAAAACCTTTCTTCACTCCAATAATTAGATCATCTAAAGTCCTAGATCTAATTTACTCTGATCTTGCTGATTTCAAAAGCATAGCAAGTAGAGGTGGTAAGAAAGACTATGTAACATTCATTGATAATTTCTCAAGATCTACAAAGGTTTAGTTGTTGAAATCAAAAGATGAAACTCTTGACATATTCTTAAAGTTCAAAGTAGAAGTCGAGAACCAACATGAGAAAAAGATCAAGAGACTGAGAAGTGATAGAGGAAGAGAATATCATAGTGAATCTTTCAAAGCAGTATGTACTAAAGAAGGAATTATACATGAAACCATTGCACCTTACATGCCATAACAAAATGGCATTGCAAACGAAAGAATAGAAGACTCAAAGAAATGATGAATGCTATGCTTTTAAGCTCATGACTTCCAGACGCATTGTAAGGGGGAGGGAAACTATACTCACTGCTACATACATCCTCAACAAAGTACCTCATAAAGGACTCAGTTCTACACCTTATGAGTTATGGAAAGGACATAAACCAAATTTATCTTTCTTAAGAGTCTGAGACTGTTTGGTAAAAGTATCAAACTCTGCAGCCTATAGATTTTTATCTTTTGATCCTTTTACTAAAGTTTTTGGACAAGTGACTGAATCTCGTGATGTAGAGTTATTCGAAGATATCTTTCCTTTCAGGAACATCTTGAATAACAACATCACGGGTTCAAAATCCAAAAAGAGATCTCTGGAGATGAGTAATGAAGATTCATAAGTTACTGAAATAAGAAGAAGTAAAAGATCAAGAACTGCATCTAGTTTTGGTCCTCATTTCATCACTAGTTTCATCATAGAACACGATGAACTAAGTGAGGAATTTGTTTTCACTTTTCATTGAAGAAGACCCTATTTCATATGCTGAAGCTATGAAATCAATAGATGTTATCTTCTGGAAAGAACTAGTAAACAATGAATATGAATCTATAATATCTAACCATACTTGGGAGATAGATTTACCAAAAGGATGCAAGGCAATGAAGTGTAAATGGATACTGAAGAAGAAGCTAAAGTCAGATGGTTCAACAGATAAGTTCAAAGCTAGACTCGTAGCTCAGGGTTTCACTCAAAAGCATGGAGTTGACAACTTTGACACATATGCTCCAGTAACCAAAATAGCTTCAATCAGGTTACTTCTAGCCATTTCATCTTCTCATAAACTGTTTGTTCATCAGATGGATGTAAGAACAACATTCCTAAATGGAGATCTTGTAGAAGAAATATACTTGAAACAACCAGAATGT
Organism: Lepidium didymum; assembly: GCA_963920545.1. NCBI lineage: Eukaryota > Viridiplantae > Streptophyta > Magnoliopsida > Brassicales > Brassicaceae > Lepidium > Lepidium didymum. The sequence continues at coordinate 6,073,908 of OY986979.1, read as the reverse complement.
TTTTTCATAGAAGAACAAGAAGACAAAAGTGTGTAGATTAAAGATCTTATATGGATTATAGCAAGCTCCTAAACAATGGTTTGAAAAGTTTAGTTCAACACTTCTACAAGAAGGATTTGTATATACCAATGGTGATACTTGCATGTTCAGTAAAACAAAAGACAGAGACTATGTGATCATATGTCTATATGTGGACGACATGCTCATATTAGGGAAAAGTCTCGACATAGTTCAAGAAACTAAGAGTTTTCTGAGCAGTAAGTTCAACATGAAGGATATGGAAGAGGTGTATGTTATACTGGGAATCAAGGTTACAAAAACTGAAGAAGGATACTCCTTAAGTCAAGCTCACTACATAGAAAAGATACTCAAGAAGTTCAACTATTGGGATAAAGCTAAGGTGAGAACTCCTTATGATCCTTTTATACATCTATGCAAAAATAGAGGTGATAGTGTGAATCAAGCAAAATATGCTACGGTGTTAGGAAGGGTAATGTATTTGATGAATTGCACAAGGCCATACATAGCTTATGCAGTAAGTAGATTCAGTTGTTACACTCAAAATCCTAGTAAAGATCACTGGAAGGCAATATATAGACTTATGAGATATCATAAAGGCACTAAGGACTGGAAATTGAACTATAACAGTTCATCATGTGTTCTTGAGGCCTAATGTGATGTAAATTGGGTAACTGCCAATGATGAGATAAGTTCAACAAGGGTACTAGTATTCACACTTGGAGGAGGAGCTATCTCATGGAAATCCAATAAGCAGTCATGTATAGCACACTCAACTATGGAATCAGAGCTAATGGCTATGGAACTAGCAGCTCAAGAAGCTGACTGGTTAAGGAGTGTGCTTGTTGATTTTCCCATGGTGAAAAACCTTGTCCATCGGTTTCAATAAGGTGTGATTGTCAAGCAGCTATTGCAGTTTCCTTGAACAAATTGTACAATGGGAAGAAGAGGCACATTAGGATGAGACATAAAGTGATAAGAGGGTTTTAAGAAGCTGGAGTTCTTTCACTTGAGTATGTTCGTTCTGCAAAGAATATAGCAGATCCACTGACTAAGGCATTATGTGGACACAAAGTGTTGGACACAACCAAAAAGATGGGTCTGAGATGACATAAGAACAAATCCTTCTCGAGTTTCCACTGCTTGATTCTATCAATAGATCATCAGTTCAAGGTTCAAAACTTGTTATGTTTTAAAGACTAAAGTCTATATAATATCTGAGTCGTAAGAGTGATAATGTTCACTAAAGTATGACCATAAGATGTCTACATTTTGTATGAAACACTTATACATAAATTGTATATAAGTTGTTAATTACGTATAGATTATTTTAAATAACAATTGTTTGCATAAACTCTCAAAATATTGATTCAAGTCTGATAGACATCATTAGTTAAGTCGTGTATCAATTTAAGAAGAAAAATGGGGGATTATTAACATTTGTTCATAAATTGAGTCAGTTAGAATCTGTTAAGAATTTTCAAACGGATTCAGTTAGAGAACACATGAATCACAAGTTTCTCGCGAGCTAAGTTTCTAGATTGTTATATGACCGACTCTAGATTCTATTTAAGAAACTAAAGTTACAGAGAAGAGCTGAGAGAAATCAGATCAAAATCATTAGACTTTATCATCTTCGTTGCTTTGTTTTCTTTTTTTCTCTTCTCTCTATTTCAAGCGTTTTGATCTTCAACAACTTGGATGCACAATTGTTGAAACCCCAGAGTTAAAACTGAGTGTCTCTATCCATTGAATTTGCATCGTTGTGGGTGGATAATTCGCTCAAGTTCAGAAGAAGCTTTCTTCGTCTTTGCATTTTTGAATCTGATTCCTCAATCTGTTTCTTTCTTGTTTCATATTCTTCTTCTCTACTTTGAGTTCTAACATAGGGAAGTTCCCATATCAATACTATTGGATTAGATTATAATTCATTCGTATCTTGTAAATTTTGAAAATCATAACATTTTTGAGAATGACCAGAACATAAAAAATTCAGTTTATTACATTATGTGCAGGTTCTAGTGTATCGACGACTTAGATGGAATTAGAGTGATTACTCCAATCAAAACATCTAAACCAAGATAATAAACAAAAGGACAAAATATCAATATATACACCAACTGGTAGAGTGAACTCTAATAGGTGACCATTAGCCAAAGAGGTGAAGCGAAATGATCATTCAAATTTGATCTACAGTTTCTATCTTTTTGTCATTTATATCTTCTATTTGCTTATCTTAGGCTTCTTTTTCATTTTAGTTTATTTAAGTTTTTTTTCACTATTTATAATAATTATTATGTATTGACAGAGATATAGAAATTTCTTTAAAATGCATAAAAAACATATTTTGATGTTATTTAAAAAAATAACACAATTATGTTTGTTTAAGAGAATTTATATCAACAGGCCTCTTTTAACAAAAAAATATCAATAGGCCTCTGATAGCAATGGACTGATCTTGATCATAAGAATAAAAGATTATTACAACTTTTTCTTTTGTCCCACTAACATATTAAGGTTTTCCCTTTAATTTTTGTATTTGCATCTTTTCACTTAAAAATCATCAAAAATTTAATGTGAAATCAAGTATTATTAAAGCCTACTTAATAACTTTATTAAAGGAATAACACCACATCAACTAGAATGTATATATTATTAATCAAACTCAAACATAATTTGTGTTTTCAAATAATTCGATGTAATAAGCATAATTTGCTTGTATAATTCCACATCACACAAAAATTGGACTAAGCAATAAGTCCAACACAGTCGTTAACCAAAAACCGGTTAACAATGTTGACACTTTCATCAAAAACAGTCTTCTCCCAAACATCTCTTGACGATCTTCTTCTGATAGAAGCTGTAGTATCCAATCTCTGAATCTCCCAACCACTGCTTTTCAGTTTCATGATCCTCTCAATCTGTTTCTTCGCCAGCTTCCACGTGTTCTCTTTGATCTCCTGCACAGCAACCTCGTAAGCTGCCTTTCTTTCTGCATCCCACTCGCTCATGTTGTCGTTTCTCATTGGAGGGTATAAGCTGAAGTACTTGTCGAATTCGGGTACTCCTATGGTCTTTTCAATCCCGGGTCGAGTCTTTGACTCGAAATCTCTCTGGTTGTAGAAACTGGCTAGCTCATCGTACATTCCTGACTCCATCATCTCGTCAACACGTTTTGAGAGGTAATCGAATAGGACTGAGACCGATACATCCACCCACAAGAAGCAACAATCGTACCTTTTCACCAAATTAAAATTTTTAACAACTCTTACACAAAATTAATTAATTTAGATCTATATATATATATATGTATATACATTGTCAACAATTAGATCGACTAAATCTAATCGATATTTCAAATTCTAAATCAAATTTTGATGGAGGAAACACATTTTTTTACTTCAAACCACAAAAACTGGATTGACTAAATCTGGTCTTTACTTCGAACCCTAAATCGTTAACGTTTTATTATGCATGGTAACAAGGTTTCTAGAATCAAATTTGATGGAGAAAAAGCATTATTTAACCACTTCACCAAATTAGTTTCCATCTCAATATAAATTTTTATGATAAATGAAAATATTTTTGTGTGTTTCTTTTGAGTTTGAATTTGAGCTTAACGTTTAAATGTGGGTATGTATACACTAATTCAGTCCAAATGTTTTAAGTTTTAAAATTCATTTTTTTCTCATATATATAAAATATAAAGATAAACTATAAGACAAATAAACAAAGTATATATATAAAGTCTATATGTCATACCTCAAGTTGGTAGAAATTGAAGCCTCATAAGAGAAAGGACAAGACATTTTGGGGTCGAAATGTTGGAGAAGGAGAGCATGAATGAAAGAGTTCGAGCCACCAGCTATAATAGGGAGCTTACCACGAGAAGTAATCTCAGAAATCGACTTCGAAGCCAAAGAACGAAATTCAGAGGCAGTTAGTTCATCATCATCCGCAGGGAACTCGCCAAGGAGATGGTGAGGGATTCCACAACGCTCAGAGATGCTCATTTGATTCGTAGCGATCTTTAAGCCATCGAAGACTTGCATTTTGTCAGAATTGATGATCTCTCCAGAGAAACGAGTTGCAAGATCAACTGAGAGACGTGACTTGCCAGTACCAGTAGCTCCCATGATCACAACCACTTTCTCTTTGCGAGATTGGCCCATGCAAATGGTGGTCATGGGAACGACTGATGGTGGTCTCAGTCGAAGTCGATGAGAAGTTGTGGTCGGGACGATGGAACGAGCAACGAATGTGGACGTAAGTTCTTCCATAATCACTCAAAGAGATTAATGGTTCGCTTTCCTAATCTTTTGATATGCTCATGAATCCAATATATAAACTGATCAACCAAAACAAAATCTTCTTGAATTGCTAATAATCTTCTCCAAATAATTTTGATGGATTTTTTTCTTAATTGGTATTTGTTAGTCAATATTTGTCATTAATTTTGTTTGATTTATGCACTAATAGACTGATCCGCTACCATTCATTGTTTTACATGAATGATGTATTTAGAAAATTTTGTAAGATTTTAAAAATTCAATTAGAACCAAAAACTGATTATAACAAAGATGTAGAAAATATCAAAATGAAAAATATAGAATACTAATTATACTACAAGAGGAGTAACATGTAGGGGTGTCAAGCGGACTTCAAATCCGCGGGCCTAGCCCATAAAGGATCTTATGGACGCGGGCCTGGACACTTAATTATTTGTCCATTAAATAGCGAGTCTCGCGGTCTGACCCGTTATGGACAATAGATCACGCGGACCTGACCCGCTACGGGTTGCAGGTTTGCGGTCTGACCCGCTAATACTCCACCTCTTGAACAACTTTTGGAATTCTTCGATTCTTTTGACCTAAAATCAAAAGAAGTTTTTTTTTGAGAAATCTATAGATCTATCTTAAGCATAATAATTCACCCAAGAAAATTTCTCGAAACTGTATCTTTCTCCGACGAATTCTGCGATGAACCAACGAAAGTGAAAATACAAATCTAACACTCTGGTGGGGCAATGACTCAAGTACTCTTAATTAAAACTATTTTGACTAACCTACTCCTCAAGTGTCTACAATACTCCCATGCTCTCCTCTCATTTTGTAATCCCACTCTTTACCCTTCCTTGTTGGTGGGACCCCTATTTTTATGTAAGAAAAAAAGAAAAACAAAAGCATAAATGAAAAGTGGTTCGGTTAAAACGTGTCCGTACACAGTAATAAAGGAACCAATTAAATTGCTTCACCAACAACATTAGGGTTCCATTAAACCCATTCTTCTTGGTCTTTATCTCTTTCATGGAGACCAAATATTATCCAACAAAAACAGAGGGTTGAGTTGAAAGGTGTTCGAAATGGATCTTCTTCTCACGTAAATGGAGGTGGTCGTGCCGACGTCGAGAAACGAAGACGTTATTAAACGTGAGTTTGCCTTCATTATTCACGTCTATGGATCTTCTCACGTACATAGATTTTTTGTTTTGATCTTCTAATTTTCTTATGATAGCTTTATTACTCTTCATATAGAGAAAAGATTTGAGCAAGTGTGAAGCATAAAAGGGAAGACGTCATAAAACGTGAGTTGTCTTTCACGTCAATGATCTTCTTCACACGTAAATGGAACCTTTGTTTTGATCTTATTTTCTTATGATATATGTCTTAATCTGAATAAAGAGATAGGAATCGAGCAAGTTTGAAGCATAAATACAGGATCTGGGATATTGGAAGAGGGCAAAAGATTCAACGGTACAATTGTGAAACTAGTATTGCTTGCAGGACACAGATAATGTTATTTAAGTTTCCAATAAAAATAGTTTCTTCCGCTTGATTTTTAATGTTTTTGTTTCTATAATGGTTTATTGGCAGATACAATGATTACTACTGTCATTCATTTAGATATTGGTGGATGTTATGTTGAAATCGAGGAAACAATTATATTCCACTTACATTTTCATCTTCCTCCTCTTCTTCGCAGTCTTCTTCTTCACAGGCATCAACTCCAATCTCATCGCCAACATCGTCTCCGCCAACTCCAATCTCTTCACAGACATTCTCTTCTCCCTCATCGGAAACTGTTTCATCTTCACTTCCGTCATTCCCGTGTCGCTCATTACTGAAATTTTCATCTTCACCTCCTCCAAACTCCTCTCGCTCATCTTCGATTTCATCTTGTGGAGGAAATACGGGATCTGTAGGGTCCATCGGAGACAAAGGAACTGGAGGGAGTGGAAACTTTTGCAGATAGTTACTACCCGCCCCTCTGAACCGTGCTGCATTCTTCGTGAGCAGCATTTAGGATTCGACCTAAGGAAAGGATGAAAACAAGAACAAGAGAGGGTTCGATTTGATAGATTAAATGAAAACAATCGGATAATCGCAGAGGATTGACGAAGATATCGATTAGATAGTTACCTTCACAGTCCTAGCCTAACGAGAAAGACCTCCGCCGATTACTCGAACCCTTGCCACAGTCGCTGTCCGACTTGAATCGTCCGCCACAGTCACCGTCGAGGTTGGGTAAGATAATTTTAGGGTAAAATGTCGGATGAATTCGTAAACTGTGAAAGGGAAAAGTAAATGGGTATCCAAAGTAAAATCCCAATCAAACCGATTTTAAATCGGTACGCAGTCAAATTGGTTCGGTTTTGGGGTTAATTAAAAATGATCCGAATTGTTTTACTCGGATACGGGTTCGGGTGGGTATTCATGGTTGGGTAATGTAATTTGTTCAACTTTCCATGGACATTAAGGTAAATGCCATCATTTTAAAAATAAAACTGATTAATTTAAATCCCTTTTTACCGTGGAGAGTATATGAGTCAATTCTTCTCCAAATAAGAGCACATGAGTCATTGATCCCACTCTGGTAAGAATCAAATATTTTTTTAATCAATTCACCTTTGTGGATTATTGGTTCAATCTACCATGAGGAGGCTTGAGCTCTGACCAATTGATTAAGGAAATGAGTTAAATAAAGAAGGTCATAGACTCACATGTCTATATGGATATGAAGGAAAAGAAAAGCACTAAGTTCAAGCTCGAGACAATGATGGGTGTGTCTGAAACTTACTGGAAAAATGTCATTTTTGAGTACCCAGTTGAAGTTTGAAGGAAGATGATGATGATGAATCATCAAGATAGAGAGCGAGAGAGCTTTTGATTATGTTTTGTGGTCTTTAGGATGAAGGAAACTCTCTTGATTCAGTTCCTTATTGACAATCTTAATTTTTAGGGCTAAAGCACAATCTTTTATGTTCTCTTTTGTACAGACTACTTTTGTGCTTTCAATTTTGTATACTTATTTGATATTTCAGAGTTATATTTAACATTCAACAGAACAAATTGAGAAGAAAAAAACCTACGAGACTAACTACAAAAGAACTGGGTTTATAAGTATCTGTAATTGTTTTTAGGAATCTATTGTTTATATGTTAAATCTATTCAATCCTTGTTAGTGTATAAGGAACATATTATTTTGTTATTCTTTTGCTCGGTACAACATATAACAGGTGATGACTCTTCTTCATGAAATGAAGCTGCCGAAACCCAGCACTCATGGCTTAACCTTTGCCCAAAATTAAAAATTTAACAAAAAATATTTAATAAGATTAAATGCAAAAAGATAATTACACTCTAATGTTTTTTTACCTCTTTTCCTCTTTTTCTTCGATGAATCTAGCCTTCTTCTCCTCTTTGTTCGACTTCTGAAATCTATGTTTTATCAACGATGAAATCTAGATAGGTAAATTACATGTCTTTATTTGTGTTTTTTTTTTCTCGAACCTTCGTTCTTCTTCTTCCTCTTCTCTCAATTTCTTTCATTTTCATTCCAAATTCCCTACTCAATTTCTCTAAATTAGGGATTTTTTAGAATTTTGTTTCAGTTGTTGTAATTTTCTTTGATTCTGCGTTCGATTTTGTTAGGATTATGAAGTACCAATTGTTTCTCAGTTAAATTATGTTACTTGATATTTAGAGGCAACGAGCTAACAATTTTTCATATATGAGAATTTTTTGAGATTTTTGAATTCACTGTAATAGTTAATGTTTGAGATTTTCATGGTTAGTACTATTATTGATAGTTCATGTTTCTATTGTTTTTCAATGATGCATATATATTATTGGTAATGGTGCGCACAAAAAACTTTTCATATCGTCCTCAAGGACCACATATACTAGAAAAAGACGATGAAGACAACATTGATTTATCATTGCAAACAGTATAATTGTGTCTAATTAGTATAACTAGAATAACTAGGATAACTAGAATATATAGAATAACTAGCAATATTAGTATAACTTGAATATGTACAACTATTGTAATTTGTAGAAATGATTCAATTGTTTATTGTTTATTGTTTATTGTTCTTAATTACAACATCAGCAGCCAAAGAAACCACATAAGTTGGTATTCAAATCCAATCAGTATCTATATTATCCTAAGCTTGCTACAAGGTGTGATCCTTTAAAAGCCGTGATGATTAAGTAACACATTTCTGTGATGAATCCTTTTATGGCTAGTTTGTATTTCGTTCTTTTGGTATAAAGTAACATATTTCTGTGTATTTGGATTGTAGTACTCAAATTCTGCTATAACTTGGCAAATTCTGGATTTGTGATTTTTGGTTCATCTGGAACAACTAGTACAACTAGGACAACTCGTAAATTTTAGTAAATTTATGGGTTTGTGATTATTCGTCCAACTAGAACAACTTAAACATGTACCATAAATTATTTAAAAATAATAAAAGCGAAACATGTGCGCCACAAATATTTTAAAAGTAATAAAAACTAAATACATGCGCCGAAAAATATTAAAAATAATAAAAATTAAACATGTGCGCATCCAAATTTGTACTTAGTTGAACTTTGATGTTTAAAACTTATAATTAGTTAAAATTTAGTTAAAACTAAAATTTTATAGTTGTTTAAATAGAAATATGTAATTAAACTACATTAACTATGTTTTTATCTATCAATACTATAAAAATTTAATTTTTTATATAATTTACTTTATAGTGGTGTCATAGTTTAGAAACTAACTATAGAAGCATAAGAGATTTAGGGTATAGGATTTAGGGTTTAGGGTTTAGTAACTAATTACCAAAAAATGAACTTATAAGATTAAAATAAACGTTATTTACAATAATATGAAGTTATTATCACATATTTGGATTGATAATCGAGTTTATAACTTTGAAATAATGATGTATTTTTTTTCTAGTTGAACTAGTTGAACTTTGATATTTACAACTTATAATTAGTTAAACTTTAGTTAAAACTAAAATTTTATAGTTGTTCAAATAGAAATGTGTAATTATATTACATCAACTATATCTTTATCTATCAATACTATAAAAATTTGATTTTTTATATGATTTACATAATAGTGGTATCATAGTTTAGAAACTAACTATGAAAGTGTAAAGAGTTTACGGTTTAGGGCTTAGGGTTTGGGGTTTGATGTTTAGGGTTTAGACTATCTTCATTGTATTTCTCAATTATTTACTCTATAATACTAGAATTCTATAATAAAAGTTATTTGCAATAGTATAAAGTTATTATCATATACTTAGATTATTGATAATGGATTTTATAACTTTGAAATAATAATATATTTTTTCGTTAGTTGTACCCGATATTAAAACAAGTTAAACTTTAATATAAACTAAATTTTTATAGTCATCCAAATAGGAACATATAACTAAATCACATAAAACATTTTTATCCAGTCTCATCGTAAAAATTTGATATTATATGACTTACTCAACAATGATGTCAAAGTTTACAAACTATATAAGGTATATAATGTAAAAATAAGAAATTCATTACCTAATTACCAAAAACATGAATTCAATAGATTAAAATAAATATTATTTAGAACAATATGAACCTATTATTGCATACTTATATTGAAAATGATGTTTCTAACTTTGAAATAATGATATTTTTACAGTTGTTGTACCGCATATAAACCACTTATATTGGTTGTACAAATGTAACATATAACAATACTAAAATTTAGGGTTTAGGATTTAATAATTATATTTTAACTAAAACTTGTTATACTAGCTATACAAAACTAATATCCGAAAATATATTTAAAGTTGTACCCAAAAAATAATAGTAATACTAGTTGTACTAGTTTTACTAATAATACAAGAAAATATAATAATTTTAGAGGGAATAAAGGAAAAATTACAAAAATATAGAAAAGAGAAACGTTTTTTCCGTCGAATTTATATTTAAAATTATAATGATAATTATTTATATTATTTAATTTAAGAGTAAAAAAGAAATAAGATTATTATTGTAAAAGAGAGGTTATTACTTAAGATTTTTTTTCACTCATAAAGTTTATTGGCCCTTCACCCTGGCTTTTGGTTACTAAAGTCATAACAAGATGAAAAAAAAAAGTCACAAAATCTCCTCTTTTTGAAATATCGTATAATTACATTTAAATATATTTTAATAAAATAGTTGTCAAAATACATGCTTTAGCTAAGTGGATAGTGTTCACTCTTCTTTAAGGTGGTCAACTCACCTCCATCATCATTATATTTTCCAACAACGGCAATGCTGTGTTTTTGGCTGCAGCGACAACAATTTTGACTCTTAGCATTTATTTGATTTATTTTAACGCTAAATATTTTTGATCACTGGCGATTAATTAAAGAACATGCCCATATAACATTACAAAATAATAACAACACTAATATAATTTTTTTTGTATTTAGTTGAACATCTTATTTATTTTCTCTCTATTTTCTAAAATATAAAAACTTATAAAATCTTTCTGAATCCTTTTATATAAAATATTTATTCTTTCAACATATTTAAAATTAATTAGATGAAAAAATTATCTTTTATATCAATTTTTTTGTCAACCTTATTCTTATAATTGAATCGACAAACCCCGAACCATAGCCAAAGTCCATGGTACCTAAAAATTTGTAAAGTGACCACTACCACTGAACCACCTGTCACCAACATCTTTTATATAAGTTTTGATATTAACAATATAAAATTTTAAGATAATTGTATTCCTTGCATAACAGCAATAATTATCAAGTAATTAAGATTTCCATAGAACCAATTTTATTTTTTATCAACAGTTAGATAGACAAGATCTGATCTATATCGTAAAACACGCATGCTAAAATCCCTATTTAATCTACTATATATACTCGAGAATAATCAAACTCTTAATGCCATGTCATCATGTATATCATTATAACCACCAAAATGATAAAACTCAGCTCATACAACCAATTTATATAGAAAAAAACGAGCCAAAAAATATTTGCAATTATATACTTGTCAACAAGGTCTAAATCCACAGGTTTTAGCCTAACCTGCTTTGTAATAATGCAGTTTAAAGTTTTAGATTTTTCGTTTGCAGTTTGGTGGATTGGATCTGCTGTTGTATGTGGGCTCTAACCAATTGAGTTTTGCGATTTTGCAGGCTAATATAAATGACTTGAATGTTGTTGGTTGTCACAACATTATATTTATGTATTTTTTTGAAATACACAATATTGAATTGTTATTTGTGTGTATGATTTTTTTTTGTCTAACGGTTGGATTGATAAATGTCAGATCTATAGCTTAAAGTCCACACTCTCAAATCGTTTTAAATCTATTAGTATAGTGAAAATGAATCCAACCTATGTGCTTGTATATTGTGTGTATGATTAGATTGTGTATATATAATTCTTTTAATAATATCTGTACGACAATATTTACAAGGTCCACAAAATTGGACAAAGTTTTAGATAAACAATTGATATGTGTTTAGTGTATTACGCTGTTTTTTATGAGGTAAAATAAACAACATTAACATATACTTTCTCTCCAAAATAATTTATGTTTAAGGTTCTTTCATACAGTTAAGAAATCATTTAATTTTTTTTATTATTATACATTTTTTGTCAATACTGGATTACAACTGCTCTGACTCATTAGTCAAATTCATACATAATGTAAGCAATAAGATTCGATCCCTAGATATACAAGTGTACATGTCTTTAGTAGATTTATCACTAGACTAAATGTCACATACAACTTTTATTTTTTTTTGATTTAAAATATTATTTATAATCAAATTAATAATTATTCAACTAATCAAAAATTAATTTGCAGAATATAGTCAAAACAAATTAAAATACAATTATGTTTGCATTGAAAATTGAAAACATCATATAATTTGGTATAAATATTTCTTCCTAAAACATCAACTATTTCGAGATACATGGTATAACCCAAAATGATTAAATTGAAGCTTTAGTTTTTCTAGTAAATTGAATATAGATTTATCTAGTAAATTGAAAGGTTTGTTTACCAATAATAGATGAATATCAGTATCTTCAGTATTTAGGTTTCTAGTAAATTGAATATAGATTTATCTAGATAAACAATATTACGTTATTTTTGGGGTATCATTTTCAATTGGTTTTTGTTAAGTGAAACACAGAATTTTAACTAACCAAGATTCATTAACAGCCTTGAAATAATAGTGATTTCTATTTAATGACTTAACAACTGGTTAATTCGGCTCATTCAACTCAAAATTTTAGAATTAAATTGACTAGTCAAGTTTGCTTTATGGTTTAATTTGGAAAAATAATAGTGAGAATGTAAGCAAACAAATCAATATGTAATCAATCACTACATATTCTTATTTTAGTTTATTGGTGCATAGTTTTTTTGTTCTTCGTCAGTATTAGTGCAGTTTTTGTCTTTTTATATGATTTTAATTTTTTTATATCATCAATCAAAAATTGTAGAACTAAAAAAAATGATCGGTGGAAATATAAAAATTGTAGAACCAAAGACCATACCACTATGCTCTGTATCAGAAGAACGAAATAGATAAAATAGTGGATGACATGCTATATAAAGGTACCATACAACCAAGTACAAGTTCCTTTGCATCACCGGTAGTATTGGTGAAAAAGAAGGATAACAATTGGAGATTATGTACCGACTATAGGAGATTGAATATTTTGACCATTAAGAACGATTCCCTATACCCTTGATTGAAGATCTGATGGATGAGTTGGGTGGGTCTATAGTTTTTTCAAAGATTGATTTGAGATCTGGTTGTAAAACAGGGAAATGTTGAAATTGATGCAAAGACAACTTATGGGAACAACTCATTGAAACAGACAGAACATTTTAAGATAAATGTTGAAATAAAAGAGTCTATTTGAAGCATTTTCAAACTTCAAAATAAAACGAACCAAAATCAAAACAAAACAACCATAACTAAAATCTTTCACAAAAGCAGAGAGAGTTCAAAAACAAACCAAGATAACAACAGAGATAATAACCCAAAAACAACAATAACTAAACTTTGGTTTTGCTTGAGCCTCTCTTTTTCCTTGGCTTCTCAGATTTACTACCTTCTCCAATTTCCTTGACAACTTTGTTTTCTACACAATACAACAAATCATGACTTAATACAAAAAACATCATGTAATTATTTGCTTACATTCAAACAGACCCAAACGCTTACCAGTTGGTAGAGTTTCAGGGTTCTCCAATTCCTTCATTGGTTCATCATTATCCAAATCCTTCAGTGGTTCATCATTTTTAAGATTATTGATTAAACTATTAACCACTTTTAAAGCAGGTTCAAGCATCACCAATTCATCATCATCACCATCAATATTTAGTCATTTCTCAACATCTAAAATACAACAAAATCAACATCATATTGCACTACTATCTCTTGTGACCGTAACTTAAGCATCAGTACAGATAAAAACAAGATTACCATTCGAAAAGGTTCAATTTGAATTGGATCTATCTCCAAAAATCTTCTCTTCTTTGAAAAAGCAGCATGTTTTGTTTGAAGTTTCACTTTCTCTTCACCACTAACCACATCTACGAAGATGTGCCCTTCAAGTTTATAAAATTGTAGAACCAAAAAAAGTGATCGGTGAAAATAAAAAAAGGGTATGATTTTTGTGAATAATATCATATATTCTGTCATTTTCAAATAATAGATGTTTTAGGATTAGGATTTTCACGTATTAAGAAGAATTGTGAAATGAAAATTTAACCTAATTTGTTATGTATTGTTTTGTTTGTTTGTCGTGTGTGTTTTAGTGGTTGCCATCACCAATATGTGGAGCAACAAATGATAAGAGAGGACAATATGTTTAAGAGAGTGGTTAAAATCTGTGTGGTAAGATTAAGTTATCGATACTAATTGTGGTCTCTCTCCTCACCGATTGGTCTCTTCTTTTAATGGCAAACCCTCTTCTCTCCATTTTTCTCTTTGATAACTAAAGTGATCTTTCCAGCAATACAATAACTAATCAGTAAGACTTGTATCATTTTCATAATTTCCAAAACTTAATCCAAAAGATAATTGAATTGAGAGCTGCAAGTTAGGCTTTTAAATCAAACAATTCTATGGTTATAAACCAAATTGAACAATAATTAGATGACTAATGTTGGTTTTAGTTTTGCTAAAAAATTAAAATGTTGTTGATCGGGAAAAAAGTAATGTAACAAAGACAAAATTATTAGAATTTTTGTTGTTTTTGAAAATGATTAAACATTTAACCAAATTCCATCTCAATCGAACTAAGTATTTCACAAACTAAACGAAACTAAGTATACATCGATTAGAGGAAATGCAGCTCAAATGCTTGAAATTCAATCTGAAAATGTTGAGTCGTTTACAAACTAAACTACCATTTAAACAACAAAATAGCGAACAAGAATAAATCTCACTTTTTCTAAATGAAACATAATGAAATGCTCCTAGAATTAAGGCAATGATTTATAAACAAAACAAATAGAAATAACAGAGTAACAAGGCACGTGATATGCACTGCATCAGATTGAGATAACATGTCTAACTTAATTCCTACATTCGAAGAAGATTCATCTTCGGATGAATTGTTGTCTACTTCGGACCCAGTCTTAGTCTCTTCACATATATCTCCTTCAACTCCAATATAAGCCTCTTCACCTATATCTCATTCGAATCCACCCTCATTCTCTTCATTTATATATCATTCACTTACAACAATATCATCAACCAAATAAAGACATTGGATCGCTCCACCTTTACATGTTTGATATCCTTTTGTCAAAAAAAAAATTGTGATGTGAATAACGATAGTAAAATGGTTTCAATTCGTTTATTCATACATAAATACCCGAAATGAAGACTCTTCTCAAAGAGTAAGGAATTGATCACACTTAATATGAAAGGAAATGTAGTTCAAATCCTTGAAATTCAATATGGAAATGATGAGTCATTTACAAGCTAAACTACCCTTTAAATAACAAACAGAATAAATTTTCTTTTTTCTAACTAAAATGTAATGAAATGGTCGTAGAATTAATATAACAATTTAGAAACATAAGAAATGGAAATAACAGAACAACAAGGCACGTGTATGCACGACATCAAATTAAGATAACATGTCTAACTTAATTCCTACAAACTATGATTGGTGAATATAAAATTGTAGAACCAAAAAAAGTGATCGGTGAAAATATAAAAATGGTACGATTTTTGTGAATAATATCATATATTCCGTCATTTTCAAATAATAGATGTTTTAGGATTAGGATTTTCACGTATATATTAACAAGAATTGTGAAATGACAATTTAACCTAATTTGTTATGTATTGTTTTGTTTGTTTGTCGTGTGTGTTTTAGTGGTTGCCATCACCAATATGTGGAGCAACAAATGATAAGAGAGGACAATATGTTTAAGAGAGTGGTTGAAATCTCTGTGGTAAGATTAAGTTATCGATACTAATTGTGGTCTTTCTCCTCATCGATTGGTCTCTTCTTTTAATGGCAAACCCTTTTCTCTCCATTTTTCTCTCTGATAACTAAAGTGATCTTTCTAGGAATAAGATAACTGATCAGTAAGACTTGTATCATTTTCATAATTTCCAAAACTTAATCCAAAAGATAATTGAATTGAGTACTGCAAGCTAAGCTTTTAAATCAAACAATTCTATGGTTATAAACCAAATTGAATAATAATTAGATAACTAATGTTGGTTTTAGTTTTGCAAAAAAATTAAAATGTTGTTGATCGGGAAAAAAGTAATGTAACAAAGACAAAATTATTAGAATTTTGTTGTTTTTGAAAATGATTAAACATTTAACCAAATTCTATCTCAATCGAACTAAGTATTTCACAAACTAAACGAAACTAAGTATACATCGATTAGAGGAAATGCAGCTCAAATGCTTGAAATTCAATCTGAAAATGTTGAGTCGCTTACAAACTAAACTACCATTTAAACAACAAAATAGCGAACAAGAATAAATCTCACTTATTCTAAATGAAACATAATGAAATGCTCCTAAAATTAATGCAACGATTTATAAACAAAACAAATAGAAATAACAGAGTAACAAGGCACGTGATATGCACTGCATCAGATTGAGATAACATGTCTAACTTAATTCCTACATTTGAAGAAGATTCATCTTCGGATGAATTGTTGACTACTTCGGACCCAGTCTTAGTCTCTTCACATATATCTCCTTCAACTCCAATATAAGTCTCTTCACCTATATCTCCTTTGAATCCACCCTCATTCTCTTCATTTATATATCATTCACTTACAGCAATATCATTAGCCAAATAAAAACATTGGATCGCTCCACCTTTACAGGTGTGATATTCGTTTGTCAAAAAAAAATTGTGATGTGAATAACGATAGTAAAATGGTTTCAATTCGTTGATACATACATAAATACCCAAAAGGAGGACTCTTCTCAAAGATTAAGGAATTGATTACACTTAATATGAAAGAAAATATAGTTCAAATCCTTGAAATTCAATTTGAAAATGATGAGTCATTTACAAGCTAAACTACTGTTTAAATAACAAACAAGAATAAATTTTCATTTTTCTAACTAAAACGTAATGAAATAACCATAGAATGACTTACAACATCAACATGCACTAAACAATTTTGAGTTTAGAGTTTTTGATTTTATGTTCGCAATTTCAAGCGTACTGGTCCGCTTAACTCGCTAGATACACAAACTCATAGATGTGAGCTAACCCTAATTGACATCTCTAAATTAGAGGTGAGATGCTTCATTTACTGTGAGAATTCATAATGTTGGTCATATATTGTAATCACTTTGGTAGAAAGTAAGACAAAATTAATAAAAAGAGATTTTCAAATGGTATTATTGTAATGCTGTATGATCCATTTAGAGAGCCTTCTTGACCTGGAAATAGTTGGCGCGTGCAATGTTCGCTGCATCTATGTCTTCTGCGGATGCAACAGCCACCGCAACACCTTTATCTTTGACTGCATCTATTGCTTCTGCGAAGTCCTTGAAGTCCTTCAAACTGTGAAGCAAAGATTATAGGAACACGGATTAACACTTTTAATTACAATGCTTAAGAACTTTTTTTAATGGAGAGAATGTCGTTAATTAACCAACCTTGTTGTTAATATCTCTTCACGCTTTCTTTGTCGTTCTTCGTCAGTTACTCCAAGTAAATGCCTCAACAAACTGAATGAAAGAGATTTGACGATTTCGATTCAGAATCCGTAGTTATGTTCGTTCAAGTAGCAAAGACAAATGAAAAGAAAATATAAAAAATCATTTTACCTGCTATAACCTTTGGCATCAGGTAGTTGGTATGAATCAACATCACCGATGGTTCCAATAATAGCTTTAGTGAGTGTCTCTTGATCCATATCAAGGCCACGTAAGAAATCTCCAGTTCCATCATATATGTCAAGTGTCTTCAACAAGTTTGGATCTCGGTACGATAAGAAAGAAAATACTCCTGAAACATAAGACAAGATCCAGATTAAATATAATCAGAAAAATGTATGTTAGGACAACAACTGTTATCACGTTCGAGAAGGTACAGAGTAGTTTTGTTTTTGTTTTTAACCTGAATGTGAATCGAAGTCACAGAAACCTCCATATGCACCACCGCTTACACGAACCCTATCCCATAGCCATGTATTGCTAATATGTTTTGATATAACATATGCACTGCCATCAAGTTCATATCCGGTGCTGTATACGTTACCTGCTTTTCCAACATAGTTAACCTGCAGATAGAGTGTGAAAACTGAGTTTTCTATATCGAAAACATTTAAAACCCATACACGTCCTATATAAACCGTCTTCCTTTCTTACCTGAGTTGGTATTACAATAGCTTCATTTCTCAGAGGAAGTCGACCATCCCAAGTGACTAGCCCGCCAGATGGGTTTTCAGGGAGTGATTCTAGAAATTTCCCAACAGATTTTTCGACGTTGGTGAGAGACTTCCCATCAGCAGTCATATTAACTATGCAACCATTCCTGGCAAGCAAAGATCTTCTGATCTGCTCTAGTGAGGATGAGATCCCTTCCCAATCTTCGTCCACTTTCTTTTCAAGAGTATGTAAAAATTCAAGATAACTACAAAAGAGAAGATGCTAAACTTTGTTAGTTTCTTCTAGTCTCAAAAGTGTATTAGATAAAAACTCTAATTGTGAATCAAGTTTATCTCCAATAAAGCTCAACACTAAAGAGAAACAATGGGTAAAATAAAAGTCAAAACAAGAATTGTCAAGTTCCAACCTGAGACCACCCATCTGTTCAGACATCCATCCAGCAACGTTCAACATTCCATCCATCCTTGCCGCAGCAATTCCATGACCACTTCCCCTCAATCGGTTCTGCATTGAATGTGATCTGATTTTAATACCACTACTATTAATTTTCACCTATCATGCAAAAGCAGAACGAAAACTACTACATACCTCCATCCTTGCTCTGCTTTGGGAGACAAACTGTTTAAACCGCTGCTGATCTGTAAATTGAACCTCTTGCAACAAGCAATGCATCTGCAGCAAGACAAAAAGCAATGAAGATAAGGACCAACCTATACGTTTGACAGAAACAACATAATATGTGGAAGTCAATAAATGCCTAGTTGGACCATGAAACTAGTTGTGCAAGGCATTGAAATTTTTGCAAATTTCTTCCATCACCTTATCACTACTATCTGTTTCTATAAGTAGGTCACATTATATTCAAGCAGATAAATCGAATGTTTAACTCGGCGTGGCTGTTACTATAATCCAGTGCTCATAGTAACAGTACAGAAAAAAAATCAAGTACTTCTTAGAGAAGAAAAAGACACGGGAGAAGAGATGAGAGAGGGAAAAAAATATATCAGCTAGACGTGTATATCTAAGAAGTATATTTAGCAAACTAACTACAGGGCCATTCAATCGCAAATTTCCATGTGCCCTATATCTCTTAGAGACCCAAGAAAATATAATCTATCAGCTCTAGATATCCCGTAAAACAAAGTGTACATAAATCTGAAGAAAATTGCGATAAGCTAAAGCAAGGGATGTTAAAAGAAAAATACCAGGTTAAATAAGTCATCCGCACGCCCAGCCATCGATTTTCCACGTACGATCATTTTACTGCATGGTTCATCTTTACCCCTCACTGATGATGTAAGGGGATAAACTGATATCCCTCCCGTCTTCCTTCCAATTAACTGATTAAGTTGTACAAAAGTCAAGTCTTTTGTACCCATCTCCATCAATGATTGACTGTCAACAAACAATTTTCAGAGTTAAAATATCTATATAGTGTGATAACAAAATAGTCGCTATTACAGCTGCCAAAGTGACCCCTGAACTATGAAAATTTCTTATGCTTTCAAAAATCGGACACAATGAATTACTTTGATAAGAAATCACACCAGAAATAATTAACTCTGTTTTAGATGAATAATAAAAGTAGAACGACGCAACTTTCTGCGAGACAACAGAAGTCCAATTAAACAAATAGCAGAAGAAACAATGAAGCTATGAAGAACTCGTTAGAAAAATTGGTAATAAACTCTTAGAAAAGCTTATATCATACCAGAAAAGTGGAACTAGTGGAAGAAGCTCATGTTTCAGCGAACCCATATCAAAGACTACTTCAGCGTAGATAATATCATTGGTAAAAAGGTCATGCCGCAAAACCTTCACACCATTAATATCTCCAATCTATCGTTTAAAACTTCATATCAGTAAAATCCGCAAGCTCAAGAGATAAACAAAATACAACAAAAGCAAAGGCAAGCAAATTGGTTACCTCGGTGGGAACATAAGTAGGTTCTTTTGGAATGTCACTTAGGCTCAAACTTGGGACACATCTCAGTGATTCAGGAGGGTCAGGAGTTTCTTGTTTCAATCTCAACTCTTCTGTAGCACGTGCTAGCTCTGCAAGATCCTCTTCTGTCATACTTGCTTTAACTTTTTCCAGGATATTTTTCTCTTCCACTTCCTCTTGATTAGCTTTTTCAGGATCAGGCTGACAAAACTCGTCTTTAGCACAAACTAAACAGACACTGAATAGCAATAATAAATTCCTTAGAGAAGAATACCTGCATCTCTATGGTAACACGATGAGAGTTGTTCAAAATAAACTGTTCTATCAGTGGGGAAAAAACAGCCTTAGATCCCTCCCCAGCTATTCTGGTTTTCAGGGCCTTCAATGGTTCCGTATACTTTAATGGTTCAAAAGGATCCATATCGTATATCCATTTTGCCTAAACAGCGAATAATCAAATAAGGAGTGATAAGTGAATAGACAGACGTGTAAGCATATCAGACATACTAACTTACAATAGATTGAAGCATAAGTGATAAACCACGAGGGAAAGATCCTGTGTTGTTTTCCCTCAGAGAAAACTCAATTGTATTCATGGATGCCTCAACAGCCTCATGGTCAAAACCTTCTTCTGACAACTTTTTCAGAGTATCCATGATTAACTCTTCAACCTTTTGAACATTATCTTCAGACACACCTTTCAAACCAATACTGAACTGGGGCTGCAAGAGTTCGTCTGACAGCCCACTTTGGACAAGAGCTTCTCCTAAACCGCTTTCCAATAAGATTTTTCTTAGTGGTGAAGCAGGAGTCCCCAGCATTAGATGTTCCAGGAACCCAAGTGCGAGTTGGGTTTGCAAGTCCAAGGGCTTCTCAGACAATAGCCAATTAACGCACAACATGTGCTTCTTTTTAAGGTCACCATCTCGACCAGCAGGATATTTCTCAACCAGTCTGATAGGCTCCGAAAATAGCTTCTGAGGTATAATCTTTGAACTATCGCGAGACGGACTTGCTTCAAACATATCCAAGTATTCTACACATAAAAACGAAAACACAAAATATATTTAAAAATTGACAAGACGAACAACTAAAAAATAAGAAGATTATTTCTAGTACGACAAAAGGAGATATCACTCTTTACCACTTAAGATACGGAGGCGATGAACAGGATCATCATCTCCATAGAACCAAATCCTGGCATTGCTTGGGTGATAATACTGACGGTGGAACTCCTAAAATTGTCCCATGGCAATAAATATAATACTATGCATCAGAAGTTACACAAAACATCAGGCTCCTTTAGCAGTATACTAGCATAATTAGTTTGACTTCAACAAACCTTAAATTCCTCAAATGTCAGCTTAGGGATATCTTTTGGATCACCTCCACTGTCAACACCATATGTATTTTCTGGGGATAAGGCCTAATAAGCGTGAATAACAATATTAAGTGATTTCATCAGAACCATCAGAAAATATAATCTCATATTAACTTACAAAGTTTTTTTCTACCAAGTGGCATTTTTCAAGAAAGATAGGTTTACATTTCAAATGGCTACATCATCTAGTTAATAACTATACACCAACATCGGATTAAATATCAGCTTCAGAACCTCTCGAAATACAAATCTATTACAAATGCACAATACAAAACATGAGTATTTAATGCAAATATAATCAGGTGTGTTAGAAAACATCCGAGAAGATTAACTGCTAATGTAACTCAACATCAACTAGAACCCACTAAAAAATTGATATCGAGAAACTGTCAGTTATAGGAAGCAAACACACAAAACTTGCCTGTTGAGCAATGCGCCCTAAAATATTATCAGGCTGTGAATAGACACCTTTCATCTCATTGAAAACAACACCTGAAATCAAGCATCACCGATGAGATAGGATGAGTGAGTACATGAAGTAGCAGATAAACAAAAAGACATCGATACTAAAGACACTAAAGCGTAGGGGAAAAGAGCTCTAAAGTGGAATCCTTGGTAAATAAAACCTTTGTAGGATATGTCTTCTGATGGATCATTAAGCTCATAGTGCCAGCCCTCTTGCTGAAAAGTGTGTGCGTCATCCACACACTTGGGGAAAAAGACAGCATCCAAGTATACATCGACAAGATTGTAAAAATCCTACCATAGATAAAGATTGAAATTGATCAGACAAAAACCAAATTCAGATAGTGATAACAGCAAACAAGATGTTGAGCTCCTCGAAGACAAAAAAAAGAAAGACTTTACATTGGCTCTTTGTACCTTTGTATTTGTGGAAGCAACAGGGTAGCAGGTCCTATCCGGATATGTGAACGCATTTAGAAAAGTATTCAAACTTCCCTTGAGTAGTTCAACAAATGGCTCTTTTAGCGGGTACTTTCTTGAACCACATAGAACGCTATGTTCCAGTATGTGTGGAATGCCAGTGGAATTTTTCCTGCATCAACAACGAAATCACGAGTTTGCAAGCCCTAACTTAAGATCCATTTGTAAAAGGAGGTTTACCCTGTGGGGCCAATATCAACTGAAAGTAAAATTATTCATGATATCTTGTTACAAGGCGTTGAGAAATCTGACAAGTTGTGAACCACCAAAACTTAGACCACTTGACTTTTGACAGGTACAAGAAGAGGAAATGAGATGGCTTGCCCAAAAATTTTGTAGGACTAATCCAAAAACTATGACCGTTGATGAGTAACAATACACTTGACCATTTTGATTAGTTAAATTTCAAGAGTGAAACGCTTGATACCATTTCCAATTGCCTATCTAATTAAAACTCAAGTCACCTTAGTACAACGATAAAGTTATGTATGAACTAAACTTACGGAGGAGTCCTGAAAACAACGCCAAACACCTTGTTCTCATCTTCATTTGACACAGACATAACCTCGCAACCAGTTTTCTTGTGTTTGAAAAGAATCATCTTTGATTTGCACTCTGAGATGAATTCTTCAGACACTATTTCAAATCCAAGCTTCTCAGCCTCATCTTTACCTACATCTGACTCACGAAATAAAGAAAAGAAATCACGCATCAGCAGTAATTAAAAAGGAGACACAAAGCAAGAAAGAAAATGGTTTTACACCAATCTAAACTTTACAACCTATCCCAAACCAGAAACCTGATTTCAAAAGTGGCACAAAGTACATAAGACATCTCCGAATGTTCTATAAGGAAAGGGTCAAGTGTGTTGGTAAATGCAACACCATCAACAAAATGTCCACCAAAGAGAAACAATCCGAAATCTAAACTAAGAGAACAAAGCATCCAACAATCTATTTTCATAAACAGAGAGTAAAAGTTAAGTGCAAATCCCCACCAGGATAAGATGGTGCGGGTTGTGTGGCGACGGCGCGAACAGAGAGGCGAGAGAGCTGCCCATTGACACCGCGACCTACGGCAGAAGGAATCCGCAACCCTCTTCGGAGCAAGAGACGTTTTCCGGCGACTGAAGGAGAGGAAATCCGGCGAAGGCTGCGACTGGGAACACGAAGAGTTGCGGTAGATGATGACAACGACATGTAAGAGCGAGGAAACTGGTGAAAGAAGCGAAAAACTAGAGAGGAAGAGCTGAGAGATGCGGAGCAAGAGAGAGTTCGGAGCATGGCTACCGGAAAAAAGATATTTCCCGGTGAAGACAACTACGGTCGGAGACAAAATAAGGAAATGTAATGAAGTAAGATAAACCCAACAGCAAAGAGGTTTTTATCTGATGAGTTGTGTGTTTCGTTTCTGTTTGTAGACAGGAAAAAGGTAAATAAAAAATGAATCCCCATTTCTTGTACAACACACTAAATTATTAGAAAAAACTTCTCTATTTGCTTTGGTTTTTCTTCTAAAAAACCTTGAGTTTTTTTTTTTTTTCTTTTGATAAAATCTTTAGTTACCTTAATACTTTAGTTCAAGTCGGGACAAAAAATAAAAAAGAGGTACTGATTTGCAAGAAAGGAAACGTGGTTCTCGTAGAGCCAAATGTCTTTTGAGTGTTGCTACTAACTATAATCACCAGAAAATATCTTAATATTTGATTTTTTTTTTTCCAAAAGAACTTTAGATTACTAGAAGCAAAAGAACACACGATAGTTTTGACCCATACAGGTACAGGAAATAGCAAAGACATAAACTTGCAGTAAAAGCAAAGTAGGCCAAGGCCAATAACGAGCTGAAAATGGAAATAGAAATACTAAAATAGAAGCATGTCTTCAAGTTTATCTTCAAGCTTCAGGTTTCATGTTTGTGACTGCAGCTTTTCCTTTCACATCCGTCTTAGTGAGAGTTCGTCCAGTATCAGTGTGCAAGAATGCTTGTGATGTAGACGGCGATGTACCAATTTCCAAGTCCACAGGTAAAGCATTGACGTCAGCCATGAATGTGTCAGTAGGGTCACGAAGGATATCGTCAACAGTGATAGGTATGTTCCCCGTGAGTAGCGTCCCTGCAACGAGTGGGGAGAGAGGTTGTGTGGCTATAGAGCCTGAGAGTGATGTAGGTTGTTCAGAGGAGGTGTCGCTCTCGTTACTTAGGGTCCCATTATTACCTTGTGCAGGTGAAGGCCCCAAGAAATCCTCAGCCGTGAGGATGTGTTGACAGAATGGAGTTCTATAAGTGATGCGTTGGCAGTTGAAACAGAAGCGTGAGACCCACTCGTAGTAGAACTCCACTTGGAAGTATCTCCATTTGCACACTGGACCGCAAAGTAGTGCCTGAGCCTCTCCGCGATGACAAAGTTGATCTTGGCTCTTATTAGGAAGGTGCGCGTCACATATGCTTCATGTAAATCAACCTCTAACACCTCACCTATGTTGCGAGCAATTCTGCGAACTGCTACTTCAATGGCATATTGCAGAGGTAAATTTCATAGTTGTACCCAGAGGTGGATCCTAGTAAGGTAGTTTGGCGGTGGATGGTCAATCCATTTTTGAGCTGTTGCAAGTCAGCCATTGTAAATGAGTGGCTGCATCCGGAGTATCGAGTCTAAGTCTTCTTCCTTGTCAAAGAAGAACTGCGCAATATCCTTGTCGATTAACCTTTCTTTGACTGAGTTCAGGAGTCCCCAGTCTTTCGGAAGGTCTTCCGTGAGGTCCTACATGTCCTGCTCGATAAGATTCAGTGGCCGCACAAACAAACTCTTCATATTACGAGCTAGATTGTCCTCGTACATCTCAGCGGAAAGGATTGTTGGTGGTGCCGATCTGCCTAAGTCGAACTGGTTGAGGGCTTGCCACAAGTTTCTGTCCATTTCCGGCACTACCATTTTGATAACTTGAAGCAGGACATCGCATATACCGAAAGGCCAGAGCAATAACCTGGATCATGATTTCCTTCTCACCAAGAGATAAAGATTTTGAGAACCAATTATCCATTCTTCCAGATAATTTATTGGAGATGTAATTAAATATATCTTTCTTGATTTCTTTGAAGCATTCCAGCATTCCTAAGTATTTGCCAATACCGTGACATGAGTGTATGTTTAGGATGGTTTTGATGCTTTCGCGCACTGCCGGTTCAATCTTGGTGCCAAACGCCACCGCCGATTTCTCATAGTTTATGATTTGGCCCGAGATCATCTCTTATTCATTGAGGCATCGTTTTAGTTCCTGTGCTTCCTGTTGGTCGCCTTGCTAATGAATAGGCTGTCATCGGCATATAGTAGGTGTTGTATTTTGGGGCCTCGAGGGTGAAGTGAGATCCCTGTTATTTTACCGTCCAGCTTCGCCTTCCTCATTATGTGACTGAGAGCTTCCATGCCTAGCACGAAAAGGAAAGGAGAAAGTGGATCACCTTGACGAAGTTCTCTCTGGGGGGTAATATGGCCAACGGGGGAGCCGTTTATTAATATCGAGTATGTAACCGAAGTGACACAATACATTACCATTTTAATCCAATTTTGGTGGAATCCTAACTGCTTGGACAAGTCTGTTTTAACAGCCATGTAGCTTCCTCGACCTTCCCGGTGAGTGTGTAAGTGATGCATGATTTCGTGGACGATTAAAATATTGTCCGTGATTAACCTACCCTTAGTGAAGGCACCTTGTGTCTCGGAGACTAAGAAAGGTAATATCTTCTGGAGTCTCTTGGTTATGATTTTTGATATTATTTTATATAGCATGGAGCATAGACTTATCGAGCGTAGATCAGTCATTTGCGTGGGGTTCTCACCTTTTGGTATTAATGCTATGTATGTGTAGTTCCGATCTCCCGGAAGTGAGCCCTTTTGGAATGCATGTTGTACTTCTTGTGTGATTTTGTCCCCAATAGTACCCCAGTATTCATGAAAGAATTTGGCTGTCATACCATCTGGTCCTGGGGAACTGTCTCCTCTGATGCTATAGACCGTAGATTTTACCTCCTTCGGTGAAACTTCCTTTATTAAGTTATGGTTCATCTCATTGGAAACCTTGGCAGGTAGCCCATGGAGTGCGTCATGTATGCCGTTTGGGAGTGATGTTTGAAAAAGGCTTCTGAAATAGGAGGTAACAATGTCGCCTTTTGATCCTTCTGAAAAGTGAAGGTTTCCATGAGAGTCTTTGAGTGCATGGAGTTTGTTTTTGACTCTCCTGTGCTTAACAAAGTTGTGAAAGAAGGAAGTGTTTTGGTCTCCATCTTTAAGCCAATGTATTTTGCTTTCGGTTTTCCACTTCCTCTTTGTAATGAGTTGTTAAGTCTAACTTCAGCCTCCCAATGTAATGTCGGTCTGGGTTTGTTTTGGACATGTCCAATTCAAGATTCAATCTTGTCTTTTCTATGTGAGTGTGCGAATTGGTATTAACCTTTTTCTTCCATCTAGAGATATTCATCCGACATTCTGTGATGCAATCGATGACCGTTCCTGCGGAATTTGCATCTGTATATGCCCAGCTGGTTTTTATTATGTCTGCAAAGCCACACTTATATATCTATCTCTTGTCAAACATAAATCTTTTGCCATATGTCGTGGGGTCAGTCATGATCTTTGTGTGAATAGGCCTATGGTCAGAGCCAAGAATTGGCAGGTATGTCATTAATGTACGCGGAAACCTTACAAACCAATCGGAGTTGCCGTAACTGCGGTCTTGTCTACATTGGGTCCAATTGCCTCCTCTATTCCCCATCCAAGAAAAGTGTGGCCCTTGGCTTGGTATCTCACTAAGTTCACAATTCTGAAGAAAAGATCTAAAAGCCTGAAATGAGCTTGCTGGTCTCATAGGCCCTCTTAGTTTATCTTGGTTGTCATAGATTTCATTAAAATCGCCACTGAGAAACCAGGGAATACCATGTTCATTCCTCAGGCCCATGATCTTTGCCCAAACCTCGGGTCTTAAGTGTGTCACCGGGTGTCTGTATATGAATGTTCCTTGTACTATCACTTCTCCGATGTTGAAGGTGGAATCTATATAATGTTCAGTGCTCTGATTAATTTGTAGTTACATGTGGTGTTTCCATAATAACGCTAAGCCCCCACTCAGTCCTTTCGGCTCAATTGT
Organism: Lepidium didymum; assembly: GCA_963920545.1. NCBI lineage: Eukaryota > Viridiplantae > Streptophyta > Magnoliopsida > Brassicales > Brassicaceae > Lepidium > Lepidium didymum. The sequence goes on along the minus strand of OY986979.1, from coordinate 6,046,285 downwards.
AAAGAGGTGATCATAGCCATTCCATCGTTGTATTGATTCTAGTACTGTTTTATTATTTTTCGTTTCTATGAGGAACATGATGTCTGGAAATACCGTTCGTCGTATCTCCTTAAGTGTGTATCTTGTTGTGCCTCCAAATAATGTGTCATTGAGTCCATACTCCGTTTTGTGCGAGTTATTTTTAATGTTGTTTTGTTGTCTCCAATCATTTGATATGCATTCTCTATGTCCATCTGATGCCCGTTGTTGTTATCGGTCTCTAGTGATCTATTGTCTTGTGTCCTAGCTTCGACTATTCTCTTTTCCTTCCGATAACTACTATGTGTTTCATCAGGGGTTGGTATATCTTTATCACTATTTTGGTGGTTGTGTCCAGAGTCTTGTGCACTGTTCGGTTCTCATATATGTGCACCCTTACTTGTGTTTCCCATATAGGGACATTTGTTGTCATTGTGTGTTAGCCTGCGGCACAGATTGCATAATTTTCGGACTCTTTCAAAACTTACTTTGACCGTTATAATATCTCCATTTGGTAACTTGAGAGTTCTGCTCTGACGTATTTGGTTTGAAATGTCAAATAGTATCTATGCACGAACAAAAGCGTGTAGATGGGGCTTATCAGGGTTGAATTCTATCTCTAGTACATCTCTGATGGAGTTAGCCACTGCCCTGAAGACATCCACCGTAAAAAGGCCTATCGGGATATCCGATATTCTAATCCATAGTGGAATAAGATCGAGTTTGTCAAGGGTGAAGAATGTGTCCAATTTGGTCACCACTAAGCCCCAGTCCTCGAAGTTCCAGTAATTATTTTTCAGGTTCTTATTCAACTTATCTTTCGACTAAAAACAAAACTGAAAGATGTTTTTCCTGAGGATTGTTCCGTTAATTTTGTTTTGAAGCCTTCAGATTCTAGGTAAGCTAGTCATCATTCGTGATATGTTCTGCAAATCCACCATAAAATATCTTAATATTTGATTTTTTTTCTTGGTTATTAATTTACTAATGTTTTGGCGAAAGTATACTAATATAAATATTAATGTTTTTTGGTATTTTGGTCGGATAAAAATAAATTTGATTGAAAGTAAAACCAGATTTTTTTTTCTTTTTTTTCTTTTTCCCAAACCAGTTTGAAAATGTAATTTGAATAACAAAAACATTTTTCTTAATTTTCTTACAAATCAAAAATTTTAAGTTCAATTGAAAAACATTTGGCAACACAATTATTTTTCATATTATATATTTATCAAGATTTGATGAAGAAAATGCACTTCTGATGCAGAATGGGACAATGATGTAGCTGATAAACCTACTCTTGGACATGTTTAAATTCCATTGTGGGGAACATCTGGATGGCTCGTATCAGAAAAGCTATGGTCTATCAGCTACGTCATTGTCCCATTCTGCATCAGAAGTGCATAAGAGACCAATAGTTACAGAGGACGCTGAAGAGCTTGTGAAACAGTGGGAAAATATTAAGGCTGAAGCTCTTGGACCAACACATCAAGTTTACAGCCTTTCTGAAGTCCTTGATGAATCCATGCTTGTCCAGGTTACTGTTTTTGTACATCTACTCTCTCTATCTCTATGCTTAACTGAGTTAATCTACAACTGTTGAACGTTAATACCTGAGTAGAATCAATAGTTTGAGTAGGTTTAGATTAAGATATAGAAATTGAGTTGTGTCGTGATTAGTTTTGCTCCAAGAGGGAGTGGGGAAGGGTAAACCATTTTAGAAACATTAGCCATTAGGTTACATCATGAACCCTGGTTAAGCTGGGATGATTTCTTGACATAGTGAGGTGAGAAAGAGCCTGCTAAGCCACCTAGTCAAGTTTGAATCCTGTTTTTATTTTTTTGGTCAAGCTCTAACAAAAGACTAGAGATTACACTTTTATGCTATTCGTATATGTAAGTTACACACTTTTGTTAAGGGTTTGCTCAATTGTTCTTATTTTGGTAACTTGGTATTTGCAGTGGCAAACAATGGCAGAAACAACAAAAGCTAGATCATGTACGTAGTCGCACTAACATGGTCAGGCATCTCTGGCGGTGCAAAAAACTTAATCATCTTTGGAATCATCATGGCGTATGGCCTACAATAAATGAACAGACGAAATGTAAGTTCTACTAAATTTTTAACTACCTCTACTAAACAAACAACCAACTCTATCATATTATAAAACTAACAATCATCTCTACTTAACTAGGAACCAACTCTATCACACTACCAACCAACTTTACCAAAAAGTTGGATTTGCTTACTTGCATGACTCCTGAATGGTATGAGTGGTCACGATACTTGGGTCGAGATCGTAACTCGAATATTTTCTTGTAGCAAATCAACCTTTATGGCCACCCAGTGGTTGTTAATATTATGAGAAATGTAAAGCATATCTACATCTCGTATCCATCGCTTGTTAGTGGCACAGAATGTAGGTTGAATGCCTTCAAAGAGCTCTTTAAATTTATTTGTCCAGATGGTTCTTCATTACTACAAGACCATTTGCAAAAAGCCTCTGCGGATAGTCATTGGCCGCAACCATACCTGATAAGTAGAAACAAGAAACACTCAAAACCTAACTCTATCAAACATGTATACGGATACAAACTCTTCCAAACTGTAATCGAACTTTGCCAAACTATAACATAACTCTACCAAACTAATAACCTAACTCTACCAAACTAATAACCTAACTCTACCATATTATAATATAACTCTACCCTATTATAACCTAACTCTATCAAACCCTTACTAATATATACTTAACTCTACCAAACTATAACCTAACTCTACCAAACTAATAACCTAACTTTACCATACTATAACCTAACTCTACCATACTATAATTTAACTCTACCCTACTATAACTTAACTCTACCAAACCCACATACCCAGAAACCCTAGACGCAGAGAAAAAACCCTTACCAAACTCTACCATTCAACCCTAAATTACGAGACTAACTCTATCACACTTAAAACGAACTCTACTACACTAACAAAAACTCATGACGAACTCTATCAATCAAACCCTCACCAATCTTGCTTAAACTATAACCTAACTTTACCAAACTATAACCTAACTCTACCATATTATGACATAAAACACAAACCCACAAGCACACAAGAAATTCACCAAAGACACAAACCCATTTCGAAATCACTTACAGTTTCAGAAATGGTGAACACAACAACTTCCCCAAGCCCAGAAACCCATTACGAACACCATAAATGTGACATAAAAACCTAATGCAAATGTGTCATAAAACCAGGTAATGCATTTAGCGAGAAGATTGAGAGGAGAAAAACGAAATCGAGAAAAATTGAGAAGAAGAACGAAATCTATCTTTACAGTGTTACTCGAACCCAGAAAACGATTTAGCGAGAAGATTAAAAAGAGAAGAAGATAGAAAATGAATGAAAGAGAAGAAGAACTTACTCATACCTTCGACAATCAATGAATCTGGGTTTGAACGGTTCGTAAGGAGAGAGGAGATGAAATGGTGAGAGGAAGACAAAACGAGAGAAAAAAAATGAGAAAAAAGAAGACAACAAAAGAAATGAAAAATGGAAACGAAATAGAACCGTCATCGAGAAAAAGAAATTTCTTTTTATTTTTTTCTAAAATTTTTAAAGGATGCAATTTACTTTTTTTTTCCAAAAAGAAATTATTCTACTAATTTCGGGTAAAATATAATTATTTCTTCAAAATATTAGCCGAAACTTTCAAGCTGATTGTTTACATATTTAAAATGATTTGAGCGGTGGTTAGTGGTTACGCTTTACATTAAAAAAAAAAGTTAAAAAATGTGTATTATCCACAAAGCATATTCAAATCAAAAGAATCTACAGAAACAAGTCCTTTGATTACTACTAAACAAACCTGAGACTCTCCTACACCATTAGCTAAACCAGAACAAAGGCTAAAACAATTTCACCTTCTACAGTTGATGTTATTATGTTTCGATTGGCGAATTAAAATGCCTTTTCTCTTAGGGGGTATTGTCATTTCTGTATTTGAATATCGCTTTGGCAGAATTTCCACGATCTATCTTCTTGGTACTTCAGTGTATAGCGGATTTTGTAAGTACTACAGAAAGTATATAGAATGCATCATCAGTGAACATACAAGCTCGGTTCAGAAGTAGACTGAAAGAATGATGTTTTCACCTGTAATATTTTGCGGTTTTGGGCTGAGTCTCGTCAACTAATTCTGCTGCTTCCTCTAGAAGAGCTTCGATTTCTGCAATCTCACCATCTTGGAAAATGTGTGCTTGCAAAATCTCAAGATGAAGTAAAACGAATTTCCAATAACAGGATCTAGCTTTTGCTGTTTCTGCCAATGTTTGCCACTGCAAATACCAAGTTACCAAAATAAGAACAATTGAGCAAACCCTTAACAAAAGTGTGTAACTTACATATACGAATACCAGAAAAGTGTAATCTCTAGTCTTTTGTTAGAGCTTGACCAAAAAAATAAAAACAGGATTCAAACTTGACTAGGTGGCTCAGCAGGCTCTTTCTCACCTCTCTAGGTCAAGAAATTTTCCCAGCTTAACCAGGGTTCATGATGTAACCTAATGGCTAATGTTTCTAAAATGGTTTACCCTTCCCCACTCCCTCTTGGAGCAAAACTAATCACGGCACAACTCAATTTGTATATCTTAATCTAGACCTACTCAAACTATTGATTCTACTCAGGTATTAACGTTCAACTGTTGTAGATTAACTCAGTTAAGCATAGAGATAGAGAGAGTAGATATACAAAAACAGTAACCTGGACAAGCATGGATTCATCAAGGACTTCAGTAAGGCTATAAACTTGATGTGTTGGTCCAAGAGCTTCAGCCTTAATATTTTCCCACTGTTTCACAAGCTCTTCAGCGTCCTCTGTAACCATTGGTCTCTTATGCACTTCTGATGCAGAATGGGACAATGACGTAGCTGATAGACCGGAGCTTTTCTGATACGAGCCATCCAGATGTTCCCCATGATGGAATTTAAACATGTCCAAGAGGACTTTTATGTTTCCCGCAATACCATTTCTATTCACAGAAGCAAGGTTTCTTCTGAAACTCCCAGACTCTGTTTTCGACAAAAAAGAATCAGATCCCAAGTGTGGTATTGCAGAAACCCATATAGGCAGACTCTGTAGTCTACCAGACCTGATGCCTGTTAGCTTTAGAGAGAAAAGCACGGTGCAACCCAATAATGCAACAACAGATACCCTTTTGATCAAATTGCTCTCAGAGAGCCAACTATCCCAAATTTTATTTTGTTGTAAACCAAGGTTCCTTTTCAGTTGAACCGATGGCATACCGGCACCACTTTCATCAATATTCTTGGCTGATACAACTGGGCTCTGCAAATCTGTTGGTGCCAATTGCTCGACAGCTGTATAAAGATGTTGAGACGAATTCACGAACTGCGTGGTAAAAAGTGGTCTGTGGTTTGACTTGTGATTAATAACCGAAGGTGAACCCATTTTCATGTTCTCTGGATATTTCTTTTCAGCCCGAAAAAAATTGGTCTGCGGAAAGTTGCATATATGAATATTTCTGCTTATTAGGAGAAGTGGTATACAGAATCTTCCAGAGATCTGATTCTTACCAAAGATGGAGAACAACCCCTTGTGTCTGGGAAGATAGCTAGCACAGCGTCGGTGAGCCACACTTCCTGGTCAATTAGTAGTACGTAAGAAGGTCTATATCCATCTTTATTAAACAAAAACAGAGCTGAAAAGATGTCATTTATGCGAAATTTCCAAATTAAATTAATGCACGAAACCCAAGGGCTTACCCAAGCAAATAATAACGATTAAACAAAAAGAAAAGTTGATGGTAGGCATACACAATCTGATTCAACAGCATGTATTAATTTGCTATACTATCTACACATAGCTCCCCCTCAATCATATTCCATATAAGTTTGATCATGCAATTTACATCAGCATAGCACGGGGAACCCCATCATGGATTATTACATTGAAGCTAGCCTTAGTAACAAACGGACACAAATACTTGATAAAACAACACAAGGTTTACCAATGATGGAGTTGCGGAAGTACTTCTTGACTCTTTCCCCAGAATTGAATTACGAACAGCTGCGTCTGAATTTGAATCCAGCTGCTTAAGTTTTTCAAGGGCCTCTTCCTCGGAACCCTGTGCTATCCAACATACACGTCCAATAGCACTTAACTAGATGTACAACGCATAGATCTTTCGAAGCAAGTGGATTTGAAGTAAGGAAGATTCAACAGCATAGTTGAGGGGAAAAAGAATAAAACCAGAAAGAGGGAGAAATACCTGTTTGAGAAGAAATAAGCATAAAGCTTCCTCAAATTTCAGATCAACACCCTCTGATGCTATGAGGCATTCACATATAGTTTTTGCTTTATTAATCTACACAAGCATACTGAATGTTATACTTTATAAGCAGATAGAAAAGAGAAGAAACAAACCAACTGGTTTAAATTTAATACATGGAAAGAAATCGAGATATACCATATCATTTTGCTTGCCTGAAAATCCAACAGCGATATGAGCAATCATCACCATGTAGAAACAATTAAAATCAATTACTACTCTTTGATTGTGGGATTCAAGTGATTTTTTATTTTTCCGTGTAATGGCCAAGTTATCCCATGGAAGAAGATCAACAATCTCTGTGGCCAACAACCTGCTAATTGCCTGGCTCAAAAAGCATGGCCAGTCTTGAATTTGACATGAAACTTCAACACTAAGGCCCTGTCTGAGCAGTTCACGTAGCGCTGCGATTGCACCTCGTCTTCTCTCTGCATTTTCTGGCGAGCGAGGCAGGCCCAGTAGATCCAATGTGCATGGAGGTGCAAGCTCTTCTAGTGACTCCTCAATCTAAAAAGGAAAAATTCAATTTAAATCCCTACAAACCAAAGGTAGATTATGTCTGAGGACAATAGGAACTTATATATGAAGCTTCCTATCATGATATGATTTAAAGTTCGGCATCATGCACTTTTAACTATATACGCTGGTTTCAGAACTAAAGTAAACACAAAGAAATTTTATCAGTACTGATGCATACAGCAGAATCTGTTACCTGAGTTAACAATGAAAGTTTCCCCAGAGTAACCTTACTCTTCAGAAAAGATTGGGCACGAGCAAGAGCTTCAAATCCTTGAGAAACCTTGTTAGCTTCGAAAGCAGCCTTGGCAATTGCACACTTCATGGAAAAACCATATTAGAAATAGAAAAAAAAAAGACAGAGGTTTAGTGGAATCTGGTTAGTAGTTCCCACCCCTCGTTCAGTTGATCTTACCTCAGCAAGTGCCATAGACAAAAAAATATCATGAATATATGACTTTGAATCAAGGAGCCTGAGAGCAGCGCGACCAATATCCAGCACAAGTTTTTCTTCTCCAACCTGAAGCATAGTAGCTCACATCACCCGTTTATCTTCTATCCAAAACTTTTTTATCATAAGCTATGAAATGATGCCAAAAATTTTAGACGAAAGAGATCAAATTTCCCTTTACGCTTCACAGAAGAAGATTCAAATTTAAAAGAGGAAGGGCATTGACGCTGACTTAAAGAAGAAAAATGAAAGGAAATTGATAAAAATGATTAGTAATGCAGAAATATAGAAGTACAACATATTGTTAGGGGAAAAGCCAAAATAACAACTCAGCAGTATTACCTCTTGAAGAAGGCATAGAGCACCAGGCAGCCATGCCCATGGGATTTTCAGAGGAGATTTTGGAGCAATTTTTTCTTTTGGGTTACCAGCATATTCTGGTTCAAAAAGAAGTTTATCCCTAATATCCATTAGGAGATCCTGCAAGTAACAATCAATGAGAAAAACACATTAAGAAACGAAAGTCGCAATTGCAGTCCCACCCTAGTAATAAAAAGGTCAGATTCTATGAAGCACTTTGAATTTTATAGGTCTTAACCTGGCGAGCTATAGCAGCTTCCATTGTATAACCTTCTTCAGCATCAGCTTTTTTCAAATTTAATACCGACTTAACTACCTCGTCTTTCTCAACTTGATCAGAAACTCCGATAAGCTGCAAGATACCATTAACAGCAACGAATGTGATATCCAACAAACAAATGTCACATTCCGTATATACATTCTATTGCAGAAATCAACTATAATACAACAACAAAGATTGCCACCATTCTAGTCAACTCGCCAAATCATAACATCCAGTTCGTTATACACGCTACAGACTAACACCTACTTCTAATTCAACCAAAATTAGAATGAAAAATCCAGGTTCCAGTTGCACTTCAGCTTGGGGTAAAGTGACAATTCGCGAGAGATCGTATATGTGGAGATTCGGAGGACTAATCCAGTCAGAGCATAACCTGGTAACACGTAACCGGAATTTCGATAGTAGAGGTAGATGCAGCGAGGGAAGAAGTACGAGACTGCGCATTGTCGACTACATGAATATCACCACCACCAGCATTCAATCTACTCCGCCCTTCCAGCCGAAGCCGCCGGAATAATAAACCAAGACCGTCGAATTCTACTAATTCAGAACGTACGACGAGGAAACCTGAGATCTCAAGCTCCGAACGATCTACGATGAAGCTGGTGCCGCGATTAGAGTTTCCGGAAAGCAAACAAGAAGAAGGAAGAAGTGGAAATGTGTATGCAACAGGCATTGCTGAAGAGCTCCAGAAAACGAAACCTAGAAGAAGCAGAGTGACAGTAGATTCATGGTATATGGTTTTACTGGATTTCTCAGAAGAGAGAAAATGGGAAATTTTTGGTCTTACAGCTTTGACAGCAAGTTTGCCTTCTCTGAATGTTTTTCCGTCTTCTGACGATAATACCGTAACCCGCTCTACGAAAAAGAGGCTATGTAAATCCACGACGTGATCACGTCAGGTGGATAATATGAAGAAACATCTGGAAGAACACTTTATCCGTTACATTGTTTACGATATTGGGTCGTCGCTGGACTTAAGGCCTTCACACTTTTTTCGGCCCATAATTTCTGATTGTAATATGTACGTATATTAATATAACCCAAGAATATATAAAATATGAAGAAAATAAATTTTGTATTTTCTTCATCAAATCTTGATAAATATATAATATGAAAAATAATTGTGTTGCCAAATATTTTCAATTGAACTTAAATTTTTTTGACTTGTAAGAAAATTAAGAAAAATGTTTTCGTTATTCAAATTACATTTTCAATCTGGTTTGAGAAAAAGAGAAAAAAAAACTGGTTTTACTTTCAATCAAATTGTTTTATCCGAGCAAAATACCGAAAAACATTAACATTTATATTATTATACTTTCGCCAAAACATTAATAAATTAATAACTAAGAAAAAAATCGAATATTAAGATATTTTCTGGTGATTGTAGTTAGTAGCAACACTCAAAACACATTTGGCTATACGAGAACCACGTTTCCTTTCTTGCAAATCAGTACCTCTTTTTTTATTTTTTTGTCCCGACTTGAACTAAAGTATTAAGGTAACTAAGGATTTATCAAAAGAAAAAAAAAAAACTCAAGGTTTTTTAGAAGAAAAACCAAAGAAAATAGAGAAGTTTTTTCTAATAATTTAGTGTGTTGTACAAGAAATGGGGATTCATTTTTTATTTACCTTTTTCCTGTCTACAAACAGAAACGAAACACACAACTCATCAGATAAAAACCTCTTTGCTGTTGGGTTTATCTTACTTCATTACATTTCCTTATTTTGTCTCCGACCGTAGTTGTCTTCACCGGGAAATATCTTTTTTCCGGTAGCCATGCTCCGAACTCTCTCTTGCTCCGCATCTCTCAGCTCTTCCTCTCTAGTTTTTCGCTTCTTTCACCAGTTTCCTCGCTCTTACATGTCGTTGTCATCATCTACCGCAACTCTTCGTGTTCCCAGTCGCAGCCTTCGCCGGATTTCCTCTCCTTCAGTCGCCGGAAAACGTCTCTTGCTCCGAAGAGGGTTGCGGATTCCTTCTGCCGTAGGTCGCGGTGTCAATGGGCAGCTCTCTCGCCTCTCTGTTCGCGCCGTCGCCACACAACCCGCACCATCTTATCCTGGTGGGGATTTGCACTTAACTTTTACTCTGTTTATGAAAATAGATTGTTGGATGCTTTGTTCTCTTAGTTTAGATTTCGGATTGTTTCTCTTTGGTGGACATTTTGTTGATGGTGTTGCATTTACCAACACACTTGACCCTTTCCTTATAGAACATTCGGAGATGTCTTCTGTACTTTGTGCCACTTTTGAAATCAGGTTTCTGGTTTGGGATAGGTTGTAAAGTTTAGATTGGTGTAAAACCATTTTCTTTCTTGCTTTGTGTCTCCTTTTTAATTACTGCTGATGCGTGATTTCTTTTCTTTATTTCGTGAGTCAGATGTAGGTAAAGATGAGGCTGAGAAGCTTGGATTTGAAATAGTGTCTGAAGAATTCATCTCAGAGTGCAAATCAAAGATGATTCTTTTCAAACACAAGAAAACTGGTTGCGAGGTTATGTCTGTGTCAAATGAAGATGAGAACAAGGTGTTTGGCGTTGTTTTCAGGACTCCTCCGTAAGTTTAGTTCATACATAACTTTATCGTTGTACTAAGGTGACTTGAGTTTTAATTAGATAGGCAATTGGAAATGGTATCAAGCGTTTCACTCTTGAAATTTAACTAATCAAAATGGTCAAGTGTATTGCTACTCATCAACGGTCATAGTTTTTGGATTAGTCCTACAAAATTTTTGGGCAAGCCATCTCATTTCCTCTTCTTGTACCTGTCAAAAGTCAAGTGGTCTAAGTTTTGGTGGTTCACAACTTGTCAGATTTCTCAACGCCTTGTAACAAGATATCATGAATAATTTTACTTTCAGTTGATATTGGCCCCACAGGGTAAACCTCCTTTTACAAATGGATCTTAAGTTAGGGCTTGCAAACTCGTGATTTCGTTGTTGATGCAGGAAAAATTCCACTGGCATTCCACACATACTGGAACATAGCGTTCTATGTGGTTCAAGAAAGTACCCGCTAAAAGAGCCATTTGTTGAACTACTCAAGGGAAGTTTGAATACTTTTCTAAATGCGTTCACATATCCGGATAGGACCTGCTACCCTGTTGCTTCCACAAATACAAAGGTACAAAGAGCCAATGTAAAGTCTTTCTTTTTTTTGTCTTCGAGGAGCTCAACATCTTGTTTGCTGTTATCACTATCTGAATTTGGTTTTTGTCTGATCAATTTCAATCTTTATCTATGGTAGGATTTTTACAATCTTGTCGATGTATACTTGGATGCTGTCTTTTTCCCCAAGTGTGTGGATGACGCACACACTTTTCAGCAAGAGGGCTGGCACTATGAGCTTAATGATCCATCAGAAGACATATCCTACAAAGGTTTTATTTACCAAGGATTCCACTTTAGAGCTCTTTTCCCCTACGCTTTAGTGTCTTTAGTATCGATGTCTTTTTGTTTATCTGCTACTTCATGTACTCACTCATCCTATCTCATCGGTGATGCTTGATTTCAGGTGTTGTTTTCAATGAGATGAAAGGTGTCTATTCACAGCCTGATAATATTTTAGGGCGTATTGCTCAACAGGCAAGTTTTGTGTGTTTGCTTCCTATAACTGACAGTTTCTCGATATCAATTTTTTAGTGGGTTCTAGTTGATGTTGAGTTACATTAGCAGTTAATCTTCTCGGATGTTTTCTAACACACCTGATTATATTTGCATTAAATACTCATGTTTTGTATTGTGCATTTGTAATAGATTTGTATTTCGAGAGGTTCTGAAGCTGATATTTAATCCGATGTTGGTGTATAGTTATTAACTAGATGATGTAGCCATTTGAAATGTAAACCTATCTTTCTTGAAAAATGCCACTTGGTAGAAAAAAACTTTGTAAGTTAATATGAGATTATATTTTCTGATGGTTCTGATGAAATCACTTAATATTGTTATTCACGCTTATTAGGCCTTATCCCCAGAAAATACATATGGTGTTGACAGTGGAGGTGATCCAAAAGATATCCCTAAGCTGACATTTGAGGAATTTAAGGTTTGTTGAAGTCAAACTAATTATGCTAGTATACTGCTAAAGGAGCCTGATGTTTTGTGTAACTTCTGATGCATAGTATTATATTTATTGCCATGGGACTATTTTAGGAGTTCCACCGTCAGTATTATCACCCAAGCAATGCCAGGATTTGGTTCTATGGAGATGATGATCCTGTTCATCGCCTCCGTATCTTAAGTGGTAAAGAGTGATATCTCCTTTTGTCGTACTAGAAATAATCTTCTTATTTTTTAGTTGTTCGTCTTGTCAATTTTTAAATATATTTTGTGTTTTCGTTTTTATGTGTAGAATACTTGGATATGTTTGAAGCAAGTCCGTCTCGCGATAGTTCAAAGATTATACCTCAGAAGCTATTTTCGGAGCCTATCAGACTGGTTGAGAAATATCCTGCTGGTCGAGATGGTGACCTTAAAAAGAAGCACATGTTGTGCGTTAATTGGCTATTGTCTGAGAAGCCCTTGGACTTGCAAACCCAACTCGCACTTGGGTTCCTGGAACATCTAATGCTGGGGACTCCTGCTTCACCACTAAGAAAAATCTTATTGGAAAGCGGTTTAGGAGAAGCTCTTGTCCAAAGTGGGCTGTCAGACGAACTCTTGCAGCCCCAGTTCAGTATTGGTTTGAAAGGTGTGTCTGAAGATAATGTTCAAAAGGTTGAAGAGTTAATCATGGATACTCTGAAAAAGTTGTCAGAAGAAGGTTTTGACCATGAGGCTGTTGAGGCATCCATGAATACAATTGAGTTTTCTCTGAGGGAAAACAACACAGGATCTTTCCCTCGTGGTTTATCACTTATGCTTCAATCTATTGTAAGTTAGTATGTCTGATATGCTTACACGTCTGTCTATTCACTTATCACTCCTTATTTGATTATTCGCTGTTTAGGCAAAATGGATATACGATATGGATCCTTTTGAACCATTAAAGTATACGGAACCATTGAAGGCCCTGAAAACCAGAATAGCTGGGGAGGGATCTAAGGCTGTTTTTTCCCCACTGATAGAACAGTTTATTTTGAACAACTCTCATCGTGTTACCATAGAGATGCAGGTATTCTTCTCTAAGGAATTTATTATTGCTATTCAGTGTCTGTTTAGTTTGTGCTAAAGACGAGTTTTGTCAGCCTGATCCTGAAAAAGCTAATCAAGAGGAAGTGGAAGAGAAAAATATCCTGGAAAAAGTTAAAGCAAGTATGACAGAAGAGGATCTTGCAGAGCTAGCACGTGCTACAGAAGAGTTGAGATTGAAACAAGAAACTCCTGACCCTCCTGAATCACTGAGATGTGTCCCAAGTTTGAGCCTAAGTGACATTCCAAAAGAACCTACTTATGTTCCCACCGAGGTAACCAATTTGCTTGCCTTTGCTTTTGTTGTATTTTGTTTATCTCTTGAGCTTGCGGATTTTACTGATATGAAGTTTTAAACGATAGATTGGAGATATTAATGGTGTGAAGGTTTTGCGGCATGACCTTTTTACCAATGATATTATCTACGCTGAAGTAGTCTTTGATATGGGTTCGCTGAAACATGAGCTTCTTCCACTAGTTCCACTTTTCTGGTATGATATAAGCTTTTCTAAGAGTTTATTACCAATTTTTCTAACGAGTTCTTCATAGCTTCATTGTTTCTTCTGCTATTTGTTTAATTGGACTTCTGTTGTCTCGCAGAAAGTTGCGTCGTTCTACTTTTATTATTCATCTAAAACAGAGTTAATTATTTCTGGTGTGATTTCTTATCAAAGTAATTCATTGTGTCCGATTTTTGAAAGCATAAGAAATTTTCATAGTTCAGGGGTCACTTTGGCAGCTGTAATAGCGACTATTTTGTTATCACACTATATAGATATTTTAACTCTGAAAATTGTTTGTTGACAGTCAATCATTGATGGAGATGGGTACAAAAGACTTGACTTTTGTACAACTTAATCAGTTAATTGGAAGGAAGACGGGAGGGATATCAGTTTATCCCCTTACATCATCAGTGAGGGGTAAAGATGAACCATGCAGTAAAATGATCGTACGTGGAAAATCGATGGCTGGGCGTGCGGATGACTTATTTAACCTGGTATTTTTCTTTTAACATCCCTTGCTTTAGCTTATCGCAATTTTCTTCAGATTTATGTACACTTTGTTTTACGGGATATCTAGAGCTGATAGATTATATTTTCTTGGGTCTCTAAGAGATATAGGGCACATGGAAATTTGCGATTGAATGGCCCTGTAGTTAGTTTGCTAAATATACTTCTTAGATATACACGTCTAGCTGATATATTTTTTTCCCTCTCTCATCTCTTCTCCCGTGTCTTTTTCTTCTCTAAGAAGTACTTGATTTTTTTTCTGTACTGTTACTATGAGCACTGGATTATAGTAACAGCCACGCCGAGTTAAACATTCGATTTATCTGCTTGAATATAATGTGACCTACTTATAGAAACAGATAGTAGTGATAAGGTGATGGAAGAAATTTGCAAAAATTTCAATGCCTTGCACAACTAGTTTCATGGTCCAACTAGGCATTTATTGACTTCCACATATTATGTTGTTTCTGTCAAACGTATAGGTTGGTCCTTATCTTCATTGCTTTTTGTCTTGCTGCAGATGCATTGCTTGTTGCAAGAGGTTCAATTTACAGATCAGCAGCGGTTTAAACAGTTTGTCTCCCAAAGCAGAGCAAGGATGGAGGTATGTAGTAGTTTTCGTTCTGCTTTTGCATGATAGGTGAAAATTAATAGTAGTGGTATTAAAATCAGATCACATTCAATGCAGAACCGATTGAGGGGAAGTGGTCATGGAATTGCTGCGGCAAGGATGGATGGAATGTTGAACGTTGCTGGATGGATGTCTGAACAGATGGGTGGTCTCAGGTTGGAACTTGACAATTCTTGTTTTGACTTTTATTTTACCCATTGTTTCTCTTTAGTGTTGAGCTTTATTGGAGATAAACTTGATTCACAATTAGAGTTTTTATCTAATACACTTTTGAGACTAGAAGAAACTAACAAAGTTTAGCATCTTCTCTTTTGTAGTTATCTTGAATTTTTACATACTCTTGAAAAGAAAGTGGACGAAGATTGGGAAGGGATCTCATCCTCACTAGAGCAGATCAGAAGATCTTTGCTTGCCAGGAATGGTTGCATAGTTAATATGACTGCTGATGGGAAGTCTCTTACCAACGTCGAAAAATCTGTTGGGAAATTTCTAGAATCACTCCCTGAAAACCCATCTGGCGGGCTAGTCACTTGGGATGGTCGACTTCCTCTGAGAAATGAAGCTATTGTAATACCAACTCAGGTAAGAAAGGAAGACGGTTTATATAGGACGTGTATGGGTTTTAAATGTTTTCGATATAGAAAACTCAGTTTTCACACTCTATCTGCAGGTTAACTATGTTGGAAAAGCAGGTAACGTATACAGCACCGGATATGAACTTGATGGCAGTGCATATGTTATATCAAAACATATTAGCAATACATGGCTATGGGATAGGGTTCGTGTAAGCGGTGGTGCATATGGAGGTTTCTGTGACTTCGATTCACATTCAGGTTAAAAACAAAAACAAAACTACTCTGTACCTTCTCGAACGTGATAACAGTTGTTGTCCTAACATACATTTTTCTGATTATATTTAATCTGGATCTTGTCTTATGTTTCAGGAGTATTTTCTTTCTTATCGTACCGAGATCCAAACTTGTTGAAGACACTTGACATATATGATGGAACTGGAGATTTCTTACGTGGCCTTGATATGGATCAAGAGACACTCACTAAAGCTATTATTGGAACCATCGGTGATGTTGATTCATACCAACTACCTGATGCCAAAGGTTATAGCAGGTAAAATGATTTTTTATATTTTCTTTTCATTTGTCTTTGCTACTTGAACGAACATAACTACGGATTCTGAATCGAAATCGTCAAATCTCTTTCATTCAGTTTGTTGAGGCATTTACTTGGAGTAACTGACGAAGAACGACAAAGAAAGCGTGAAGAGATATTAACAACAAGGTTGGTTAATTAACGACATTCTCTCCATTAAAAAAAGTTCTTAAGCATTGTAATTAAAAGTGTTAATCCGTGTTCCTATAATCTTTGCTTCACAGTTTGAAGGACTTCAAGGACTTCGCAGAAGCAATAGATGCAGTCAAAGATAAAGGTGTTGCGGTGGCTGTTGCATCCGCAGAAGACATAGATGCAGCGAACATTGCACGCGCCAACTATTTCCAGGTCAAGAAGGCTCTCTAAATGGATCATACAGCATTACAATAATACCATTTGAAAATCTCTTTTTATTAATTTTGTCTTACTTTCTACCAAAGTGATTACAATATATGACCAACATTATGAATTCTCACAGTAAATGAAGCATCTCACCTCTAATTTAGAGATGTCAATTAGGGTTAGCTCACATCTATGAGTTTGTGTATCTAGCGAGTTAAGCGGACCAGTACGCTTGAAATTGCGAACATAAAATCAAAAACTCTAAACTCAAAATTGTTTAGTGCATGTTGATGTTGTAAGTCATTCTATGGTTATTTCATTACGTTTTAGTTAGAAAAATGAAAATTTATTCTTGTTTGTTATTTAAACAGTAGTTTAGCTTGTAAATGACTCATCATTTTCAAATTGAATTTCAAGGATTTGAACTATATTTTCTTTCATATTAAGTGTAATCAATTCCTTAATCTTTGAGAAGAGTCCTCCTTTTGGGTATTTATGTATGTATCAACGAATTGAAACCATTTTACTATCGTTATTCACATCACAATTTTTTTTTGACAAACGAATATCACACCTGTAAAGGTGGAGCGATCCAATGTTTTTATTTGGCTAATGATATTGCTGTAAGTGAATGATATATAAATGAAGAGAATGAGGGTGGATTCAAAGGAGATATAGGTGAAGAGACTTATATTGGAGTTGAAGGAGATATATGTGAAGAGACTAAGACTGGGTCCGAAGTAGTCAACAATTCATCCGAAGATGAATCTTCTTCAAATGTAGGAATTAAGTTAGACATGTTATCTCAATCTGATGCAGTGCATATCACGTGCCTTGTTACTCTGTTATTTCTATTTGTTTTGTTTATAAATCGTTGCATTAATTTTAGGAGCATTTCATTATGTTTCATTTAGAATAAGTGAGATTTATTCTTGTTCGCTATTTTGTTGTTTAAATGGTAGTTTAGTTTGTAAGCGACTCAACATTTTCAGATTGAATTTCAAGCATTTGAGCTGCATTTCCTCTAATCGATGTATACTTAGTTCCGTTTAGTTTGTGAAATACTTAGTTCGATTGAGATAGAATTTGGTTAAATGTTTAATCATTTTCAAAAACAACAAAAATTCTAATAATTTTGTCTTTGTTACAGTACTTTTTTCCCGATCAACAACATTTTAATTTTTTAGCAAAACTAAAACCAACATTAGTCATCTCAATTTGGTTTATAATCATAGAATTGTTTGAATTTAAAGGCTTAGCTTGCAGCTCTCAATTCAATTATCTTTTGGATTAAGTTTTGGAAATTATGAAAATGATACAAGTCTTACTGATCAGTTATCTTATTGCTGGAAAGATCACTTTAGTTATCAGAGAGAAAAATGGAGAGAAGAGGGTTTGCCATTAAAAGAAGAGACCAATCGATGACGAGAGAGACCACAATCAGTATTGATAACTTAATCTTACCACACAGATTTCAACCACTCTCTTAAACATATTGTCCTCTCTTATCATTTGTTGCTCCACATATTGGTGACGGCAACCACTAAAACACACACGACAAACAAGCAGAAAAATACATAACAAATTAGGTTATGTCATTTCACAATTCTTCTTAATATATGAAAATCCTAATCCTAAAACATCTATTATTTGAAAAGGATGGAGTACATGGTACTATTCACATAAATCGTACCATTTTTATATTTTCACCGATCACTTTTTTTTGTTCTACAATTTTATATTCACCAATCATACTTTGTTTGTCCTACTGTTTTTATCAAATATCATACTTAAACCATACTTGCACTGCAGAGGACTTTATCTTGCACCGTTAATATTGATCTCACCAATTAAAAGCTTATGTCAATAAAAAAGTTTGATTGATATTTGATCTGTTTGGGATTTGGTCACTTGGGACACATTTGTCGATAATTTACAGATTATTGCCTTATTGGGACACAAAATTGGCCCTAATGATCACCTTACGGACAATTACGATTAAGAACCGGCTTTCGTATTACCGGTGATGGACCACAACCAAAATTGGTACAGAGAATATCCGGTATGGGTCCGGTTAACGGGAAAATCAAAAGAAAAAGAGATGGGTAGATAGAGACGAAACTCATTCTCCCACACGGGAAGGCAAAAACTGTAGACGACGACGAAAGTCTCCTTAATACTCAATTTTGTTGCTTCCCTCCTAATCTTTCTCTTTCCGCAATCACGACACCATCCCCAATTTCCGGGAATTGGACAAACCCTAAGTTCCCATCAATCGCAAAATTAAGGTCTTCGACTGGGTTCTTTAACTCCGCAGGGGAACAAAACGACATGGTGTTTCCGTGGAATTTTACTAAATCAGCGGAGGAAGCATTTTCAAGATGGGCGGTGAAGAGGGTCGTCAAATTTTTATTGAAGAAGAAATTGGGTAAACTCATACTGGGAGATATCGACCTTGATCAGCTTGATATTCAGCTCCGAGATGGCACAATTCAGCTCGGCGATCTTGCTATCAACGTTGACTATTTGAATAACAAGGTTTAGCATTCTCGCCCTGCTTTTTTTTCTTTTTCAAGTGATGCTTGAAATTATGAACTTCTGGAATTTAGGCCAAGTGTTTGTGTTTGCTAAGTATTATGTTGAGGACGGTGAAACTGTGTTTTATTTGTTTTAAACTCCTCTTATCAGCTCAATTTAGGAAGCTTTACTCCATTGGTAGAGGTCTAGTTCTTGATGAATAAAAGGCAATTTCTCAGTTGTATATGGTTATAGAGAGTTGGATGACTTGTTCCATTTCTGGCAAGAGTACTTGTACGAACGAAAAATAAAGTTGGTGGTTCTTTCTTTTATATGCGGAAATGTGTATGGGATTGTATATGATCATTATGAAAGCTTTGTGACAAATTTTGCGTTTAATGCAAGGTTTCCATAGTTCATGTATGGTTTGCTATATGATCTGGTTTTAGTTCTGTCAGTATGCCTAGTTCAACTTTGTTTTAATTATCAACTTTTTGAAAAGAAATGTAAATAACCAATTCTCATTGTCCCATCCCTATATTATCTTTCTTTTTTGAATCCAGTTTGATGCTCCACTGATTATAAAAGAAGGATCAATTGGATCTTTGTTAGTTAAAATGCCTTGGAAGACCAATGGTTGTCAAGTTGAGGTAGACGAACTTGAGCTTGTTCTTGCACCGCGTTTGGAAAGTGCATCATCAAATGAAGCCAGCACCTCCACTTCTACACGGGAAGATTCACATGATATTCGACTTGAACTAGGGAAGCGCGATAATGAGATGTTGCTGAACGCTACTAAATCTGCGTCTATCGATGTCCATGAAGGCGTTAAGACAGTTGCAAAGATAGTGAAATGGTTTCTAACAAGTTTTCATGTCAAAATTACGAATTTGATAATAGCATTTGATCCTGATTTTGGCAAAGAACAGAATGAAGCTGGTCCACGAAAAACGTTGGTACTTAGAATGTCAGAAATAGAGTGTGGAATTTCAGAGGATCTAGTTTCGGCTAATGGAGTTTCTCCTGATAATTTTCTTGGTATTAATCGAATTGTTAATTGTGTGAAGTTTCAAGGAGCTGTTGTAGAGCTTTTAAATATGGATGGTGATGAGGATGTCGACAAAACTTTTGGTAAGAAAACATCAAACGATGTGACTTTGATCATGACAGGCAAAGGAGGTGGCTTTTCAGGGGATTTGAATTTTAGTATACCCTGGAAGAATGGTTCCTTAGACATTCGCAAGGTGGATGCTGATATTTGTATGGATCCTGTTGAAGTTCGATTTCAACCGTCTACAATTAGATGGTTCTTACAATTGTGGAAGACTTTCATAAGTTTTGGATCAGACTGTTGTTCGTCAGTTAGTCATTCTGATACATCGTCGGATTCACGTACAATACCTACTAATGTAATGGTAACGCCTCCAGCTACATTGTCCTCGTCAGGTGGCCAAGAATTGAAGCCAAATACTACTCCTGGGTTACAGTTTATACCAGATTGGTTTCCGTCTTCTTTCAGCAAGAAAGAAGTGGACGGAGAAGTAGATATTGGGGCAAGGTATGAAGGATGCCTCTAACATAAAATTTTGTTGTCACAAGTCACGGATATTTTGTGTTTTGCTTGACTTGTATTTTCATCTTTCATCACTATCTTATATGTGTTATCTCCATTTGTTTCTCACAGCGTGGATCAGTTTTTTGAATGTTTTGATGCTATGAGGAGTTACCAATCAGCTTTTGGAAACCAAGGAATGTGGAATTGGACATCTTCCGTCTTCACAGCAATCAATGCTGCATCTAGCCTTGCTTCTGGGTCTTTACTTCTTCCTTCTGGTAATAATATCTTCTTGTATTGTGTTTAAATTGTGCATTGAGCATGTTGCTCTGTGTTTTGATCATCCTGTTATGTTTTTTGTTTTTTGTTTTTTGTTTTTTGTTTGTTTATTTCGTGTGCTTCTAACCTACACGTCATCAAGCTTTGTGCTTAAAAATCAAATCGCTAATAATGCCAAGCATGTAAGTTGTTATAGTAACAAACTGTCTCCACTTTCTGTAGCATTTACTTGCATAGGCCTGGATCTTTTTCAGTTCTTATGAGTTATGATTTCTCCATTATTAATCATACCTTCAACATGTACAACTATTTTCATCAATATGCAGAGCAACAACACGTTGAAACAAGTTGTAAAGTATCCTTTGCTGGAGTTTCGTTGGTATTATTTTTTCAAGATGAAGACAAGTGGAAGGATGTTTCCACAGGGATAAACTACTTGGGTGCAGAACTCAGAGATATGTCTGTTTCTTTTCAGGTACTTACTATGATGGATTGTGTTTTTTCCACTTACTAGTATCTGTGCCCGAGCTACTTAAAACATTTGATACTGTCAACAGGTATGCCCTCATGATATGAGGTTAGAAGGAGAAGTGAATAGTATGGAGATCGCCGATTATTTTAAAGCTGGAAATGTTGAAGACACTGCTAATGCTGAATATCAGAGTAGTTTGATTAAAAATTTACAAGCCAAAGTTCAGACAACTCTTCCTCCCTTTTCTTTGTCTGATATGAATGCTGACTCTGAGAGATTAAGCGAGATAGTTTCTGATGGCTTCCTCTTTAGTAACAAAGAATTTGCAGTCAAGACATTGTTGGTAATAGCTGCAGGGGGCAATGGATTTCAGTTTACAGTCAATTTCCAATCATCCAAAGCCAGTCATAGAGGATCAAACTCATTCTCATTGAGTTTGCCACCTACCACAGTCTGGTTGAACCTGTATTCAGTAGAGATGTTGGTAAACCTTTTCAATGATGTGTTAGAATCTATCCCCATAATCAGCCATGAAAAGAATCAGGTGGCATCGTCGTCAAAATCAGAGAGATTGCGAGGTAGTGTGTCAATCTGGAACGCTCGAGCAATTTTATGCTTCCCTTCTGAGAACAATTCAGTAAGTTTATGTAACTCGCTCAGTGAGCAATTTATTGTCGTGGACTTATCTGCCTCTCCACCATCTGACAAGGAAAGGTGTAAGGAAGGAAGTCCAGGAGAGATGTACTTTACATCGGCTTCCCGCTCCATTTGCTTCAATATTGGTGATGTTAGCATCTATTTGGTCACTTCTGACTTCAAAGATTCTGAAACAAACTCATATAATATGCAGGGTGAATTCTCTGCATATAATATTTTATACACCAACAATAGAACTAGTCACCAATTTTCAACCATTGGTATGTTTTGGCAAGATGAACCTATCACTAGTCGTTGGTTAGTAGAGAGAGCTAAGATGTTGGCCACGCAGGAAGAAACTACTCAGACAGATAAATCTGGGGGGAATGGCCTTGAGTTTGCTGCTGTTGCTACGGCCAAAGATCAAGAAGACATCTACTCTCAAACCAGGAAAGAAATAATTTTGGCTTCTTCATTTTGCCTCTATGTTCATTTGCTTCCACTTGCTATCCGTTTAGATAGTTGGCAATACAGAAAGTTATGTAATCTCATAGACAAGGCAAAAAATTGGCGATCACTTATGGCAGCCAATATAGCTGATAAAAGAGAGGAGTCTGTTGTGTGTCAAACGTCTCTGGTTATGGATTGTGATTCTTTTGACATTTTAGTTAGGCCAGAACCTCGAATGGGCTTAAAAAATCAGCTTCAGATAGAGCTTCCTGGATCATGGATTCAATTTAACCTGAGGGTTCAGAAATTAAATGTTATCTCTGTCTCAAATCTTGGCAGTATCTCTGGTGCAGATTGCTTTTGGTTAGCCCATGGGGAGGGCACATTATGGGGTTCTGTTACAGGTCTACCTAATCAGGAGTTCCTATTGCTCTCATGTAACAACTCTGCAATCAAGCGTGGTAATGGAGGAGGTTCAAATGCATTGTCGTCAAGGTTGGCTGGCTTAGATATCATGCACTTGAAGGAACCAGAAAGCTGTTACGATTATTTAGCAGTATCTGTCAGGGGCTGTACTTTTTCCGCCGTAGGAGGACGTCTGGATTGGATAGAAGTGGCGTATTCTTTTTTCACTTTTCAAGATGAAAATAATTCGCAAGAAACACATTCTAGCTCATCTAGAGGCTCCTCGTTTATTCTTAATTTGGTTGATGTTGGTCTTAGCTACGAGCCCCACCATGAGAATACAGAACATTTACATCAATCAAGTGATCCATTGGTTGCTTGTCTGGTTGCAGCATCTTCTTTTAGCCTTTCTAATTCAAGTTTGGCTGGTTCCATCAGAAATGATTACAGGATCAGGATTCAAGATCTTGGGCTTCTTCTGTCTGTGGATTTGGACCTTAGCAGGCTTGATGGCACGTACAGTTCAAAGAATCTGCATGAGACTGGCTATGTTAAAGTTGCTAATGAGGCGCTAATTGAAGGAATTCTAAGGACTAACTCTGAAAATGGCCTTCTCTGGGAGTTAGAGTGTTTAAAATCAAACTTAGTAATTGAAACTTGCAGTGACACGACTTGTGGCCTGATTCGCTTGGCGACCCAGCTCCAACAGTTACTTGCTCCTGATTTGGAGGAATCAGCTGCGCACTTGCAGACTCGATGGGACAACATTCAGCAGGCGAGTGCTAGGAATGATGTTGATATCAACAGTAGACTCAGTAGCTCCGACTCAAGTGGAGAAATGGACAATTTAAGATTCGAGTCAGAAACTGGAACTGGGGTCATTGGATTGATAGACGAAATCAATGAAGATGCTTTCCAATTTGATGTCAGTCCTACTAGTCAATCTGACTCTATGGAATGTCAGAATAACTATATGTCACCTCATGGATTCTCTCATGAGGAAGCATGTAATTGGGTACCTGCTACTCCTGAGGAACTGTCCTCTAATCAATTTATGTGTGGGTCATCATATAGAACAAATTCAGAAAGCAGTCAAATATTCCTTGAAAGAGATAGCCTGCCTGAAATAATTGAAAACTATTGTTTGTCTGAGTTCCGTCCATTGCCAGAGGTACCTCAAGAAGGGGATTCATCTGGGAGACAACTGTTTCCTGCGACTGATTTGAGGAGAGGAAATTCTGGATGGTATGATGACGCTTCCTTAAGAATTTTAGAAGACCATGTGTCTGAAGCAACTGAGGAAGATCATGATGAACATATATTGGATGGAGAATTCTCATCTTTTGGCCTGACTTCTTATTCAGCTGTAACAGCTAATGGACGTATAGTTCTCAAAAACATTGACCTCAAATGGAGAATCTACTCCGGCTGTGATTGGCATGATTCTAAAACGAAAGGTGAAAACTTTAAGCAAATGAAGGGCCGAGATACAACTTCTTGCCTCGAGCTGGAATTATCTGGGGTGCAATTCCTATATGAAATACTTCCAGTTGGTGGAATATGTACCTCTAAATTATCTCTCATGGTCCAAGATTTTTATCTTTATGACAGAAGCAAAACTGCACCTTGGACCTTGGTAATTAAGATTTTTCACTCTTATCATCATAAGCTTGATAATTCTTAAAATAACCTGGGTAGACAATTCAACTATTTCCCTTGGATTATAGGTCGTTGGATATTACAATTCAAAAGATCACCCAAGAGATTCTTCCTCATATGCATTCAAGTCGGAACTAAAAGCTGTCAGACCCGACCCTGAGACGCCACTTGAGGAAAACCGGTATGCTCTCTCTTTATCACGGTGTTATACTATCCTCTCTTCGTCATCATTTATTATATTAATAAACACTGGCCCAATTGCATCACTATAAGATTTTCAACATATTTTCGTTTACTTAAGTACATCATTTTGTTCACAATCAGTCTATCAAACATTTCCATGTTATGTTTGTCGAGTTCAGTACTTATTAAAGAAAAATACAGTTAAGGTCATTTTTTCCATGGAGGTAGTATTATTCGTACGGAATAGTTTTCATACGAATCTCCCTTTGGCAAATTGTAAGACTATATTTAGTAAACTTGATTTACATTCTCTCTGCTACTTAGATTTTGGGATTTCATAATGTTTAAATAGATTCTACTTATCGCTCTAATAACTAATGCATACAGTATACCCATTCTTTCCTTTATCTCATGAACGGTTTCCTCCTAGGTTACGTGTTGCCTTACTCCCTATATTATTGCATCTCCATCAAAGTCAACTGGATTTTCTCATCAGCTTCTTTGGAGCTAACAGCCTAGAAAAGCCTGTTGTTTCCATTGGAGACTCAGATGATTCAAGGTTGGCTGTTTCTGTTAAAGGACATAATATCATAGAAGAAGCGCTTCTTCCATATTTTCAGGTAAATACAGTTTTTTTCTACCTATTAGCTAGTATGGTGTTGGAGCAGAAGGTTTCACGTGTTACCTTTCTAGGACATGTATAATATTGTATGATGATGGGGCGAGTTTTCATGCTCAGATTAATGCGATACTAATCATGTTCAGTGGCATGAGAACAAGGAGGGGGAGTTGATGTTTCCTAAGCATTCCATTCTTGCATTGATGCCTCTAAAACATATTATACGATGTCACTAAGCCAATGCTTTGAGGAATCATGTTTCTCTGAAGGTTGGTTTCACTAAAATTATCTGATCGATGAAATTCATTTGCAGAAATTCGACATATGGCCTGTTACTGTTCGAGTTGATTACAGTCCTCATCATGTTGATCTAGCAGCACTAACAGGAGGGAAATATGCAGAGCTTGTGAACCTTGTTCCCTGGAAGGTAAGAAACATAAGTTGCCAATTCAAATTTTTATCTTTTAGTATTGTTTGCTCATCACAGAGTAATATATGCAGGGGATTGAATTACGGCTCAAACATGTGCATGCTGCTGGAATCTATGGATGGGGGAATGTATGCGAGACTATACTGGGAGAATGGTTGGAAGATGTATCTCAAAATCAGGTTTTTTTCACAACGCCTGTTGCTTGTGCACATTAAAAGTCATCCATCTTATGTGTATACCGACAAGCTTTCTAATATTCGCTAACTGCATCTTTAGATTCATCAACTATTGAAGGGGATCCCAACAGTAAGATCTCTTTCTGCTCTTTATGCTGCTGCTGCGAAGCTGGTCTCGTCACCTGTTGAAAATTACAAGAAAGACCGCAGGCTTGTAAAGGGGATCCAAAGAGGTAAGACTTGACAAATCCAAAGTGCTCAATGCTCAATTTAAACTAATTTTTCCCTGTTTTTTTACGGGCGTCAGAGTTTAAGCTGTTAAGGCGTGTTATCATATAGGATATTACAATTATTTAGGCCACTTGCAAAACTAAAGCTGTGCATAGAATTTTCTTTCGGTATTTATGTTTTTGAAATTCTCATTCCTCGAGAACGTGGGTTAATGACAATAACCATGAATAGGAAACCCTTCTAGATAGTGCTTACAATATAGCTGATATTGGAAATTGGAATTGCCTCTCTTAATTAAGATGCATAACATCTTTTGTTGTGGCCAAATTACTCCATATCAACAGTGTCAGGTCACAATTTTGTTCCTGATATTATCCACTTTTACACCTATATGTTCAGCAACATGTATTTGGTTCAGCCAGGAATTTATAGTATGTCGTGTTCTATAGTACACATTACATAGCTGTGAGTGGCGATTTGCAGGTACTATTGCATTTCTCCGAAGTATCTCACTGGAAGCTGTTGGGCTCGGTGTTCACTTGGCAGCCGGGGCTCATGATATTTTATTGCGAGCAGAATATATATTTGCTAGTTCACCGTCATTGCCACAACCCCAAGGCAAAACAAAGACGAATGTAAGACATAATCAGCCTAGAAACGCTAAACAAGGCATGCTTCATGTGAGTGTAAAGGCAAATACATGTCCTCCATTTCTACTCCTGAGTCATATATTTATATTGCCGAGGTTTTATAGGCATGTGAGAGCATCGGTGATGGAATAGGAAAGACAGCTTCTGCATTAGTCCGCACACCTATGAAGAAGTATCAACGTGGAGATGGAGCTGGATCAGCATTTGCAACAGTTGTTCAGGGAGTTCCAACAGCTGCTATAGCACCGGCGTCAGCTTGTGCACGGGCAGTACATAGTGCTCTTGTTGGCATCAGAAATAGGTTGGTTTATATTCGATTTCTTGGAAATACGGCTGGAAAAATCTGTTATTCACAGAGTTGAAAGACTCATTCAGATTTTTTTCCTCCTGTCAGTCTTGATCCTGAACATAAAAAAGAATCCATGGAAAAGTACTTAGGCCCCGATAAACAGAGGAATAATGACCATCACCGATAAACCTTGGTAAATTTCTGGTCAGTCTATTATTCTTTACATTTTTTCATATTGGTTACTGCAGTTGCGGTAATTCATCTAGTAGTTTGAGAAACAAACATGATATTTACAATTCACTGTCCTGTATGTGATCTGTTTGCTACAGATTATTCATGTCGGCGTGAGGTCCCTTTTACATATAGCATGTAAGTGTACAAAACTTACTGTAATCTAAGTTAACTAGTTAGAGAGGGTTTCTCAGTTTTTATAATCAGGTAGCTCTTTATATTGATTTTTGGTTGCCCAATCTGTTGCCCAAACAGTAAACATGTTTCATTTTCTTGCAGGTGTATAGGTTTGAATAGAGTGAAGTGCAGAACCATTCTTTAACCCATTGAAAAGCCAAAGATGGGATAATTTTGGTATAGAATGTAAACATTATAGAATCATTCAGTTTGTTTGTCTCTGTACATAAATAATTTCGATCTTGCTCCAATGTAAATTTACCACCACAAAGTTTGTTAAATGAGTGAATGTGTACAGCTCCCTTAAGTTTGTTTATAGTTTCAAAAGAAACTTCATTACTGTCAGCTTCTTCTTTCGGTATATTCGTAGTTTCTTCCTTTTTCTGTATATATATATTTGTATTATTCATTATGCTTAATTATTAAAAAAATTTGTAAAATCGAATGTGACTTGACCAATCAAGCGTCCAGAGGATTATATCGGAAAGTTGGTCAAACATGGTTCCCGAAAAATCATGTTTTGTAAGTTTGTTTTACATTAATAAAAAAATTCTTTATTGTTTTACTGTAATATTAGTATTATTCTTTTTCCATATATTTGTAATTCTTCTGTAAATATAGGAGTATAAAAATAAATATATATGTATTTTTATATGTTAAAATGTTGTAAGATAGTGACCAAACCTTTCGGCTTCTCTCTCATAGAAGATCGGTAACCTTCTCGCAATCTCAAAACTCCGATAACTCTCCGACGTAACTTCCCCGGCCTTATCTAGAAAGGGTAAATCCTTAACCTAACCTCCTCAATTTATCTCGCTCGAAATCATTGAACCCTAAACTGCTATTCCGTAATCATTTTTACCGAAAAGCGCAACATCACTATTCCCTTTGACGGAAAAAAGACCTACTCCAGGAAATTGAAGACAATCTAAGAGGCCTCTTCATCTTTTGTCGCGACACGTCCAAGACCCTATCAAATGGATAACTCTTAACCCTAGTACGGAATCCCAGCTAGTGGAAGATCTCCGATCGATGGCGATAGAGGAGGATTCGCCGATTGACCTACCAGACTCTGGCAACTATAACATCGCCTTCGATAATCAACATATTCTCATTGGTAAGTTGCTTAACCTGGAATCTCAGCACATAGCTAAGTTGATGATGAGTTTACCTAGGATATGGAGATTACAAAATAAAATTAAAAGAATTGTGCTAGATAAAGAAATATTTCACTTCCGATCCAATCGGAAGATGACTTGCTTGAAATTCTAAAATTTAGTTAGTGGAACTTTGAGGATTGGGGAATAGTTGCCAAAATGGATGCAAATTTCACTCCTGAAAAACTTAATTTGGTCCCAATGTGGATTCGTCTATCGGAGATTTCGGTATAACACTTCACGGTGGACCTATTCAAAGTTGTTGCTAACTCAATAAGGGAGGTTCTTGAAGTAGATTTTGACCCGGAAAAAACTCACATTCACTCGTTCATACGTGTGAAGATTCTTTTCAACCTTAACAATCCGGTGAGACAGAGCAGAACCTTTCAATTACCTATAGGAGAAATCATTACAATCAAGGTGAACTTTGAAAGAGTTCGAAAACTCTGCAACCACTGCAGTAGATTAACCCATAAGGAAGATAAATGTTATTCTTAAGGCCAACCATGGAACCAACAGAAGAAGAAGGAAATACAAAAGGTAGTGAAGAAGGGTGTCATGCTGGTGAGGAACACAAAAAGTACTCCCAACCAGGGATCTCCTCAGACAGATACAGACAAGATAAGAAGCCAATTGGAACAGAGGCACAAAGAACACAGATATAAACAACTGATCAAGACCCTTTAGGGGTGTCCTTAACAGAAGAAATGAAATCTCATTTGGCCAACAACTCACATATAACAACGTTTAATAGTTTAAAGAGAAGCATTGGAACACTTAACCATGTTTCAAACACTAAGAAGAATGCCAGCGCAACTAAGCCGGGACAACTCTTACTCGCAGATAAGTTTATGCCTCCTGAGGAAACTGGACTCGAAGAACAGAGATACAAGACGTATAAGAAACAAAAAAACTAACCTTAAGATTGCTAACATCATTACAGATGATATAACTGAAACGTAAATTGGTTTGGTGATTATCCTGAAGTCACCCAATGCTCAATGAGCATTCTGAGTTGGAACTGTCAGAGAGTGGGGAGCACCCTGACAGTTCGACGTCTTAAGGAAATAAGGAAGTCGTTATTTCCAGACATTTTATTCCTCATAGAGATGAAGAATGACAAGAATTATTTAAAAGCTATCAGGAAATGGAATGGCTATGATCACCTCTTTACAATTGAGCCGAGGGGTTTGAGTGGGGGATTAACTTTATTATGGAAATACCACATGAAGGTTCATGGAACATAGGCATGTGATAACTTTATCGACTCCACATTTTACATCGGGAATAACCTGGTGAAGGCCACCTTCATCTATGGGAACCTAGTGACGCATCTAAGACCAGCAATATAAGACAATATACAGAGTTTTGGGGCTGGGACATTCACTCCTTGGTTTCTAATTGGAGACTTCAGTGAGCTATATGACAATAGGGACAAAACAAGTGGACCACATCGACCAGAGAGTTCCTTTGGTCGGTTTAGATCTTTTGTTCGAAATTGCAGACTTCGGGAGCTACCAAGTACTGGTCCTCACTTTTCCTAGATGGGTAATAGGAGTGGTCAATGGACACAATATAGACTCGACCATAGTTACGGGAACTCGGAATGGCTCCAAAAATTCTCAAGGACTCTAACAACTTACTTACCAATAATGGGCTCGGATCATAGACCGTTATACACTACTGTCATGACTAAAACCACAGATTTCCACAAACAGTTATGTTTTGACAAACGATGGATCTAAAGAAGAGGTTTTGAAGAAATCATAAAAGATAGTTGGGCAAGGTCTGCCCATGATCCCCTTTTTACAACCCTTGACTGCATTTCTGAATGCAGAAATGAGATTTCCATATGGAAGAAAAAAGTTAAAACCAATTCAAGCCTGCATATAGTAAACACCAGATCCAAGCTTAAAACAGAAATGTCTCAACTAAACCCATATACAAACCTCATTGGCCAACTTAAGAAGGAACTATCAATTCATTATAAAGAGGAGGAGAAATTCTGAAAAGAAAAAACCAAAACAAGATGGCTCAGAGAAGGTGACTAGAACACCAAGTTTTTCCACAATTTTGTTAACTACAAGAGGACAAAGAACAAGGTTATTTGTCTCAAAGATCCGCTTGGGAACATCCATTTTAAGGAAGGGTCCAAGGGAGATATAGCTGCCAATTACTTCAAAACCCTCTTCTAAACCTCCTCTCCGGAAGGAATTCAAAACACTATACAGGGCCTGAAACATGTTTCCCCTGCTAAGATCAAACTTGCCGCCTTCACCATCAGAGGTGATAGCTCACCAAGTCCAGATGGAATGACTGAAAACTTCTTCCAAGCCTATTGGGACATCATAAGCGACAAATTCATTAACGACATTCAGCAAGCTTTCACTTGAGGTTTGTTTCATAAGGAATGGAACTACACTCATATTGCCTTAATACCAAAATGTGCTAACCCCACAGAGATGAAAGACCTCCGACCAATTAGCATGTACTTTGTCATCTATAAAATAATCTCTAAAGTAATAACTAAGAGGCTTCAAGGAATGTTACCTTCCATAGTCTCTGAGACGCAAGTTGCTTTCACTACTTGAAGGCTCATATCTGACAATATACTAATTGCTCACGAGATCATGCATCACTTCAATACACATAAAGAGAGACAAGAACGATACATGGTCATCAAAACAAATATGTCTAAGGTATATGATAGACTGGAGTGGACCTTTCTAGCAGAAACTTTTAAGAAACTCGGTTTCCACTTAGATTGGATTAGCCTAGTGATGCAATGTAACTTCAGTCACATACTGGGTGATCATAAACGGAGCTTAGCTTTATCACTCCACATAGAGGCATTCGGCAAGGATATCCACTCTATCCATTTTTCTTTGTCCTAGGAACTGAAGTTCTAATCCACATCATGAAAAAGGAAAAAGAGGAGAACAAGATTACTAGTAATCAACTTCACTCTAATGGACCCACTATACAGCAACTCCTCTATGCCGATGACAGTTTTTTCATCAGTAAAGCCACCTCTCAGGAAGCCATGCTCTCAAGCTTTGCCTCAATGACTATGAGCGGATCTTGGGACAATGCATCAACTATGAAAATTTGGCAGTGGCCTTTGGGGCCAAGATTAACACTCGAAAGCAACTGGAAATTAAGAACATTTTAAACATCCACTCTAGTCATGGAATAGGGAAATACCTAGGCTTACCTAAATGCCTCAAAGGATCCAAGAAGAAGATTTTTGACTTCATTTCTGAGAAACTCTCAGCAAAAATAGACAACTGGTTCTTTAAAACGCTCTCACTTGGTGGGAAAAAAATAATGATCAAAGCGGTAGTCATGACATTACCAGTGTATGCTATGTCAAGCTTCAAATTATCCAAAACACAATGCAAAAAACTCACAAGTGCAATGACGCAATATTGGTGGATTACAACTAAAGACAAAAAGAAGATCTCATGGATATCCTGGAAAAACATGTATAAACCAAAGAAGGATGGAGGACTAGGATTCAGAGATGTCGAAAAGTTTAATCAGGCTCTACTAGCCAAACAAACGTGGAGGATTCTCAGCAAACCTGACATGCTGCTAGCTAGAACCTACAAAGCTAGATACTTCAGGAACTCTTCCTTCCTAGACTACGGAATAAGGACAAAACTTTCATATGCTTGGAGAAGCATTTGCCACAAAAGAGAGCTTTTGTCACAAGGAATTATGAGACAAATTGGTAATGGTAGAAGCACGTATGTATGGACTACAAAATGGATTTTCCACCACCAACCAAAACCTCCTATAAGCAAGGATCACACTTTCAATGTATGCCTCAAAGTGTCAGACTTAATCATAGAGGGGAACTAGGATTACATGAAAGTCTGTGATACCTTTCTTGAAATGGATGCCAAAAGAATACTAGTTTTTTCCCCCTATGTTAATGCTGAGAACTCGTGGATCTAGAGTTTCAATAACTCTGGGGAATATACAATGCAAAGTGGAAACTGGTTACTTAATCAACAAGGAAATCTTAAACATACTACTGACAATAGACGCAAAGACTATGTCACTACCCTGAAGGCCAAAATTTGGGACCTACACATCCCTAGGAAGATCACCATGTTTCTTTAGAGAGCTTTCTTTAGGGCATTGACTGTGAAAGAAAGGCCGAAATCCAAAACTATCATACAGAATGACCAATGCCCAATATGTGGAAGTGGAGCGGAGACCATCAAGCACTGCCTCTTCCTTTGCCCTCCTGCGAGAGTACTACTGGCGATGAAATCTTAACCTCTCGCGTAGAGTGGATTTTCACAGAACTCCTTTCATTCTAACATGGCCATTCTCATGAACAAGTCTGGCATAAATACAAGATGAGGAAAACTACTACATTTCTGTGGAACCTCTGGGCCATTTGGAAAGCGAGAAATAGCCAGGTGATTCAGGGTCAACAACCTAACCATCAGGAAACTCTCTGAGAAGCCATCCAAGATGCTGACTGCTGGAGTATATCACATCTCGCGAGCTCTGTTAGGACAAAAGATTAACTAATAACCATGCGTCAAGCGTAGAAAATACCGTATTTAGGCTACACTACATAGTCAACTGGAAGGTGAAATGGACTCCACGTCATAATTTACATGGTGTTGTTTTCATCATCACAAAGGCTGAGAACACACCCTGGATACATGCAAGGCACGTTATTGCGGATGCATCCTCCTATATAATTCTTGTCTTTACGGGCCTCATCTGGGTGTTAATGTCAATGCTAGAGCTGTATATCATGCATGTGGTTCTTGGAATCGATAATAGAATTCTATATAACATCATCTCCAAGCCAGATGTTTGGCCTCGATACAGAACATGGAGCACAAGAGTTCAGGTTCTCACTGCCAGATTTATAGACGTTCAATTCTCAAGCTTTCATCCTAAGAGAAACCTCAAAGGTAATGCCATTGCGTGCAATGTCGTTAAGAAGGGGAGATTTAATGACTATTGCAAGGGGTAAACCTAGATGGGTCAATCAATTCTCTCATCATAATACAAACATTTCTTCTAGCAGTATACATGCATCTAGTTCATTACCTTGAATCCTCATGGTCTTTACCCCTTAGGCCAATCCACCATAAATGAGTTACAGTTAGTGTATCTATAGCTCTGGTAGTTTATCTCACTTGCTAGCTTTTTCTCCTGGGTTTCTTCTTCTATCTTATTTTCTTAACAGGTTGCGATGGTAGTTTCTTCGGTTGGGTTACTGGACCGAGTACATATTTCCTTAGGCCGTTTTTCTTCTAGCACAATTCCCCTTGCTGACTCTTCCACCTTAAGCCCACATTTAATATATGGCCATTAACTTTCTGGTCCATCTTCATCCCCACTTCTCTAGTTCTATTTCTAATTTGTCTTTTCCTTTGTCGTTTCAATTTTCCCGATAGATAATCATATCGTTAGGCCTCTCTTAAGTATACTATAGGCAATCATTTCCTCGGGGAACCTCATTTAGTTATTTTTTAATCATGTTACTATGGGAACTGGGAGATTTATGACATGGACGTCACCCACCATGGTCGCGCTAACACTTATGTTTTAACCCACCAAGGCAAATCGATCATGCTCACACCAGCGCGTCCTTCCACTGCGACCGTTGGTTTTCTTTCTTTAACATATGGCAGGAGTTAAAAGATTCGGCCAATAACATCCCCTTTGCATGAGGCCTAGATAACAACAACACACCTTGCGGGCTCCCCTGAAGTGTCTCCTCGATTATGCGATCACTTTTGCGTGTCTCAAGAAAGGTACGGTCACTTCTTGGGCTTCCATGGTGCAATGTACGATTGATGGCTACAACCACGCTGAGGCTATATATTGAGCGACTGGAGAAGCTGTTATCGTCATCACCTCTACGAATAGTGCATCAACAGCGACAGCAATGGATAAAAACTTGTGGCATGCACTTAATCAGTTCGATCTTGGGTGATCTGCTCCGCCTACATTCCTCAATGCGATGATTTATGACGGCACTCTCGCCAAAAACTGGAAAAGTTTGTTCGTTAGGCCCCTCAACCCACTCGAGCAAAACATTCGAGAGTTCACTGAGGATCTCCCTAAAGACTGGGGCTTGTAGTCCATGGTGAGAGGCAGAATGATAGACAAGGAAATTACACAATTCTTTATGTCCAATGATGAGGACATCAACTTGATCATGAGAATGCAACCACTCATTTATAATTGTTGGTTGGTAGCTGCTCAAAGGTGGGTTGATCACCCTCTGTAAAATTTCCTCACAAAGATCCAACTGTTGATCTAGCTTCGCAACTTGCCGCTGCAAACGCTTCAGGAGTGGTAATGCGTACGATTATTATTGTAGTGGGTGAAGTCTTTGTAGTGGACATGCATGATGCCTCTGTGACGCGCCCCTTTCTTATTAGAGCCTAGATCAACTTCAACATTGCACATAGGCTCAAATATTACAAAACAGTGTAATGTGAGAATGGTGACATGTTCTAGGTGCAGTTTTACTATGAATGGGTCTCAAAGTTTTGTTTCAACTGCCAAAGACTCACCCACAATACGACGTTCTATCATCACCTGCTCACTGCCGCAGACTACTTTGTGAACCCACTTGCTCATGCACCTGATGGAAACTTGAGCTCTGAGAGCAACACATCGTCTGAAAACCCCACAACTATGTCGGGATCGATAGCCACTCAACCGCCTTCTCCTATCACTGAAGAGACACTGAATCATGAGGACTCAACCTGCAACATCAGAATCACAATAGAGGATGTTCTCAACAATCTAAATGACACATTCATGGCGGAGGTGAACCCGTTGCCTCTCGATTTGGACATCTCTATTCCTCTCAGCCTCAACCACGTGAACCAAACACTAACCAAGCTAGCTCAAACAATGAAGTGGCTGCTGGAACCTCCCCCACTAAGGAAGTAAAAACAGACCCGTAAAGAAGCTACAGTTATATGCACAATTTCTAGACTGTCTTTTGGTCTAGGTTACTTTTCTTATTAGTCTTTTAATGGTTATAGTACTTATTCGGTCTATGTTTTCAGTTCGAATTTGTTTTTGTTAGTCCTAAGTCAACAAGTTACTCTCTTTTGTAACCAAGTTTCACACTTGGACTATCCTTATCTCTCACTGTAATGATAAGCAATCTCAGTATGGGAAAAAAAAAAGTTGTAAGACCGAGTGTGACTTTGGCCAATCAGGCGCCTAGAGGATTATGTTGGAAACGTGGTCAAACATAGTTCCCGAAAATTTATTTGTGTTATGAGTTTGTGTTTTAGGTTTTTTACTTAAGTAAAAAAAAGAAGGATTTTTACTTAAATTAACCTATTATATTATTTTTCTTGCGTCAAATTGAAATCAGAATTTAATTTGCAGTGGCCCACAAACTATGTTAGAATTATTTTATCATTTATTTAGTGGATTTTTAATAATAATGAGTTTGCTTAAAATTGTCCCTTTACATCTAATCTAGCATTATGTTAATCAGTCGGCCGACAATTATGAGTCTTATGACATTTATGCTAATCGGTTGGGTGATAATTAGAGAGCAGACTCCTGATTCCTGAACCAGTTGCCTTCAAGTGGTTTTTTTTTACAATAGATAAATGTTAATTAATTAAATGATCACAAGTCACAAAATTAAACGACATAAAATTTAGAGAAATTCAAAGAAAAACTAGAACAAAAATGAAGATAATATATATATTTTAAAAGCATTGCAATATCTAGTTCGCGGTTGTTAGCTGACATTATCACGACTCCATCTTTCACTCATCAGATTCCAATATACTTGCAAGACAATTCTGCAAAAATCAAACAAAACAGTACATACAAATATAAGTATGTATATCAAATCTTAGATTGTTGAACTTAGAGAAAACAAAAGATGGATTTAAAATTTACCTGAGACTTGTGAGGAAGATGGAAGTTGATGTTGTTGTTAGAATGAATTTTCTTAGACTTGTTGCGACCTAATTTCCACCAATTACGAGATCCTCCCTTAGAGATCGTACGGTCAGAATCATAAGCATTTAGTTCATCTCTAATTGTGGTCACTTTTGTCTGATGATGACTAGTCTTCTCCAATGGCAACAAAACTCCACCAAAGAAGATCTCATCAGCTGCAGAAGTGAAACCACAGTTTTGGACATTGAATTTGAAATCAGACGAAACAGGAGCTTCCTTGTAGTTCATCTGATTCTGTAGTGTTCTTGATGATACTGTCTGGTTACTACTTCGATCACTGTCTGCAAAATAATTAGAGAATGAGATTCTTGCGTCTATGAAGGATGAATACAATGATGATTGTTCTACTGCATTAGCCATTATCTCTCTTCCTCTCTCTTTAGACACTTAACACTTATTTTAAGTCAATAAGTTTGTGTTTCTTAGTTTGTGCTAATTAACTTCTTTGGATCTTTTCACATGTTTTGCATTTTATAGATATGAGATTGGTGGTGAGTCTCCATGTGGATTTCATTGTTTTTTTTTCTTTTTTTTTTGAATATTACTCATTAGATCAACAAAACTTGATCCATAACTTAAATGCTCTAACTGAAATGGATAGAATTCAAACTCAGTACATGATGCCTAACTAAATCATACGCAAACCAACTTATTTTTTATTAAAAACTAATTTTCTTTATTTTCTTAATGGAGATTCATATTATAATTTCTATATAGATTGATTGATACCGGCTAATACCGATTCAATGAACTCAAATTTATTTAAATATATAGTTTTGACTCCTCTTTATTAATAAATCTAGTTAATTAGCTACTGTAAGGTTAATTATAATTTATAAGCATATGTATTACTTTGAAGTATTACTCCCCCAAAGTATTACGAAAATCAAGACTTCTCCAAAGTTGAATTATAGTCTCAAAAATAATTATACTGCCGACAACAATAGTCTCAAAAGTAAATATATTTCTGTAAGTACACACGTTATAATACAGAGCTGGTAACACAACAGAGATTGTTGTAAACCTAGAATAAAGAGCTTGTAACACAAACGCATAGATATTCTTTATGCTTTTGTATTAAGAATAATATAAACAAAATACAATTTTGTTTATTTAGATTTACACATAACTACAACCTGGTTTATCATTGACATATTCCTAACTACTCAAAACTCACACAACATTACAACCTTGTAGCTGTTGTAAATTTTTTTGTCAAACTCCCTAGTTCACACAACACTACAATCTTGTAGCTGTTGTCACTTTCTGTCGAACTCACTAACACACTCAATTTCACTCACCAAGCACACACCCAAAACTTGGAACTCTCAATTTTTTATTTTCTGAAAGTATAACTCATTCTGAGCAACTAAGCACTCCTTATATAGTCTTAGCATTTCTAGAGTTTCCCTTTGGTCTTTGGAACACTTCCAAAACACTCTGCTCCACCACACTGTCGCAAAGCCTTCACTTTCTGCATCGTGCAGAACCTCCAGAGTTGACCCATTGCAATCTTCATTTTCTTTCTGCAATCCTTTCTTGTTTTTCCATTTTGGTGCTAAGTCAAATCTACTGTAACAGGCTTGCTTCAAACCAAGAGAACACTGCCACGTCAGCTCCCTTTCACACCAACTGGAGCCCACTTCTTTGAACACTCCAAGGCCCTAAGAGACAAAATCTCTTGTTCTTTCAATTTTATCGACCACACATTAATGTTTACAAATACATGTTCGTATAACTAATTATATATACGATTCGGTAATCAGCACAGTAAATCTATACAAACGTTGAAACGTGGAACCAACGTCAACGTTTTATGTAAACCCAAAATTCTTTTTATCAAATCTTTGTTTGTCAACCGAATTTATATGAAAGCCATGTAGATGGTAGTAAAACGTCTACAAAAAAAAAATCACAAACCAGTCATCTAATATTTTAAAATAGAGAGTCTGCTTTATGGTTTAGATAATAGGAGATATAGTGAATGAGAAAACACTGAAAAGACTGCCAAAGCAACTGAGATCCTCCTGTAGGACAAAGAACCTGACCAATTTCGAGGGTTCTTCACCATCTTCACCAGTTTTAAACAGTCTTGGTCAATTTAATTTCGAAGAAATTTAAGTTGATCATCTACAATATTGTTGAGCTTCAAACTCATAGTAAATGACTGATAAACATATGTTCAGATAAGATTAAAAAATTTCCCGAAAAATTGAGTAATAAAATGAAATTTTGGAGATTTTGTATAGGTAAGTCTCAGTAAACTAAATGTCAGATGGTAGTTATAGTTTACTTAATCAAATAAAAAATGTAGTTATTTAAATGTTATATGTTTTTTGGCATGTTATACAATAAGTTATCATGGAAGAGTATTTCTTTCCAATGTATTAATTACATCTAATGATTTAGATCTATATTTATTTATATCTATTGTGATCCTAACTTCTAAGAGACTAGTTCAGAGTAGAAAAATATAGTCTGCACTGATAGCGAAAGACAATGAATTAACTAATACGGATGAAGAGGGCAATTAAGGAATATAAATAAAAGAAATTACGTAAGATGGCATCATTATACGAAAATTATGGCACCATTAGTTATTGTAGGAGTATATGTTTTAAGAAGTTTGGAATTCAACGTGTATTGAGAGCATAACAATTATAGATTGTCGTTCAGTTATACACATATGAATACATAGATGATTAGATGCACTGCATATAATTAACTTTGCAGTTGTTAAATTTTTATGAAGTTTTATGTTGTCTCTTAGATTTAGTTCGCACTTTATTAAAACCGACATAAGTCCACCTTGTCCGCATCGTTTCTCAATTTCTATCTTAGCGAGAGTTTTGAGTTCTTAATTAATTAGCATGTTAGGAGGCACTTCATTATTTATTAAAAAAGTCTTTGTTTTTGGTCATTTCTAAATCATAAGATGATTATGCAGCACTAGTAAATGTGAATATATTTCTTTAATTTCTCTCTAATAATTCTATCATTTTTAACAAAAAGTTTTTATGCCAAAATGATCTAGGTAATGATTTTGGGATCGTGATTCTATCTTTTCATACTATATGTAATAGATTTTTAAAATAGGGTTTAAATTTTAAGCTCGATCCAATTGTTTAATAAAAAAAATCTTTAATGTTTTTGAAATTTGAGATGAAGATGAAGTTAATGTAGTAATTCTAGTTGCGTTTAATTACGAGACTAACTAAATTATACATTGTTATAGATAGACAAACAAAAGAAGCAGAGGAGGAGACAAAGCACTGTAGGAGGGAAAAGAGCCATGTGAGGCTGAGCTGTAAAATGTTGCAACTGATCAAAAGCCCCCAAAACAGAAAACAATAAAATTATAAAATCTATTCTTTCTGGATTCAGATTTTAGGGTTTGACTAAAACTCTGTTAACTTTTGTCTTCTTCTGCCCTCACGTGCTTTCACTTCCTGTCCTAATGGAATTTCCCCACGTTTCTCCATCTGGGGTCTTGACGCGTGGCACTTTTATACGTATGTGTAAAAGTTAATTGTGTACCAAACTGAAAGTGCAAAAACCATCTTCCTTCATTGCAATTGCGTTTTATGTTTTATGTGCAACTTTCATTTTATCGACGAGTAGAGTAAATTATTTAAACAGTGAGTAATTATTGTATTTTCCATTTGTTAAATAATAATTAAAAAGTTTAAGAGCATGAAAAAAGGAATCTAGACATATAAATAGAATCAGAGGAGTTTTTGTGGTGGATAAGCAAAATGTATCTAAAGTTTATTTGGGCTGTCTTCTTGTCCCCAATTTTCTGAACAGCTTCTGTCTTCTTCCTCTCACTTAATCTCCTTCCATTTTGTTATTTACTCTAATACAATTAGCTTTTTACCTCACTTTTTTAATTATATTTTAACACTTGTAGACTTGTAGTCAGTCCTTGACCAACAAAAAGACAAACAAACAAGCCCAATAATGGTTACTTTATTTATTTTTACCAGAACAATGACCACTAGACTAATATCTTTTGAATTTTTCAACATTTAGAGAGGAAGGCCAATTCAATATCTCCAATTGATTTAACATTTAACCTATCTAGTTATATAATCAGACGATGCCGAGGAGAGGCCTTTTAAGGACCAATCCAAAAATAGGTCATGCCTTTTCAAAGTTTGGGCCTCTCTCTAGTCCAATCATACGATCATTATGCATACTGTATGTCACAATGGGTTCTCTGTAACTCGAACCCATTATGACTACTATAAGTTTAATACATATCACGAAAAGAAAACCGACAAAAAAAATTGAAATCTTCGCAAAATAGCATAACACTATACCTCAAGGTTTGAAGTTTTGTAATCTCATACAAAATCATCATCGTGATTCACAGAAACTTAATTTGGTCTTTGCAAAGACGTTTGAATTTGAGCTGTATCATCAGTGTTACTAGTAACATGTAAACGCTTATAAGAAGTCAACTTCACTCTTTTAGTGGTCTCATTTAGAGATAACGATTGCAGCGGTTCTCGAGGTCTTTGTTGCGGTTTGTTAAACGCACGTTTATTTACAGTTTGGTTCAGGTCGCGCTCTGATTCGGGTTCTTGCGGTTTCGGGCTGATATTTGATTGGAAGGGAACGAGCTTCCCATCTACCTGGTTTGTGAAGACAAATGTCACCTACAAAGTTTTTATAGACCATTAGAATAGTTATCAAAACGCCTCTTAAAAATTATTGGCTTTTTGATAGGATCTGACATTGAGGATATACAGTTTATATTATAACTGATTAGATATGGTAAAA
This sequence comes from Lepidium didymum, assembly GCA_963920545.1. Classification (NCBI taxonomy): domain Eukaryota; kingdom Viridiplantae; phylum Streptophyta; class Magnoliopsida; order Brassicales; family Brassicaceae; genus Lepidium; species Lepidium didymum. Next base: position 6,005,142 of record OY986979.1, on the reverse strand, counting down.
CTCGAAGACAACTCACCTCGTCGCCTGCTGAAGCTTGCATTATAGCATCAGGAACGGAATCTGAGGTATAGTGATGGCCCCAGCTTGCTAGATCTTCTTCCAATGGAGTGCCCACCTGAGATTATTCATGGAAAAAAAAGAAAAGAAAAGCTTTTTTAGATGAGTCGGATGGCAAAAAATATAAGCAGAGTTTGTAGCTGACGATAGAATTGATGTAGAAATATCAGTTTTGCTAAAGAACAGAATTCTTAGATCATAACCAAGCACACTAAGGTACCTGTCTCTCGGAGATTTTTAACAAGTCAAAGCATTCTGCATCTTTTGCAAATCCGCCTATATCTTCTTGGTCACTCTGGCAAATATTAACATCTACAATGTTCTCAACTCCATCTTCAATGTTTTCAATACCACAGGTCTCATTTTGGCACCTGTTGCAGCTCATCTTTTCATGGATTTCAGACCTGGAAGCATTACCAGGAAAAAATGCTGGAGATAAACCATTGGACTATACTAGTGAATGTGTGTATAATCTTGACGTGCAAACATTGTCCCAAGAAAGTGGACACTGAGACCATGTCTGAGTGAGTTAAAAATATATATCCTTAATTCCGAAGAAACACAAACCTAACATCCCCGTGGAACGAAAATAAATCTCGCAAATCCTCTGTAGAAAGCAAGTTCCCCTGGAAAATCAGTTATGTTGTGGTTAATATTCAAGTATTAGGCACAAAATGTCTTATTGATGAAGCATATAACATTCCATAAGTACCTGTCTGGTGCCGTTATTCGTTTGTTCATTCTGAATAACTTTCTGAAGTCCTTCTTTTGACATCTGGCGCTGGTAAACCTACAATATACCAAATTTGAATTTGAGGTAAGCAATTACTCATCCCAGGACTTTAGTAATAAAGTATGTCAGTTCAATTGGTGCTAAGCAGTACCTTTTCTTCAATCGTTCCAGTACTAAGGAACCTGTATACATATACTCTTTTCTTTTGCCCATCCCTCCAAACTCTAGCAGCAGCCTGTTTTCACAGCAAAGTAATTGCATGTACAGCACAATCAGTCATCTTTTGTCTACATAGATTTGGAACATATCTAAGGGGAAGTTAGGAGGCAATTACTTGTTTATCATTGGCAGGATTCCAATCGGGATCGAACAAAACAAGTCGATTAGCACCGATTAAATTTAATCCACAGCCACCTGCTTTGCTGCTTAATAGAAATGCAAACTCATCCTACAAATCCAAAAGTCAAACCAGGTGTATACTCAGGTTTGTAACAACGGAAAAAGAAAGATAAAGCTCATGTACCTTTGTTTGGTCGTTCAACCGGTTAACAAGCTTCTGCCTCTTGCTGATTGTTGTTGATCCATCCAGCCTCAGAAAGGGATATCTTCTTTCCCGACAGAGCTGAGCGAAAAGATCCAATGTCTAGTCCAAAAGATGCAGAATATGATTATTCTATCCAGAGTGGATTTAATATTGGTATACGTATGCAACACACCATCATGATCACTTTACGGAATGAGAGTTCACTTCTTGTGATGTTTTTAAGAAAAAGTCGCCTTTATGATACACATAGACAATATGAGTGAGGAGTCCCATACCTTCTCGGATATCATATGCAAAAGTTCCAAAAATATTGTGGCTCATAAATCTGAGGATAACATAACACATAGCTTATGCAAAGACTAAATCAAAAGAGCTTGCAAAATCCATAATTGTAAACTAGGCCCAGCAGTAACATCATTTGTGACTACCAGCAGCTAAATCTGTTCCAAATCTATGTGAAGGAATTCCAAACTTCATTCTCTCTGACCACTATTATGCAGATTAAATAAAAGTAACTTTTATCTCCAACACAAATTAACATTTTCCAGCAAACCTGTGTGTAGTTTGAAACAAGGACTATGCGGTCATCAGTTTTGCGACGCAGGTTAGCCAAAAGTCTGGAGAGAACATGCATTTTCCCAGAGAGCTCCACCCAGGCACCACCACCCCCCGTCCAAGCTCCAGATCTGAAACGATATTTACATTTGAATCCCAAGTTGTGACACACACATGCAAACATGCAATGACTCGAACTGAAGAAAGAAGCCTACCTTCCAGAGAACATTTCTGCAGGGAAAAACTCTAAGCATTTCTCAAACCCAATAGTTCCAGGACTGCCGCTTTTTATTGTATCATAGATTAGCTACATGGAAAAGAATACGTCTATCATTAAGCATAGATGAGGAAAGAAGAAATATGTTTTACTAACAACACAGATCATAGGTATTAAAATTTATAAAACTCAATTCTTGACATGATAACTTAATGATAGCGCCTTAAGATGTTACAAATATGACTCAGAAAAAATATCGGAAGAACTCAAGTACAAATAGAAGATGCTAAGAGTTTTACCTTTGGATGATTGCAGAGCTTCTTGAGAGCTGTAATATAAGCCAAGACTTTGGTCTGCTTTGCATTATCAGCAAGTGCTCGTTTGAGCTGCATGCAAGGCACCCATCGTAATAGGTCTACCTTCTATATTTTAAGTAACATAATAAGTATGTCTGATCAATGCTTACATTTTTTGAGTTAATAAAATGGTTGTACAGAGTGGACTGGAGAGTAGTCATCTTGCAACAAACTACTTCAATTATCTGCGAAACATCTAGCATCAACATTCTGACAATTTCTGGCTTCAAAATACACACAGCAACACAGGAAAAACTAGTAGCTAAGAAATGAGATGACACTTTCATAAAGATGTTCATTCTGTCCATACTTTCAGCAGATGATTATATCACTGCTAAAACTACATGTATTACTCAATACGACAAAACAGTTCAACATACAAAGAAGTAATGAAGGCAGTGCTATTGACAGAATTTAAAGTATCATACGAAACTATATTCAGACGCTTGCGATAGAGAAGGAAAAGCACCTTAGGTGGTAAGTGATTTGAGAGCAGTGCATTGGTTCTCCTCAAAATAAACTGTAAGCAAAATGAAATCTTCATAAGATATAGCGGTAAAGATAAGCAAATGAAATCTTCATAAAGGTCAGTAGTAGTGATATGCTCTCTATCATCGTACCAGAATCATCTAAGTAAATTGCAGTTCTTTAAAAAAATCCAGAAAAAAATAAAATCTTGATGATAATCAATTATTTAGATACACAATGCTAAGAAGAATCACCTGATTGACTTTTGAACTCAGTTCTGCGGAGCGGTCAGCAGCTAAGTTTTTCTCTTCCTCAGTCGCTGTAGGTTCTCTTCCACATATTATAGGTGCCTTTTGTTTTATATATTAAAACAAAGATGCATCAAAAGAAGGTAGTGCAAGAAATATAAACAACCTAAATTGTATGACACAGATCACAACGTAAACAATTTCTCTCATCCAAAAAATACATTTTAAGAAGCTTACATTTTATTGGAATTCAGAGCCATGAAGCAGCAATACTGGAAACGAAACAGAATATGTATAGCAGCAAAACACTACAAAGTAACTAGTTCTATAGTTTTAGGCCAACGATAGCCTAGAAAATTGACTTAACATAGTTATAGATGAAAGAATACAGTATGATCAAATTGGCATCAAAGAGAGGATCATAATAGAAAGTATGTCACCTCATAATAATGGCGAAAATGTGCAGCATCGCCTAAACTTCCTGGATTTGTAAAGTTGACCATGGCAAAAAACTCTTCCAAGTCATTCTGGAACATTCGGATGCAAAGAAATAGGAGTGAAAGCTTAGTGTAGAATACTAAAAGAAATTTTAGTAGAGATAATCAATCGAATCTTCCATTACCTGCATTGGAGTTCCAGACAACAAAACCCGACGTTTGCATGTCAATGAAGCCAGAGCCTGTATTCAAATATGATGAAAAACCAAAATTAGAAAAAACGTTGGACATGAACTGTATAATAAGTATGTATTTGCATTCTACCCTGTTAGTTAGTGTCTGGTCATTTTTCAACCTATGGGCCTCATCGCATATTAGAAGATCACAGGATTCACTTTGGCAGAACTTGGATGAGTGCATTCGGAAAGTCTCATAAGAAATGATAAGTACCTGTTGACATTAATTAGGTGATAAGTGCATTTCTCAGAGAGTCAGCTAAAAGATATGCACAGCTATACCTGCAAAGCACTTCGTGGTTGAGTGAAACTATCTATCCCAGACAAAACATCATCTCTGGTGCTTTCACAGAGTGCTATAAGCTGAATCCTGTCACCAACCCATTTCTTAATTTCAGCTTCCCAGTTACTGACAAGACTGGTCGGTGTAACGATAATGGCCTTTTTAACCATAGGTGTCCCATCAAATCCTTGACATAGAAGTGTATACAGTAAAGTAATGGACTGCAATGTCTTCCCCAAACTGTTAAATCAATTAAGAAGGAAATAAAAAACCTACGTTAGAATTTATACAATGTCAAAATCTTATAATCTTATATTATCTAGTGAAGAAGGTAGATTTTACCCCATATCATCGGCCAGAATGCAACCATTTATATTCGAGGAACCATGGAGTCCTGAAACACAATCGAACATGAACTGGACACCCTCTCTGCAGTCTCAGAAGGATCACCATACCATATAAGTAAGGTTGTATATAACATTCCTGATGCCAGCTAGAGATACTTTTTTTACTAATATGTTTATTGTATTCACCAGTTCACTGAGAGTTATATAATTCGAGACCAAGAGTATGTTTTTGACGTTTACACTGTACCTATTGTCACTACTTGAATACAAACAAAATACCTTTGATGAGGGCGAAGAAATCGGACAAGCAATGGATGCACCATGATTGTTGTTACGTTCATTCCATCATCAGATTCTTCAGATTGCCACAATATCAAGGGATCAATATCAGGTGGCAGACAGACAACTTCTTGCTCTTCATCTCTCTCGATATTGGCTGATGCATTCAGCTTAGTAGGTAGAGAAACCACAACCGGAGTTGAGGAACCCCAAGGGACGAACCGTTTTCGAGCCGAGAGACGACGAGAAAGTTGTTCGGTGGAATTATAACCATGAGAACACGGCGGCTTGAAAGGCTTCCTACAAACTGCTGCTCCTTCTGACACCGAAAGCACCCGAGGAAGGAGTGGTTGCCGTTGCACGACCAGATTGCCCCTGTAAACCGTACAAAAGTTTCAAATCCATTTTCAGGAACCATCACGCTCGAGGATCTCTTTATGTAAAAAACAAACGAATACCCATTAATATTTCAGAGACTAATCACAATCATCATCCAGAATTATTGATCCAAATGGACTAAATCGACTACGAGAAAGCGAAATTTTTTCTAGAAACCCCGAAATTGGAACTACAAAATCTCCATAGGACATATAGCTGCAAAGCGAACAAAGCATCCATTAGATTCAAGTTCAGATTAAGATCGAGAAACATCAATTACGCACCTCAACAGATCATTCACGTTATGAGATTTCCTATCGGCGTCGGATGAAGGAGAAACGGCGGCAAGGTCTTCGCACTCAGGGTTTTCATCGGTATTCTCGATTTCTCCTTCCGATTCTTGAGACTCGTCCATGTAACTGTCACTGGAATCGTCACAATCGGAGAATGAAAGGGTCTCTTCATCTTCTTCCTCCATTGTCGACACACCTACGAGCCCAGAACTCCGCTTTTCACCAATACTGAAACTCTTTTGGCGGCAAGAGGAGAAAGCAAATAACCAAACCAAAATAGAGAAAACCAAAAATTATTTTCAATATCGTATACGGTACGCTTTCTCACAGTTAATTTCATGGACGTTGTATTTTCCCCCTAATTTTTAATTTTTTACAATAAAAAAATTCGAAATATCTTATTCGTTCGAGGTTAATTACTTCACCCAATTTCATGGCCGCACCTGCAAACTTCACGTCTCGATGTTCCGATTATACCCTAACTGCTCTCCACCCTCTCTCAGACCTTTCGTTTTCCTTCCTCGCCTTCCTTCTCGCTCCCTCCGTTGCCTCGCCACCGCCGATATCCCCCTTGGCGATGGAATCCGGTTACCTCGAGAAGCTGATTCCACCTCTAACACGGCGAGGTCTCGGGATGTCTCCGTCGCCGCCGGCGGGAATGGTGAAGGGGCTAAATGGAGGAAGAAGAGGTTGCTCTGGTCGAAAAGTGGGGAGAGTTACTTGGTAGACAACGGTGAACCTCTTCCTCTCCCTATGACTCATCCCGATACATCTCCTGTGTCGCCGGATGTGATTGACCAGAGGTTGCAATGTGATCCTGTAGTCGAGGTTTGTATCTTACTCCATATTTCATACATAGATTTGATGAGTGGATAAGCCTAAACATACTTGCACTTTAGACAAACATTTGAATTGCTTTCCTGTTCGACTTGTTCTCTTGTTTACCGTGAATATACCTTCGAACGAATCATTGTGCACACATGTATGATTCGCTCTTTGAAGATTGGGTTGATTGTTCTTTCTTATGGAGCGATAAGCTCAGATTCTTGAAGATGAATGATGCTTTGAATGTTGTTTCTTATGGAGCGATGAACTCAGATTTTCCTTGGAATTATATAAAAAAAACCATGGGTGACAAAAGTATGTAAAGTATATATGCAAGCACTTCTCGTTAAAGGATAAAATTAGGTGAAGAACGGAAAAATGGTGCTTAACATGAACTGCCTTTTTTTGGAAAGATTTGCTGTACTTGGTCGTCTGAGTCACTCTTTACTCGGGTTTTGTGCATTCCAGGCAACTGGCACTGACAGTGGTTATTGTGCCTAGAATATATCTTATATGATGCAGTATTTTTTTTAGAATTCCTTTGAATTGTTTGCTTCTGATCTTAGTATACCCGGCCAATTCTCAGGATTGCCGGGAAGTGGTTTATGAATGGACTGGAAAGTGTAGAAGTTGCCAAGGATCTGGATCTGTCAGCTATTACAAGAAAAGAGGCAAAGAGGTTATATGCAAATGCATACCATGCCAAGGGATTGGTAACTTTCTAAGTGTGGTTCTTTTTCCTTGTTTTTCTTTTCCGGCTAGTGACTTTTCAGAGATGGATCGAATGAAACTTTTTTGATACTAGAGTATCTTTGAGCTGCGTCCTTGATTGGTCTTTGTGAACAAGTATCAAAGCCACACTGTTCTGTGTTTTGCACTTTGGTTTCTGCTTAAGTGTATCATGCAAATTGATCTTGACTTAAGAAGTTGAAACTTATTGCAGGATATGTGCAGAAAATAACATCTCGAAAAGATATTGACGTGATGGAAGATTTGGATGATGAACCATCTTGACCGAAAATTTGCTCAACCAGGCTTATACATGTGCGCTTGGATTCATTGTTGAAGTTGATTTGTTGCATGTAAAAAACACAACCAGAAAAGTGATAGGTGCTTCTCTGGGATGTGTGGAACAAACAAGCTGTAGGAGGTATGGACAGAAACTACTGATTCTTGCTCAGCTAATGGCTTCTTTAACCAATACTCGCCATGTAGACAACTACTGTTTTTTATGTATCAGATCACGAGACTCCATGAACTACAGGATTTTTTATTTGTGTTTAGGCTGTTCCGATTGGACTATGTATATCACAGAGAAAAGAATAGCGGTAACACAATCCCTTTCAATTATCATTGTGCTCTTTATCTATTGGTTCAAGTTACTCTATGGGGTAACATAATCAGATGATATACATGTTTTCTATTAATTGAAAGGAACTAACAGTGTCATATACAAGAACCTAGCAAAGTAGATTTGTCGTCCCCTGATGATTCCTTGATTGAACCTTTCACCATGAAACTGCGTATTTAAATTTGTCGAGGCTAATATAAATGACCTGGTAGTTCACAGATGCTTTGATTTATCATTAATGAGCACTTGATTCTGATCCACTGTTATCAACCCTATTTCAGCCTGTCTTCTCTGTGCTTGGCATATTCTCAGGCGACGCTCTACAAGAAGAAAGGAAATGTAATGACCTCAAACTGTTTTTGAAAAATGCTGCTGTTTCTTTTTGAGTATCAACTTGGTATCTTACTGAATAGTTAGTCCCTTTCTTTCGAGGATTACATTGGGAATTGTACCTTGAAGCTTGTTGTTCTTGAGGGACCTGCAAATTTTAACTATCAATACCAACAAGGATAGCATGATGCTAGTTAATGATGATGATGATATGTTATAGCTCAAAACTTTAGTTTGTCTAACAATGATAACAAATTATCAGATTCGTATGTGTCAGCTTGCAGTTAAAAGTAGAGAGGAGTGGAAAAATAAGTTTACAGAGTGCGGAGATTAGGGAGCTTTGCAAGTGTCTCAGGAACTGCTCCAGTGAACTGATTGTCTTCTAAGTGTCTGTCTCATCCCACAAAAGAAAACAGTAAGTCCATTAATGTAAATCTTTTGCTGAAGTTTGGTTACAAGAAGGCATACAGCGTTTCTAATCTCGTCATTGGACTCAAATCTGGGATCTGCCCTGTGAGCTTGTTCTTCCCCAACCATCTGCAGACCGGACAGTTGCAGCTGAGTCATAATTTACAGATTTAAAGCTCAGACACTTGCAACTTTTAGGATGTGAAATCCTTACAGATCTTTAAGGGCAGTCATCTTGTTTATGCTTGGTGGTAGAGACCCAGATAGTCCAAGATTTGTCAAATTTCTAGCAACAGAACCAAAACCCTGTATTAGATTTCTTTGAGATTAAGACTTGATACTTGACAGCTACATTAAGCTTCTCTAAAGTTAATTGATAGCTACATAAAGCTTCTATAGAGTGTTGACTTCTGACGTACAAGGAAATCACTCTAGTAATTTTTTCTTTGGAGCAAGTTAGGCCAGTCCATGAGTTAGCGCGAGGGAGGCATGGGTCGCCAGACCAATCCACTGGAGGATTCTTGATGCTCTCGAATAGATCTTCCATTGCAGTCACTACAGAAGAGAATGTGTTTGTTCCAATGACTTCAATTTTCACATATTAGACAAAAATATGAAGAAGGAAACATATACATTACCATCCTTTATATTAGTGCTTCCACCAAGAGGAAGAACTTGAAACACTTCTCCAGCATTGATTACAGGTCCCAGCGACGCATCCTTAGCAGGAGTCAGTGTGATCTGAGTCTGACCTGACAATGGCCACTGGCCAGAGTAAACCATAACCCCATTTGTGCTCACATTGAGGTTTCTTAAGAAAGAAAGTCCATTAACTGAGACTCCAAAAGCTCTCCAGTTCTGGAGGCCTGGACTCCGATCGTCCTGAAAATACAGAGCTATATAGTACTTTGTGGCTGGAAGAGGAAATGGTGGCCATTGAAGCTCTAGAGGCTTCCCTTTGCTCACTGTGAACCCTTCCACAAAGGCTTTAGGTGGTGGAATGTTCCAGAAGTCTGACGGGTTAATGCTGCTTCGAGAAATTACTGTCAGATGCTTCTTGTCTGAAAATGGTTGCCAGAGACGGTTGTATTTGTCATCTGGATAGCTAGGTTTCAACATACATAGCATCACAAGTCAAGGTGAGATGAATATATTAGATCATCAGACTATGGAATAAAAAAAAGGCACCTGATCATCTCTCCATCTCCTCCAAAGCTGTTCCTGGCAATGAGGCTGAGCTTGTAGGTCCCGAGGTCCGTGGAATTGTACATTGTATCTTCAAGAGGTTGGACATCTAAAGCCGATATAAAAGGCGAGGACGAAAGGGTGTGTGCATTCTTGGCTAGACAAACACTAAGTGTCTTCCCAGGAACACCAACAATGATCTCGTAATAAGAACTCTGACCATTGGCGTAATCCTCTGATGTATTAACAACGCTCCATTTTGTGCCTCCAACGATTTGATCAAACACAGGTGGGTTATTTTTACCGTCAAAGTTACCGTAGTAGTAAGTGGTTCGGATAAGGTATTTGGAGGTCTTGGGGACAGGAAAATTATAACAGTGTTTACGCGGTGACTTGTCGGGGAAGTAACGTAGCGTGGAGAGGATCGGAACGAGGTCTTTTTGCTTGATGTTAGTCGTGTTGCCGATAGATATGAATCCTTTGTCTGGTGTGTAATCTATCCCGTTGAGGTTCGTTTTAGAAGATGATCCACAATTTAAGAAGAAACCTTTCACATGAAATGAAAACGGAACGCTTTAGGATAATTTCTAACAAAATGGCGACGTCTCTGGCAATGTGTTTACATGGATTCAAGAGCTTTTTGGAAAGTTTTCAATTGACTTATCAATATATACTTTTTTCAGAAATTTTTTTTTAATAAAAATGGCAAAAGAATTTATACCTCGAGGAGGAGGGACAGAGTCTGAGGTGGAGAAACATAATAAGAGGAAGAAGAAGAAAAAAGACATAACTGTGACGTATTGTATTGAAGAAGCAGATAAGAAAGAAGAAGAAGATCAGACTCTTCTCATTTGTCTATGATGGTGATAGAGAAATAGAAGGCAATGCTTGAATGTAGGAAAAGCCATTGAAAGTTCCTGGAAGATATCAATTTTCTTATTTTAGAATTGAAATCAGATTTGAGTCACTACTATGAGTGCCACTTTTTCTTTTTCGAATGGTATTTATTTTAACTATGTATTATTTTTTCTTTGAGTTTTTTATGTATTTTTAATACTAATATTATTCTTTGTTTTTGTTGAATTTATATTATGATATTGACAAAAAAAAAGAATTTATATTATGATATATGTATCTATTAATTTATGTAGATGACTGTTATATAAATATATTTTACAGTATTTATTACAATTATATACTAAGTTTGTTTTTTATATCAACTAAATAATATTTAATTTATTTTTGTCTATTAAATTTACAATTTGATGTTTATTTGGAATTCCGTTACATTATATATTTAATTAAGTTTACAATTTGATGTAAATTAAAACATGCACTATCTTGAGCAAAACAAACATTCAAATCTGAGCGTCATTACCCACAAAAGAAATTAGGATTGTTGACTAACTAACCAAATCTACTCAAAATATTCCCAAATACTCAAATTTCGGAAATTGTTTATATATTTGGGAGTAAGTTAAAACAAATAAATATTTGTTTCTAATTGTAGATATGGTGTATAGTAGATTTTAGAACTGTATAATAATAAAGATGACCCGCAGTTATCAAATGTCTATAATACATAATAAAAAATTAAATAATATGGAATTTTTATATGACCTGTACTTATCAAATGGTTAGAATAATTTTATGTAGTATAATAAAATAGTATGACCCAAATTAAGCTCAATTTATGATTTTTTTTTTGTAAATTAATTGACTAAATGCAAAGACCTAAATATCATATTCAGAAATTCGCTGGATAATATATTAAATAATTGGATAACTATATATGTTTACTATTTTTTTCATTAATTAAATTTTTATCTTTTGTTCTTTCATCATAAATATTCTAGTGACATTTCATTTAAATTTTTAAAATTTTATGGTAAAAATTTAAAAAATACATCCTTTGTATAGATTGAAAATTAAGAAATATTTATTATTTTTTATTTTAGAATTTTTTGTTATATTCTAATTTATAGTAGTGACAGAAATATTTTCATACTCCCTAAATTAATGTTGTAATAATTATATCTTCATACATCAAATATTAAAAAATTGAGGGAATATTCTATTAATGTATAAATAATTTCTGAAATTATTATATGAATATATACTATGTAAGTATCATATAATAATCTATATAATAATTAATAATCATATTAATGAGATTTACTCTTATATAGAATATACTACATATTTTCGTGTTTTATATAATATATTAAAAATAATATGATTAGATATAATATAAAGTTTGACAATCAAATTAGTGTGTTAAACTATTTTTAAAATTATGATTTACCGTATATAAAATAAAATAAAAATAAAATAAATTGATAAATAAATCAAATAAACTTACTCGAAAATTTTATATCAATATTAAGTCTCTTTGTTTGCTTTCCATTAGTATCGATAAGATCAATATTCCAAACGTGCAATCTTTTGATCGATTACATCAGTGTCAAGTAAAAAAACCAATATCTTAATATAATATTAAATATACTATTTGAAAAATATTTGAACAAATATTTAAACTCCTCATATAGCAAACGTCTTTGACCAATCGAAAGTCATTTAGATCATGTAATAGTGTAAGAACTGTAACATATCGATTGGTAATTTAATTCAATAATATATGAATTTTCACTTACTCTATAAGAGGAGAAGACCAAACATTGATGATGAATGCGCCCAAATTTATCCAGTTTCATCTAACCATATTTGGTTGTCCAATACTCGAAATTATGATATTAGCTTGTCTTGTAATCTCTTCAAAATTTTTGGTTTTTAAATGAATAACGGTAACAATTTCATCATCTCTATACCACTTACTATACATCAACAAACACACAAAAATTAAAATGAATTTTCAAAGTTATCAGTATCTAGAGTAATATAGCAGCTGACGACACACATAAATTCTCCTGTTAAAATACATATAAACCAAAAAAAAAAACTTAGAATGAAAAGCATATTATTTGATTAAGAACAAACAGACATCCTAGGATGACTATGGAAGTTAAACGTGAGAAAAGAGAGCAATACAAAAACAGTAAACTAATATGTGTATTTATAAGAACAATTTAGGGTTTTTGGTTTAATATTAAATCAAAATCGAATATTTCAAAACAAAAATTTTGATAAATATTAATATTAGTTATAAACGAGTGTTCCAATTATCTATAAGTTGCAAATTGTAACCGATTTTTAAGGAAAATTTGACTCGGTTGAATATATTAAAAGTTTTTTTTCTTTATTTAAGGAAATAGATTATAATATTCATATCGTAAAATTAGAAATTGATACAAAACTGAAAGTTTAAATTCCTAATTAATCGGTATTTAAATATATTAAACCACAAATCAATTTGAACAATACCAATAATACGACTTAGATTCATTAATTTATGAATATTTTTAAATTTGAACTCATAAATGATTATTCTTTATGTAATCATTAGATGAGGATATTTATAAAACTGAAAAAATAGATTAAGAAATTCATATAATATACATTTATTTACCGAGATTTAAAAGTTTGTTTCCAAATCGGTTAAGAAAAAATATTACAAAATTTAAATAAAGATATTAGAAATAATATTAGGAATAACTTAATAATATTTTTAATTAAAATAATAAGATATTTGAATATTCTATAATTAGAATTGCGGATATAACCTAATAATGTTTTTAATTAAAATAATAAGAAATTTGAATATTCTATAATTAGAATTTCAGATAAATTATATAGCAAATACAAGGAAGATTCTAAGTGATTTATTAAAACCGAATATTAAACTTCAATTGTATTTGAGTTCAAAATATTTCATTAATTTTAAAGGAAATTAAAGTCGGTTTTCAGAAATTTAGATAATTTGTGTTTGTATAAGGAAAATAGAATATAATTAAACCAAAAATCACGAAATAGATTAAGAAATCAAAATCATATTTTTAGGGGTTGATTTAAACTGAATATTCGAGTTTAATACTTTCCATTTTCTTTTCTTTTTCAAATTTGTTATTAATCAATTATGAATAATATAATAAATTTATAGCATATTCGATTTTTTTTTAAATTTTGTAGTTCTGTAAAACAAGTAAAATATATATTACTAATAATAAAAAAGTGAATTATATTTCAAAAATATACAATTTTATATATTAAACCAAATTATTTGATTGTTATATATATTTTTTAAGAACTATAAATATACTAAACTAATATTAATTTTGGAAATATTCTCAAATATTATAGAGTGTATACAATTTTATATATGAAGATTTCGATACTATATATATTATATAAAATATTAAATATTAGTAAAAATATTAAATAATATTTCTATATTATGTATGTAAAATTAAATTTTAGAAATAAAAACCTAGGTTGTCATTTATCTATCCGACCACCACCGCTAGGGTAGAAAATTAATTTTTATATATTTTCTCTTTCTAGAACTTTAACCTAGGACTTCCAATATGCTAAGCCCAAAAAAACCACTAGACATATATAAATTTCATTAGAATACTAAGAACCAAACAGTTGTTTGTCTCTCTCCAGTACTGGTATTAACCTTGAAGGAGTACTACAATTCAAACTAGCAAAAAATAAAGAGTACAAGAGGTAGCTACTTTAACGTTTAAGTTGGCAGATTCGTTCCTTTGTCTCTCATAAAACCGATAAGATGGGTTTAAGCATCTAAAGATATGTGAGTTACTCTCATAAATAACCTCTACACATACCAAGTTGTTTATTCAAGACAATACCAAAGCATTGCAACCGCTTCTGCATCAAAAGTTGAACAAAACCAAGGGTCTTTGTCCGATAACAATTTACAATACCTTGAGCATCCCTTTAAATCCATCCGGCTCCACATTACTCTTAATTTTTAGACCAATATCATTCACAGCAAAAGAAATTGAAATTTATAATTTACATACATTAAACAAAAACTTAAACTAATATAAAATTAAACACTTTTTTTTCAAAGAAAAAACGAAGACTTTTTTTTTATGAAACAAAAAGAAGACTATATATCTATATATATAAAGTTAAATCTTCCTCATCAATTTATTTTTAATTCATCATATCCATTTATTATATCTAATACTTAATCTCTAATATTTAACTAATATGTATAATAAATTGAATGACAAGAAAATTATTTAAATCAAGCATATGTAACCATTAAAATCATATTGTTTAAATATTTTTAGATAGTTTAAAATATTTAAATTTGAAAAAATAATCTCTATGAAAACAATATGAGAAAATAAAGTAATGTTTAGATCATTTTAATTATATTTACAAACTTTTTAGTTTCCATAAATCAAAATTATTTCTTACACTAAAATATTTGATTATGATTTAAATAAAATGTTTTTCCTTTTTTGTTATTATTACTTTTTGTCAACAATCAAAATTGTTTTAGGCCCGATCCATAATCAAAATTCTTCCTGAAATTCCCAAACAATATCCTACGGAAATTAGCAATTCCGTAGAATCGAAGTCGTGATCCAAATACAATAACTGGAACATATAATTAACCCACCAGACTACATTAATCTTGATGTTTTTTTTATTCATTTTAATATTCTAAACAAAAATAATTGAAAATGACATTGTAACTAAAAATAAATATATAATTTCAATTATTAATATTCCATTCTTCCACTGTCTCAAATTAAATATATATATATATATATATATATATATATATATATATATATATATATATATATATATATATATATACTTTAGCTTACATAATTATGTAACTATAATCATTAGTGCAATAAGCAAATAATTAAATATATTTTTTCAGCTTTTTTGAATAAATGAAAGAATAAAATTTGTGTGTTTGAGTTTAGAGTGAATGGAGAAGACAAAGTTTTTTATACTTGAGTTATGAGGTTTATGATTAGATAGATTAATTCATGTTCTATCCAGAGATAAATTTGGTTTGATTTGTGACATAGATTTTGAAAAAATGATAAAAAAATGAAAAAGAGTTATGAGTGTCAATGAGAAAAAAAGAAATTTAGAATTTAAAAATAAAAGATATTCAGTCACTTTAAGTATATTAATAATTTAGTAGTATTGATCTAATATTTTTTGCAAATAACTTTTAGTTTAGTAGCAAATAATAAGTCCACTAATAATATATGTACTTATCCATCTAGAAATAGGCTCCTACTAGCCGATTATGACCAGGTGTTAAAAAAAAATGGTACTACTTTTCATATGTCACTTACTAGTTATATACATAAATAGAAATAAATTGCGAGAGGAGTAGTGACGCGTTCTAAAAGCGTTGCGTCAGGTCGAAGCAAAGCCCAACTTTATACCGACGCTAAACGCGAATTTCAGAGTTGCCTATAAATATACAAAATCCCAAAATCCTCCTCCTATATCCCTCACAACTTCCCTACTTTTCTCTCACTCTCTCATTTTCTCTTAACAATTTTCTCGAGAATCACCACATCATTTCTTCTATCTGATTCCTTCCACGGAGATTTTCGAAAATTCGTTTTGATTCATTCCGGATATTCGGCAACTATCTGATTTGATTTGACTGCGAGAATCATAAGAGTAAAGTTGTTATTTTTGCTACCTTTTTCATTTCCGAACTGCTCAAATCCATGGGTACTTCTCAGAGTCGGGAAGATCGGATCACCGATTCAGATACGGAGTCTGATTCAGAATACTATGAGGAAGAAGATGAGGATCAGTACGATTACGCAGATGTCTCCAACAAGCAAGGATCGTCTTCTGCTTCTGGGTCAAACCTCACAGGAGTTTCTGATTCTTCTTCTTCACGACAATCTGATTCATCGGCTGTCGATATTGAGCAGAAGCTGAGAGCCTTAAAATTGAAATACCCATCTTCTTCCGTAATTCCCAAGATGAAAAACGCGCTAAAGCTTTACCGCCATATCGGTGGAAACACACCCAAAGCGAAATGGGTCATTGCAGATAAAGTGACTTCATACAAGTTCGTTAAAACTTCGACGGCGGATGGAGAAGATGTTGATGATTATGATGATGGTGAAGAATCAGTTGAAGGAGGTGAGTCCTTTTGGTTTCTAGGGGTTGGTTCTAAGGTGAAAGCTAGGGTTTCAACGGATATGCAGTTGAAAATGTTTGCTGATCAACGTAGAGTTGATTTTGTTAGTAATGGTGTTTGGGCTTTCAAGTTCTTGACGGATGAGGATTACAGGAAGTTTGTTAGTAGATTCCAGGACTATCTGTTTGAGAATGTGTATAAGGTCAAGGCAACTGAGGAGAATAAGATTAAAGTCTATGGGAAAGATTTCATTGGGTGGGCTAATCCTGAAGCTGCTGATGATTCTATGTGGGAAGATGCTGAAGGTCCTCCTGCGGAAGAGGAAACTCCAGTAGAGAAAAATAGGGACTTGACGGAAGAATTCGAAGAGGTGGCTAATGGTGGAGTGCAGAGTTTGACTTTGGGGGCGTTGGATAATTCATTCTTGGTGAATGATTTAGGGGTTCAGGTTTATAGGAATATGGAGCGTGGGATTCATGGGAAAGGTGTGTGCGTGAGATTTGATGCTGGAAACTCAAAGTTTGGATCGGGTTCTAGCCAGACAACGCCTAACAAGGCTCTTTTGATGAGGGCAGAAACTAATATGATGCTGATGAGTCCAGCAAAACTAGGGAAACCAAACACTAGTGGTGTTAAGCAGCTTGACATAGAGTCAGGGAAGATTGTTACTGAATGGAAATTCGAGAAAGATGGGACTGAAATTACAATGAGAGACATAACAAATGATACCAAAGGGTCGCAGCTAGATCCATCAGAATCTACATTTTTGGGATTAGATGACAATAGGCTGTGTCAATGGGACATGAGGGACAAGAGAGGTATAGTGCAGAACATCAATTCGCCCGTCTTGGAATGGACTCAAGGCCATCAGTTCACTAGAGGAACAAATTTCCAGTGCTTTGCAAGCACTGGAGATGGGTCTATCGTTGTGGGGTCTCTTGACGGAAAGATAAGGCTGTACTCAAAGACTTCAATGAGAATGGCAAAAACGGCTTTTCCAGGGCTCGGTTCACCAATTACACATGTGGACGTTTCTTATGACGGGAAATGGATACTGGGCACAACAGATACATACTTGGTTCTTATATGTACCCTTTTCACAGACAAAGATGGTAGGACAAAAACAGGTTTTAGCGGAAGAATGGGAAACAAAATACCAGCGCCAAGGCTGCTGAAGCTAACACCACTGGATTCACATTTGGCAGGAAGAGATAATAAGTTTCACAGCGGTCACTTCTCATGGGTAAGTTTTTCACACATTTCTACTGTTTTCCTCAGATTCTTGACTGTTCTAAAACCAAAATCTCATAGTCTTTGTTGTGTTGTTTTTAGGTAACCGAGAGCGGGAAGCAAGAGAGGCACATAGTAGCAACAGTGGGAAAATTCAGTGTGATATGGGACTTGGAGCGGGTGAAGAACAGTGCACACGAATGCTATAGAAACCAGCAAGGACTCAAGAGCTGTTACTGTTACAAGATCTTGTTGAAGGATGAGTCAATTGTTGAGAGTCGATTCATGCACGATAACTTCTCCTTCTCCGGTAACAAATCGCCAGAAGCTCCGCTTGTGGTGGCCACTCCTTTGAAAGTCAGCTCGATCAGCCTCTCTGGAAAACGACTATAAATAACAACAGCTCCTTGTATCTAAAATCTTTCGTTTGGTTTTGTAATGAAATTGATTGTAGTGTTTGGATTCTTGCACTCGTGTGAAGTTTGGGTTTGAGTGCAGTTGTTTTTTGCTCAGATATGATATAGATACTACTACTACTTGTTGCAGAATCTATTCGAGTGTATGACTTAATTATTCAAGACTTGATCTCAAACATATACTGATATACATTTCAATAATGAGCTCGCACAACAAAGGCTATGGTGAAGAAAACAATACACTTGAGAAATTGCATTTACAGATAGACATCCAATATTTGTTTTATACAGCACAGAACAACACAAGAAACCCGAGTTTCTGTTTTTTTTTTTTTTTTTTTTTTTCTTTTTCTTATATATGTCAGAGAGAATATGCAGTCTAATGCCGAACTGAAGTCAACCAACACAAAACTGTAAAAGCAACCTATAACCTTTTCTTCTCCCTTTTTACCTCCAACTCTAATCAGTAAGGCAATGAAGCTGAGAACAAAATCTTTAGCACCTAATTGGTTTGGTAAGACAAGTGGAAACATGTTCCGTATCTGTCATGCTTGCAAGCCTAATCATCATCCTCTGAATCTGTCATCGACAAAAGGAAAACAAACCAAATTACTCAAAAACTTTAATAGATCCACACTATACAGCCAACAGAAAATACACAATGAAGACTTTAGTTTGTGGCCTTGCAAGTCAATAAAGAAGCCATTTTACACATTAAGTTAACTGGTTTAAGGATTGCGGAAAATGGCCCGGAAACAATAGGATATATGAACAGTTCTATTCAAAGTTAAAACAAAAATAGAAAAACCCTTACCGGATCTTATGTCTTCACCCACTTTTCCTCTGTTTTTAAGCAGTCTTACAATCATTGCACATATGAGATACCACCAATATATGTGGAAAACAAGAAGCATCAGTAAAAATGTGTTGAAAGAATAGTACATGACCGTGCCTTCAGCTGATGTCATATCCAAATATTCCAAGAGTTCAACGCTTCAACAAAAAAAGTAGTGTGAATGTCAGATCAAGCAT
This sequence comes from Lepidium didymum, assembly GCA_963920545.1. Lineage (NCBI taxonomy): Eukaryota > Viridiplantae > Streptophyta > Magnoliopsida > Brassicales > Brassicaceae > Lepidium > Lepidium didymum. The sequence continues at coordinate 5,985,865 of OY986979.1, read as the reverse complement.
TAACAGTAAGGACATTGTATCTAATAAGGGTTAAACTAAAGTGTATCTACCTCGTGGCCCTGATGATCCAAAATGGGTAATATATCAACCGTAGCAATAGCCAAGAGAGAGCAAATAGTGCAAAACATACACTTGCCCCAAATTCTTTTTTAGAGTATTTGAAAATTTTAGCAGTTTCCATAAACACATCACTTGCATCATGAAGGGCCAGGATGATTGCTCCAATCCGGAAAAATCTACACAAGAAAACAAGAAAATTCCCAATAGTCTTTTATTTGTGTTTGGTTTGTTTGCTATAGCTCACTAAACAACAAAACATCAGAGTCAAAAGTCAATCTTATCAGACAGACAGGTATATAACAAGCATTTAACAAGCAAAGAAATGTTAATTCTTAAAAATATATATATTTTACGTTGAATTAATATTTTAAAATTAGCACATTCTCTCAAGATTAAGATGCTATTAAAGCATTAAACTATGCAAATAAAGATAATTATCGACTTTCTAAATCATTTCAGCAAAATGAGGACGGATGCAAATAGATGAAACAAGGTCAAATTACCTCGTTAAGTAAGAGTAACTAAGCAGGATGATTGTAATTACATGGTGAGACATCATAACAGCAAAATCCTTTCTTCTGGTCTCCCATGCAAGCAACGCAGCAATAGCATACACATAGAACCCGCACTGGCACATGTAGTAAAGCTTTATTGAAAGCCTACGGTAAAAAGAAAGAAAACAAAATCAGGTTACACACCTTTTCATCATAATGGATTGCAGTCCAGGGAACAAAACCAAAAATGGTCATTCTTAACCAAGAAACGAGCTACACAACTACAGTGCATATGACTAAATCAACAAGTTCAAGACAACAAAAAAAAAGTGCATACATATATACATAATTACTCACTTCATCTCCTGATGTGGCCAACCGAGGAAGTAGAGTTTGATATCTCTGGCCCACGGCTCGTGATATATGACTTTGAGAACGAAAATGTCACAACCAGCATAGTACAACAATTTCCACAAGGATTCTTTGCATTTGACGATTTTCGCCCTAATAACATCGTTCATTTTTATTGGAGCAGAACCAGTATTCACAAGCCAGACAGCTATCCTCTGGTAAGATTCAATAACGGGAACATTAATCAATCTCCTACTTCTTTAATTCTCTGTTTATATATATTATATCCAAATATAATATCAAGAAACGATTAAAACATTTATATATACAACATGTTCTCGATTAGATTCTGCTGCAAGAATTTCAACTGTGTCAACGCATACATCATCACAAGAGAATTAAAGACTTACCTCTGCTACAACAAGGCATAAAAGTTTCCGCAATCAATTTGAAGAAAGAAGGAAACAAGAAACAAAACACAAAAAACGGAGATTCTTACTTACTTGAAAGACGTATTTATCGAGGAAGAGCCTCAAAAAGAAGAATCCAAAGGCGAAATAGACAGCAATCTGAAAATGCCAGACCTCAACCGACGGTTCAAAATTCTTAACGACGGCGTCTCCGCCGCGTGACGGTACCGATTCCATGTCCGGCGTTAAAGAGAGACCTCGTTCACTGAGAAATCATCCAACAGAGAGAACAACGAAAAAAACCGCCGAGAATTTGGTAGCGGAATCGGAGGAGAAATCGATCAGAAGATTTTTAGTCACCTTAAAAGAGGAAGAGATTCGATGCACGTTTAAATTCTCCGAGTTCCTAAAATTGAGCGACAGATGGAAAATTGCAAAGCTTGGAAAATTGGGATCTCGCTACCTTTGTATTTTTTATTATTGTGTTTTCTTTTCTTAAATAAAAAATCATTAACAGAACGAGTCACTTTAATAGTAAATGAAGTTTTTGCTCTTAAACACGCGCTATTCGTGAGATTATGGAATGTAGTTAGATTTTATTAACATGATATTACTATATTGTTTTTTTTATAAATAGAAAAACATTATTTTTCAAAAATTAATAATCAAAGTGAATTTTCAAATTGTTCCCTCTTCCGGCAATTACGATTCTTCAACTCTCTCTTCTTCGTTTAACATTTTTCAAAAAGATCATTATCTGTAATCGTTGGCTAAGAGTAATCTTCCAGGTTTCAATTTTTGTTGATTCACCGGTAACTTGTGTTGTTACTACTTTGGTTTTCGTTGTTTTCATTTTGCTATGTTTTCTTATAACTCTTGTTTTCCTTCTTTTTTTCTTCCAGTTTGTTTTCTTTAAGTTTATACTTTAGGTTGTTTAGTTTTAAAATTTGGTTTTGTCTACGCTCTACTTTTGTTGTGTGTCGAGTTCTCGCCATGGTTTTAACTTCGTTTTCTTCATCTTTTCTAGCGACTTTTACAAACTTAAAATAAAAATCCCGTCGATTAAGCTTCCACCGGTATAATCGGGTTATGTTTTCGATCTGTGTATTGGTTCTACCTTCAACCATTGGCGGCTGCATCTATTAATCCATCCTTCACCGACAGTTTAAGCGTGGAGATAAAACTATCTCTGGTGGGTTTCCAAATTGGACTTCGACGGCGTTAGTGCCTCATGAAGACAATGACAGGTGGTGTGGGAACCTTATAAGAGATCTATTTGTAGTGTTTAGCTGATGGATTGACGGCAAGAACCAGTAGACATGGATTTGCTTGAAGAATGAAGCCGTCCGGCGATAATTTCTCAAATCTGGTGTTTGCATGACGGAAACCACAAAATGACGACACGTGGATCTTCGAAGCATGTCGAATATCCTACTGAATGACACGTCGATATAGCTAGCAATGGATAGATATTTGAGCCTAGTGGACTTCACCATTATAGATTATCATATTATATTTTTGTTTCATAATGTAATGGTCTTAGCCTTTTCTCATGTATCTTATACATATCATCAATAAAATAATTTCGACAGCAAAAAAAGAGAGTGAATTTTCAACACCAACCTAATTTGGATTATGGTACTTTATAATATATATATATATAGCATATAAGGTAAATTAAAACATGAATACTAAACAGATATTATTTTAAAATTTAAGAAATGTGAAACTAAGCTAAATGAGAATACATAATGATATGACTTAGAGTCTAAAATAAGGAATGTTGGATTAAACTTTAAATCAAAGCTGCAGCGATTTGCATGTTGATTTGCGTGTGTGAAATGATTATGTCCCTCTTGCTTCCAGGCCTTCCACTTTTAATTTGTTATTTAGCACTCTAGTTAGCATAATCAATTTTTATTAATAGCATACTTAATTTTTATACATAATTTATATCTTTAAAATAGAATATAATATTTATATATTGAGTTTCATTGGCAATGACTTTCATTTCTCTAGAAAACAATTTTTTTTATAGAACTTTAGAATTAAATCTTATCTTGTTTTAGATTTTTTTTTTTGTTTTCGTTATTCTAGATAATTAATTTTTGACTGCACTAAAAAATTTATAAACCAAAAACATAAAATCAAAATTTATAAATTTTATAAATATAAATTCCTACACTAAAAAAATTTTAGAGTTAAAAAACTTACAACCTAAATCCTAAAAATAAATAAATTCAAAGATATAGGTTTTACCAATGGTTCTATTGTCTACTTTTGAATTGTAAATATATGATATTTTACGATAAATAAGTATATATATAGTATATGATGTATAGTCGTCAAGTGAGAATAGTAAATGCAATTAGCATAGCTTATTTCGCTGTCGGATTTATCTCTGCAATTCAAAGCCATCGACAACGAATTGTCCCCATTCGTCTAAGTCTTCTCGGATACTTTTCTACGTCAATTTATTCGCTATATACTTTACAGAACGATTTTCCATCGAATTAAATATCTTAAATCAATTATCATGTTTTAATACATCTGAAATTAAATATTGTGTTTAAAAATTCATATTTATGTATTGTCTACGTGACAGGCAGATCAAACATATAATATGCATGTTAATATATATATTTCTTCTTATTTCTATTTAATTCTCACTAATCACTTGTCAAGGTCAAGATGATGCACGACATTAAGAAATTCATGCTTTCGACACTAATCTTTTTTCTTTCTCACACTTGGACTCATTATTTCTAACTATTTTATAGTTTCTCTATACATTATTTTTATATTTTCAACCATATTTAGACTTTTCTATTTTGTCATTGTTAAGAAGGTTGACAAAGAATTTACCCAAAAAAAAAACATTGACAAAGAAGTTGTCATCTAATATTGGCAAATTAAGCAAAATAACGTCCTTTTGACCCCAAATGCAAAATCAAACAGTTACTAAATGCTACAGTAAATGAGTTTCAAATTCAATTAATTAAGAACATATTAATATAGTCAATAGTGATAGTTCATGAATTAATAAATAGCCAATAAATACAGATTTTTACTGTAAAAAATAAATAAGTACAAGGTGGAATAATTAGTCAAATATAGTATATTAAAATCATTCTTCTTATTTCAACAAAAACTGCAGAACCAAGTATAGTGGGCTTCTTGAATTGTGCTATAAAGCCCAATTGTTAATGAAATTAAGCCTTGGTCGTAAGCCTAAAAGAGAATCTCGTTGTGGTGCCCAAACGGTCCAAACATGTGACATCAAAGTGGAAAACTAATTAGTTTTGAAGTGAGTAGGATCATAATCTTCTCGTAATCTCACGTTAAGATAATCATTTATTAACCGAGCTTAACAACAAATCATTGAAATATGTTTTCTCGTATAATTTAAGATTCGAATATTTCATATAACAATGTTTATCAGCTACATCAAATTCAAACCATCCTGGTTTATACGTATATTTCTACATTACGATAGTTTATTGAAAAGAGATTAACGAACTCTGATTTTCTCATTAACTCAAAATAATGAAGATTAGGAGTATTATATACAAACAAAGAACCGGTTTGAGAGAACCGTATAATCAATTAATCATCTAAACCAACATTAACCAATCTATATAACCAATATAGTTCGACAAAATTATGACTAATAAATATATATCTTGTAAAGAAAAATACTTAAATGATTTTGAAAGTTTAAGTTTTATCCAAAAAAAATGTGAAGTGACTTTGGTCTAGTGGTATGTGGTAAATCTACTGAAAGTATGACACTATCTTATATCTAGAGATCAAGTCTCATCGTCTATATTATATAAAAACTTGGCTAATGAGCTGGCCAATTGTGCCCAACAATAATAAAAAAAATTGTCCAGAATAATTTATACTAAAAAAATACAAGTCTTTAAAAACATGACATTTTAAGGATCTGTTTTTGCCATTGCTTTTTTTAGGAAACTGAAGATATTTTTAATCAATATTTACTTAATCAAATATTAGAAAGAAGAATAAGGTTTTATATGTCTAATTTGTCTCATTATCTGTTAAAATACTCGGCTACCAAACAAATAACTAATGCTCACTTACTTACATGTCGATTGATCCCAATAAATTTGAAAAAAGTGATTGAATTTCTATTAAAATTTTTAAATTGACCTTACGTAAACCAAAAACTTAACCCCTATAAAATTAAATCTTAGCCCAATAAAATTAAATTTTAGATATAAATCAAGATCAGTAAATATTGTGATCTCCCAATAAAATTGGTTTTGGACTAAAGCCTAACAAGTTTGAATTTTATCCATCATTAATTTATTTAATTTTATGGAAGCATCATAGAATTTAGTTTTAATATACCTAATCTTTTTCTTTTTGCTTTAGGAATTAACAAAATGCCACACCAATAAAAAAATAGATAAACTTGTACACATAAATAAATAAAGATTAACTCCATTTCGATAAAATTTGATTTTTGTTTATTTGGAAAATAAATAAATAAAAAAGGAAAAAAAATGGAGAAGTTTGGCTGCAAGAGTAGGAGCACCAAACATAAATGGATAAAAAATAGACAGAAACCGAAAAAGGAGTGAGTTCGTAAAATTAGGTCCCCTTAGCTAACTTTACATTTTCATTGGTACACCACTCTACACTCCCATGTTTCTTTTTCACCCCAAATCTTTTAGTAAATTTAATAAAGCAACCCTCCTTTTATTTTATCATTGTTCATACCCTTTTTTATTTTATTTTTGTGGTTCTAATTTTAGTGTGATCATGATCAATATTTGTGATGCTCGATTCTTTTGATGTAAGCCTTTATTTGAAACTCATAATATATTTTGAGTATCTTTTTTGGTTTTAACTCTTATGATATATTGCTATGTTTTTTTGTGTTAACAAATAACTATTGGGTCGATAAGTTCGATTTATAGCCTAAATTCTTTAAATAAAGTATGATAGAATTCAAACTCATCATCTAATACGTAGCTAATTACTTATTTTTATTTGATAATTTCATTTCTGATTAAAGATAAAATCCTGATTAGTATTTGGTTTAATTAGGTAGCTTAACCGATGATTGACAATGAGTTATCAAAAAAAGAAAGATCCCAAATAGGAACATGGGAACATAGAAAATTAAAAACAAATGAGTTAACATGCTTTGGTTTCTCCTTAATTAAGCTCTCTTTGTTTTTTATTTTTTGTTAATATTGGGTCACAATTGGTCAGTTCATTAGCCAAGTTCCTACATAATATACGTGATGGAACTCAATCCCTAATTATACAAATGCGTATGTCTTAAACTTATCGCATGTCACTAGACTAAATATCACTTGCAAATTTGGGTTAATACAAATAAGAAAAATAAAGGACGCAAAGGGCATTGTCAATGTTTGGGAGGACCATTATGAATAATAGAAACTGACCCCATTTCCTTTTGTTCTTTTTCCTATTTTTAATAAAAATGAAAACCTCTTTTTCTAGGTGGCCTATTCATTTAATAACACGTGTAACAATATCGTGAAAGTGAGAAGATGCTCTATTTTTCTTAGCCACGTCATTTTCGTTCTCCACTCATGCATAGACAAACACACTTCTCTTTTTTCACATTCACGCTTTGTGGTCGTAAGCTGCTTCCTTCTAATTGGTCCTATACTTTGATTTGGTTAATTTACCCAAGAAAATAAAAAACATAATTTAGTTTAACTGAAAAATACCGGAATAGACAGTTTTACTCCATCATAGTTGTAACATAATAATACCCCCTTACAATGTTGATTTTTAAAAAATTATAAGGGTTTCAAATTTAGATTAATAATGGCCAATTAATTAGGACAAAGATTAACTACTACAAGGCTTTAAAAGCTTTAGTTAAGAACTAAATAGAATGTTGACGAAATGTAGCACGAAGACCGTTTTGAGGTATTGGAAATGGACTGTACTCTATTCCTTTCTCTCCTCCCTTCACTTCATATCTGCATTTTTATATGACTAATGTCAAGACTAAACATGCAAAAGAAAAAACTAAGTTAATTATTATTAACTAGATCTCCCACGAGATATGATAAGTCACCAGTTTGAATCTTTAGTTTGTGTGGAGAATAAGGGTGTTTTTAAAGAAATATCTAAAAGCTGCTTCCGATCCACGAGACTAGGATTTCTATCCGAATTTCGCGATTTGAAAAAAAAAACTAGAGAGGAAGAGAAGAAAAATACCGGAAGTTAGAAACTAAATGATGGAGAAAGATAAGAATCTGTAACTTGGCGAGTTCGTTTCCAGGACAAGCATGAACTCCACTTCCAAATGGCATGAATGTATTTGGCTTTGGTTGTACCTTTGATTAGTTTGAAACATCACGTTAGATTACAACTAAACTAAAGTTCTGATCTGTTTATGTAGTGTCTTCATTATTTGTTTACCTTGAATCTAGATGGATCGAAAATCTCAGGGTTTGAAAAATATTTAGGATTGTGATGAATATTCCGAAAGAGTGGCATCACTTTCCATCCTTTAGGTATCAAATATCCTGTTTACATGCACGTTACAAAATAAAATAATATTCATTTGGACCACCTCATTTTCATAAAATTATAAATAAATAATAGCTCGATAAATAAAGAATGTTCTAGTAGTTAATTAAATGATTTAGTTTGTACCCTTATATTCAACATCAACCACTGCTTCTCTGAATGTGAAGGATATTATACTTGCCATCCTTAAGCTCTCAGTTACAACCTATAAATTAAAAAAAAAACATTCAAACATTTTATATATGAATAATTAACATAAAAACATAAGCTCTATATGTATATTAAGGCTGGTTCATATATATAGTATATGATTTATTGATTACCCTTTGTGTTAAAGGCATATTCCTTGTTTGTCCCCAAGTCAAAGGTTTCTTTCCTTTACTGTTTTCTTCATATATAGCCATTTGCTCAGCCTGCAACCATCATTATACATAGCTTTAAGTATGTACGTATATATATCACTAAAGAGAAGAAGAGATTTTGTACATTTGATCAAACCTTAACAGCTTCTAGAAGCTTGTGATCGTCATGCAAGTACTTAAGAATCCATGTTAAGCAACTAGCTGTTGTGTCTTGAGCCGCGAAAAGGACTCCGATGATGTTGTCCGCAATCTGTTCTTGGGTTAAGGAACGACCTTTCTCGTCTTTGGAGTTAAGTAGATGACCAAGAAAGTCGGTTTTTAAGACCCTTTTCTCTTTTCGTTCTCGTATAATCTCGCTTACTATTGTCTTTAGCCGTTTCCTTGCCTTTTCATTACAAGTTTTAGTTAGTTTGTTTGATTTTACTTTTCATGTCTAGAGATTGATTCATTTATTCATTCAATAAATGATATTACCATGAGTGCTTTGTGATAAGATGTTCCTGGGAGACTCATGGGGAAAGAGTTGTAGCCTTTGTCCACAATATTGTAGTTATGTTTCAAGATCTCCTTATATGTAGACTCCAAATGACCAAATATGGCTAGAATACCCACATTCAAAGCATACTGCAAGAGACAAATTTATCTTTTGTATTAGGAAAACTCAATCATTACGATATATAGAAAAGCAACCAGATTAATTAAAATGATTCCAACTTCCGATGCATGTGGGATATCTATCACATTTTAACAAATCAAAGAATTACATTGTACACATGTGAATATAGATATACATGTACCTTCTTCATCTCTTGGTAGGTAGAGACAATATGCAGATTGGTCCAAGATTGTAAGGAAGAAAGGGCAATGTGTTCGATATCAGGGATGAGTTTACGGATGGTTTCAGGGTATAAAGAAGATTGAACAAGTTTCCTTATATGAAAATGATAATCTCCTTGGTGGAAAAAGAGTGCAGAAGGTCCTATGAGCTTCTCTTTGCTTCTCGGATAAGTCGGTTTGAACATATGAGCATGAGTCACAAGCACAAACCTTGCAGCCTCGGGACTAGCCAGCATCACGCAAGGATAACCGAGGATTCGAGTTTTGAATATTTCTCCATATCTATACATTAAAAGATGAAAACATTTTCAAAGATCATAAACCATTAAAACTTGAGAGACAAGTATTCAAAGTTACCTCTTTTGTCTAGAGGTGAAGAAAACATTAGGGTCTTGTGAATAGAGTTGAAGAGTTTCTCCTAAGTAAGGCCAACCCATGGAACCAGGAGGAAGCTTACGTCTACTGTTTTTCTTCTTCTTTGAAACCATTATTCTTACCAAAAGCAAACAGAAGATGAGACTTGGTACAATCAAAAAACAAATTTCAGCCATCGATTAATCAAATTTCAATATGTAATGTTTTGCTTAAAAATAAAATAATATTTTGGAGGAACAGAAAAAGTTTTGAACTATGAAAGAAGATGAAGAAGAAGAAATATGGAACAAAACACGCACAAATACTTAAAGACAGAGGTTGGTATTTATAGAGGTATAGAAAAATTGTGGTGTAATAAAATAAAGACAAAGTTTGGAATATAAATTCATTTATTTATTTTTTTGTTATGTTTTATTTCGCCCAAATGTGAGGGCCTGACAATTGTTTTCTATTCACAAATTTAGAGTCTCAGGCGAAAAAGCTGAATAAATCAACATTTAGATCTTGTCGATTTTCTTATTTATTTAGAAGGATATAGATCTTTTTTTTTGTCAACGATTATAATTGTTTGGTCTATTAGTCAAATTTTTTCATAATGTAGACGGTGAGATTTGATCTCTGATTGTGCAAGTGCGCATGTTTTTAGTAGATTTATCGTTTGTCACTAGACTAAATACCACTTGCGGATATAGACAATTTTATGATTTTAATATTTTTAATATATTTTTCACAAGAACTTTTTATAATAGTAAATTAAATTAATGAGGGTGCTAGAAAACGCGATTTAGTTTATTGATGTTGATATAATGCCTTGGTTTCCAAGGTACTGAGCAGTGTAATTAGCTAGCTACAACTACAATGTTCCGAATTTTATTAAAATATTTATAGTATAATTAACATCATTTATTAACTGTATTTTCTATATACTGAAATGGTCTTATATATCAAAGTACATATCTGCCAAAGATATTAACGTGTTAAAAATAAATAAATTGTAATTTTATTTAAAGTTATCCTCTTCTTTTTGAGCTGTAATTCTTGTAACCACATCCTTTGTTCTCAACATGATTAAAAATAATAAAATTAAGAATAGAAGACCAATAAACATAAGACAAATATAGAGAAAACAAAGGCATTGATCACTTTATAAACAGGTAATTTAGTATGACTTGTAATTTCTAACTCACGTTTATCAAAAGATAATATATAAAAAAGAGTTTCAACACACGTTGGATTGTTATTTTCAAGTAGATATTATTCTTCTTTTCAACGTATATGATTATTTTAACATATAATTAAACCTTTAAGGTATTATTTGCAATTGAAAGGACATTATAGTTGCAAGTAACATTTAGTGGTAAATCTACTAAAAATATGCATATTTGCACAATTAAGAATTAAGTTCCATCCTTTATATTATGTAGAAACTTAGCTAATGAACTGACCAGTTGTGATTCAGTGAATGTTGACAAAAAAAAAACTTTATAGTTTAGTAGTTAATCTGTGTTAATTATGTTAATATATCACAACTTAATTTTGAATCCAATAGTATTACATATAACTTTAGACGTAAAATTATTATGTATAAATTTTATATAAATTTCTAGAAATTTATAGTTATTTTATATTTTTATAATTTATATTCTCAAGAAAAATAATTAGAAAAATGAATTAGTGATGTGAAATTAAACATGTAATATATATGTCTTTCATGTCTTTTTCTTTTTGATAAGTATTCAGACATGATTTTATTTTCTTTTAGAAACCATAGTAGCCATTCCAATATCTTATTGATTCTTATGATTTCCTTTAAGTTTTACAGAGTAAATGGATTCTTAATATTTCTAGACCATATACCTATGTTTCTAAGTTTCGTACGATTTGATTTTATTGTGCATGTCATATATGTAAATGATCATTTGGAAACTATTTAAAAGAAATTTAGAAGAGCAGCCAAAGTTTTGTGTCTAGCGGTAAGGATGAATGTGAACTTTAACCAGGTTGTGTGTTCGATTCTCTAACGTTGTAAAACTAAATCACAATTCTTTCAAACATCTCTTACACAGATATGAATCTATCTAGCGGCTCATTTGAATACCCGGAGAAAAAATTTATCTGTAGGCTACACTTCCCCGATGAAAATAGTCCAGACCATTTCCATAAACTTTGAGAATTCCTGAATTATAAGAAAAAAAATTAATTTAAGAGAGCATATCCGGAAAAAAAAGTTAGAATATCCATATTTGTTCAACCAACCCAAATAAAATAAGATAAAATTTATTTTAAAATATTTTATTAATATATAATATTAATAAAATAATTAGCAAATAAATATAACTTTAATATTTTATTATTTTTATTATAGACTTTGATAAAAACTTGGTCTTATTTCGATAACAAACATTTTTGAAAGTAATGGTTTATAAACCCCCAACCTAATTGAGCCAAATATTATCTAAACAATCTTGTGGATGTGAGTCTTACCGAGTTGCCCTAATTACTAGATGATATAACTTTAAAAACACTTCATTAAAAATTCTGGTAACCAATTTTAAGTGTTTTGGGTTGATATTTACACAAAACTCTTTTAGGTAGATTTTGATAACTAGCAATGAAAAGTGAGAACTGAGATCTACAAAATTGAGTATGATCCAATAAGTTGTATCAAGTATTGAAACATATATATCAATCTCGGTTGACCCAAAAAGAAGAGATCTCATCTACCTCTGAATGTTATATAACCTTTCACCTTTTTAGCCTTCATTTCAACACAATATTTATTTATTACCATTATATTTTAAATTCCTACCTCGTTGCCTTGTTATTATCCTGTCACGTGGGATTTTATCAATTGAAAATTACCACGATGGCGATACGCAATTTTGAAACAAAACTGAGTGCTCACTGCTCACTAGTCACTAAACATGTAGTTGGAGAATACAAAAGTAAAATATTAAAACTGACGAAAAAAATATATTTCCTAAAACTAAAACTTAAAAGAGGAGAACTACAATAAAAAACATACACAAATACAAATAAGATAGAACATATAAGAAAAAGTATTCAGAAAATTATGACTCAAACTCTGTTGATTGAAGTCACTGCAAGGCATCCGGCTTTAAATTATCTCTTTAAAAGTTTATAAATTTTTTTAATTTGATATTCTGCCAATTTGATTATACTCAATGAATGATTTGCATAGAAATTGATCAACTGCATGTCGGCTTTATATATATAAATAGTAATATTTAAAAATAAAGCTTCTTCTATGGAGAATATGAATTTGTAAGGGGCATTGGAAATTACCTTTAATTTTAATAATTTCTTGATATGATATGCTCAACGTTTCTAGTTTCTTCTACGTGCATGACAACATTTATGGGTGTCTTTATTAAGTGTAATGATACAAATTGAATAATGAATCTCGAATTAGCAAATCAATAGCTTTTGAAGTTCACACATCAATAACTAAGAAAATAACAGGACACTGTTCGTGACAATGTATTTCCTTACAAGACATATTACAATTCTAGAAGGGATTTGCCATTTTCAGTAACATGACCTAAACATTGATGTTGCACCAATTGCGTACCATTCTTTTAATTTACTCTTGTGTTTTATTTATAAAATTTAATTTAGTCTTGTGCTTTAAACTATATATTAAATTACATAGTAATCTTTGATTAATGTAACTCTTGAGTATACATCCGAAAAGTTAGGAACTGTGTCATTAATTATAAAAACAGTAACTATGATATTTATAAGTATAAGAGTAGTAATTAAGGAATTAATCTTCACCTAGTCGAAGTTTCTTTGGTTGGTTTTCGCAGGTGAGCTTCAACGACAGTTTGCTTTAAGATTCAACCGTTTGGATGATTGTGACAATTTGGATTTGAAGATGAAGAATTGAATTGAGGATGGCAGATTTCGGCGGCTTGTTTTTTTATTTCCGGTGGGTGCATGCCGGCAAGCTCATTGAGACGACATATGTAAAATCAGATGCATGTCGAACTTCATAGGTGCTCAACACATGGTTTCAGATGGCTGCAACATATGAAAATGCGTAAAGTTTCTAAGGTTTTCTGTTTTTGGACCTATTAGACTATCTTTTATTTTGGTCTGTTTGTATCTTGCAATTGTAATCTAATTTGAACTCATTAGGTATTTTCTCAATGAAACCAGACGATAAAAAAAGGTATAAGAGTAGTAAATGTTATGGATGATGAATACATGATGTATGATCATGATCAATTGAGAGGTGACGAGTTTGTCCGAATGTTATGAAGTTTTAAATGCAATAATACTATAGAAGAGTAAATGAAATGGACTAATGTAATGAGTACAACAAAGTCGGTGCCTTACACTTACCAATTGTCTCCCTCTGATTTGAACCTATAGGCTTATCTTCATCACAACTATATCTCACTGTTTAACAAATATAAAATTTTGTTCAACTATATTTTGATAATGGCCAAATGGTTGTGTGTACGTGATGATGAAAAACTTATAAATTGCTATTAAGGACATCTTTGATTCACTCATTGTATGAGATCACGTTGAATTTTTTAGCTAATTTATTGGGTTTATAAGTCGAAGTATCTAAAACTAAGATATTGTAATTATTTATTATAATATAATTCTGTTTTCTCAATTGCATTTTATTGATAAAGTTTTGAAATTACAACAAAAAAGGTTTACACATAAACTCAAACATAATACTAAAGAGTAACTAAGGTTTAAGAGATGTGTTTAATGATAAAGAAGATCAACCAAGTGACTCTTGGTTTAGTTTCTTTAGTAAAGAAGTTATGAGTTTAAGTTTATCTGAGAGAGGTTTATTTTGCAAATAAGAATTATACTAAATGGTTTTAGTCTCGTTCTGAGAAAATATATGGATTTCGGTCCGAAACCTTTTAATCATCAAACAATAAATTTTAAAAAATGATAAGAAAGATCAAATAGACCTATGTTGTTCCACGGGTCTTTTTGCAAAAAAGAAAATCCAATTTTGATGAATTGCTCGTTGTTTGGAAAACTAATTTTAAAATCAAACTTTTTTATTCAGCCATTAGGACTACTATGGTTAAAAAGGATACTCAACTAAAAGAAAAATCATCAATCAACCAATCAAATTTGTTGTTGAATATTTATAATATATTAGAAATTTTCCAATATAAACATGTTATCATGTTCTGGTGGATCCTCGAATTCCCAAAACCTTTTAGCAGGAATTGTTTGGTGTTTCTTCAGAGATGGAGCACGGATTGCACAATCTTTAAAAGAAATCGAATATCTGGTGTCTCTACTTATGGCAGAAGCGTTAGCCATAAAAATGTGGTGGATCATGCTCTAGATTTAGGTTTCACAATGGTGGCTTTCAAATTGGATTCTGTTCTGCTCATCTCTGTCTTGAACTTATGCATACTATTGTTGAAAATCTATAAAGTTTCTATGAATATTATCGATCGGCTGTTTGATTTTCTTTTGTCTTCTTTCAACTGTATCCATAGATCCTAGGATAAAGATGTCAATGGACGTTGTAAAATGGCTCTTGTAACTCTAAACTCAGTCCCTTAAGTTTTATTTGATGAAATTTTCTCGGTGACAAGAAAAATACATGTTATCTTGTTTTTTTTTGTCAACAAATAATTATTGGATTGATAAAGTCTCATTTATAACCTAAGTTTTATAACTGGAGCAGAATAGAAATTAAACTCACCATCTGATGTTTAACTAAATCATAAGTAAACTAACTAAACAACTTGTTTTTTGCTAACTGAGTTATCTAATTTTTTTTTTGTAATGTTTACTATTTAAAAACAATTAATACTATATATTTATGAGTAGTCAAAGTTGCCATATGCAGTATTGGCATGGATAATTTAAAAAAAGTTGTGTGCTACTTCTACCTTCGATAATAATGCATTTTTTCATTTTAAAAAGTTTGGAATAGATCTCTTTAAGATTTCATCATACAATGAATTTATCAAAAAACGCGAAATAAATAAATGATGGCTGCCAGAATTATTTATTTAAAAAAAAACAAAAAATAGTGGTGGTGAAGGAAGGGTAGTTGGGGTCAATTGGTAGATCTTAAAAAAGAAAGAAAAAACAAACGAAAAAGGAAATAAATAAGCGGGGGAGAGGAAATAATCCAGTGTAGTCGGCGCATTGTATTCATGTGTTGACATGACCTTAACTGGGTCCCACTAATTATATATGTAATACAGCTCAGTTTGTGGCCTTTCCATTAGATGGCGGGAACCCCATCCGACGATTCAGGCCCCACCAGCTTCCCACATGTGGGTCCTTGTTGGTACGGAGAATAACTGACACGTGGTTGCTGTTAATGGAGCGTGGGACGCACGCTCGGCTGACATCAGGTGATTCGTTTTGTTTTTGTAATAACAGAGAAAAGAAGAGTGTTACTGTTTTGGGGATCTAATTCTTAAGGGTATGAGCGTGAGATCGTATAGACATGCACCAAAAGACAAAACCGACTACATTTGTACGTTAACTTGGTCGGATCTCGAGACTTCCTTAACGCAACACGGCAACCATTATTATTATTATTTTTTCTAATTCAAGAGTTCTCATATTTTATGGAAGACCTCAAAACTATTTTTCTAAAATAGTATAAAGCATGAATAGACCTTTATTTGTGAATTATATTTAAATAGGACAAAAACATAAATATATATATATATATATATATATATTTTTTTTTATATATAAGAACTATCACGAAAATATAATTTTTTATTTCCTAGATCAGGATAATCGAATATATGAACACTTTAATACTTTGGACTCATCATGTACCATTTGACCAAAAACTTCTGTTCTACAACCACCATTTTTTTATATATTACTTTCCTTAGTAATATTTATGTGATTGTTATACAACCCTAAAACCGATAATTCTATATGTCATATGTGTAATAATATATGAGATATTCAATGTCGGTAGTTCTTCTGGTAAATTAGTTGATCACTAACAAGATGTCATTAACAATAAATTTCGTAATCAAAACGCAGTTTCTCCACATATATAAGTGCGCTCTTTCTCTTTCTTTTGTTATTAAATCAACGACAAATAAACAGTTAATGATAGATTCTTGGTACTTGACATGCAAAACAATGACACGAGTAAAACCCTTTTTCTATTTTCTTTTTATTTATTAAGAGTTTCTACAAATTCAATCCATTTATGAAAAAACGAAAACTAAACTGCTCTGAATTTACACTATATATACGTATACTATATGGTGTGGGACAAATGTAGATATTTAACACAATTTACCAAAAAAAGATGTAGATATTTCTTGAAATCACGCATGGAGAAAAACAAAACTTTACATTGCTTCTTATGCACCATACCTTTAATAATCAATAATGTCTTCTTCCCTTTTTCTTATAGTACACATCCATATATACAGTGCTTAAGATATTCTTTAATATACAAGAATATAGATTGATAGATAATGCGAGTGTGGGTATAATGATTGGGAGGTTTACATGGAGCACAAAGAGCGATGACTCATAGACACTCCACATCGTTTAGAGACTTTGAATGTTCTCCTTTTAATTATTCTCTTTTTTTTTCTCATATCTTTCTTCTTCTTCTTTTTTTCCAACTATCTTTCTTCTAATTCTGTACGGCTCTTTCTCTTATTATCTTAATTTTACTTTCTATTTATATACAGTATATGTAAAGTAATTACAACGATAGATAAACATCGATTGTTGTACAGTGTATGTGTTAGAAAAGTTGTAAATCATTAAATCGCACATGTTTGACAGATAACGTGATTAGGTTAACACTAATATTCCCACTGATATAACACACCAAAACTGTAGATTGAAGACATGTGTTTGGTTTATAAGGGTCGAATAATTCAAAGTGAATCCAATGTACTATAAGTGAATATATAACCATATCACTTATGATAAAGATACTTCAAGCTTTGGTTGAAACATGACAGGAGCATGTTTCAACTATGTCATTGGTCTTATATATATTTTCCTTGGATATTCATTTTAATTATCACAAAATTTTCAGGACAGTAACAAGGTGGAGAATTAACAGTTTTTATTCACTTTTGGTATAAGCAAGAATAATTGGAATTTCTTAAAGTATGTTTGGAAATAATAATAAAAATTTATGAAAAGGTGATGAAAAAAGTGAATTACAAGATTAGATTTCAAACAAAAAGAAGAGTAAACCCAAAATCATAGCCAAATTTGTAACTCTCTTCGCTCTACTCCACTCATGTCTAGTTCAATATTTTATCACATAGTTATCACACTCCAAGTGAAATCGAATAAGAGAGTAGAACGGAATAAAAATTCTTCAATTCTATCTTATCCATACAAAATTAATTCGTATACCGACGTACTTCTTACGTGCTTAATTAATACAATATGATTTGGGTTACTCGTACAAATATCTCGTGTTAGAACAAAAAACCAGAAAAGAATGTATAGATTTGGAAAGAGGTTTTGTCCTCTTCATATGACGGCAACAACTTTATATACACATACATAGATTGGTTTTAACCTAATGATATATTTAAGTGGTCCAATATTCCTGGCAAACTCATAAGTGGTATCACGTGTGAGATTAGATAATTCTTCAAACTTTTGACCTTTTAGATCAATCACGCATCATGGAGTTTGCGGAGATCCATCAAACAAGATCCGGATTAGCAAACATATGTTGCTTCAACAGTAGTTGTAGATTGTTCAGCCGTCATTGCAAACGACGTGAACAAGAAAGATAGAAATAGTGGAAAATTGTAGAAAAAAATAAAGAAAAACTAGAATAGAAGAAGTTGATCTCTAAATCAAAGATTTGGATTGAACCTGATCCCATGGGTAGAAAGTATTAAGAGAGACTGGAGATATAGCTTCAATAGTAATAGAAGGCTCAGTCATTGTTGATTAGTCAATCAATGACGAGAATGAAAAAAAAAACCATAGGTAGAACAGTAGAAGAGAAAGAGGTGTGAGAGAGAAAAAAAATTGTGGTTTTTCTTGTTTTGATACCATGTAAAGATTTAGGAAAAAGTTTTGTCTTATTCACTGAGAAGATCATTTTTTTGGGTAATGGGGATATGTTTCAGTGCACAAGATGATGGTCACAACCTTATATACATATATATAGATTGATATTAATCTAATAATATATTTAAGCTATACATTTATATTATATGATCCAATATAGTCCAGTAAAAAAAGGTTTTGAGTTTGTTCTAACAAGTTATCATAAATCAGCTGGAAGAAATCATTAAATAAAACGCAAATTCCTAAATTGAATAACGCTAACGATTCTGCCTTACTTTTTTTTTGTCACTCAATTCTGCCTTACTTAAGTGTATACAAAAGTATATTAATTTGTATGATTTTTTTTTTTTTGTCAAAGATATTAATTTGTATGATAACATACATTACATAAGTATAGATGAGATGACACGATATGAGACAAACAAAAAAAAAAAAAAAAGGAAAGAAAGAGATGATGGATCCTGAATGACTTTAGTCAAAGATCATGCTCGAAGCAAATCAGACAGTGGATTCTGTGTCAATGTAAGAGAATCTCATTTATATATTTTCCCACTTTCATCCATATCATCATGACTTGATAACCGATTTTTAAAGATTTATTTTCTTTAGAAATAATGTCGTAAAATCAGTAAACATGTAATCCGATACAAGATACATGCTGTATCTGTAAATCTAATCTGAAAATGATTGCACCCTTCTGTATATCTGATCTGAACATGATTAGTTTCATTTGTACACATTATCAAAGAAACTATTCAAAGCAGTATAGCAAAATAAACTTTGGTTTGCTTCTAAACTTTCGTATGAATAGAATTTATACAAAGACAACTTCGAATTTGGCACAAGGGTTTTTCTTTATGTGAGTACTGAGACTTGAATTTCCTTCGAATTTGAAGTTATACAGGGCTTGTCTTTGAGTTAGACCAAGCGGGTATATCATGTGTACTCTAAACTCACCGTCTCCTCTTAAGCTCGCGGGTCTCTCCTTCTTCCATATCGGTTCATGTCTCAGAGACTTGAATTTTGTGAGAACGGCAGATTCCAGAGCTTCGAGAGTCAGATTTCCATTCCTGTCACATCATAGCAAAGAGCGTAAGTACTGAACTACACTATACCGCAAATTTTATCGGTTTGGATTAAGAGATGGATTAATGCTGGCTTACTTCAAGAAAATGGATTCCATATCAAACCGGCCTCTTTCTCTGACATACAGATGGTAAACTGTCTCGGAGCCTCTGGTGCATTTGCAGGGCTGTCTCTTAAACTCAGGGATCTTCTCTTCTTGCTCACGGATCCTTGTAGCACGAAAATGCAGAGACGGCAAGAAGAGTGTACAGCAGCCATATCAACAAGTGCCTTGAAAGAATCTGAAGAGCCTTCATGTTTCCATCTGATAAGAGAAACAGAGCTTTGAAGCTTTTCAATATGTTTAAACGTCTTCTTGGTTATTAATCCACCAAATTTTTTACATATCACTAGTCTATACCTTAGGGTCTGATTATAGGCCTCGGGGTTTTCTGCAAGATACTTCATTTTCTTTGCAACTGATTTGACATCAGTGAACTGCTTAATGTGAAGGAATGAGTTAGGAGAAGGTGCAAATTCTTCTATATTTGGAGCTCCAACAACCACAGGGACAGATCCTAAAAGAAAATTATTGATTATATAGTGCTCATAAGATAAAGATAACAGGGCAGCCTCAATGCTCTCATCTATGATGGATCTACACGTAAATAAATCTGCATATCATCGTTCATTAATTGACATGATAGTAAGCTCAGATCATGCAAGATGACTAGCAGTAGCCAAGTGGTGGCAGAGAACTAAGGGAAGATGAGCTATACTGGCCTTGAGTTGAAGTGCCCATATAACCCTATTCCAACTTTCAACTGGTCTCAGGAAGGCAATTGTAGAGAAATATGGGTCCGCGTAGCCTAAGTAAAGTTCGGTGTACACTTTGCGTTTCCCACAATTGGTTATGGCTACATGTTGATACCCACTTCACCCAAAAATACCAGAACTACGTAAACTTGAATCAGCCTAAACACCCACGAATATATCCAAACCTTAAACACCAGAACTCAGATAGGAAGATGCAGGACTTAAATCTAAGTTGGCTATTTCAGCATTGATGTTGCATATCCTAAATAGTTACCAATAGAGTAATTATATCAGCATATTAAATATTGTTATGCAAACCTGAATAACAACGCCCCTAGACACAAAATCACAAATGCTAATTACTCACATGAAACAGATACCAGAACTTACAGGGATAACAAAAAGAGAGAGGGAGAGTTCTCTATACCAGCGACTAGAGATTGGAAGAATTTCTCGCTGACATAATCCTCCTCGTTGGTGTTCTCAAAAGCTAGACTGAATTTGTAGTGCTTAAGAGCTCAACCTTCTTCACTGTAAGATATTCAAATTATTTTGGCTTGATATGGTTTAGACACAGACCATTTCGCTAGCAATGTAATAATACTTACCTCTGCCATTCCTGTTCCGGTGACAACCACCATAAGAATCAATCTTAACATCCACTTCCATTAAGGCTTCAAGAGCTTCTAGCCTGAAATTCTGAGCCCCGCAATTGGAAATAAAAGCAGCAGCAAGAGCTTTCTCGGTCTTTGGTTGTACTGGAGCCATAATATCATATTCTGCCCATGAAAAATACCCAACAGGAACATCTGATGAGAGACTAGTTGCATCACAATATCATAACCCTTCCTGATGAACAACAGAAGATGAAATAAATTCACATGCTTTCGCAGAATTTTTAGTGCCCTGCAAAAAGTATAACATTTTGTTGATAAAGATTGTGCTTACCCACCGTCGTGCATGAGCAAGATTATTCTCTCTGTAGTACTGTGCTGACTCCATGGAACGGTGTACACTGAGTGTTCCAGGTTGATGACCTAATCCATAAGCTGCATCGGGTTTCTTATCTGAACTGATTCCAAGTGCACAATCAACTGAACACGATTGGAACTCCTATGATTATGAGGAATGAAGTCAATAATCATTCATAAGAAGATAATCCTCCAATATTTCGACTACAATACTTGCTGTCTAATACACCAGCTATTATTCGGAAATACATATCATTTAAGAATCTTTGTATCCACATCAAGGCTTATAAATGGGAAACCATAGTATCTACAATCTACGATATCCATTCCATGGTCACACACTAGTTAACAAGCAAAACCTTAATTTTGATCATAATCACAACATTTGATTTCCTTGACTAACTATCAAAGTTGAGGCCAATGGAAAATTACGCATAAAGCATGACATTGAACAATCTATCCCCCAAGAAAATTGTTTGTAATTCGATGATAGACAAAATGATTATGTGGCAAACCTTGTCTCCACCGGAGATAAAGATCGGATCTTTACTGAAATCTCTAGAAAAATTCACTGAATCAACTCTCTCTAACCACTCCTCGCATTTCTCCATACCCGACCCAAGCTTCAAATCGGACGGCTTGGTGAAAAAATTCGTCAATGTATCGACCAAAGCAGCGTTATCGAGCCGACATAGAAACCCGATCTCGATGATGAACACGAGAGCCACGCAGATTGGCAAAAAGCTCGACACTTTTCGCTTGAACGAAGAAGGAGACGAAGAAGAAGAGCCATTGGCTACAGGCAATACTTCATCATGGGTCGATCCATGTTTAGGTCCTCGAAAATGGGTGAAAACACCCATTAAACACAGCGGCGATTTTGTCAATAAAGGATTTGAAAATTTCTAGATGGGTTTATTGTTTAAGGTGACTGATTCACGAGAACGGAAGTAAAGTTTGCCAACTTTGACATTCAAAGTCAATTGTCTCTGTAATTTGGATTTTGTTTCATTTTTTAAATTTAATTTTGTTTTGGTGGAATGTGTGGTTTTTTTACCAAATGGAAGAACCGGATACCTAAAACATGGTATTACAAAAGAAATAATAATAATTAATTTAACTAATTCTGTCATCAAAATGTATTTTTTTGGAACAAAATTAAGAACTAAGCTGTTTAAATTTCAACAAGAGAAATATGGATATCGTAGAGTAAAAGTTAACACAAAGCTAGGGAGAAGGTCAATCGATAAGAGGGTCCGAGTTTTCATATTACAAAGTCTGATTTACAAAATGAATTACGTAGGAGTGGGGAGTTCAACATATTAGTATAAGGCTAAAGTGATAAGTAACCTCGATCCCTTTTTATGTTTCAAGGAGTTGTCTTATAGAAGTAACTCGGCCTAGGATTTCCTTCCTTGATCCCATATTGCTCGTCCGTCGTTCGACATGGTTCTAAGCTGTTTCCAGCAGAGCCGACAACACTTACGTATTTCTAGCAAGTTACCTCTAAAAATATCGGTCTCAATCTTGCAAAGTGTTGTACATGCCTCTGTTTACACTTTTCCATGTGTTAAGAAACTCTAATGAAGAACTCCTTTATTCAATAACTTTCTCTGAAATATCAATCACGAGATACCAAATATTTGATAAATTGATACAAATGAAATCATGAGCTACTAATACTCAGTTGTGGATTAACAAACTCCAATAACTGTAACAACATAATCATAACAAACAATTGAAAACAACTCGCCGAAATTTCACGCACGAACAATCAGAGAATCAGAGAATCGATTGTAAAATCATTCTAAACCAGTTTGATCGAATCGGAAGGTTCTCCCAAATTCAATTGCTTTAAACCTTTTGAATGCTTCAAAGACTCTCTTCTATCGGACTCTACTTCATTCTTGTTCTCTTGTTCTATTTCCAAGCTCTTCGAAGTAGCCATAGCTGAATTCTTTTCTTTTATATTCCTTCTCCTCACATATTGACGCCACGACATATCAATATCCCCTCCGTTCAAACTAAGCTTGCCCTCAAGCTTAAAGTCAGGAATTGCTTAGTGAACTGCTTCACTAACATCTAGTTATGTTCATGAGATGGTAAATATTTCCGTACCACCAAAACTTCCAATTCACCTTCAGTATCTCCTGAGCTCGAAGTAAATGATGTTTAATATGGTCCACATCAAATCATGTTCCTTAAGCATACATTCCAACTCGAAATTCTTTGTGGATCCATGCTCATACTTCATGAAGGAAGGAGGATCACGACCATATAATACTCGGAAATGAGTAGTCTTCAGAGAAGTGTGATGAGAGGTATTATACCATAACTCGGCCTAGTGAAGAAACTTTGCCCAACTGCGAGGATGAGAAGAAGCAAAACATATGAGATACATTTCCATGCTTCTATTAGTCACCTCAGTTTGTCCATCTAATTTCAGGTGATAAGCAGTTGAAAATTTGAGTTTGGTCTGAGAGAGACGATGACATTCATTCCAAAAAGAACTCATAAAGAGTTTGTCTCTGTCAGATACTATCGACTCATGCACTCCATGTAACCTGATGATCTCCTTGATGAATTTATCAGCTATGGCAGAAAATGGATGCTTAAGAGGAATAAAATGAGCAAATTTACTTAATCTATCCACTACCACTAAGATAACGTTGACACCTTGAGATAATGGAAGTCATTCTACAAAATTCATGGAGATATCATACCAAACCTGAGTTAGTATAGGGAGAGGCTGAAGCAACCCCACAGGAGATAACGTGCTGTGTTTATGTGTATGACAAACCAAACACTCTACCACATAACGTTGAACGTCCTTGTGTATTCCAACCCATTGAAAGTGCAACTGAATGCTCTTTACTGTCTTCAATACACCACCATGACCACCTTGTAAACCATCATGATATTCCTGCAATATTGTAGGAATAAAAACATAACATTTGGGAATATAAAGTCTGTTTTTGTAAAACAGTTAACCATGTTAATAAGCTTTTGAATGTCTGAATCCTTGTTGATTTCTTCATAAAGAGCTTGTAGTTCGAGAGTCTGAGGCACTGTTAAAGACATTAAAAGCTGAGTAACTTCAGTAGATGGTAACATATTGCGAGACAAACCATCTACTACTTTGTTTTCAAGACCAGGCTTGTACTAAATATCAAAATCATACCCAAACAACTTGATCAACCATCTTTGATAGTCAACTGAGACTTCACATTGCTCTAATAGAAACTTTAGCCTTTGTTGATCTGTTTTTACCAAAAACATCTTACCAAATAAGTAATGCTTTCATTTGAGGATATCTAATACTATGGTCATCAGTTCTCTCTCATAAATGGACTTCTTTTGCTCTCTTGAAGTCAAAGCATAGTTGAAGTAAGCAATAAGGTTATGTTGTTGCATAAAAACAGCTCCCAAACCAATGCCAGATGCATCTGATTCCAAAATGAACATGAAATTGAAGTCTGGAAGACTTAAAACTGGAGCAGAAAGCATTAGCTTCTTTAGATCATCAAAAGTAGATTGAGCTTTAGTGTCCCATGAAAACTTATCTTTCTTAAGTAAAACAGTCAAAGGCCGAGCCAAAACTCCATAGTTTCGAATGAGGCGCTTATAGTAACAAGTCAATCCCAAGAAACAGCGGAGACTCTTAACTTTTCTAGGAGTTGGCCACGATACCATTGCTTTAGTTTTAGAAGGATCTGTAGAAACTCCTTCTGCATATATAACATGTCCCAAATAATCCACTTTTCCTTTCCCAAATGCACACTTCTTTTGATTAGCAAACAACTTGTTTTGCCTCAAAATGTTTAGGATGTCATCGAAAAAAACCAGAATGAACCGCCTAAGATAAGTCCTGAACAACTCATCCATAAGTCCCTGAAATGTAACTAGGGCGTTAGTTAGGTTAAAAGGCATTACGAGAAACTCGTAATGACCATCGAAAGTACGAAAAAAAATCTTCTCCACATCTGACTCCTTCATATGTATCTGGTGATACCCTGATCTCAAATTAAACGTTGAGAATAAACAAACCCCCTTTAACTCATCCAAAAGTTGATCAATAATTGGGATTGGAAACTTGTCTGGAATTTTTACTCGGTTTAAACCTCTATAATCAGCACATAAACACCAAAATCCACCTTTCTTTAGAACCAATAACAAAATACTTGAATAAGGGTTGTCACTGTGCTGAATAATCCCAGCTTTCAACATTTCAGACACCAACTTCTCCATAGCTTCCTTTTGAGCATGAGGGTAACAGTAAGGACGCACACTAATCGGTTTAAAACCAGGTTTTAAGTTGATAGAATGTTCACAACCCCTAATAGGAGGTAAGGAAGTTGGTTCTTTGAACACATATGCAAAATGTAACAAAATTGCGTGAAGTTGAGAAGGAACCGATCTCAACTACAATAGTGTCAAAGGAATTTGTCAAGAGAAAATTGAGATGGAATGAGCATATTCACTGTCTTTTTCAGCTTCTTAGAACTCTTTCTTGTCTCCATATGCAAGTCACGATCTCCATATAAAGTGACAAAGGAACCACGATACAAGAAAGATAATTGATGAATAGTCCAATAAACCATACACTTCCCTAATGTCATGAGCCATTGCACTCCGAGAATTACATATGCACTTCCCAACTCAAGTGACATAAAATATGCTGTGAATTCTAGATTAGATAACAAAAACTGAGTATTATTGCAAACTTCTTGTCCTTTCACAACCACACCATTACCCAACAACACATCACTCCTAATACGTTGTCTTGGTTTTAATTTGGCCTTCTTAACAATATCTAGAGAAATGAAATTGTGAGTTGCTCCACTATCCAACATTATCACAACATCAGTCTCACCAATCTTTCCTCTGATTTTGGTAGTAGTTATTGTATCAATACCAAGATAGGCGTTAAGAGACAACTGAGCAAATTTGGGCTTTAGTAATATTTCCTCATCACAGTCATCATCATCTTGACTATCTTTAATCAATAACTCAACACCATTCATTACCAATAACACTTGGAATTCACAGTTTCTACACTGATGATGAGGCACATATGGCTCATCACATTTGAAACACTAACCTCTCTTCTTTCTTTCAGCATACTCATCTGAAGAAAGATCACGACGACCTTTACCACTCTTGGCTTGAGAATTAGATTGACTACATGTGCTCCCAGTTTCAGAATTCCCAGAATTTGTATGCTGAAATGGTCTCTTCTTCCAACTCTCTGCATTCACTGAAACACTTTTAGTCTGTAATTTTGTCGAATGAGAACCTCGACTAATGCTTTCTTCCTGAGTAATTTCACCATCAAAAACATGCACAATTAAAGATTGTTCCATCTCCAATACCAAGGCTATAATCGCTGGTAACCCTTGAGGCTTCAACATAGCAACAACAGCTTTCATTTGTGGCTTTAAACCTTTTTGAAAGATTGATTCCAAGGTTTCTGGAGACATATCCTTACACTGAGAAGCCAATTCCTAAAATTCATATACATAATCCTCAACAGAACCAGTTTGCTTCAAATCCACCTATCTGTCAAGAGGAGAAACATGTCGCGAAGAAACAAACCTCAAGAATAAACGATCTTTGAAATAAATCCCTCCAATAAAAGGAATCTGAGACATTTCATAGTTGTACCAGCTCAAAACCCGACCATAAAGGCTTATAGAAATCAATTCCATAATCTCTGATTCAGTATATTTCACCAAAGACCATAATCTTTCCACTAAACCAATCCAAGTATACACATCCTTACCATAAAAAAAACATCTTCACCTTCTTCAAAATCGTATATCTCGTTGCCATAACTGATCCAATCCCCTTATCTTGAACAAAAGTAGGATTCGAAGTCGGCATTGAATTAAAAATATTTACCTCTATCGTCACTACATTGATTTCTTCTGAAGAACTTGGAGGAATTGGATTTGGAGTAGCTTGTAAGAGTTGAAGAATTTGTGAAACTTGGTTCCTCATCGAATTCAAACGATCATTGTTTTCCTACGTTGATTTGTGTCCTTCTTCGATTCTTGCAATTCAACTACTTGTTCTGCAAATCTCGACAAAGTAATTGAGGAATCTGCATCTCCCATAGAATCCAACGATCTCGTCAAAACCGGCATCTCGAAGCCTTGATCACCGCAACAATTGTTATGAAACTTCGATTAAGAACTCCTTTATTCAATAACTCTGTGAAATATCAATCACGAGATACCAAATGTTTGAAAAATTGATACAAATGAATTCATGAGCTACTAATACTCCGTTGTGGATTAACAAACTCCAACAACTGTAACAACAAAATCATAACAACCAATTGAAAACAACTCGCCAGAACTTCACGTGCGAACAAGCAGAGAATCAGAGAATCAGAGAATCGATTGTAAAATCAATCTAAACTGGTTTGGTCGAATCGGAAGGTTCTCCCAAATTCAATTGCTTTAAACCTTCTGAATACTTTAGAGACTCTCTTTTATCATACTATGCTTCATCTTTGTTCTCTTGTTCTGTTTCCAAGCTCTTTGAAGTAGCCATAGTTGAATTCCTTTCCTTCCTTTTATTTCTCCTGACATATTGACGCCACGACATATCACCATTCCTATGCCAAAATTTCCTACCCGGCATCTAATAGAGTAATCGATGCTTCTTACGCAAAAATTGATCGAATTTAATAGGTCGAGACGTCGAGTGGAAAGTGCACTGTTAGGACATTACATGTGTATAAAACCAAACTCAAAGCCAATATCATCGTGGTCTGGCGGTGTTGGAGAAAAATTAAAGGATAAGGGTTATACACTACTCGGGTTCAATCCCCCATAGAAACAAAGTTACACTTTGCAAGGTATTTCAGGGATATTTACATATATTCCCTTGGTCCCGCGTGTAGTCGAATTTGGGACAACGGTCATAGGCTACTCAAGTATGAACCATCCAAGATATCAAAAAAAAGATCCGAAATCAAATGGCTATAAAGACACGTGGATTCACATTACTGGGGTGATAGTCTAATTCAAAACTAGGATGTTGTCCTATGTCACTTGAATGATTGTAATATCCTGAAATTCTGAAATTATGGTTATTGATCATGAGAATAGTTTTATTTTTACAAAACTGTGGAGGATCAGTATGATTGAAATGAAGTAGTATACATAAGAATGGTCAATTTTCTGGAAAGTGATTTCGTGAATTGCTTGAATGAAGATGACAGTGGCAAAAATAGTTATCATAGTGATTTGCAGAAATAGTAAACAAATCTTTAAAGTGTTTCAGTATAGCAGTTGAATCATTAGTTCAATTTTTGGAATCAAATAAATTATGTGTACGAGAAAATAAAAGATTTGGAAGAAGATGTATCGGATTAAATACGAATCGAATCAAATCAAATCAAGAATAGTTAATAAGATTCGAGCTTAAGTGCCCAAGGCGGCTAGTACTACCATGTGAAACAGGAGGATGATGATCTTTACAATAAAATATAGAAGAATTAACAGTCAAACAAATTAATTTCCGGTGCTAATTAAATCAAGAATCACATGAGAAAGTGGATCATATTTGTCATTACATGCTTCAATTCGATTTTATAATCATAAATCATTATAGAAAGTCAGTCACTAAACACATGAACTATGTATGGACTTTCGTTACTAAAAATATGTTAACATTTGGCTCTTTTTCATGCTTAGCCTCGGAAAAAAAACATACTTTCAAAGGTGTAAAAACACATCCCCTAATGAGTTAATTACTACTATAAAAAAAAAAAAAACTAAATTTGCATATAGTACATGCATGTAAATTTTCCCTCCTCTAAATAGTATTTTGTATTTATACTTGTTATTGAGAGATCACATGTAGTGATTTTATGTTGTATTTTTTTCTGTTAATTATATATGTTGTATTTTGCTATGAAAGAAATTATCGTTAATGACATATATAAAAATATTAGTTATCTAGTCAACTAAAAGTTAAAAAAATACAACAATGACATTTATACTATTAAAGAAAACCATAGTGATGTAACTATCAATTTTAAAGTATAGACAAATAAAGCTGAAAGTAAGGATAAAACAACAGCTAAAAATAAACATTAAAAAACATTGGTTGATGCTTAAAACGATTAGTTTTGTTTTCAGAAGGCAAACACATAACAGCTTAAGCTTATTGAACATATTATGCGGCTACGCGTCCTCGTCACTAATGCCCTCACCAACCTTTTAATTATTGACTCTGTTATGAATCACAGCCACATGCGATCGTTTGGGTCCTTTGGGATCAGAATATATATATATATGTAAATGACTACAATACCTTTAACAACAGTTTTATATTTTATATAATATTTTTTGATTTATTTGAAATTACCGTTGCTAAAAATTATCTGCCCTTGATCTAGGTAGGCACTAGATAATGAATTCAAATTCCACTAATTCTAATTGGAATATTTGAGCTATAGATCAGACTTTATTGGTTTAATGAGTAATGATTAAAAAACAACAACAATTATATTATATTGGTTTTAATAATTTTATCAGAAATCTTCCACAAAGTAGAAATCTCCCGGGGGTTTCTTTTATATAATCTTAAACAATTATAGTCGTTGTTGTTAATTAATTTTTATTAAGACTATAGTTCTATAATAAATTCAAAGAGAGCCGAAGGACAAAAAATAAGCATGAAAACACATTTGTTTCCTCTATATATATTATTTTGTATAGTCTCATTTCTATGAATTTGTTATTAGTGATCAAGTATTTGATGAAGATGAATTCTACTCAGAACCGTGCCTAAAGAAGAAGAAAAAAACATTTGCCTAGGGCTCCCAAATAATATCTAGATTTTGGGGTCCCTAAATTCTGAAAATATCTTATAGTACAATAGTTTTTAGATCCTTTTATTAGATGAGTAACCAAGTTCAAACTATTTTAAAATTTTTGGAATTTAGTTATTTTTTTCTTAATAGAAATGCAAAAATAAAGAAAAGATTCCTCATAGCTGTTAAAATGAAAAAATATATAAAAAAGAAGAAGAAAGATATCTTCATTAAGTTTTATAATTGGAAAATCCAAAAAAATCTTGATTAAAAAAAGAGAAGAATTAAATTTGAAATAAAAAAAGAATCTTTAATAATTTTTCTAGTTCAAAGATTTTACAAAAAAAATTAAAAAATAAATAAAAATACCTAAATAGCTGTTAGTAGGTTTTTTTTTTGTTTTCGTAAGTTTATATATTTATTTAAGTGATAAAATTTATAGAAAAAGTTTTGATGACTATTGTGTACCTTAGCTATGAATAACTATTTTTTTTAATTATAAGGTTTCTTTTATTAATTTTGTCTTAGGTTTCCGTATCTTCAGATCTGACTCTGATTCTACTAAGTCTTTTTAAGTGGGATTTAAACTTATAAGACACCCATAAATCTTAATTTCTTTTCTTCTTTTTTTATCAACCAAATGAGAAGTTGTCACACACAAAAATTAAACAAGGAGAGATATAAAAAGACTCGGGAACCCTAATATTGGGTCGAACTCTGTGGCATCAATGCATCATTTTCGAATAACTTAATGATAAATTCTTGTGTATGTGTATATAAATATGTATATAAGCGATGATTACTTAAGCTCATAGACTGGGCGCTATTGTGGTTTTATGCTCACTCTATACGTTGGTCTTCTAACGTGGCAATAGTAGGTATATCTTTGATTAAAATATAAACTTAAAGCAAATAAGTGAACATTGTAATTATACCAAAAGAGGAATGAAACCAACATTTCTGAATTTGGAAGTAATGATCTTAGACTCCACGCAACAGTGTCCTTTATTGTTTTGTCTTGACGAGTGGTGTGAAATTCTTATTGGCTTGTAACCAAAATGGACTCCCAAAAAGAAAGCACTCACTTGTATGCGATGAGGAACACTTTTACTACAATATTATATGATGAATACGAATCCTTTTTTAGATGTAGAAAAAAGTCACACAGAATAATATATATATACCATTGTATTTGATTAGTTACATAACCATATAAACATTTAGTGGGAAGAATGAATTATAATTACTATACTAATAACATATGATGCTTCTTGCAAAAACTCCGAATATTATTTGGATTTAGGTTTTGTATTGTTCTGGTAGATATGGTAGTGTTAGATATGGAGCGTGTGGCATTCGATAAAGTTTATCCCCTCTATATTCAGAGATTGAAATTCTCATCGATTTAGGCGATGTTACTTCTTTCATTCTCTTGAAATTATAGAAGTGGTGTTCGCAGTAGATTATGCGAAAATGCTGAAAATGATAGAAGATCCAGAGAGTAGACCAGTGTTTGATGCTTATATGGTTATATCGAGGAATTTGTTCATTTTAGGAATCTTTTGTGGTTTTTCTCCTTCTTTTTGATTCTCAGACCGTTGAATTACAAAACTATTTCATGATATGCAGTATGCAAAAGCTGTCTATAAATTATTTTTTTGTAAATAATGTACCACAACATTAACCGTTTTTCTTTTTGAAGAAGAGATAAAATTAAGTTAAAGAAGGAAAAATCAAAAAACTCAAAAGCTAAAAACAAAATTTAAAAGATGGTTGAAAAATCGTAGTTTATGGTAAGAGATTAAAATTAAACTATTTACAAATCTATCAAAAAATGATATGTATCTTTTTATTATTGTGATAAAAATATGTAAAACTTTTATTTTTTATTACTAAAAATATGGAATTTACCATTATTATTTTTAGTTTCAAAAAGTATATTACACAAAAACCCAAAAAATGACAATAAAATTAGTCCAAAAAATAAATAATACAAAATATAGATCTCGATTGATAATTATTTTCGTTGTTTTGAAAAACAAATTTTTTTATAAAAGATTGAAATTAAACTAATCATATTTTAGAATTTAAAAAAAAACTAAAATATGATTAATTTAATTTTAATCTCTTAGAAAGATTTCGGTTTACTAATGGATATTTACATATTCTAATATGGATGATTAATTTAGTCTTATCTAATGTATATGAATTCAAATGGGGTGTTGAAAAAGGTACCATCCTTATCGTCAACCATTTTAGAAAAAGACAAATGTAGATTTTTAATTTATCTTTAATATATAGTTTACAAATTAAGATTTTCTATAACTATATGGAAAACATTTGATTTGGAGATTGCGATTGTGCCAGATGTGTCAATTTGTAGATCAATCTGAATTTGGGTTGAAATATAAATTAAGGAAATAAAAGGGCATATGAACTATTTTTTATTTTAGTATTAAATATTAATTGACCTAAAAACAAAAAAATATTCATTATTATGATTTAACTCTAAGAAAAAAAATTCCAAGCACGATCTTCAACCACTCGAATCCTCTTTGTCGAAAATAACGGTCAATGATTCACCACGTAGCGTCTTCTAATTGGATATAAATCTTTACAAGCACTTAAAAATAAAATCATAGACCTTTTTTTTTCTGATTCGTCCACGTTGCTCTATTAATAAACATTTAATTGGAAATTTATAACATTAAAGATAATTTATAATTACACAAAAAATAAAAATAATTTTTTTTAAAAATAAATAATTTTCAGAGGAAAAAAAAAGAAGCTTTCACCCTTAAAATGGCTGTTCGTGTCGAGGCGGCAGCAACACACTTGTCGTCTCTCTCGGCAGCTTCTCTGGAGTTTTCGCAGTCGCGAATCTAATTTTCGAGAAATTATAATTAGGTAACATATATATACTTGACATCCTTTCTCTCTTTTATTATCCGTTTTGTGACTTCTGGATCTTGTCTTTGGCCGATCATCCTCTTTGCCAATTTTTTCTCCGGTCTTTTCTGCTTAATTTATGAATCATGTTTTGAAGTAGTAAATGAAGTTACTTTTGGTAGTGAATTGGAGTTAAGAGATGCAATTTTTTTAATTCATCGATCTGATTCTTGTTTCGTTTAGGGTTAAGAGATGGGTTTCGATTCGGTCGTTTTTCTGGAATCTGGAATAGATCCTTCTCATGCTTGTTGGTTTTTGCGATTATATGTTGAATTCATTGTCGAATTTCATGAGAATCGAGTTGATAAAAGTTTATGACAGATGAATTTCGCCACTTCTTCACTTTGCTTGTTTGTGATATCTGAAATTTAAGTTTAATTTCAGACAATATGTGACAAGTAATCTGTTCAAATTATCCTTCTAATTTTGCTGATCCTCATATGAATGGAAACACTCTTATGTGGTATGAATTCAATTTCCTCAAAAAGTCATCAACTTTCATTTTTTCTAAACGTTATCCAAAGATCTGACCTTTTTTATTTTACTTTATTGAGCTTTTACAGTTGTACACACACATTTATGTGGGCTTGTCCAGTTTCCCTTTGGAACTCTTTCTCTCATAAAAATGTATACATGGATTATGTGACACATAGCTCAGTCCTTTTTTACTTTTATTTGGAACTTCTCTGTTTTATGCACTGTGTAATCCACTCTAACTGCTTTATCTTTGTCTCGAAATGTATGGTTCTTTACCTCTCAAAAGCAAGCTAGAAGAAGGGTTTTAAGGCTTTGACGCTTTGCTTTCATTGAACAAGAATAAGGAGTTGATACAAGGAATATGGGAACTCACATCAATTTCAACAACTTAGGAGGTGGTGGTCCTCCTGGAGGTGAAGAAAGTAACCAGATGAAATCAACAGGTAGTGTCATGCCTTTGGCGAGGCAGTCCTCGGTCTATTCCCTTACGTTTGATGAGCTTCAGAGCACTCTAGGTGGACCGGGAAAAGATTTCGGGTCAATGAACATGGACGAACTCCTTAAGAGCATATGGACTGCTGAGGAAGCTCAGGCCATGGCCATGACTTCTTCTTCTACTGCTGCTGTAGCGCAACCTGGTGCTGCTATCCCCGGTGGGAATCTCCAGAGACAAGGCTCGTTGACATTGCCTAGAACAATTAGTCAGAAGACTGTTGATGAGGTCTGGAAATGTTTGATCACAAAGGACAGTAATAATGGTAATATGGAAGGTAGCAGCGGAGGCGGTGGTGAGTCGAATGTGCCTCCTGGGAGGCAACAGACTTTAGGAGAAATGACGCTTGAAGAGTTTCTATTCCGCGCTGGGGTTGTAAGAGAGGATAACTG
This sequence comes from Lepidium didymum, assembly GCA_963920545.1. Lineage (NCBI taxonomy): Eukaryota > Viridiplantae > Streptophyta > Magnoliopsida > Brassicales > Brassicaceae > Lepidium > Lepidium didymum. The sequence continues at coordinate 5,951,371 of OY986979.1, read as the reverse complement.
TACTCAACAGATGGATCAGGTCAACGGAAACAATAACAACGGGTTTTATGGTAACAACGGTGCTGCTAGCGGCATAGGTTTTGGATTTGGTCAGCCAAATCAGAACCGTATATCATTCAATGGTAATAGTGATTCTATGATCTTGAATCAGCCACCTGGTTTAGGGCTCAAAGTGGGTGGAACGATGCAGCAGCAGCACCAGCAACAACAGCAACTGCAGCAGCTCAATCAGGCACATCCACAGCAGCGGCTGCCTCAAACCGTTTTTCCTAAACAAGCAAACGTAGCATTTACTCCGCCTGTGAGCATGGTCAACAAGAGTTTTGCTGGGGCTGCGAATAATGCCATCAACAATAATAGTGGAATAGCTAGCTTCGGAGGAGCCGGGGTCACTGTTGCAGCCACTTCTCCAGGGACAAGCAGCGCAGATAATAATTCATTGTCACCAGTTCCGTATGTGCTTAATCGAGGACGAAGAAGCAATACGGGTATAGAGAAGGTTATCGAGAGGAGGCAAAGGAGAATGATCAAGAACCGGGAGTCAGCTGCTAGATCAAGAGCTCGAAAACAGGTTAGTATTAATTTAACCAAACGGTTATGTAAGCCCTTTGTTTGGTTTGACTATAGGTCTTATTTTTTGCAAGACTGAATTATATTATACAAAAACATGAAATCAGCTAATGCTTCTATCCTGAATCACTTGTAGTATTAAGATGTTTTATTTTCTATCCTTTTCAATATCCACTAATTGCAGGCCTATACCTTGGAACTGGAAGCCGAAATTGAAAAGCTGAAGAAAGTGAATCAAGAATTGCAGAAAAAACAGGTTTCTTTCAGATTTTGACATTACGACCTCTTTCTGTATTTTTTCGTTCCTCCCTCTTGAAAATTAGGAGTTGGTTCTGAAACTGAGCTTCTTCTATGTTGCAGGCTGAAATGATGGAAATGCAGAAAAATGAGGTAATGGTTTGAGGACTTTTAATTTTTTATAGGTTCATGCACAAACTTTCGACTCTGTAGCATCAGCAGCAAATATCCAAATTTAGGTCCGTTAGTGCTAACTGAGTATCTCGCCAAGACGCCAACTGCAGCTCAAACAAGTTATTTTCTCTATTGATCCAGGCGATTCACTCTCAATTTTTTGGCTCATACTAAACATTTTATGCTCGTCTCTTCTGTTTGAATAGCTTTTTTGAGTAACTTCTTGCTGAATTTGAATTGATTTGTGCACTACTACTGCTTTTGAAATTGGCAGCCGAAGGAATCATCAAAGCGACCGTGGGGGAGCAAAAGGCATTCCTTGAGAAGGACATTAACTGGCCCGTGGTGAAGGCAAAATGAAGCAACAAGAACGGGTCAAACCAGACTCTCTAGCCTGGGACTTATGTTATAGGAGATAGTGCTACCTGTACAGGTGATTAAGAGAAATGTATTGAATGAAAAATCTAGGTTACAGAGTAGGAAAGAGTTTTCATTTTGAATAAACAACATTTTGTTCCCTGACCTTTTTAGTTTAAGATTAGATCATCCTCTGTTCTTGTGTCACATGGTTAAGGTTAAAAGACATAGTTGTTTATATATGTCTGACTTTGTATTAGGGATTCGGTTCTCTTATGTCATGACTTGGAATTAGCTATTTGAATTTATCTATCAAAAATGCAATAAGAAAACAGTTTTATCATCACAAGTGCTAAAATTCTAGAAAACAAGTGACTTTATTCAAAAAGAGAGACCGGGGGGGGAGCCGGTCTCAAGCAGAAAACTCCGACTACAATGCGACCTTGAAGTAGTACTAGAGGAAGAAGCCAAGCCATGGATGTCTCCACTTAGAAACCCCGAGTCACCTCTCAGTGATCCTTTGCCCTCCTCAACCGCCATCGCAAGCCCAAGATGCAATGGATCACAGCTTTCGCACAACAGCCTCAAGACTTGCTTGATCAATGGCCTAGCCACAGCCTCTTTCTCTGTGCACCATCTTACAACTGCCACCACTGTTTCGAGCTGTTCTCCATCTATACAGTCTTTGATTCTGGGATCCACCAGATCTATGCGTCTTGATTCTGATACCAGTAAAGGCTGAGACATTTCTACCAGGTTCTTACCTTCATCGACTGCACTTCTCCCAGTTATGATCTCTAGCAACACTACTCCATAGCTGTACACGTCACTCTTCTCTGTCAGTACTTGAGTTACAACGTACTCTGGATGTACATAGTCTGAAATACAAATTTATGGTTATAGATTTTGCTCATATTTCAAGAGTAGTTGTTTCCTTCTATCCTGACCTGGAGTTCCACGGATATCAGTATTAGCAGGTTCAAAACAAATGGAGCCATCTCTAGAAGCATGTGAAAGGCCAAAATCTGCAAGCTGCACAGAAACCCACAGATCAACTTCTTCAAGAGGTGTAATTTATTGAAAAGTCAATGTCCTGTTTGATGTGAAAGGAAACAAACGTACCTTAGCAACAAAGTTCTCGTTGAGTAATATGTTGCTCGACTTAATGTCTCTGTGACAGAGAGGCGGGTCACAGTAAAAATGAAGGTATTCCTGGAGGAAGAGAAGAATGTGCAGCCAACAACTCAGAACAGTAATACAAACCATACAGAACCAGTCTTATGGCACATGTTAATGATGGCCTTGGAGACTTACCAAAGCATTAGCTACATCGATTGCAATTTTCATCCTTGTTTCCCAACTAAGTGGAGGTTTTTCCGTTGCTGTACAGAGTTGAAGAACAACATTCAAGATTCTAGTCTAAAACATGGCAAAAGAATCTGGAATTCATGAGCATACAGTGTAGATAATCCTTCAGGCTCCCATTTGCCATATACTCGTAGACAAGGAACCTGGAATTCTAAGGTTAGATGACCAGAAGGCAATAAAGTCCAAAGTTAGAAATGAAATGAAGCAAAAGTGTAATTATTCACCTCTCGTTCTTCTTATTACAAAACCCTTTCAAAGCAACTAAATGGCGGTGATGCAGCCTGGCAAGAAGCTCTATCTCTCTGCAAAATTCATCTTCTGCTTGTTCAGAACTCTTGTTCATCCTTTTTACAGCTGCGACCAACCCATTACTGAACTCAGCTTTGTGAACAGTCCCAAAGCCCCCACGGCCAATCACTGTGTTGAAATCTTCAGTTGCTTTCCTTATCTCCTTGTAGCTGAATTTCCGAAATGCAGACGAATTACCTGCAAAATTAACCACACATTTCTTTGGCATGGTCTAACATCTCTTGTAAGTGTACCATCAGAAGAACTTTGCACCTTCATGAATCATCAACCTTGGGCGGGCAGATGTAAATGTCTTTGTTAGATCACCATCCATGCTCTTGGAGTCATCAAGTTCTCGTTTTTTTCTTTGGATAAGAACTATTAGGATTACAAGCATCACAAGAGCAAAAGCTGTAACAGTGATCCCAATAGCCGGAACCACTGTCAAGTGATATGGACGGTGACTTTTAATTGAAGACAAAACAAGATCACCGCTGCTTGGACTATCAGCTAACACTGGACTTGGAGAACCTTCTGGGCTACGCGAGGATGAAGACGACTCTGAGTAGATATCAAAAAATATCAGAAAAAAGAAGTGATCTAATTTACATCTACTACAGAGAAGATGATCCGGGACACACTAATCACTATATGTCTAGGATCTTCCCCATATAGAAACAATGATAAGATTATACTATACTCCAAAAATGGCAATTTGACACACAAAACTGTGCATACCTGGAGCAGGGCTAAGCTCAGGCACATTAAAGAAGCAGCCAGCGAGCTCAAGGGCTGATGAATTGTCAAGCCGGCTTGCTAATACAGCATAAGTTGCATCTCGACAAGTACTCAATTTGATGCTATTATCTGCACCAACGAGACTACGAAGGTAGGTGATACCGGAATTCAAGCAATTCCTACATTGATCTCCCGGTGGAAGTGGGAGTTTGCAGTCTTTAGAAACTCCTCCTAATTTTGTGGACTGAAGCATTTGCGGTACAGTGGTAAGACCTTCACAATCGTAGTTAACAAGAATCTTGGTCCCTAATCCACAGAAGAGTGTTGCATTTCTAGGTATTCCATAAAGCTCCATGGTTTGAGAGATGGAAGTAATACAAATATCAGTTAAATCTGATGTAACTCCAAGATCTGTTGTGTAGTTTGCATAGCGAGCAACGGATACAGCAACGAAAGCATTCATGTATCGGCAGCATTTGGCTCTGTCGCTATCGTTCAAGCATACCGAAGCCACGAGAGGGAAGTTAGTTGAGCTCAAGTCCAATGGACAATCTGTAAACACAAATTAAGACAAATTACAATCCTGCAAAACAACAAAAATTAACATAACACTGCTTCAAGATTCTCAAGAGCTTCTTTGTCTCAAGTGAATGAAACTAATTGACACTCTCGTCCTAGAATTCGAATGCAAGCAACTCAATTCACCAAAAAATTACAACAAAGGAAGCACTTAAAGCGAATGCACATCGAAGATTCGCAACAAGAAACAAATAAAAAAAGGCAAAGCCTAAAAAGCCAGCAAAGATAAAGATCAACTTTTTCTACTCGTAATCCAGTCGCGAACCTGGAAATGCTAATAATGAATCAAACCCATGTAAAAAGAAGATTTTTTAAGGAAAGATTTAGGATGCACGATGTGGTGAGAGACAAAACCTGCTTTTGTTAGTAAAGGAAGCTGGATTACAATAACTGCAAAGAATGCGAGCAAGAGAGCTTGCTTATAAACCGCCATGGCCAAAGAACAGAGAAGGAGAGTTAGAGACAGAGAGAAGTCAAGAATGGTCAATGGAGAAGTCGCCTGAGAGAGAATGACAGTCGAAGGCAGTGTGAGTCAGCGACAATGAAATGGAGAGAGAAAGAAAGAAGAAGATTTCCTTATTTTGCCTACTTCTGATTAAAACCCAACAAAGTCCTCTAATTTGTCATTCTCTTTCGTTTTTACCCACAACTTTGTTAAATGCATTTAAGCACCCCATGGCATGCATATGTCAAGCGAATTGTAAACTCTCCAAAAGCATCCTACCAGAAATGTACCAAATATCTGTTTGATATTGGAAACTCGTTAAATGTTTAAACTAAAACCAAACAAGATTTTTAAAAGATTGTGGTTAATTGCGAGATTTTTCGTGAAAGATGATAGAACAATTTCAAACATATTAGTGACTTGATGTTTTATCATATTGATAATGATGATGGTCTCATTCAATTTATGTACTTCTTGGTTAACTATTTTTTCTAAAACAAAAAAATAATCATTTCTTGTTGGCATAAAAAAGGGAGAAGCTAATGAATAATCATCTTATGTAGCTATTAATATTACCATTGTCTCCGAGATTCTCGTAATTCCTCTAGTTTGAGAAGATAAATTTAGACATCAATTTACTTTTTTTGGTTGTTACAAAAGAAAAAAAAAATTGTAAATCATTCGTTGAAGTCTTTTGGACTTTACAAAGTATTTGCTTCTTCCCAAAAAAATCTTTTGGGTTTTAATCTCTTAAAACTTTTTTTATGAGACTTTGTTGGGAGAAAAAAGACAATGTTTCCGAAGTTCACAATCTTTCTTACATCTCTACTCATTTCATGTTTTATAATCTTTAGCCCTTCCTTTGCTCTCAAGGTAACAAAATCTTCTTAAAAGCTCATCAAAAATTGATCATAAATTGGTATGTCTAATCTAAAAAACTGATGGAATTTACATATAGTAAAAGTTTTGATCTTTTTTTTTTGATTGGTAGGAAGGAGAAACATGTATCGTGAATCAGAATTGTGATCCAGGATTACATTGCGATTCTTGTCTCTCAAGGGATAATTTCCGACCTAGATGTGCCCGAATGCAACCCATTAACCCCACCTCCAAGGTTCCTTCTTTTATATGCATTTTGGTTCAAATCAAATAGATTTTCAATATTTGATTTATAGATTAATCATTTTATATTTTTTATCTAAAAGGTAAAAGGGTTGCCTTACAACAAATACTCATGGTTAACAACCCACAATTCATTTGCTCGAATCGGTGCAAAATCAGGCACAGGTTCTATGATTCTTGCTCCTTCCAATCAACAAGATTCAATCACAAGCCAACTAATTGTAAAAAATTCTTCTTCTTCATCATCATATAAGAACCCATTTCAAAAGCTTCATTCTTTATTTTAACTTTTGTTGGGTTATTACAGAATGGTGTAAGAGGGTTTATGCTTGATATGTACGACTTTCAAAATGATATTTGGCTTTGCCATTCTTACGGCGGAAATTGCTATAACTACACTGCATTTGTAAGTTCCACATATTCATATACAACCTTGTCGATCTAATATCGAATAAATATTTATATATAATTTGGTTTATTATGTGTGCATGTAGCAACCAGCGGTTAACATTTTGAAGGAGTTTGAAGTGTTTCTAGAGAAGAACAAAGATGTGGTTATAACACTTATCCTCGAGGACTATGTGAAATCTCCTCAAGGTTTAAACAGAGTGTTTGATGCAGCTGGATTACGAAATTATATGTTTCCAGTAACAAGAATGCCTAAGAATGGAGAAGATTGGCCCATTCTCGATGATATGATACGTCAAAACCAACGTTTGCTTGTTTTCACGTCAATGCCTCAAAAAGAAGCATCTGAAGGAATTGCTTTTATATGGAGATACATGGTAGAGAACCAATGTAAGTGATCCAAATCAATAACATTATAGTCCTTATGTTATGAGTGTTTTGTACATGAGATTGATATAAAGTTATGATTGTGTAGATGGAAATGGAGGGATGAAACCAGGAGTGTGTACCAACAGACCAGAATCAGCTACTATGGGAGATAAATCGAGATCACTTGTTATAGTAAACTATTTTCCGGATACTGGAGATTTGATTGGATCTTGTACACAAAATTCTGCTCCTCTCCTTGATACAATTAAGAAATGTCAGGAAGTCTGTGGACGTTGGCCTAACTTCATTGCAGTTGATTTCTACAAGGTAGTATAATGTAGTCCGGTTCCAATGACATTTGATCTGGTTAATTTAGGTTACATATGAGTTAATGTTAATGTATTTGTGTGGTTTAGAGAAGCGATGGTGGAGGAGCTTCCCAAGCAACAGATGTTGCAAATGGTCACTCGTTATGCGGTTGTGATGATATAGCCGCTTGTAAGGTTAGTAGTTTTCTTAACCATGGGCATAAAACCCGATACCTGAAACTTGACCCGATCGAATAAATAGGAACCAAACTTGACAAAATACTTGAATGAGTCCTAAATTTATATACCCGAGAAACCAAAACCAAATCCGAACCGAATAGATAATTGATATATTTTTATTAAATTTTGAGTGTTTTAGACTTTTTCTATTAAATCTTTATTAATTTTGATTTTTTCTAAAAAAATTAAAAAATACATTAACCCATACTTGATCTAAATCGAACTGAACATGAAAAATAAAAGTATATGAATAGATCTTAAATCAATGAAAGCGAAAACCTAAAACCCAAAAAGACCCGACTGGAACTCGAAAGGGTACCTGGACGCTCATGACTTTCTATATGGAGTAACTTTAGGATATTATGTTACAAAAGATGTTATGTTAATATGTGTTTGTTTTGTGTTTGTGTGTGTAGGAGAACAAGCCGTTTGGGACATGTGAGAAGAAAGAAGAGCCGAAACCGGATTCAAAGCTAATGATGCTTGCGAAGCTAACAGCTGATGCCACCAAAGGCCATGGTCATCAATCTACCAAACCGACCCAGTTTGGGTTTTCTGTGTTTGTTGTAACTTTTGTCTTATTTCTCTCGACTTTTTGATTCCAATGGTTACTTTATACTAATGACAAAACTCTATTTTATACATTTTGATTCGGTTTATACCAATGAAAACCCGGTATAATCGAGATAAAACATAATTTAATTTTATGATGACATAAATACACAAAAATATAATACATTTATTAATGTCACAATTACAAATATCAAACCATAGACATAACTATTGTAAATAATCGGGTTTTGGCTAAGGATTTTGAATCCGGTTCGGATTAAAGCGTCGTAATCGGATTAAGTTTCTTGATTTGGTACGGTAAACCACCGGTTAAGTTTTATTCAATAAAAATACTGTTTTTTGGTATGCTATAAACTTTTTTTTTGTTTTCCCTATAGATTCTTGTAGTTAATTCAGTTTTATGTGTTTTTATTGAATTTGGTAACAAATCAATTAAGTCTTTATGCCTTTCATATACCAAATTAATTCAGATTACTGACTTTCTTTTTATAATTTCATAAAATATTTGACTACAACAAATAGCTCATACATCTTCAACATATAATATAAATGGAGAAATTATCTATGAAATCGGCTCTCCTTATCTGCTTAGTTGTTACAATCGGTAAGTTCATATTTCACATGTAAGAAATTAACCATGCAATTTTTATAAATCTATAACAATATATTAATTTTGTTTTACAGTGATGAGTATTGTAACAATTGGAAATGTTGAGGCAACACGTTTATTACGGGAAGAAGAAACTGTTGGAATTATGTTGGATGATGATGAAGTTATGCCACCTGCCAATAGACTACAAAATTTTCATTGTGAGAACGGGTGTCATATTGAATGTGTTCCTAATCCATTTATTGTAGATTGTTTCTTGTGATTGCCAAATTAATCCAAAATAACATTGATTAATCAAACAAAATGTTCATGTTTTCCCGAATCACAAAACTCAAGTTTACATTTGTTGTATGATATATTCACATAGCCATCTAAAAAAGCATATTACGTTTGAGAATTATGTGGATCTAAAGCAAACAATTTATATAATATATAACTATATAATTTGTAAGGGACAAATAGTCAACATTCTTTTTTATGTATTTTTTTCGATTACACCTCTTCTTTTCTCTAGATTTTGTCATATATATATTCAAAGCTTAGCATCAACAGAAACTTCAATTCTCAAACAAAAATTTACAAAAAAGAAATTGATTTTTCAAAAAATTCTCTACAAACAAATAAAAGATACAATAAGAATATTATAAATATCTTAAAAAACACAAAGTTTAAGTTTTATTTTTCAATTGGTTTGAAGATTATACAAAAGAAAATAATATTTATTTTTCTTATTCAAAAATAGCAAATCCCATCACAAATCGAAATAAGACTCCTGAGTGAGAAACACTTGCTAATGGAAAAATACTTCGTTCAAATCACCCCCCTCAACAAGGAATAAAGTTTGAATGTTTGGGTAAACCAATTGAAGCAATTCCTTTTAAACTCTCTCAAGAAGATGATAAGACAAATGTCAAAAACATCATTCTTCAAAACAATTTTTCAAACACCAACCTTGGTACAATAAGCAAACAACTTGATAGGGACTGTATTTGTTCGACTAGATCATCTTCTATATTTTCTGGACAAATATTATCTTGTTCCTCTGAACTGGAATCATCATGTTTTTTAGAAGTTAATATTGAATGAAAATACTCGAAATCTGTTTTTTGTTTTTCTTTTGAATGTTTGAGTTCATTTTTTACATTTTTGATCTCAATTTGAAGGGATTGCAGAATAGTTTTGGAATTATTTTTTCTTCCTTAGTTGAGGATAGTGGTTAGGTTATATGAAGAGTTTGAAGTCGATGGTTCTTTGGTTTTTGGAAGATTTTCTATTTTTTTACTTTCATTCAGGGTTGAAATAATTGTTTCAAGAAATTTTCGTTTCAGTTGGGGGTCTGAGATTGAATTCAAGATTTCTAGTTGGAACTCCTGATCTTTTGTGAGGACTTGAATTTTCTTACTATCTAAGTCCGAGCTTGATGATGAATCATTCAGTTCATCAACTTGCAAGGCCTCTTTAGGAGAGAACTCATAATCGTAATCACTAGATGAAGAAGACTAGTCTAGAAAGAGGTTTGATATTTTGGCTGAGATTTCTTCTCAAAGATCGATCTCTTGGATTTTCTTATTTAGACGGCAAAATTTTGAAGTGTGGCCTTTCTTGTTGCATTTATAGCACATTAGGTTTTTGTAGAAAGGTCTGTTTTGGGATTCTCTTGGTTTAAATTTGTTTTGAGATTTATTCCAAGAGTTTTCTCATGGCTTATATTCCTTAAAATTTATTTTTGTAAATTTTGATTTTTTGGAATAGTATGTTGGTTTGCAATTTCTTACACATGACTTTTTGTTATTAGGATCTATTTCAAATTGTTTGCAGAAAGATCCTAATTCTATTTTTGTTCTTCTAAGTTCCCATTTGAGATGTTTTTGGAGTTTTAAATCTTGACAGATCTTAAGACCTTTTTGTTGGACCAGACTGACTAATTCTCCATAAGTGAAATCATCATAATGAATTATTTGGACACCACTAGATTCTCTAATTTTTGTTCTAACCTTTTCTCCTAAGAGTGTTGGTAGTTCCGCAAAAAAAATTTCTTTCCAAAAAGGTTGATTTGAATCTTGCCGGAGTAGGAACCTAGTGAAGAAGGTGTTCTTTCATATATATTCCTTTGTGGAGGTGCAATATTACCCAATTGGTGTCACATTTTTAACAGATCGATTCCAAAATTAACACTTAGAAATAGCGATCAACATCTTAACTCGCACATATAAGTCTCATAAAACGATCCTAACTTCAAACCACAAACGATTTCCCAATAAGTAACAAGCATATGGTTCTTCACGATACTTGACTTCCTAACTTCATAAAATCAGTCTCCTTAAACATTCTTAATATATAACTAGCATGTAGTTCTCCAGAAACTTAACAAGATCTAAGCTCTTGTTTTAGTTGATAGATAAGCGAGGGAGACAGAAGTCAACAAGCAGACCTGTTGGCTCTCTGACCACAGAGTCACCGTCTCCATTAGCCGGTGCTCCCAGAAATGTTTGCCGACCAGACACTTTGACAAATGAAAGCTTCTTCATGTAGCATATCTGAACATCCACAATTAAATCTTCCTTGGTCTTCTCCACTCCAACTATAATCACATCTCTAAGTCCAACATAGCGTGTTCTACTACCTGATGCGCCACTGTAAATTCCCTATACACCAAGAAAAAAATGAACAAGATTAGATCAAAACTTTTGTTCATTAATCTCTGAAAGTTTTGAAATTTATCTAACAACACTTTACATCTCCAACACGATCAAACTCCGGACTGAACACATGAAGTCTTGCTCCCACAGGTTGTTGCCTCAAAAGCATCAATACTTCATCCAAATTCTTAGCCTCAATCACTTCTCCTTTCATGGGAACACGAGGGTATGTGACAAGCAAATGGGGGAGGCTTGAACGTACATCCCAAGTGTGCCCAGTGTTCTGCTTTAGGTAGCCCTTCTTTTAGAGCAAATTGAAGGCAGTCTTTGACAGTGAGCTCACACCGTTGTTGATCCATTTCTCCTTGTCCGTCTTCCTTCTTGGTATTACAAAGGACATCCTCCAAATAGTTAAGGCAGTTTTCAATTGTGAACGCACAGCGTTGTTGATCCATTTCTCCCTGCACGTCTTCCTCCTTGCGACCAGCGTTATCCACCAAATACTGAGCTGAGTACTCAGTAAACTCAGTATCGAGGTTAAGTATAACCCGTGCAGAGCTGATCAGACGAACCGCTACCAAAGCTGCAGATTGAAATGCATCTGCAAGACAAGACAATTGAAAATAAACCAAATGCATATGCATTTTACTCTTTCAAAGGATTAGAACAATCGAAAGTAACTATCAGTTAAAACTAAACCACAGTTTCTCTTAATCAAACTAGTGTAACAGCTTATTTAACAAAACCTAGAGAACGATTCAGCAAAATCACAGAGAACACTCCAGCAAAATCAGAGAGAACGCTCCAACAAAAAAACAAACATAAACATGGAGAATAGTAGTGTTTCATCAATGTGATGATAAAAATAAGAGTTAAAACCAAAAAGAAAAAGATCGAGACCTTACTAGCAGCACTTACCTTCTACTCCAAAGGATCTGCGCTTGGTGCCTTGTAAGATGTAGTCCTCCAAAGAAAGCTAAGAAGACGAAAATGGTTTTATTTCTTCTTTTCCTTAATATTCTCAATTTCAGAGTATTGTTTTTATTTTCAATAATAGAGTTTTTAATCTTTTGACACTTGGCTTAACCGGGAGTCCTGACGAGAAATTCGAAAAGATAAAGTGTGTAATTTGATCTTTCGTTCCGACCACACTTTTCTCTCCTCTGCTATTCCTCGTACAGTTCGTCTTATTCAGATGAAGGTGAAGAAGATTGTTTCACGGGCCTAGTGGGCTTCTTCTGTAATTGATTGGGCTGGACTCAGATTGTGGTCCAGTGAAGGTAAGGATGATTTAACGGTGTCGTTTCAGTCTTATGTCTTTCAAACGTATTCTTTTGCGTCAAATGTCTTTTTTTTTTCTTTTTTTTTTGGGTCAAATGTCTTTTAGAAGTTACTAGATGGTAGCCGCACTTCAAGGGTGGATTATATTTTGTTTTTAAAATTAAACAATAATGATTATTATTTTTGGATGGTATGAAATGGTTATCTAAAGGTTTATTTATGAATTAACTACATGTACAATATATAACAGATTTTCAGATTTGTATTTCATTATATTCCTATGTATTTATTGGCCATTTAACACTTTTACTATTTGTTTGCTTGTTTTTTAAGAAGTATTTTAATAACTTATTATTCCAAACATGTGTTCAAATATGACATATTGATTTGATTATAAGTTAATACATCGTTCATTATTTACATTTTAATGAATTGAATTGAAGAAACTATAATTTTAAAAGTTTCTAATATCCATTTTTCCATTTAAAATAAAGTTTCGACAAATAAAAGAGGATTAATAAAACTGGGCCTCCAAACATCTTATAGTGGCCCATCATTAGTCAGTACATAAGCAAACAAAGTATTTATTAGTCAACCATTATTGAACGGCATTTATTTTATAGGTATACTAGGATAGGATAGTTCCCGCGCTATAGCGCTGGCTATTATTATTTTTGGCGTGGGTTATTATTGCTTTTAACGTGGGCTATTATTATTTTTCTATAAATTGAATAATAGGAGAATTTTTTTTAGGTGGAAAGAAACTGATTTTGGAGGACACATAAATAGAAGACACAAGATAAAACATTATTATTAGATTGAGATTCTTCTAGTTGAAACTACATATATATTAAAGACAACTTAACAACGGCAGGACTATCTGAATCAAGGAACTAAGGTGAACCTCAGTACCTGTTCTTGCCCCTGAACTTTGTAGATTTCTTCAGCCAAGAGTCTCTCATTGTTCAGAAGAGGCAGCTCCCATTCCCATGAGCATAACCAATGAAAATTAGAAGACCCTCACCTGCAAATGTACAAATGTACAAATATGTTGCAGCAATCACAGCAAAAATTGAACAAAGAAAACAAGACACTCACCTGCAATTGTACAAATATGTTCCATAGCGGTGATATAGCTAGCTCTTTGTCACCATCCGCAACATCATCTCCAGCTATCATCATTCCTTCGTTGTCTTTCAAACTTTTCTTTTGGGTCAAATGGCTTTTTTATATTTTTTTGTTGGTCAAATGTCTTTTAAACTTTGCCCTTCCATGGAGAAGGACTTGTTTATATCCAAGAGAAAGTTTTGTTATTCATTAGTCATTAGTCATTACATAAGCAAACGAAGCATTTATTAGTAAACCATTATTCAATGACATTTATTTTAAAGGTATATTACGACCAGACATAAAACTTCACTTAGTTATCATCAAAATAAAGTTTGTTATTAGCATTCATCATCTGTAAGAATATTTTCGTTATGTGTGGCCGATGTGTTTTTCGGTTTAATTATAAAGTTCAAGTTCATATTAAAATTCATGATTCTAATATAAAAAACGATACCGTGATGGATCAGTTTCGATTAATATATTAAAATCGGGTGTATTGATAACTCTCCTTCCTTACCAAATTATATCGTATTGATCTTCTTTATCCTTTATGTAAATCGCACATGTATATATATAGTAACTAATTAAATACAAATACATATAAAAGTGGCATTACGTTTAAAGAAAAGTGGTATTATGTGTTATATGTGAAACGTGTCTTTTGGATTAGTGACTCTTGGATCATATAAAAGCAACATTACGTTTGGCCATTATTATGACGTCTTGTCTCTTTCACAAAAAACTTGCGGTTAGGAACGTTAAAGAGATAGAGAAGAAGAGTGAAGATCTTTGTCCATCAAAAGGATCTATTAAGGTTTAAAGGCTAAGGGAGGGGAAAATCAATAAGAGGATTTGATCCACAACATCATCAAACAATGGATAAAGGTTAGTCTTTCTTCTCTTCTAAGAAAGTGTTTGTTTGTTGAATTAATATAAATCTAGAATGAGATTGGAGTAGATTTCATTAATGAAAATCATAAAATGAATTAATATTTGGTATCAGAGCTATTTAGATTTGTTTAGTTCATATAGAAAAGTTGAATGTAATTGTTTTAAAAGAGAATTCATGATCACGTAATTAACTTGATCGAAAGTACTATAACTGTTACGTTTGGTGATGGTGATGTCGGATCGGTTAATCACAATATTCGTATCAATTACGAATAGAATCTGGTCAAAATAATCATTTTGTAATTACGAATAGAATCGTGCAAATCGTAATGATGATGAATCATATTTGTAACTGCCATTGTTAATGTGCTATCACGTTCGTTGTGTGCATTAAGTTTGTTCATATATGAAATATCAATTACATAAATAAAATAGAGCACAACAATTGTAAATTGGTCATTATATAATGTTAATGTATATGAAGTGTTAATACAATGTTAGCGGCCGTAAAATAGTGTTGATGTATTAAACAAATAGCATTATATATATGTTATATAAAAGTTGGGTAGTATATATATATATATATATAAAAAGTAAAGCTTTCGCTGTAATTTATAAATTAGGGTAATTTGTATTATGGAATGTTAATATGATATAAAAGTAATTACCCATAAAAATTTAGTGTTTACATTGTATTTCACATGTTAATCACCAAAGTGGTTTTGTTATATTATATGTAAATATTAGAGTAAAAATATTAATTGATCATGATTAAAGAGATACTAAAATGACATAAAAGTTCTAGTGATCAATTATTTTATTATTTATATTCTTAGAGATCACCCAAATGTGGATCATTGAATATATTTAATAATACGAAAAGAATTAGTCATTTCTGCTATAGTCAATAGTTTGTTTAGCCAAAGGTAGCATATATGTTTGATTTATATGCGTGATTTGATTAATTATAAAAGTATTATAAAATTTAAAACATATCATCAATTAAAGTGCGTGTATTTAAGTATACCCCAAAGGTTGCTTAAACACATGCTTTAAAATTAAGATTAAAATTTTAAGAATCTGTATAAAAGTCTCAAAGCACTAACGAGTAAGCATGTATAAATTTTTGCAGCTCGTCTAGTATGTATCATCTGCTAACTTTGTCATGAAGTTTAATGGGCTGAATTATGGGGAGTGGTCCGAACAAATCCGGTTCACACTGGGTGTAATGTTTTTGGACCATGCAATCCTCACTGATGAGGAGCCCTCAGCCATTACAGATGATAGCTCTGAAGCTGATAAGTCTCGTTATGAGACTTGGGAGCGATCTAACAGGCTGAGTATGAACCTCATGAGGATGACGATGGCGGAAAGTATTAAGCCATCTATGCCCAAGACTGAGAAAGCTAGGGAATTTGTATTGAAAATTAAGGAGTGTTCGCAATCAGATTTAGCAGATAAGTCGATTGTAGGAAGTTTCATGAGTGAGCTAACTACGAAAAAGTTTGACTAGTCCCAGCCAATCCATGATCATGTGACACACATGTCTAACTTGACATTGAAGTTAACGACCTTGGGAATGGAAGTTCATGAGCCCTTCTTGGTCCAATTCATCATGAACTCTCTACCTCTTGAGTTTAGCCAGTTCTAAGTGAATTATAACACCATTAAAGATAATTGGAACTATCAGGAATTGAAGGCTATGCTGGTTCAAGAGGAGGGAAATTAAAGAAGATGAAAGACCAAATTGCTCTTCTTGTAGGCATTAATGCCAGAAGCAGCAGAACGAAATCAAGTGTTAAAGACAAAAAGAAGGATAAAGCTTTCATGAAGGAACCCAAAAGTCAAATCCAAAAGGAAAGGAAGCGTTTCTTTTGCAAGAAAATGGGACATTTCAAGAAAGACTATCCGAAAAGAAAGGCATGGTTCGATAAGAAAGGTACGCAACATTTATATGTTTGTTCTGAATTAAACCTTATTGAAGTGCCTAAAAATACTTGGTGGTTAGATTATGGTGCAACTACTCATGTGTCTCATTGAGCAGGGATTCAGTTCGATCCAGCCCATAAGAAGACATGAACAATACTTGTTCATGGGGAACCAGATGAAGGCACGAATAGAAGGCATTGGGACTTATAGGCTGATCTTAGATACTAGTTGTCATATAAATCTTGAAGGGTGTCTCTTTGTACCTGAATGTGCTAGAAATCTTGTTTTCGTAAGTAGGTTGGACGATTTAGGTTTTGATTTAAGATTGCACATGGTGTTTTCTCTATATACCGGAATAATTACTTTTATGCTAATGGTACAAAGTTTGATTCACTTTACAAGTTTAATCTTGATGTAAAGTTTTCTGAATCCTTGTTTAATGTTGAGAATCAAGGCATAAAGCGTAGTGCATCTAATGAAAGCTCAGCTTTCTTGTGGCATAAAAGATTAGGTCATATTTCCAAAGAAAGAATTATGAGATTGGTAAAGAATGAAATACTTCCTCCATTGGATTTTAGTGATCTAGATATGTGTATAGACTACATTAAAGGAAAGCAGACTAAACATATAATACAGAAACTAGCCATAAGAAGTACTCAACTTCTTGAGTTAATACACACCGATATATGTGGTCCATTTGATGCTCCATCTTGGAGCGGTGAAAAATACTTTATCACTTTTATTGATGATTATTCACGTTATGGTTATATTTATCTACTGCATGAAAAGTCTAAGTCGGTGGATGTCCTAGAGGTGTTCATTGATGAAGTAGAAAGGCAGTTAGATTGAAAAGTAAAAGTTGTGAGATCTGATAGAGGTGGTGAGTTTTACGAAAAATTCAATGAAAGTGGAGAATGTCTTGGTCCGTTTGCAAAGTTACTTGAAAGTAGAGGCATTTGTGCGTACTACACAATGCCTGGAACACTTCAGCAGAATAGTATAGCTGAAAGGTGAAACCGTACTCTAATGGATATGGTTAGGAGTATGTTAAGTAGTTGTTCTTTACCCCTTTCGTTGTGGATATATGCATTAAAGAATGCAATGTATGTGCTGAATCGAGTTCCTAGTAAGGTTGTTCCTAAGACACTTTTTGAACTGTGGATGGGAAGGAAACCTAGTTTAAGACATTTACGTGTCTTGGGTTGTCCAACAGAAGTAAAGCTGTATAACCCACATGAAAAGAAACTTGATTCTAGGATTGTTAGTGGATTTTTCATTGGTTATCCTGAAAAATCGAAAGGGTATGTATTTTATTGTCCTAACCATAGTACAAAAATAGTTGAAACGGGGAATGTTAGATTCATTGAGAATGGTCAAACTAGTGCGAGTGGTGAACAAAGAAATGTGGACATTAAAGAAGTTTAGGTTGAAGCTCCTTCACCTGTCGTTGCACCTCAAGTTGTTGTTCCTATCGTTTTAGTAGAGTCAAATGACACAATGTAACAACAAAATCAAGAGCCAATTCTTCTAGATGAAAATATAGTCAATGAACCAGTCATAATTCAAGAAGAGAGTAGTGTACCATAAGAACCTTTAAGGCGATCTGTAAGAGAAAGAAGATGTGTCATTCCAAACGACTATGTGGTTTACGCTATTGAAAGTGAATGTGACTTAAGCCTTGATGAAGACTCGAGCACATTCCAAAAAGCCATGGAAAGTGACAATTCTGAAAAGTGGTTAGATGCCGCAAGAGACGAAATGACTTATATGGGCGTTAATTATGTATGGGACTTAGTAGAGTTGCCTGATGGTTTCAAGACCGTTGGTTGTAAATGAGTCCTTAAGACTAAACGTGACTCGAAAGGTAGCATTGAAAGACACAAGGCTCACCTTGTTGCTAAAGGTTTCACCCAGAAAGATGGCATTGACTATAAAGAGACCTTCTCTCCAGTATCTAAGAAGGATTCTCTAAGGATTGTTTTGGGTTTGGTAGCTCATTATGATTTAGAGCTTCACCAAATGGATGTGAAAACAACCTTTCTAAATGGAGATCTTGAGGAAGAAGTATATATGGACCAACCTGAAGGTTTTGTGGCCACAGGAAAAGAGCATCTGGTGTGTAAGCTGAGAAAGTCAATATATAGACTGAAACAAGCTTCCCAACAATGGTATTTAAAGTTTAATGATACCATTACGTCATATGGTTTTGTAGAGATCATCGTTGATCGGTGTATCTACATGAAAGTCATTGGGAGCAAGTTTGTCATTTTGGTCTTATATGTTGATGATATCTTACTTGCTGCAAATGACATGGGCATGCTATGTCATGTAAAGAAATATCTCTTTAAGAACTTTAAAATGAAGGATATGGGTGAGGCCTCTTATGTGATTGGGATAGAAATAATTCGTGAAGACTGTTAAGTTTGTCTCAAAAAGGATATATCAATAAGATTTTAGAGAGATATGAGATGGAAAATTGCTCTCCAGGAAAAGCTCCAATTCAGAAAGGGGATAAGTTCAGTAAAATGCAATCTCCAAAGAATGAATTGGAGCGTAAAGAAATGGAAAAAACTCCATATGCATTAGTGGTTAGGAGTTTGAACTATGTTCAGACATGTACTGGGCCAAATATCAGCTTTGATGTTGGTATATTGGGTCGATATCTAAGTAATCTCGGAATGGACCACTGGAAAGCTGCAAAGAAAGTTCTCAGGTACTTGCAAGGCATCAAAGAGTTCATGCTTATGTACAAGAAATCCGACAACCTAGAGATCGTCGGATATTCAGATTCTGATTTTGTCGGATGTGTCGATAGCAGAAAATTGACATTTGGCTACTTGTTCCTATTAGCTGGGGGAGCAGTATCTTGGAAGAGTGGAAAACAGTCTGTCATTGCTACTTCCACTATGGAGGCCGAATTTGTGACATGCTTTGAGGCCACAGTTCATGCATTGTGGTTGCAGAACTTTATCTCAGGGCTTGGGATTGTCAATCGCCATCTCTGGCTATTCAACAAGGTGAGGTCACTTTCATTCCAAAATCCACATCTGACAGATTAGCTGGACTCACTACCCTCTCCACCACAATACAAAACATCTTGGAACAAAATGAAGCATTTGAAAACTTCTCCGCAACTTTTGAACTCGATCTCGCAACTAACTCTTCATAGAAGGAAGTTCAGGTTTTCATCAACAGAGAAACAAAGAGGAAACAATATCCAGATTATGAAGGAGATTCAACAAGCAAAGCCCCAAGGAGCCTCTAACACTTAAACCGTTCCAAGCTTTGATATCTAAGCTTCCAAGTCTCTGAGTTTGTTGTGTTTCATACTCCTCTGTTTCTTTTGATTTTTGGTCTCATGACTTGTTAGATCCGGTTCCAGCTCTATCTTGCAAAATTCTCGGTTTAGATCTTTTGGTTTACTATTTCGTTTGTAATCTAACCAAAGACAACCTTTCCATCTATTAATATAATTCGTGTTTGGAAAAAAAAAATCAAGCTAAACAAGGTCAAATTAATTAGAAAAATTAGGCCTGGGTTTTCGGTTTTATTGGGTTATTCGGTTCGGTTTAATCCGGTTTTCGGGTTATTTAGATTTTAATAAAATGGTCGAATTGAACCGAAATTAATTTTGGTTCGAATCGGTTCGGAAGTCGGTTTAATCGGTTCGGTTTTCTGGAAAAATTTAAAGGCTGAATCAAACCAAAATTACAAATAAATTCGGTTTCTTAACCCGAATTGAACCAAAATTTAAAAAATCTGACAATATAGTTATATAAACCAGATAAACCGAAAGTATAAAAGTGGTTCAAACCGTGAAACCCGATTTGAACCGTAATAAACCGAGATGAAACAGAGAAATAAGAAACAGAGACAGATGAAACAGAGAAGAAATGAGACAGAGATGAAACAGAGCTGATGATCCTACTCCACTTGAGTTGAATGAGTGGATTGAGAATTCTGAGTGGAGGCCATCTGATTCCTTGCATCTACACACATCAAAACAAGTAAAGAGAATGAGACATAGCTTGGCAAACAAAGAATATATAAACAAGTACAAGTTAAAACAAAACACAGACCAAGAGTTTCAAAAAATTCAGCTTCTTCAAGCATTTGAGATAGGTTTGCAACTCTTTCTGCATCTTTATAACCACATCTTAACCACTGCTGCAAGCAGAGCAAGACCTCTACCATGTATGGAGTTAACAGCTTTATATGTTCCCTAAAAAGCCTCAGACCTTTGTCATTAGCCCTTGCATTATCCACAGTCACAGTTTTGCAAAAAATTTCTTTGGTTTTGGTGGTAAGACAGAGGTTTCTGACCTTTGGGTTTCTGCTCTCTTTGAGCCGGTAGATTGTTGTGGTATTTCAATCCCTGGACTAGGTGGCCCGTCGACTTCCATGGTATTTGAATCCATATGTGGTCATACAGTCAAACAACAAACTGTGGTCAACAATCACAGAACAATTACATATAACAAAAACATAATCCGAAAACCCAATTCATAAACCAAAAACCCTAATCGGAACAAACTAAGTTCGAATCGAAGCAATTGAACATAATTATAAGTAGAATAACTATAAACAAGTGATTTCCAAACGTAAAATCGAAAACCCCCAATTTTTGAAACCCCTAATCGGACCAAAAAAACCCTAGAAATCGAACAGACAAATTAAGTCCGATTTGAATCAGTTGAAAACAAATATAACAAGAATACGAAAGAATAAGAGATTAGAAACGAAAAAATCGAAATCGCCCAATTTTTTTAAAACCCTTATCGGAAAAAAATACAAAAAACACGAGAACAAATGGATGATTCATACCAGAACGAACTTAGAGAAGAATTCCGGTCGAATGAACAGAGAAATCACGACGAAAGAGGAAAAACGAAGAACGGAAGAAGATCGAAGAAAAGAAGAAGAAATCGCGAGTAAATCGCACGAGAGAGAAAGAGAGGGTCGGATTCGAAGAGAGAGAAGGAGACTGAAGATATGAATTCGGTTTGCATTAATGAAAGTAGGTTTAATGTTCGGTTTAATTAAACTGAACATTAAACCGAAATCCGAACCGAATAAACCGCAAACCGAAATCAATTTTGATTTTAGCCAACCGGTTTATTTCCTAAATTATTTTGATTTTGGTTTACCTGTTTTTCGGTTCGGTTTGCATCAGCTTATTCAGGTTTGACCGAAAACCCAGGCCTAAGAAAAATAGAAGAAAAAGGGCAAAAGAATTTAGAGATTTTAATTTGTTTGGGAGAAGAAAAGAAAAGGAGGCTACTTTGGAACTAGTTTACAACAGTCGTCAGTCGTCGTCGTCGTCAAGCGTCAGAGAAGCGTCTCTGTGTTTAAGTGAAATATGCAATCTGGCGGCGATTTCGGCAACAGTTTCCATGGTGACCATCACGGCGATCTTGAGCGCGAAGAAAAGCTAGTTGGCTGTCCTAGCTCTTTCGGCCGAGTCAAGAGGCGCAGTCGCGGCGGAGCTCCTGACCCGAGACCCGGTCTCGCCAATGTGCTTAGGGTTTCGGACCAGCCTGGCGAGAACAAGTCACTAGACACTCCAGAATCTCCTCCGCCTTGTACGGACTTCGACGTTGCCTATTTTCAGTCCTATGCTCACGTCGGGATTCACGAAGAGATGATCAAGGTTCTTCCTTTCGCTTCTTCTTCTTTTCCCCTTTTGTTTATCGTTCTTCTCGTATTAGAGTTTTAGTTGCAATTTAGAGGTGGAATTCACTTTGATTTAGGGAAGTTTCTCGCTCTTGTGTTTTTTAGTATTGAATTGATCTAGTCCACTCTTTCGAGCTCGCTCAAACTGATGTTTTGAGAGCCATTACTGGTTATCTCATTTTGATGTGTGTAATTTATTTTTCTTGAACCAAATTGTGTTTTCCAGTTCAAAATTTCTCTGTTTCTCAAGAAAAAACAGAATGTGGGTGGAAATTTGTTCAGATATATCAGAATAGGATGTTTTGTATCTGTATCTTTTCAAATATATATCAGTCTGTTTCTCTGCAGTCTACTTTTCCTTGGCATTTCTCAGCTCTTTGTGCAATGTTCTTGGTTGATACAGGATCGGGCAAGGACAGAATCTTATAGGGAAGCCATAATGCAGAATCAGAGCTTAATTGAAGGCAAGGTAATACTCTCGTTTTCTTTAATGTCTGAACTATTCTCTTCTATCTTCATAAACGAAACTGCAGTAAATTTTAAGTTGGGACTGTTGTTTAGAAAATTTAAGTTGGGACTGTTGTTTAGAAAATTGAAGTTGGGACTGTTGTTTAGAAAGTTTAAGTTGGGACTGTTGTTTAGAAATTTTAAGTTGGGACTATTGTTTAGAAAATTTAATATGGGGCTGTTGTTTAGAAATTTTAAGTTGGGACTGTTGATATTAATTTGTTGGAAAGCCAATTGCTGCATTGATCGCTTGTTACAGGTTGTGGTAGACGTTGGCTGTGGAACAGGCATTCTTTCAATCTTCTGTGCTCAAGCAGGTGCAAAACGGGTAGGATATTTATTTCATACAATCAACAATCTTGTCTATTAAAAATCTGAAACACTGTGAAGAATATAGCCTGTGTACAACAGATATTATGTTTGTTTCTATGCGTCACTAATCTGTATATGTTCCACAGACCACAAGGGTAAACCAACACTGCAAATGTGTTTCTTACAAAACTTCGTTATGCTTGCAGGTATATGCAGTAGATGCAAGTGATATTGCTGTCCAGGTATTATTCCAGGATTGATTTTGAATTTGTTGTCATTAGCTTAAAACCTTGACATCAAAATATCAAAGAAGAAATTCCTGCAAATCGTATCTGATGTATTTGGTCGTATGAAGCTGATCTAACTAACAGAGAATTCAGTACAAATTTGATGTTTTAGCTCTCCTATAATTTTCATTTGGTTGATGTTTTCTATGAGAATTGAAATGGTTTTGTGATCTTAGTTTTGGAAAGGGATCCTACTCACCTGTTTTTTTTCCTAACACCACCAGGCCAAGGAGGTTGTGAAAGCAAATGGTTTATCTGACAAAGTCATTGTTTTGCATGGGAGAGTGGAGGTAAATTATTGTCTATGATAAATGCTGAGTTGCTCTTTACGCTATATCAGACATGCATGTGTCTTATATCATTTGCAAAATATAAATTGGTGTCATTATGCAAAAAGGTTCCATACAAATGAATGTTATGCAGAACTCGGAATAGTCTTTACCTCTGCACCTTTATTAAGATAGATTGATTGGGTGAGACATTTATGCAAGCCCTCACTTTCTGTAGTAATTCTTCTTTTGTTGTAATTTCTTCAGGATGTTGAAATCGATGAGGAGGTTGATGTTATAATTTCAGAGTGGATGGGTTACATGCTCTTATATGAGGTTATTTCCTTATCTTGTATTGATTTTTTATTTCATTTTTAATATCCAAATGATAATCTACCGAATAATTGGTATTCCTTTATTTCCCCTGGTCTCTCATTTTCGCATTCTGTTTAGAGTATGCTGGGAAGTGTGATTACAGCTAGAGATCGCTGGTTGAAGCCTGGAGGTTTAATTCTCCCATCACATGCAACAGTACTATTATGATCTCTTCAAATATTATATCATAGTATACTGTAAATGACTTTTGGAAAGAAGGCAATATTTGATACGTTGCTGTTACCTTCTGTTGACAGTTATACATGGCACCTATATCTCACCCTGACAGATACAGTCACAGCATTGATTTTTGGCGCAATGTTTATGGAATTAATAGTAAGTATAATATCAACTTGAACTCTGAGTCAATCATACGTTGAATTTGATTGGTATCCTACTTAAACTGAGTTATCTTTTCTTCAAGTTTATGTAGATGTAATGTTTCTAATATGCTTGCCATATATTTCTAACATCATGAAAGGCGGGTAGTATTGCCATATCCTAGACAGATCCTGTTACTAAAAATAGGTTATGTGATGGCATTTATTGCATTAACAGTCCTGGTCCATAGCTTCAGGGAGTAAACATATTTAATCGTCAGGGTTAAATTGAAATGTCTGCTTTTGAGTCATCTTCACGTTAAGAATCTTCTACTTAATAATATGATATATATATATATATATATTCAGGTTTATGAAGTAAAACAGAAGCATTGCTCAATAAGGTTTCAGTAATGATATTTGATGCTGTTGGCAGTGTCTGCAATGATGCAATTAGCTAAACAGTGTGCGTTTGAAGAACCTAGCGTGGAGTCCATATCAGGCGAGAACGTTCTAACATGGCCAGAAGTGGTATTCCTTGTTTTCTGAGTGCTTGTTTCCCCCAATCTTTTTGAGCTCTGAGCTATGTTAACTGTTGGTCATGCTGAGTGAAGATTTATCCTTTTTGGTACTAAGTAAATGGTTTGAAATGCAGGTAAAACATATAGACTGTCAAACAATAAAACTCCAAGAGCTAGACTCAGTTACTGCAAAATATAAATTCAAGTCAATGATGAGAGGTATATAATTTTCCCTTTATCTATCTACTAATCGTGCATTGTGTGCACCTTAGAGAGAAAATCAGTCTTGCTTCCTTTCAGTGTTGAGACATTTTCCTATTCTTTTTGTAGCTCCTATGCATGGTTTTGCATTTTGGTTTGACGTTGAATTCATTGGACCAACCTCTTCGCCTACGAAGAATACTAGTTCAGCAAGTGTTGGTAGTGGTTCTTCATCAATGAGTCCTTCTGGAGAAGGAAATCAGAAGAAGCGAACTAATCCGAGTAATGCTCTAGTTTTGTCCACCTCTCCCGAGTCTCCTCCAACGCATTGGCAGCAAGTAAGACCACGTTATTGCATCTACTTTCTGTCGGTCATTGTTCAGTGAATCATCTAAATTATAGAGATTAGAGGGAGTTGGTCTTATATGCTTTGATAGAGTATAAAATTACACTTAGTGACGATTTGGTATTGAACCAACTTTTTTGGACAGACGATTGTATATTTCTATGACCCTATAGACGTAGAGCAAGACCAAGTCATTGAAGGTTCTGTGACACTTTCTCAAAGCAAAGAGAATCGGAGATTCATGAACATCCACCTCGAATATTCGTTAGTAACCAGCCAATTTGTGTTTCCACTTTGTAAGTTTTTTGTTTTGTTTCCAATGCTTGACCTTGCGGTTTTTGCAGCTCGGCTGGTTGCTCCTTTGTAAAAGAGTCGGTAATGCGTTAAGGAGGATGATTCTCTGACAAAGTCTCTCCTTACCTTAGAAGCCATGTAAGGTGTAGTCTCTTCTGCTAAAGCAATCATTAGTCCAGAAATGGCAGAACCAACAACACTCGAAGAAATTGACAAACACAAGATATTTGTATGTAGTCTGCCAAACACAATTTCTTGTAAGAGTATTTAGGTTTAGATCAGATGAAAGCAATTATTTATAGGACATTGTTATTGAGACCATTTTTAGCTTGTTATAGTCTTATTCTCACTTAGCATAACACTTCTCAATGAATGCTTATTTTTTATCCTGCAGATTTTATTAGTACTTTGTATAACTTTATACGCTGAGATCCATTTATTCAATTCGTGTTTTAATTAAATTGAAGATTTGTCTTCACATCTATATTTATTATAATATTCTGAAATAGTACTATGATTCGTGTAAGATTGTTTATGTTGTTTAATAAGTATACAACAATTTTATGTTATTCATGACATATTCGATTTATGATTTACTAATTAATCACAAAGTAAAATAGGTACTTCGACCCAAAAAAAAAAGAAAGTAAAATAGTTACAATTAAACTCCAAAAATTAATTATGTTGAGACATAAAACTTATTAATCATAGAATTTATTAATCTAAAAGTTATTAATTTAGAGATATCTTAATTGACTAAATTTTTAAATTTTGTAAACTATACACATTCTCATGCATTATATATAAGATATAATTTTAAACTGAAGCAGTCTCTTACATTACATGCATATACATAACCGGATATATTCTAGAATTCTCAATACTCTTTTCCTATTCTTGTATGAAACTGTACTAGTTATATAATATAAAACGTGAGCAACTTTTAGGTGTAATAATTGTTCAATTATTGATAATCTGGTGCATGTCTTATGTAATATCCAACTCTAATTTTTAAATCTTCATGAGAATGCATCACAATTTTATTTTTTAAAATTTATCTCCTTTTTTGCTAAATTATTTGTAGTTGGTGTTGTCGTACTTGTATATACAAGCAATAGCCATCAAAAATATAGTAATTTTATAATAATCTCCATATCTTTAAAACTTTTTGGCACGCCCACAAATGTATGAATCACTTTGCACCATTTCTGTTTCTACTATATATATAATTTATTAATGGATTAGATTGTATATATGTTACTATTTCATACTAACTAGATTGTATGTTCGTAAAACACATTACATTGTGTATTAAATTGACTCGGATTCAAACCAGTTTATATGTCAAATCTATTTTTATAGCTGAATATAAGTTTTATTTAAAGACTTATTAAGTACGATATTTGCATGTAATTGCGACAATTAATGGGTAAAGATACTTGTTGTTCATATATTCAATTCAATATGCTTTTCAAAGATCTCGTGAATCCAATCAAAGTATAAGCAACATATTGTTTTGGTATTGTTAGAGTTACAGAGGAAGATTGACAATCGTACGAGAGAGAGGAAGAAGAAGAAGTTAATCTATTATTCTCATTGAATCAATTAACCCAGATACAAAACACATTCTTTCTTATAACAAGAATGATAACAAATCGGTTTATCTTAACCGATGGAATTGAAGTAAACAAAACCAATTTTATTTTGGTCTAATAGGTATAGTTGAAGAAGATTGGATAAATACAACAAAGATGCCAAAAAAGATGAGCAAAGAAACCATAAAATGTGTATAGTTGCAACCAACATTTGCTTTCGAACTACTCTTGCACTATGTCCAATCTAAATATGTTTAATTTAGCGTTAATCGTATACAAAAAGAATCAAAGATAATATTTTCAATATAATCATGTTTCGGCTCATACGACGAACTTTGTCCTTAATGATCATGCAATATGTAGTGGCTGTCAATATACACGAATAGTCATTCTTCACATACAATTGTTAGGTCTTAATCATATTAATTAGATACAATTCCAACATTAGAAATTGAGAGTAGTGATTGACTGCAATTTTAGCTATATCTTCTTCGAAATGATCTTATTAACATTAGTTTAGGCTAATTTGAGAGATTCTATTTAGACATATTTTCGGTGGATCAATCTGTTTGATATTTGTGTTCTATATTTTATTTTGTCGTGGGTTCCATTTTTCGTTTAGGGAGTCAAGCTGCCTAACGGTCAGGTAATCAGATCATGTGTTGAACCACCTGCATATAAGAGTCTCAACCAATATTTGTGTTTAATATAACTAGATAGAATGAACACTTTTTTTTTTTGTTAACTCAGAAAAAGTTTGGGCCAAAGCCCAAACTAATCTCTGGGGTCGAACGCAGTCCGGATTTAGATATCTTGTAGCCAAATGAAAATGATTAGCAATTTTACATTTGAATAAAATTGATTCCTGGTCTGAACCAACATGTCCAACTTTCTTCTCAAATGGAAATCGGTAGACCATTACCCATTTTGTTAGAATGAATACTTTTTTCTTTTGAACTTTTTGTGTAATTTGATGTACCTAATGTTTTGGGTTTATCTCATCTTTAAGACTTCTTCTATGTATTTATTTGTTTAATTATTAAATATTAGTTGGCAAAAATTATGCACTATATGTATTCATTTTGTGTAATACGTATCTTATCTAGTTTGATGTACCTTTGCTTAACTACAATGTTATCAGTTGGAAAAATGAAGTATATATTTTACTATATAGTAATGTTTCAAAGTTATCTTCTTAAATTTAATTGAAATGAAATTATATCAATAACATATTATTGATAATTTAATATTGAATGTGATCACGTGATTGGCTCGTAATTAAAAAATATTTAAATGTAAGGTGTCACATGACACGAATGTTTTTGAGAATCTCGTGGATACACAAATTTGACCTTCTAGCTATTAATATTACAAATACTCTCATATGATTTTTTTTCTAGAAACATAGATAGCCATTTTGATTAAATTAGGTATAGCAAATAAATTCAAATATGGAGGATATAAAAAAAAAAATTTGTCATATATGTGTTTTTATTTTCTAAAAACATTTGGTTCTGTTAATTATCTTTATATAAATTCCAATGAAAGATTTTGGAAGTAGAGTAGAAAACAAAATTGTGTTAAGTATTTTGTTTTTTCTCTCTTTCACTTTTAAAACAAAAGATATTTGTGTCTAAGTGTCTACACCGTTGATTCTCAAGTATTCGTGTAGATGAACCGAAAGATGTATACAAATGCTTTCCTTGATCATGACTTTACATATTCACGTTCAAAAAGCAATTGACTACAAAACAATTGTTATACAAGTTCATTCACCTTCTTAACTTAATAATATGATGATAAATTTCTTATGATTGATCAATAAAATTACTACCATTTACATGTATGCAGAATATTATAATTGCATGATGGATAATATGATAATATACTTACTATAAGAGTGTACACAAGTTTCTTGTAGATCTATAAAAAATGTTAATCAAGTTGATGTAAGGAAATACAAACCTCAAGTGGAAGAAAGTAGAGAGTGTGGTAATGAGCCAAAAATCAAAACATAAAATAAACACAAAACTCGCAATTTATAAAAGCACTCACAAGTCACAAGTCTCTCAAATCTCTCAACTTAAGGGGGACTCTCTCGAGAAGAAGACACCAAACTAAAAACACTTATTTCTGACATTAAAACCCGAAATCCAACAAGAGAGAGACAGACAAGTGAGAGTGTGTGTGTGTGTCTTCTTCAACGCTCTGGCGTTCTAAACAATGCTCCTCCCTCTCTTCTTCCTTCTCCTTCTCCATCTCCATTTCTCTTCTTCTTCCATCTCCTTCCCTGATTTCCAGATTATCGACGTTTTACAACCTCCTCTCTCCCTCACCCGAACTCTTCCTGATTGCAACGACACCCATTTCTCCGATTCTTCATCCAACTCCTACACTCTTCGTCTTCTCCACCGCGACAGATTCCCTTCCGTTACTTATCGTAACCACCGCCACCGTCTCCATGCTCGTATGCGTCGTGACATTGACAGAGTCTCCGCCATTCACCGTCAGATCTCCGGCAAAGTTTTGCCCTTTCCCGATTCTAAATACGAGCTCAACGATTTTGGCTCCGATGTTGTTTCCGGTATGGATCAAGGAAGTGGCGAGTATTTCGTCAGAATCGGCGTCGGAAGTCCACCGAGAGATCAGTACATGGTGATTGATTCCGGTAGCGATATGGTTTGGGTTCAATGTCAGCCTTGTAAGCTCTGTTACAAACAATCCGACCCGGTTTTCGACCCGGCTAAATCCGGTTCCTACACCGGAGTCTCTTGCGGTTCTTCCGTTTGTGACCGGATTGATAACTCCGGTTGCCAATCCGGTGGTTGTCGTTACGAGGTCATGTACGGAGACGGGTCTTACACTAAAGGAACGTTAGCTCTCGAAACGCTAACGTTTGCTAAGACGGTGATTCGCAACGTCGCAATGGGATGTGGTCACAGAAACAGAGGAATGTTCATCGGAGCAGCCGGGTTATTGGGTATTGGAGGCGGTTCAATGTCATTTGTTGGTCAATTAACCGGTCAAACCGGTGGTGCGTTTGGTTATTGTCTAGTAAGTCGAGGAACCGACTCAACCGGTTCATTAGTATTCGGACGAGAAGCTTTACCAGTTGGAGCCTCATGGGTTCCGTTAGTTCGTAACCCACGAGCCCCAAGTTTCTACTACGTTGGGCTTAAAGGCCTTGGTGTTGGAGGCATCCGGATTCCGTTACCAGACGGTGTTTTCGACCTCACTGAAACCGGTGACGGCGGAGTAGTCATGGATACCGGAACCGCCGTCACAAGACTTCCCACGGCGGCTTACGCAGCATTCCGTGACGGATTTAAGTCACAAACAGCGAATTTGCCTCGAGCTTCAGGCGTATCGATATTCGACACGTGTTATGACTTATCCGGGTTTGTTTCGGTTCGAGTACCAACCGTGTCGTTCTATTTCACAGAAGGTCCGGTTTTGACATTACCGGCGAGGAATTTTCTGATGCCAGTGGATGATTCAGGGACTTATTGTTTTGCTTTTGCGGCGTCTCCGACGGGATTGTCGATAATAGGGAATATACAACAAGAAGGGATTCAAGTATCTTTCGATGGAGCCAATGGCTTTGTTGGCTTTGGTCCCAATGTTTGTTAGTCTTTAATATAGAGATAGTTACGATTTTTGTTTTGCTAGTAACTAAAAAAACTTCTTTTTCGCAACTACATATATATGTATTTGTCTTTTTTTTATTTTATTATTAGTTTGGTTTTGAGTTTTTTTCAATAAATACTAATTAGTATTAGAGATTAAAAATGTACATATGTTTTGACCAATATTGTCTTTTTGTTTTGTTTTTGGAGTGTGGTTTTGGGAATCTATTATTTGAGGTCACTGCTTAATTTCAAAAAGTAACACACAGAAAAAAGTTAGAAAATAGCAGATTTTTGTATAACTACTTTGTGGTCAAGCGTGAGGAGTGGGGACACTGGCGAGTGAACCTTTTCACCAAAGTTCACATTGGACCATTTCTTATATAGGATTCCCACCAATGCTCTTACTGCTAACAAGTTTTACTTAGTAATTAGCATCCCCAGGTTTCTAAGTTTCTCAAGACCATTTGACACATGTTCGAATTTTTATTTGTAATGGAGACCAATTGATAGTAAAAGTTTCAAAATTATGAGTGTGAATTGAATACATAAAAATCTGAATTTTAGAAAAAAGTTTGAGGTGGATTGAAGCAGGTCTGCCTATGTATCTGACCGATGGACACATCATCTCGTGACAGTCTTTAGGTTGTAAATATATGAATGCCTGAAGACGAGAGACCCACAAAAGCAGGATATCAAAAGAGTGATATGAAACACCATTTAAAGCAACTTAATCTCTAGTCACAATCGTGATTCACTTGAGCTACACCTCTTCAATTCATTACTTCTCCGTGATATTATGGATTCTATGTCCCATTTTCACTTTTCTTTTTTATTTTCTAAAACATATCCTAAAAGTAGGTTTCAATGTTTCATGATAGCTACAACAGACTCGAAGCCGAGGACCCAATTCTAGTTGATTCATGGATGAAAAGGCCCAGAAATGTACTTTCCAATTTGCCAGTTATATTTGACTTTTTTTATGACAGTAAGGGTAATTTAGCCGTTGGATACCTTGAAATTTTAACCAAACACAGTCAATTTTTTTCACACTGTAACCTGAAAAAAAATAAGCTCAAGAGATCAAAAATGAACAGAGCACTAACCGACGAGAAGCACGTGCAGTGATAAATACACCAACGAAAAATCAACAACCTCTAGTGAAAATTATACTCAATAATATAAAAAGGCTCCTTGGTGAAAAATGGAAAAGAGAAGTGACTAAAGGGCAAAGAAAAGTCATACATGAAAGCGGTCCCATTGCCTTCTATGTTGTCCCCTTCACAGGACATTTAATCAACAAAAAAGTTCAACCACTGTATAACACTAATCATTCATCATCTTGAATACCTAAAGCTCTTTCTTACACACAACCAAACTTTCACTTTCTTAGCAGTTTACACTCATGTTTTGGAACTACTGTATCTATATCTATATATGTATATATATAACCTGGTTTCTCACTAATCAGTCACTTAACAACATTTGGTTCCTTCCCTAATCTTACACCTAAAATGCTCATTTTTTCTCCTAAACTGTCTCAAGGCTTCTGCAATTATTTGATCTAACCATCCTATGAGTGTATCTCATCAGAGATAACTTTCCTCTAGACTGTTAGGTGTATCTCAATCCGAAACCGTAAAAGCTTACCTAGGCCAAGTCCACTTCTCCAATCTGATTACAGAAAACAATCCTCATCAGCTTTAAACAATGCACCAAGAAGGAACAAGCATGTACATACAGTGGATCTCTCATCTCATCCTCATTACTGAAGAAGTTAGCACTATACATAGATAGATGCACGTAACTAATGTTTCTAGAACATAAACGAACCTGAAAGCTGTAAAGGAATGCTTGGGGTGACATAATATAACAGAGCCAAGAATACACAACAGACTCTTGACAAGAAGAATCAGCTGCCAAAGGTATTGATTATCCAGCAATAGATACTTTATAATTAAGGTCAAACTCCTACGTGGTATATATACCATGAACCGATTTAGTTATGTACATATGGCCTATTTCCAATCGATGTCCAAAAGACATGCCTAGTCTAGCTTCAAACCTCACAAACCCAAAACAAAGTCCTAGGAGAACCACAGTATTGAAATTCAATTTCAAATGCAGCTAGAGGTCTCTTCCTGATCAAAACTCTAGGCATAATAACCAACATATTCTACTAAGCAACCTACTTCAAGCAGCGATTGGAAGGCTATAGGTAGAGCATACAATGAGTAGTCTAAACCATAAATAGATATTTGAGATCGTCTACTGTTAGACGTGTCGCAGAGTTTCCACCATGATCTTCACCGAAGGCAGATGCAACCATTTTCCTTTTATCATCCTGAAAAACAAAATTACGGAAAAAGGATCGTGATATGCTAGTTCTTGAAAAAAAAGAATCGTTAACCCTCATATTCCACAACAAAAGTTCTCTAGCTAAATCTGAAAAAGAAACTAGAGGAAACCAAAACCAAACCACGGTGAGCTGATAGAATTTATAGAATAAAACTACGAAAATGAAAATGCTAGTTATTTAAAAAAAATTGACCCACATATTCCACAACAAAACTCTATTTGGTATATGGCTTGAAAATTACAATGAAGCTAAATCTGAAAAGGTAACTAAGGGAAACCAAAACTAAACCATGATGAGCTGATAGAAGTTAAAGAATACCTGAAGACCCAAAATTCTATCTTCAACGGTATCTTTTATGGTAATGCGAGTTACAGTAACTGGTCGCATTTGTCCAATACGATGTGCACGATCAATAGCTTGATCTTCAGTTGTCGGGTTCCACCAAAGATCCAAGAGAATAACATGACATGCAGCTACCATGTTCAACCCAAGGTTTCCAGCTTTTAGAGACATTAGCATCACCTTTACCTGTTAATAAACTATGTACTTTCAGAGAGTTTCAGGGTTTGGTATTCCATGTTCAGAGAAACAAGTAATTTTTTTTTAGCAAAACATATCTAAGATATAGTTACATCACTTACATCTGGATCATTGCTAAATTCTTTTACAGCCCTGTCTCTGGCTGCTAAACTCATTGTGCCATCTAATCTTCTGAATTCTATACCATTTTCAATAAAAGCCAGCTCAACCAAGTCAAGCATACCAGTCCATTGAGAGAATACTATCGTCTTTATTGCCTGGCTAGGTGAAGCTGAGTGAAGACTCACTGGCTCTACAATGGTAACTTCATCATCGTCATAAGACTGTGAGGAGGAAGGCCTTTGTCCATGCTGTGGTAAGTCTGGACTGCCATGTTTGGCAAGCGACTGCAGGATATCAAGGACAGCTTTGATTTTTGATGAACTAAACTCGCTTTTAAGAAGAACTGATTTATTGAGACCTATATCATTTGAAGAACTACATCCAAAATCATCAGTGATGCAGTTTCTAAGGGAAGATTCAGAGAAAACAACATCACGCCCAAGTTCTTCTCTGCATCTCGGTACAGGGCATGTGTTCTCATCCCCAGTTATATATTCTGAGACACATTGATAGCAAAAGACATGGCCACACAACGTAACAACAGCGTTTTCTGGTGGATCCTATGGATAAAAAGGAACATATATGAAGAAAAGAAAATCATGAAAAGACCTAAGAACTACAGAAAAGTGATCAAGGACAAGCTATATATAGGCCTCAATTACTCTGAACTTACATTGCAGACATAGCAAATGGCAGATGATGACACTAAGCGCTTGATCAGGTTGATTCGAGCCTCCCTAGGGAGTCTTCTAACTGCGTCCTCTGATATTTTTCCAATAGGATCTGAGATATATCCTTTGACAAGCTGTGGGTGGTCACAGGCTTGGCGTAGTCGCAGAAGCATCAAAAGAATATTTGCATAGTTTTGACTTAAAGTCCCCGCGGCAGCATAGGCCTACAGAGACAAATAAAATATCATCTTATCGGGTACAACTAAGAGTTTCTGTTCCCTCACTGGGAGAAAAATAAAAATCAAAAATAGAATAAAAGTCAGAAACATGTTTCTCCAAGGAAACTGCTTCAAAACTACAAGGTCACATTTAAAAAGCAACAAGTTGTAATAGACCTATATTTTTTTGAAAGAACAATGCACATCAATTGTAAATCAAGTATGAACAGGTACTTTATGGAGGAAACGATGGGAGAACCTTAAACTGTGAACGTGAATCCGATTCAAGTTTCCTGTAGAACGACCGCTCCTCAACTGAAAATTCCACTTTGCTCAAATTAACTTTCTTTGGAGGTAGATTAATTATGGGTTGCCCATCAAGCAATGTTCCTGGATAGCAGAACAGTGTATAAATTAGCAGAAATCATCAAGTGCAGCAACAACTACGTAACGGGAGCTAAAGATCTACCATAGAGCAAAAACAATCATATTCAAATGAAAAGGGTGAAAAGGGAAAATACATAAATGAGGACAAGAAAAAGGTATCTCATTGATCACTTGACCTGAAACTAAACTTAGGTAAGAATTTCAAGAAACTAAAAGGTACTCTCGTTATAGAGTACGTTACGGATAAGACAATAACATAAAATAATAATAACAAAAATAAGATTTTGAATTCCTGGACATCATAAACCACTCAGCCAACCATCACCGAGAACAGAGAGATGATCAGAATACCTTTGGTACGGCGCAGCATTATAGCCCTTAGAACGGCTTGAAGTTTCTTGTAACCATGAAGAGGATTTCTGCTAATCTGAACCTTAATTGTGTTGTAAAATGACTTGTACACAGCATAAGGTTCATATCTAAGAAACCTAAAATAGCTATATAAATCATCAATCGTATTTTGTATTGGCGTTCCAGACAAGCACCACCTCATTTTGGCTCGAAGACTGCAACAGGCTCGTGCCACTTGAGTTCTATGATTCTTAATTGTCTGAGCTTCATCTAGTACTATTCTGAACCACCCAACTCTTGCTAGAGTACCACAATCCGAGTCAAAAGAAGAATCGTCAATGCTTTTTCTACCTCTTTTCTTATTCTTCTTACTGGCACCTGCTGCAAATGTCCGTTTCTTATTGTTGGAGACACCAGAGGGCAGACCATATTTTTCGGTATTTTTTTCATCTTTCTCATCCTCATCTACCAAGGGCAGTTTGGGAACTTCATTGGTAACTATAGCGTAAGTTGTCACCACCACATCATATTTTGCCAATTCAGTAGGATCTTTGGTCCTATTACCGCCATGGTAGACTAAAACAGAAAGTTTGGATTCATCAGAAATTTTCTCATCTAGTTCCCTTGCCCATTGCCTTACAATACTTGCTGGACAAACAATTAAAGTGCCAGCAGCTGGTCTCTTCTTGTTAACCCGTGTCGAAGGACTCGCTTCTACATCTTTGGTTTTCTTTATATCTGAACTTCCATTCTCGTCATTGCTACCAGCACTCAGAACTGTGGTCTCGCTGTTACTTGAAACCTTGAGCTCTGAGTTAGCATGACTATCACTTTCACGCTTTGCATTATCTGACTCATCATCAGCATCCAGGTCTAATGCTTCAGCTTCTTGTTTGCTTGAATTTTTAGAATTTAATTGTGCCTCAAACTTTCGCTTTAAAATAAGAGCAATCACCGAAACTGTCTTACCAAGTCCCTGCACAATAGACCTTACATAGTATGAGGGGAAAGCCATGTAATAGAATCACAGATATTTATTGGGTAAGAAATGTAATTAAATATGACCTGATCATCTGCTAATATCCCTCCCAAACAGTGCAAACTTCTTGTTT
This sequence comes from Lepidium didymum, assembly GCA_963920545.1. Classification (NCBI taxonomy): domain Eukaryota; kingdom Viridiplantae; phylum Streptophyta; class Magnoliopsida; order Brassicales; family Brassicaceae; genus Lepidium; species Lepidium didymum. Next base: position 5,915,069 of record OY986979.1, on the reverse strand, counting down.
CTTTCTGAAACATCCATGCCAATGCAATTTTCTGAAGAGCAATCATATTTAGTACACATACCAGTTTCAAAGGCCAATAAATGGTCAATTAAAACACGATAATACCTGATGCCTCATAAGAGGAACTGAAAGAGTACCAGGATGTAGATCGATTTCGGTCTTGGGTTGATTCAAATCCTGCAGAAATGAAAGTACTTGATTATCAAAATTACACTTACCATGTCAGTTAATATCAGGTTGATTATGAAAAAATACGAAGCTCTCAAGATATTGATAGTGCACCAACTTCAAATCGAAAACTGATCGCCACATAGAAATTCAATGATCCAAATTATCATTATTTCTCAAACATCAAGGAAAAGAGACCACCATATATCTTTGAATACAGTTAAACAAAATCAAGTGAGCCAATTCAGAGTCATCATTGCTCCATATACAATATCATAATCATATGAAGAGATTCAAAAGATCCAAAAAAAGTGTAAAGCTGGTACGAGGGGCACCAGAAATGCAAGCAAAATAAATAAAAATTGAGTATTGGAGTCCACTAATAAGAAATGGTTGAGTTGATGAGGTACACCTGTAGTGCAGCCTGATAGATCAGCCTCTCAGAATTCTCAGAATTCCTATCTTCGCCACTGCCAACCCTGTGCACTGGATCCCGTGAACCAGCATGATGTAAAGAAGAAGCTGATGTTCCATGTGTCAGAGATGGAGGTAAGACCCTAACCCCATTCATGCCACGATGAATTCCTATCTCAGCATGGGCTCCACCATAAGGATCACCAGATGTACTTTTGTTTCCAACAACTGACACAGCTTGACGACTATAATCCGCACTAAAGCGACTCCCATTACCACTATCTACATTGCTAGCACTTCTGGAAGGTAACGGAGGCGAATATAAAGAAGGTGGAAGAGTTCTTTTCAGATCTTGCTGGGACGACATTTTCTCGTAATCTGCACCAAAGCGACTCCCATTATCACTATCTACATTGCTAGCACTTCTGGAAGGTAACGGAGGCGAATTAAAAGAAGGTGGAAGACTTCTTTTCAGAGCTTGCTGGGACGACATTTTCTCATAATCTGCACCAAAGCGACTCCCATTACCACTATCTACATTGCTAGCACTTCTGGAAGGTAACAGAGGCGAATTAAAAGAAGGTGGAAGAGTTCGTTTCAGAGCTTGCTGGGACGACGTTTTCTCATAATCTGCACCAGATACACTGGAAGTTCTCGAGTTAACAGTGTTCACATTCCCTGTAGAATGCTTAGAGTCTCCTGGCCGAGAGGTATAACTCGAGGCATGATTTGTATTTAGAGCTCTAGCACGAGTGTTCCCCGTAGAGAAATTTCTTTGTGGATAGCTACTGCTGGCTGCAAGGAGAAATCAGGGCAATGAACACTTCGTAAAGCTACCAAATTTAACCTCACCAAGACGGAGAATAACTACAAAGACTTTACCCATAAGCCACGCGGGATTCATCCTGGTTTTAGTTGGCCTGATGGGCTCCGGTACCTCATCGTCACTATCACTACCTGAACTAATTTCAATAGCAGCGTCCATCATAAGAGCTTCTTCGACGTCAGTTTCCCCAGAAGAATCAGAACTAGGTCTTCTAATAAACCGAATCAGCCTGTGGTGCAAAACACTGGCGTTATTCTCCAAAAAGGAAAAGGAAAAAAAAAAAAAACCCATTAATCAGTGGTTAAGACTACTCGGAGCTATCTATCTAAAATCCACCATTTGAACTAACATTCAAAAAACATAGCATCCTAAGCACGAAATCAACATTGAGCGTCATAAATCAGTTGATTTTCGGAACGGTGAAAGGTTGATGACTTAGCATTATACTAAACCCTTTTCACATAAATCGGAAACTATTTCAGCAACCCAGAAAACCAAAGACGCCATAAACAGAGACAGTCGAGAGATGGCGGGATATTCGAAACAAAACTCGGACTTCGATATTTAAAACCCTACACGATGAGGTAAAAGTAAAAACAAAACAAAAAAACAAAAAACAAAAAAGCTTACAAAAAACTAAGCGAAGAAGACGATAAAGAGCGAGAATCGGAAGGAATGGGAGGGAAGTAGAGCGAAGTAAAGCGTACCAAGGAAGAAGTGAGTTAGAGAAGAAAGAAGCCACCGTGCTTCCGGATGGATCGAACGGTTTATACGATTTGGACGGGGAAAGAGACGATACGACGCGATGCGTTGTAAGTTGTAACTATAACACAATTTTAATTTTCACTTAAATTTTAAAAAGTTACATTTGCTCGGCCCACGGTGACGTCCTCGGCCCATGTTTTAACCCCACGTTTAACCAGAAAAGTAGAAAACCAACCATTTTTTTATTTAAATTTATCTATATCTCAGGTAATTTTCATCTACGGAAAAAAAACATTTTATGCATCTGTTTGATGAAACTTTTTATAGGTAAATTTATATATAGAAATTAATTTGTACAACCAAATTTTATTCCTTTTCTCATTTCTTAGTGGTTTTTGATAATGGTTTTTGAATACAACTCTTACTACTGCCGGGAAAAAATATATATACAACTCTTATTACTTGAAAATGAAATTTCACATTAAAAAAACATATTTTTTCTACCTAAATTTATTATTTCTCGCCAATGTTTAAGGAATTATTACCCCTTAGTTCTTTACCACCAAAGATATGAATAAATTAGCAAACAATTTTAGTCATAATTTCGAGAAAGAACAATGAGAAGAAAGATAAAAAAGAACTTGTTTTTCATTTTTCTTAAATGGAAAGGAAATGATACACCTCTCGGGAAGTTCACGAGACCTTAAGGTATGGAAGTAAAAACAAAACCTCAATTGCTTCATTTTAAAATGTTACTGGAAACAAAACCTAAACCTCAAATAACAACACAACATTACCCTTTGTTTTGCTTTGTCTTCTAAGCCGACAAGAAAGCCTAAAACTGAAATAGAATAAATATAACTGAATCCTGCAGCTGAAACCACTACTAACTGCAATCTGCGCTCTGCACCAGGCTTATTGCGTGCGGCTTGAATGCGGGTCCTTTATTAACCAACTGTTAAACCAAAACCAAACTTGTAGTCTTTCTTCTTATGATCCAGCTGAAAGGAACAAGACAAACCAGAGTTTCAAATGATAATCGATTTACATTTGATATAGGAACATAGGAAATAGATCACTTTGTACCTCTGCAGATAGAAGGAAATTGAGTCCCATACTCAATCTTTCTTCAAGGAGAGCGGATGTAATACCGTTGGAATCAATCTTTCCTCGCACACGAGACTGCAACAATATCCAGATTATTAGAACCATACGGTTTTGGAATGTTGCTTGTGTTGAGTTCACTTACAATCCAGAAATAATGGCAATGTTACTTACCTGTCTAAGAATGTAGTCATACCCAACGCTAGCTGTAACATCTCTTGAAAAGTAGTTGTACATAAAATCAGTGGCCAATGAAACCTGATTATATGTCATGATTCATGGAAAAGAATGAACGAGTCATTGATATATTTCACTGCTATAAAAGTTTTGACGATGCAATCAAATGAGAACGGTACATCACCTTCTCTGAAATCTTCTGAACATAGTTCATCACAATAGCACCAGTGCTAGCAATTTGCGCAGAGGCAACCTGTTCATGAAGAGAGATTCTTTTTATAGTGGCTAATTAAACTAAAGAGCGTTCACCAATTTTAAATCTGATCTTATTTCTATTAGTTGAGTTTGTGCATCTTGCAGTTTGTGAAGAGCATCAAAAGAGATGTGAAGAAACATTACCATCTTATCACTCTCGTATCTGGCTGCATAACCAATACCAGACTTTCGTGGCACACCAGCCCAGAAAACTTCACCACCCATAGATAGACGGGGTGTCACACTCTGTACAAAATAATTATGAAACGGTTTTGTTTATCATCTGTGTTACAGTTAGAGGAATATGGCAAACTATATAAGGTTAAACAGTCAGAGATGGGTCCCTGTTTATTTGACTACGCACATAAAGATCTAAAAAATTGCAGCTGTAGCAAGGGAAAAGTCCAATTTACCTGGATATAAGTTGCCCCAATAAGGGCACTGTTCCCAAGTTGAAGCTGAGCCCTGTAGTCTGCTCCCTACACGAATGTGAGATAAACAGTCGAAAAAACATCAAAAGGTGCCTCACAAAGATAGAAAATTTATAAAGAGGGTGATGCTCTTACCATGTAATCAAAGTTGAACATTGCATGCGACATATGTGCCTCATTTGTCAGCTGGCAAAGAAAGTAAACAAAAATGAGAAACACTTTTACGGAAACAAACAACATAATATCTAGCTACACCATCGAACAAACACAGTATCTTCAGCTGCAACACATACCTGAGCATTTGCCTTCACAACCAACTTATCAGTTAAATCTGCTTTGACTCTTGCATTAAGTCGACCATCAGTCATAACCCTACCGATAAGCATCAACTGCATAATTGCTTTTTGTCATTTTCATTTCTCCTTGATTGGCATAAGCATATGAAACAAACTGATTAACACAAATACTACCTTTGGGTCAAAATAATTAGCACCAAACTCATAATGGGCGGTTGGAATTTTGATGGTTTCAGATGACTGAGAAGGAACTTCGGTTGGACCCATCATTACACTAAACATTGATATACAGGCTTAATGAAAAACACAAATTAAAGTATGTTTTCAACATAGTAACTAAAAACCTAATCATAATACTACCTGTGACTTAGAGAAAACCGTTGATTCAAAGACTTGGTAAAGTCAAAGCGTAAACCCTCGAAATTTTCTGCCTTTAAAGACACTGCCAAGAATAATCAAACAAATTCAAAACAAAGGGAAACAAAATGTAAATGTTGCACCACACATACCAAAACCTGATATCAAAATTCACCAAGAAACCATTAGGAGAGAGACTATGAATATATTTCGTCACAAATCTCTATTTCAAAGGCATGAGGAAGACTTCGAAAACTTTCTGTGGAGCTGTTGTTATCTTAGAGAAATGAATTTTGCCTATCAAGACAAACTTTGAGACGATCAAATTGGGTGAAAATAATCAAATCCGGATATAAATAGGGTAATATAAATCATACTATATCATTTTTACAGTTTGTAATATACCAAGACAATGAAAAGATCCATGAAATGCAATTAGAAGCGAAACAGTACCCTAAAGTGCTCGACTTTATCCAATACAAACAGAAATGAGCTAAATCTCTAACAGGACGATACAATGCACTCAAATCCAGACTTATTCAAACACACACATCAAATAACCCACAGATTGAGATACTTCGCAATTCAAAGAAGATATTAAAAAATCTAGATCGGAATGGCGAATAAGGGTATACTAAACTGAAAGCTTCACGGTGGAGTTCCTCATAGGGAACAGGACACGGGAGATTGGAGTAATCGACTTTCTCATCGACTTTAGTCTTCGCATCGACTTGTGCCGCCGTAAGAGGTGGTAAAAGATCCGCCATCGCCGCCGCTACCGCCTTCGAAAATGCTTTACGGCGACAGTAGAAAAAAATGGGAAGAAAACGAAGAAGAGCAAAAGAAGTGTAAGGGTTTTCTTCAGCCTGGAGGCAAGTCTTCTTGCAAGGGTTTTGTAATTGTACCAAACGCTGGTTTTCTCCGGTTTGGTCTTAATCTCTAATGCCAATCCGGACCGTTTGTTCTCCGGTCTCTCTACTATTTGATTCAGACCATTCTAAAGAGGTTTGAAAAAATATGACAAATGCAAGTTAGTTTTAGTAAGTTTTTAGTCAACACAGAAAAAATGATATACAAGTTGCTTTATCGTTACTAGTTTTTGGAAAAATTGACATACAAGTTACTTTATCGTTTTTAGTCTAGTTTTTGGGATTCTAAGTTATCTTATAAAGAAGAATAAACTAGAACATATAGCTTAAACTTCTAGCACCGATTTTTTCTCTTTTTTTCTCTGGTGTAATTTGTAGGTAGCTAAATTGGTCTGATCTCCTTTTTCGGTGGTCAGATTTGTTCACCACCATCAGTAAAGGGTTCCCTTGTGCCGATTTAGCTTCCTTTTTTGGTCCCTTGTGAAGATGAAGACTCATGCGCACTGTTCCAGTAGCTCTTCCTCGTTCGTTCTTCTAAGACTTTCGTCAATGCTTCATCAACTCGATCTTAGTCTGTAGATGTAGACAGTGTTGTTACTTTTTTCGTTGTACCATCACCACTACATCGTCAGATACATGCAGTCATTTGTAAACTTGTTTTTCTCTCCTCTTTCCTTTTGTTGACAGAGTGATGGAAGTAAACTTCTCGGGTCTCTGTAGTCACTAAGTACCTTTTTCATCTCTGTTGACATAGTTTTCAGATTTCCTAGTATATTGCTTACTACATCATCCTCATCAAAGTTCCTTGTTTTTTTGGTGTTATAATCAAGAAGATGAAATATTTTGTGTGTAGGTCTTTTCAGTTTAATCCAAAGTGCGGTCAGGTTCTATTTAGTTTGGCTTGTATTGTCTTTTCGTCTACCTTGTGCAAGATGATAGTAGATCTTGCTTTCTTCTAGGCTTTGTTTTGTTTATGGTCAGGTGGTTCTTTCTTTAGCCCTTATGGTTAAGTTGACCTCGTTCTCTTTCATCTGTAGCCTGTGAATCCCTTGGTTTAATTGAATCGTTCCCTTCATCACTTTTTTCTCCTAAAGAGAGTGATGAGTCGATTAAACAGTTTTTTAAGTCTTCTTTACTAGAAATAAATATCAGATTTGGTCGAGGTCTGATTGGTTGTTGCTTCTTCATTACCATCAAAAAAAAAGATTGGAAAAAAGTACAAGTGCTATAATTTCTGAAATCTACTTAAAATCAAGTGAGGACATGGAGATTGAAGCTGCAGTAAATCCTGGTGGTTGCCTACTAATATTAGTTGTGGTCAAGTACTTTGTTGGAAAGCCACAAGCAAAGGAGAGATCTGGATTCCAACGTAAGGCCATCCCACAAAGTCGCAAAGCATCTCAATTGGTAATGCATGTTCGATATCACCCTAATCCTTTGGTTGGGTGTTTTGTCTTCGATCTTTGTTAAGTTTATTTTGTTTTTAATAATCCAGCATTTGTTTAAAATCAAGTTGTAATGTTGGAGTTTAACACTCTCTTGTGACTATTAATAAACAGTGTTTTGAGAAAGAAAAAAAGTTATTTTATAAAGAGTTTTTTGCAAAAAAAAAACCATCAAAGTGGTTTTGGTTTGCAAAAAAAAAATCATCCAAGTTAAATATATGCAAAATAATTATCCAAATCTGAAAATATGTAGAATAACCATTACCGTTACTTATTGATCATGCTGTTAAGAAAAAAAAAATCAGAATATTATGTTGTTTTATGCATAAAAAAATAGTATGTAGTTTATAATTTTAAATATTTAGTTTAAAATTTTAAGTGTTGTAAAACAAAGTAAAAGGAAAATTAAAATAAATGACATGAATTTCAAACATTAAATAACATAAGAAATTGGGTTTATAATAGCATAATTTTTTCACAAGAGCATAACACAGTTTTATAACAAGAATAAAAAAAAGTTTCATACATTTCACATTTCATATGTTTTTCTCTCTACCACGACCACACAAGACAACTAAATTTTGTGGTTCGCTAGCTAGATAAAGACTTTTGGCAACATCGTGTTATCATGTGTATCAACCATGGATTCATCAACATGAATGCAATCATCACCACTTGAAACTCGAAATTGATATCCCTGAGAGAATGAAAATGAAAGATTCAAAGAAAGAGTTTCAAAAATTCGTAGAAAGAGTTTGAAAAGCGGAAAACAAGTTTGAGAAAGCTTTAGATAACTATAAATATTTTAATCATATTAAAAAATATTTCATAATTTTTACTAATTTTTAAGAATATCTTTTGTATTGAAATCTAGAGCATCTATAAAACCTTTCACAAATAAATATTTTATTTATTTATCTTTCTATAATCTGTGCAGAAATTGTATAATATAAAACAATTGCATATGTTTTCTTGAAAATAGTTTTTAATCATTATTGTTTACAATTTTATCTTTCATCTCCGAAAGTATAAATCAATTATGCGAACTCATATATAATACGCAATATAACATTTATGTATTTTCAATACAATAAAAGTTTAAATTAGCAGAAATTATATATATGCATTTATCAGAGCTGGAGCTACATCTACAACATTTCTCTCATCTTCTTCTGTATTTTCTCCTTCTCCTCATTCTCCTCAATGTGTATGAAACTCCAGCAGGAATTCCAATGGAGAAACCTCCTCCATCATTGAATGTCACTGTAAACTCACCTGGAATTACTTGTGGTGGATCAACCATACCTCCAAATTGGAAATTTAGGTTCATTTGAACTAGGGTTTGATGAAATGGAGAATAAAATCTGAAAAGAAAAGCTAAAAGACTCACAAAATTGTATGGAGAAGAAAAGCATAATGAGTTTTTTTTTGTTTCAGGCGACGGAGTTTCTCTTTTAGAATATGCATCGTTTTACATTTCCAAATTTTGGAAAGATGGGTAAGTAACCCTGAGCTTTTGAAAAAACATAACAAAAACTCTGGAAAAATTTCAAAAGATTTAGAACCACTGACTTTATTAAACAAAGATTACAAGTTCATGTTGTTTTGAAAATGAGCTCTCCATATAAATATTTTAGATCACAGACGTGGGGATCACTTTGCTTTTATATATAATTTTTATTCTTTATTTTCAATCTCTTATTGCACATACAATATTTATATTACCGCACAAGACCCAAGTTCAAGATACCCCAAGAAACATCAGGCCAAGACTGATCTTGTGACTTCATGAGAAGAACTCTAACCCAAGCAATCCAACCTTCCCATGACATCCTCTTGTCCCATGGACTTCCCCATTGCAACAGTAGAAGAAGCCCTTTCTCTGCTTCTCTCTCAGCTTCTTTGAATCTCTTCTTTCCCAAATACACTTGACTCAACAACACATGTGGCTCTCCCACAAACGGGTTCTTCTCAATACATCCCAATAATGTCTCCTCTGCTCTCTCCAAGTACCCTTCTTTGTTCGTGTCGCTGCTCACAACTTCCCAGTACATGTCCCTTGCTTCTATCTGCTCTTTTGCATCCAATACCTGGTCCATTACATGAGTAGTTTTCAAGAAACTTTACAAGCTCTCAATTAAATTCCTGCTAACTATTGGAACTCTCCGAGTCATCTCTTTTTACACCTTGTTTTATACCAAAATCAGTTTCATTTAGTAAGCACCTTAATCAAAGAAGATGCAATCCACGACAACTCGACCATCTAGACATGAAGCCAATTAGACAACTAGATACAACTCTCTAAATTCAGTGGAATTCTTGATAGTAACTGAAACTCTGATACTATGTTCTTTTTCCATCTTTCTTTCAATGATGATAAAGTTCCTTTTATGAAGTATGAAAAGCTACTAAATCAAAGAAGACACAATTCTAGACTCAGCCAACACGATGATCATGGCATCAAACAACTACAATTTCCCTAAGTAGATAAGAAAAGGACACCAGTTTTGGGATCTGAATTATACCTTGGAACAGAAGCTGAAAACTGGAGGCACCACGAGCTTGATATCCTCATCTCTCTCCTTTCTCACCACAAACCCAGAAGCAGATGCTTTTTTCCTCTCCTCTATCAAAATCTCTTCTTCTCTCACTATCAAGTTATAAATGGCTCCCATTCTCGAATTTGAATTCATCCAAAGCCCAGGTTTCCCATTCCCAGGCCATAACGCGGTCACGTTGTTCCCTCTAAACTCGAGTCTCCCATCGTTGTTACAGAACAGTTCATCTTGGAACCCAAAAAGCTGATCACTGAAATCCGCCATTGTCATCAAGAGAAAAATACCAACTATTCTCCTCGAAACAACGATTTCTTCACCTGTCTTAATATGCTTTACAACAACGCCGTTTTCAGGCACCAAACGATTCAGCTTCTTCCTCCATTCTTCTTCTCCATCGAAAATCCCTTTCTCTTTCGCGTTCCTCAATGAAACCTCCGAGCAATCAAGATGATCGACGAGCTCACGATCGGAGTACTCGAATAAAAGATCGTCATGAATTAGGGTTTGTCTCGGAACAACGCAGAAGAGATGGATTAACGACTCGGCGGCTTCACCGACATGATCACGGACAACGTCACGGCCAGTGGAAGGATCGAAAATGGCTAAATTGACATAGGAATTGGAGTAAGCAGAGTGAAATAAACCGCAGAGGCAAACGGATTCAGGAGCTTTCCATATCTTAAGTATCTTATAGATGTCGATCAAGTGGTCGAGGAAGCTTCCGTGTTTGTGCCAACACTCACCGGCACCGACGCTTTTAAGGACGGCGATCAACGAAGGAAGTTTGGGGTCGATCTTCTCTAACTCTCCTCGGAGAAAAGGCCGGGCTAATTCCAGAACGGCATCGTTTGGGGATGGAGATGATGATGAACCCATTCTCTCTACCACTCCTTTATCTTCTTCTGTTTTCGATCACTTCTCTATCATGGAGGATCAACCTTTATAATAGCTTTATTGGATTAAGATTTAAATTATTATTTTTTTGTCAACAGATTTAAATTATTTTAAAGGATAAAAATATGACTAAGCATTGACTTAGTAAATATTTAACGATATACATTGATTTCGAGCCGTTGATTTGTTTTATCAACGGACACAACAACAGCTTCGCATCACTTCTCATAGTATCTTACGACAGCTTTTTAAATTGATTTTGAGCCGTTGATTTTTTTGCTGAATTTGTACACTCTTCGTGAGTTACTTGTTGATCGAATATACTTGCAAATTTGGTGAAGAGTAATTAAAACACAGAATGAGATAAATTGCAAAAGTTGGGAGTTAATAGAATTGAATTGGTCTGTACTTATGACATCATGACTGCACAAAGGACAATTTGAACCTAAGCAGTACTGATTCCCATTTGTAACTGTGGTTGATTATTTTGGAATTAATATCTTCACAACAACAAAAAAAAGCAGAGAAAAATAGTGTAAGTGAACCATGCAAAAAAAAAGGGAAAACATACAAATTGGGAGAAAAAAAAGATAGAAAGAAGCATAGAATCATGAGTAGACTCAAAACCACTAAAACTATTACCAAAGTGTTTTTGACTTTTTTAACTTCACAAGGATAATGTAACCTAAAGGACAAAAATAATGGAAGTGAAACCCATCAGTAGATAATATATATTTATATATTAACCTTTTGAGACTGAACATATTGCCAATACTAGCAATGGCTTCATCATCATCACAGCAAATAATAGTTTGATTCCTCTTCACAAGAAATATGGAACTCCTGTCCTTGGCCCTCTCATTTGATTGTTCTCTTCTGTCTCTGAGAAGAACTTCACTTCCCTTTCCTGGGGATACAAACATTTTAATCGATTTTATCATCAACCCATGGACATATATTCAATGCAGAAATCTAGAATCCTTGCAAAAGCATAAATCCAAAAACTAAATTTCTGTCTATAATCTAGAATCTTTGCAAAAGCACATAGAAATGAACTGATTAAAGTCACGGAAGTATTAGATCCCCCTCTTGTTGAGTGAGGTGGTGGCAAGGATGTGCACAGAGAGAGAACAAAAGAGTACTCAATCTGGAAAGACTAAAGAGGCTCACCATGTTGTCATTGAAACTCAAAATGGAAGCAACATTGCCACAGCGGTAACAGTAATTAGGCGCAGACCACACCTTCACAAAAATATGAACATCATCAGCAGAGTAACACTAATATCAAATATAAAAAATATGGTGCATATTGGAACATGAACATCATCAGCAGAGTAACCCTCACAGTCACAAGGCCTTTATCTTGGAACATGTACTTTAGACCTTCTTGCACAAGCTGATGTGCACGGCATACTAAATCAAGCTTGTTGATATGGTTAAACTGCAGAAGAAACCAAAACCAAACATGGGAGAGGTGAAATTGATTTATTGCGCACACACACTATCAATTCAATCTTTTGAGAAGAAAAACTTACCTCAGTGGTTACCCTGGATCCGAAAAGCCAACCAGCCCCCCGTGGACTAACCGCCCATGTTTCAATATCTTCAGGATCGCTCCACATAAGATCGCAAAACAGCCCTTCATGAGGAATTTCACAATTTCGCTCGATCAGTCTTATCTAGAGTCCACAATAAGATCTAAAATGAGTGGATGACTTAAATAACATGCTGAGCTAGTGACATACTTGACGGGTGAGAGCCAAAAGCAATAAAAGCACGGTTTTACCTGATCAATAGTCCGGACATCCGGGGAAAGGCCACCATGAACACATAGAACCTGACGAAGCAAACATTATTTTAGTATAGCATAATGCTAACCTATATGTTTTCCTCGATAAGGCAAGCTGCAGAAGAATTACTTACTGTGCCATCTATAATAGCTGACAAGGTAAGATAGTCAAAAACATCTGTGCAAGACCGCCATGCATTAGCGTTACCATACTTCCTTTGACATTCGTCATAGAAACCATATACCTAGATAACACAAAATTAAATGGTTCCGTGTTACAAAAAAAATCCAGTGTCAACAGTACACGTAAAAACATTTTGATCATCTTGTCTGCAAATATGAGGAATATGCATTGATAGGTATAATTGCTAACTTAATCTTAACAAAGGTTAGCCAGAAGGGCGTTAAAGTACAAAACTATCCCTAAACTTCTTTCCTTAACAGCGTATGTATGAAGATGCAACAAGAGCGCTAAGGAGAACACACATGCTAAAAAAACACTGGTACTATATGAAGCACCTTCTCAAACAAGCTTTCCAATACTCAATTCACATAATATACATCTTAGCTAAGACTGATGTCTACATCTGACATGGAATTGCCACATGTACAAAATCAAAAACTTTCAAAATTACTTACCTCCTACGAACTGTGTGAAAAGCATAATGATAGATAGCAGTGGAACAGAATAGCACATACCTGCGTCAGCTGTCTACTTTCATGATTTCCACGCAAAAGTGTAATGTTGGCTGGATATCTACATATTAGAATACAAAAGAGTAAATAACAACTTCAAGCCCACAGCAAAGAAAGCACAAAAAGGATTCCCTAAGCATATTCCAAAAGAACAATTAATTTACACTTTGAATAGAAAAAGACCATGGAGATAGGTTGGTGGCTAAGAAGCAAGGATAGAGAAACATGACTTGAGGTGCAATCACATCTTCGTAAGGGCTTATTTTGAAAGCTATAAGTTATTGGGCCTATCTCTTTGAAAGAAAGTTATATAATAGTCAAGATTAATTGCTTAATAATTTCATATCAAGCATATGGAAAAGCACGAATAACAGCATATTAAAGGCAGGATTCAATGATGACAGGAGTCTTTCGAACATGTATGAACAACTTACCTAGCTTTAAGAAGTAAAAGAATAGTGAAGACTTCAAGACTGTTGTAACCTCTATCCACGAAGTCCCCCTACGAATTTCCCACAATATATCACGACTGTATTCATATCGATGCATTTCATTCTGGAAAAAGAAGAAGGAATATTCTGTACCATAAAAATGTAATTTGTATCGGGAACATGACCTCCGGTCTGAAAAAGCTTCATTAGATCATGAAATTGGCCATGGATATCACCACAGACGGTGACTGGACTGTTTACCGGTTGAACGTTTGACTCCTCAATCAGAATTTCTTTCACCTGCAACATTATCACCATATCAGACGGACCTTCTGGTTAATCACGATGCACCTTGGCAAATCTATAATCAATCTCTGAGAAAGGAGAACATAAAATTATATCTGAATTACAAAGTTAATAAATCCATAGTTGAAAAGAAAGAAAAACCCTAAAATCCCTATACAGAGGATAGAGACCAGATTCGAAGTCACGTTCCACCTAGATATACAGATAAAACGAAGTAGAGAACAGCAAAAGAAGCTCAAAGCCTCAATCGACCCAGAGAAGAGATGGGGTTTGCAGGTAAATTTAATCCATTCAGAAGAGAAATCAAGTTAGAATAAGAAGGTGTACGTATTCACAGAGAAGCTGAAGCTCGTCCTCGGAGAGATGCTGACCATCTTTCACCTTCGAAATCCATTTATCCAAATCCATAACTCCCTTTTTCTCTCTATATATATACCTCTGACTAGTAAAAACTTCACCTCTTTCGTTTCCTTTCAATAGCGACTTTTAACGATCTCTTTTCTGGAAAAAGGAAGAATCGAATCAGGATAGATCTACCGGAGAATCTTCGACTTCGTTGGGGTTATGTAAGACGAGAAGATGAAAGAGAGAAATGAGAGGTTCGAGTTCCACAATATGACATACGGCAAAAAAAGAAAAGGAAAAAAAAAATCTCGACTCAAATCCCAGATCGATCTCCGCCGCTTCAAACGCAAATCATACTTTCGCGTTTGAATTTTTCCGACCAAACGTCGAACCTGCGTCTGGCGTAAAAATACGATTGTCATCCCTCATAATTCTGTAAATTACGAAAATTGCAAAAACTTTTGGTTCCGGTCTCAACGACCCTCCTTGAACGCATAACAATCAGATTCAGACCCAAATTCCAATATAAAGAACGTCACTTTTTTGAATCTTCCATTCACCGAAATGTACAAAATCCAACAATTTACATTTACAAAGGAAGATACAAACTGTTAACTGTAATAAATAATCTATTTACCAATCCAAACCAAAAGAATCATCAATCAGTAACTTCTTCTTTTTTTTTCTGTATAGAGTTAAAAAGGACCCCCAAAAAATTAGCAACTCCACATTTGGAAGTCGCTATGAAGAATGGTTGCAGCAAGCAAGGACAGAGTTTTCCATGAAATGGTTGAGCTCAGCTGTATAGAGTTCAGGATTACTCCGGAAATGGTCTACATGAGGTGAAGTTATGAAGTTGCAAGCACGGACCTCGTGTCCTGCTTTCCTCTGCTCTACAATGAATGATTCAACTTGTCCCGCAGGTATAACTCTATCTGCAGAGCTGTAAATGTATAACTGTGGACATCTTGGTTGTGCTGTTGATAAAGTCTCTACAACATCGGTCAGTCTCCTGTTATAATATGATTGCACGAGTTTGTCAGCGTAAAACTATGGGATTTGGTTGACAGAATGTGTGATGAAAGGCAAAAATTTTGATAGAGCTTGTTACCTGTTTACGTTGCGAAGATTTAGGATCACTCCAAAGAACTTTTCAAGAACCAAAAGCAGAGCTGTTTCTGTTGCGGCAGGTTTAGGCTCGGAGAAGTTTACACCGTTAATTCGTTCTCCCATGCTTGATCCTTTAGTGGCTACGCTGTTTTTCTTCAAAAACGCAGCTGAGAAACCTAAAGCCCATACCTGTTTTTACAAGCCAAGTTAGTATCCAGAAAGTTTAATCGAATAGACAATTCTTGAAATGCAGAAATCTATAGCACCGCTATATCCAAACCCCATGATTTAGCACAGAACAAGCTCAGGCTACAAATGCAAGAAGCACCACTTACTGTAGGATCTGCAGCAGCAACAGGAGCTGAGTCCACTATGCAACCTTTAACCCTTCCCATCAATGATGAATCTTGCTTCTGAAACTTTTCCAAAATGGCTCCATATCTGTATATGCAATAGATGGGCGATGCGCTAAGTAAAATGTGAAACAGCCATGTAACTACATGAAATAACCAGAGATACTGAACTCACGTTAACCATCCGGTGTTGCTAAAAGTGTGAAATACGAGATTTTTTTTTGTTTCTTCATCCAACCAATCAGCCAAGTGATTAACCAGCGACTCGATGTTCTTCTCTGCTTTTCCTCCAACTTGATAACTCATAATCTCATTCATAGGAAGAGTAAATGTAATGACATGGTAACCCCTTGATGTATACCACTCTGCATATTTCTTTAAATGCTTCTGCTTTGATCCAA
This sequence comes from Lepidium didymum, assembly GCA_963920545.1. Lineage (NCBI taxonomy): Eukaryota > Viridiplantae > Streptophyta > Magnoliopsida > Brassicales > Brassicaceae > Lepidium > Lepidium didymum. The sequence goes on along the minus strand of OY986979.1, from coordinate 5,899,139 downwards.
GCCACCCCAGCAAAACTACAACAGTTCTATTCTTCTCCAATGCGCAGCTCGAGGAACCAGACAAATCGATTGCACTAGCCTCAGGCAAATGCCATCTGTAGGAAACATCAGGAGCTACAAGCGAGGTCCCGACTTTGAATGCCACTGGTATCGATGCCTTGGCTAATTCCGCAGATTGATAAGCGCTACGAAGAGCGAACAGAGAAGTAACAGAAGAAGCGTGATTACAGTTTGGATTAGGAACTAGGAGATCAACATTTGGTACAGGAACACAAATCCTCGACACAAAAGATAAATCTGCAAGCTTCGAGGTAGATATTTGAGAAACCCACAAGGACCTTTCATCCTGCACTGAGCTAGAAACTGAAGCAGCAATTTGCTCTGATGTAGAACCTCGAACTAATGATTTAAGAGACGAAAACCTCTCAGAGACATCTGCAGACACAGAAGCGGCAACAATAGCAGCAGCAGCAACAAGTGGCCGTTGAATAATCCCAGACAAAGAACCCATGATGGCCACAAAACAATTCAATATACTCCAAATCTAGCATACCAATCTCACTGATAGAAAACGATTCCTGTTTTATAGGAAGAGATAGATTTGTAATTAGCACAATACAGAAACACACAAAAAAACATCATGCACACTGTTTAAAATGCGTTTTAAGACTCCAAGATTGTAGGGACAAACTGTAAATTACCTGGAACCTTACTGTTGTTCCAACTCGGGCTGTCAAGTTTTGACAGCCCGACCTCAAAAGACAATTGTCTTGTCAGAGTCAAATCTATCTTTCTCCCCAACCAAAAAACGCTATTCTGCAAAGAAACATTTCAAGTCAACATCTATTTTAATTTAAACAGTTTTGAAGCTAAACACTAAAAGAAAAGATTTCTTATGATGTTGACAACAAGCGAAAAGAAGAAAACTTTTCACTTCATTTTTTTCTTCTAAAATCATGAGGATCCCACCCCTCCAACAATGGAAAAAATTGATTTTTTTCGATGGAATTATTCTCTTCCCCCAGAAATAATGAGAAAAACGATGAACAATGAAACTTTTTTACCCCAAAATCAACAACGGAGATTGATTACCACCAGAATGCTAATTAATTGCCCCAACGAAGACGTGGGGAAATCGAATTCCCAAATTTGCAAAGGACCCACCGCAAGAATTTTCCAACAAATTAAGAAAAGTTCGAAGAATATGAAAGCCTAGAAAACTTAAGCAATCCAATAGATCTATACCGAAAACAAATGCTGCAAAACGTGGCAATGACGACCTTCCCGTTTTACGGGAAAGAAGGCATCGAATAAGACAATGATAAACCGACGGAAAAAAAAATCAATTTTTATTTTCCCTCAGAATTCGAAACCACGAAAATTTCTGAGTTTGATAAGAAAAACAAACTCAGAAAAATGATGGGGGAAAAGAAAAGTAATATTGTGAATCAGAGAGGAGAGGAGGAGAACAAAAACTCACCAGAGAGAGCCAGAGAGGGAAAAGAGATGCAGTTTTGGTTTGCCTTTGTTTAGGGCAAAGATGAATTATTAATGAATAGCCCAAAAAACCAGACTTGATAATCCTTTTATATTACTGACTGCCTTCAAATAGAGATTAACCGAACTATAAAAAGGAAAATCTAACTTTTTTATTATTAACTTCAGAACACAACAACATATTTGGTCGGTAAAAGAAACAATTTAATATTAGTTTGTTAAATCATTTTCTTTATGTTGTCACGTTTATTATCTCGGAATCTGTCAATTAAACATCCAACTTACCAAAAATCATTTATTAAATATTAAATTTTAGATCTGGTTAATTAAATATTTGACTTTTTGTTAATTTTTGAAAAAGCATCAAATTTTAAATTGATTCGGCCAATTAAACATTCCGTTAATTTCAAATCAAAATTTTTTTCTAAATTCGAAAATCAAATGGATTTTAGAAGTTCAATTCAATTTTTATCTCTCTTCTAAAAAATTCCTAAATTTGATTTTCTCTTTTTTTTCAAAAATGATCTCAAATTCGTCGGTTTAAAATATTGAAGACAACATTTCAAACCGACGAATTTGAGGTCGTTTTTGAAAAAAAAACATGCTTAAAAGTTTTTTAGAATGAAGATAAAAACTGAATCAAAATTCCAAAATTGATTTGGCTTTCTAATTTAAAAAAAACTTTTGATTTAAAATTAACAAAATGTTCAATTGGCCGAGTGAGTTTGATGTTTTTTCAAAAATCAACAAAAAAAATTGAAGGTTTAAATCAACCAGATTCAAAATTTAATATTTAATCAATGATTTTTGTTGCATGTTTAATTGATAGTTTTCGTTTATTATGCGAAGATGCATGCCGTGAATTATTTATTCCTTAGATCATCGTCATTGCATAGTTGATAGTTAGACTCATCCACTATTTAAATAATTAATCATTGTAATTGCCTAGAGTTCATATATATTAGTTAGTTTTCTTTTTTTTTAGTAAAAAAAAATATATTAGTTAGTTAATAAAACGAATTTAATTTGTGGCTGAGAAACATATACCTAGAAGGTGGAAAGAAGTGAAGAAAAATTATATCGTTAATCTCGTTTTTGTAATATTATTCAAGAATAGCATTTTTATGTTTAACATAAAAGAATATTCGATCAGGATATCCAAACAATTAAGAAAGAATAAGAGGGAATCTTGGTTTTACATTACGCCAAGTTGTTGTCCCACCAACCATCATTTCCATTTATTCTCCATCTTGTTGGGAATTGTAAAAGTAGTTTATTTTTCCAAAGTGTGTTTGATTTGTCTAAAGGCCTATTGATAGGGAGTGTAGATTTTGTTTTTTGTGTAGAATTTATGTTATAACTCTTTTTGGTCGTGGTTGTATACTCTAGTGTTATTGTAGGAATTTTTGTTGTAGATTAATAATTTTTCAAAGCTAAAATTTAAGTGTTTTGGGTTTTTGGTTTTTTACAGTAAAAAAAGTGCTATGGATTTAAGAGCTCTGTAGGATTTATCAATCAAATACAATTACAAGAGCTTGGCTTCGTCTTAATCCTCTCCAAATTTACTTTTTTTGAACTATTAGATTATAGAGTAAAGCATTCTAGTTAGATGTATGTTTTTCCTTTGTTGATCCTTTAATGGATCAGTGATCTAAAATTCTAAAGCTGCATAGCCCATTAAAACTGATGAATTAATTTACACTAGTGGAATCCTAATCTGAAAGTTATATTCTAATACTCTATGTCGATTTAAAATTATTATCTTCCATCGATGATGAGACATTATTCTCCAACATTATAATTGGACAAAGCAAAACCAGTTTTTGGTTTTTAGATTTTAGTATCAAGCGTGGAAGTAACTCATTTATCCGTTGCTAAAGCAAAATAGAGCATACTTTTGCTAGAATCATAACTCGCTTATATTGGAGTGGGAAAAACAAAATTTACAAACTTAAATAAAGATTTGTTTTGTATAAACTCACAGAATCCTTCACATTAAGAGAGGCATATAAAAAACCCGCCAAATCCTTAAACAGCAAACGACCAAAGTTTGCCTGTAAGAATAGTCTTCTCCATCAATATCAATACCTGGTGCTATTTCTCCTTCCCCACCACTTCCTCTTCACCTTCTCCATCGAACCACAGCTCTCTTCATTCCCCAGCTTGTTCAGTATCAGTTTCGTTTCTCGCAATCTCCCTCCATAATCCTTTTTCCATGTCTCAAACATCTGTTTCAGCCTCCTCAGCTCTCTGTCTGGATTCAAGTTTGCTTCCGCTTGACCAGATTTTACTTCCACTAAGAACTTTGCGTCATCACCAAACACTTGAGCTCTCTGTTCGAATTCCTCTGCTAACCGCCCAATCACGCTCAGACCCGCACTCATAGGTTGTAGTCTTGACCCTCCTCCGTTAGTCGTTTGGCTCCTGAAATGGTTACTGCTTGAATCCCAATCTGTTGCATCACTCGCATTGACAGATGCATCAGAGTTTCTTGCAGAGTCCTCAACCGCTAGGCTTTTCTTTGCTATGGAAAGACTGGATTGCAAAGACCGCATTTGCTTTTGCCAGATTTCTTCCATTGATTTCATCTTCGTCTCGTATTCTGACCACCTGTTCTCATACTGTTGAAGTCTCTGCTGAAGTATATCGTTCTCCTCTTCTTTCTCACGCAGAGCAGCTTCCGCTTTAAGTACCCTCCGTTGGAGCTCGGAAAGAACCGATGCCTTCACCAGCACCTCGCCTGACTCATTTCTCTGTGAAGTTGTTTATTACCGAGGCAAAAGTAGATCACATCAGTGAGATGAAGAAAATTAATAGATACTGTGAGAAGATAGAAATGTGAATATAGTAACCCTTTTACCTGAGTGCCTCCAGATTTTAGCCATCCAATATCCCCTGAGCATCTTCTGACCAACCAACCACGAATTGCTGCAAAAGAGGTTACAATATCTCAGTATTCAACAATGAAATCAGTTTGAGATCTTTCTTAATCAGAAGATCTGCAACATCTGAAAAGTACAATAAACTCTTGTACCTGATTGTATCACAACTGATGCATCGGCTATGCCCTTATACTGTTTCCTAGTAATCTTGCTTTTAACTTGGCTCTGTATAGTAGCAGCAGCCCTATGCCTCCTTCGTAACTCGGAAAACTCTTTTCTAATTTTCTCCCCACGAACAACTGGACAGAAAAGAGGTGGGAAGAAGCCATATCTCAGGTTATGCTCAAAACATTTCCATCACAATGAGATTAAGATGCAAAACCAAGGTAATGAATTGAGACAAAAAAAAAGGTTATACATGACTGGAGTATAGAAATTCCCATTTTAAGCTCCGTAAGGCAACAGCGTGCTTGGTATCCTCTAAAAGAGCTTTGAACACGTAATATACCATGGAGAGTACGGTTCCTTGTATCCTCAAGAACTCCAATCTGGAATGCACAAGAAACTCATTATTCCTGCCCCTCCAAAAAGAAGTCTTTAACATCAGCTAACTAGCGATTGTACCTGGCCGGTTCTGAAAAACAACTTTGTGTAGCCAACTTGATACATCTCTGGCAAGATATTAAACTGATGGAGAATCGCAACTGAAACACTTAGAGGATCTTTATCAGCAATGTTCTCCACCAGAAGGAAGCCATACCTGAAGTATGATCATTTTGAAAAACAACATGGTTACAACTTAAGAAGAAAAGCCTGTAAGGCCCCTTGCATAATTACTATTGAATCAATGGCATTGCAACCTTCGGGAAAATTTCTGATGAGACATTCTTGTAGGAAATCCAGACCGCGAAATGCGGACCACTTCTAGGACCCCACAACATCTTAGTTGTTGTAAGACAAGCCCTTGCTCATACAATCCAGGAGACTGAACATTATTTGGCTTGATGCAGCGAATGAAATGTGGGGTAGTGTTCCCTAAACGTTGCATCAATTGGAAGAGTTGACTCTGCAAAAAATCCAGGTAAGCTCATTAATTATCAAATATCATAGACAAAGAGATGTTTGTGCTGTTTACATAGTGTACGCAGAAGCCTTTTAGATCAAAAAGGGGCATACAATAAATGTAGCGAGAGAGGCAAAAATTGGTAATTGTGATACAAACCACAACAAGCTTTGAAGATTTCTAAGCACTATTCTTGCCATCACATCTATGCCGATTATGAGCTTTAACGTAAAGAAGTTAGCCAAAATAAAGCAACATCAGGTTTATTTTTTAAGGCCAAAGTACCCTACCTTAAATTTAGTAGCCACACTCAACCGCTGGGAATCAGCACCACCTGCTTTGTGTAGAGGACCGACAACAGGTTTTTCAGATTGCATCAGCATGTTAGAAGCAAATGCTTGAGGAAGGAGGCAAGAACAAGAGGACAAAAGTTTAATAGAATCCAAATGCAACAGGTCTCTGTTCTTCTCCAGAAATCCAGACGTCTCATAAGTAACCTGATTTGGAAAAGAAATTAAAAAAGCAAGCTGTCAAGAAACATCCATGACCAACATTAGGCCCTTATCTTATTTTGAATACTGCATAACTGTGAAAAACCCCACAGAGCGGACTATAAAATGCCTTTTTTAAATTTACTGGAATGCCCTGTAAACATTGGTGTCACTGAGATTATAAGAGCTATTACCTCTCCTGCGTAATGCACGACTGTGAAAAGCTTCCCTTTATCTCCTCTGAAACATGTATTAGAATGTAGATGCTCTTTCAGCTTGTTTGCAAGTGTCAAATCTGTGCCATTCGGAAATGTAGATTCCTCATCCAAAAGAGAGAGCAGCCCCAATGGTTTCTGCACAAACAAGAGACTTATAATTGCCTTAAAATAAATGTTTCTGACAAAAAGTAACCATTTCACCATATAAACTGCGTAATCTAGTGTGGTAAAAGTTGAACTCTATTATCTTCTTATTAGGGTGTCCATCTCGCTTCCTAATCTATTATCTTCTTATTCCCTACCTTCTCAAAGAGACTAAGACAATCCTGGTTGTCGTCAAAATCAACCCTTGTCCAGTCAATGCCATCCTGGATATATTCCTGAAACAGTAGAAAGAAATATTAATACCTTGGATTAGAGAAAGTTGATCTTTTAGTTTGTAGTTCTATGTGAATGCACGACATAGTAAATTTTTTACATGAGCCCATATAGTTCATTCAGAAAGGGGCAGCTTTACCTCTTGCTCCAGTTTGAAGAGATGACGGTTAAAGTGTTGCTGTAATCTCTCATTTGCATAATTTATACAGAACTGCTCAAAGCTATTTTTCTGCAAAGGAATGTAAAGTTGTTCAGCAAAACAATTAGACACATATTACTGCAAATGTATTACACAAATGTATATAGATATTCAGGGGCGATTTTATAAGGACTCTTTTTCTGGTTAGATATTTTCATTGCCATTTCAACTTCAATCAACAATTCATTCCGAAAGAATTCAAATATTTAACACTATATAGGGATGTCATTGCAAACTGAAGGTCTAATGATAGCTGGTAGCAACAGTTTCACGAGAAAACACAGAGAGACAGAGCAGGAACATACATTGAATGATTCGAAACCGTAGATATCAAGAATACTAATAGATCTGCCGGTTCGCCTCTTTCCCACTGCAAGAGATTTGTTGATCTGTTCAACTAGCCAGTCAAACAGGCACGAGTAGATTGATTTTGCTAAAGCATCTCTTGCATCAATGGCCTGAAAAAAGTAAGAAATACAGGAAATGTAAAGTAAGAGGAAGACAAGAAATGTTACACTACTAAAAATGAGCAAAGAAAAGGATTACGATCACTATCTTCGCAGGAATTAACAGTCTACTGTGAGACTTGATTCCAAACTAGATTGAAAGCATTAATTCCATATAATGCTTTCCAAACTAGAGTCAATGGTATCAGTCTAGTTTGGAATTGAAACTAGATTGTTGCCTCTCTATATAGGCTCAATAAACCCTACTTCGAGTCTAACTATACAAAAACAAAATACAACAAATCTTGTAGAAGGCATATACCTGCGGTAATGTTAGCTTCTGTACAATGGTATCACTCCTAACTCTCATGTTACGATTCGATAAAGTTAGCATAAGCTCATTGGTGGCGCACCCAATCAATTTAGCAACAGTTGACAAGCCTGAAAAGACAAACAAAAAAGCATGTAGGTAATCTCCCTGCCGGATAAGGCATACATATCCAGCAGCAAACTTTCTCGTTTCTAACACCAAAACCCAAGAAAAATGAAACAAAAAGTTCAGAGATGAAATCGTAAAAGGAATTTCAGTAATATATAGAAACAACTTTGAAAAGCCTACATGCATATTCAACGTTCATTGATAGACAAGAGAACCATTTGAAATTAAATATTGGTATCACTGGTTAGGGACTGAAGAGGCTTACTTTCATCTTGTACAGGTTCAACATGATTTTCATTGTCAACAATGGTGAAGGAAATATTCCCCAGCCATAATACTGCAGCAAGCATTGCAAATACACTTTCTTGATCTTCTTTACTAACATGCACAATGTCCAGAGCTTCCTGGAACACCGAAGAATATTTTAAACCAATCAATAGAAAAATAAAGGTCTGACTGAGTGGAGAAGAGGATGAAGAAAGCATCTCACTGAAAAAGAGAATTACCTTAACAGTACGAAAACGTTCCGCATCATCAACTCCGTTGATTGAATAACAATTACTCTGTCCCAAATATTTATACTCTTGTGCGCTTACCAGATTTATTTTCTCTGTGTTCCAAAGATAAATGAAACAAAAAGCACATAAATAAATAAACTTTAACCAGTTACTAAATATATGTATATCTAACAATTACGACAACTGACTCAAAATATGATGTTGACAAATTTTATTTTGAGTTGTGGAAGATGCAGCCGAGGATATATTTAGCACACAATGTTATTTTAAGTCCACCAAAAATCAGGTCAGAAAGTTTTTATATAATTATTATTATAGCGGTCAAGAAAATCTTATATTTTTCTCTTTAAAAATCTTCTCTATACAACTAACTTTAGGATTCATTTTTCCTAACCATACCTCTAAGTTCAGGTGAAGCCCCAGCACAAAGTTGATAAAATATATGATATGACCTTTCCCCTTCAGCACATTGGACCACTCTAGACTGATAAAATGTGTCAACGTACAATGAAAAAATGTTAATGTTAATGAATCAGTTCAAATAGGAAAGAAATCAAGCAGGGAAAACCATCTAAAAGAAGCTACCTTTTCTAGTAAAACTGCAAGTTGAAGAACAGACAAAAAAAGAAGAAGCTAAGTTAGCTTTGTATGGAAACTGAAAAAATAATGAAAAGTTGCGCAATTTTAATGTTTATGCTTACAGGTTTGAATTTGAGCACCCGAGATCTTTCCACTATCACTAAAATGAATCTCTATCAGCTTCCCCTGTAAATTTTAATATTAAAACGTATGAGACATGCGAAGACCTAAAATTTTATGACATAGCACAAGAAAATAAAAAAATACAAAAAGGACGAGGAAGAAGGGCTTACAAAACGACTAGAATTATCATTTCTCAATGTTTTTGCATTTCCAAATGCTTCCAAGATGGGATTAGTCTTAAGTATCTCATATTCAATCCCGCTTCCACCTCCAAGAGCAGCCAAGTATTGCATAGCTATCTTAGCTGTCTCAGTTTTCCCTGCTCCACTCTCGCCACTGGATGAGAAATAGAATCTTGTGATGAGAATATCACCACAAAATACACATACCGAAAACACTACTTCTTGAAACAGATCCGCTAGTCCCAGTGAGCAATGACTAATGCATTTGGCAAAAATATTTCCTCGTTCTAGTGCCATAATAAATCCGATAGTCATGAAAATGAGCAAAAAAATCAGCATAAAAGAGAACATTTTCACTCACCTGATAATGATTGATTGGTTAACTTCATCTGGATTGGAAAAGATAAAATGGTGTGAGAACTGAATTGTTTTCTGGCTCAAGAGAATTGCGATGTACATGGTCAACAATTAACAAACAATGAAGCATGACCTCACCGCGTATCATTTCTCGAATTGCTGTATCTGCAATTGCATACACATGAGGACTCTCATTTGATCTCTTCCGGTATGCTTCAATGTAGCGATTTCCATATAAAGGAACCTCCTTGAAAGGATTCACAGCCACCAAAACTGGCCCTGCTTTTGTCTACCACCATGAAAGCAAAAAGGTTAGAAAATAAATAATAAATGCTGAAACAAGTATAATAACTGATCCAGGGAAAAAACTACTAATCTGATGAACAAAGAAATACCAAAATGAAGACTTACATATATCATGTCTTGGTTGTACCTATAGTTGAGGTTGTACAACACTGATGGTTCATTTAAGTAACTTAGCTGCATTAGATCGTCCACTCCATCAAGAATGTCAGGATTTGCAGGGACTAGAGTCTCTGATATGACTTTTATAACCTGATTGATCAAGTGCGGAAAAAAGAAGGATCTGATCAAACACTTTAAATGTTAAGCCATGCCTACCTTAGGAATACAAAAACTCACTTACTTTTCCGTCGTTCAAAGAAATAACAGACTCCTCTCCTGATGTTGACAATATCTTCCCAAGCTCCCAATCGCCATTTGGAAGTTGAATCCAAGATTGCAGGACCTAGAGTTGAAAACTGTCAAAATGACATCCCATATTCCTAAAAACCTTAGAAGTAATAAGTTTGTTCTCGGTATAGGTAAAATCTTTTGTGCCATGACATGTGTGAACGAATCACAAACCCTCAAGCCTCGAGAATCACAAGATGAAAATCTAAGGAGTACCTTCTTCCGAGCGTAAGCACTAGTGTCACTCCACCTGCGTTCATCACTCTGTGGCAAGGGCATTGTGGCAGCATCAGGATCCACGTCACTGGTTAAAGACTGCTCTTCAACGACAACACCGTGCCCGCTATATGGTGAATCCTCACTATCACCAGTCGCAGTGTCAGTTCGACTAACCCCATTCCTTAAGCCACCTTTTCTTGGAATATTTGAGTTGGTCAAGCGAACACTTAAGCCAAAAGAATCCTCAAGTTGATTAGAGACTGGTGAACCATCGAATCTATAGTCTGCCGGCAAAGATTTAAGTGACTGCATTGATGGAGTAACCTTTTGGGACATTTTCCTGCAAGGAAAAACGCAACTAAACAACTCAAATGAAAGTAGATGAAGAAAAAAGAAAACAATCTAGTCATAGATGACAATCTATTTCTGGTTTCCATCAAGCTTTTGAAGAATCCCACTCAAAAGACCTATCAAGTTTTATTAGCATATAATGGCGGGGACCATACTTTAGGACATAGACCGAAATGCCTTTTCTCAATCTTCAGTCACTGTTTTCAAGCTCCTCAATCAGAATAGGAAAAGAATTGATAAATGTTAGGCCAATCTCTTAAGAATTTGGAGACTTTACTGATCAACGTTTTACTTAATGGAGAAAAACAAGACAAAGATCTTATGAATCAAACATTTTTATTAAGGAGTTTGACGAAATCTTGAGAATGGATAAATAAAGAGACACACATGAATACAATAAACAAAGGAAAAACAAAATATCTAAGGCTTGCTGGTTGACAATTAAGAGCTTTTTTTGTTGAAGTTTTCAACAATCAAAAATCGAACTTCCTGACAGAAAAAGAAAACAAATTTAACTCAAATCTTGAGATACAAAGATTACTTCACATGTTACTAGACACAATTCAACCAGAAGCCGATACGAAATTTCTCATTATGATCAGAATCTTAAATTTAGAAACGAAAAAGGCGAATAAAGCAGAAATTTTTCAAATTCATTTAATTCAAAACCCAGTATAACTCCAAGATCCTTCAAATACCTTCCAAAATTGGAGGCTCAACCTAAAAAGCAAAGTCGATCAGCACCCACTTCAGGAGAAGACTTCAGATTCTCAGAAAGGATTAACTTTTTCTGAAGATAGATCTCAGACAAAGAAAGCCCACCACACAGAATAAACTTCTGACTCTGTGAACTCCAGAAAAATGAAAGAAAGCCAAAGGGTAAGAATATACCTCAAATGTGGTGGAAGTGAAAGAAAAAAAAAAAGAGTATAAATCCCCAAGTAAAAATGGAGACTGATTGAGAAATTTCAATTTACTGAGAGAATTAGGAGAGAAAATGAGTGAAGAAGATGGAGCTTTTTCTCTTCTTCACAAGAAAAATAAAGGAAAGAAGAAACGAAAAGAAAAGAAATAGAAAACTGTTGTTTCCTATCTGATTTATAATTTTCTTTATTTATTTTTCTTTGTGTCTAGACTCAGAAGAATTACGGTTATTTTACGTAATATTAAAAATTAAAATTTATCCGACAAATTTGAATGTCTTTGGTTTTGCCACCAACTGAATTTTGAAAGATGAATTATCAGCACCACACGTGCTTTCGAATGACGATTATATCCTCACTGTATTTCTTAACTGATGTTTTATAATGTTTTTTTTTTTTTTATCATTGGGCATGTATGGTCACTCAGCTAAGTTCTTACGTAATATAAACAATAGTATTCGATTTTTGGATGTACAAATGCATCTGGTTTTAGTAGATTAACTACCTACCACTAGACTAAAGGTGACATGCATATTTTATTATGCTTACAAAATTTAATGCTAATATTCCTCTTTAAATGTTCTTTATTTTATTTTTTTGTAAACCAATATATCAAAGTGAAACCATCACCAAAGAGTGAAGGAAAAATTTACAACACTAACTCATTAGCTGACTCTCTAATAGAATGAGCGAGAGCATTAACTTTAGGTTTAGAGATCTCAGAATTACATGGAGGCAGAAAACGTGAAAAATAGATTTTAACCTGAGAAAATTCTCCTGGTATGGTTGGAAAGCCGGTCACTCCTCTGGATGTGTAAAAAGCTTCAACACATCTACACAATCTATAGTCATCTCCACATCCAACTGCTGGATCAAAATCATGGATTCCATCGCCCAAAGCACCGCTTTTACTTTTGAGTGAAGAGCAGAAAGACTCAGCCGAATTCGCCTTGTCCCCATACATTTCTTGAGGCAGCGTCGGGAAAACTAAACCAGACTATTCCGGAATATAAATCTAAGCTTTTCTAAGATGCATCCACTAAATATCAAAAACCCGTGAATGATGGGTTAACGGTCAAAGGATAAGACATCCACTAAACATCAAATGTTCTTTAATTCAAATTACACAAACGATTCATCTTTTCAAAAAAAAAAACTGATTTTGAGAATCATTCTTACAAACTTGGAATGCTCTTGCAAAACTTGATAGTCTGTATTTAAGATAAGTAGTAATTTTCAATATGAATTATTAATATGTACCTTTTTATACACTAATTAAAATATCATCAAGTATGCATATCCATCCATTGGTTTCTATTTTTATTGTTGTCAATGATAATTAAATTGACAAGGTTCGATCTATAACCAAAGTTTTTGAAATTATGTGAAATTCGACTTATAATCTGGTGTCAAACTAGATTATGGGCAAACCAACTACTCCATATATTTTTCTATTTTTTTGTCAATTTTACTCAATTACGAACAAATCAGATCTAAAATAAAAGTACATCATTCACAAAAGTTTGGTTTCTAGATAACTCTCTAACATTACATGCTAGATAATCCGTCGTGTGGTGCACTTGGTTCCATTGATTTCTAATTAGATATCTACAATTCTTAGTTTAGTTTTTTTAGCATTATGTAAATACTATTTTAAATACAATAATTATAATCAATATAAAAATACCAAACTATATTGCATCATTTTAAAGAGAAATTATTAAAATAAAAATATATTTACTCATTTTTATTTAATCATATCATTCAAATACTCCAATGTCAACATTAGACCTTAATTTTGAAACGATTTTTGTAACAAATTTCTCACATCAATCATTGTTTAATCTAATCCAACTTTTTAACCATATTGCTTAAACAAAATCACCAATCAGATCCACCCAAATGATTATTTCTTTTATCTCGTAATGGCGTTTTAGAGTTAAATTTTTGTATCAAAATATTTGATCTTTAGATATTTATTAGGTTTTAAACCTCTTTCTCTAGGTTTTGGTTTTATTGGATATCCACAATCATTATTAAGTGGATATCTACTAGGTTTTAGACCTCTCTCTAGGCTATAATATCTTCGGATCTTATTAGACCAGGAATTAGCTTTTTTTATGTGAGAAAACTTTTCAAAGCTTGAAGCGAATTTGATCGTCATTCAGCAACTTTGTGTGTTCAACTACTTTTCATGGTGACATAATTACGAATGATTAATCACTCTCTTCAGAGGTAAAAATCCAATTCCAGCTTTTATCCAAAAATTTTACTGGGTTCGAGTTACTCCACATGAAACCAATTTTATTTATTAGTTATGACTATGCTTTGTATTTTTCCCTTTATGTTGATAAATTCAAAAACATTTAATTAATGGAATCAATAATTGTTTGACAAAAAATAATCCGATTGAAATTTTTTTTTCTTTAATTCTACTAGTTATTCATATTAATTATATTATTGCGCATGAATACTCTAAATAATTTCATAATTTTTAAAAATATTATATATTTATCTTAAACATCAAATATTATAAGACATAAAGAATATATATTTGATGATTCTCTTGTTGAGGAACTTTAAATAGTATTAAAAACATCAACTGTAATATTAACAAGCTGCTACCTACGCCATTGAAATATCAGTAATTAATGTGCAAAAGATAAGAGGTTAGAATCGGTCCATTTGCTTTCGTCGCTTTTTGGAAAAATCAAACAAATGGTCAACAAAATAGAAAAAATACACTTCTATAATGAAGTAACCATATATTAATTAATAAATTGGGAATATCTTAATTTAGATTCGTTTAGAATTATGCAAACATCCTTTCGATTTTGAAGGTCACATACACTAGAGAGCTCTTTTTGTTGGGAAATGATATTAAATACGATTCCAAATATTTAAAGATTTCCATTATCATCACTTCAACATTTTGTAATAATTAATACAAATATATAAGTTCACTGAATTCTACGAATATTAATGTTTTTTTTATTATTTTACCGTATACGAAAATTTGTAGTGATCATTTGATTAAGATTTCGAATGGTGAATGTTGATTAAAAAATGCAGATCATATAAATTACACAGATTATATGCAAATCACGCAAATATTGTAGATCATACAGAATATATTTTATATTATTATTTATTATAAGATTCTTTTATAATTTTATAATTTTGATAAAATTTTATGTTCTTCTAATTACATAACTTATTAATATAAAAAATATGAAAACCTAAAAACATACATCTTACTAAATTTTAAAATTAGTTATTGGACTACAAATATTTAAGCAATTTATCTTCAACTTTAAAATAAGTTTACATTTCAAGTAAATTAATGTATAATTTAATTTAAAACTAAATTATAAACTATATATTGTATAATTTATAATTATGTAAATTAATGTGTATGTGATTTATCATAGTTATTTTAATTTTAAAATTATAATATTTTAATGAAAATGATCCAAGAAAATGATTTGTGTCTAGACTAAGTAAAAAAAAAAAAATGTTCCTAGACGTAAATGTAAAGAAGGGTATATAGTTTATTTTTGTTCTTTTTTATGATCTGCAAACAAAATATATAGTATTTTATTAATTTTTTTAGTCTGTAAAAAAGTGTGTTAATGATAATTTTAAATGTATGATCATCCTAACTGCATTTAATATGCGTTCAATCTACCAAACATTCAAATGCTAAGTATGATTTCGAAATCAGTATAGTGATGTTGACCTAATAATATTGTCGCTTACAGAATTGCTGTAGGAAAAATCGTACTTACAAAGGTGCTATGATGTGTAAATTCTAAAAACCTTTTTTCAGTTTCTTATCCAAAGAAATAATTAAAGTTGAAATGTTTATATGATAGAAAAATGGTCAAAAGGAGTTGAAATACATCACAAGGGAGGAATCCATCTGATAAGTCTTTAGCTAGATTGAGTTATCAGCTTTGTTTGCCACTTTCTACGTTTCGTCGTGACGCATCTTTATCGATGTGTTTAATTAGATTTCATGTCCGAATCAAGACGCCGAACATAAAAGAGAATCTCTCATTGTCCAATTGGGAAATCTCCACTATAATATTGAAACGTGGAACGCCCATGTCAACAATGTGTCTTCCTCACAAACTTAACGATTAGACACATAACTTGAAATCACATCATAATTATTGGAAGTGTCAATGATAGATATGCCCACAAACCTTAAATCATCGACAAGGTTATTTCTTAACCTAGAGATGGAGTCCAAGCGACAATGTCCTTCCTCCCTTTCTATGCATTAGGTGTTATCTTAAATAAAATAAATTCATTCGGTTATACAAATTAACCTATAAATCATAATGAATATTTCAACTAGTATTAGACATTTTTTTGTGGTATGTGATGGAGATACACATTTTTTTAATAACCGAGAAATTTTGGTTTTTAGGAGATGGTTGATTCCTAGTAAAAATTTCACCTCAGCATTGAGGATCAAATGTATCATCTCCATTCATCGTAATTTTCTAGGGAGGCGGGAAAACCCAAATACAAATAATAAGTGTCTTCCGGTAAGAAAATCAGGACTAGCATGATAACTTCTTCCTAAAAAAACCTATTAGACCAAAACTAATTGGTTAAAGAGATACACATTGCATATGATTAAGTGTGGTTTTATTTTATTTTTTTGCAAAATCAACTGACTAATCGCAGCAATTAATAATATTGTTAGATTTCTAAGATGTGAGATTTTGTTGGAATATACGAAAAGAAGAAGCGGTGGGAAAATCACAGGGAATTGCAAACTCGAGATTACGTGTAGTAATAGTAGATAAGTTAGAAAACTAAAAAAAGCTGTAAAGTCATATGTTGAAAAGGTCACAAAACATACCACAAGAGACGTTGTCTCCTTTTTCAGATTGATATCAATCACCATTGTCTGCCACTTTATATTTTTTCATTCTTCTGTCTCCCATTTTTGTATCTCAATCAAATGAATCAATTTTAGGGTTGAAGGTCTAGATTTCATAGGCCCATCTCTATGAGAAATCTATAAACAATAAGTATTGAAAAATTTCGTTTTTGTTGGAACTCTTACATTCGTTTTGTAACAATCCCAAAATAACAACCACAAAAAAACTTTTTTTTTAAATGTACAAAATTTGGTAAGACTCAATGTCACTTTTTGTTTCCCTAATGCAACTGCCTTTTTTTCTCTTTGAAGTTTGGTACTTTTTGAGAACTTGTGCATATCTTCTTCCGATCCAATTTCCAAGTAATGACTCCAACACATACTGCACCACAATAAGACTTTAGGACAAGCAACACTTATTAAACAAAAGTTATTCAATAAATCTGATTTCATTTTCTTCAATTGATCCCAAAAACATATAACCAAACTCTCATGGTCGTTAAAGTATCAATCAACAATTGGACTAATTGGATTAGCCTGAATCCGTAACTCGAATAACAACTTTACTGCTTATAAGTGGTCGTGCATCAACTGCAGCTGCACTAACTGGATATTTCTCCAGAGAATCAACAACTGGTATAAACCTAAGACCACCTCTACCCTAACTAATTATATCCATAAACCACAAGTCTCTTGAGTCCAGTATATATACAATTTATGGACTCTTACCTAACTAGCAAACTTTAGTTATGCTCCAGTGGCCGTGTGACCATAGAAAGAAAGAGATGCTATTACATTACCCCGCACAGTTGCTTCTCATTATCACGCTAAGCTAGTGACTCAGAAGTATTCCATACAAGTCATCCACAAAATAACTCTCATATCACAAAAAACAATTTAACCATATTAAACCACAGAACAGCTCAGCACGAGTGCTTATCATCAAGTAGCTGAGAACCTTTCATGTCAAATTCAAAAACCCAAAAAATAGAGTAAAATCGAGAAACTCTAATATGCACTGGCCCAATCTAGAGAAGGCAGGAGACAAAAGAAAATATATAGTACTATTCGCGCTTTACTCCGAGACTAACTCAGAGATCTCAAGATATCTAATAAGCAAGGAAACATATTGCTAACAGTGGGAGCAGCAAAAGCAAGCAAGGAACAGAGTCCAATTTCAGTGCTCTAATCTACATATGAGTGCCTAACTTGAAAGTCCAATTTCAAGCTATGAGATAAGGCACCGATGCAACGGCCCCTGTATAACTTTACCGTAAATACATAGACAAACATTGACAATGTTCTTGCAGCTACACAACCTATTACCTCAGAGAGGTCCTACAAACAAGAAACTCATATTTGTAGCTTTCATCAACCCAAAAAATCCGCAAGTCGTACAGTGGAACAAAGATAACACGGAAATCAAAGAAAGAGCTCTTAACAAGGCAATTATCAGCGGTTGTGTAGAAAGAGAGAGAAGCTAATACAAACCTCAATCTAAATCTTCCTGCCGGGTCTCCAGATTACCTCCACCGCCACCACTTCCAGGTGCTCCAGACCCTGAACCAGGTTCAGAACCCGACCCATCTTGTCTCCTGAATGGCCAAGGAAGTTGTATACTAAACCTCCTCGGCGTCTGTTGACCTTCGGCTGATCCTTGTCCATCTCCACTCGCTTGACCACCTTGACTCCTGTTCTCATAATCAGGGTCGTCCGTAGGTAACTCATATCGACAAACAGGACACGAGTTGTGCAACTGCAGCCATGGAAGCAAGCAATCCTGATGAAACACGTGCTTGCAAGGCATCTGCTTAACGTCGCTACCATCTTCGAACTCATCCATACAAACGGCGCACTGGTTCATCTCCGACTTCAACATATCCTTCGTTACCTTAACAGTTGGAAGCCCATCGATGGCGGATTTCGAAGCCGGAGGAGTTCCGTACCGGTTAGGGTCATTTTCCGCAAGCTGCTGAATCAGCTGTTCAAGACCTGGCCCAAAGAAGTAGTCACCGAAATTTCCAGGCATTCGATTAGCTGGATCCGAAGGATGATTCTCGATCACAAACTGGACGTGCGTCCCGCTGGATCGCAGGTGCTGGAGATGATTCTGGAGAAACGAAACCGGATCAAATGCGTCAGACTGCGGATTATGCTGCTGCTGCTGCGTGGTGCGAGGCTGCATCGAAGGACCGAAGAAGCTTGGGCTCATGAAGTCCATGCCGGTTGAGGAAGGCGGAGCAGAAGAGCCGAATAAGAGAGGAAGCAAGGTGGTGAAAGGATCGGCCATGGGGAAAAATCCACCACCAGTATTAGGGTTGGAATTGAAGGTCGGATTAGGGTTAGTGTCCTCGTATTCTTCAAGAAACCCTTGGTTACAGATAGGGCAAAAAGGATCAGAGGATGAGGAAATGGAGATGGTGACTGTACGATTACATTGGTAACAGAAGAACATCTTATCAACCGCCGCTGATGCGGCGGAGCCCGTTGTATTTCCGCCGGAAGACATGACGGATTCTGCGAAATTTCAAGAACGCCAGACGAAATGAGACGAAAGGAAGAAAAAGGACCGTCAGAGAGAACGAAAGAATTCTTTGGTTTGTGGGCAACTCAAACTATCTCGACGATGCTTATAAATTTTGGGCTAGAGCCCATTAATGGCCCATGTACTGTTGTAAGTATATTTTACAGAAATGTTACTGATTTACATGAAGTGTTTTAATTGATTTTGACAAAAAAAAGAAAAATTGATTTTAAGATCAGTTTGTTCTTGATTTTGTAATCAGCATAAATTTGTTGGGGCAGGTGTTATGATGTATATATAGGGACTGTTTTCCTGAAATAGCACAAATTCTGAATGTTTGCAAAAACCTATTTTGTACCATTTGTTGTAATTTTGTGTGTTATATTAGCATGGTCCCAACTCCCATCTTGTAATAAATCTAAAACATGTAATATATGAATTGGTTGACAAACTAAATTTCAAAGGTGTATTCAAAAAACGTTACAAAATATTCAAACTAATTTTTTTCGTGCTTCTGTTTAGTCAAATATTCAAATCTACAGTCAAAAGAAAATGTATTAAATTTGATGTTGACCAGCTTAGAAGCACCAAATAAATTACACATAATTAATTGTAGGATAAATCAGGTCAACTAATAAGTCTCGACAGTTTATTTCACGTAATGATTCCCTGAAAACAACCCAAAATCGACATAAAAGCAAACCAATACCTCTTAAACCGGTTTGGTATTGTTTTCATCATGTATACCAATAATTGCATCATCTGCAATATACTTGGACCAGAACCAATGCTGCTTCCAAACTCTTCCCATATCTTCAATAGGAACTCCATTGGTCTCCGGCAACAGAAAGTATATGAAAACCGTCATGATCGCAACCATGCCTGCAAAGAAGTAGAAGAGACCAAACTTCATGTGGCAAAGCATTGTCAAGAAGAATTGACCAATGAGGAAAGTGAATAACATGTTGACTGAGACATTGATGGCTTGTCCTGCTGGTCTGATTTCCAATGGACAGATCTCACTCGGTACCAACCATCCCAATGGACCCCATGACCATGCAAATCCCGCAACATACACACATAGGAAAGCAAGAATTGAGTCTGCTGTTGCTGGTGTCAAGGTTCCTGTTCCTGAGGTTCCAAATCTAGCATTGATGAGAGAACCAACAAGAAGCTGTAAAAAAATAAGAACATTATTGATCAGGCGTTTGGTTCTGATTGTTCTCTTTGCATTTGCGTTTGTGAACAAGGAAACGTAAACAAAATTCATTCTTCAACCTGACAGATAAACATTTGAGTGCCACCTTCAAGGAAAAGCAATCTTCTTCCATATCTATCAGCCGCGAAAATGGAGACAAAGGTTGAGAACATGTTAACTACACCGGTTATTACAGCTGACATAAGAGAAGCATCATCACCAAAACCAAGAGTTTTGAAGAGAACAGGTGCATAGAACATAATGACATTGATTCCAGTCATCTGCTGGAAAAATGGAATCGTCGAGCAGAAGATTAGAGCTGGTCTGTATTTCTTCTTCTTGATGTTCCTCCATGGATACTCTACTTTTTTTGCAGCTTCACAAGCATTACAAAGATCTTGAAACTCATGGTCAACATTTTCAGTTCCACGTATCTTCTTCAACATCTGTTTTGCTTCCTCATGTTTGCCTCGCTCGAGTATTGAGTTTGGTGTATCAGGCAAAACGAATGATCCAACCACCATTACAACAGCTGGAACAGCTGCTAAACCTAGAGAAATTCTCCATCCATGTTGAGCCATCTTTGATGTTCCATAGTTTATTAGATTTGCCACCAGGATTCCAATCGTCATTGCCATCTGAAAACCGATGTTTAGTGCTCCTCTTATCTTCGCTGGAGCCATAGTAAGGTAAAAGATTGAGAAATCAACATAAATCACATAAATAGATGATACAAAAGAAGGCAAACAAATGCATCACCTGGTTAGCAAAACCAACACCAACACCAAGCAAAAGTCTACCGATAATGAGCATTGCTACATTAATGGCAAAGGCGTTGATAAGTGAACCAATGAGAAAAACAAGTCCACCAGTAAACATGGAAACCTTTCGTCCATACTTCCTAGTGATAACCGAAGCCACAAAGGAAGCTGCTAAAGCTGCAAGATAGAGAGAAGAAGTAAACAATTGGAGCCTTTGATTATCGAATTTGCAGTAAGCTGTGTCGTGCTTCTCCTTTTGCATCTGCCTCTCTACTTGAGGGAAGAATTTGTTAAGAAACTCCTCCATTGATGTCACTCCTCCGGAGATTCCAATGTCATAACCAAAAAGAAGACCTCCCATGGCAGCAACAACACATGTCATGATAACAAAACGTGTGACTCCTCCTTCATAACTTCTCCCACTACCTCCTTCTGATACAAAAGCTCCTCCTGCCATTTTTTTTTTGTTTTTGGTATCAGAAGGAATCTTGTGGCTTCATTCCAAAATTTGGTTCCCTTTGTAATCTTTTTATATAGATCATTGTAGGGACCATAAATTGTGGTATATTGCGTGTTGTCTTATAAGTGTTACTTTATTTTTGTTTGGTTTCGGTTTAGGGGAAGTTGGTACTTAGCAACAAAAGTTCAATCAATTTTCATTACAGAGTTTTGACTTTGTATGACTGTTCTATTAACATTTTTTATCTCAAATTAAGATTCATAAAATGATATGTGATACACCAAACATAACACAAACTGATTTCACTTTTTAATAATTTTGTATCTTTCTAAATTTTCTTTATGCTCAGATTACAATTGCAAAAGGAGAGTAGGTTACTTTGAGGAAGTAAGATGAACCTAGTTTCATTCTTATTTCATCCTAATAATCATCACTTTATATTACTGAATTTTCTCACAAATCTTCATCATTATACAGCCTTCTGTTGCATCTCAGCAGCACCCATATAAACAGCTTCATCAGGAATAAACCTTCCCCAGAACCAATGAGCCTTCCACACTTTATTCATCTCTTCAATTGGCACATTCTTAGTTTCAGGCAACATCAGGTAGATGAAAATCGTCATTATGACGACAAACAACGCAAAGAAGAAGAAGAGTCCGAATTTCATGTGGCAAAGCATAGTGAGGAAGAGTTGAGCCACAAGGAAAGTGAAGAACATGTTGACTGCTACGTTAATGGCTTGAGCTGCTGATCGTATCTCTAGTGGAGATATTTCACTAGGAACTAGCCATCCTAATGGTCCCCATGACCAGGCGAAACCCGCTACATAGATGCAGATCAGTGCTACGATTAGATTAGCATCTGATTTTCCTATGTTCCCTGTTCCTGCTACTCCGAATTTGACCCCAATCATGATACCAATCGCAACCTGCAGCACACACCGATGTTTTGAGTGTTGATCAAGAAACGTAAAGTAGGTTTAGAGTTAGGGCTAGGTTTCTGTGTTACCTGTGAGATAAGCATCTGGATACCTCCTTGGAGGAACAAAACTCTTCTTCCAAACCTATCTACTGTGAAAACAGAGACGAAAGTACACAAGAGCTCGATGATACCCGTAACCATAGCTGATAAAAGCGAGGCTTTGCTACCGAACCCAAGGGTTTGGAACAGAACAGGTGCGTAGAAAGTAATGACATTGATTCCAGTAAGTTGTTGAAAGAAAGGAATGAAGCAAGTCATGATCAATTGTGGTCTGTAACGAGGAAGCAAAATGTTCCTCCACGGATGTTTCACTTCCTTAGACTCCTCACTTGCATTAACGAGATCTTGAAACTCCTCATCGACTTCATTGGTTCCTCGGATGGATTGAAGCATTTTCTTAGCATCTTCGGTGTAGCCACGTTCGATGAGCGAGTTTGGAGTGTCGGGAAGGACCAGAGCTCCGATCATGATCATCAGTGCAGGGACACAAGCTAATCCGAGAGAGATTCTCCATCCAATGTTTCCTTTCATTTGTGCAGTGAAGTAATTGATGATGGTTGCAACCACAATACCAAAGATAATCGCCACTTGAAACCCATTGTTAAACGCTCCTCTTAGATTTGGAGGAGCCATTTCCGATAGATAAACCGGCACAGACTGAAACAAAAACCAAAGCCATAGTTGCTTAGTCACCAAGTTACTTTTAACCATATCAAGGATGAAAAGAAACGTTTGTATAACTTACTTGATTGGCGAATCCGACTCCGAAACCGAGTAGAATACGACCAATAAGGAGCATTGCGATGTTTTGGGCAAAGCCGTTGAAAGCAGAGCCGACGAAGAAGGTGAAACCACCGAGGAACATGGACCATTTCCTTCCGAAAACTCGAGTGATGGTGGAGGCAAAGAGAGAAGAGATCAAAGCAGCTACATAGAGAGACGAAGTGAAGAGAGTAAGAAGCTCACTATCAAATCGACAGTACTCGTTTTCATGTGCGCTTTTCATCTTCCTGAACACGTCAGGGAAGAACTCTTTTAGGAATGGCTCCATAGAGGTTACCCCTCCTACAAGAAATTAAAATCCCCGAAGTTACTCACTGAACATTTCTGGCTCAGATTGAAAAAGAAGAATTGAATCTGAGACAACAAAAAAAAAAGAAAACCTGAGATCCCGAGATCGTATCCGAAGATGAGACCACCAAAAGCTCCAATGAAACATGTAACGAACACTTTCGGTGTCAACTTGTAATTATAGTTTCTAACGCCCGGCGTTTGACTGACGAACCCACCACCGGCCATTTCTCCGATTTGAAAAACAAAAAAAGTGATTTTGCTAAAAAGACGTCGTGAAAAGACTCGATTTTGACTTCTCTGTTTCAGAGAGAGGAACAAACAGAGAAAAAATTGTTCCTCGTCTTCTTCTTCTTCTTCTTCGTCCCTTCTGTTTTTTTCTTTTCTATCAGAGAATTAGTAGATCTGGTTGAAATTCAGACAAGAGTAAGAATGGAAAATGAAGTTGTAAGAAAAGATAATGATTTGAAAATGGAGAATAGAAAGGTTGAAACTTTATAGGATTAGTCAAAAAGAAGAACTAACTGTCGGCTGACTTTGAAGTCGGAGAAGAAGAACAGCTGTTCTCGTTTTTCCACTTGCCTATTCGTCTTGTCTTGGATCTTATCTGATTCCATAAATCTCGTGTCTTTTTTTAGTTTTCTAATCATAATTTTTTTATTTGAAAAGTACAAATTACTCAAAATTCAAAGAATAATGGGTGAATAATTTGATTACTCAATAATACTCGAAAATTTACGAATTTAACGAAACAATTCGACTACAAAATAAATAATTAATAGACAAATAAGTCGTAGTTTATGTCTTTTTTCAACAAGTGACAGATATTTTCTAAAGGCCCGCAAAAATCGGTCAATAATCTAAAAAGACCGCTACTATTTTTATTTTAGATAATATTTATTTCTTTTTTGGTAAAATTTGTGATAATATTTATTTCTTTAACAAAAAAAAGAAAAAGGAAAGAAAATATTTATTTCTGTTTTGGACTGTTTTAGATAAGATCTTTGATTGGATTTTCCTTTTTTTCCTTATTAAATTACCTGAAAAGCTATTTCCAAACTAAAAAGTGATACTAAGATTTCAATATTTATCCAAAATTTGAGGCCAATTTGATACCTAAATAACCTTTTTACTCGTGACAGGCTTTCCATTCACATGCATATATTTATAGTGAATGCAAAGTTTTTATATTATCCATGGAATGGGGACAAACTTGAGCTTTTTTTATAAGAACCAAATTGTACGTCAAATTGATTTAAGATAATATATATTTTTTGGTTATTAATGTTAAGATAATATATATGTGTCAGAGGGAATTCAAACAGTGTTATTAAAAACAGGTGTACCGGTAGTCTATCGATTACGATTGATTAGAAAAGTTGACTCTCACTATTTTTAGGTAAATTATTTCCTAAATTATATGCAATTTCATACTATTATTTATTATTTGTAGGGTCTGATTGGTAATGTAATTTTAGCGCTGTGAAACAAAGTACAATACGGTATAAGTATGGTTTTGATTAAATGCGATTTAAGTACAATTTTAGTTAAAAAAATATGACAAAATGATATGTAATTGGTAAAAGTATAGCAATGCAGTTTCCATAAAAAATAATAATAACTTTTATTATAATATAATATGAATAATAAACAAGTAAAATAAAAAATTTCTGATAGAAAATAATAAGAATAAGATTAATAAAGAAAAGGTAACAATAAAAGATAATTTTATTATTATTGTAACTTATTAACTTATTTAAGTTTTATTGTAATTAAATCATATTTAAGTTATATTATAATATAGATATCTAAATCATTGTAACTGATTAACTATAGTATTCGCTAATAAGTAATTCGTATATTAAGTGATTATAGTATATAATAATATAGATACACATCTCTAATAATAAGTATTTAAATAGGGTCTCATTTAAATATGATGTAAAGTGAAAATGGTCGACAAAAAAAAAGTAAAGTAAATATGTTAATTTCTATAATATTTTTATTTAAATGATATGAGTGCGGTCTCGTGATTATAACGTTGTTATTACTGTAGCGTTTTTCTTTTTTTAAAAACGCAGTTCACTTAAGTTTTTGTGACTGGTGTTGTAAAGGCGTTTTTTCCAAAAACGTCCCGGGTTGCGTGTAACAATCATACCCGTATACTCTTCTGTTACTTTCTACCCCTTAAGTTTACACTGAAAAGTCAGAAGTCGCATTAAATTAACTTCATGATGTTCCCACAATGTTTCGCCATCCCTGTTACATCATGTTAACTTATCATTTTCATGCATATATATAAAGGTTTTTTCTTTTCTCTGTACTAATGTTTTTTTTTTATTTAATTGATGAAAAAACGTTCGTAAAATGTTGTGATATATCATATAATTATAAGCATGTGTTGGCTACATCGAAACCCTTTTTTTAAATGGTTGCTACATAGAACAAAGTGATGTATAAAAAATATCACAAACCTTTTAAGTTTAAGCAAATCGAAGCTCGAACCGAGGTTCAAGATGTGGACCTTATTTGTAGTCCCAAAATTTGTAATTTTTAGAACTGTCTCAATTGGTATCTAAGGAAAAAATGGTCTCAGTTTACTTCTTCTCAGGGTAGACCTGACCCATTAATTAGTCATTTTTAATAAATAAAAATTTCATAAAAGGATTTTGAGTCAAAACTCTTATATTCCCTCAGAGCAAAACCCAAATCATTTAATATAACTGTTTTTTGTAATAGAGATCTTTCCAAAATAGACTTGAATTCATAATCTCTTTATTAGAAAAAATCACTAGACCAAAAGTTAGATAGACAATCTAATAAAACAGTATAATAACTTTGATTTTTGTTTCCTTTGCATTGCAATTCACAAGGAAAACAAGAGAAGCAGTGACTCTTATTCTGTTTGTTTTTATCATGAATATGTTACTAAATTGGGATATAAATCTTATTTTTTCTTAAGACTCATCAGATTTTGTCTAAGTATTGTATGTTCTTGAGGACCGGCAACTTGATTCTCAGTTATATCTTTTTATATTTTTATATATTGCAGTATTTAGATATATTGTGCTTATATAATTAAAATAGCTAATATTGCTCTGTAATGTTGCAGCTAGTTATTTTCTATATAGGTGAAAATCTAGTTGTAACTAGTGTTGATAGCGGGTCAATCGGTCCACCCTGTATAAAGTATACATGTTTTTTGCATATTTTCGTAACTCGTAAACAGTCATGTTTAAGTCCATGGGTCCCATGGTTAATCTGTGAAAAAAATCTAACTTAACTCAACTAAAATCCGCAATAATTTGCAAAAACACAAACCCGCAATAACCCGTAAAAAACCCGTAATTACTTGCAAGTTTTTGAATTACATGCTTTTTTTTAATATAAATGTCACGATATCTAAACTTTTGTTTTGAAAATAGTATGAAGTTTATGCGACCTACAGGTACCCGCAAAATCTGCAGATTTAGATCACTCAATACAACCCGCAATCCGCCCCACCAGACCCGCAAAAAAATAGTCCTAAATTTTAAAACCCGAACTTGTCATGCGCAGGTTAAAACTCACGGACCCCACGTATCATAGGACCACTTCCCACCTCTAGTTGCAACAAAACAATTAGTTAAGCCAACTTGGCTTTTAAATGATTGTTTGTATTGCAAATTTATATAAGTAAGGTTGACTGAAAAGAATAATAGAAAACCTAATTGTTTTGATAATATACTTAATGAAAATATTCCATAAAAAATTTTCAAAGTACAAGTGACTTCCACTTTAAACCTTATATATTTTTACTCTCATAATAAATTTCTAATATGGTTACTTTAGGGATTTAAATTTTAAAAGTAACATTTTTGTAAGATAGTCCACACATTTTCTTTTAAAAAATAATTATTTTTTAGAAAATCATAAAAATCCAAAATAGTTTGAAAAATTCAAAACAAAACGAACAAACAACTCATTAATTCTAAAAATAATTTCTAAAATATTAAACTGAAAATTAGTTACTAAAATATATTAAAAACTTAAAATTTAAATAATTTAAATAATTTCAAAAATTTGAATGTAGACAAAAAATTAAAGAATCCTTGAATAATAAAAATAAAATTATTATTAAAATAATTTATTTTTTACAAAAAAAATTTCATATAATTTTAAAAATATTTAAAACTCTAGAACAAATGTATTTGATTATTGCGAAATTTTTGCTACATGTATTTTTGATATTTGATTATTGATATTTTTGCTACATGAGTTTTTTCTTTTTGAGAAAGTAAAAATTCACATTAATAATAATTTTTGTTTTGTTATTCAAGATTTTTTGGAATTTTAGTAGATTTTATTTGAATTTTTAAAATTATACTTTTAAAAATTTTAAAGTTAAGAGCATATATTAGTGATTATTTTTGAGTTCAAAATTTTAAGAATTACGTCTAGAATTTATGAGTTTATTTTTTAAGAATTTTAAAAGATTTTTAAATTTTTTAAATTAATTATAAAAATATTTACTTTTTTAATAAAAGTTTTGTGGACTTGTATACAAAAGTGTTAATTTGGGGGTTTAAATCATCAAAATAGTTCGCTAAAAAAGTGAAAATAAAGTGGAAGTGGCTGCTGTTTTGAAAGTTTTTTATGAGATATTTCCTATAACTAATAGAAAAAGCTAGACAATTTAGACTTCGAAACACAAAAAAAAAAATAGATCATACAGATTATGCAAATCATATATAGATCATGCAAATCATGCAAAATATATAAAATAAAAACTAAAATAGAATATTTAAATTTTCTATGGATTTATCAAAAATGAAATATGTTTGAATATAAATTCCAAACTAACACAAAATATAAATTCAAAACTAATACAAAATTATTCTAATAAAAATATAAATAAAATCTAAAAAGAAATTTTTATTTTTTTCAATAAAAAAGATTTTAATAATATTTTTAATAGATTTGCTAAAATTAATATTTTTTAATTGTAATTTTGGTGATGAGAATTGAGTAATTAACTATTTTTTGTTAAAATAATTTAAGAGACAAATAAATTAGTATATGGTCTAGTTTAGAGTGTTTGGTCATGAGTTTGGTTAAATTCCTCTGTTGGGGTTGGATTATAAGAAGGAATTAGGGTTTATTATCTGTGATTTTAAATGAATTATGAAAAGAAAGAAAAAGAAAGTGCAGTCCGGTTGTACATGGAGGGAGAAATGCATGTCCATCCTCTCATTCTCTTTCTTCTTTGCTGCAGATCATTACATTAATTTATTACTCCCTCTTCATATTAATTGGGGTTTTAGGTTTTTTTTGTTTTACAATATAATGGATTTTTAATTTTTTATGCATTTTAATTAATTGAGTAATAATTTTTCTAATATAAAAATTAGGTCTAAACTAAAAATTACAAAAAATATCGTACAAAAAATAATAAATTAATTAATATTTTTAGTAAAACTAAAATTAAAGAATAATGATGAAAGAGAATTTAAGTATAATTAATTTATTTTTAATTTACGTGATTTTAGCTAAAACTTTAATTAATATAAAATAGAGGAATATTTTTATAATGTGGTAATTAAATAGTTTTGGACTGCAGGGTCTGCTTTATAACGTGATCAGAAAAGTGAAGGCGGTGCTAAAACAAACGAGAGAAAAAAATATTTCACCGTTTTTTGTTTTTCTCCGGCGATCTCTTTCACCGTGTGTATATTTACGGCTAGTTTCGTCCGTCTAATAATTCCTGCTATATCACCGGTTTTTGTTCCCATCTTCGCATCGGATGTCGACCATCTCTTCCCTGTTCGTTATGTTCCATCGGGGACTGCAATTCATCATCTTTTCTGAGGTGCCCAATCTTCAAGAGTGAATCTTCGACTGCTTAGCCATCACTTTCGGAGGAGAAGCATATGATGTAGTTAATTCGGGATCAGCAAATTGGGTCTCGAGGCATCGGAGTATCATGGAGCGAGTTGGTCATCGTTGGAGGAATCTGATGGAGTTTTCTTCACACTCTGTCTATCGAAGGATTCAGGTCGGAGAAGAAGGTCAACAGTGGGAATTTCACAAATCGAAAAGAAAGTAGGACCTGCAGCAACACCGACGACGTTCTCCTCATCGTCCCAACGGTGACTGTACGGCGGAGCTTTCTACAGTCAAAGCAAGGAAATGAGTCTAGATCCTTCTCGATTTGGGCTCACATGTCTTGGCCCATCTTCCTCTTTTTTCTTTTGTGTAAAACTCATTGTAAAATTGCCCATTGGGCCTGATCTTCGAACAAAAAGAAAAAAACTCTCCAAATAAAATAAATAAAAGTTAATACTATAACTCTAAAGTCAAAATACAATATAGCTTTTATATAATATTCAAGCAAAAGAAACTCGAACACAGCGAAAGCAATCGGTGGAGGATGATTAACAGTAACTTAGAAGAAGATAAGCTATCATATGACAGCAATCGAGCTCTATTGAATGATACAATGGCACAAATTTTATAGTTTTGATACCATAACAAAGTAAAAAGGGAGAGACGAAAGAGAATGTTTGTTTCTCATTAATTAGACAAAGTGTTCAACTGTTCATACGCTAGACTATATACAAGAAGCTGATTAACAGAATTAACATAGTAATTAATAAACAATTAACCACACAAACAAACCAAAGATAACCGGTATATATGCTAATAAAACGCTGGTTTGGTCTGATCAAGGGTCATGTTTCTCATGGAACTCAGTTAGTATTAATAAGTTATACATATTTCACCAAACAATACTTATACTATTGCAGAATTAGATAGTGCTTAGCAATAACTCAATATTTCTTGTAGCTATATTTCAGCTATTGTTTTAGCTTGATTGATCATATACAAGTGGTTCACCGTATATATCTTAAGTCTATAGCCAAAAGCTCAATTCAAAGAAGATGAACTCTGTTATGAGGTGTTGAGTACAGTGATTTGATAAAGACAACCTCTTTCTTATGCAAAAACTCTCTTTTAATCCGCTTAAAGAATACCATTCGGATGAACCACGGGAGAAATATCTTGGCTATACGGTTGGTGCTAGCTAAATCTTGGTTAGACGTTAAGTTGCTGAATATTCGTAGCTTTTTCGTACTATTTTAAAAGATCCAGATCGAATTGGCCGGTACAACTGGTTCGACCGTAATTCATTGTCAAAACCGATATTAAATATTTTAAAATCCTAATTTAAGTTTAACTAATAAAAACTTCTTTTACATCGCAAAATCCACGCGACATCACTTATCAAGTGACAATGAATTCCTCAACATTCTTTAATACGAAGATCACAATAAATCCTCAGTCATGCAAAATTTGAAAATTTGTTTCGAGTAATCATGTATATGCTCCAATAAATTATTGTTTATGAACATATAAAGTTTGATATAAAGTTTGACACAGCCAGATATTTAAAAATATTCCAAATATCTTTATTATTCTGATAATTATCATTTATTTATGTTTTATATTTTTTAATATTTCTATTATTTTAAATTTGGATTAGGTTTTCACGATATTTAGGGTTCCATTCCGTTGTTAAATTTTTTTTTTTGTCAACTTTACTCCTTCACAAACAATAACGAGACCACAAAACTGGTACGTTGCTTCCGCGAAAATCCTCTAATTTTACGAACTAAGAAATTTGCTTTGTGATTGAAAACACGCGGGATAAGAGTGAGTGAGAAGCAGGTGAACCAGTTTCGGAGTGCAGAGAAATCTGCTAGATTCAGTTGTTGTTTTGATTAATTAAAAAAAAATACATTTCTAAAAGAGCTTTTGTTAAAGTTTCATTGGGAAAGTAGCATAATAAAATTAAACAGTTCAATTAGTTATATATACGTTATAACATATTCACCAAACGATACTTTTACTATTTTGACGGCTTTTACCTATATGTATGAAAAAAGAATGAATAAAGAAAACGACGACGTAAAAGTTCCGACAATGATTAAACCGACAACACATAAAATGCTTACACGACAACGTAGAACACACCCGTGGATCATAGGCGGTGCATTTCTCATCATTCCATATACTTCGAAAAGAAGAAATATCCATACCAATCTCTCTCTCTTATCTTCACACTTATATACACATACATAGATTGATCGAGAACTAATTGATTTCGTTAACAGAGACAACAACAACAAAAAAGAGAGAATATATAATATGTCGTCGTCGAGGGAGCTACAATACTTGGAGTACACATACAGAAACAATCGTCCAACAACAGGTCTCCTTAACTCCATCTTCATGACTACCGTCAACACTGCCGCTCGTTCTCTCGTCTCCGTTGCTTCCACCGCCTCCACGCCGGAGATGTCTTCTCGGCGGTGGTCAGCTTCCGACCATCTCAGGTTCATGTCTATGATGATGACATGGCTTACCCTTTGGTTCATCAGAGTTTTCTTGGACTATCTTCCTCGTCCTCTCATCTCTTCTTCTTCTTCGTCGTCTTCTTATTCTTATTCTTATCCTCCCTTTAGTTTCGCTTCGGGTCTTTTCACCGCAGCGGCGGAGAACGCGTTGGTTCCAGTTCCGGCTTCCTCTTCGTCGTCAACATCATCAACGGCGTTAGTGAAGTATTCAGGATCATCAGATTTGGGTATGAGGATTTGTGATGGCGTTGATGAGCCTTCTGTTAACTCTCTTGGTAGAGCACTTTGTCACGTAAGTGTTTTATGCTAATCATAGTGTTAATTAACATTAACGTCTTTAATTTATAATGTATTTAATTTTTGTTTCCACTTGTTTGCTTGGGTCACACTAAGACGTGCTAATTATTATGGAGTGTGGACGCTAGCTGTATTGTTGCTTTGTTATATTTGTATAACTCGGTTTGATTTGTTGAGCTTTCTATTTCTGGACACTCCACGAAGTACCTAACGTGGACACCATCTCTGTTCTTTACACGTGGACAACATGCATAGCGCCACGTCATATATGAAAACAATGATGGAATTGGAGTTCATATATAGGCTCGATTAATCAGAACTCGTGTTGTTTCTTAACATTCTTAATCAGTGAATGGAGACTAATTGACAAATTACCATGGTTTAGTTTAATTAGATATATATATGAACATTTAACTTTGCATCTATTTGGATAGTTATTGATATTATGGATTCTGAGTAAGGTCTTACGGTACATTTCAATGTGTCGACGAGTAGGCACTAGCTCTCATGAACGAGATTCCAGTGAGCTCAAGGAAATACCACTTTGCCATGGGAATGGCCGAGAAGATAATGGAGGATAACGCCCAGAGCAACAACTTGGATCTACTCGACGTCAATCGAGCAGCTCTCGCGTTATCCTTTGCACGTACAACTGCAAGTTTGCAAGACTGCTTGAAACGTTCTCGAGCCGCAGAAGAACCGTTTGGTGGTTTGCCGCTGCGTGTGGTCAGTGCCCTTCCGCTTGGAGGCTATGTAGCTTCTTACGTCAGAGGGTTGAGCACGTGCGTTAAAACGGTTAGGTCCTTGGCTGATATGACCGGCAACTTGTTATCACAAAGTAGGAGGAGGGAGTCTGCAGCAGTGAGAACAGGTGGTTTTCAAGAAAATGAGGTTGAATTGGCAGTAGAGAAGCTGGCGGAGGAGCTTCTGTGGATGACAGAGAAGCTTAGGCGTTACAGTGCCGTGGAAGAAGGGATTAAACGGTGGAGCTACGCTTCCGGTTTAGCTTCCTTGTCTCTCACGGCTGCTCCTAGGGTCCAAGGCCTCTTGGTTAAAATTTCAGGTACATTCAGTTCATTTTGAGATAAGGCTTTTGGTTTTGTTTTCTCACAAATTCGTATTGTTTTGCAGCGGTCTTAATTGGAGAGTTAGCAAGAGACAGCACAAAAGTTCCAGGACAAGTGACATTCAGGCTCCTTGCAAACTGGTTACCGTTGTTTAGTCACGCAAGGAACGGACTAGCGTTTCCAGTGCTAACAGGTTACGAGAGAGTCGAGGTGGAACGAGCCATAGACAAAGCAATCTCAACTTTGCCTGCACTTGACCAAGAAATTCTGCTTACAAACTGGCTTCAAGATTTCTCAGTTTCGGCCTCCGAATGGCCCAATCTCCAGTCAGCATATGACCGTTGGTGCCACTCCACTCGCCAACTTGTCATGTAGACGACCAATACCATAGTCATTACGGTTATGTTCCAAAGAAAGAACAAAAAATGGATATGCTTGTAGTGTTTTTTCTTTGCTACGACTTTCGGTATAAGCTTTTGTGTCTTTCACACATTTTTATCTTAGTCACTTAGGTAATAAGACTAGTGCCCATCTACTCGATAAGTTTCAGATCTAAACCCTCTTGATGTATTGTCAGAAGTCCAAAGTTATGTTGTTTCTTAAGAGCAAAACCAGATAAACCTAGCCTATTATACAGTAGCATGTATGAACATCAATGAAATAGCCACCTACTATGTAATGATGTTACATCCCAAAAACTGTAAATGCGGAATCAGAAAGTAAAAAAAAAAGGACTCAAGGAAAAAAGATTTAATATGTGAATTGTTTATAAGATCAAAGGAAATGTGATGATGTCGTTGTTTATAAAAGGCTTACAAAGAGGCATGGCTAAAGTGTTGAAGTTCTTAGCTGTGATTTCTTTTATTTCTGGATCTCTCTTCCTTTGCTCTGATTAGCTTTGTCCAGAGGAAGAAGTTGAAACTTCTGCGCTGCATACGGGGCAAACCTGCAGAAAATTGTATCAGGTCAGTGACAATTCATTCCGTTTACAAGAATAATGATAAGAGAACGAACAATCCAATTTCTATTTCTGCTTGTTCATAAGCTGAGAAAGTTGTTCCTAATTCCCATGGAAGCTGATGAAATAAGTCTCTTAAGGAATTAATAAGATCAAGTTTAAATCCCTGCTGATTAGCAACAAAACGCCACAGTTTCGAGAAAGGCTCAGCATAAATGCAATCGATAAACTCAAGAAAATGTAGTCTGTATGCTCATACTTTTTGACTGACCATAGTCTGTACTATGAAAACAGATTATCTTTGTGGAATTATCAGGTACTGTGGCGTTTCTCTAACAAGATAATATTTATCCTAGTTCGAAATTGGTATGTATTGGTTGAGAAAGACAGACAACAAACAGTCTCTAATTTGGTTTATGAGGTTTCACATAGTTGATTACAGTAGGGATATAATTCTCTAACAAGATTCTTGGTTTTGTATTGCGTACCTTGTTAATCTTCAACCAGTTGTTTATACACTCCGAGTGGTAAGAATGTTTGCATGGGAGCAGTATCAAGTCATCGTCATCCTCATAGTCTAAACGACATATAACACACCTGAATCGCAGAATTTGATTACAATTGTGCACAAAAATGTCAATGGTTTACATCATTGGTTAATAAAAGGGCCTTACGACTCATCGGTTCCGTTCTGATTGTCTCCATCTTTATATCTTTTTGAAGGCAAAGATGCAATCGTATCGGCAGACAATCCTCTACTCTCGGTTCCCACAATGTCGCCAAGAGCAAGCAGCTCCTGCAAACATTATATAGCCTAAAATTACAAGCCAACAGATATGTCGGGTTTCTGAATTTTCATATTAAAAATGGCAATGCACGACAGATCTTAAACTAGATTCCAACAATTTTAACAATAGTGCTTTACATAAAACTATAAACCGTTTCACGAAATCATGAGAGAGCCTAGTATCCAAAAAGCATCAAATATCATGAGTGTCTTTTATACCTCATATGAAAGCTCATCAGGATCCGTCTCATCCCAGGCATCCTGCAAAAATATGTCATACAGATGGTAAATGGAAGCCGTTTCAAATCACAAAAAAAAAAAAAATTACTTGATCCTATACCCTGCAATTCTAAATTTTAGTTGGTCTATTTCCACAAAATGGACTCGAGTCTATCAAAAATACAGTAAACCACGAGATCCTATGCTGAAAGGTGTGAGCATAACCTTCTCTGAAGTCCGTGACCACTTAAAGTTAACAGATTACAACTAAATCAATAACTATACTTGTGGATGCATCTTAGACCTTCAAACATACAAATGTGCAAAATTCTAGTAGCATAAACGGAAAAATAATTGGGTTCAACCTATTACCCATATATCAAAACTACATAAATTATTCCATGGCACACAATTTCCAGAGGGTGACAGGCTTCAGGACAAACAATAACTGCCTCATCTACACAGGGAGGAGTATCTAACTGGGCCTCCGGACTAATAAGGTTAGCACCACATACTACAAACTAATGCAAAAGAAAACAAAACAAACTAATGCCACGATAGAAGGATAGTAGATAGACAGAACCATGCAAGATGTATCAGTTAGCCAGCAGCAGTTCAATGTGACGACTTTGTCCTTTGGCCACTATATGACTAAACAAAAAAAGGGTTGGACAGTAGTTCTTATCAGATACTGGGGCAAAAAGGTTCATATCTCAAGCTGAGTTTAAAGATCACTATAGAAAAGGGTTTGTTATACTGTAAAGAGCTAACCTGAGAAGTATCACTCTCATCCTCTAGATCTTCAACCCCTGCAACCAATAACTGTTAGAATAATCTCAATCCATCTTAGAACACTCATCAAATAGAACCGGGGTGGTGGCTATAAGTGTACTCACGATCTGCTAACCCAGTTAAGGCAGACAATCTGGCTGCCATTTCCCTTTCTTCAGCTTCCTGAAGAGCTCTAGCATAGGCCTCATCATCTGAATAAGCAACTTCTTCGGTGTCAGAGTTTCTGCCGGCCTCATCATCATGAGCATTCACATCGGGCGCATCTTCCTGAGGATCCACATCTGTTTCATATTCGTCTTCATCATCATCCTCATTCTCGGGATCATCAAACTCATCCTCATCGTATACGTAACTTCCAGTTTCCCAGCTCCCATAGTCGCTTATTTCACTGTTCATGGTCAGCATCATATACGCCCGTTCCTGAAACCCAAAACATACACGCACACAGACAAACCAACAATGTTCAATACACAATTCTACAGATAATTCTTCCCAAAAAATACAAGTTCCAAATGAAATTAGAAAGAAAAAAAAGCAGTGAAGTATTCCGCGTGTCCAGGAGTAGAAGCGCCAGGAAAGCCCTAACTACATCGAAACCTAAGAAAAACAGAATTCCCAAAAGAGACAGATGGAAGTAAAAAATAGCACCTGTTCTTGAAGCGTGCGAGCAAGAGCAAGATCTGCGTCAATTTGGCTTAGATTAGAGAACGGAACTCGAGCGGAAGAAGGTCGGCGAGGAAGCTCCGCCACCAAATTCGATCCGCTCTCTTCACCCGGCACCGCCACCGTCGCCTCTCCCTCCCCCTGCTCTCCTTTATCGCTACCACTTCCAGCGTCTGAGATAACAGCGGTCTGACGACTCTCCGGCAACCGTCCATCAGTGTCGTTAATTTTGGTGGCTTGCTCGGGAGCGACGACGACGTTAGCAGCGTGGCCATTGTCGTTCTCCATGGGCATGATTGGAAAACTAGGGTTTCGAAGAATCCGAAAATCGGGAGACGATTGAACAAAGCGATCAATTTGGGGATTGGTATCGAAAAGGAATTATTCAGGAATCTGAGAACACCATGAAACGACACGAGGCGAGGACAGAAAAGAAAATAGTGCTTCTCTTTATGCTGGTTTCAAAATTTGAAAAATGAGCTAAAGTTTCTTCGAAATCAAACCCCTATATTTTTTGTTTCTTACTAAACTCACCGACTATGTTTATCATCACTTTTAACACCTTTCTGTTTTCTCCAAGAAGCTGTTCAATCGGTAGTACAAAGATTGTGTTTCGGTTGACAGGTTAATTTACCTTCTTAATCAATACAACATTTCATCTTCTTATATGATTTATCTATGAAATAAAAATAGTTTAAATTCTAAATTTTTATTAGTATACAATACGAATAGCTAGAATCAAAAATTTATTTTAACATTTTAATTAAAACACGTTTCCATTAGAACAAAACAGACTTTTGATATTGAAAAAACCAGGTAAATAATCTTATTTATGTGTCGATGTGGGGAAGAACCGATACGCCAAGACTTATTGCGGAAACGTGCAAGTAAATAAAACCTTGACGAAAGCCAAAAATCTTGGTTTATCCACAATCCAATTTTTATATATTTTTGTTAAAGGTTGATTCATATATTTGTATTAGAATTCTTCTCAAAATTATAAATATTAGAAGTTATTTTAAATATGTGAAAATAGTTCAATTTTTCCCTGTCTTAGTCACATATTTAAATTTTATACGTTTTAGTTTCTTTATTTAAAAAAATCAATATTATGATATTGAGAGTTACATTTTTATAGGGAATTTTTTTTGTTTCTTTTTTTTTTTTCCGCGTGATTTTATTAAAAAAGCCCAATGGGCCAGTGTTTGAAGAGTTACAAAATACTGAATCAAAAAGGAGTTCAGAAAGCCCAAAAAAGCCACCGCCTACTGTTTCTTCTTGCGACTCCCAGAAGTTTCTGGTCTGTCACCTGTTCATCGTCTGGATCCACAGGATGACTCATCGGGAAGACGCCACCGCCTCACCATCACGCCGTCGTCAAGGCTTGGAAGATGTCACCGAAAAGTAAGGGCCTAGATGCAGTCTTCGTCGTCGCCTAACCGAAACTACAAGTGAAGTCTCGCTTCCATAAGGAGCAACACCAGAAAAAGTTCAGTTCGAAGGAGACCAAGGTACAAATCAGTGAAAACCACCTCCGGTATACTTCATCGCCGCCTGGACACCATTAGGGCCAGATCTTACTCATCGCTCCTCTCCTTGGAGCCGATAAAAGCGAGGAAGATTAACAGCCGAGAAGATGAAATTCTTCCGATTGCATGCAATAGCTAGTGAAACGATCTCCAGGAGTCTGATGGAAGAAAAGACCTGCAAAGAAAACAAACAAAACTAAAAAATACCGGCGAAATCCGGATTGAAACCAACCAAGTTCTCGGCAAAACAATGAATCTAACTCTCTGAAAGATGTAAAGAGAGAAGATAGAAGATCAAAGCTTGTCGGAAAATCGTCGGATTGTTACCGAATCAAAGGATCCGGAAGGGGACTCTCTTAAAAGAGAGAAGACATAAATATGGTTTATTGTTAAGACTTTTATTTTTGTTTCTAGAGTTTCATTTTTGTCTCTCCTCCTTCACCGTTCATTTCACAGCTGATTTTATCTTTTGTTTTCTTCTTCTCCTCCACATCGCCACCGTGCTATTCCCCGTTTCTTCCGGCGGTAAGATTACGTGTTCCCTCAACTTCTTCGTAAACTCAAATAAGTCTCTGCTTCATTGATTCTTTGTCACTTGTTTATGTTTAGTCACTTCTCGATATTTTCCCCGATAATTTTTACTCAGTTAACAAAAAAGGCCATTAGTTTTAGCA
Source organism: Lepidium didymum (assembly GCA_963920545.1). Taxonomy (NCBI): domain Eukaryota; kingdom Viridiplantae; phylum Streptophyta; class Magnoliopsida; order Brassicales; family Brassicaceae; genus Lepidium; species Lepidium didymum. The sequence goes on along the minus strand of OY986979.1, from coordinate 5,860,304 downwards.
CTTGAGAGATCATACTAGTGAGATTGATTTTGATGCGAGGAGATTCATATTTTTCACCACTAAGTACGCGATTGTCTGTTCTATCGGCTCCCTAGTGATGTGTCAATCCACTTTATCTGGGAATATATTCATTGATTTATCTGCTTATAATATTCACAGTTGGTTTGAGAATTAGATGCATTCTCTATCAATTTCTTCAAAATCGCAGAATGATTTATATGGTTGGGAATTTACTGCTATACAGGACATGATGAGCCTAGTCTCAAGTCATCGTCACTGTCAACCATCTATTATACACGAACGATGTGGTATAGGAACTATATCTAAGGTTTCTTGTTCGAGATATTGTGGTCCGTGTTTCTCTGGAAGATTGGCTTTCTCTCATAAGCTCTGCTTCAAGGGTACTTGTGGGAAAACTGCTAGGCAAAGATTTTCTAAAATTTGCAGTATTGTGGATGATGGGATGAATTCAGGTGATCCGGAGGACGAGGAAAAGGAATCACTTGATGATAAATCTAAAAGGGTACGTTTTATTGAACAAAAAGGAAATCTATCTTTAAGCAGAGATTGTTAATGCTGTTCATTTTTTCGCCATACTTTGTAGGGCGAAAGACATGATTAATAAGCGTTAAGTGATGCGACTGAGACATAGTATCTGTGTGCTTATACACTAGAACTCTGTTAAACAGTCATTGGGGTTTTAATCCTTTTTGTACATGGAAGCCTCAAACTTTCTAGTTAGTGAGATTACTGGGAATCTAGTATAATGTTGATCTCCTTCTGCTTGAACCCTGAAACAATGCTTAAGTAATGATTTTTTGAGTTATTTTGATGTCCTGATGTCTGTCCGTCACTGTCATAGCTTAGTGACACAACATGAAAGCAAGCATGCCTTTTGTTGAAATTTAATGATTGCTTGATATTAATCAGATCATTTTAAACATCCTTTTTTTTGTCTTTAGCAAGCGAATGATATGAATCGGGCAAATCTTGAAAGAATGGTTGGGTCAGATGATTCTGCATTTAACGGCTTAGATCTTGCAACTCTCATTAGACAAAAGTATGGAAAATCTTATGATGTTCAACTCATCAAGAAGGTACGCCTTTCAGTATTAAGAGTGTTCGTGATTTTAGCATAGCATGTTAAAGCCATAGCTTAAAACTTCTGGATTTATTAGCGAAATTATATAACCATCAATAATAAAGTTAAGACCTTCATTTCTCCTCTTTTAATTGCATGAAGACAGAAACAGCTTTTGAGAATTTCAATTGTTCGTGTGCCTATTCAATTTCGGTTTCGTGCTCTGACCTTTTCTTTATGAATGTGGAAAATTTGTCGCTTTAAAGGTTATAAGCGTAAATAATACTAGTTCTTAGATGTGATTTATGTAGGAGTTCATGAGGCGGAATCTTCTTGCTATGAATGTGGAAAACTCATAGTTCTTAGATGTGACCTTTACTTTACTAACGTGGAAAATCTGTTGCTTTAGAGGCTATACGCTTAAATCATAGTTCTTAGATGTGATTTATGTAGGAGTTCATGGGGCGGAATCTTCTTGCTATGCTTGGTCAGTATGAAACCTAATGGTAGCTCAACTGATTTTACTAAACTTGTGTGAGCTTAGATGGTTATGATCTTCTTCCTCCATATAATACGGATTTCGGTTTGAGAATCTTTGCCACATTAGAAGTGATACATATATCCAAATTTTTGTTAGTTTAGTTCTTGCGTATAGAAGCAAATACTTTTAAGCTAATTCATAGTTTTATCTTGCGTTTTTTCTTTTTCAATGCCTAGAGGTCTTTTCCTCTAACCGAAGAAGAATATATACTGAGACTTGACGATGTAGCCAACATGTTGAAATGCTGGGGAACGGTCTCACATATCCATAATAGCCTAGCAAAGTCCAAGGAGCGACCTCGGATAGGAAAGGTGAGATCAAGTTTAGGCAACAACTTTAAATTTTCAGACAAATTTATTAGTTAAATCACCCCTGTGACTGTCAATAGGAGTGAGAGACCACTCTGAATCACTTGATACTTATTTTTGGAGTTTAAGAATCCTTGAGACATGGTTGGTTCCTCCTCTTTTTGCAGGCTGTTAGCATTTTCATAGACATGGACTCGACAGGGGGACGAGCAAACGAAAGAAGCAAAAGGTTTTGTACCAAATTTCTCATCATCAAATTCATTTTGAAGGCTATTTTGTGATGGTGAAAGTGCAGAAACAGAACTTCGTGCTTATATTATATGTACAATGGTGTATAGATTAGTAGACACAAAATATATTTATGTGAACTTTCTTTGTAAAATACCTCCATCTCTCAAAAATATATCATCTTTTTAATCTGTCAATCTCGTTGTTATTTGTAAAAGCGTCCACATGCTCAATTGGACCATTTGTTGTGTAATCTTCATGGATATTTTTAAAATTTTCATTTAGTTTCATTAAGTTTATTTTATTTTATCAAAATATAATAATGGATTTGTGGATTATATACATTTTATAAGTACTGCTCCAATGATATCGTTTTTTATGTTTTTTAGTTGAATACTAAAAAATCAACATCATGTTGGAACATAGTGACACTTTTTAAATACAATACATAATGATAAATGCTTATCTTGATCATGATTATCATCACACACACTATCCACCTGCACGTCCTACAGCATCATTTAATTTGAGGTTATTTTTCTCATAAAAAAGATGATCATCATTATCATAACTACTATTATTGATGATGTTGTCACATCACGATTCACATCATCAACCAATGCTTCTTAACTTCATCATCAAAAACATCTTTCACCTTTCATCACCACAACCACTAACATGTAAAACATCTTCATCATATTTACCATCCCCATACTTCATTCTCATCGTCACTCCCATTTGTTTTTATCAATTTGCATATTTATTGCTAAAACTATTTTAGTTTTTTGGTCGAATGCTTCATAATCTGATAGTTAGGATGATCTACTTCTTTTCTGTTAGTGCGGTGAGAATTTTTCCCATCAAATAATTATAAAAGATAAATTTAATAATCTATCCGTTCCAAAATGTACAATGTTTTAGGAAAAAAGTTTTGTTCCAAATTATTTGATGTTTTCAACTTTTGCAATATTTATTATATTTTGTTTATCGATTTTAACCATTTGCATTCTACATATTAATTTCTAATTTGGTGAATAGTTATTATATAGATTAAAAATATATTTTTAGTTAGAAAAATTAAATATTAAACAATTTTTTAATTTGTGTGGAAAACTTTAAATATAGTTAATTTTTGGAATGGAGGAAGTATATAATTGAGATTTTGTTTCTCAATTTAAATAAAATAAAATTCATGTAAATTTATACAAAAATCATTTTAAATCTTTGGAGGTAGTTTGGCCAAAAAGGTTATATTACAAAGGCCGTGGCTTCTCTCAGACATAACATAAAACCAGAGTGGTCTTTAATCAGAATTTTCAGAGCCAACAATTGTTCACGCGAATCCAACGTTCCCGGCACAAATCACCACTCTATCTACGGCGATAAATCCGTCGAACGCTTTTCTTGGTTGCAATTTGTAACCAAGCTAGTTATCGTCTAATTCAGACAAATAAGGCTTCTGTTCAGTAGAAGTCACAATTCGCCTCTGTAACGGCGATCTCTACGACTTCAACGAGACACCGAATTGATCCAATTCGTTTTTCAGATTCCGTAAACTGACTCTGAATTGGAAAACAAAACCCTAGAAGATGTATGGTTAATTGGAGTGGTGATGCAACGGCAGGGCTCGTCTCCTATTACGCCTTCAAGCTTTAACGCTGTCGTTTCTACTGCTACTGATGTATTTGCTAGGTTTCCCAAGTCTGCTTTGTCTCACGCGATTACAGTAGCGCCTATTTCTGCTGCTTACCCATCCCGTGATCCTATGCTGACGATGCCCGGTAGTCCTCTCGCTAGGGTTCGATTATGTGATATTCTGCCTTATGAAGGAGCTCCCTCTCCGGCGTACGCAAAAGCCGTGGAGGCTTTGTCTGTGTCTTTGATGAAGTATAATGCGTCTGTGATCGAGGTCGGGAGTGAAGACGCTGCACTGATGCGATGTGGCCTTGAAGCTGCTCGTTTGTATTTCAGAACTAGAAGCCTTAATGTTTCTGGTAAAGGCAATCGTGGCCTCTCTATGTACCGAGCAGGAAGGTTAGCTCTTTCTTTAATCTTTTTGTTTCTCGCTTCACTGGTTTTTGCTTTTGTAAAAATAATTCGTCTTGTGCTTAAATTTGATGATTGCTTTGACTGTAATACCTGCCACTGGTCATGCTTAAGATTCTGGATATAGAGAAAGTCTGACATGTAGTTATCAGTTTCTTGTCCGACATGTACTTATCGGTTTGTTACCTTTCAATTACTGATCTACGTAATGTGTAATGACTGTTTTAAGTTTGGTCATCTGAACAGATCTGTTGAAGATGTAGATTCTTCGCCTCCATGCATGGCTGAGATTTTCCGGTGCTTGGGTAAAGTAGCACGAGCTGCTTTATCTGCAATAGCAAGGCATTTACGTCTTAGAAGCGAGTAGGATGGTTATGATGCTTATTCTCTTGTTTTACTAATACAGTTTTTCCTCTTTCCTATTCTCAACTCATTGAATGACCATCCTTTGTTGCAGTGTTTTTAACCATATGCTGGATGATTTTCCACTTGCGCCGAGTGAGGTTTCCTCCTCGGTGCTACTGGCTTCCTATGTTCATGCATCAATTCAAAATGGAAAACCTGCTTCTGGAGGTGGGAACTTATCTACTAATATAGAAATTGAGAAGGGTTTGTTGACACTATTCTGCTCAGATGGCACTGGCATTCAGGTCACCTCTATGAACTATCTGTTTGTGGGAAGGATATATATATATATATATATATGCTTTTATTATAGTCAGGAACTTGATGGAACAATATATCTTTGTATATCTTTTGAGGGAAAAAATAGTTGGGCAAGAATACTGTCATACGAACCTTACATCATCAGCCATAATCTCTGAGTTTCTCTGTTTGCTCGAAAATTCTGTTCTATTTATATAAACTACCTTTGGCTTTTTATATCTTCCTTCTGAAATTTCTTCTATCCTTAGGTATGTGACCCAAATGGTCGTTGGTACACAGCAGACAATGGATGTGGGGTGGCTGATCTTTTACTGATTACCGGCAGAGCGCTTAGTCATGCAACTGCAGGTCTTCGTCCAGCTGCCTCTTACAGAACTACAACTGATCATTTGTCTGGAACCGACACTTGCGGAAGGTAGGTTTAGAGACAAAAAAAAAAAGCTTTTCCTTCACAAAATTTATGCCAACTTTTCCATAACAAATCATACGACATGAATGAATGTTTATGGCATTAATGCTTGCTTACATATTTAAATATTTTTTAAAAAATTTCCACTTGCAGGGCATCTTTAGCTTTCAGGCTTATGCCTAAAAGTAATGCTATATTAGATTGTTCCCCAATAGAAGCAGCTGGGCATGTAATTCCTCAAAGCTATGTGCCAGTATCTGTTAGTCAGTTTATGGATAATCTCTTGGCCGAGAATGACACTATAGTTAATCCGCCTGTAAAAACCCATGTAAGTTCACCCTTTATGACAGTAGTAAAACTAACTGTCTAGATTTTGTACATTCTAATGTAGAAAACTTTCATATTTGTGAAGTTGTATGCCTTTTTCCCTGGCATTTGGAGCAGATATATTATGGTAAAAAAAAAAATTCAAAGTCATATGTCCCTGGTTTTCTTTCAGATCATGCACTTTTCGTCTTTTAGATAACCTCGCTCAAGAACTTAATGAGTAGATGTGCAACTTACATTACCTTCGTTTGAGGAGGTTCCATCAGATGATCTGTTAAATGATTGGCACTACCTGAATACTATAATGATATAAGTTTCGCTGTTTGATGTTTGATGTTTACTGCTCAGAGCACAAGGTCTTATGTCAAGAGATCTTCTGAATTGTTGATGTCAGGTTCCACGGGATGATATTTGCAAAGAGCCTTCCTTAAGAAGTGTTCTCTCGGATCCAATTTCGTGAGTACCACTTTTCCTTTAGTATGTTTTCTTAAGTGCTGGCAAGCCCTTTTTCCAAACTTCTCCTCAAGTAGTTTTCTACAAAGAGGTCTAAAGCCAAACATGCATGCCAGATTTTAGACATACTCTGACAGCATTTTATGGTCATCTTATTTTGCTAGCTACATGAGTTGTATCACAATTGTATTCCTTGTCTTTACTGTTGCTTTAATTCTTCAAAGGCAAGGAAGTGATATCAGGGTTCTAATTGTCTGTTGCAAACTCCTTGATTTTTAGTGGTGCTTTTCTTGAAGATGCAATGGTTGTCTCTTGTGGACATTCGTTTGGTGGCCTCATGCTTAAAAGAGTCCTTGAAATGGTTGGTACTAGTTTCCTTCTTAATATACTAGTCTCATGTGATGGTTCCTACTATATACCCAATAATATTTAGTAAACGCAATTATCTTCTGCACAGTCTAGATGTACGCTCTGCAATGTAGAAATCGAGACGGGGTCTCTGGTTCCTAACCATGGTAATTCATATAAGCCTTATTCTCTTCCTATCTGTGTTACTCAATAAACATTGTTCTACAATCGTCTTTTAGGGTTTCACATTGAAAAAACAGTTCTAACCACCTTCCTTTTCTAATGTTGAACATATAGCACTTAGAGCTGCTGCTTCCGCTATAAAGCAACAGGATGATAAGAGACTGTTCCACAACGCAGCCATGAGGAGGCGTAGAAAAGAAATGAGTGATCAAATGGATGTGGTGAGATGATTTTATTCTGTGCTATATAGCTAATTGCTTTTGTGGGTCGTTGGTGGTTTCTAATTACATTTATCAGCCTGTATCATCATCTGTTTTCTGTTTCCTTTCTCTGATAAAAGTTACGACTTGATCCCAAATTTCTCCCTGCAGGAAAATGGAGATCCAGCTACAGATGATGGAATGCATCGAGTGGTACATTATCCGTTTGCTGTAAATGAGAAAGTGCTTATCAAGGTAGGCTATTATTTGTATTTTAGGTTCTGATGCCTTTTTCCCCAACACATGCTTGCGGTTTTAGCGTGATAAACACACATTTTCCAACTACAGGGAAACCGGAGAACCCCGGAAAAGTTTGTTGGAAAAGAAGCAATTGTGACATCTCAATGTCTCAATGGCTGGTAACCATCTACAAAGTCTTCTTTATATGTATAGAGAGTTATCGAGTTCAATACTAAAACTTAAACCATCCCTCATTTATTTCTCGATGAAAGGTATCTATTAAAGATTGTCGAAAGCGGAGACAACGTGAGGCTGCAATACAGATCCCTAAAAAAGATAGTGAACGACGACAGAGGAGGAAGCGGCGTACAAGTTCAACCTGTTGAGAGCAATAGCTTGTAGAATGTAATCATATTTAACCCTTTTCTTCTTATTCTGCATTTTCTAGAGAAAAGAAAAGATAATGTGGTTTGGAGTTTGAGATTCTCTGCATAAATTTATAAATCGTTTGGTTAGACAGAAAGTAGTGAGAAACTCTTGGAAAACATATTAGCCTCCTAAATGTTAAGAGGTGTTATACAGAACAAGTGTTAGGAAAGAAAAAAAAAACAATTATATTGCTTTTGTTTAAGCTATAAACAGTGAATTTGTTGTCAGTTTCCACTTTTTATATGTAAATGTATTCAATGGAGTTGAGAAACGTAATCTATCGGATATGACAATAAAACCACAATCTTCAGTTCAACAAATTAACTTTCAGAATCATTTTATTACCAAATTACAGGCTTGAGAAGAGTTCTGCTTAACTTGAATTGATTTTTTATTTATTTTTCCAATAAGAATATATTTCTCAAAACAACATCCTCGGACTTATTGGACTTGTCCGTTTGAATAACTTTATGTAGGTGAGCCAAAAGAATGAGGCAAAAAAACAAGAGTACACAAAACGTCTACTATTGCAAAAACAAAGCTTCTAAGTAATCATCAACGTAAGCTAAGCAAGGCCAATGATCTGTTCTTACACGTACCAATGTCGATTCTTCACCAACATCCATTTCAAACAGCAAATGATATCTCGGCGGTAAAAAAATTAGCATCTTTATCTTTCCTAACTTCCCTCTTCTCCTCGTCACCGGAACCTCTTGATCATCTCCATATCCAATGTATGTCAAACAAAGAGGGCCTCGGTTTAGTCCCGTGGCCCCTACAGAGGATGAAGTAGATCGGTCTGCATCTGCATGGTCGCCTTCTTCGTCTTCCTCATCTTTCCATACAATATTGTAGATGATTCCTCCATCTTTTACTATGTTCACAAGCTGTTCTCCAATGATAGCCACCACAAAGGGCGCTAAGTGAAGCTCAGTGGCTTGTATAACAGTTTCTGCAGGGATTTCAAGTAGTTTCACTGATCGAGTCCCGTTGACTGCTGCAGCAGTTTTGCCTCCTTTTAGTGGAAATGTTTCGTGTGCGGTGCTGGATGAGGAACCGCACACTTCCCAAAAAGCATTGAATAGATTTGAATAGTAGGTTGGTATCATATCTTCAGGTTCGTCTGGGGGTGCAAGAGCTTTCAGGAACATGTCTTCAATCCCCAAAGGGACATTCTCGAGTTTTCCCTGAATCATCTGACCATTATCTGCATTTGCCTCCATCGAAACCTCAATCAAACCCGGTGTAGGTTCTCTAGGTTCTAATTCAATTGTTACTGGTGCTCCTCTCATGCCATCTTTTTCCTCTTCTTTTGGCATGTTTTCTACTGGGACGATGTCTAAAGAAACTTCTTCACTGGTTACATCCCTGTTACAATGAGGCTCACCGAGAAGGAACGGTATGCGGCATAAGGGAATAGAACCATATGGGGCTGAAGATGAGAATTTGAGCACCGTAGCAAATAGTGCAGGAGGTGAGTAGACTTTCTCTAAATCGGTATTCTGAGTTGGACTTCCCCATATATTGCTATATGGTTCAGCATCCAATCTCAAAATACAGGTTATCCTAACCTTAATTCCAGACATATGTCTTAAATCAGGAATGGCTGAGAAGTATCTCCTCAGCCTTTCTAGAATCTCTGCAATTCTTGAGTCCATTACCCTTAAAGTGGGTTTTCCTGACTCAATTCTTCGAGCTTCTGGTAAGATCTGGAGTTCTTGACTGCCATCTGGTTCAACTTCATCAACGTGGATTTTGCTTTCAATAATGCTATATCCATCAGTTCCAACACTTAGAGATGGTGGAGACAATGACCATGACTGCTTCACAAGTAGGGGTGTAATCCGTTCCAGATGAATATAGGACGAAAGGTTCAGAGATCTGCTAGGATCATGACGAAAACGAGGACTTTGAACAGTAAAGAACGTAGAAGCATGAGTTGATGGAGACACAGCATCTGCAGGCTTCAAAATGTTCTTTATCCTTTGTCCAGGTATACAGACCAGCATCCTTAGATATATCCTGCAACGCACCACTTTAAGAGGTTGAGTTAACGCAATTACGATTCATAAAATTTAAGAAGCTTTGTTTTAGTGTGTGTCATGGTCATACCTAGCAGTGTCTCGGACTTCCAGATCAGGGAAATAGAGACATGTGAGGGAAAGAAGGCGAGAGAGTCCAAGAAATAATCTAGAGCTCTTGTGGTGACTCATCAGTGTTCGACAAATGCCAAGAACTTCAGTTCCTTGATCCCACCATTTCAATCCCACATCAAACCCGCCCTTCTCAACAAGTGAAACTACAAACTCTGTAAGTAGCTCTATCAATCGAGCAGGAGGTATTGTATCATTCTCGGCTATCCGATGGAAAAGCGGGAAGTAAGCTGTTAACAAATTTTTTTCCTTAAGTTTGGGAAGCAGATTCTCATCGACTGTCTGAAGAAACCGCTCTCCTAACCACTGATGCTTCCGACAGTTCATCAACCGGTCAATAAAAACTACAATAACAGGGACCAAAATTCGAAAATCCAGAGTCATCTTCACCAGCAACCCCTGAATTAAATATAGAAGACAATCAACATAAAGAAAAAGTGTGTCCGCGAGCAGAAATGATTTCTGAAGCTCAGCAAAAGATTGGTTCCTTTAGAACTAAAAAGCCGCACAGAGTTTTGTGCCTTCTGAAAACTAGCAAAAAGTGAACCATCATCAAGCAAGACCAAGAAGCAAGCAAGATAGCTACATACCTGCACGTTTTGGAAGAGGCTAGACTCCATAAGGCTTCTAGTAGTGGAAGGGTCAAAGTCGGAATGTGTAGATGCACATATCAGAAACTTGTGTAAAGTGCGGAATGCTAGTTCAGTTTCTGAGCTCCCGGGAGGCAACCACTTAAAATCCGAAACCGATACCAAGCAATCCTGCAACAACTCCCCAGCAGATTTGCTGTTATCACCTCCACTCAAAGTGTCGGAACTAATAGAGCACTGTACCAGCAGATCAAGTTTCAACGCTTTCAAAGCGAGTGGATCAAAAACCACAGGATGAAACTTCCGACCCAGCTCGAGAATAGATTTCCTCTTCACAGGCTCCCCATTCAACATAAGCTTATTCAACAAACCCATTGACCAGTGCAGCGCAAGCAAGCGGAAAACCAGATAGATCTGAGACTCCTTGGAGAAGAGCATAAGACGTCTCATGATCTCTTTCTCCTGTCCCTCAAACGCATCAGGGAACTGAGAATACATCAGTAAGACAACATGACAGAGCATCGGATCAAACGAATAAATCATCCCTAAAAACTGAACTTTCAGCATAGAAGCCTGTAACTCCAATGCTGATGCAAGTGGAACTACCATGTCCATAAATTCCATTATAGCACAAGACGTGAATAAATACGGCGATTCCAACATAAAAGCCAGTGTTCGCCTCAGTTCCTTCTGATCTGGCCCCAACCCTTGACCTTGACCCGAAATCAAACTCTGATCACGCATCCAATTAGGAGCATTGAAAGGCACTAAAGGCACAGAGGTACTGAGAAGTGACACCTTAAGCTTTTGATGGACCACGTTGTAGACAATTGTGGTGAACAAGAGAAGGTAAGATTGAACGGCGTGTGTTCTCTCTGCTTGGCACAACGACCAAAGATGACCAGAGACATCGGAGAGCAAACCAGGAAAGGCTTTCTCAAGTTGACGTAAGCACTCACAAGCGATGGCACGAGCTTGTCGGTCAAACCCGTGGTTAGGACGATTAACGAGCGCAAGAAGCAAATCGACAATGGCTTCAACATGACCTACGGAGAAAGAATCAATCGATACAAGCACAGACGTAAAAGAGACCATAGCTTGCTCTTTCAGTCCTGATGATCCATCCGTCGGAGATTGCACGATCGCACGAAGAGTATCGATGAAGCGATCAAAAGTCTCGTTATCACATTTATCAAACAAAATCTCAGAAAATTCGTCGAGAAAGACAAGGATAGAGAGCTTCACTGAAGAAGGAAAATCCTTCTTAACGAGAGATGAGAGAGCCAAATCCACCACAGAATCAGTCGAGAAAATGGAAGTGAACCAGTTATGAGGAGCTCCGGCGTCTCGGAAGTCGTCGAAAAGAACGTCCCATTCCTGGACAGAGAGAAGTCTCGCCGGATACTTCTCCGGCGTCGTCGTGGAGGTCATCCTCCGATCGAATTTAAGATTTGAATCTGAAGAGAAAGAAAAATGGAAGTCATTTGAGAGAAGATAAGACAACCCCTTGGTCGCCGGCAGTAACACTCCTGAGAAACAGAACAATTCGCAGAAGCTGACTCATTATCTAATTAATTTTAGTTATTACTCGTCTCCACACTATATATAATTTTTGGCTAATACCATAAACACTACATTACTTACCGAGTTATATGTAAATCATTTGATAAAAAAGAGTACATGAGACATTGACCGATCTAAATGTAATTCCTTTTTCTACATAATGTATATAAATTCATGATAATTTTACATGATTGAAATATATGTTTGTTTAATTTTTATAATTATTAAAATTAGGGAACTCGGACAGTGAAATTTACAAATCAGCTGAGAAGTGAGTGTCAAAGGTGCATCAAAATGCTGCCTTTAAACTGCAACTACGTTTTGCACTCGAATCATGTATATATCAAGACGCTATTTGGCCACCAATTCTTTTTGAGTCATTTTGCATTGTCAGGCCTTTGGCCACCAGCTACGCTACTGGAAGAACTGTTGTCTCGGACACTCGGAGAAGATGAACATTTGCTAGAATGAGAGCTTTCTTCTATCGAGTTGTTGTTGTTGCTATTCCTCTTACATCTCTTCGTCTTCTCTGGCCTTTGTAACGTATCCTACAAAATACAGTTTTGCTAGTATCTGTGAAGATAAATCCAGGAAATTATACATCTTTTTAGCTTCTGATTCTAATTCTCTCTACCTTATCAGAAGTAGATCCAGGGGTTTTTAACTCGAGTTGTGTTGCAACTTCATTAGAGTCCTCCAACTTCTCAGATCTGCTCTCTCTTGAACTTTTTGTTCTAGGTTCACGAGAACAGTTACCTGGGTTCTGTGGTATATGCACGGATTGTTGTTCAACGACTGTATTAGGAGGCATATACGGCATGTATGTAGGACATGGAGCAGGGATCATGCTAGGATTTTGGTTCCCAAAGTAGGTGTAAGATGGCATTGATGGATGCATCGGGATTGACCCAGGAGGCATAGCCATGGGCATAGGGTATGGAAAGGAGGGTGGTGGAGCCATCATGACTGTGTGATCCATCGCAGCTCCCCATGGAGACATTGACCTTAATCTCTGCTGGTATTGGAGATTGAGATTCTCTATATTCGCTTTCAACGATGTCTTTTCTTCTCTTAGGTCGTTCTTCTCCTGCGTCAACTACAGTTATAAATCTGTTGTTATACAAATACCAGCAAATTTTAAGTATTGCTATTTGAACAAAACATGTTTTATAAGCAGTTACAATAGCTTGTTGCGTTTGCATCTTTCGATATAGGTCTAGTGTCCATATCATAAAAGACAGAACACAGGTACATATCTACATCTATACACCATGTAGACTGCTAATTTTTTTCCTTTAGGATAAAAATCGAGAAGATGAGATAAGATATGAACCTCGCGGGATTCATCTGTCAATGCGGTGTACTCAGATTTCAGTTTACTGACTTCTGATGTGAGCTCTTTTAACAACTGAACAGTATCAGTCAGGATTGTGGCTTTGTCATTCTTGGGTCTTTCAGGATCTGCAAACAGAAGAGATGTGTGAGAGTAGAAGTGACTCATCTGCTATCATTACAAGTACAAAAAGTTCAAATCTGTACCGAGTACATTTCCCAGTTCAACAAAATGTTCATTCAGTTTTTCCCTCCTCAACTTTTCGCGGCCTGCTTTTTGCGACTTTCTAGCAGAAACGTCCATGGCCTCTCCTTCTGAAAACTGCACAAACATTAACTAAACTCAGATCCTGCTCTAATTGCATGCAGTCCCGCTCTTAGACATCTCTTTGAATACAAATCCACCACAGCAGCATATCGAAAGCACATTGACCACACACTACTGGCTCACAAATTAAAACTTTAACTTAACTTATTATCTTCGAGGTGATAGTCAGGTCTCATATCGAAAGCACATTGGCCACACACTGTTGGCTCACAAGCAAAACTTAATTCTTTAAATAACTATCTTCGAGCTGATAGTCAGGTCTAATATGATCTTAGCTCACATACTAGACATACTTAGCATCTCTTTGAGCACAAGAATCCTAATTAATCCCATCAAGTAGGTTCCCACATCTGATTGTGGATTGAATCTGAATTCCTTCTGCATATCTACTTCTTGTAAACTAAGCATCACGAAATCTATAGATTTTGTAGATGCACTAACTGCAAGGAAGGTTTCTAGTAAAGCTGATCTCAAACGCCAGAAAATCCACATTTTTAAAACCTAATTTAGCAATAATATATCTATCAACAATAAAACAAAGATTAAACATTTACGAAAATTAGACTAAAACGTTGTCCAAGAACACAACGAATGATCTTCAATTGTCATCAGAGATTTCCCAAACGAACTTACTACACTTTCACAAACTAGAGTTAGTTCAAGCTAACAAAAATCGAAATAATTTCTTTTATTTAAAAAACCACCAAGCTGAATTGCGGTCAATTCAGGGCAGTCTATTGAAGAAAAACAAAAGTAAGAGATTGCAGAAGCTCACCGGCGGGAAAAAATCGACGGCGAGAGAGAGATTTGAAGAGATATGAGGGAACAAGGTTCGAGAAAGGAAGATTCTCGTTCTAGCCTTGCTCTCTCTTTCCTCTCTCTCACAAGCATTATGCCATTATTCTCTTATCCCCTTTCTCAATTATTTAAAATTAAAATATATTTCATTCTTCATAATATTTTTAGACAACATCATTATTTCCATATGGATAACAAAAAAAAATACTCATAGTTGATTTTAACACGATAAATATAACAATGCAATTATTGAGTTTTCTTGTGAAAATTAATTCGTATCTATTACAAATATCACTATTAAGAAATGAGCTAATTAGCACCATCTATGTGAAAATAGCTAAAAGAAATGAGCGAATTAGCTCAATATTTTTTTTTGTCAAACCAATAACTTCATTCACCTACTCAAATATAAAGTCTGTTACAAGTCATTAAAGTATTCAAGGCAGACTTTGCCAACGTGTCTGCAACATAATTAAAGTTCCTAGAGATGTGATAAAAATTCACCCAAGTGAAAAAAGGGAGAAGAGCGGATATGTCGCTTGACACTCCATGTATCTCCGACGGTGGTGATCCAGAGTTGATCGCCTTAATTAAGATGAGCTATTGTTTCCTCTCCACCACATCTCTTGCAGCTTGGGGAAATTGATTGGATTCTACTTGATAATCTTGCTCATTTTAGTAATGTATCTATCAAAACTTTCCACAGGAACGTAGCTACTTTAGGCGGAACTTTCAAGCCCCAAACCTCTTTAGTCCAATTTGTTGTATTTGGGACTGGGGGAGTGGTGCTCAAAATGTCTTCATACGCTGCAGCATAGCCAGATCGGGTAGAGTACAAGCCTGAAGCTTCTTTTAGCCAGATGCACTTGTCTTTCCCTCCATTTATGCTTGGCTTAATCTGTAGGATTTCTTCCTCATATTGAAGTAAAATGGACTTTAATCTTGCTCTGGTCCCAGGTTTTAGAGTTACTGTCCATGAGGTCTGAGACTCGCAGCTCTAATTTCGAAACGTGAACAGGTCCCATTAGAGCTAATTGGTCAGAAGTTGATAGCCAATGATCCGCCCAAAGGTTTACCGATTGGCCATCTCCAATTGCCCATCCGAGGTGATTCTTTAATAGATCTCTACCTCTTAGTATTCCACGCCATCCATGTGACATTGTACCTAATTCTGTGCATTGGTGGAAATTGCCATTCTTGCAGTATTTGGAAAACAGAACTTTTGCTAAAAGGGAGGAGGGATTTTGGAGCAATCTCCAACTTAACTTTGCAAGCAGGGCAATGTTGAAGCTAGTTAGATGTCTGAATCCTAGTCCCCCTCGATTTTTAGGCTTTGTCATGTTCAGCCACGAAGTCCAAGCCATTTTCCGGATCCCTTGTTTTGAGTCCCACCAAAAACAGGTCATAACAGATTGTATGCGGTTGCACAGAGATATGGGCATTAAGAAACACGACATGACATAGGTAGGCATTGCCGTTAACATACTTTTCAACATTACCATCTTCCCCGCTTGTGGCATGTGCTTTGTGGCCCAGCTAGCGCTTTTCATCTTTATCCTATCCACAATGGAGGAGAATAGGTCACGTTTCTTTCTACCAAAAGCCTCTGGGAGTCCCAAGTACTTGCCAACTCCTCCTTCTTGAGGTATTTGCAGCTCCTGTTTTATGTCCTTTTTAATCACTTGAGGAGTTTCTCGAAAAGGATATGGTGGATTTTGATGTGTTGATTGGCCCGATGCATCATATTTCTGCAGGATTTCTTTTAGAGAATTGATCCTTTGCTTATTTCCTTTGCAAAAAAACATCGTATCATTGACAAAGAGTAAGTGATTTATCCTTGGTCCCTCTTTTGCAACTCTGATTCCTTGCAGTTTTCCACTTTCTTGAGCTTTTGAGCATAGACCTGATAATACTTCACTAAATAGGATGAAGATATAAGGTGGCAGTGGGTCTCTTTGCCTAATACCACGTTGGGGCACCACTTTCCCCATAGGAGCATCATTGACCAGAAACGAGTAGGTAACACTGTTTCAATAAAATTCCATTCGAGTCGATCATAAGCTTTACTCGCTATTGAACAATGCTTTTGAGCCTTTGAATTCTTTAAGTAGTGTAGGATCTCGTGGGTTATAAGGACATTGTCAAAAATTGACCTTCCTGGTACAAAGGCTGATTAGTTTTCAGCTATTACCTTTCCCAAGACTTTCCTCATTCTTCTAGATAGGATTTTAGACACTATCTTGTAAGTGACATTGCATAAAGCTACCGGTCGATAATCTGAGACTTGACTTGGACTTAGTATCTTTGGAATGAGTCTCACATAGGTGTTATTCACATTTCTCGGTAGCCTTCCAGATACAAAGAAACTGACTGTCTCTTTTGTCACTGCAGGTCCAAGGAGTTGCCAATTAGCTTGGAAGAATGTGCCATTTGCAGCCAAAAGCGCTGTGAATTTGTTTCTTGTTTTCCGGCCATTGGTTACAGCATTGAAAAAATTTGTGTTTTTATCACCCAAACCTAGCCAAAGGACCCGGCTCCATTGTTTCCAAAAGGATTCTTCTGCTAGGTAGGCTTCTTGCAACTTAGAGTTTAGTTCTTTAATTAGGTTATCATTGAGAAGAGGGCTTACCATGGCCTCCTCAAGAGATTGTTTAATCTCTTCAATGAGAACTCTGCTGTTCTTATGCTTCTCTTTTGACTAATCTATGATAGCTGATCTGACTCTATGAATTCTAACATAGGCCATTTCAGATTGATCTTTTAGCCATATTTCTTCTATTATCGGTTGAAGATCTTCATTATGTAGGAGTCGTCTATCAAATCTGAAAATGCCTTTTTTCTTTTTCCTTGCAGGCTCTACACAAGTGAGAAGTGGCTTATGGTCAGACCCCTCAAACCATAAGTATTCACAATGTCCTGTAGAGAATAAATCGTTCTAGGCTGGGTTAGCAAGAACTCTATTAAGCCGACACATCACAACATGAGACTGCCTGTTTCCTCTCCAAGACAAATAGTTACCAGAATGTTGCATATCAAAAAGATCTCCAGCTGAGAGGAAAGTTCTGAAATCTGTGAAGCTGCTCGCAGGTCTAGGAGGGCCTCTTTGTTTCTCTTGGTTACAAGTGATGTCATTGAAGTCGCCCACAAGCAGCCAGGGTGAGTCTCTTATATCATTTACTTCAATCATTTTTTGCCACATTTCTTTTCTATTTTTCTTATCAGTGTCTCCATGAATAAAGGAAGCGTAGAAAGACTTTCCCTCCGTGAGATGTGAGCGTCAATGTGGTGTTGGGAATCAGATTCAATGTGGCTGGATATGTCATCCTTCCATAGCAGCACGAGCCCGCCACCTCCATGGCCTATATGTGGTATGATTTTATGACATTGGAAACCCATAGATTGTGTTATGTTTAGAACAAAAGAGTCAGGGTTTTTGGTTTCCATGAGAAAGATTATGTCCGGTGACATACGTGGATGTATGTCTCGTAGATGTCGAACTGTCAAGGGATTTCCCAAACCTTGACAGTTCCAACTCAGAAATTTTAAGGAACAAGATCTGGCGGATTTTGAATATCCACCTTTCTTTTGTTCATTTCAGGTATTAACTGGATCTGAGGGTTCCTACTAGAAGATGCTTTGTTCCTTGTTTGGTGCAGATCAGATTGAGCTGGGATATATGGATTATGATCTGACGCTTGGTTGTCTATCAATGTTCTGTGAGAAGCTGATCCTGTTGGAAGGGTTCGAATAAGCGATGAGCCTGATGCATCTAGGATGAGTCTTTTTCTAGGAGGGGTTCGGCTAGCAAGAGTCTTTCTTTTTCTTGAACTTGCACCAGCCAATAATATTGGAGTTTTAGAGATTTTTTTCCTAACTGGTATCTTATCAGATTTCTTGCGTGGAGCCATCTTTTTTGTACCAACTGACTGGATTTCTGGATTGACATTGGGAAATTCTAATCTCTGGATAATTGGAACTCTTTCAAGTTGAGCATCAGTCATTGTGGTTAGTCCGTCTTGTGGAAGTTCCAATCTTTGTGTGGCTGGTACTTTCTCAGCTTGAGTAAGTGGAAGTGCCAATCTTTGTATGATTGGTAATTTTTTAGGTTGAGCAGGTGGAGGAAGAGGTTCCGGTGTACTAGCTTCTCTTTCCATGGCAATGTCAACCATAAGAGACGCTGATTTCTCAAGAATCCCAGCAGATTCAGCTTGACGAATGCATTCACGCCTTGATGCACTTTCATTAGGGTCAGCACGAGGAATACAGAGCCATGAAATCCCGGATTTCACCCCTGGCTTGGTCCAGTGTCTTGTTTGGCTGGAGTTCTTGCATTGCATCAGATTATTTAACAATGTTTGTTGAGTGGCGTTGAGATAAGGCATGTTCATTAATCTCCACTCTACTTGCTTCAGGGGATCTTGGTTTTGGGGGAAGATGTCCCACTTCTCTCCAAACAGGCCGGGATACACCGGATTTTTCCTTTGATTCCCCACGTGAATCTCTAGGAGCATATGATGTTTTCCTTCCATTAAAGGATTGCAGTCTATTAGACACAGTGTGTGAATCAGACACATGTTCAGAGTGTTTACTATGGTATTACGATCCGGAAGCCAGGTTAGTATCATATATTTTGCGGACATACTCATTTGAGGCTCTTAACTGATTTGATTTAATGGAAGCTTGGAGAGTTGTCTTTGAGGTCTTGTTACTGGCCAGAGTCAGTGAGGATCCTCTAGGAACATGCTGGTCTACGGGTTTGGAGCCTACAGTCTTCTTGAGAGAGCAATCCTTATCCTCATGGTCGAGCCTGAAACAGGCAAAGCAATGCTTCCCTAGTTTCACGTAGACTAGTTGCACTGTGATAATCTCCCCATTTGCAAATTCCACTATAGTTGACATAACTAGTGGCTTTAGTCCATTTATCATCACCTTCATTCTTCCTCCTGAGGGGGTTATCTCTCCTTGAATGTAGGTTCCTATACCCTTCCTAATGCAAGGGAGAGTGACTTCAGACCAAGATGATGTGGAATTCCTCTTTTATCCAGAATGGGATCAAAGAGGGGAAGGAGCTATCAGAAGTTTGCTCCCATTTTTGAAGGATAAGCATTCATCTTGCGAAGTGGTAAGGCCGGTTATTGAGCACTTGTTCCAGATAATCCTTGTTGGAAAATTTAAAGTGGAAGAGGCCTTGACCTAGATCTGCACCCACCACTTTTTCCTTTGTTCTCCAATGCTCCGCAAAGAAGGGCAAGAGGGACCAGACTCGCTGCTGTCGAGCGTTAGTTACTCTACCCACTAGCGTAAGGTTGTGAGTTTGAATAAGGTCTGAGTTATCAAAGGATGGAACCAGAATGTTTGGTCCACGAGAAGGGTTTTGTTCGTGAACCACCGATTTTCCTTTCTGGGAAGCAGTGAAACGATTCACCATGGTCAGAAACAAGATTTATCGAAGATAACTCAGATTGCTGAACTGAAGAAACTTTTTTGTACACCACAGTAGATTTTTCCCCAAGGTCAGGGTAAGAGCTTCACCATAAAGGTGAGATAGGATCTACAAAACAGAGAACTCTTAGAATGTAAACTTCACACATGGTGAGAAACGTATCACAAAACGTGATAATAATACTTGCTAAGAGTCAGGCATTGTCGTGGTACTCCTCAAGGGGAGAAAACCTACCTGAAACCAGCAGATCTGAATTGTTTTCTTAAAGGTAACCAAAACCAGATAGATATACAAAAACAAGAGCTTTGTCTTTGAAAAGATACCAGAAAAGGAAATAAACCACTTTGAGAAACTGTCTTGGAACTCGGACCAGAGAGATGGTCTATTAATCAAGTTTCTAGACGGTGAGACTCGATCTCTGGTTGTACAAAAACGTATGTTTTAGTGGACTTACCGTCTGCCAATAGATAACCACCAAAAAAGTAAAAAAAACTAAAAAACTAAAAAACTAAAAAGCTAAAAAAGGAATTGGGTTGGTTTCATGATAATTCGAAGGGAATTTTCGTTAATGGTTTGGTCGGTTTTGGAGACTTAAGCAGATAATATTTTTGTAATTGAAGCCCATTATAGTTATATGGGCCTGTTTATTATTTCCCACCGGCCCGATCCAGACATTACAAACCAATGTAAATTGATTTTTTGGGTCGAATGTAAACAGATTTTCTAAAAATCCAAAAATCTATATCTTGGTTCATATGATTTTTCTTTTTTTTTAGCAAGGAATGAACATATTATTCATGTGCTCAACTTAAGTGATGACAAAACAACACTATGTTATTAACATAGTTAAATAGATTCCATGTCTTAATCAATATGTTTATATATACATTAGGGTATCTTTATAATATATACATTCTTTCATGTTATGAATACATACTATCAACTCTATCACAATTTAAGAGTCAATGACTTTTGAGGACTTAGTCTCAGAGTGACGAATGATTGATAGAATGTATTCCAGAATTTAAAAGACAAAAATTTAAGTTTCAAGATCAATTTGGATTTTATTAAAATTTTTATAAAACAATCTGAAAATAATTTATACTTACAAATAAAATGGAAAAAGTTCTCTTGACTCGAGATGGAAAGGGGAAAGGTTTTAGAGATGGAATCTAGAGAGAGAATTCTAAGGTGCCCTTGAAGAGATGCACAACACTTCTTTATATAGAAGTTTACAAGTGCATATTAAAATATCTAAAAGAAATTTAAAATAAATAGTGGACAATGATGATGCCTTCCTTGAGATGCTTCATGTCCCCTGCTTTCCGTAGTGGGCAATGATGGTTTCCTCGAAATGCTTCATGTCTTCAGCTTTTGTAGTGATTAAAATACTTTTTCTTCCAACAGCTACTGTAGTTGATTAAGTCGCCGACAACTACTGCAGTTGATTGATGAATTCCTGTTTGTATTATTTTTTTCTCCGACAGCTACTGTGGTTGATTGTTGATTTAAGTCGCCGACAGCTACTGTAGTTGTTTGGAGATTTTTGTGGATTTTGCATTGGATATCTTCTCCGATGTTTGTATGTCTTCTCCGATGTTTGTATGTCTTCTCCGATGTTTGTATGTCTTCTCCAATGTTTGTATGTTTTTCCTGATGTTTTTTTTTCAAGATAAATTTGTGATTTATAATAAGTCGTCTTCATCCATTTCAGGTTCAATTCCTGATGCTTTAGAGTTCTGACTTGATATGGTTGGTAGGAATCTCAATGAAATTGACTTGATTTCCTCTTCCGACTTTGCTGCTGCTAGCATAAATAACATTTTTGATTTTTGAGTCAAGAAATGAGTCATTTCTGGTGTTTGGATAAGTGTTTGTGAAGGTTGTGGGTTAAGAGATTTGGAATTTTGGGTTCGAATCCATTCATGGATATTTGAAGGATATAGATTTGAAGGGATTCTATATTTGTCCCACCATTTGACTTTAAATTTGCGTCTGATGATGTGCACTACATCATTTGAATATTCAAAGGTCCATGAAAAGACTGAGGGTAAATGAAATTTGGAATGGAAAAGTGTTAGGGCGGAAAATCTTTTTTCATCCTCAGATGGTATGAAACTGGTTTTGAAGATTTGGAAAGATTTATTTATCTGGGGTTTGAAAATGTCGATGATAGTACCGAAGTTGTTCCACCATTGATTGAACCATATTGGTGATTTGGATAAGTTACAGGTTGTGTCGAAAAAGATCAACCAAGCTTGGCAATAATCCCAGTAATTAAATGAGACATCGTAACAAGAAAGATTTCAAAGATTTTCTGGAAATTTTATACTTTCGTTGAGATCATAGTCACAATCCCTCAGAGAAATAATGTCATGTATTTTGAAAGTGGAGTATGCGGGAGCCGTGTGACTTTCATCCAAAAAGTTGTGTTTGAAAGTAACGGATCCTGAAATTTCTAAAATTGTTTGATAAAATAATACAGTTTTTTCTGTATTATAAGGTTTAAAAAGCTGATTTTTTCCAAAAAAAAATTCTATGGTTGAAAACAGATCATTTTCAAAAAAGTATTTTTCTAACATTTTGATAAGTTTGTTTTTCAAAATACTCAGAAGGAAAATTTTGTGAAAATTCCTTTAAAACAATTTGGGAATTGTTCAAAGGTTTTGAAATTTGTTTTGAAGCCTGGTTTTGTTTTGAAATCATTTTTAAAAGGGCTTCAGGAATTTTAAAAATTTCAAGAGAGGAGGGTATTTTTGAAGAATCGCCTCGTTCTTGTTTTGAAAAACTTTTGTCAAAAGCTTGTTATAGAATCCACATTTGTTCTAGGATCTCATTTGGAGTTTGAAGGGTTTTTTCTTCCTTTTCTCGTTTCTTTTATTGTAATTGTAATTCAGGGTTGTGTTTGGGGCTCTGCTTTTGGTTTGGAAGTGTTTGGAGTTTTTTGGTTTTCTTGGTTTGGGCCTAAAGAAAGGCCTTTTCCTTTGTCAATCTGTTTTGGTGGCATCGTTCCTGTTTTGGAGAAATTCACGAGTCAAGAAATCTGGAATAAAATTTGTTTCTCCTTTAATATATTCTATATCAAAATCAAAAATATTAATAATGTCTGCCAACGGGCAAAAATTTGTTTTGAAGCAAGATTTTTAACATCTTTTTGTAAAACGTCTTTGACACTTTTGCAATCAATCCTTAGTAAAAAAATTTAATTTAGAAGATCACTTTGAAATTTTTGTATACATAAAACTATACTTAGTATTTCTTTTTTAATGGTTGAGTAATTTCTTTGGGTCACATTCCAATGGGATGAAGTAAATTGGACTATATTTTCACGACATGTTGTTTCTTTTTATTTTAGAATACCTCTATATCCAATGTCAGAGGCATCTATTTTTATAATTTTTTGTAATTTTGGATCTGCTATATGCAGACATGGGATTTTTAAGACCTGTTTTTTAATTTGTTGGATTACAGCGGTATGTTGTCCTGTCCAAGGGGTTGGGTCTTTCTTTAAACGATCATGCAATGGTTTAGCTAACCTATTGATATTTGGACAAAAATCTAGAACATAATTAAGACTTCCTAAAAATCTTTGTAATTGAGTTTTATTTAGGATTTTATCAGGAAATTTGTTTGCAAATTCCAATGATCTTTCTATAGGTTTTATTATACCTTTTGATATGTAATGACCTAGAAATCTGATATTAGTTTGAAATAAAACTATTTTTGTTTTTGACATTACGAGTCTATTTTTTTGTTCAACATAGTAAAATGTTTTTAGATGTTTGAAATGTTCATTAAGGGAGTTTGAAAAGATGAGTATATCATCAATATATACTATACAAAAAACGTTTTTGAATAAAATGTTTTCTTTTAATATTGAAGCTTCTGTTTTTGAAGTTATGCAAATTTTTAAATTATTTGCTGCGGAAAATTTTTCATTTGTTTTGTGATGGAAGCATTTTGGTACAAGACTTGTTTTTATGCAATTTAGGTCGGCACCAGTATCAAAAAGCGCAATTGCATCTTGTTTGTAATTTTCTGAGAAAACAAGTGTAATTTTTATTTTATATTTTTGGGATGTGATTTCTCTTAGTACAAAGAGGAAATCATTTGGCATGGTGTTTAGGGACTGTATTTGTTCTACTAGGTCATTTTCTAAATTTTCTTGACAGATGTTATCTTGTTCTTCTGAACTAGAATCATCATGTTTTTTACAGGTTAATATTGAATGAAAATAGTCGGAATCCATTTTTTGTTTTTCTTTCAAATGTTTAGTTCATTTTTTACATTTTTGATCTCAATTTGAAGGGATTGTAAAGTATTTTTGGAATTAATTTTTCTTCCTTGGTTGAGGATAGTGGTTAGATTATATGAGGAGTTTGATGGTTCTTTGGTTTTTGGAAGATTTTCTATTTTTTGGTTTAATTTCATTTAGGGTTGAAATGATTGTTTCAAGAAATTTTCGTTTTAGTTCAGGGTCTGAAATTGAATTCAAGATTTCTAGTTGGAATTCATGATCCTTTGTAAGTACTTGGATTTTCTTACTATCTGAGTCTGAGCTTGATGATGAATCATTAAGTTCATCAACTTGCAAGGCCTCTTCAAGAGAGAACTCAAAATCGTAATCACTAGATGAGGAAGAGTAGTCTAGAAAGAGGTTTGATATTTTGGCTGAGATTTCTTTTCCAAGATCGAGGTTTTGAATTTTCTTATTTAGATGGCAAAACTTTGAAGTATGGCCTTGCTTATTGCATTTATAGCATGTTAGGGTTTTGTAATAAGGTTTGTTTTGAGACTCTCTTTGTTTAAATTTGTTTCGAGATTTATTCCAAGAGTTTTCTTGTGGCTTATATTCTTTAAAATTTCTTTTTGTAAATTTTGGTTTTTTGGAATAATATGTTGGTTTGCAATTTCCTACACACAATTTTTTGTTTCTAGGATCTATTTCAAATTGTTTGCAGAAAGATCCTAATTCTATCTTTGTTCTCCTAAGTTCCCATTTGAGATGTTTTTGGAGTTTTAAGTCTTGACAGATCTTAAGGCCTTCTTGTTGGACAAGACTAACTAGCTCTCCATAAGTGAAATCATCGTAGTCAATTATTTGGATGCCACTAGATTCTCTAGTTTTGGTTCTAACCTTTTCTCCTAAGAGTGTTGGTAGTCCTGCAAGAAATTTTTCTTTCCAAAAGGTTGATTTGAATCTTGCCGAAGTAGAACCCTAGTGAAGAAGGTGTTTTTGTACCATTGAAAATCACTTAGTTTTTTACATTTAAGATTTGAAAGGAGCTTTGCGTTTTTGTCTCTAAGGACTGAGGGATCTCCTATGAAATGAAGGGTTATTGCTAAGACTAGAGTTGCTACCGCATTTTGTTGGGTATTTCCGAAATTATCTAGAATTGACAATCCTTCTTCATCTATTTTTATAGCATTAAGGATTTCTTCCCATTTCTGATTAGTGAGATAGTTATCCCACCATCCTTTAAGTTGTCCCAAAAAACCAGCTATAAGGAGTTCAACGACAGTTTTATCCTCGTTGCCTATTTGTGTCCTATAGGCGTTTGCAGCCATTGTCATTTTTTGGAGAAAATTTAAGATATTATATTCAGATATTCCATCTAGATTCTAGTCATAGACGGAAGAAGAGTTGAACCTAGATTGTTCCACTGGTTGAATTTGTCCTAGGTCTGGTGCTGCTATTATTTGGTTCTCATGATTGTTTTTCGAATCAAGACGGTTTATCCTGTTGTTTTGAAATTGGTGTATTGTTTTATCAGAATCTGATTCGTGACATAGAGTATTTATATGAATATTTGAGCTTTGTGTTTCAAGATTAGTAGGTGTTTGGATAGATTTAAATTTTTTTTGGATTTTAGAAGTTGGAGTTTCTGGGACATCATAAGTTTGTTGTCTACTACTTTCTCCTATTTCGATGTTACTTAGTTGACTTTGAAGTGCACGAATAAATTCTATATTTGTGTTTTGACAAGTTTTGACACTAGTTTCTGAAATTTGGAAATGTTCAAATATTGGATGTTTTAGCTTTTTATTGGTGAAGTTTCTTTTGGAGGGTATTGTTGTTTTAAAATTCTTTTTTCAATCCTATCAAATTGTTTGCTTATTATAGCAAAGTTAGTGTTTGAAAAATTATTTTGAAGAATGATATTTTTGACATTTTCCTTATCATCTTCTTGTGAGAGTTTAAAAGGGATTGCTTCAATCGGTTTACCCAATAATTCAAGTTTTATTCCTTGTTGAGGAGGGTGATTTGAACGAAGTATTTTTCCACTAGCGAGTGTTTTCCACTCAGGAGTTTTATTTCAATTTGTTATGGGATTTGATGTTTCTCAATAAGGAAAATAAATGTTATTTTCTCTTGTATAATCTTTAAGCCAATTAAAAAACAAAACTTGAACCTTGTGTTTTTTAAGATATTCATAATATTTTTCTTGTATTTTTTCTTTGTTTTTAGAGAACATTTTGAAAAACCAATTTCTTTTTTGTAAATTTTTATTTGAATAGAATTCTTCTCGTAAGAATTTTTTTTATTTCAAAACCTTTTTCTAAGACGATTAGTTCATTAGCCATATTTTCAGTTATAGCCGAAAATGTTGGGCTAGTTGGTTTAGACTTTGTAACAAATTCATTTTGTTCAATACTATTTCTTGATGTATAACAGGTTTTGGTATTTGTGTTTGAAAACCAACATTTCTTAAGATTGAATTTGGAATATCAGAAGTTGAGAATCATGGTTAGTATCTAGATTCTTGGATTGGAATACCACGACCTATTTGGGAGATTCTTCCTAAGTTTATTGTTCCCATGGCTGAAGAGGATTCACAAAATGAATCATCTTTGGTATTTTTATCGTTGGGTCTGATGAAGGAAAGTTTACTTTTCTGTCATTAGATTGTTCAATATTTTTTAGACGTGTGTTTGGTTCTATTGGCTCTATGGGCTTTAGAGCTTTTGGTTGGGTCACTCCTTCAATAATCCATTCATCTCGAAGATGTACATCTTTCCATTGAATTGATCTTGGAATAACAGAGTTTGATTTTGAAAAGATCAGTTTGGAGTAAGAGAGTTTCACCTTTTTTACTCGATAATTTTACTTTTGAAGAAAAGGCATTTGTCATGACTTTATAGTGTAACCTAAAAACCAAGGCAATTGGAATTGATCCTTCAATCATTTCATAATTATATATTTTAACTTGTAAAACTAAAGATTCGAAAACTAACTCCGCTGCATACTCCAGCGGGACATTCGAGATATGAGCCCACAAGGTGAGTGTTGAAGGGTAGTCCTCTAGTGCTTTTGCTTTCCATATATCGAGAGTGATCATCCACCCATCAAAATGCGTAGGTCCTAACTTGAAACTGAACTGGAATCAACCCGATCCCAAATCAGTACATGTGACACGGTCATCCATCCGCCCAAAACGATCGATGAACGCCCATACATCCTACTTAGCCGGGTTCAAACATCTTCCCAGTAAGACTTTAGAGCACTTCGCAAGGAGAGCGCTATTGTCGAACTTTGGGATCTTGATTCTCAGTAATGGAGATGGAGAAGTCCCTATGTTCAACTTCGTTTTGGCGTGAAGCTGGGCCATTAGAAGGAAACTGCAAAACGCACAACGCAGAAAAAGAACTTTGATGAGCGGAAATGTTGGGATAGTTCGTGGCGAAGTTAACAAACTATGTAGAGTTTGATAAAGGAATTCATGATTAAGACATTGCCATGTTTGAAAAAGGAAATCGATAAGTTTCCAAAAAAATAAGACTATTAACTCATCACAAATGAAAACTTCCCTTATGTGGGGCTTGATGGACACACAATTGCTCGGAGAATCCTCCGAAATACTAAGAGCTTCGTGCCTTTCCTTAGTTTGAGATTACCCTTGATATCCTGAAAAATTACCCAATAAAAATTGGAAAGTCTCATTAAATTGAGACATAACAATTTTGAAATTGGAAAAAGATATATCATTGTGAGTAATGACTCTGTAATCGTTGGAAAAGGAAGGTTTGATCGACCTTTCCGAATGTGTAATATCTGCTGACTCCGCGAACTTGCCAGATGTGATCCTGATGTACCAGAAGGCGGTGAAGCCTAATGGTTGTGGCTTGAAAACCGATACTTGTGTCGATTGTCCTAATCCTCAACCGCTTCGGATGACAAAGAGGTTGAGTTGCAAATCGGAATCGGAACATAAACCCAAGGAGTACTGAGGGACTCGTTGGGGAGATGAGACAAAACCAAAGGTGAGATTCACCGATAGTCATGAGTCTTAGGTTTTGGGATAATACATCCAAAAGGTTAGTATTATCCCAATCGCTTGATGTGATGAGGAGAATTTGAGGCATCGTCACTATATAGCCTTTCGGCTTGCCATCGGAACAAAACCCCATATGGCGAGTGTGTGTGCCAGATTTAGGGCCTTGATTTGCTTGGATCTGACACGTGATATACTGAGACCCATTAAAACGCTTGACCTTCCCCATTTGAGGACCTAATCACCGCTGAAGCAGTTTCATTTCAAACGGAAAGGCCTTTGTAAATTCCACCTCTCTTCTTCTCTATTGCCTTGTACTCTCGTGCCGCTTTTCCTTTCTTCGTCGTTGTGATTCTAAAGGGTGTCCGGCCTCTGGATCGTAATCGGCTGCCGCCGATGAAACTTAGATTTCATATCGAGAAACGCCTTTTTCTACATCAATATGTTTATATTTATAATATGTATAGTTAAATAGATTACATGCATGAATTTCAATTTGTTGGTCTCCTTGAAAGATATACAACATCAAACTTAGCTATAATTGAAAGAGTGGAGTAATGTGTATCACATATACAACAGTGTAATGTGTATCACATATACAACAGTTCCAGAGAATTTATTATGGACTGTTAATAGCATGGGAGCAGGAAGTAAGTCTTGGTTGATCTTGAAATGGATTTAAAGATTATTATAGTTTCTAGGAACTGGATAATATATATTTCACATATATGAGAAACTAATTTTTTTGTCAATGTATTAACTATCGATCTATATTTTTCTTTCTTTCTATCAATTTTCATCTTTGTAATTCTTCATCTGAAAATTTATTTTTGATTTTGGCGTTGAGGATTCTAACAAAACTTTGTATCTGCGATTTCTTTTTTGGGTCGAAATACATGAGATTTGTTTAATGTAATCGAAATACATGGGATGATTTTTCACTTTCTTTTTCAGCAATCGATAAGATTTTATCTATAGCTTAAAAATTCACTCCCTAACTTTTATAATCTACCAACAGTAGTGAAAAAAAAATTATTGATATCAGAGTTATTAGTTGAATTATCTCAACTATCTGAGATTTTTGAATCCTAAAAATATCAACTTTTTATGAATTAATATATGTTGTTTTGGTAGATCGTTATCAAAAACAAGGCTGGATGTGGATAAAGAAGAAAAAGGAAGTAGTCAACTTTATTCACGAACGTAAGAGTCATCATACTCACAATAACCCTACCCATCCACTGATCCACATGCTATGAAAATGAAACTCCCACCTTTCCAAGTAACTTGATTTTTTATTATTTAACAAAAATTTATAAATTAGAGGCTAGAAATATGCAAACTCTTGAATCTGAATGAAACTGGAAAATGATATTATAATTATATGATATAATGGGCAATATTTATAATTCACATAAAAACAAAGGGGACACACTCATATATACGTGTGTATAAAACAACATATAAATACAGAATCTTATATATATAATACAAGTTGAGTAGCATATATAAGAGTAGTACTTTTTCTATGAGGCATCATTTTCTGTGCTGGATATATATATAGAGCTATTTGATATCACTCATAATTGAACTTTACTATTTCACTATTGGAATTCAGTTACATTTACAGTAAAACTAATATACGTTGGAAGTTTGACATCCATTCATAGGGAGGTGAATTCACTAATTTGAGATATGAAGACTATTCATATGAGCAGGATTAGATAAACAATAAATCTATGGAATTTGTTTCCATCTTATAGTCACCGGATGAGTGGTCATATCTTCTTAACTTATGAGTTTATTGATCATTTATCTATTTCTTTCATATCAGGATTTGGAAAAACTAATGGGTTAGGTCATTCTTTCAATCTTGTTTTTCTTTTTTTTAAAATCCGATTCTAATTATTTAAATTATGTAAATCTGATTTATTTTTATTTTACAGATTGACAATATTTGATCTATAACTCAAATTCTTAAAATCCGAGACTATGTGACTCATTACAATCGAATCCGAAAATGAAAGTTAATAAGATGAACATTTAACCATTTGACTAAACACATTTGTCTTATGTTTTTCTAATTTGGAAAACTAACAACAACCACATTGTTTCTTCAATTTTTTTTATATTGTTTTGTTAAAAAAAATACACATATTTTTAAAAAAATTTATCAACAATTTGATCAACAAAATCCAATCTACTAAAAATTATATCTTTTTGTTGCTGAATTTCATTGACGATATTTGATGAGTTCAATTGGTTAACTACAATAAAAATTACACATAAATCCAAGCATACTGTCAAACAAATATAAGTTTCCGGAGACATATCTAACAATAAAGATAAAATAGTTGACACGTGTTGTTTCATCAATTTCCACTGTACAAAATTTTAGTTATATTTAGGTAATATAATTGATGTTAGCTAATGAATATTTTTTTGAGCATATATATATATTTATAAAAATTTCATGGTGAAAGATTGTGCTGCTGCATCTCTAGTGGAATGAGCATAAAGGAATCAATTTTGTACCCTGTCTTTGCAAGTATACCGCAACAGAAGCACCTTGTTTTCACTTTTCTGGTTTTTATTTTTGTATATTTATCTGATTAGTATTCTAATTATTATTAATATCTATTTGATTATGTGGATGTTGGACCCAAAATTTGGATTCCAAACAATTTTTGTCTATCAATCTTCCAAATTTATTTAGAGTCTGCTTTTGTCCTTATAGCAAAACAATTATCTTTTTTAATCGATTAGTACAGAGAACCCTTTTGTTTGGTTTTTCACAAACAATATTTAAATAACCCTACACTTTGTGTTTACTAATTAATTAGTTAAAGTGTTAAACTCTAACAAACCTTTATATATATGTTCTCTGACAAATCTTTGTCTTATCGATTTGTGTTCTGCACACAAAAATATATGAAATTTCAAAATTAAATATGCGGTCAATGCAGTTTATATAACTTTTCTTATGTTAATTATACTTAATCAAAGCTCTTAAACGATGTCAAATTAACAGCCAGATTAACCAAGTTTTCTTATAAACTGATACAACATACAATTAATGAATGCAAACAAAATACTAATAATAACGAATGTACTCTCAATTAATTAATTATATAAAGTGGAACAACACTGAATTATTGCATTTTTCGTTATTTCAGATGTTCTATTTCTAATAGTGATTGGTGTTGGTCCACGGGACCAATTTCTCATTCATGAATTTTTATTATATTTTTATGTTTACATAATTTTATAAGAGTTTGTAAGGAATATATATAATGTAATAAAGGTTATATCGAAATAAAGACACCGAAAAAAAGATATATAAATAGCCGTTTCCATGTGATAACTATTATCACTCTCTCTAAAATCCAAAAAAAAAAGAGAAAATAAAAAGAAGAAGAAAGCTCACAAGAAGTTTCATCTTCATCAAATGCGAAAAAAAGTTGATGCAATGTCTCTTCTCTGTGATCTTCAAATCAATTTCAATCATGAATTCACTTTCTTCCTCAATCAGGTAATAGATTAGTCTAAAGTCCAAACTAAATCTCCACATTTCACTCTAGCTAGTTCAATCTAATTTCCTCTGTTTCTTTTGTTAGGATTTGATCTCAGACTACTCAGAGTTCTTAAGGAAGATTATAAAACAGGGAAATAAGAAGAAGAAGAAGAATCACAAAACCAGTAAGATCATTGTCGAACTCAAAGATTTTCCAGGTGGTTCTGATGGATTCGAGTTGGTTTCCAGATTCTGTTACAGTAATGGTGAAGGAGTCTCAATCAATGTCTCAAATGTTTCCATTTTGTATTGCTCTTCTTTCTTCCTTGAGATGACAGAGAAGCTTTGTTCGTCGAATCTATTGCTTCAAACAGAGAAGTTTCTAGAAGGAATGTTCTATTGGTCATGGAACGATGTTATCTTGTGTCTTAAGAGCTGTGAACAAGTGTTTCAACACGCAGATTCGTATGGACTTGTTGATAAGCTTGTCTTTGGGTTTTTAGGCAAAATCGTTCAGAATTCAGACATGAGTCAAGTCTTTGCTTCGTCCTCACCGTCTTCCTCTGCTTCAGCCTCTTCTCAGTCTCCGGAGACGGCAAAGACTAGGTCTGATTCAGAGAAACGGTCTACTTCGAGACTGTTTTCTTGCAAGGCAAGTAATGAGTGGTGGTTCGACGATTTGTCAATTCTTGGACCAAAAACTATCGAAAAGTTGATGAAGAACCTTGGAGCTTATGATAAGAACAATAACAGTTTGGTCCTTACAAGATTTCTCCTCCATTATCTCAAGACAAAGCTCCAAGACAAATCAGAGAATAAGCTTGAGTATGCAGGTTTAGCAGATACAGCAGTTCAAGGAGTGGTTTTTGCGTCGAAAACCGCATTTTCCTGCAGAAGAATCTTCTGGGTTCTTCGAGTTTTATCAGGATTTAGAATCAGCAAAGAGTCAAGAATTGGTTTAGAAAGAGTTATAGGAGAAATGCTGGATCAAGCAACACTCGATGATCTTTTAATACCTGCAGGAGGAAAAAGAGAAAAAGGGTTTTACGATGTTGATTTAGTGATACGATTACTCAAAGTGTTCGTCAAAATTTGCAACAATTCAGAAGAAGAAGATCAGAGTTTGAGAATGAGAAGAATCGGAAAGTTGATTGATAAGTACTTAAGAGAAATATCTCCGGATCAGAACTTTAAAGTATCAAAGTTTCTCGAAGTTGCAGAGAGTTTGCCAGATTCAGCTAGAGATTGGTTCGATGGATTATACAGAGCCATTGATATCTATCTTGAGGTCAGTTTTTCGACTCAGTACATATTTCGTATTTTCGTTGATTGTTTTGTTTGAAAATGCACGAAATGAGAAAAAAAAAACAAGAGTGAAATAGAAGATGACAAGAAGCATACAACTTTCTATAGAGTTTTGGCTTTTTACAGTTCTTATTGACTTTCTTTTTATTTTGTGATTTCTAAATATTCCATAATCTTAAGTTACATACATTACATTCTCATACACGTGGAAGTATTAGCGTAAACTTTGGTGGCAAAATAATTGTCTTATGATTGGAATTTTATGTTTGAAATCTCAAACCCAAAATCATTTACATCTCTCCGGTTTAAATATTTTGGCTAAATTATCAATATATTGGATCGACAAGACATAATCCATAACCTACCTCAACCCTTAAAATTCATATCTAATCTACCAATTTTTAGAGAGGAGAAATCGAACCCTAGATACCATAGTCATTACCTGGATTATCCTAATCACCAGACTAAAAAGAATTCGGTGTTATAATTACTTAGAAATACAATTTTTTAATTAATTTATAGTAATTATAAATTTATCGATATACTGATTGTATTAAAAAAATAATTTAGGATAAAAAATTATATTAATTTATAGAGGTTATAATTGAATTGAATATTAATTTAAAGAGGTTTTATTAAATTAATACTCAACGATTGAAAACTGAAAACACAAACAAATTTAATTTTTGAAATATTGTTCATCAAAATTAATCTATGTGTTAAAAGAAAACCAAGAGGGTCCTAATTACTGTGTTATGTATGTAAAATGTGTCGTGGTTACAGCAGATTCATGTCAGAATCTGACTAGCTTGTCTGTCATTTGTTTGACGAATAAATTATTATTGTTATTAAGACCAAGTTACTTTTCACGTGAAAACTAGATATGTTCAAGCTTAAGCTAAATGTGATGATCTAGGACAAAAAGGAAAAAAACAATTTAGTGTCTGCTTGGTTTTTTCAGTACAAATTTGTTACTACATATTAATTGTTTTGTTTAGGATCATTGAAAAACTAATATTTTAACTATGATTTGTTGCAGTCTCATCAAAATCTATCATCAGAAGAAAGAACAAAACTATGTCGATGTCTAAACTACAAGAAACTAACATTGGAGACATGTAAACAACTTGCAAAAAATCCAAAGATCACTCCAAATATTGCAGTTCAAGCACTCAAATCACAACAATTATCAGAAGAAATCTCTCAACCACCACAGTCAAGAGAAGACAAGGTGAAGAAAGTAAACAAAATAAGAAGTACACGTAAGTACATCGAAGAGAAACCATTAGAGTTAGTGCGTTTTAAAGCATTTGAGATGTCTGAGAAATTTGAAGATGATCTTAGATTGAATTTGGAGAGAAGACATTGGAATAAGAGTGAAGTAGTGTCAAGGTTGGTGAGACATGGACATACTCATTCAACTTCTAATTTTCCAAGTCTTTGTTAATTTTTTAGTTTTTTTAATATATTCTCTAGATATTAGATTTGATGTCATCATATCATCACACACATACACGTCTCGTGTATATTTATTTATAAACATTTTTCAGGCAAAAAGATATTAATAGTGCAAATAATTAATGATATATTGGATGCAAATGAAAGGGATATACTGCAGTTTGAGTAATCATATGGGCTTTTCTATTCGTACTTGCTACGAATTTGTGGTTTTTAAAAGAAATTATTGTGACTGTGTGTGCCGAAATTATCACTAGAATTATTCATCATAAATATTATGACATTTTGTTAAGAATATATATTTTGTGACAGTTGTATAGTTGTATTGTAATCATTTAGAAAACATCACAAATTTGTAATAATATATTTATATTGTGATAGAAAATTATGTTTCAATACAATTTTTTGTAGTAATTAACTATTTGATAAAAGAAAAATTTAATAAAGCTAATTTTCTATAGTTAATCTCAGCTTTGGCCAAATGGATCTAGAAAAGAAATTAGTTTTTGTAAGACACTGCAAAATTCACATTATAATGAATAATTATCAAATAATATTATATTAAACTTGGACGTTGGATTTTCCGGTTCTACAGAAAAGAAAATAAGGAAATAAGTTTGATGGAATGAAATGATTGAAATCAACAAGTTGGCCTTTCAAAATCATGCATTGAGGATTGTACACAAAACAGTTAATCAATTCACGGGATAAAACTATTTTCTTGGCTATATACGTCACATGCCTCCCCAGATTTGATATTCTTGTAAATGAGATTTATTTTATGAATTTTGAGATTAAACCTCAAATGTCTGTCATATCTTGAAATGCCAACTTTCTGCATTTCATATCTTGAATACATAATCTTGGATTCGTCGAATTCTTTTTGGTGTAGTGATTAGTATGATCTAACTAATAATTTTGGTATCAAAAATTCGAATCATCTCCACTATATAAAAAATTAAAAAAAAAAAATCAAACTATAGATCAAACCTTATCGATCTAATTGATAGAAAGAAAAAACCACTTGGATTTTGGTTCCCGCGAATAAATCAAATCATAGTAAAACTGTAAAAGTATCTGATTTCTGTAGACCAATAGATTCGATCTTAGCCTTGCAAATAACATCTACAGACATTGGATTAATATTTCCAATAATCTTCACCTGTTACCAAATCACAAATTTTGATCTAAAGAATACTTTGAAGTGTTACAAACATCAACCAAACTAGAATGTTATATTTTGTTAACAAGAAATAAAACCAACAAGACAGGATCTGGTTAAAGTTCTAGTTGTTGTCGAAGGAGAAAGACAAAAGAAAAAAGAATGTGAATAGTCTTTTGAATAGTTTCACAACATATCA
The DNA here is from genome assembly GCA_963920545.1 of Lepidium didymum. Lineage (NCBI taxonomy): Eukaryota > Viridiplantae > Streptophyta > Magnoliopsida > Brassicales > Brassicaceae > Lepidium > Lepidium didymum. The sequence goes on along the minus strand of OY986979.1, from coordinate 5,824,727 downwards.
AACCATGGGGTAGAGTCTACTGGTCTGTTGTTTTTCTAGGACTTGTAATCTCTTTGTTTCTCTTCCTTTTGATAGTTTTCTTGTTTTTGCTTCCTCAAAATATCCTCAGCATATCGGCGCCATAAGATTTCTCTATCTTTTCTAGGCATCTTGCTGTATCGGATATCAGGCTTCAGGACTTGTTTAGCAGTAGACCATGAATTAAGCAGAGTCTTTCCGTCTTCTGTCTCTTGAGAAGCAGCTTCAGATGACAAGACTTCAACTAGAAAAGCTTTGAAGTCACGAGCACAACGCTGTGAGATAGCCACAAAAAGAAAATATTCAGATGAAAGTAGGCAACTAGAGCATCTTTCTATCCTCAAAATCAACCAATTAGGAGAGAAGCCAAAACGGTCCTCAATACTCAATTTTGTTCGGAACTTGTTGCAGCAAACGCTGACAGATTAATTTGGTAAGGTTTATAGATGCGTAGTACAGGTACCTCATATAATGTCTTTATGTGGTCTCGGAATAGCTTCTCCTTATCAGCAGGATCTAAATCTGGATTAGAGGCGCGTTTTTGAGGATCCCTCTCAAGTTTCTGCTTAGATTCCATCCAGGATGCCTTCAGATGTTGAAGAAAGTAGCAGAAAAAGAATGACCCATCAGAATCCTCATATAGCAAAGAAAATACAAACTAACTACAAATGAAAGCTTTAGCTCGCCACATAAATGAAGTAAGCCTAGATAGAATTACCTCAGGGTCTCTGATTTTTTCCACTAATAAAGCTTGATAAGCGGAGCTAGCCTCTTTCCTTCTAATTTTTTGTCGTACTCTTTCCACCTCTTGCACTTCTCTTTCTTTCCGTTTCCGCAACTCCCGCTCTCGTTCTCTTAGTTTATCCTGAACATAATAATAAAATTCACAAAGATGTATATAAATCTGTCTATATGGATTCCCCCATCGACGATGGCCAGAAAATCATCATTTTTATACAAAAGGAAATCCAAAGTTTGTATATATGCAAACAAATAATCACAACCATTATCATTCGCTAATTTGCAATTTGTTTCTTCCTGCTAACTAGCATGCAGAGATTCTGATAAGTAATTTTCTAAAATGTATCTCAACATAGGATAACCAATCGAATAATAACAAGCCAGCAAACAGGAAATGAGTTAATATTCCCACTTTAAGTAAGCAGAAGAGGGATAAGTTAACTTTCTTGCGGCTCACATGAATTGTAAATATTACCTCATCATCCCTGGCTTTCATCTCATGATCATCTCCTCTTTCTGCAGCCTTCAGTTCCGCAACGTACTCGTTAAAAAAAACCTCCCTGTCCTCGTGAGCAACAGATCTATATCTTGGTTCATTTCTCAGAATATCTTTTACCTAATATAACAGTGAGAAACATATCATATAGGTATGTTAATGGTAGCATGCGAACCAGTTCAAAATTGATAGATACAACATAACGAAATAAGAACTAATAACTTCAATAGGTAAATATCATCATTTCCTCAGAACTTAAAGACCTTTTCCATACTCTATACATATCTCTTGCTCGCAAAGAATAGAAAAAAACTGTGTTACATACCTTGGACCAATGTGAATTTATAGATATTTCTCTTTCCCGTAGCATTTTCTTGAAATCAGAGGCGGCAGCTGCACGTATTTCTTGAGCCTTTTGTTCAGCAGTCCGTTTGAAAGAGAGGACTCTGCAATAAAAACAGAGAAGATATAAGAACCCAGAAAACAGAAAATAACTGTAAGACACTCATAGACCCACATGAAGAAAGAAAAATGATAACGGTCATGTCAATCTAGTACAAGGAAAAATTTCCCCAAAAGATCCACCGCAATTACACTGAGAAAATGAGATAGGAAATAAGGAACTAGAAATAAACAGTTAGCCGTAAAATATAATATTGCAGAGTTTACAAACACAACAACCGTGATGAGAATAAAATACAGAAGTTTGAGGGAATGAATCGAAAACAGGCAGGGCAGCCAGTAAAATCAGCATCAGCATCTAGCTAAGCCTACAATATTGCTACAAGCACAAGCCCAAGATTATCCGTGAGAACTGTGTACGAACATTACACACACCAGGTCTAGGAGATATAAAGAAGCTACGATTAGTGGAAGAATCTTGTCCAAAATTAAAATATCCCAACAACAGCGAAAGACGCATCCCGTGTAAACTCTAAGGCAATAAGCAAACTTTTTAAACAGACATACAATATGATCGCAAAACATAAGAGTGGTACCTTTCATTCAATAAAGCCTCCCGCTCTTTCCGCTCAAGAGCTTCGAACCGCAGATCATTCCCCCATTTCTTTTTGAAAGCACGATAATCAGTGTGTTGATCAATGTCCTAAAAAACAAATAATAAAAATGTTTAAGGACGTAAGATAGCTCAAGGTACAAAATAAATCTACCCCATCAAAAAGACCTACTTTAGACGCTTCGTCCAGCAACTGCCTAAAACCTTCAATAGCTGCCTTATGAGCAGCACGCTTTTCCCTACGTTCTTCCTCAGCGCGTGTCTTTACATACTGCTCAAATAAAGATCTTCTAACAGAATGACTTGGTACTGCCTGCATTAAAAAAAAAACTTGCCAAATAAAAATACAACACTGAAAAAATCCACAGTGCAAGCTGTGCCGCATTAACAGAAAAGTTTAAATTTTAAATAGAAGGCGTATTCCCTAGCATTCCAATGAGCAAATAAGAATAAAGTTTCAAAAAAAAAACATATGATGGGCGGGATGGACAAACAATCAACACTGTAATGGCTCTCACGTCGTCAAAGCTTTTCTCAGCTAATATTGGAAGAAACCAAAAACATAATTTATCTCTACAACACAATTATTTAGCAGGCATACAAAGCACCACCACAATTAATCAGAGAGGATACTAGTTATGGACTAGTGAAAAGATAAGTAAAGTGAATGACCTTCCAAATGTAGTATAGTTGTACAGATGAGTGAAACAAAATGAAAATTGAGTATACTATTATAGTACTATGTCTCCATGGTCCATGCACAAAATTTTCATTCCACACTGAGCTAGGAAATCTATTGAAAACTTTTATTTCTGCAATATTTGAGCCCCCAAAACGAATGGATGTTACAATGCTGTCATAGACGCAAGTTAAATTCACTGGAAATGTAAAAGTTGCAAGTGCAAGCAAGAAAAGAGGTAATAGACGTGGTATATAGGTACAGGGTAAGATATCAACATATTTATACGATCTTTAGGCTTGGCAGACCTTAAATCGAGGATCAAAGATAATTTTTGGGAGTTCCTTCTCCCATTTAGAAAACGGTGCTATTCCTCTTTCCTTCAGCATTTCCTGCAAAATTTAACAAGTAACAAGTAACAAGAAACAAGATATTAGATAACTAGTCAAAATAACATAGAAAATCAAATTCAATCTGTGTAATTTCAAGGTTTCCAAGATTACGATTCCCGCTAGATGTTGGCACCAATATCAATAGTACTTAAAAATGCAGCGCACTACTACGTACTAATATTCTAACAAGAATCATATAAAAGGATATTCTATATGTTTTCTCCTTCTCTAGTCTGCCTCAAGTCAGATGCATCAGAATGGCTAGATTTAACTTGTAGAAGAAAAACATGAGAAAACTATATTTGTCAAACCCTATATCGAAAAAGAGAAAAAATAAAATTGAAGACCCAAGAGTTATTTAAAGGTCCAGGCTACAAATACCTTAAATTGTTTATAACACTCTTCCTTCGATGGTCCCTTATTTTCATCGTCGGATTCTGAAGAAGAATCAGAAAGGTCACCAGCTCCAGGAGTATCTTTTACCTTACCCGTACCATTTCCACTTTCTCCACTAGGTGTGACCTCAATTGCTTTACCACCATTTGCTTCAGATGTTGTAGGTGACGTGGGCACTCCAGAATCATGTAGTTTCTTCTTAACCAAATCCAATGCCGATGAACCAGGAAAGTTTGTACTTCTTAGAGATGCAGCATCTCGGCCACCATTGCTAATAGCAGGTGCGCTCAAACTTATCTGATCAGAACCCTTTTCAGTTAAATCAGAACTTAGCACAGAAGCTAAACTTTCCATAGACCTCTCCTCTGCTTTCTTCCCCAGATCTTTCACCTCTGCTGGAATTTGCCAGCTGCTTACCTGGTGCAGGAAATTGGTGGATTCAAGAACTTTTAGCAGAAAATATAGAGTAACACAAAACTGGTTCCAAAGCTAATACTATGGTGTCCCTTCTCACACTTTTTTACCTTTGTTTTATTGTTGTAGTAATACTTTTTGCCATCGTTTGTGGACACAAGAGCCCAATCCGTCCCAGGTAAATTCTCCCTACATTTAGTACAAGTTAGATGAGATATGTATAACCTATATAAACTTTTTAGCACGCCTAAAGTGATACAAACATAAAAAATCTATATTTATTAATAAGAATGAGCTTGTTGGCGACCTAGTAGAAGATTCATACATAACACAATGTATATAATAACATAATACTCTCACGCAGAACCAAACTAACCTGTATCACTAAATATAAGAACACTTATTTTATCAGACAAAAGTCTCACTCTAGGAACTTACATAGAAACAGGAATTGGCTGCACCGGCACTTTGTCAGGCTGTAAAGTTAAGCAAAAAAATATAGATTAAAATTCTTAAAGGTCTAGGGCAACATGATTATGCTGTGCATGCCTTATCAAGGTTTACTCGCCCAAATAACTAAAGGTGGATGTGTAACAACTTACATGCTCTTACTACAAGTCAAGCGCAATAAATTATAACGACAATCTTAAGTAACTTCACAACTAACAATGTAAACTATTGCAGTATATGTAAAACAATTTTGGATACCAACTGAGGATCATGATCCCAAAATAAGGCACAGAAAATATAGAAAAACTTGTTCCACGAAAACACAGAAAACAATTTTCTCAGCAGCTAATGAGCATATAACATCTAGGACTTTCAAAAATCTAAATCTAAATAAAGTATTTTAGAACTTGGAATCAAGTATACCAAAAAAAGCAAATAGCTATTATAGACACGAACTGACAAGTGACATGTGAAGCAAAATAGGTCGGTTACGATACTATATAATAGATGTTCTCTAAACTAATGCACAAGTCATGTAATCAGCTATACCCACCTCCCCCCCAAAACCAGGAGGCTTTTCATAGGTTGATTGCCCTGTCACAGAATTATAATAGTATAAAACTCCTGCTTCTGATTTATGTGCAGTCCAGGAATCTAATCGATTTCCTACTAGCTGAGAACCAGCTCTGTCATCTGGAAAATACAAGATAATCCTGATAAAGAGTATGTAAACTAAATAGAATAACCATTAAGGTCAAACAGCTCTTACGTGGATCAGTAATCTATCATGAAACCTCGAGCATACCGATTCCTGAGAGTGCTTCTGTCTTTTGCCCATGAGGAATGTCAAGCTGATGACCTGGTAATGCATGAATATTGCCAGCACTTCCTATGGGAGTGGCGCCAAGCGGTTGAGAACCAGAATATGGTAGGTTAGGAGGCATTCCACGAACTGGAAATGGGTAAGAACCAGGAAAAAGAGTAGGATGCGAAAGAAAAGGTGCCCTGGGAATACCACCCATAGGAGGAGGCTGAAACCACATTCCTTGAGGAGTTCCAGGCATTGTAGGCAGAGAATGGTATGGAGGATAAATGTGCGGATGAGTACCAAGATTGTTTTGAGCAGGACCTGCAGACATCCCAGGTCTTGTAGTCATATGAAAAGGGTTGGAACCAGGAAAAGCAGACGGAGATGTCATTAGTCCAGGAGGGGCGAGTGTTCCTGGTCGACCAAAAGGTGGATTTGGCAGCATCGGTGAAGCTTGAGGTATGGGATTAACATTTGAGGAGGTTGCTGCGTTAGAACTCCATTGTGAAGTAACAGAAGATGGAACTGGCTGAGAGCCCAAACCTGTACTAGCAATCTGCACAACAGCAACCAAGCATCGTGGAAACACTTCAGAGACTTAAAAAAACGACCTGAAAACGGATGAATCAGCATATGTCCAAAGCATATACAACACAAGGTTGAATCTTGGCAGTACATTAGTGAATTAATTTGAGTGACCTGAAATTAAATATTCTAAAAGAGAGGCGGATTTTCATGGCTGGCGCTAGCTAATATACCCTATGTAAAGACATGCATTCTTCTAGTAGTAAGGACTCTACAGAAAACCACATCAAAGAATATGAACTAGACGTCTAGAATCAACATAAAGCCTCTTTTGGGCTGAGTAGCACTCATGATGAAAAAATTTATGCAACAATCAGAAGCAGAAATAAATGAGTAGCATTAACGACATACAGACATAGAGTGTTGCTCTTTCAGCTCCGACTGTGATTTACTGCCTGGAGAGACACTCGAAGTATTAACCAGGAGAGGACCACTTGGAGGAGGACGGACGAAAATACTCTGTCCCGTGGAAACTGCCGTCTTATAAGGCGGCTCCGTTGTATTCTCCCCTTCCATTACCTTTGGCAGAGTAAAATGATGGTGTCTGTATCGAATTACAGTCGCCGACGAAAATTTGCCGGCGGATTCGTCGAATCCTCTAGGCGCCAACGAAGAAATTAGGGTTTAGGAAAAATTACAGTGTATGAATCAGAAGTCGATATCGCGATTCAGGAGAACGATGTTCAACCGACGGTATAGATAGATCGTGGAATGGACGGCTGAGATTACGTTCAGTGGACTAAGGAAGCATGTATTTTAAGTTATTTAGCGGAAAGCCCTTATACGTTAAAATAAATTTATAAATGCCCCACTTGTTTTTTCCGTGTGAGATCTAGCTTCGACACATTTAAGAAAAAAACATTACGTTCTAAATTTATACGCACGTGGCTAATGTTTTAGATTCAAAAGGTGTATAGAAAGCCTATTCAAACATTAGAAATTTTTTAAAGTTGACTGAAAGAATTTCTTTAATGATAATGAGTCAACAACTACGGATATTCCGACAAAAGAAAATAGCACATAATAAACATGGTTCTTGTTATTTTACTTTTTTAGCCAATGATCCAAACTATTTCTAAAAACTTGTTGAACTATTTTTCAAATCATGTACAACAATGGCTAAGCAGAATTTAAAAGTTTGAACTATATTAATATACTAACTCTAAATCAGAAAATTCAACCACTATGTCACCAACCTTATTTATCGAAAATTAAATTAAAGATCACAACAAAACCAACCTATATGTTTATCCACTAATCTATTTTATCATGTGGTAAGTGGCAAAATTGTTGGAAACAATCGAATCTTGATCTGAGCTAAGATTAGAGAAAGAAGAGACAAAGACAAAAGAAGAAACCGGTGAAATTGCAAGGTAGTAGAAGACTGCACTTGAGTGTTAAACCTCCTCTATTTCACAAGATCCCGAGGTTGAAGAAGCTCCTGTGTATCTCCCTTGCATTCGATCTTCAATCTTCAAGAACGAGCTGAATTGACCAAGCTAAACAGATAAGAAAACGAGAAAAGAGAGGCACAAGAATCGTTTATGATGAGAACTCGAGCAAAGTGTTGTTCATCGGAGAAGATGAATCAACGAGAGCACTCTGATTCTGTTAGGAAAGTCTGATCTATCTCTACTCTTCTTTTCTTTGTATCCTCTGTTATATAGTATACTTCAATAGATGTAGATGTTGATTGAACTTTACATTTCTATGAGCTTTAACAATTGTTCCGAGGCCCAAAGATTAATAACTCATATTTAAGTAAACAATTCAACAAAAATGTTTGAGCGACAAACTAATTGCTGTCTTTTCCAAATTATGGAAAGTAAAAAATTGTATATTTAACGTTTACAAGAAACTGAATCATTTCAGAAAATTAGTTAATGGGGGAAAATGTCAATTTTAAACAAACTAGATAATCACTAAAAATAAACTGAATGTTTGATTTGACATATTTTAGTAAGTTCGGAGTTTGGTTTACATTTTTCCCATTAGTAAATGTATATTTGGCATTAAAACGATGTATGGTCGGAGCGATCTTTCGTCCATTAGCTCTCCTAAACGATGTATTTATGGACATAAATGAAGCAAATAATGGTGGGCGAGTGCGGACTCCGACCCACGTGTGGTACCGTCCAAAACGCCAAAGATTATGTAACATTTATTTGTGAGGCCGCCGACCTCTCAATCTGACTGGGAATGGTGACATCAACTAATGATATACGTACCAAGCATTATAATAAAACGTTGATACTTCATAGTGTATTAGTGTAGACCAAACTATTCGAAAATGACTATAACTTTAGTTACATGGTAATCATAATATAGAGTAGTATTAACAAATGTCGTTTTCACCAAAATAACATATTTGTAATAACAAATGTTTTATTTATTTATAAAGAATTAACAAATGTTGCATTGGTTTATTCTCAGATTTTGTATGAGATATATAATGTTATTTTTGTAGAATTATATTTCATAATAATTCAGTTAATATTATTTAAGAGTTGAGACAGATTTCCACGCCTTATTTGATGCATGAGAACCACACTGTGCAAGCAATGTAGATCAACATCATTGTAAGCTTGTAGTCTAGCGTTAAAAGTGGTATTTTAAAAAGTTCACGGTTCAGTTTTCAATTTTCATTTTATTCGAAACTATTTTTCTACTCATCGTTACACATATATAAATCCAACTTTTGTTTTCGTTTATTTAAACTCTTGCTTTTAGCCTATTTAAATATGTGGAAAAGAGCCTGTACATAAACTATGCTTCTTAAATAAATTTGGGCTAACTCCCTTTTTCGCTTTAACAGAAAAAAGAAAAAAAAACATCATTGGTCGAATAAAGACTTCCGTTAACAAAACGCATTTTGAGACCTCTGTGAAACTGAATTATAATTGATTGCCTAAAGAGCAAATTGCTGACGATATTTATTAGTAGTGGTGAAAAAATTACGTCTGAAATTGACGAGAAAAAAAAAATTACGTCTAAAATTTTAAAACGCGCTTATGGCGATTGAAAGGTCGTAGAGATTCGCATAGTTACAAGTTACAACAATATATACTCTCCACCGATTTCAGTTGCCAATTCTATCCCTCTCTGCATCTTTCCTCATCCTCTGCATCTTTCATCGTTCAAACCTTGTCGATTTGAATACATTCTCCAAAACCCAAAGGCTGTGTTGTGTTCAGTATTGTTCATGTTGCTGTGAGACTTTTTGCTATTGTGTTTTTGTGTTCCGGTTGTGAGTTAGCGGCGGATATGTGTCAATTACATTCATCTGCGTGGAGTTTCCGGTAAAGACGATGCTTCTACCATCGAATTTCGATTTCCCGTCCCACGTTTATGTGTCACGTCGTCTCTTGTGTCCGTGCTCCAGTGAGTGCGGACTGATTGCGTTCTGTGATGGATTCGCGAGGAGGCGGGTTCTCCGTCGGAAGTTCAGAGTCCATGTGGCGAATGCTAATTCGAATGCGAGGTTTGTTTCTAGTGGGGATTCCAAGAACATGGGTATCGCGGATTCAGCGAGAAGGGCTGCGAGAAGTCTTGTAATTACTCGGTTTTCAAATGAATTCGAAGACGAAGAAGTAGAATCTTCACAGGAGTCGGCAATTCAAGGTGATCGAAACAATTTCACCAATTATAGAGAAGACCCGATAGTGGATAAGCTCAGAACTCAGCTAGGTGTAATCCATCCAATCCCGTCGCCACCGATTAGTCGTGATGCAATTGGTCTTTTCGCCTTCTTCTTCTTTGTTGGAGTTATTTGTGATAAGCTATGGACGTGGAGAAAGAGGCGGAGACAATCGAGTCGCGAAGTCGGCCAAAGAGGAACCGGACCATGGCCACAGGTTCCCACCAGCTTCTCGCTGTCCCTTGAGAAGGATTTGCAAAGGAAAGAGTCGGTGGAGTGGGTGAATATGGTGTTGGTGAAACTCTGGAAAGTTTATAGAGGTGGGATTGAGAATTGGCTCGTTGGATTGTTGCAGCCAGTGATTGATGACTTGAAGAAGCCGGATTATGTGCAGAGAGTTGAGATAAAGCAATTCTCTCTTGGGGACGAGCCTTTGTCTGTTAGAAATGTAGAGAGGAGGACTTCTCGACGTGTCAATGACTTGCAGTAAGTTTATACCTTGGTGCTGTTGCTTGCTTTACTTCTTCTCCCATATGTTAGGTAACTAATGCATTGTGTAGGTGGATCAAATTGGTGAAGTTGTTCTTACTTGGTTTCATTCTCCTTGTTGTTTGCCAACAACCGAAGCTTCTGATGGGTTTTATTTCACATTCTTTTACCTTTTTCATTCTTATCTTGCGCTCAAGTGTGTGCGAAGTTTGAAAAACAGTAACGTTGTGGGCACGAATCCTACGGATGCAATACACCACTCAGTGTATCTTTGAATTTTTCCATGTGTTTTTTTCGTTTGGAGCTTGATTACTGTAAACTTTCTGTTCATGGCTCAGTTGTACGTTGCTTATGCTATCATTTTTCTTCTTATAGGTATCAGATTGGTCTACGGTATACTGGTGGTGCTCGGATGTTGTTAATGCTCTCTTTGAAATTTGGTATCATCCCAGTAGTTGTGCCTGTCGGTATTCGAGATTTTGACATTGACGGTGAGCTTTGGGTTAAATTAAGATTGATCCCATCAGCTCCTTGGGTTGGAGCCGCATCATGGGCTTTTGTATCACTTCCAAAAATCAAATTTGAGCTGGCACCATTCCGATTATTTAATCTAATGGGTATGAGATAATCATGATCCTCTATTACTTTCTCATACTATCATTTATGTCGCATTTATTCTTATATTCTCTTAAAAAATTAAATACACTGATCATTTACTTGGTGAATTGCTATGTTGTTGACCATGTATAATGTGGAACGGTTATATGATTAACTATTGCTGAAAAATTTGAAAGGACATCTCCTTATTTTTATAATGATGTACATAAGTACAATACTTGCTCTTATCGTTTTCTTCTTTTTGCATGAACACATTGGATGATGACATCAGGAATTCCTGTTCTATCAATGTAAGTCTTACTATGGCTGTCTTCATGCATCTACTTTGCTGAACGTACTGTTCTTTTTCAGCCTACTTCAATACTTGATTCGTTAGGTGCCTTGTACTTAAAAAGTTGTTTCCTGCTCAGTTGAGGCTATAAGTTGTTGAAAGGAGTTTCGTAATTTCTATTGGCTATATGTGTCTTTTCTTTTCTTCTGTTAATTTTGGGAGCATACATTAAGTTGCAGCAAATTCTTATCAGATACTGACATTTTCTTAGCTTTTTCTGCATGTTTTGATATATCAGTTCCTTCCCTCTTTCCTTTGCTTCATCTCTTTTAGGTTTTTGACCAAACTGCTGACAGAAGATCTGCCTCGATTATTTGTCCGCCCAAAAAAGATTGTTTTGGATTTCCAGAAAGGAAAAGCTGTTGGACCTGTTTCAGAAGACCTAAAATCTGGAGAAATGCAGGAAGGGAACAAGGATTTTGTTGGGGAACTGTCTGTTACTCTTGTAGATGCCCAGAAACTTCCATACATGTTCTCTGGTGAGTTCTACTAACTCCCCAGCTTTCTTTCTTTGAGCAACTAAAGTCAGCTATATTAATGCATTCATCACATAGAGTGAGTTCTTCTATCGATTTCCATGTTCTTTTATTCAGCAGATTTTGTTTGACAGGTCGAACGGATCCATATGTTATTCTACGAATAGGCGATCAAGTTATTCGCAGTAAGAAAAACAGTCAAACGACTGTGATTGGGGCTCCTGGTCAGCCAATCTGGAATCAGGTGAACTGCTTAGTTATGTTAGTGACTTATTGTTAATCTCGTGGTGGATTAGTTTTGTTAAATTGCTAAATTGTATATTTCTATCATAAATACTGTCAGGACTTCCAATTCCTTGTTTCAAATCCTAGAGAGCAAATGTTACAAATTGAAGTCAATGACTGTCTTGGGTTTGCCGATATGGCTATTGGTACCGGAGAGGTATATCATCTTTCTTTTTATCTTGTTTGTAATCTGCATAAGAATAGCTTGATATGTTGACAGAAATTATATCCCAAGATGATGATCGTCTAATTTTCATGTTGCTTGAGAACCCATCCCGTTATGGTCTCTGCTCAATAATTTTACCAAAGGGTTTGAATTGTGAAGATGAAACTGAGAACTAGCACCAATGCTGAGAAGTTGCTTTTTTAATGATATTATTAAAAACTATCTGATGGAATGAGTAAGAAAAACAGTAAGTGACAATCAGTTATTGCAGTGACAGTGTCTTTTCTGTATTAGTAGTACCCAGTATTATGCGAGTATGTCACACCTCTTTTTGAAAGTTTGCGTCTCGTTGCGCAGATTACACACCTTGTTGTGCTGATTATTTGTCTTCTTATCAGTATACATACGCACCGCTATTCACTTAGCTAATCTTGGCCCCAATTCACAAGTTCATGCACCAAAAACTGACAGTACATATAATTAATTATTGATGCTGCAGCTTGAGTAGTCAGCTTCTGCTATGATAATTTGTCACTGTCAGGCGATTGGTTGCTTATCTATCAACTGAGAATCTCTGCATTGATTACTAGGAATAGAGTGTGGATATCAAAGTTGCTGTTTCCATAAAATTATTACTTGATTTTACATCCAGGTTGACCTTGGATCACTGCCAGATACGGTTCCTATAGACAGAATTGTTAGTTTGCGGGGTGGTTGGAGTTTGTTCGGCAAGGGATCTGCTGGAGAAATATTACTCCGGCTTACATACAAAGCATACGTAGAGGATGAAGAAGATGATAAACGCAATGCAAAAGCCATTTATACAGATGCTTCTGATGATGAAATGTCTGATTCGGAAGAACCTAGCTCTTTTGGGCAGAATGACAAGATTCCTTTTGATGATATTGGTCAAGAGTCATTTATGAACGTGCTCTCTGCATTGATTTTAAGCGAGGAATTTCAAGGCATAGTTTCATCAGAAGCTGGGGACAATAAACCTGATGATGATGAATCAAGTGTCTCAGCAGTACCTGCAGAGTTTGGGGCTGACACAAAAGCTCGACCGCAAGAACCTGGCAATGGGAAAATATCAGAGTTGGAAGCAAAAAATGCAAATTCTGATAGAAGTTCTATTGATGATGGAGGTATATTGAGGAAATGTGATATGATTACTTGTTTACATGGCTGCTTGGTCTAAAACTATTAACCTTTCTTATTTCAGGATTAGCATTATTGTGGTTCAGTGTAATTACTTCTGTGCTGGTGCTTGTTGCTATTAACATTGGCGGCTCAAGTTTCTTCAACCCGTAACCTGGTGTTGTATGGACCACTAGCGATTTCTTTTGCCAACGTAAATCTCTGAACCTTAATATTGAAACTTTGTAAGCTCTGTCTATGGTTTCCATTTCAGTTGAATTCCCGTGAATAGATATCTGGAATTTTTGCATGTCTTTGAGAAACACAGCCTTCCAATCTTTTCTGGAATGACTATACCGGTTTCATATTATAATCCCTTCATATTAATACTGAACTTGAAAAAGAGTTGTCTTTTTCAGTTAGATCAAATTATGTATATAAGTTGGTAGTAATGTACCAAAGTTTCTGTAATTGAGACGATACTAGGAACCTGGCAAACAGTTTAGTAGAGATTATGGCATTTGCTAGCGGTGTAGATAATTCTTCTATTCATGTTGTTTATAGTTATCAGTGTTCCATTGTTGAGTCACTGACCAAAGCCTCTGGTTTTTATGGCAGGTTGATTAATTTTCTCCTCGGCTTTAGAGATGACTTATAACGAGGTGTCAGTTTTGTGTTTACATTCTAATGCTGTTGTGTAGAAGAGGAGCGCTTATTGGCGGCAGATAGCTTTAGGGTCCATTTCACCCAATCTCTTATAACTGTGAATCAACGTGTATACCAATGATTTTTTTTCCATATAGTAAACGAAATAAGTTATTATTCTCTCTATTCAAATAAAAAGTTTTGTTTCCCTCCAAGGATTCCATAACCCATTGCATGAAGACACCTGGTATTAGTAGTCACTGACTTGTAGGCTTAAGACAAGTATTCTCTAGGAACTTTTGGTGGAAAGTAATGATGTTTTCACTTGGCCTTTTTGTTTATTTGCTTCCTTGTAGTTTTCTTTTCCCATATTGTAAAATACAGGAACTGCTATGGAGGATTTGCTTTTCTGGAAGAGCAACAAAAAGTTCATGGAGGTACTTATGCGCAGGGTCTGAACATTAAACAAGGTACATATTATCTACCTACTTATGATTTTGCTTTTCTTTTCTGATTTTCTCTTGGCTTTCAAATTTTGTCTTGCTAAATCATTATAGGAAGATCTTAAAAGCTCTTCATTGTTTTATTTGATTTGAATTATAGCGTTTCACAACCTGTAACTTTGGCGTTTGTATTTAGCATTTACAATATTTTTGACTATAATGAAATGTCTGCATTGCTTTTCTCTGTAGGATTAGTTGTCCTGTTTCGTTGGCTGCAAAACAAACTGAATAAAAGAGTTGGAGTATGGTGTTACATTTTCAGGGCTAAAACCAAGCCAAAGGCGCAAGAAACTCTTCACTTTTTGCCATTTTCTCACAACATATTCGTAAGAGTAAGTGATTTCTTTCGATGTTGATAATATAACATGTTTGCGTTACATTTTGAGTACAGTTGACAATCCATGACAAGTAAAAGAGCTGTGTTTGGTATTATTGATTGTGATTATTGCTTAAATCATCTATTATTTATAGTATAATGTTAAACAAGAACGCAACTTACGATATAACGTGTTATTTAGTTGCACGCTAAGCGGACGATTAGATCTAAGTATCTAACACTTTCTTATAAGAATATGCAATCAAACAAAAGGTAAACTATTTAAAATATTAACAAGATCGTGAGTACATTAAATAAAGGGATTTTATTTTCTTCTCTCTTTCTGAAAAAGAATAGTAATTAAAAAAGACATAACAGAAAATAAGAATTTGCCTGAGTTTTCAATCAAATGACTATGGTATCTAGGTTTCGATTTCTCGTTCCCTGTAAATTAATAGATTAAATATGAATTTTAAAAGTTAGGCTAGACTACGGATCGGGCTTGTTAATCAAATGTTAAAAAAAAAACAAAAATTTAATAATAAAAAGGTGATTAATAAGTGAGGAAAAGGGAGATTTGGAGGAAAATAAAAATAATAAGAAAAAAAAATGAGGAAGACAAATCACGTGAAGGAGTTGAGATCACGTCAAGACACATGTGGAAGAGGACAGTCCTCGTTTTTTGATTTTGTTATCTTCAACTCTCTTCTTCGGTTTCTCCGTTCTCTTTTGTCTTCTTCTTTCTCATTTTTACACTTTTTTTTTTCTTCTTCACTATTTATTTACTTCATATAATGTGAAAAAAAAATTGACCAAAAAAGAGTATAATCTTTTCAGAGGAATTACAATTATTTTTCCTTAAGACTTAAAAGGGGAATATAACCTAGCAAAAGAAGTGCTTACTCATTAACTATGCGCTCCAATATTCTCAAATCAAAGTTTTTTTGGTTATTCACACTTCTTTTTAGATAAGGAGCTAGTTAATATTAGAAAATTCAGATGGACAAACATGATTATTGTTGATGCTGAAATGACGCATGAGTCTATTCTATGCGTTATGGATTTATAAATAAAACAAGATTGGTGTTTCTGTAATGTAAACATTGGTGTCTCAGATTGGCTTTCACTTGATGATGCAATACCAAAAAAATAAATCATTTTTTAATCAAAAAGAGTCGTGTATTTGAGTAACAATAGTTGGCATATTAAAAATATAATTTTTATTAAATATCTATATGAAATATAATTTGTGAGATTTTGCAAGAGCTGGGTATCAATCTCAACCAGAGCATCATCCCTGTAAATATACTTTCTTTATTCCAAATAAATAATTACTTTTTGAGCGATTGATTACTTTAAAGTGTTCATATATATATATATATATTTAAAGTCATGATTATATTAAGCTTAAAGTTCAAGTGGATATTATACTATCTACTAAATCAACTTTAAAAGTATTTTAGCAGATCCTGAGAGGAAATCATTGGTAATAGAATAATATATTGAGAGCCTTTTCACCAAATAATATGATAGCTTATTTTTTCATATATGAATTATGAAGAAAACGTCTGTATATTGCTGTTGTGTTGCATATTCTATTGTAATGAGCAAATTTTGGACCCTGAAACATATGATTTCTAAATCAAAGTACAATTAAACTTCTATAAAATAGTATTGCTGGGATAATGATTTTTTAATTAATTTATCGAGATATTAATTTATATAAATTATATTATAATATTCATCTTGTTGCCAATAGACAATGTATGATGGGCTGGTTTATTAACCTTTAGGTACATTAACGAAAATGTTTAGAAAAGAAAATTATATACTATTTGACCACAAAAAATGCATTTAAAATAAAAATATTTGACATGTATTATTTCTTGATTGGGCACATGTCTTCCAGTCTTTGAATAGTTTGTAACTTATACAAAAATAAAGTATTATTTCTCTAAACAGAAATATGTAACCGTGTAAAAGAAATTAAAATTTCTAGATAGTTTTTCCTTTAATTTTCTTTACTTATTTAAACAATAAATCTTTATAGGGAATTATCCTTATATAGTTGGTTGACTGTCTTTTCTTATTAACGGTTGGTTGCTGAGAGAGCTGCTCCGGATTACTGTAAAATTATAATTCCTATAATTTTTAGCTAAGATATGAAGTTTGTGTTTTTCAAAAAATTCTAGTACTAAAACCTAGAAATAAAAATAGTACATCATATATTCTAGTTATGAAAATGGAATATTAGGAAAAAAATTGAAAATATTACATTCCATTCTTTGAAGTGAGAGTTATATAGAAGAAAATATTTTACTTATAGAATACTGATGTATCAGAAAAGAAAAACATGTGTCGACCAAAAAAAAGAAAAGAAAAACATGTAATAAAATCAGAAAAATCAGTAAAAATAAAATAATAATTTATTTAAATATATTTACTAAAATAAAAAAGAAATTAAAAGTCAGATATAAATATTATGTTTTAAATATTCCCTAATACGAAATTAGTAAATATATATTTTATTTTATTTTAGAAGAAATAATAGAAGTGAAGCAGGTTGGCTTCACTCACGTTTTATTATAAGACAATCTTCTCACTCGTCGGACACTTACACATCTCATCCTCTCGCTCTTTCCCTCCTCTGGATTCATCAGGTACTCTCTCTCTCCCTCTCTGTCGCTGAAAAATATCTATCTTTTTGTCGTTAGATCTCTCGAATTTGGTTCATGGTCACTAGTATACTATGTGGTTTTTGAATTTTAAACTATCCTAGTCTTCAAATTTCTACCAAAATTTCAGAATTTGCTCAACACGTTTTATTGGGGGACATTGCTGCGTTTAATGGATTTGTAGGAAGACCAGACGTGTAGATCTAGTGACTAGAACCAAATCAGTTTGATCCGACCATTGATATGTATCGAAGAACTTAACTTCATGTATCTTTGACTTTTTGTTCCATTGAGAGTCCACAGTATAGTGTTTACAAACTTGAGAGTTCAATATATATATATATATATATATATGCTTTTTGTTGATTATGGATTCAAAAAATTAATCTATAGTATTTTGATATTCCAGTGGATTTATACTCATTTCGTGGGTTGTGTTGAGTTGATTTTGAGTTTATTTACAACGATTTGTTTGTTTTTGTTTAGATGCAGTGAGGGGAGGAATCTTAAAGTGTGTAGCGAAATGTCGGATCTTCAGACACCCCTTGTAAGGCCAAAGAGGAAGAAGACTTGGGTTGACTACTTTGTCAAGTTTAGATGGATCATTGTCATCTTTGTTGTCCTTCCAATCTCAGCCACATTGTACTTCCTCATTTACCTTGGGGACATGTGGTCTGAGTCAAAATCCTTTGAGAAACGCCAAAAGGAGCACGACGAGAATGTCAAGAAAGTCATCAAAAGGCTTAAAGATAGAGATGCGGCCAAGGACGGGCTGGTCTGCACTGCGCGTAAGCCCTGGATTGCCGTGGGAATGAGGAATGTTGACTACAAGAGAGCCAGGCATTTCGAGGTTGACTTGGGCGAGTTCCGTAATATCCTTGAGATCAACAAGGAGAAGATGATTGCTAGAGTGGAGCCTCTTGTCAACATGGGACAAATTTCTCGTGCCACTGTCCCAATGAACCTGTCTCTTGCCGTTGTTGCTGAGCTTGACGACCTCACGGTTGGTGGCCTCATCAATGGATATGGTATTGAAGGAAGCTCTCACATCTATGGTTTGTTCGCTGACACAGTTGAGGCTTATGAGATCGTTCTAGCTGGTGGGGAACTTGTCCGTGCCACAAGGGATAATGAGTATTCTGATCTTTTCTACGCAATCCCATGGTCGCAAGGAACACTCGGGCTCCTTGTAGCTGCGGAGATCAGGCTTATTCCAGTCAAGGAGTACATGAGACTCACTTACATACCGGTCAAGGGAGATCTTCAAGCCTTAGCTCAAGGTTACATTGATTCTTTCGCACCCAAAGACGGTGACAAGACAAAAATCCCTGATTTCGTGGAAGGCATGGTTTACAACCCCACAGAAGGCGTGATGATGGTTGGGACATACGCATCGAAAGAAGAAGCAAAGAAGAAAGGGAACAAAATCAACAATGTGGGATGGTGGTTCAAGCCATGGTTCTACCAACATGCCCAGACTGCCCTTAAAAAGGGACAGTTTGTCGAGTACATCCCAACTCGGGAATACTACCACAGGCACACAAGGTGCTTGTACTGGGAAGGGAAGCTTATTCTTCCATTTGGTGATCAGTTCTGGTTTAGGTTCCTCTTTGGTTGGTTGATGCCTCCAAAGGTCTCTCTTCTTAAGGCCACTCAAGGTGAAGCTATCAGGAACTATTACCATGATATGCATGTTATTCAGGACATGCTTGTTCCTCTTTACAAGGTTGGCGACGCCCTTGACTGGGTTCACCGAGAAATGGAGGTAAATTAAAAGCTTCTTTTCGTGATTGATCATCTTCAAGTTAAAGACTCTTGATGTTGTTTAGAAGCTCATGAATGGTTTGTTATATCTCCTTTCAGGTGTATCCAATTTGGCTTTGCCCACACAAAATCTACAAGCAGCCACTCAGAGGCCAGATCTACCCAGAACCAGGCTTTGAGTACGAAAACAGACCAGGTGACACAGAAGATGCTCAGATGTACACTGATGTTGGAGTCTACTACGCACCTGGTCCTGTCCTAAGAGGTGAAGAGTTTGATGGATCAGAAGCTGTGCGTAGGATGGAGAAATGGTTGATCGAAAACCACGGATTCCAGCCTCAGTACGCGGTGTCTGAGCTCGACGAGAAGAGCTTCTGGAGAATGTTTGATGGTGAGTTGTATGAGAGTTGCCGCAAGAAGTACAGAGCTGTTGGAACGTTCATGAGTGTTTATTACAAGTCGAAGAAAGGAAGAAAGACTGAGAAAGAAGTTAGAGAAGCCGAACAAGCTCATCTCGAAACTGCTTACGCCGAGGCAGATTAAGTAACAAACTCTGTTTAACGAAGTGGCTTTTGGGATTATTATTGTTATTGGTATTAGATCTGTTTTGTGTTTCCTAGTTTCAGTTTTAGTGTTTTCGATGACTCTTGTTACTGTTGTTGTTTGCTTCCTTCATGTTGTTTGACTTGTTATGGCTTGAGTGGATTTTATCAGTTTCAGTTTTGGATTTTTGCTTTTCAGACTGTGTTTTTGACTTTGAGATAAGTTAAGCTTTCTCTTTGTGTTGGTTTACAATCGGTTTGTGCCCATGATTTGTAGCATACCAAATCCGTTTAGTAACTGAGAAGCTCCGTAACTTCCTTAACGTATCTTTTGGTAACTTCTCTTGTATTTTGTTTATAAGAAGATATTGACACAGAGAATAAAACACATGTAAGTGTCCTACAATTATTACAAAAGAGAAAAAGAGACGTTCTAGACAAAGAGAGATTCAAAGACATTTGAACTGTGATTAGTGGGTGATTTCCGTTTGTGATCTCATCCCCGACCAGTGCTTCTTTCTTAGATCGTGTAGAATTTGGAGATACTTGAAGTCATCATTACCAAGTGGCAAAGGTATGTATTGTTACGAGACTTCCGCATCGTTCGTATATAATTAACATTGGTATCAGAGCACTTGGATTCGATTATGGTCTGTTTCATGGTCTTAGAATCACTAGTCTACAAATAAAAAAATCAAATTGTTGGTTCAGTGAATCTCTAAAAACATGAATTGAAATTTAAGTGTTCTTCGTACATATTAACTTGCGTTATATCACGTCTTGAAATGGATCATGTTGCATTAAACAATTTTTTTTAATTGTTTAAAAGTACGTAATTACTTAAGGAAGTGCCTTTATTATTTTACAATAAGTTGATTTAGTGGAAGTTCTTTGTTTAATTAAGAAATTAAAAATTTGCATGTGACAAACTATTTTTCATGTAACGAGATTATAGTGTGGGTGATGATTGGGAACATAGTGAACTTTTGATCTCATATTATGAATCGAGTTATTTTTGAGATTGTTTGTGTTCATTGCAAGATTATTACTTATGTGTTGAGAGTGTGCAAAGATGTTAATGTCTCTAAAATATTCAAGCAGGAATGTCATCAGCTTGTAAGAATATCATTGCTGAACTCAATTGAGGAGACAAACTGGATGGTAATAATTACGAGATTTGGTATCGTAAAGTCCAGTATGTACTCGAAGAACAAGAGGTGAAAGAGACTCTTTTCCATCACATGGAAGAGCCTGAGCAAGGTACTACGGCTCAACACAAGAGAGATCATGAGGCATATGTTGTTTGGAAAAGAATGAATAGCATCGCTCGCATCACGTTGCTGAGTTGTATGCAAGATGATCTCATGTGTGAGTTTGAGGACTACGAAAGTGCAAAAGGCATGTGGGAGGCCTTGAAAGAAAAGTTTGGTACCACATCTGCAACCAAACTTAGGACACTCAATCAAAAGTTTAATGACTATAAGAAGCGCCCAAATCAATCAATGAGGCAACATCTTAGAATCATGTCAAACATGATTGGAGAACTCAAAACTGCTAGTCAGATTATGTCTGATGAACAACAAGTGCAAGCAGTTCTCCGTTCGTTACTTATAAGTTGGGATCACATGAAGGTCCAAATGACACACAATGTCAATGTGAAAATATTTGAAGACATTGCACGACATCTTGAGTTAGAGGATGAGCGCTTAGAGGCGACCAAACCTTTTAATGAAGCTAACTTTGCAAGTTCAAGTTCTGGCTTGAAACGCAAGAAAGGTAACAAGGGAAACAAGGCTCCTAATCAAACTGATCCTAAGAGACAAAAGAAAAATGTCAAACGTGGCAAGCATGGATGAAGGAAGGATAAGGCCAAAATGAAATGCTACAACTGTGGCTTATTGGGTCACTTTGCTCGTGAATGCACCGAGGCAATTAAGGTATCATTTTCAGACCCCACTTGTAAGTATGCTTATGTTTCTAGTTGTGTAATGCTTGTAGAATCTTATCCTTTGTGGATTGTAGACTCAGGAGCAACATACCACATAGCTAGGAATCGAGAAGTATTTATCGCGTACCGGCGAGTTCCTAAAAGTTCAAGATGGTTGTACGTAGGGAATAACTCCAAAGTTGCAATACTAGGTATTCGCACATGTCAGCTACACATGTGTAGCGGGAGAACCCTTATCTTACATGACGTCTTGTACGCTCCAGAAATTCGTCGGGATCTTGTCTCTGTTTTAACTTGACTTAAGTTAGGATTTGGTTTGAATTTCCATGATATGTGTTTAAATATTTCTCTAGGGTCTGTGTTTAATGGTTCTAGCTATGTTTGTGATCATTTCATTGTACTTGATTGTACAACAAACTCTACTAGTATTAATGAAAATAGTAGTTGTGTTTCTTTTGTCACAAGTTCTACTAATGTTGAAATGAATGTGTGGCATTCTAGACTTGGTCACATTGGTGTGGATAGAATGAATAGATTAGCTAGAGAAGGCCTTTTAGGCTCACTCTCTAAAGTTAATCTCGACACATGTGAACCATGTTTAGTTGGAAAAGCAATAAGGAAACCATTTGGTAAAGCAACCAGAGCTGAATTTCCATTACAATTAATTCATTCAGACATTTGTGGTCCGATGAATGTGAGGCAAGACATGGGGCTTCCTATTTTATCACTTTTATAGACGATTTCACTCGATTCGGGTTTGTATACCTAATTTCTCATAAGTCAGAAGCACTTGAGTGTTTTAGATGTTATATCACATTGGTCGAAAATCAATTGGATAGAACGATCAAGTGTTTGAGAACGGATCGAGGTCGTAAATATTTATCTGAGCAATTTAAAAGCTTGTGTGATGAAAAAGGAATACTTAAGACAGTTGACTACCCCATATACACCACATATATACTTAATCGTGTACCCTCTAAATCTGTTACTTCTACTCCTTACGAGTTGTGGACGAGAAGAAAACTCGACTTAATGCACTTGAGACCTTGGGGGTCTACAGTGTTTGTTCGTGATACTTCTCATCCTAATGGAAAACTAGGTCCTAAAAGAAAGAAGTGTATCTTTATAAGATACTCTGAACATTCTCAGGGTTATGTTCTTATTGGTGAGAACTCAGATGGAAATATAACATAAATCGAATCATGAGGTGTTACATTTCTGGAAAATGATTTTCCACAAAGAGGAGAGATAAATAAAGAATTTTATCTACAAGAGTTGCTTGAACCAGCTGTTGTGCCTCATGCTAACCAATCCATGGAAGTTGGTGACAGTTCACATGAACTATCTCAACTTAGTGGGAGAGAGACATTGGTTGGTGATGATTACAAAAGTAGATCACAAACGTTATCTCAACTCAGTGGGAGAGAGCCATTAGTTAATGATTATAATAAAAAGGAATCACAAACATCTAAGGTTCGTAGAAGTAACCGTGAAAAAATTCCTCGACGTCGTTTTGATATTGAGGGAGAGGCTTTCATGGTTTTTCCGTATGATGATTTGGAACCTAAATTAATTCATGAAGCTCTCTCTTGTCCAAATTTAGATAAATGGAATTCTGCAGTTGGAGAAGAACTAGATTCAATGAAGATAAGCCAAGTCTGGGACTTGCTTGATCTTCCACCTGGCCGTAAAGCGATCGAAAACAAATGGGTTTTTAAGATCAAACATAAGGCAGACAGATCCATCGATATATATAAGGCTCGCTTGGTAGCGAAAGGATATATACTCAACAAGAGGATATAGATTATGAGGAAAAATTTTCACCTGTGGTAAAGTTTGCCTCGATTCGCCTTATTCTAGCTATTGTCGCCGAACTAGACTTAGAATTACAGAAGATGGACGTTAAGACTGCGTTTCTTAATGGAGAACTAGAAGAAGAAATTTACATGGAACAACCTGCTGGTTTCATTGTAAAAGGACAAGAAGACAAAGTTTGTAAACTTAAACGTTCAATATATGGGCTAAAACAATCTTCTAGGCAATGGTATTTTTGTTTTCATCGAGCTATAACATCTTATGGTTTTACGATGATGGACGAAGATCATTGTATCTATGTGAAGAACATTGGACAATCTTTTGTAATTTTATCTTTGTATGTTGACGATATTTTGTTAGCTGGAAATAATTTAGAGTTTCTTAAAACCATTAAGTAATAGTTATCATCTCATTTTGAGATGAAAGATATGGGAGAAGCTAATTATCGAGATCGATCAAGGAAATTATTAGCTCTTTCACAAGAGTCATACATTCGTACAATCCGTGAAAGATTTAATATGCTTCATTGTAATCCCATTGAAACTCCAATCGTAAAAGGTGAATGCCTAAGTCTTGACATATGTCCCAAAACCCTTGAGGAAAAAAAGAGATGGAAAAAGTCTCATACTCTAGCGCTGTGGATAGCTTGATGTATGCTATGATGTGCACTCGACCTGACATTTGTTATGCCGTCGGATTGGTAAGTCGTTACCAATCAAACCCCAGGAAGAAACATTGGATGGCAGTGAAGAGGATTCATAGATACTTGAAGGGAACAATGGATTATTCCTTATGTTACCAAGGAAGTGATTTATGTTTGACGAGATACACCAATGCCGATTGGGCTGGAGATATAGATGAACGTAAATCAACTTCTGGATACACATTCTTACTGAGTGATGGTGCAATTACTTGGAGCAGCAAGAAACAATCTTGTACAACCTTATCCACTATGGAGGCTGAGTTTATTGCTTGTTCAGCGTCAGTTCAAGAAGCTATATGGCTGAGAAGGTTTTTAGAAAGCTTACAAGTCACTCCAGAAACTTCGAGACCAGTGACTATTCATTGTGATAACCAAGCTTGTATCGCTTTCATGAAAGATCTCAAGTATCATGGACGTACAAAGCACATTGCAATCAAACATAATTTCGTGAGAGACATTGTAGCACAAAAGGAGGTGATCCTTAAATACATATCTACGCATAGGATGGTAGCTGATCCATTTACGAAACCCATTCCTAGAGATGCTTATCTTGGTCATGTTCGATCACTAGGCTTGCGTAGAATTTGATGTACTTAATAGTGGAGCTTTATTATCTGACATTGTATTTAAGTTTGAAATACTTTGTTTAATATATAATATATATATATATATATATATTATATATATATCTAAATACATTTCCAACATTGTGTATGATGGTCAAATTTTGTTTGCTCCACGTACTTACACATAAATATGTAGAAAAATGTTACCAAGTAAAAGATTGATTCACTCACATGAATAATCACTTTAGTTTTCTTAATGAAAAGCTTAGATGAGATACAATAAGTTTCACGCTAGTGGCATTTCATTTTTTAGAAAAACTTAGCAACATCACCTTAACAAGAATTTAAGATGAGGTGTCTTTATAAGATATCGATCATGATTGACCCAGAATCATGAATACTTGGTTAAGCTGGATAAGTACGTAATCAGACGTAGGAGCTTGATCCACATGGTGGTATTTGGTTTATCTAATTGACATATCCTCTTTTGAGGGAAGAGTTGACCACTATGACATGTGAATCATACCACATGTGCTATTTTCGACCATATAGAAAGCGAGTGATTATTTTATCCATCCCTATAACTCGTAATGTGAGTTCCTATAAACCTAATTCTGGTTTTAAAGTTACCCTTGAACCTTCGTCTATGTTTTTGAAGAGATGAGCTGATGTATGCTACTTTAGTATGGTTTTCTCGATGGTGATGAAATAATTAGCCTTATGATTCATGTTAAGAAAGCAATTAGTTCAAACCTGATGGACATGAGAATGGAAGGAAAAACTATTTTTTTATATATCAACATATGTGTTTGCTGGCCAGCCACTATATCACTCATTTGGAGTTTATATATAGTGAACACATCATGTAAGAAAAGGCTTAATAGTATGCTTAAGGGATAAGATATGTTAAGACTGATATAAAAGTAAAATGAGTTTGGGGAACATGCTGATATACAACCTTTATTAATGTAATTTATAGGGTTGTAGCAGATATGAATCCCTAACAGGTTCATAATTTTAGCTCCCAAGTGCAGACGTATTCACAAGGGTCGCACGGTTCATTTGTCGTATGATTTGTGAGCTATGATTCTTTAACTTGAACTCTAAGGTATCTCTGATACTAGTTATGCTTCCAATCATGTGCGAGTGGGAGATGTTGGTTTACAATCGGTTTGCGGTCATGATTTGTAGCATACCAAACCGGTTTAGTAAACAACGTTTATGAGAAGTTATTCTCTGTAACTTCTGTAACGTATCTCTTGGTAATTTCTCTTGTGTTTTGTCTATAAAAGGATACTGACACAGAGAATGAAACACATGTAACTGTTCTATAGTTATTATAAAAGAAAAAAAAGAAACATTCTAAAGAGAGATTCAAAGGCATTTGAACTGTAATTAGTGGGTGATTTCCGTTTGTGATCTCATCTCCGACCGTTGCTTCCTTCTTAGATTGTGTAGAACTTGGAGATACTTGAAATCATCATTACCAAATGGCAAAGAAATGTATTGTTACGACACTTCCACATCTTTCGTATATAATTAACACTTTGTAACATCTTGGCTTTAAGATCATGCCATGACTGATTATTAT
This sequence comes from Lepidium didymum, assembly GCA_963920545.1. Lineage (NCBI taxonomy): Eukaryota > Viridiplantae > Streptophyta > Magnoliopsida > Brassicales > Brassicaceae > Lepidium > Lepidium didymum. The sequence goes on along the minus strand of OY986979.1, from coordinate 5,798,526 downwards.
TGATTATAATAAGAACAAATAAAAACGAATTTGTCACATAAGTTGGTTTTAGTGAACCGTGATATACCGGTAGTTGAACCGAAATTGTCCGAGTGTGGGTAGTTGATTTAGGATAAACGAAGCTTTCTCTTTCTCTTCAGCATAGATTAACAGTATTGTGTGAAGCCGAACCTAGCTCTTTGAAGCACTTCTTTAGTCGTAAGCAATTTCATTTTATAATCTCTCTGACCCTCTCGATTAATTTATATTCGAAGTTTCTTCTTTACGTTTCGAATTTTGTATCATGGTTTTCGCGGCTGTAATTTGGAATATTAAAGGCTATCCTTTATCTGTGTAAAATAGCGCATGAAAGGTGTTTGACTAAATGCCTAGCATTGTTCCTCTCATTCATTTAGTAACATTACAATTAATTGGGATTTAACTGTGAAATCTCAGTACCCAATTCTTTGCTTTTTAGGAATAATCTCTTTGGCTTCGTGTGAATTTTTTTGTCTTTTGCTCTGATTAACACTACATCAGCAAATGTTTCTTGCAGGTGGTGAAATTTGGTGGCTCATTCTTGTATGCTTATTATCTCCGTTTAACGCTGAACAAACAATCCTGGTGGGATTTTAACTCGATTTTCTACTATATTTTGGGATGATAGTTTGATAAACCTTCAAAGTATTACTTCCAGCTGGAACCTGTGCTGCAAGAATGTCTTTGCTTTGCTCCTCATCTTGTGTAGCTCCCTTTCCACAGACCAAACGGTCACTCCCAAGTTTTCTGAAATTTAAAACATGTACCTTTGGTCTATGTTCTTCCGCCGGCTACCCTAATTTTACCACTGGTATTAGGAAGCACACCAATTTCTTGTTCATAGAACCGCAAAAGCTTCGTAGGCTAGCACAGTCTCAGATATTAGTTTGTCAGGAGTCGTTTACAGAAAACACCACAATGAATATGGATTGGGAAGATCAGGAGGAAATCGAGGATACGGGTTCGCCTTGGGAAGGTTCAGTTATGTATAGGAGAAAGGCTTCAGTCTCACATGTGGAATACTGCACCACCTTAGAGAGGCTTGGGTTGGGTAGATTGTCAACAAAGGTTTCGAAGAAAAAAGCTTCTGCAATGGGATTAAGAGTGACAAAAGATATAACAGCTTATTCAGATGGCACACCGGTTCAAGTTTCCATTGATGTCATAAGGAAGAAGAAGAAGCTTAGACTCGATGGAATTGTCAGGACTGTAATAACACTCGGCTGCAACAGGTGCTTTCTTAAGAACTCATCATAGCTTCTTTACTGTATTGTGATTGCATCAACTTTTTTATTAATCGTATTTTATGAGTTTGAAGGTGTGGTGAGCCAGCAGGTGAGAGCATATTCTCCAACTTCTCGCTATTACTAACTGAAGAGCCAGTTGAAGAACCTGATGCCATCGATCTAGGATTCACATTCGGTAATGACAAAGCCAATTCCTTTTCTGGATTATCGAATGGTGAAGAAGAAGGTGAGGATGATGATTCATTGATAGATTGGGAGGACAAGCTACATTTTCCGGCTGAGGTTAAAGAAATAGATATCTCAAAGCATATAAGAGACTTGATTCATTTAGAAATCACTATCACTGCAATATGCGATTCTGCGTGTAAAGGAATGTGCTTGAAGTGCGGTGCAAATCTGAATAACCGGAAATGTAACTGTGGCAGTGAAGAGAAAGAAAAAGGATATGGACCTCTTAAAAACCTGAAAGAGCAAATACAACAAAAAGGGAGTCTGAGGAACTAAAATCAACAGTACCTGTCTGGATTTTGATTTTCTTTTTCTTCTCAGGTTTACTTTCATAAAACTCAGAATCAGATGTACCATAATTTATTAAAGTGAATCTTGAGTAGTGATAGCTTTCTTTAAGCCCATTCATATGCATCTTATTCAAGATTAATAATCAAAATGAGATGTTTCTATTGTCTGACAACAGCGTTCAAAACATCAATATGGCAGTGTTTTAGCCTCAGTACAACCTTACTTGTTAACTATTTGTTGCGGCCGAAAGAGTGTAACATCTACCAATAAAAGCATTACATATCTTGTCCCAAGTCAACGTGTTTTTTCTTTGTATATATATATTTGAATATGAACAGTCAAAATCTTAATGAGACTTTGAAACAAACTGAAAAGAGTTTCTAAGATCACAAGGTTTCATTCTATTTCTTCTTAAGCTTCAATAGTCCTGACCATATCTTATGAACAGAAGCTGTATTTTTCTCACCCACATCTGCAAAAGCAATTGAGACACCAAAACTCTAAAATCATTATGAACTATTAACAAACATTATAAAGACACAAAATTAGCAGAATGTTGCTTACAATGAAAAGTTGGTTCAGATTTTTCGGATTCCGAGCATATATCCTATAATTAAATCACAAGTTAAGTAGAAACAATTAGACTTCACACACAAAGGCCAATAGAGATGTAAAGAATGATCCTCAGGTTTGGCATTTCTGTCTCTAACTGGGTAAAGAACAGGCGATTTAATAGCAAACATGGACCGCGGTTATGAAGTTCAGCTTTGTAGACTTTACATATGAAACTTGGAAATAGTTTAAGCTGAATCTTACTTTGGCATAAGTTGTGAGGCGGATAGTGTCTTGTACAAGGGAATCAAGGTTAGCTTCATATCCAGGTCTCACATATATTACCTGCAGATGCAAAGCTTACTATTAATCAATTCACTTTGTTGAAATGCAGATAGATTACATGTAGAGAGAGCATTTGATGTGTACGTACCGAAGGATCATCGCCGCCAATTTCTGGCAGTCCTGAAGCTCGATTTTCCCGACTTGACGGTAAAATCCAGACAGTGAAACTTGTATCGATCTGTTCACAGATATGTCATCAAAAGAGTTTTTTTGCTCGGATGCTTAAAAGGGTTTTAACAAGATAACCCTTTCAGAATGAAACAGTTACCAGTCGAGGATAAAGAGAGGAGCAAATGCTGCACTCTCTTGCGATAGAAGTCATGATTCTTCCATCTACTGAGGCCCATGCTCGCGTGCTACACAAGTAACAACAGTAAATGATTAGTTAAACCATTAACACTAATTTGAGCTAACAACACAAAGGAGGAGAGGAGCTAGATTTGGAAGAAGAAACGATCTTTACCCTTTGGACAGAGAGGTCGACAGAGACACGAGCATTAGTAGGGCCATCTTCAACAAGATCTTCGAGGTGAAGATCACGCAAAGAGACGTCGTACTGAGTGTTCCAGTTTCCATTCCATTTTCCTTAACTAGGCGATAAAGTAATCAGACGCTTCACTGTTCTTGAGCTCCCTCCTCCATTATTAATAGCTGCCTTTTATATATTAAGACATGGAGTTTCGGATCAATGTGCATATCCAATCTTCATTATATAATCAAATTGCAAAACATCGAGAATATGTGAAGTGGATAACAGAAAGTAGAAACCAGAGAGAAGAAGTATAATACCGAAGAAGCTTCGTGTTTCCTGGGGAGAGAAGAAACAGGAAGCAGATGAGATTTGGGAAATTTGGTCTTGGTATTCAAGAGATTTGGAGAGACTAGACAACGTACAGCGGTTGATTCCGCCATGGATGATGATTCTCTACAACCAAATAAATATTACCAAACCTTGTCTACTAGTTATATATATACACTCTCCACCACAAGTCTTCAGGCGCTCGACGTGTCTTTTTCTCATAACTTATATGTTCACAATAAAACCAAAAAATCGGTATAAGTAGAAAAGATGTGTGTGTGTGTGTGTATAAGACTTTTTAGAAGAAAACTGCAAGAGCAATGAGAAAAAGAAGGTATGTAAAAATCTATCTTTTCGTAAAGAAGACATTTTAAAGTGTCCGTTTACCAACATTTCTTCTACCCAAATGTGATGGGTTTTACTATCTTCTATTCTTTTCCTTTTGAAATTTCTCTTCTTTCTAAAACAAAAGTAAAAGAAACACATTTCAAGAGATGCATGAAAGCTGCAACAGCTTCAAGGCCAAATGAAGCCAATGTCGTCATTCACAACATCCCATACTCCAAGACGGATCTCATCAAACAACTGATCATAACTCCAGCTCGAGTATCCCAAGAAAAACCAGTACTCACTTGGATTCAGCTCTCCAGATTTCAACTCTTGGATTCGACTAGCCACGGACTGATGATCTAGGAAATACAAACCTGGTGAGATTTCTAGGTGATCATGGTTCGTGGAAGAGTCACGCTCTCGGGTCAGAGCTAAAAGTGGTATTCCTGGATCTACTACAGGACCTCCGAACGATAGAGGGGTCTCTTTCAAGAGTTTGGCTGTTTCGGCCAGATCAGGAAACGATTTCCATCTTAAGCGTTTGTTAAAAATTAGACCCAGGAAACCAAGTTCAGGGTCTGCTTCTATAATGAGAATCTTTGATCTGGCAAATGGTTGGGAGGCAGCTAGCTTTTCTGTAGCTACCAGAATTGTGCCGGTTTTCAATTGGGGAGCTGTTTCGAGCGAGTGCATTGGATGCGATTGGGAATTGACCTGGTCATGGTTCACCTCTTTATCAGCGGGCTCCCTGTTCCTTAAAACTACCTCAACGAGTTTATCACCATCTGTCACTTTATTATTTACCGCAGATGAAGACTGATCAAACGTGTTTGAATTTCTTCTTCCCTTTGCAGACAGAATAGGAAGGATTCCTGCCACAGAGAGATCAAAACAGAAATATAGAAAATCCAAAAGCGTTCATCAGCAAAAATATACTGTTTTCACAACCAGCAACGACTAAAGAAAGGAGTTACAATTTAAAAACTAAGTCACAAGCTGCAAAGCATAGTATGATTATGTAGAACTGCTGTTTATTTGAACTGAATATTTCTTATTAGATCATCAAAGCTTAAACTCTCACGTTTACAACTTGCTTACTTATACTTAAAAGACTTAAACTAGAAATCCCTAATACTAAGGAACGACTCAAACAACTAAAGCTTAAAACTTGGTTAACTGACGTGTTATTCTGCAACAATTAAAACAGAAACTGAGACATCCACTCCAACACTCCTCCTTGTCTTAGTTTCTGCAAACTCCCAATTTATTCCTTAACTCTTCAAATCTTGTTCTTGGTAATGCCTTTGTGAATATGTCATCCACTTGGTCTTTTGTATTGCAATACATCAGTTTGATTTCTCCATTCTTCTGTACTTCTCTCAAATGATAGAGCTTAATCTTGATGTGTTTGGTTTTTCCATGAAAAACTGAGTCCTTTGAAATGGCAATAGCAGCTTGATTATCAACATATATCTCTGTTGGCTCTTTCTGTTCCAAGTGCAGATTGCTTAATAACTTTCTAATCCAAATGGCTTGATTGACTGTGTCATTGGCTGCTACGAGTTCTGCTTCTGCTGTACTTTGTGCTACAACTTCTTTTGAACACCAAGAAAACATTCCTGAACCAAAAACAAAGCAATAACCTGTAGTGCTTTTCATATCATCTTTAGACGCTGCCCAATCACTATCTGATAAACCAATGAACTTGAAAATCTGACTGCTTTCAAACTTGATACCATATTGAACTGTTTCTTTAACGTACCTTACAACCCTTTTTACAGTTTGGAAATGAAGCTCACTACTACAGTGCATAAACCTTGATAAGAGACTTGCAGCAAACAAGATATCCGGTCTTGTCGATGTCAAGTACATTAAGCATCCAAATTAAACTTTTGTATTTCCTTTCATCCACTTTTTTAGTTCCATCTTCTTTATTGAATTTCTCTTTCATGTTCATTGGTGTATCTATGCTCTTGCAATCTTCCATTTGAAACTTCTTGAGAATCTCTATGGCATACTTCTTTTGGTGTATAAAAATCCCATCCTCCTTTTGTTGTACTTCCATTCCCAAAAAGTAAGACATTAATCCAAAGTCAGTCATCTCAAATTCCTTGAGGATTTCAGATTTAAATTCTGCTACCTTGGCTTCATTACTTCCTGTGACTAACAAGTCATCAACGTATATAGAGACCACTTACAGCTCACCAACAGATTCCTTCACGTAAAATGTAGCTTCACTTGGGCTTTTTGAAAACCCCATCTTCTGAAAGTAGTCATCAATCATGCTGTACCATACACGTGGAGCTTGTTTCAAACCGTACAAGGCTCTCTTCAAAAGATAAACCTTCTCCTCCTTTCCCTCTGTTTTGAATCCATCAGGCTGCTCAACATATATCTCGTCCTCAAGATGACCATTTAAGAATGCAGATTTTACATCCAAGTGATGAACCTTCCCTTTGTTTTGCACAGCCAAAGACAACATCATTCTTATTGTGTCCAACCTTGCTACCGGAGCAAAAGTTTCTAAGAAATCCACTCCATAAATGTGGCTGTAACCTTTCACCACCAACCGTGCTTTGTGTTTATTTATGGAACCATCAGCATTCAGTTTGGTTCTATAAACCCACTTAACACCAATTATTTTTCTCCCCGTTGGCTTGTCTACTAGCTCCCAAGTTCCATTCTTTTCTATCATTTTGAGTTCCTCTACCATTACATCAATCCACTTTTGACACTTCTCAGCTTCCTCATAATCTGCAGGCTCAAAAATGGCAACATTGCATCTTTCATAAATATCACATAGTAGCCTCGTACCTCTTATAGGTGCATCATCAACATTTTCCTCTTCAATGTCTGTGATTTCTGGTACAACATTTTTTACTTCTAAGTCTTCCCAGCTCCACTGTTTCTCCAACATGAACGTGACGTCTCTACTCACGAGAATTTTTCCATTTTGTGGTTGGAAGATTATGTAAGCTTTGCAAGTGGAACTGTAGCCCATAAATACTCCAAGTTCAGCTTTTTTATCAAGCTTGTCACTCTTCACATCTGGAACATGAGACAAACAAAGACAACCAAAGGTTTTAAGATTAGTCATGTTTGGTATGTAACCGTACCAGACTTCATACGGCGTCGTCTTCTCAAGTGCTTTGGTTGGCAGTGTTTGCAGCTTCCGCCCACATTTTCTTAGGAAGATTCTTTTCAAAAAGCATACACCGAGCCATCTCCATAATGCTTCTATTCTTTCTTTCACTTACACCATTTTGTTGTGGTGTATAAGGAGCTGTCAACTGATGTTCTATTCCAGAATCCTCACAAAATTTTCCAAATGTCTTGTTCTTGTACTCTGTTCCATTATCTGATCTCAAAGTTTGTAACTTGCAGCCACTTTGATTTTCCACCAAGTTCTTGAATTTCCATAAAGTGTCAGCAACTTCAGACTTTGATTTGAGAAAATAAATCCAACAAAATCTGCTGAAGTCATCAATGAAAATGACGTAATACTTACTGCCATTCAAAGAGGGTGTGTTTAGGGGTCCTCCAACGTCTGTGTGGACCAGCTGTAGCCTTCTTTTAGCTCTCCAAGTAGCTTGAGGGAAAGGCTTCCGAGTGTTTTTTCCATATTGGCATACTGCACAATCATCTTGATTGTCTTCTATCAATGGTATTCCTTTTACAAGTTCATGTCTCTGCATAAATTGAATTCCACCTTGATGGAAATGCCCTAATCGTCTATGCCATAGACTTGCCTTATCCACAATTCCAGAACAAGCTAAGTGATCCTTTTCCATAAGATCCAGGTGAAATCTTTTTTCCCTCATCTTTACTTTAAACAAATCATGACCTCCAACATCTTTTATCAAGCAAGATTTGTCATTAAAGATTACCTCAAAATCCTTTTCTAGTAATTGTCCGACACTAAGGAGATTCTGATTGATTTCTGGAACATAGAGTACGTCTTGAATATACCTTACACCAACCACACTTTGAATGACTATAGTTCCTTGTCCTTCAGCTTTGAGAAAAACACCATTTCCAATTTTGACTTTAGATTTTACTGTTCTGTCAAGTATTTTGAACATCTCCACATCATTTGTCATGTGATTAGTACAACCACTATCAATAAGTCAAGCTTCATTTGTCACAACATCTATACTAAGACACGTAGCCACAAACAATTGCTCCTCGTTCTCTTTGATTGAAGCACTTGCTTCTTCATTTCGTGGTTCTTTACACACCTCTTCAATGTGGCCTAACTTTCCACATTTTCTGCATTTGATTATCTGGTCTCCACCAGCATCTTCGTTCGAGATGTCTCCATTTTTTACAGTGCGGACAGACGTCATCACTGCTTGCTTTGTAATCTCCTTCTCCCGATTTATAGCTCCTTCCATGGTTCCTTCTTCTCGCATTGCTCTTCTTTGCTCTTGGGCATTCATCGCGTGTACTAATTCTGCCAAGTAATCGTCGACAGATCCTTTGTCACTTCCAGCGAAGAGATCTTAGCTTCATATCGTTCCGGTATGGACACAAGGATTTTCTCAACAATCCTCTCGTCTGAGAAATCCTTGCCTAAGAGTCAAAACTTGTTTGCAATACCCAACAACTTGTTCAAGTATTCCCTTATAGTTTATGATTCCTTCATCCTTTGCATTTCAAATTCTCGAATTAGGTTGAGAATTTGCATATTCTTTGTTCTCTCATTGCCTTGATACTCTTTCTTCAGATAGTCCCAAATATTTTTTGCTGAACCCAGATTCATTATTCGTGTGAATATATGTTCTGAAATTGCAAAAAGAGCAGCTTTAGCCTTTGATTCCCTTGTTTTTCGTTCTTTGTGATTCTTCAATTGCATCATTATCGGATTTGCAGGTAATGGTTGGATTTCATAATCTTCTTCGACTGCTTCCCACATATCAAAAGCCTTTAGATGGACCGTCATACGAATCGCCCATGCTTGATAATTTTCTCCGTCGAAGATGGGTGGTGCACTGGTGTAGCATGCTTCGATCTCCATCTCTCAAATTCAAAAAATATTCACAGATCCCTTAAGAAGACGGCTCTAATACCAATTTGCTGTTTATTTGAACTGAATATTTCTTATTAGATCATCAAAGCTTAAACTCTCACGTCTACAACTTGCTTATTTATACTTAAAAGACTTAAACTAGAAATCCCTAATACTAAGGAACGACTCAAACAAGAAAAGCTTAAAACTTGGTCAACATTGACGTGTTATTCTGCAACAATTAAAACAGAAACTGAGACACCCACTCCAACAAGAACTATGTTCCTTCAATTTTTTGTGTGGAAATTAACAGTGAGGTCATGATGTGTCTTTAGAGATAATGCTCAACATATATGTGTAAACAAATAAATTAAACAATTGACTTACGGAAAAACTCACGAGAGTAATTCGCATGGTGAGCAAGAAACTCTGTTATGTCAGTTACAGACGTTTCCCCTTTATATGGAATGATTTTATTTCTCTCGGCTGGAAATAATATCAGAGAAGGATACACTTCCCTCTGCAACGTTACAGATTCATAGAGTGAGTGAATACTGGATTCAGAAATGATGATGTGATGTACAATCATAAGCTCTCAATATTTAAAGGTGGTTTGAGAGGAAGAATTGTATGCGTTATAATTAATGCAAAAGCTAGATTGTGATGCAGATACCTGAATCAATAAAACAAATTATACTAGAATCCGACGAGCTAAAGTACCTGATTTATTGATTTTAGAATCAAGCTGCAATCATTCAACGTGCAGTCCATTAAGTAGAGTAGGGGAGATTTTAGATTCTCGCCATTAGTTGGTGTCTCTGCTTCAAAACAAAAAAAAAACAAGAGAAGAAGAGAATGAAGAAAAATTTGAAGACATGTCCATTTCCTTTCCATATTACAGCACACTCAAATAGAAAGATAGGAGTAAGAACTAGTCAATCTATATCACATTGTAACAAAAATCGAATTACCTGATTTGAAAATTCTTTGATCGTTCCTGGATCCCTCTTGTATTATCGCTTTATATTCCTTTAGTGATCGGTATACTTCCCACATAACTAGCTCCATCCGCTGACAAAATCCACACCAATTATTGCTAAAAAGAACCAAAACGTCTTGGCACGAAGGACAAGGAGCCTTCTCTGAACTAGATCGATTCCATGCATGAACCATGTCGGAAAAAGTATTGACTGTGACACGAGGAATAGAATCCACTTCATGAAAATCCAGATTAACAAAAGGTGGGACTGTAGCTTTTCTAGGAATTTGAATGGTAGATTCAGATCGTGTATAAGGTGATAGACTTCCATTGAGATATCTATGAAGGAAACTGGCCGGTGACGAGTTGAATGCTAACTCATCTTGAAGGACATAGTGCTGTTGTAAAGCAGGATCAATTATTACTGCTGATGGAATCTTAACACCACCAGTCAGAGCTCTAAGTAACGCATAATTTGCATCAGAGAAGAAAAATGAACCCTTGAAACTACGCACTAGATCTTCTTTAGATTCCGTGTGCAATGATACCTTGATGCCTCCCTTACCATTTTCTGTTAAATGATCCTCAGACTTATCGTTTTCTCCCATTATTAACTGTTCACTTCTGTTTGTCGAAATCTCTTCATCAGTGGGGGAGGAGGATTCAATTTTAGAGGATTTCGTTGCATCTTTTTCTTCAGAACTCACACTGACCTTTTTCTGCACATCTCCGTCATTGGGATGAAGAGAAATTTCATTGGATCCTTCTGCAGAAGACGAAGTCATATCTTGACCAGACATAACTTCTGCTTGTGGTGGTAACGCATCTAGCAAATTTAAGTGCACATCATCAGATAACAAACGGAAACCAACATCCTTAGCAATCGAGCTCAATTTACTTTCTTTTCTTCTATGAACAAGTTTTGTCAGTATCTCCTGCAGGGAACTGCCTTCCATACCTGGCGCTATAGCATCTAAGGCTACATTTTTCTCCCCATCCAAAATCACAAAAGACACCTTATTCTCTAACTTAATCGTCTTAAACTTTCGGACAGTTTTTGGAGGTGATACGAATCTCGATTCTTGATCAGCCTGGCTAACGAAGTTCTCAGACGTGATATCACTCTCCCATTTTGTTATGTCTGACAATTTATGCTGTGCAGCTACCTCTCTGAAAGTATCAAGTGCGTTTATACTCCTCCTCCTATCCTCCAAAGACCCACTTGATCTATCCACAAAAAGAATAACCGATGGTTTACTTGCAGGTAAAGACAACTCATAGTCCTGCTGATTGTCCTCCAGCTACAGGAGAAAAACAAAGAAGATTGATGTATGTAAGGCAAAAGGGACAATTTTAAAGGACGTAACTATATAAGCTTAGCAGACATGGGGACTGGAAGTATATTAATTACTTAATTAATAAGAAGATTAGAAATGCAAATCCAATTTCGTAGTGTATTGACTCAGAAAACATAGAGATCTTGCTCAGCCAAACGCCACCTCCTATTATAGATATACTGCCGGCAGAGTACTACAACGTCAATTTAACAAAGTATTCACTGCGTAGGTTTCGTCGGCACTTCGTAGAAAAAGGATTGACAACCCAGTTCTTCTCATACTACACTGACCGACAAAATAGCGAAGAGAAACGTAACAAAAAGATTTACTTAGACTACATCTAGATTTATTATATGATAGCAAAATCAGGATTTTTATATGCCGCTTCATGGTTTTGTCGCAACATCTCATCTGAAATGAAGTACTCAAAAAGTGGTTTCTACCCAATAAACTATGCGACATGCACAACATACCACTTAACAAATTGCACTCCCATTTAGCTACTGATATTTATCCTTACAAGATAGGATAGATGTACGTGAATATGCAATATCAACTAAACTATGAGACACAAAGAGAACCATACCTCTTTGACTATCGGATTTTCCATCTTTAAAAATCTCTGTATGTCGTCCCCGGCCTTGAAAATCTTTGAACAATGTGGACATCCTGCCAGCTGAAGGACTGCTGCCCACGGATCAGATTCTCCAATATTAAACGAGGAGGCCAGGGATTTTTCGGTGATCACGCCAAAATTTTGCCTTTCAGAAGGTAGAGAAAACTCTTTTGTGGTGGCAATCAATTTTGAGAGGAACAAACTAAATTGCTTGAACTGTTCATGGTTACATGTCTGTCCAAAACCCAGATTTATCCAGCCAGTTTCCTGCAAAGCAGGAGGATCATTGATATAACTAAATTCATCAAGCCAAGGAACTCTACCAAATCCATTTTGTTACGTCCACACATATTGTTCCATTCTGTGTAGCCTGTTGTTTCCAGGGTGCAAAGAGAACTAAAATGAAAGCAATGCACCTACTAGAACATATCAACATCATCTAAACATGAAGTGAGAATCTACCAGCCACCTTCTGGTTATATTTTCCTCTTATCTCCAGCACCTGATCTTCTACCCTTTTGGAGAAGTTTCCTGTAAAGATAAGATCAGAATATCTAAGGATTAGCCAAATCTTCTAATTATCGATAAAAAAATTTAAAAGTTACTGTGCTATAATAGTGGCTACCGCATGACTTCTTGTAAGGTTTTAAGAAAACCAAATGAAATATCGAAAGAGTGCCATTTCATTTTAAGGATAGTAATCTATTTGACAGTAATTAAAACAAAAGTATAGATGCTCAGGGTTTTATAACATGGGGTGCAACACCGGAGAGACATCACAACAGTGAAAGGAAATGCATATTTGCTAAGAGTTGATATAATAGATGAAAAGACTTTTCTATAAACTCCAAAGATTTAATACTATATAAATTCCACTCACCCTACTGAAGTACAAACCTAATCTATTAGGAGGTCAGATATCTATCTAATAAACAAATTAGAGAACAAAGAAATATGATAGGAACATATATAATCTCACAAGATCAGGATTTTTCCTCGTCATAGAGTCAACAACAGCAGATCAACTCACTCTGCCAAAGATTATCTTGAGTTCCATTCTTCTTCAACTCAGACAACAGTGTAGTTGTCCATCCGCAAAATTCGAACAGAAGTAAAGCCTTGTCAGACGATTCAAGGAAATCTTTCAAACTATTTGGAGACTTCAAATGTTTAAGAGGGAATTCTTCAGGAGTAGATATCAGATAAGGATATATAGAGGACAACATATTTGAGGCTCGGAGTTTCCCTAGATAGTTGTAAGGCACACTATTGTGATAGTAAAAGATTGATATTCCGTTGGCAGCTCCAATGGTTTGTGCTAGCACCTTTTCTGAATTTCTGTATACAACCATTAATTTCAACACCCAAAACTCCTCCTTACTCTGAACCATCTGAGTAATTTCATTCTTGAGGGATCTGGACTCGCCACACCCTATTCATAAGCAATAAAACCAAACAGAAAACAGATAAGTCACTGAAAGCATCTCCACAATAGAAGAACACACTACATTTAAGGCCATCAAAACCCAACAAGTGACCATCTTTCTGCAAAGTTTGAGCACAAAAGCAACAGAGCTTTTAACACGTGAAATTTAGTGTTATAAATCAATGGGAATGAAAGACACACAAAAACTAGAAAACATAATTTCAGTAGAAGATCACAAGCATACGGTAGAACAAATTCAGATTAACAATCCCATCAGACTCATCCCAGGTACATTTATACGCAAACTATGAAAAGGTACGCAAGAAACAGAGAGAGGGAGTGTGTGAATACATGGAGTGGTGACAAAGAGGAGGACGTGAGGATGAAGACGGGTCTGAGAAGAGAAGTTTTGCTCCGTGAGTATCTCCCATTCACCATGGCCGCATGAAGGAGAAATAACGGATACGAAGGCCAGGAAGAGAAGGGGAAGGAACCCCAGCGTTTTCATCGGCAAACCGCTCGCTCGCTTTTCTCGTCGCGTCTTCTTCCTTCTTTCGAACGTCGGCGTTTTCCGATCCCGATACTTCTGGTTGGTTCGGTTTAACGAATCAAATTATCGAGAGTTGGCAATTTTACCGGTTCGGTGGAAAAGTATTATCGATTTAACCGAGTTATCCCGTTCTTAATAAAATCATAATTACCCGAATGAACCAAGATTAACCGAACCAAATCATTTTGCAAAATGTCCAATATCAATACAACGTCGCGACAAAAAATGAAATAATGTCTTCGACAAAAAACTCCTCAGCCACAAAATAAATATTATGTCACTGCTCTTTCGTCGATATCTTTCTTCTTCCTTCGTCTCGTTCTTCCTCCGCCGCTCCATGGCCTCCTCATCAATCTCCTCCGATCCTATCACCCCTTCAAACACCCGAATCGGATGGATCGGAACCGGAGTTATGGGCCAATCAATGTGCGGACACTTAATCAAAGCCGGATACTCTGTCACTGTCTTCAATCGCACCATCTCCAAAGCTCAGTCTCTCCTTGACTTGGGCGCTATCCTTGCAGACTCACCAAACGCAGTTGCTTCTCAATCTGATGTTGTTTTCTCCATCGTCGGTTATCCTTCCGATGTTCGTAACGTCCTTCTCGATCCAAAGTCTGGAGCTTTATCCGGTCTCAGTAAAGGCGGTGTTCTCGTCGATATGACTACCTCTGAGCCTTCTTTAGCAGAGGAGATAGCTAAAGCAGCTTCCTCTAAGAACTGTTTCTCAATTGATGCTCCGGTTTCAGGCGGAGATCTCGGAGCTAAATTCGGCAAGCTTGCAATATTCGCCGGAGGAGATGAAGCCACTGTGAAACGTTTAGATCCGTTGTTTTCTCTGATGGGTAAAGTCAATTTCATGGGATCAAGTGGAAAAGGTCAATTTGCGAAACTGGCGAATCAAATCACAATAGCTTCGACGATGTTAGGTCTTGTCGAAGGGTTAATCTATGCTCATAAAGCTGGACTTGATGTTAAGAAGTTTCTTGAGGCGATTTCAACTGGAGCTGCAGGTTCAAAGTCTATAGATTTGTATGGAGATAGGATTCTAAAGAGGGATTTTGATCCAGGGTTTTACGTGAATCATTTCGTTAAGGATTTAGGAATTTGTTTGAATGAATGTCAGAGGCTGGAATTAGCTTTGCCTGGATTAGCTCTTGCTCAACAGCTTTACGTCTCTCTCAAGGCACATGGTGAAGGTCATCTTGGAACTCAAGCTCTCATCTTGGCTCTCGAGCGTCTCAACAATGTCACTGTTCAACCAATTTAGTTCAATCTATTCCTTGTTGCAAATTTGTACCATTTCTCTTGGAAATGTTATGATATGATTCTCTGCAGAAAAGAGTTTGAACTTTTATATGGAAAGACTATTGTACAATACATTTTTAAGTAATCAATTTTCTAATACCCATGTCCTTGATAGCAGTCAAATGTTATGATTCTCTGCAGTAAGCTTGCAATATTTTAATTGTATATATGCAGTAGCGGATTCAAAGAGTTACAAATGTTTAGGAGCCCCTAGAAAATCAATGAATAGAAAAACAAAGTGGGCTTCAAAAATAAAACACAACTAACGAGAGTTTAGTTACCATTTGACATCTCCTGTTTTTCAGGAGAATGCAGATACAGATAGACTTCATCTCATACTGCTCTCTAGTTATCGTCAAAACGCAGAGCTGCAAGAATCCAATGGGTGACATTTAACCATTATCTGACACTCTGCTTCCCCCATTAAATAGATTCTTCTCTCCACAAAGAACTGATCCAATACAAGAGAGTCTCATCAGTCATCACCGTGACAGGTAATTTCTGATCACTCAGAAGCTTCCGCAACTGGATGTTTGGAACTAACATCTTCATCTTCTGCAGGTCGGGAAGTAGAATTTTCACCTTCTCTCTCAGGACTTTGCTTCATCAAATGAATGTCAGCTTCTCCTAGCACCTTGGGATCATGTTCTTCATCCTTTCCTTGTACCAGACTTGTGCCATGTTCTTCTGCTTTTGCATCTAGAGCTTATTATCATCTTCCCCTTCACCCTGTAGAGCTCGGATCAAATCATCGACGCTCATGTCAGTTTCCCTTTTCATTTGAACATCTGTAGCTGATGTTGTATGATCCTCAGATTCCTTCGTTGTATCAAACCCAGATAACGCTTGCAAGGGTGAACTGGATGGAGCTAAAGATGTTGGCTCACCCAATCCTTTGGTAAGGCACACATATTTGAAAACGAGCTGTTTGTAGTTATTTAACAAGCCTTCAACATCCCCTATCCTCAGATCCCCAGCACTGGCAAATATGTAAGGAAATTCTTGAAATACTTTGCTTGCCTTGGTATCCTTCAGAAGTGTCGCAGCACCCTTATTTTCCAAATCTGAAATGGATTCAACTTTCTTCATTGGCACTTCACTGTTTAGGCTTAGTATTTCACTGGTCCCAGAAAGACTATCAGACGATTTTGATTGGAATAGGGTGTTTTCTTCCTTGGTATTCTGCATTTGAATTTTGTGAGGAGTGGACTCTTCACGAGGAGGTGGTGCAGTGCCATGACCAGTTTGATAAGAAGACTGACTGCCACGACCAGAAATTCTTTCCCGTGCCAATTCCATTTTCTTTTCAAACTCAGCTTCATCCATCGAAAGGGATTTTGCATCAATATTTGAGATGAAAGACTCGGCAGAGAGTATGTTTGTGAAGAAGTATGCAGCTTCACCAACAAGTTTAGACTCACGCCTGTATCTTTGTATATACAATAAGTTTGAGTGAAGTTGTGGAGGGTTAGCCTGTGAAAAAAAATTACAGAATGAGCACTAGTAGATATAGTTGCACAATTAAAACATAAACATGCACAACAAAAATAAGACATCGGAAACCAGCATGCATAAATAGTTCATATATTTTTCTTTATACCTTAATTGTAACATATATCAACACAGGAAGAAATTCATCCGCTCCAGGTGCATTCCCACTTGAAGAAATTGAAGCATTTAGCAGTAAGTTATTTATCACTTTGCAACAATTAAGGATACACATAACCTTATCACGAGGAGCTTTGTACATGTTGATCTTCTGGAGCTCTTTTTGAGCTAGCTGCCGAAAGGAGAGAAAATTTCACAAGTAAGAAACATTAACAAAAAGAGGAATCACAATTGCGAGCTAGCTTTGACTAGAATGGCTTACCAGCCATGATGTTTCATTTTGAAAAGTTGGTTGAATATCCAAATTCTCAGGAGAAATGAATTGTTGAACTAATGACATCTTCTGGAAAAGTTTCTCATCAGCTATAACATCCTCAGTGTTTGAAGCAAATACCCGGGTAAATAGCTTTGTCATGACATACTTCTCTAGGCCCTGCGCATACAAAGGTGCAATGATTAGGGCACAAAAATGTAAACAATCCAGACAGAAAGAGAGAGAACAGTACTGATACTCACATCTCCCGCACTGTCCAATTCCTCCTCAGAACAACCTGACCAAAGTGGATGCGCCCTGAAAGCAACTTCCATCTTGGAAAAGAACTCCTGAACTGTAGCACAATCTTTTTCCGGGTCTGGCGTATTGTTCAGAAATGAAACAATGAAACTGCAAAATACAACTAAGAAACTCAAAAACCAAAGAAAACCTTTTTTAGAAGCTGAAGGAAGCAGTAATGTAACAAATAAAAATACCCCCAACCACGCATTATCCACCATATATCTAAGCTCCATAAATATATCATTCCAGTTATGGTTTCAAAACTTTTAACTGTTAGAGCCTGCTAACAAGATCAAATAGCCTTCCCTAGTAACAGCAATTGAATAAGAGACGGAAAAAATGATAAAATCAAAGATCGGAGCTTGAGAAATTGAAATGAATTCGCAAATAAATATACTATAGCAAATCACTTAATTTTTTAAAATAATTTAGCATAGCTATTCGTTCAGAAACTTATTAAAAGAGAGAAATCTCTCAAATCAGTACAAATCTTGCTAGCACCAATAAGTGAGAACAGAACTAAAAGCTTAAAATACTTATCACATCCACTTGTGATAAGAGGAAGATCGTACATAGAAACACACACATTTATCCGGATCTGCAACGAAAAAGGGAGAGAGGGGACCTTTTAATGGATTTGACGAAATCGCCGGCGGAGGGTTTTCGCATCCGCTCCAGGAAATCATGAAGCCCCAAGAAGACATCCGTATTCTCCATCGCCGATCACCCGATTCCACACGAATCAAAACTTATACCTCCGACAATGACCAGCGAGCAACAGTGGGAAAGAGAAAGTTGAGTTCCGTGTCGCTGACTACCACGAACCGAACGACGATCGTTTTGTTCAGTTCATACATCTGGTTCCGGTTATTTGTTGGTTTTATTAAAACGGTGAATCTGGTTCGGTGCTAACCGGTTTTGGCTAGGTTAATCTGTATCTGTACATTATTCCACCGAAACAAATCAACCAACGAGCGAAGACTCAATTTTCCCGAAATTTCTTTTGTTTCCGCTTTCATGGATGCTTCAAATCTCAATTCTTCCAGAAAATCCAGCTTTTCTTTCGTGGCTCAGTCCAGTAGAAGCGGTGGTAGAGGAAGAGGCTATGAGAGAGAGAACGATAGACGAAGACCTCAGGGCCGTGGTGGCGGCAAAGATCAAATCGATGCACTTGGAAGACTATTAACTCGAATATTGCGGCACATGGCTACTGAGCTGAAATTGAACATGCGAGATGATGGTTTTGTTAAAGTTGAAGATTTACTCGAGCTGAATTTGAAAACTTCCGTAAATATTCCATTGAAGTCACACACAATTGAAGAAATCAGAGAGGCAGTGAGAAGGGACAATAAACAACGTTTTAGTCTCATAGAAGAGAATGGAGAGTTCTTAACTCGCGCAAACCAAGGCCACTCGATCACGACGGTTAAGTCAGAAAAGTTACTTACACCAATCTTATCACCAGAAGAAACTCCAGTCTGTGTGCATGGAACTTATAGGAAGAATTTGGAATCAATCTTAGCATCGGGCTTAAAGCGCATGAATAGATTACATGTTCACTTCTCTTCTGGCTTGCCAACAGATGGTGAAGTGATAAGTGGCATGAGAAAGAATGTTAATGTTCTGATCTTTCTCGACATTAAGAAAGCTCTTGAAGATGGGATTGCTTTCTACATTTCAGACAACAAAGTGATTTTAACTGAAGGCAATGATGGTGTAGTGCCTGTCGATTACTTGCTGAAGGTTGAGTCTTGGCCCGATCGGCAACCTATACCTTTCTGATTGATATAGTTCAAACATCAATGCCTGCTTGCTAAGTTGAGCCTTTGATTATGTGATATCTCAATGTCTTCAATTGCACAATGACGAACATTTAAGATAATGTAATTTTGTTGTCGGAAGACATGAACCTGTCTGCAGGGAGAAACCAAATGATAAAATGCCTTTTCTGGTACTTTTGCAATGGAAGAATTTAACCCAGTTGTGCGATAGATACTATGGAAAAAAGCTTTCATTTGTAAATCAAATCCAAGTTTTACAAGATAAGAAAGGGACACTGAACCATTTCAACTGTCGCCAACAAGTCTTGCAAGTAAATGATAGCTGAGAGATTTGACTAAGAATCAAAACCCCAAAATCAATTACGAGGAAAAGAAAATAAAAACCTAAACCTAAAGCGCTTCTCAAGTTATCTAACATTTACCACACGAGCGTTTAAGTGTGTTCAAAAGAGCCCACAAAAACTCCAAAGAAACATCAAAGGGGGTAGGTATTGAGTGAGGCATTACAAGACATTGCAATAATTTGACAAAAGCTCTGAAACAACACTTTCTCGCTCAGATACTTCCCGCTGAAAGCCCAAACACCATAACAATAATCTCAGAGAATGTCTTTTAAATAAGATCAGCTACATTCATTGGCATCTCATCAATCTGGGTACTGTAGTACTGCTCAATATCACGGAGGATCTTGATGTCATCGCTTTTAACAAAGTTGATCGCAACACCCTAGAATTCGTATAGTTGGTTAGAAAGATGTATAATTTATATCTCTGGGACACAAAATCTAGTGAACAAACAATACAGAAGCTAAAACATTGTAGTTACCTTACGCCCGAATCGACCAGACCGTCCAATACGATGGATGTAGAGCTCACGGTTGTTGGGAAGATCATAATTAATGACAAGAGAAACCTATTAAAGAAAGATTATTATGTCAATTTAACCTTTACCATAAGCTTATGACTCATAATCTCAACTTTTCTTGCATTTATCAACACAAGGTATAGCTGATGAGTAATGACTTACTTGCTGCACATCAATCCCACGCGCCCACACATCTGTTGTGATCAATACACGACTTTCACCTGACCGAAACTGATTCATGATTTCATCTCTTTCCTTCTGAGGCATGTCCCCATGCATTGATGAGACGGTGAAGTTGTTACTCCTCATTTTCTCACTCAGCCAATCCACCTATAACAAAATACAGAAAAATAACATAATAAATTATTGAAAAGAAACAAAAAAGAACCATCGTTACAAGGTGTAGTGAAGCTAAACTAAAGATAAGCACCAGGGTTACCTTTCGTTTTGTATTACAGAAGATAACAGCCTGAGTGATAGTAAGTGTATCATAAAGATCACAGAGTGTATCAAACTTCCACTCCTCCTTTTCCACAGCAACAAAAAATTGTTTAATTCCCTGGAAAGATTTTAAGCAAAAGTTAGCAGGTGGGTATACAAGTACGACTTTAATGAAAAAAGAAATCAATGTATACAGAAGAAAAAACGTACTTCAAGAGTCAACTCATCACGCTTCACAAGAATCTTCACTGGTTCTGTCATAAACTTGGTTGTCATCTCCAAAATCTCGTGAGGAAGAGTTGCAGAAACCAAGCAAACCTATAAATACAATTTTTAGGTTAGAAAACTCATAGAATGGAATTTAGCTTGTCATGCCCATTAATAACTATAAAGTTCTTACAACAGCTAGAAAACCAAGCTATCAGCACAAAGTTCAAGCAAAAAATCAATAAAATAAGAAAGAAAAGGCAATAAAAGCCAAGAAACTCGAGTAAGTGTACTAAAACATTTCAAGCAGTGAAACTGAACCTGAAGATCGGGTGGAAGATATCTGTAAACATCATAGATTTGGTCCTTAAACCCTCTGCTCAGCATTTCGTCTGATTCATCAAGAATCAGAAGTTTAATAGCTCTGGTGCGTAGACTTCTCCTCTTTATCATGTCACAGACACGACCAGGTGTCCCAGACACAACATGGACACCATGCTCCAGCTTCCTGATGTCTTCTCCAACGCTCTTCCCACCGATGCATGCATGTGCCTGAATATTGGCGTGTAATCCAATAGCTTGTATTGTCTTCTCTGTTTGTGAAGCCAGCTCTCTTGTTGGGGATAATATTAAGGCCTGGACCCTGCATTCCGAGAAATCAACTAGATGGTTAAACCTATATAAAGATCTTGCAGCCTTAAAACAAAGCATTACTCAACCACTCCTCAAAAAAAGCTAGAAAAAGTATCACAATATTTCATATAGGAGAATTCCATTGTACGCCTTTTAGAAACAACTTTCTATAAGTCATAATGAAACACCCGTGTCATTCTCATGGAATGACAATGATTCCGATTATCAACACAAATTAAACTCACCGACCAGTTCCAAATTTAATAAGAACAAAATAAATCAGAGCATAAAGAGTTAAGGAAAAGAACAATGCTAACAAAGCAGTAAAGTTAAAGTTGAATTAGGGTTCCCCAGCAAAAGGAACAGAAAGCATACTCTCTAGACGAGGTGTCAACGACTTGGCAGACCGAGAGAGCAATCATAGATGTCTTCCCAGTACCAGACTGAGCTTGAGCTATAACATCGCGTCCTTGAAGAATCGGCATAACCGCCCTCTGCTGAATCGCCGAAGGCTTCTCGAAACCATACTCGTAGACACCGCGAAGTACATCCTCTTTTATGCCCATCTCATTGAAACTCGTGATGGGTTCGATCCCATCGCTTGTCTCGAAGACCAACTTGTCGTCATCCATTTGTCCACCGCCTCTCCTACCGCCTCCACGGCCAGGATTCGCCACGTTCACTGCCGCCATAATTCCGTATGGATTATGTTTCTCTCTCCTAGGGTTTTCGATTGAAATTTCACCCAAAAGCTTAGCTGTTCCAGATAACCGCGGCTTAACTGAGGTACGATTGTAAAATTGACAAATCTTAGGGCTTATTTGTCTAATCAGAAGAAATATACCGACTTTGTTTTTTTAATGGGCCTATAGAGTTCAGCCCATATCCATATGAAGGGAGTAGCAATTTTACGTCAAAACGACAACACTGCAACAAGCTGAACTCACAAACCCAGTTTCAGAAGAACCTACTCAGATCGGTCTCGCTCTCTTTCCTCTGTCGGGAATTTTATTTCTCTCCTTCACCCTATCTCGCTCCTAGTTTTATCTCCTTGCTTCAAGCCTGCTTGAAACGTTTATTAGCTTGGGGAATGAATAGAACTGATTTTGTCCATCTCTGTTAGAGGTTCGTGTTTTGTAATATTTATGGACGACTGTGACTGAACATACCATCATCTCTTCATTGATCTCATTTCGTTGCGTTTTGTTTCATCGGAATTTTCATTATGCGCCATATTCGTTCATTCAATGTATGCTTGCTCTTGACAATTGGATTTGTTCTTCGTATTCAATTTCCTGAAGTGTGTATTCCCCAAGTTGAATTTTTTATATATAGAATCTATGTTTCTTTCTGAGTTTACTCTAGCGTCTTTTGCATTGATCTTTGTTTCGATTTTGGTTTGTTCAAATGATGCATGTACATGTGCAATGCATATAGGTTGGATAGTTCAGGAAATGGACCCGGCAAGTGATTTAAACTTTTTCTTTTTTTTTTGGTAGTTTTTTGGACTCTGAGAGAAGAATCATTGCGATGTTTACGAGGGTAATAAAGAGGAACCAGAGATGGGGTTTAGTATCACAGCAAACCAAATACTTAGTTAGGCCAGCCACTCGCGACTATACAGTCTCCAGACTTTATGGATTCACAAATACATTAACAAATCATTTGACAAGAAAGTCTTTTCTCAGTTCATTTTCTTCCCATGGACGTACCATTGCCGTGGGAAATAATTTTAGTATTTTGAAGAATAGCCAGTTGCGTAGTTTTAGTTCTGAAGGTGATGGAAAGAATGTTAGTGAGGATAAACATCTCTCTTTGAACAAAGGGAATGGCGTAGATGATGGCAAAACCAGGAAAGTGAAAACTAATAGCGGTGTTGGTCATTTAGATTCTCATGCTCAACTTGGAGAACAAGACCAAATAGAATGGCTAAATAATGAGAAGCTTGCCAGTGAATGTAAAAAGAAGGAGTCACCTTTCCTTACCAGACGAGAAAGATTCAAAAACGAGTTCTTAAGGAGAGTCCAACCTTGGGAAAAAATACAGCTTTCATGGGAGACCTTCCCTTACTATATTCAGTAATAATCTATGACATATTTTTTCCTTTGATATTGTGTTTTTTTTCTCCATTTCCGCTTATGGATTCTGCTCATGCTGCTTTCACAGCGACCATACGAAGAATATATTGGTAGAATGTGTTACCTCACATATAAGACAAAAGAATTCTGCGGCCATATATGGTGCCCGTCTAGATTCTTCAAGTGGAAGAATATTGCTCCAGAGCGTTCCAGGTCTGTTATTGACTATAGAAAAAAGTAGACCAGATATTTGATGTTGCTCTCCTGCTATCAAAGTATAGCTTTCGATGATATATAGATGACCAGTAAGAAACTTGATGTTTATTCAGGCACTGAGCTTTACAGAGAGAGGTTGGTACGAGCACTTGCTCGAGAATTACAAGTTCCCCTGCTGGTTCTCGACAGCAGTGTGCTCGCCCCTTATGTGAGATTCTTATGAGTAATTTACGTATAACATACCACCATTTTTAATTCGGGTTTTCTTTTGTGTGTGTTTATGCAATCTTTTTCGATTCTGGATCAGGATTTTGCTGATGACTACAATGAAGATTCGGAATCCGATGGTGAAAACGCAGAAGCAGATGAGTCTACAACAGAGTCTGAAGGTGAGGATGAATCTGGTGCTCATAATGAGGAGGATTCTGAAGTGAAAACAGATGAGAGTGACAATGATGAAGCTTGTCTCGAGGTTTCTGAGGAAGCTATTAAGAAAATTGTGCCAAAAATTGAGGAGTTCGAAAAGGTATGATTGTGTTTACTTTATTTGTATGAACACATAATTAGTTAATATGCTTGACACAGAATGTTTTACCATGCCTGCTGTTTGAATGCTGTTTCTTGATTTTACATGATTACTATTTGCATTGTTCCCTTTTTGAACTTCCAATTATTTCGAGTTTCACAAATTTCTGATATTGTGCAATCTCTTCTAAATTGTGGCAGTTAGTAGCAGAAGAACTACATGGTTCTGGTGAAGCTTGCGAAGCGGCAGCTGTTGAGCATTCTGATAAAGTCAAGCGACCAGCAAAGAAAGGTAACCATCAATTTGAAAGCTCTAGATGGCATCTTCATCACTATAAGTGCTAGGTAGACTTGAACGTTTCGGTTTGCGATATGAGTTTGATTTAGTAACGTTTTATACTATCTAGTCATAACGTTCTTGGTGTTGTTTTTCTCTCTTAGCTACTTGCTCTTTCAGACTGCTAATTTCTCTTTGTGCTCTTAATATTTCACTTTTACCTCATTTCTCATTGTGTTTACATTATTTGCAGGAGATCGAGTAAAATATATTGGGCCTTCTAGGAAGGGTGATGCAAAGCACAGGTCTTTTTTTTATTGTGTGATTTGCAATATATGTTACACTCAATGAGCTCTGGACGTAATAAACTTCCATGGCATGCCAAAATTTATGCCTGAAGGATAGTAGATGCCCTATGTTTCGTCTTCAACCAAAATTTATATGTGTGTAGGCCATTATCTAGTGGACAGCGTGGAGAGGTCTATGAGGTGAGTGGGAACCGTGTTGCAGTCATATTTGACAATGAGGAGGATACAACATCAGAGGGAAGCGAGAAGAAATCTACAGAGGTCTCCCACAAGCTACATATGAACTGGATAGATGGTATATATATTTCATAACGTTCTATATGGTTGATGTGTGATCACTTTATATTTGGAAAATTATCCTGTATTCAGACAATTGACATTTTACGTAAATGCATCTAACTTATATGTTCTTTGCGCAGTTGGAGAGCTAAAGCATGATTTGGATATGCAGGCAGAAGATGGCTACATTGCTATGGTGGCTTTAAATGAGGTATATTTAGAAGCTACATTATATTTTTTCCTTTCAGTTAAAATTGTGCATCTTCCTTATATGATAGTTCATATCAGATACTGTATCCTGCAGTAGTAAGTGCATATTATAACTAGTTTCTTTTGAAACTTAGGATATATGGATAATTCAAAATAAGCTGCATTCTTGGACTGGAAAGTTGTGATATCTCTGCATTAAGATATGAATTGTAAAGTAGCTGGACTTTAAGATGCATACAGTTTCTCCAAGGATAAGATGAGAACCGGCCTTAGTTTAACATATTTCATTCAAAGGTTCTTGTTCGTTTAGTTCAAGTAACTTGGTATTCTTAGAACTATTACCAAATTCGAAGACCACCACCGAAGGTTTCTATGTGTAGATTGAAAAATGTTTAGCTGTGCCTGCAATTTTTGCTCTATTCTCCAACTTATGAGCTTTTTGTACAGTGTCTTTTGCACTTGTGATAAGTATACTGGATTTTTCATTCTGAATTTATTCCATTATATTCCTATGCTTGTAGGTCTTGCAATCTACGCAACCACTTATCGTCTATTTTCCAGACTCGTCCCAGTGGTTGTCTAGAGCAGTACCTAAGGCAAAACGAAATGAGTTTGTAGACAAAGTTCAGGACATGTTTGATAAATTGTCAGGTCCTGTTGTAATGATCTGTGGACGGAACAAGACTGAAACAGGATCAAAAGAGAGAGAGAAATTCGTAAGTGTTTTTCACTTCAGTTGTTCATTGGCTCTTTTTGTTGTTATTGATCAGTAAATAAATTGTTTGTTTACTTTTTTGCTTGATCGTTTTTATTTGTAAACAGACGATGATACTCCCAAACTTTGGCCGCCTTGCAAAACTGGTAAGTTAACAAAACATATATGTAACTTTGATGATAGAATCTGAGTATGTATGTATTGTGGTAAATTCTTAAAACTTGTGGTCTTGTATGCACATCAACTAATGACACTATCTAGTTATTCAACTCTTGAATTTGAGTTTTGACTTTGTACTAGTCACGTTTGACACTTTTATTAGCTGCATGTACAAAAATCTGAATGTGAGCTTGCATGCTTTGCTTTACCATATTGATATCACAACAGTTCCGTTTGTTGGTCTGCATTGATAGATCTCACCCTTTTGCTCTCCGAAATATATATTATTGATGCCCTTGTGTCTTGCAGCCCCTTCCGTTGAAGCGTCTCACAGAGGGACTCACAGGTAGGAAGACATCAGAGGATAATGAGATATACAAGCTCTTCACTAATGTTATGAACCTACTTCCTCCTAAGGTATGCCTTATGTCTTTTGACAAGTTTCTTACATTATTTTGGATAATAGATGTGTTTTTCTTCATACTTAAGTGAGAGTGCACAGGCTTGTTAGAAATTATGTCTAATGAGAAAATATGTCTGCTAATTCCTCTTAGCTTACTGACATGAGGAGGAAGTAGAAAGTTACTTGCATATTTTGACTTTGGTATAAAGAAATTATAAACAAACTTCCTTCGAAGTCTTTTTAGAGAGAAGTTTCATCTGCGATCAATAGTCTTGCTTATCGATTTCACACTTGTTTTCTTCTCTTCTGATTCTGGTGCAGGAAGAAGAGAACCTCGTAGTATTCAACAAACAACTTGGAGAAGATAGAAGGATTGTGATTTCACGGAGCAATTTAAATGAGCTACTTAAGGTACTTAGATCTAGACTGAATCAGTTTGTGATGTATACATAATCATTTTTAACATTTTGAGAACATCTCCCAGGTGCTTGAAGAAAACGAGTTCTTATGCACAGACTTGTACCAAGTCAACACTGATGGTGTGATATTGACAAAGCAAAGTGTGTAACTCCTATGAAATACCTGGTTTATTATGTATGTGTTTACTCGTTATGTCTGAGCAATGTTGTTATGTCTTAGTAGTGTTGTGTATAAACTTGCTGATTGAGAATATCAAGCTTGACTTTACTACTATTCGTCATATATGTCATTTTTTGCTATAATGACTAAATTGGTTTTAGTAGACAACTATGATAATGCTTTTACTTGCATACATGTTTTAGTTCTTTCACATTCCCCTTGATCTGATGTCCTTTTTTGGGTATAATTATAGCTAATAGCATGATCTATTAAATGAAATATGATGCAGTTTTGTCCCTTATTTGATGCAATCATTTATCTTACCTATGTTGTGACCAAGAGAGCTCACAACTTTTTTATTTTGTTTTTGCAGGAGCGGAGAAAGTTATTGGCTGGGCCAGAAACCATTATTTATCTTCTTGTCTTAGCCCATTGATCAAAGAAGACCGCCTGATTCTGCCTCGTGAAAGGTAATGGCACGGTTGTTGGTTAATCTTTGGGTCTATGATTTAACCTTTGTTTTGATTTATCTTACTATTGTCTTCCTCTTTTAAAGCATTGAGATTTCAGTTAAAAGGTTGAAGGCACAAGAAGATATTTCTCGAAAGCCCTCACATAACTTGAAGGTTTTGTATCTTTCCCCTAGGGTGGTCTGACAAATGGATGCTTAATAATCAATAATATTAACAGAGATTTATTGACTTTGCAGAATATTGCGAAGGATGAGTATGAAAGCAATTTTGTCTCTGCTGTGGTTGCTCCTGGAGAGATTGGGGTCAAGTTTGACGACATTGGTGCCCTTGAACATGTGAAGAAGGCACTGAATGAGTTGGTTATTCTTCCCATGAGAAGGCCAGAGCTTTTCACCCGTGGAAATCTCTTGCGGGTATCATACTTTGTTATATATATGTCATTATTTTCTTGCCTATGTACTTCGAGTTTCCTTGACTGGGATTTTATTGATAGCGTGAGTCTTTTTTCCCAGCCGTGTAAAGGCATATTGCTATTTGGTCCTCCTGGTACGGGCAAAACGCTACTTGCTAAGGCGCTTGCAACAGAAGCTGGGGCAAACTTCATTAGCATAACTGGCTCAACACTTACATCAAAGGTACATGGAACCAAATATTGTCAGTGCTGACCTTTGATTGGTTCTGACTATGTCAACTTCGCCCATTGTTACACAGTGGTTTGGAGATGCAGAGAAGCTTACGAAAGCTCTGTTCTCCTTTGCAAGCAAACTAGCGCCTGTAATTATATTTGTCGATGAGGTGAGAAATTGTTTAGCTTTATTTCTATCCTGGATGTTGCTATTAGCAGGAATAGTTTTGTGATTTTATATTTGGTTGTCGAATAGGTTGACAGTTTGTTAGGTGCTCGTGGTGGTGCTTTTGAGCATGAGGCAACTCGAAGAATGAGAAATGAGTTTATGGCAGCTTGGGATGGACTCAGATCAAAAGATAGCCAAAGGATTCTCATTCTTGGTGCCACCAACCGACCTTTTGATCTTGATGACGCTGTCATTCGAAGGCTACCAAGACGGTAGACTCCTAGTTTTAGTTTTCAATTCTCCTTCGGAATGATTATCTCATTTTGATGATCCTTTGGGGCTTCTGTTTATAGGATATATGTCGATCTACCAGATGCAGAGAACAGGTTGAAGATTTTGAAGATCTTTCTGACTCCAGAAAATCTTGAAACTGGTTTCGAGTTTGATAAACTTGCAAAGGAAACCGAAGGATATTCAGGAAGCGATCTGAAGGTTCCGTCATTCAGGGTTTATTCACAAGTTCGAGCAGTCGAGAGTTATATGATCTCTAATTTCGTTTTTTTTTTACATTGCAGAATCTATGCATTGCTGCTGCATACAGACCAGTTCAAGAATTATTACAAGAAGAAAACAAGGTATAGGACATGCATAACCCTGCGCGGTTATGTTTTTCTTCTGATATTCCTAATCACTTTATGCTTATGCAATGTCGAATCCTCAGGGTTCGGTAGGAAATGCAGCTCCTGATCTACGGCCTCTGAGTTTGGACGACTTCATTCAATCTAAAGCTAAGGTATTGGATCAATGCCACTGTTTATGTTTACTGTGGTTCTGTTCTTTTGCATTATCGAAATTGCATTGCAATTGCAGGTAAGTCCGTCCGTGGCTTATGATGCAACAACGATGAACGAGTTGAGAAAATGGAACGAGCAGTATGGTGAAGGAGGAAGCCGGACTAAGTCTCCTTTTGGCTTCTAAAGCAGTTTTGGTAGATTCATTCTCTTTTACAATAAAAACTCATTACAGTTTATAAGTCACAATATTTATGTAATCCTAGTTTCATTTGATCATTTCATATAAGAGTAACTATTTATTTACAAGAAACCTTTTAAATTAGTTTATGAAATGGGAAAAGTAGCCAATTTACAGTCCTCATTTGCTTTCAAATATTTCTGGTTTCTCCTCCACCAGTATCACAATCATGTAATACATTGTTAATTTAAATCACATAAAATATATTTTGGCAATCCTTAGTGATAACATTTCTGTACATACTATTGGTCAACAAAAAGACATTCAGAGAAACAAACAAGAACTAAATCCTTTTATTGAGCAAAAATAAAGAAAAATCCTTTTATTGTCCTCACGCGCTCTTATATGCGGAGAACTATTTTAACGTTTACTCGACGCGCCATGGATGCGCGTGGGCGCTTAGAACACCAAAATGTATTTATTTTGACTAAGAAAAGAAAAGATTTAAATCGAAAGCCGTATCTGCTAATTTCAATGATGACGAAAACTAAAGAGTAGAAAATTATACTCACACTCTTCCTCTACTCATCTTCACAAGAGGCGATGTCGGATGTGGAAGCGTCAAAATCGGTGACGATTGAGGAAATGGCGGAGAATGGAGACGCTGCTGAGGAGGCAACGATTGAGGAGCGGTGGAGTCTTTACGAGGCGTACAACGAGTTACATGCTTTGGCGCAGGAATTGGAGACGCCATTTGAGGCACCGGCGGTGCTTGTGGTGGGACAGCAAACGGATGGTAAGAGCGCGCTTGTGGAAGCTCTCATGGGGTTTCAGTTTAACCACGTCGGCGGCGGAACTAAGACTCGCCGGCCAATTACTCTTCATATGAAATACGATCCTCAGTGTCAATTCCCGCTTTGTCATCTCGGATCCGATGATGATCCTTCCCTGGCTCTCCCCAAGTCTCTATCACAAATTCAGGTGTTTTGTTTGTTATTACTTTCAATTGCTTGTTTCTGTCGAAATTCTGGGAGATTTTGACGAAGCAAATATGCTCGTCTTGACGAAATTTGTTATAGGCGTATATTGAAGCTGAGAACATGAGGCTGGAGCAAGAGCCATGCCCATTCTCTGCTAAGGAGATTATTGTGAAAGTGCAGTATAAGTATTGTCCCAACCTTACCATCATTGATACACCTGGACTTATAGCTCCTGCACCAGGACCAAAAAATAGAGCACTCCAGGTTGTTCATTTTTTTATGGCTTCAAGCCAATTCTGTGGCTAATTTCATGTTTTGGTTTTCCTTAATTTGAGAGTGGTTACTTGTGCTTTTTTCCTTAGGTTCAAGCACGGGCGGTGGAAGCTCTAGTCCGAGCAAAGATGCAACACAAAGAGTTCATCATTTTATGCCTCGAAGATAGCAGTGACTGGAGTATCGCAACTACTCGAAGGATAGTGATGCAAGTATGAGACTTGAAGTAACTCTTTTGCATCTAACTTTGTCTTTATTTTTCTGGTAAAGATTTGTTTTTTTATTGTTCATGTAGGTTGATCCTGAGCTTTCTAGGACAATTGTTGTCTCCACAAAGCTTGACACCAAAATCCCTCAATTCTCATGCTCATCTGACGTGGAAGTTTTCCTCTCACCTCCTTCAAGCGCACTTGACAGCTCCTTATTGGGAGATTCCCCTTTTTTCACGTCTGTGCCTTCCGGAAGAGTTGGCTATGGACAGGATTCAGTATATAAGTCTAATGACGAGTTCAAACAGGTCTATGCTCTGCTGTCTGATTCCTGGATCTTTTATGGATTCTTAACTGTGTGCTGATTTATTGCAGGCCGTTTCACTTAGGGAATTGGAAGACATTGCATCATTAGAGAAGAAGTTGGGCCGTTTGTTGACAAAGCAGGAAAAGAATAGAATTGGTGTCAGTAAATTGAGGTTGTTTCTAGAAGAACTACTATGGAAAAGGTATAACTGCTTTTTGTTCTCTCTAATTTTCCAGCTTCTGTTTCCTCTTATAATTTACTTTCTTGTTAGTCTTGATGTCAATCTCTTTCCAGGTACAAAGAGAGTGTTCCATTGATTATTCCACTTTTAGGAAAGGAGTATCGCAGTACAATCAGAAAGCTGGATACCGTTAGCAAGGAACTGAGGTTGCAATTAGTTTTGTCGAAATAATGTCTAGTTGATCTTAATGCAGTTAATTATTCTGTTGTGATTTAAGAAAATTGACTTATTGGTTGGTCGAATTCGTTCCTTTCAATGCAGCTCTTTAGATGAAGCAAAACTCAAAGAGAGAGGCAGGACTTTCCATGATCTCTTCTTAACCAAGGTCTCTGAGAAGTGCAATTTGATTTTCAACTTTTTTAGTTAGAAGTACATTTCATCAGTTCCTGAACTCTTGGAATGATAGTTTTTGTATAGTTACAGCAAGTTCATTTGGTAAACTACTCCATTGTTTGTTTATTCACTATTGACACATAAAAATTTATGCAACATTTGATTATATCTAGGACTTGCTACTAGTTTAGAACGATTGTAAGCATGTCGTGTTGATACCCTTAAGAATTTATACATGCTGGTCTGCAAATACTTTTTGATTGACGTAAGAAGTACCTTTGTTAGATACCAGTGCTGGGATTTCTCACCTGTTTTGTTTTTTATTTTCTCGAGCAGTTATCGCTGTTGTTGAAAGGAACTGTTGTGGCCCCTCCTGATAAATTTGGTAATATTACTGCTGTGTTCTCTACCAGTCAACTGTCTTTGGCAATAAATTTTTCTTGTTTGTGGCTATTGTTGAATTGGACTTTTGGATGATCGGTTTACTTAAATGCATATTCTCGATTCGCGTTGGTCACCAGACTGCGATGATTATACACGCAATGTATGCTAATCAATCAAATATCATGATACTTTGGTTAATTGCGGAAGCACATATTATAACAGCTTTCTCTTTATGCTGGGTTGTTTGATAGTTAATAGTTTATCACGATGTTATTCCAGGTGAAACATTGCAAGATGAAAGGACGCAAGGAGGAGCTTTTGTTGGTACTGATGGTCTCCAGTTCCCACATAAGCTAATACCAGTAAGATTTTCCCTTGAATCAGATAATTGCTTACTTTGCAGAGCAAGCTGCTCATAGTCTTCAAAATCTAGTTGTCTTGTCCGTGTACACAGATTAAATATGATGGAAGACAGTTTAACTGCATAAAACATACGTGCTAAAGAATATAATTGAAGAACAACGAAAATAGATACTCTATTGGACCTTCAAGAATTACAAGGGAACATAACCAATATCATTTACAGAATGCAGGGATGCGTCTTTACGGGGGTGCACAGTATCACCGTGCCATGGCTGAGTTCCGTTTTCTAGTTGGTGCTATCAAATGTCCCCCAATAACACGAGAGGAAATTGTAAATGCATGTGGAGTTGAGGATATTCATGATGGAACAAACTATTCCAGGTGTCATAGCATCGACTGACATGCAATACAGTTCTGAATTTAATTGCCTTTGCATCTCAGACCCATTTTCAGATTTTTAATCTGGCCTGCACTGTTTGTCACGTTTGTTATGGTAACTCTTATTTTCTTTTCTCTCACTTGCTTTTGTAGAACAGCTTGCGTTATAGCAGTTGCAAAAGCTCGTGACACGTTTGAACCGTTCCTTCATCAGGTGACAAAAAAATATCTACTATTTTCTACTTCTTTCGTGATATGAAAGCACCCGTATTAATTGGTTTAATGATAAGGAGAGGAAATATTGAGCTTTAACATTATTTATTAGATCATATTGCCATTCAGTTTTGAGATTTGCTTGAACTTTATGTGTGCTCAGGAGTTATGAAGTAAACATGTTCTGCTTACATTAACTATGCTTTCAAATGTTTCTGTTTGTTTTGTGTTTGTTCAGTTAGGGGCCAGGCTTCTACACATTCTCAAGAGATTGCTTCCGATTTCTGTATATCTTCTTCAGGTAGGCACTATTTTCTTTGGTTAGATGGTTCTCCTACTCATTTTTCTTTCCCAGCAAATTGCTTGATGTATGTTTTAATTTTGAATAATAGAAAGAAGGTGAATACTTAAGTGGGCATGAGGTGTTTCTCAAGCGGGTTGCTTCAGCTTTCAACAGTTTTGTGGAGTCCACAGAAAAATCCTGTCGTGACAAGTAAATCTATTTCCAGCTTCGGCACTTGTCTGTTCGGAGTGATCATAAATTCAATTTTCCAGTGCGTCCAACCTCTGTTCTAGTAAGCTTCAGTGATCATTCTGCCTTTGGTTTTTATATTGATTGCAGATGTATGGAGGACTTAGCTAGTACAACTCGCTATGTTACATGGTCTCTTCACAACAAGGTCACTGCTACAGCTTTATAACTCGGAATCAATTGCATTGAGTTTTGAGCATATGAAATTAATATTAGAAGGAAATCTGTTCTCATTAAGAATGCATGAAATTTCGTCTGAATTTGGTATCCGTTTCTAAGTCATTAGCTTTCTCTTCTCAATGTTTTGTAGAACCGAGCTGGTCTACGTCAATTCTTGGACTCATTTGGCGGAACAGAGCAACTGACTACATCAGGTAATCCAATAGGATTTAGTCTCCCCCAAGATGCACCAGGCGGCACAACAGACACAAAGTCAAGATCAGATGTTAAGCTAAGCCATCTCGCCTCAAACATCGATTCAGGTCCCAGTATCCAGACAACAGAAATGCGGTTGGCTGATCTTCTAGATAGCACACTGTGGAACCGCAAGCTTGCTCCTTCCTCAGAGAGAATTGTCTATGCGTTGGTTCAACAGATATTCCAGGGCATACGAGAATACTTTCTAGCCTCTGCTGAATTAAAGGTTACATCGATTTTACTCGCATTCTTGCTTTGAAAATGATTTTACCTTGTATTTTTTTCAATTCATCTATTGTCCTTGTGTGTTTCCTTTGTTCTGCAGTTCAACTGTTTTCTTCTAATGCCCATTGTTGATAAGTTACCTGCTCTTCTCCGGGAAGAGTTGGAAAACGCATTTGAAGATGATCTCGATAGTATTTTCGACATCACGAATCTCCGGCAGTCACTTGATCAAAAGAAACGGAGCACGGAGATCGAGCTCAGAAGGGTAACCAACTCAAACCCTGAAATTTTATACATATATCTATAGAACTTAGGTTAATTTGACTCTCTGTTCGTGTTTTGGATGCAGATAAAGAGGATAAAAGAGAAATTCAGAGTGATGAATCAGAAGCTAAATTCTCACGAGTTTGCTCAAAATATAGAGGCACTTTCGTTGCAGCAGTAGTGTAGATTATAAATAAATGAATAGTGAAATGTTTCATGAGGGAACTTTAGTTATTACGTTTTTCCTAAATATAATAATGTATCGCTTGTATCGGTATGCCTCATAACTATTTAATCTCTTATCCAATTTAAAAAGAATATTATGACCCTAAATATTTGTGTTGTCATTTTTGAACTTGAAGACAACCATATATTCCTTCCAGATGGATGTTCTAGACATTTTTTTGTTGTTTCTTAGAGATCAATTTTTTCAACTTTTCTATGTAAAATTTATCACTTAATGATCATAAATTACAAATTTCAAGAATATTAATTGAATTTATTGAATTATTATTGGTGTAGAGTTATAGAAAATTTTGTATTACAAAAACTATATATTTATAATCAATTATTAAATAGTTTTTTATTGTGTAAATTTTTTTTAAAGTCTATTAAAATGAAACAGAGAGAATATTTATAAAACCATGATTTTTTCGTAAAACAGTTGAATCACTATAAAATTATATTATTAACAGTCAATTTTTGAAAAACTAGAGTATGAAATTATTATGCATATAAAAAAACATCTCTTAAAACTTAATAAAAATGAGAGAAATTGCTTAATATACACAAAGTTATGTGAAGGTTTATTTAATTAGATTGGTGACATGACCATAAGTAAAATTACAAAAATAATCTCGTAAAATGTGTTTGGAAGAGAGAGAGTAGTATAGGGACATCACATTTAATGCATTGTCTCTGTATGTGTTAACCGTTAACTCATACATTACCCGTTAATGTATATATTATCTGATACAATATATGTTAACACATATATTATACGCTAACACTACTATTATTTGTTAATATTTTTGTTAGCTGATAAAATGCATATTTGATTGACATAGATATTGTGTGCTAATATATATATATATATATATATATATATATTATCAAACTATACGGCTAACACATATATTACATGTAAATGTATTTATCATTTGATAACATGTATTTAATTAGTACATATATTGTGCATTAACACATGTGTTATCCGTTAACTCATATATTACATGATAAAATATATGTTAATACATATATTATACGCTAAAACAACTATTACATGATAATAAATTTATCATCTTTGGTAAATTATCAATTCATCTTCATCTTCTTCATAAACACAAAGATCATTGATGAGTATGAAATCTAATCTAAAGAACCGATAGAAAGATATAAGTATCTTAATCCATAAAAGAAGAGTAATTTCGAAACCTATTTTTCATACATACATATAAAATTAATGTATTTTTTTCTAAAATTTGGGCATATGGTTCATCGAAGAGTCGACAAAAAAAACAAAATCAGTCATAGAGAGGAATTTCGATTTTTGGAGACAAATCTATTTGCCAAAATTCAAATGGATTAGAGGAGATAATTTGATGGAATAAGTTTGTAGAAGAAGATAAAAAGAGAGCGGGAGAAGGGAAAGATAATGACAAGCTCGTAATTGGTATACATGGGCTCTGCCAACAACTTAAAAATTTAAGAAAATGGAAGTGGTAATTTTAGGTTTCAATTAATTTACTTTTTGTATATTCATTTAAATTTCTCAAAAAATTATAAAAGAACAAAAACTATCAAGGTGATGACAAATATGGTGAAGATACGTGTTCGAAGTTAATTTGTAAAAAATGTAATTACATTTGTATTAATTTAAAATGATAAAACACAATAATTTGACCTACCCTTCTACTCTCCTACTCACAAACTTTCACCACCTAACTACGAACACATTCATATTTTAAACACACTCACTCACTCTCCATAGAATTTCTAAAAATAGAAATATGTAGTATAATAATAAACACTACATTAGAAAATCCTAAATTAAAAAGAAAAATCGATTTAATAAAAAATCAATTTGAACTACAAATATGTAGTGATCATCCTAATGCATTTTGGGATAGAAAAAAACATATGGTGAATCTACCATATGAAGAAAACTTTCAAAAAAATAATATACCTACCAAAGCTAGGCCATGCCAAATGAATTCAGAATATCTGGAATTATGCAAAAATGAAATAGATAGTTTATTACAAAAAAGTTTAATAAGATCTTCGAAAAATCTCCATGGTCTTGTACAGTTTTTTATGTAAATAAAAATGCTGAAAAAGAAAAGGGAGTACCAAGATTAGTAATAAACTACAAACCTTTAAATAAGGTATTAAAATGGATAAGATATGATCCCTAATAAAAATGATTTGTTGGAAAGATTGCAATCTGCAATAATATTTTCCAAGTTTGATTTAAAATCAGGCTATTGGCAAATCCAAATAACAGAAAAATATAGATACAAAACAACTTTTAATGTCCCAATTGGACAATATGAATGGACCGTAATGTCATTTGGACTTAAAAACACTCCTTCAAAATTTCAAAAAATCATGAATGATATATTCATTCCATATAGCAATTTTATAATTGTCTATATAGATGATATATTAATATTCTCAAATAATATTGAGATACATTTCCAATATTTAGAAATATTTAAACGAATAAGAATAAAAAAATAATTTGGTAATATCTAAACCAAAAATGTTATTATTCCAAACAAAAATCAGATTTTTAGGACATAATATTGAAAATAGACAAATAATCCCTATACAAAGAAGCATAGATTTTGCTTCTAAATTTCCTGATATAATCACGGATAAAACACAACTTCAAAGATTTCTTGGAAGCTTAAATTATGTCTCATCTTTTATAAAAGATCTGGTAAGAGACACGTCTGTATTATATGATAGACTAAAGAAAAATCTTAAACCATGGTCAAATGACCATACTAAGGCAGTAAAAACAGTTAAGGAAAAAGTCAAAATAATTCCTTGCCTTACATTACCCAATAATAGTTGGAGAAAAATTGTTGAAACAGATGCCTCAGACATAGGCTATAGAGGTATACTGAAACAACAAGATCCTGGTAGTAAACATGATTATTTAATACAATTCTATTCTGGCAAATGGAATAATAGCTAGAAAAATTATGCTACTGTTGCTAAAGAAATATTAGCAATAGTAAAATGCGTATTAAAATTTCAAAGTAATTTATACAATCAAAAACTTACAGTAAAAATAGACTGGCAAGCAGCTAAATTTATCTTTAATAAAGATTGTAAACATGATGTATCAAAACAAATGTTTGCAAGATGGCTGACTTTATAAGCCTCATTTGATTTTGATATAGAATATAAAAAATGTTCAGATAATAATATGCCTGATTTTCTAACAATAGAATATCTGAATGTTTTACAGAATGAATCAAGGGATCAAAACTCCCAATAAAGGAAGAGGAAATGGAGGCCGAAACCCAATGGGTAGAGGTCAAAATTCAGGCCAAGGTAATATCCTCATCCAACACAGAAATAAAAGGCTTATAGCCCAAAACATTGCTGGATTAACTATTAATAATGGAATAGATCCAAACCATCCGAGATATCAAGAGTTCATGGATTTTATAAAATCCAAAGATGATGACACTAATTAAACTAGTCAGTCTCAAAACTCATATTCAAAAGCCCTCAGTAATGAGGAGAATGAGGTTTATAATAAAAACCCAAAAGAAGAAGTTATACTTCTCTTAGAATATTCAGATCTAAAATGCGAAAAAGATCCATGGCATCTGATGAAAAGATATTTTGAAAGATCATCAGGCCCAACACCTAGTTATAAGCATAGAATGCATTATGAGACAATACTTTTGTCTCTAAAATCGGCTGAGATTAATCATTTTCATCCAGCCAATTCAAAAGAAATTTATAATTTCTCAAAAATTATTATAAAGAAAGTAACAGCTGCTGAGGAATGTGGACTTAGTACTATGAGGGAATCAGATTATATTCATCCTCACTTAAAAATTCCTATAAAATACAATTATTGGGATTACATTGAAAGTTTCTCCAAAGTATTTTTATATGAAAATGAATACAATAAACATTCTTGGTTCATTTAAGTTTGTTCGCATGTTTTCGAACAACAGATACCAAATTGGTTCTATAAATGGTGGATTTATCATGGTCTAACCATAGAAATTCTTCTAGAGATTTTCAAAACCCTATATTTACAATGGGTAGATATATCTCCCATCTTGAAAGATTTTCAATTCCATGGATATTAAAATGGAAAGTGGAAATTGGTAAGAGTTAATAGACTCTATCAAAATTGCTTTGAAAAATTACAAGAACAAAGAGGAAGTGCTCCTAGCACAAGAAACGAAAAGTCCTTTTAGACACATCACACAGAAAATAAAGATGAAAAAGTGACTCATTTCAAAATCAGAACTGTTGGCTTCATACATGGAAGAAGTCAAGAAAAATCTCAAGAGAACTCTATAATTGGAATTCCAAGATGATGATGTATCAATGACATCAGCAACAAGAAGCATGGAAGATGATACATGCTTAGCAGGAGAAGATCAAGGCGATGACGAAAACTTTGATGTTGAGGAAGAATGGATGAAGTTTCAAGAATCAGTCCAAGGTCGAATCGGCACGACAGAGCAAGGAGAATCATCCAGCTCAAAAGGAAAGGAGAAGGCTGAATAATTAAAAGCGACAAGAATGGTCCCAAAAGACAAACAAGATAAGGACTAATAAAATAAAGAATCCTTTAGCTTTAATAAAGTTTTGTAATTTACTGTCGGGAAATTATAAGCCGTAGATGTTTATTTTATAGTGTCGGCAAGTTATAAGCCATAGATTTTATATTTCTTTAAGTCTATATAAGGAAGGCATATGTAAGGAAAAAAAAACATCCATTTGGAAAATAAAAAACTTCCCTCTAAAACTTCTCTCTAAAAATTTGAAGGTTTAAACAATCATACTTGCATACGAGTCCCAAAACTTGTAAGCTTCTTTTCTTTTACTCTTTTTAGTCTTTATATTTTAAAAGAATTTTTTTAATTAAATAGCCTAAATGATAGGCTAAACAATTAAGGGTGTAAAACTAATTCATAACTAATTATGATAAGATAAGTCGGGTAGTATTTAAGACTCTAATTTAACACTTAAACTATGGTTAAATAAAAGGTTCAAATAAGAGATACAGTCAGAACGGTTCTGGTAGTAATACCAGATGTTCCAAAATAAGTCATGTTAAGCCAGAGAGGGCGTTTGGGCAATAGGAACTAGTTTAAGAACTATTTCTCGATAGGTCTTTTAGTTCTACCTATGTCTGTAAAATTCTAGTAGTCTTAAGGGTTAAATCTGTCTATCAATCCTTATTCACTTAGAGACGAAAGTCCTCAAAGTCATCGATTTGAGTTGTGAAAAGGTTGATAAAAGGTGCAGAGCGATCCGGAAATAAATGGTATCAGAGCCTGGCTTTTCATAATTAGATATGGATTAGGAATACACCCTTAATATATATTTGGTTTTATATGTCCTATTATATTGTATAAAATGGGAACTAGTTTTTTATTGATAAAATGGATGAAAATAATAAATTATTCACAAGTCAGCCAAAGGAGATTCCTTCGTCTGATAAACCCTATTTAATGTCAGAAGTTTATAATTTTAATAAATGGTATCAAAGGCAT
Organism: Lepidium didymum; assembly: GCA_963920545.1. NCBI lineage: Eukaryota > Viridiplantae > Streptophyta > Magnoliopsida > Brassicales > Brassicaceae > Lepidium > Lepidium didymum. The sequence continues at coordinate 5,758,536 of OY986979.1, read as the reverse complement.
TCCTAATATTAATTCATTGGACATTTGTTTTATTAAGAAAAAAGTTTCTGGTATACAGATATTATTTTTACATATATATGCCTTTGGTAATTTATAATTAATTATCATTTTATTACCAGTAGCATTTTTTAGACTATGTGTTGTTTTATGAAAATATTTAGAATGTATCATCCCTTCTTGTATACAATTTAAATCTGTTCCACTATCAATAAGTGCTACAAATTCTTTTTGTAAATTATAATCTATTAGCAAAGTTTTTAACCGTAGGTTTTTGAGTTGTTATTAACTCCATTCTGAAAAGAAATTCTTTTTTTCTTTCATGTATTATTTGCTCATTATCAGTGATTTTGCCAAATTGACTAAAATCTATATCATTTATTTTTGTGTTATGATTTTCTAAATCTGTTATTCTTTTATTAAGAATAAAATTCTGAGATTTTAATTCATTAATTTATATTTTGGGTGTTTGATATTCTAAGTTGTTAAAACTTATTTATATATATATATATATATATATAATTTGTAATATGAAACCTAATATATTGTGTAAAGTAAACATATATCAGTCTATTTGCAAAACCTTTTTGAAAGATTTATGTGTGTATATCGAATTAAGTCAAAGTGTTGATATTGATTCCTATAAGTTTATTTTTACCTATTATCGTAAGAATTTTCAAGTAATTAATCATTTTGATACAATTTACTGAAATAAATAATGGTGGCTTGGGTATGATTAGGGTTTATATGAAGGGCTGAAAGCATACAGGACAGAAGATGGTCGGGTTATGCTATTCCGACCAGACCAAATCGGTTATGCTTTTCATATATGCATTTTTCAGGATATTTCTTAATTTTTTAAAATTATATATTATAGATTCCTCCACTTGGGAAAAGAGAATTGTATATCAGGCCAATTTTGTTTGGGAGTGGTCCTATTCTTGGCTCACTTCCGGTTCCTGAGTTCACTTTCTCTGTCTTTGCATGTCCTGTTGGACGTTTTCACAAGGTGGCTGATCGATCTTGTCCTTATATATATATATATATATATGATAACCGAGAAATTTGGTTCGAAACCCTAGTTTTTGTGGATCCGATACAGCCCTTAGATATTTCATTTGGAAATATACCTCCTCCCAGCACAAACGGAAACTCGAACCAGTGATCTCTCATGCCTCCTGCCTAGGATACTGCCAGCAGAACTAGTTCGTTATGTTAACTTTTTGGTTTTTGTTGGTATATATAGGATAACTCGGGTTTGAATCTGAAAGTTGAAGATAAGTTTCGCCGAGCTTTCCCAAGTGGAACGGGTAGTGTGAAGAGTGCCACAAACTATTCTCCTGTAAGTTATAATGATTTTAATATTATCATGATCGACTGATTTTGTTTTAGATTAATCATTATTAAGGATAGTTTATTGTTGAAGGTTTGGATAGCATTGGCAGAGGCTAAAAAGCAAGGCTTCTCTGGTGTTATGTTTTTGGATGCTGCAACTGGCAATAACGTCGAATAACTTTTTGCATCTAACATTTTCATGGTCAAGGTAATATTCATATATACATACATAAATATACACAAACGTAAGTGTTATAGAATACTAATTATATAAAATCGATATGTGATTATTATGGAATATATATATAGGGAAATGTTGTGTACACACACACCAGCACTTTTAGGAACGATTTTGCCCGGAATCACTCGGAAATGTGTCATTGAATTAACTCGTGACTTCGGCTACAAGGTTGGAATATATATGTCAATCAATATCATGATTTTATAAGCTTTGATTATGTAACAAATCTTAATTAATCAAACATATAATAAATAATCGTCGTTAATGTCAAAGGTTGAGGAACGTGTTGTTCCACTGGATGACCTTCTGGATGCACAAGAAGTTTTCTGTACTGGCACTGGTGCAATTGTTATAACTATTGCCTCCGTTACCTACAAAGGCCAAAAGAAATATTTTCTTCCCCTTAATTAATATATATATTATTTATATATATGACTCGTATGTGAATAATTTGTTATTTCTTCATAAGTTAATTGAGTGTATAAACAAATTGGAGACAGGAGAAGCTATTCGCGATGTTAACGGATATCCAAACGGGTCGGGTCAAGGATACCAAGAGATGGACGGTCGAGATTGAAAGTATTGTCGCTTGTATGTAATGTATACAAGTAATCCTTGAAGAAGAAACATCATGAAGAGTCTCTCGATCTTTTGTGTTTTTTATCATCGTGTCATGTCTTCTCCTGTAGGTGCAAAATGTACTTCAAAAAGTTGGTCTGTAACTTATCTTTAACTACTCTGTAATTTTCCTTAATCAAATAAAAAATTATCTATTTCGAAAAAACTATGGTTATTAATTCGTTTCGTTTTTTCAAATATCAAAGCAGCTTTTGTTTTACCTTCTGTCACTGCTAAATATATTCGATAGTTATTAACCATTTTTACTAAAAACCTAAAAATACACCAACTAGTTAACGTTCTGTCACATCATTTGACGTCGTTAATCAACCTGAGTTTATTTTTAAATTTTTGAAATGTTGTGTATTAAATGGCAATGGAAAAAATTTAGTATATTTTTTGGAAAGAAGAAAAGTTTGTGTACTTTTTCTGGCAAAAATTAATTAATTGATCATTTTTATGGTTTTATTATTTAATAAATCTAACACCGTTTTAACATTCCGTCACATCTGTTTAATGCCTTTAATCGACGTGAGTTAAATTCTAATTTTTAAAGAGTTTGTGTATTAAAATGGCAATGAAAAATATTCGTGTATTTTTGGGGAATCAGAAAAGTTTGTGTATTATTTTGACAAATGTTAATTAGTTGATGTATTTTTTAGGATTTTTTCCTAGTATTTGTGATTAAACAGTGAAAATGGTTTGTTTCACGGTGGGCCATTACTACATATAGATTCGTAACTGCGTCCATTTATTAATTAAATCCAATTAATGGCATCATGCACAAAATAAAAAGTTTGGTTGACCGGTGCATGCGCGTGAGTTAATGCTCTAATCTGACTGTGCGTTCCTACCCGTAAAGGTGGGAAGTGGTCCTCTCATCCGCGGGGTCGGTAGGTTTTAACTCATGCAAGACAGAGTCAGGTTTTAGAATTTAAGACTATTTTTTTGGCGGATCTGGCGAGATAGATTGCGGATTGTGTTGGACTAAGTGGTCTAAACTCGCGGGTTTTGCAGGTACATGCAGGTCATAGAAACTTCATACTGTTTTCAAAACAAAAGTTTAGACATCGTGATATTTTTATGAAAAACAGCATGTAGTTCAAAAACCTGCGGGTTACTATGAATTTTTTGCGGATTTGTGTTTTTGCGGGTTATTACAGGTTTTTTTGCGGGTTACTATAGGTTTTAGTTAGATTTAGTTGGATTTTTTTTGCGGGTTAACTGTGGGATCCGCGAACTTAAACGGGACGGGTTGCAGGTTGAGATTTGTAATCCATTTTTTTAGTGGGGCAGATTGCGGATTTACAAAAATATGCAAAAAGCTCACAAATTTTATGTGGAACGGGACGGATTGACCCCGCTACCCAGCACCCGGTATACATCATGCACACAAATATGCATGCAATTTCTCTTTCAATTTTTTTAAGTTTATAGTATATCTACTCATTCAGAATTTCTGACATTTATACCTTACATATACATGTAATTTTATTTTAAATTTATAATTAATCTCTATTCCATATTATGAATTGTTTTTCCTCGAATACATTCACCATCTTTATTATTTTTTATTTATAATTTTTTTTTTGTTTTTTATAACAAAGACCTTTTTTTTTCAAACACTTGGCTCTATCCTATCTTGCATGCCTTAAATAAGAATACTTGTAAGAGAGGAATGAAACGATATTCAGAAAATGTATTTGTAAAGTTACAATACATATAGGGGTTGGTTTGGTTAAAACGATTTCAATAACTCTCTCTCTTAACTCTTTTTTTTACACACGAAATTTACCGTCACCGATTTCTCTTTCCGGCGGTTAGTTTGGCTCACCACCGCCAAAAAAGAACCCTTCCATCATCAACTCTTCATCAGATGTCTCTCCACCGGTGTTTCCCTCATAATGCGCCCTAGATCTAGGTTTTAGGCTACCTCCATTCTTGCCTATGCCGCCGTGCAGGTCCCCCGGTTTAAACGGCGATGTGATACTGTTACTAGCGGTTTTTCTCTTGCTTCGTGTGAGGACAGCGTTGTAGGGTTTTGTCTGCCATTGATCGCCGTGTTTGTTCTCCGTCACTGTGTGGTGGTGGTTCGCTGTCGCCGGCACCGTCTCTCTCGCCGGAGCCGTCTCGGCTTTGGGTACTCCACCTTCTCCTTCTCCTTCTCCTTTTAGCTCATGTACCATCTCTTCTTAGTTCAAGTTTGAGGACTGCTTGGATCTAGGTTTAGTTTGGCTCTGCTTTTTGGTTAAGTAGTTAGGTTTAGTTTTGGCATTGGTTTAGTGCGGGTTGTTGTCTGTCTTGTATGTGTTGGTTTGGGTTGGCTCGGTTTCTCGGTGTTTTTCTTGTTCGTTTGTGTCTCCGGTTATTTTGCTTTAGTGGATTTGTTAGAAGAAGGTGGTTCCTATTGGCAGGGTTGTTCAATAGTGCTTTCACAGATTCAGCGCGGATTACTCCTTGACAAAGTTATAGGTGTTTCTAGGTCCGAGCATTAGGGGCTGTTTCTTAGACCGGTTCATTCGTGGTAATCGATTGGAAAGTATTACTAGAGTTTGGTGTTGCTGTAATTTTCGACTTCGTTTCCTTTATTAGTCTACTATTTCGTTTCCAGATCGTTATAATGAAATATTTGATATTGAATAAAAAAAAGTTACAATATATAGAAAACGATATTCACCTAAAATTACGTAATTACAAAGTCGATTCTTAAATAATAGGAAAGGTATATTTCCTATCTCATTAAGGAACGATGAAGTAAATGAAGAAGACTTATAATTTTTTTTGTCAATGTTGAAATAAAGAACCTGAATAAAAGAAAATTACTTTCCAATAAACTAAAATTTCTTTTAAAAAAAAAAAAAAATAGAAGAAAGACAAGATGATACAAAACTTTTTTCTATTTGATGATCCAAAGCTATAGCATAATCTTTCTCTTAAGAAAATGTGGATTTAATTAATATTCTTGGACATGAGCTGGATTAACTTGCTTCTCCACCGTTGTTCGAGGAAGCCTCTGTTTTCTCCAACATACAAACCACTGATTTCATAAACGGTCTAACCTGAGGAGACTTGTCTGTACATAACAATGCAATGGTCAACACTTTAAGAGCATCCTCTTTGTATTCATCTTCTATACTCGAATCAATTAATTCCATCATTCTTTCTTTCTTCATCTCCTTGCTCGTCCTCCAAACCCACATGACGATGTCACTTTCTTCGCCAAACTCTATCTCCACTGGTTTCTTCCCCGTTACCAATTCCATTAACACCACTCCAAAGCTGTACACGTCGCTCTTCTCGGTCACGTTCTTTGTGTTATATGCGTATTCTGTGAACAACAACGAAATGATTCAAATACAGGGAATTTGAAGCTTAAGAAGAAAGAAAGTTAAAGATTCTACTTACCAGGGGCAATGTAACCGAGAGTTCCTTTAACAAGAGGAGCAGAGAAATCTCGTTGAACCATATCAGGCTGAATGATTTTAGCCAATCCAAAATCAGCAATCCTCGGTCTCCACTCCTCGTCAAGCAATATATTGCTGGACTTCACATCTCGATGAATCACAGGCCGATCTAATCCATGGTGCAGATATTCCAACCCTTTAGCAGCTCCTAAAGCTAATGCTTGTCTCACACGCCATCCAATTTCTTGCTCAGCACGACGCTCGTGCAGCTGCTCCCACAAGCTTCCATTAGGCATGTACTCGTAGACAAGCAACTTACTATCCTCACACGTTATGCTGCAAAACAACTTCACGACATTTATATGTTTTATATTGCTTAGTGTCGCGACTTCTGTCTCAAATTCTCGGTTATTGTTGTTGTTGTTGCTGCTTTCACTTAGTATTGCGGTTGAGCTTCTGAAGCTTTCTTGAAAACTCTCCTGTCTCAATATGTGTTTAACAGCTAGTGTTTCGCCGTTTCTCAAGGTTACTTTGTAAACATTTCCTTGACCGCCTCTGCCTATGAGATTCTCTGACTTGATCTCATCGATGATTTCCATTTCGTTCAAGTTTAATAACCGGAACGAGCTCACTTGCCAGTCGTTCTTCTTCAGAGCCGTTTGATTTGAACTTTTCCGTCTTATCTTGAAGATCACATAACAGATTAAGAGAAACAGAGCAAGTACCGCAACAACGATAATGTATATGTCAAGCTGAGATAATTTTTTCCTCTTTCCTTGTCTGTCAGGTGGACATGGATGAAGATATGCGATCTCTGAGCTGCATAGCCCTAAATTTCCTTCAAAGTTTCCACTTTCAAGCGGTTGAGGAACAGAACCGGTCAATTGGTTGTTGGATAAGTCAAGTAAGCTTAGCTTAAGAGACGATAAACCAACAGGGATTTTACCCGATAGTTTGTTTCCTGACAGATTCAAAGAATTCAATAACTGTAAAGATCCAAAACTATCCGGAATTTCCTCGGAGAATGAATTTCCAGCGAGGTTTAGATCAACCAAAGATGTGCACAAGCCTAGTGACTTTGGTATACCACCAGATAGATTATTCTGGTCAAGATAGAGACTTGAAAGCTCCTTTAGCTTGTCTAAAGAGTCAGGGACTAACCCGAAGAACTTATTCATGCGAAGATTAACCAATACTAACGATCTAGCTTCTGAGATTTGAAACGGTAAAGAACCCGAAAATTGATTGTTGCTCAAATCCAAAGAGCCAAGAGACATGGCATTACCAATATCATCAGTGAGATTTCCTTCAAAACTGTTTGAAGCAAGGTCAAGAAACTGTTGATTAGGAAGACCAAAAATCCCTGAAGGAATCACACCAGAGAGAGAGTTGTTGCTTACACGAATACGAATCAAAGTCTTACATTTAGCATAGCTCTCTGGGAATTTTCCTGTGAATCTGTTCTGCAGCATCAGAAGATGCGTCATTGCGCCTTTCTTGCACATATCAGGTGGAATCTCACCTTCCAAGACATTCTCAGACACGTCGATGTGTTTAAAATGGGTCCACGATCCTAGTCTCTTTGGAAGCTTCCCTGTAAGCTGGTTTTTGTAAAGAGACAATGCAGCTAAATTCTTGAAATCTCCAAACTCTTTTGGGATCTGACCAGTTACTCGATTTTCAAAAAATGCGAGAGACACAAGGTTCTCTAAGAACCTGAGCTCAGACAAATCACCTTGTAACGAGTTTTTAGAGGCATCGAAATATCTCAAATTCGTCAAATTCCGGAACCCAAATGGTAACTTACCGGTCAAGTTATTGTTGTAAATCTCAAGCTGTCTAAGGTTTATAAGCTGAGCTATCCCCTTTGGAATTTCACCACAGATTTCATTATCAGATAGCTCAAGATTTTGTAGACGAACAAGGTTTTTGATTCCCTCTGGAATCTTACCACTGATACTGCTATTACTCAGATAAATCCAATTCAAAGCAGTGAGATTTAAAATCTCTTTGGGAAATGGATGCGGATCGAATCGATTATCTCCGACGCTTAAGAAACTCAATCTCTTCAGGTTTTTCAGAGAATTCCATGGGAATTTTCCGGAGATTCCAGACGCGTTTAAGCTCAAAAACTGTAATCCTAACGAATCAATCGCCGGAAACTCGCCGTGGAAATTGTTGAGTCCGAGGTCCAAGTATCTCAAGCGATTACATTTCCTGAGATTCTTGTGAATCCGACCAACCAAGGAGTTGTTTCCTAAAACAATCTTCTCCAGAAACTTCAAATCACAGATCGAATCGAAAGGAAGATCAATAATGCCACAGTCACTGCCACAGTTGTTCAAACCCCGACTTCCAAGGTTGATCTCGACGACATTTCCGTCGGAGTTACATACAATTCCGAAGAATTCACATGCCGAGTTTCCGTAAGTCCAGCTGTTGAAGACGTCGTGGGATTCTGTTTCTCTAAAGGCGGGTTTCAACTTGAGAAGATTATCGACTTCTTGACAATGGTTAGATCTCGATGAAGTGATCGGGAGTAGAAAGAGAAGGCGAACGATAAACAGTTGCCGGAACATTAGTTGCTTCGCCGGAAGGATAACAAAGCGGTGGTATATCGATGAGTAACAAAATCAAAGAAAAAATGGGAAGGCCGTTTGTAAATTTTACATTCAAATATAATTAGAATAAACAACATTTGAAATAATAAACAAGAAATTGTTATACTTATTAGTCTTCCTTATTCATGGATTTTCCTATAGTAAGAAATAAACAAGTCAAAGATGATATAGTCTCTCTCATTCAATTGCTTGAATCATATTTGTTGAATACATTACAATTAAAATTTTATTTCCGAAATTTCATTGTTTTATAAAAGGATTACTGATTTTCTAACCAACGATTTTTTTTTCCCAAATAAGAAGATTTGTATCATAAATCATTATCAAGAGAGACGTGTACTACAAACATACAAAACCCAAAAAATTGTAAAATCAAATGAATAAGAAGAATAAAATGTAACGTTGACCATGGTCCACTTTCAATCTTCTATCTAATAAAAGGATAGCAATTTTTTGAATTGTCTTTACTGCAATATAGAATATTACATATAATGTCATCAAAAAATACAATGTCAGTGAAGGTATATTTGGGAAATTATTTTCGATTTCTGTACAGTTATTAATTAGATTACGTTTGATTGTATTTAATATACGAATTTAAACGAAAAATTATATATAATATAAGTTAATATACTTTTAATGCATTTTTGGAGAAAATCACTATTGATTTGTTTTTGAGTTTCGGAAAAAACAGAAAAATTATATATGATATTAATTTAATATATTTTAATGAATTTATGGAGTATATTATTAATGATTTGATTTTAAGATACAAATTTACATACAATTTAATTATATATGATATTTAGTTAATTAATTTTTAATGCATTTGTGGAGAAGATAATGAATAATTTGTTTCTAAGATTCGAATTTATAGACAAAAATTATATATGGTATTAAGTTAATACAATTTAATACATTTATGGAGTATATATCATGAATAAGTTGATTTCAAGATAAGAATTTACATACAATTTAATTATATATTGTATTTAGTTAAATTGCTAAATTCGTGATATTTCAAGATACAAAGTTATTTTTTTAGATCACAAGTAATTCACAATTAATATATGTTTGAATGCATTTTTAGAATTGATAACAAATGATTCATATTAAATATACAAAATTAAACAAAAACATTATTTATGTTAGTTAGTTAATATAAATTAAATACATTTTATGATCAATTCACAAATGATTTATATTAAATATTCGAATTTAAATAATATTTAAAACAAAATAAATTTGGATCCCCATAAATGACATTAGATATTTGTTGATTAGTTAACATCAAAGGAAAATAATATCTGACATAACTATGCATTTCTTACTAAATAATTTGACGTAAACTTAACGTCATATGTTAGCTATCCTCTATATAAAGGACTGGAACATAGTCATTGTGACTATCATCTCATAATTCGACTAAACATATAATAATTCATAATGTCTTTCAGCGACATCTTCTTGCTCAAAACTTGCAAGCAACTAGGGGTGGGCATAATACCCGAAACCCGAAACTCGATTCGAATCCGACTCGAAATAGGAGAAACCGAACCGAACCCGACAAAATACCCGAACGGGTCTTACATTATGGAAGATTGGATATCCGGATCCGAACAGGTAAAACCTGAAACCCGAATGGGTATCCAAAATACCCGAAATATATTATATAGTTTAAAAATAATTATATATATATATATAAAATTTTAGTTAGTTAAATATTCAAAATTATAATTATATATCTAAATATATTAAAATTTGAATCAAAAGAATATGAAAAAAACTAAAATATTCAATTTTAAAATTAAATTATAATTTTTTAAAGAATTTTTTCAGTTTTTTAAAAAGAATTAATAAAAAATACCCGAACCCGAACCAAACACGAACCGAAATAAGATATTTTATAAGAACCGAACCCGACCCGAATCTGAAATATACCAAACCGAACCCGACCCAAAATTCTAAAATACCCGAATAGATCTTATATGTGTAAACCCGAAAACCCGAAACCCGAAAAGATCCGACCCGAACCCAAACGAGTACCCAAATGTCCACCCCTACAAGCAACAATGTCGTATAACGGCTAAGATAATCCACTTATGGAAAGTATTCACTTTCGAATACAGGCAAACCATTGAGTTTGTGCTCGTTGACAGCAAAATAAATTCTAAATAGAAGATATATTAAAATTTAGTTTATATAATCGTATATTCATACTCTAAGATTCTAATATTTTATGTATTATTTTTATTCGTTTTTAGGGCTGCAAAATACATGTTACCGTTAAGTAAAAACTGATTTTGAAATTTGTATCTTTACTTGATCACAGTGACACAAAAATTATTAGTAGTTTTCAAGTGTATCCAGTGTACAAGATCATTTTTGCTTACACAACTTCGATTAGGTCGACTAATCCACTACCTATAGATTTGTTGGGACTATAATACGCGAATTTCAATAAATTGCTTGATGGGAATCTTGATGATTTCAATTTGTGGATTTCAATATTGATAGACGCAATTTATTAAGGAATGCAATTTAGTACTTATGTTAATATCTATTTGTGTCATTTAAATTTTTTTTAAATGAATCTTTTATGATATTTGGTTCTGTTTAAAATTTTAATGAATTGATTTGTTTTATTAGTCAAAAAACTCCTAATGGGCCAATGTTAATTACATCTATCAAATATAAATAAAATTGGTTAGCAGTATTTTGTCGATATTAGTTACATGGCCTATTGTAAATAAATTTCTTTATTTACTTCAATTATGACATATTATGTAATTTTAAATTTTCTTAAGATTCTATTTTGAATAATTAATCAAAAATAATAATGAAATCTTATATTTTGAATAATTAATCAAAAATAATTTATGAAATCTTATATTTTGAATATGTTTTTTATTTCCATAATAATAGGATTTTGAATCGGGATTATTAACATTTTGCTATACTAAATATTAGTGAAATCACTTAACACACCTATCATATTTAATATATAATCATGTTACTAATAATTTTCAATAATTATTAACTTATTATTTTTATTCGGATTTTAAATACTACTTCATTTTAGTAATTATTAATGAAATGTAATTTACACACTTACTATGTTTAACCTAAATACTATTGCAAGTGGCCTTTAATCTAGTGGCAGGTGGTAAGTCCACATAAGACATGCGCACTTGCACAACCAGGAATCGAGTCCCACCGCATATATTTATGTAGTAACTTGGCTAATAGGTCGGCTTGTTGTGGCCCAATGTTGACAAAAAAAAACCTAAATTGTATTTAATATTAAAGAATCGTAATTAAAGTATTTTAATTGAAATATATAAAAACTCATAAAAACAATATAAAGATCTAAAAAACAGTCATTTAATCCTATATTTACATATTACCAAATAGAACACATAATTAATATAAATTTTAAAATTAATTATTTATTTCTGTATTAAATATTTTTTGCCTTTTATATCTATATTAAATATAAATTGAATGACCAATTTTATTTATTAATTATTTGTAAAAAGTTCATAAGACACTTAAAATGTTTTATTTATTAACAAATATATATAATTGCTAATCATTACTAACATATTATTTTTAATTGGGTATTAAATACTTTTTGCATTTTATATCGTTATTACATATAAATATAATTTGAATTGGTTAATCCTTTATTTTTTGAAATGTAATAAACACATATACCATATTTACTGAAATAATAGTTAATAATAAAAATTCATATGAAACAATTTCAGAATTTATTTATTTGAAACCCAAATTAAGTATTTCACTTACCATTTATAAGCATCAATTAGTACTTCAATTAAAGAATATAAATTTTTGAAATAGGAACAATCCTTAACAATCGATGTTAACTTTTTTATTAAATTTCTAAATTAATATTGTTAATTAAAAATATATAAAACTGATTTAATTACCTTAAAAATCGATTATTATGAACACCGGTCTAACTAACAATTTAAATGAACACGATTCTAAAAATCTAAATGAGCATGGTCTAAAACCTTAAATGAGCATAAGTCTAAAAACCTAAATGAATATGAGTTTAAAAAATTAAATGAACACAAATATGAAAATCTAAATGAACACAAATTTAAAAATTCAAGTAACATGTGTCTAAGAACTTAAATAAATATGAGTAAAAAATCTAAATAACGATATTGCTTGAATTCCTACATATTCATCTCAAAATATAACAATATATATACTTATTTCCTTTTAAATTTTGAGTATTTTAGATTTTGCTATTTTATTTTTACTAAAAGTTATAAATTTATGGCAAATGCACAAGGCTTAAATTTTAAAGCTAAACAAACACGGGTCTAACAAGGTAGCTGAACATGGGTTAAAAAACCTTAATGAAAATGAGTATAAAAACTTAAATAAACACGGATACAAAAACCTAAATGAACGTACACAAATTTACGAATCTAAATAACCATGTGTCTAATAACATAAATGAACACGAGCCAAACAAATTATGTAATGCATCAAAACTTTAATAAACATGTATCGAAAAAATATATTTGTGCATAACACGAATTATCATTATAAATTAATTTTTAGTATATTAATTATGTAAAAATAATAAATTTCATATACAAATAAAAAAATAGAAGACCAGAAATAGCACATATATAAATATTATTGATAAATATAAATAACTAGGCTAGGCTTCAGGGCAATTGAGGATTTTAACTCCGCCTTACTTGCTAAGCAACTCTAGAGGTTACTTGATCACCCAAATTCTCTTTTGGCTAGAATTCTCAGGGGTCAGTATTTTGTAAATCCACATCCATTAGAGGTAAGGCGCTTATATTTTTCATCTTATGGCTGGCGGAGTATCATTTCAGCCTGAGCATTGGTAATGAAAGGATAAATTAAACGGGTGGGTAATGGCAATACTATTAGAATTTGGTTTGACCCATGGATCTCTGATAGTATACCTAGACCCGCAATCGGGATCGGTCTAATGATATATCCAGACTTATGAGTTTCAGATCTGATAGACCCTTACACGCATTTATGGAAAGAAACCTTCATTAGACAATTTTTTTATCCTCGAGATGCTAACATGATCCTCGGCCTCCATATCCCAAGATTTCTGACCTCAGACCGTCTTGGATGGCATTTCAACAAGACCAGACTCTACACTGTTAAATTAGGTTATTGGACAAAGAAAAATATCACCCAACTATCGACATATTCTTTTGGCCCCCACATTCAAGATCTGCAGTCTCAAGTCAGGAAAGTAAGAGCACCGCAAAAAAATAAAACACTTTATCTGGCAAGCGATATCAGGTCAACTAGCAGTAAAAGCTAACTTAGAAAGGCGTGACATACAATGTGATAAGAGGTGTGACGGGTGTGGAGCAGACGGAGAAACGATAAATCATGTCTTGTTTGAATGCCCTCCAGTTATCCAAGCCTGGACATTATCGAAAATACCAACATGGCCCTCTTTTCCGGGTTCTTCAATATATGGTAATATTGATCATCTACTTTGGAGACTCCCTAAAAAGGAAGAATATAAAAGTTTCTCATGGCTTTGATGGTTCCTATGGAAGACAAGAAATGAAAATGCATTTACTAACAAGAATATTGATCCTAATGATATGGTTATGGCAGCAGAATTTGAAGGGGAAGCTTGGGTTTTATCTCAACAAGAGAATTGCATAAAAACTGGTGCTAATGTGGAGTTACGACATTCTTAAGAAGAGAGGATTTCTATACCACTGACGATGGACCCGATTTTTACTGGGTATAGATGCATGGTAGATGTCTCACGGAAGGAGTCAGATCTTTCCACTCGATTAGGATGGTACACTTTCCCTTTTGAGTCCGGCAGCACAAACTTGGGAGCACAGTGTATTAGACAAAGCTTTTCTCCTCTTCATTCGGAGTTTGAGGCACTTCTATAGGCTATGACTTGTCTGAGCTCCCTCCAGATGTCAAAAGTTGAATTTCTAGTGGATTGTTACGAGCTTGTGAAGATGGTTGCGGATCCTTCTGCGTGGCCTGCATTTCTTCCTTACCTAGCCGATTTTTCCAGACTACAGAGTTGTTTTCCCAGTTTCTCCCTCATCCTGATCCCACGTGTTCTTAATCACAAGGTCGACTTCCTATCTCGCAGTGCTAAATGGTTTTCTAGGAACCAAGCTTATGTGAACAATATACCAGCTATGTGGTCTCGTTATTGTTCGTGAATGAGTAAAGTTGACAAAATATATATATATATATATATAAATAAATAACTAGGTCTAGGCATAATACCTGGAACCTGACCTGAAATAAAAGGAATCGAACCAAACCAAACTCGACAAAATACTCCAACGGGTTTTACATCATGGAAGTTTGGATACGCGAATCTGAACAGATAAAACCCGAAACCCGAATGGATATCCATAATATATTATATAGTTTAAAAATAATTTTGTATATATATAATCTTTTAGTTACCTAAATATTCAAAGTTATAATTATAAATCTAAATATATTACAATATGAATTAAACGAATGAATAAAAAACTAAAATATTCAATTTGTAAAATTAAATTATGATTTTTCTAATAATTTTTTTAGTTTTTTTGAAAAGATTAAATAAAAATACCGAACTCAAACTGAACCCGAACTGAAATAAGACATTTTATAAGAATCGAACCTGACCCAAACCTGAAATATACCGAAGCGAATCTGGCCTGAAATTCTAAAATACCCGAACGTATTTTATATGTGTAAACCCGAAACTCAAAAAGACTAAACCCGAACCCAAAACCCAAAAGGACTAAATACCGAGACCTATAAATAACCATAAATATATATTTATTTTGCATAACAAATAGTCTCGTGCATCTGGTAAATAAATAACATTAATTTATTTTCTGTTATACTCCAAAGTAGTTAACTATTTTAGACTTTGGAATATATTATATACTTATAGCCATAAGATTTATCGGAAACAGTCGAGGACAGGTGGTTCAGTGGTAGTGGGCACTTTACAAATCCTCAGACACCAGAGTTTGATTCCTCCCCGATGCAAGGAGAAGGAAGAAAAGAGGAATTTTAGGATATGAGATTTGGCTATGGATCGAGCCTTGTCGATCTAATTATAAAAGTAAGGTTGAAAAAAAAAAATTCATCGGAAACACGTAATTAACTTCTAATGACCACTCTCTTTAAGAACCAAACAATGTCTCTACTCAAATCAAGCATTTTATTTCTCTCCGCAAGTGCTCTTTTCTATAGCTAATTGTGTATTCCCTCTTTAGCCCAAGATAGGAATATGATGAATTTTTTGAGGCCCATAGCAAAGCCCATCACGAGATTGTTTGGGACGATGTAGTGCAAACCAGAGGATCAGTTCTTGTGGTTTGGTCCATTCGAATGGACTGTTTCGAGAGAACATAGTGATGAGTAGCGGAGAGAGTTCGGCCTAGGCCTGAACATATGCTGAGGAAATGTGGATCGACGAGAAAAAGCAATACGACTAAAACAGCAACACGTGGGAGGATCTCAATGGTGACACGTGTCTACATTACACACAAGTGAATAGAAAAAACGCAATTCGATTGGAATGTGCTAAAAAGTGGTGTGTAACGGTGTTGGTACGGTTATCACATGTAACTATGATGCTTCGGGTCCAAGTAATTACAATGGTTGACGACCACTATAAAAGTGTTGAATGAAATAAAAAAGAATTTGGGGTAATCAGATAAGAAGTTTGTTTTTGTCATTTCTGAGCTGTACAGAAAAAGATATATAAACAATTTTTTAATAATGATGACACCCACCTCTCAAAAATTGGCTGGCTAATTCCTAAAGCTACCTTACAAAAAAAATACAATTCAATTTTTAAGAAAATATGAGTCGAAGACAACTCATAGAATCGGTAAAACGACAAAGGAAAACACGTCAAACGACACCAAGCTGGCTTTGCTGTCTTAGCTCTTTCCTTAACTTCTGAGAGAAAAGCCTGCAAGCATCCAAACTCAGATCCACCGCCGCAGCTAATGCCACGTGCGCTGCTGCATCCTCCGTACATGTCACGTGCGTCACTCCCACTTCTACTTCAGGTTTGCTCCGTTTCCCGACTCCTTCTACTGTTGCCGACATAACGAACCCTCTGTTTTGCGCCGATGGATGCTGCGGTAGTAGGTATCCAAAATCCGAACCCGATCCGGATCCTGGTCTTGATGCGGGTCTCGACCCGGCGCTTGAACCGGATCCTAGATCCCAGCTTCCCTGAGGACTTGTTGTTGGCGTCGACGCCGCTGTGGTCGCGGTCCCATTGGTGACGTCGATGACGAAACTCCCGCCAGATTTTAAACTGATTGATGAAGATGCGGAAACGGCGGTGGCTATTCCGTCTTGGAAAAGGTCGAAACGGTAACCGAGTGTGTCGGAGTAACCGGCTTCACGCCAGGCCTCAAGCCTTCCCCATGGCTTCCATGTGCAGCCGTCGGGTCGAAGGATGAGCCACGCGCCGGGACTTGATCGAGTCACGCGGTTTGAACCGGGTGATGGCACGAAAGGTGTGACCATTGATGCCATCGCAACGGGTGAACCGGAGAGATCATGGACTGTTATTGACCAACCTTTTCTCTCTTTCGATGGTTGTTCCTTTTCTGATTTCATCGAGGATATGCAGCTTCTTGTTGAGCTTGACTCAGACATCATTGAAGATCTGTAGAATCGAAAAAACTAAAAATCAATATACAGATTCGTGCATAATGGAGAATCGCGAATATCTTTTGCTAAGTTAACAAGTTAAGAATCTATCTGAATAAAATAAAGGCAATGTTTTTTCCAATCGGAAAGCTTAATTATTCTAGTGAAGATGAAGATTTAACTGACCTATGAATAAGATTCCGATCACTGGAATTTGAATTTCTTGAGCCGAATTTGCAAGTGAATACGGCTTGTTTGGTGTTTCCTTGAACTTGGAAGACCTGAGGGCTACACTCTGGCTCGCCGTCGAATTGGAAAACGAATCTCGGATCAGGTTCGACCCGTACGCTAACATGGAGTTCTGGATCGAATCCAGCCTTACTACTCCTCGACTTTCCTCCTTTCTTAAAGCCCAAACCAACCCAGCCGTTATGCGCCAAACACGTCTTCGTCTCCGCGGATTTCAAATCCAATGAAACCTCGAATCGACCGAGTAACTTCTCGCTCGGCGAAGCGAGTCCACAAGACGCGCCGGTAACGCCGTCATCTCCTTCACGGGAGTAAGCCTCAACAGAGAGAACACTCCACTTAGGTTTCTTCAAGGAGGCCTCGATCTGAGCTTTGCTTAGACTGAAGCAAGCAGCGACGGTAGAAACGTTACCAGAAGAGCTACGAGTCTCGGATTCAGATTCAGTTCGGAACATAACCGGAACAGAAACAATCTGGCGAGGAAAACTCTTGAATTTGATTTTGCAGTAGCAGTTAGGAGCCGATAAATTGATACCAGAAACAGAAGGTCCTGATGAGGAAGAAGACGTCGCCGGAAATCTAACGGCCAAATTACCAACTACAATCCGTACAAACGAGCACGGATCCATTGAGATTAAGATTGGTTTCTGAACGATTTAATCAGATTTACGATTGAACAAAAGCAAACCAAACACTAGTTGGAGGCAATAAGAGGAAGTGAGAGAGAGGTTTAAAGGGAAAAAGATGAGTGAAGAAGAAAGAGGAAGAAGGTATAAAAATGGAAAGAACCGAGAGGAAGAAACAACAGGCTGGAAAATAGCTGGGAGGGGAATGTAATTAAATTAATAATTAAATATTAAAAATGATATTTGGTTTACAAAAAAATACAGATTTTGGTGCAGATGGTCAACTGCTTTAATTGTGCTCATTCGCACACAGTTAATACACAACAAAAATAATAATAAAATACTATATAATCTACAAACAACGGATTAGGGAAAACCAAAAAAGAGGCTAACTACTTATCTCTACCTCTACGCCCCTAACTGCATTTTTTCTTTTCTTTTTTTCCTTTTGTTTAATTAAAAAGGGCCCGTTTGATCTTTTTATTTCCTTTCCTTTTAGTTTTCTTTTCCTTTACATGCAAATTATTTAATTCTTTCATTTATTTATCTAGCATTTATATATATATATATATATATATATATTTCATATTCTTTTAAAATATTATTATTTTAAAGTTAAACTACCATAAGTCAAACATGTATCTGTGTAAACAATATATGTGCGTTGAGTTTGGTTTTCTATGTTTACCAAGACAATTTAAAACTCTTCTATTATATCGAAATTGGAGGCGAAACAAGTTTAGTGTTAAAATTACACCAAATAGTATTAAGATTCAAAATGTTTTTATAAGTCTGAACCACATTAATTATTCACACATACGTCTATACTATATAATTATTGGTACATTTATAATGGAAGAAACAAAAATGTATTGACTTTTTTATTAGAATAATTTTGTTTAGTTTTGAATTTATATTTAAGCATATTTTATTTTTGATAAATTCATAGAAAAACAAAATATTTTATTTTACATGTTTTGCATGATTTGTATTATTGGTATGATTTACAAATATTCTATATAATCTGCATGCATTTTTTCATTTGTATTTGCCATTTAAAACTTTTGTGGGTCAAAGCAAAACATTGAATTAAACTTCACCTATCAATATCCAGAGAGGCACTACTTTTTTTTCTTTTTTACTTTTCAAATGTTTTCTAACTTGACTGAATATTTTTTTGATTTCCTCAAAACGTGAACTGGGAGCACTTATTTTGAACTGGAAAAAAAGTTAAATACCAAATTAAACTTTGATGTTATCTTTTATGGAAATATATATTTTTCTGTTATCTTTTATGGAAATGTACCAAATTAATTTAGCCTTTTGCAGAAATTGTAGCTGTGTGGTTGATTCAATCGTCATTCATGATAAATTTTCTTGAAAGACTCTTTTGTTTGAGTTCAATTCAACGTAACTGATCACGCCATCAACATGAGAATTAGTTCGCTCAGCACGATTATTGTTACGTAAACTTTCCTCATGAATAAACAAAAAAAACTTTCTTGTGGTCTCATGGTTATGTCAGAAAAACGAGAGTTTGCATTTATGTAAGTGAATTTGAAAAAATAACAAGAATCAATTTTTTACCAATTTCAAAACTGTAAACGTTTAACAATAATAGTATCTAACAAATGTGATTTTCAAAAGTTAAACTTGGATGGAAAAAAGTAGTAAATGTAGTATTTCAACAGGTTCACCAAATATATTTTTCCTAACTATTTGCATATATATATATATATAAGTTTTGCAAATAAAGTACCAAATTAAGTATGAGTAACAAAAAAATCAAGTAAAAAAGTTAAACGAATAACTTTCTTGTATAAGTATATGTTTTTATAGTTTTACCAAAGAAAGAAAAAACAGAAAAAAATCTATGAGTTTGATTTGAACCATTTTGACCGACGTGGAAAAAAAAACACAGAAGTAGACGCAAGAGGTAAATGAGAGCCATTGGATAGAAGGTGGGGTCGAGATTAGTTAAGATAGAATAGACCTTCGATCACGCAATCTTTATCTGTCTCTCTGTTGTTCATCACTTCGAGATCAGATATGAGCTGTTCTCAAAGTGGAGCACGTAAGGTTCTCGTTGGCATCATTTTCACTGCTTAATTATTTTCAATCATTCTTTATTACTAATACTTTATTCTTACTTTTCTTAAATTACATAAATAGATATTAAAAAAATTGATTTAAATACTTTGTTACTGTTGTCGTTTCTTTTATTAAGTTCTGTCGTTTTGCTCTGTCCACACGTATGGTACTATGGTTTGATTATAAAATAAAACTTGTTAATTTATTTATAATTTATAATTAAGTGTTGAGTGAGAAATAATTAAGAAGGTTGACATAAGTAATTAAGTGAGTAAGAAGAAGAAGACCAATCTGGCTTACAGAGAGGATCCTGAAGAGACTGTCGAGCCGTAGCTGTATGTCCACATTGGTCTTTATTCATATTTTAATCCAACTTTCTATTTTCTTAATACATCAATAATGCATGCGTACAAGTTAATTCATCATAATCCTAATTGTATATATTAATAAATCCAAATCCAAGTCATCTTCTTTCTCATTCATTTTATTTTGTATCTATTGACTAAGTTATTAACTAATTTTATTTTTATTATACGATTCAGTATGCGATAGACTCCAAACTATATATAAACTGTTGATATTTTCATGTGGTTACATTTTTAAGCCATCTGTCTATATATTTATTATAAAGTATAATGATGTTCTCTTTCACAGTGCCACATCGTTCTATATTTATAAATATAAATTTAACAATGATACAATTAAAATAAAAATTATTAATTCATTTCATAGATCTAAAAACTTACGATTTATGTTATAACATATTCCAAAAACCTATACATATACGGAAAAAATCAAAACTAATGTACAAAGGAAATAAGACAAAATACATATAATTTTATTAAAATAAATATGTTAATGAATTTAGAAATTATAGATAGAAATTATGTTAGTGAAAATTTACTATATTTCCTTTGTATATTAAAAACTAAACAATATACAGTGGATTGTTTCATTTAGTTCTCCAACGAAAAAATACATGTGTTTTAACATATTTGATACAACCACTTTGGTTCATTGAGATGTTGATTTCTCCTCATAAATCCAAATAAGACAATAATTCTATATTTATTGAAAACACAATTAAATTATTATAGGATAATGAAATTTTTTACCCACTACATTATCTTTAATATATAGAATATAATTTTTTTCTATTTTGTTCTTATAAATCAAAGAAATATATAATGGGTTTTCCCATCCAATTCAATAAATTTTATAGAAACACATAATAATAAATGAAATTCAGTTCTCCATATAAACGTAACAACAATTACGTTGTTGATGTGTTTAAATGTATTTGATACACCCATTTTAGTTCGTTGAGATGTTTGTTTTTTTTGTCATGAAACAGGGCTAAGCCCCAAATATTATTAAGAAAAAGGCGAAATCACGTCGCACCACATACAATACAAAGTTGAGAAACATTATTCTAGTCCTTAAATAAAACATGTCTAAGACAATTAGGAATAACATCTAAGGAATGAAAATCTTTAAAACAAAAAAAAAAAGCATGATTAGGTCATCTATCAAACAGTTTACCTTTCTAAATGTGTGAGAAATATGAACTGTCCACTTCATTAATAAGAAGTAATGATACATTCGTATTAGGAATGAATGAAAGCATATATGAATCATCACTTTTTCTTGAAAATTTACTATATTCCTTTGTATATTAAAAACTAAAGAATATGTAGTAATTACTAAAAGTAATAATAAATTTTCCCTACTACATTGTAATTACTCCATAAAATGTAATTTCTCTCCTTTTAATTTTCTTATAAATGGATCATTTGGTATTTTCAAATTGTCATCGCCATTCGTAATGTTAGCAACAAACTACACAACAGATTGCGCAAATGTATTGAATATCTTATGTTATCTTTCTGACTCGCCGACTTTTAAATCTTATCAGGAATACTTTGCAAGGTTAAGATTTCTTTTTAGATAATTTTCTCTTCATGTAATTATGAAGTCCTTAAACCATAAAGCATATGGTCTCACTCATAATGTTAGAAAAACGGCTAATGGTTCAAGTTTTGTAAACAATACATCACTTTTGTGAGTATTTAATACCCTTCCAATTTTTTACAAAATCAATATGGAAACCACTCACATCTCTTTCCGGAATTAAAAGTTGGTCGGAGCTCTCAAAATGTTGTTGCAAGACTTTTGCGATTTTGGGAAGTTCGTAATGTCAAGAAAAATGGAAAACTCGTGGGGTTCAATATATTGCTTCTTGATGAAAATGTATAATATCTTCCATGATTAACATAGAATAAACTACTCAACTACGACATAAATTTCTAAATACTATATCTCCTCTTTGCACTCAATTTTCATGCAAAGTTCTATTCATTTTCACCGTTTATATGTATTCAAAGATCTATTGGAAGAATGAAATAAGAATAGTTATCGTATTTATCGAATATCCAATTACATGTAATTAATAAATAAATCATAATTATTGAATGATTTGTGATATTAAATAACTTATATTACTATCAAATGACATGTGATGAGCAAATATCAATGACATACATTTTATACAACAATTATTTTATATTCCTATTACTCTTATTTTATTACTTAACAATTTTTTAGTTTTTTTTTTTAAATGTCTGACTCATGTTCGCTTAGAACTCATATAAGTTCATAAAAAAATATATATGCACATTTTGTTTGTGAAATACTAATTTTTTCTGACTTGTTTACATCTACAATTTTTTTACCGTATTACTATTTTTGTATAAAAACTATATGTGAGTATAATAACTAAACAAAAAAATTATTTATATAATATTATCACTATCTTATTTTCTGCTTAATTTATTTATTCTCATAAATATTTTATTTGTAATATGTCCTTGTTTAGGATTTATATATGCTCATAAACTAAACATATATCTCCTAAGTTAATTTATAAATAGTACATATACTGTTTAACAAGATGCATTTCGAGAATATAACCTAAACTTTGTAAGAATTTACAGCATTCATTAATTTTCAAACTAAAAGAAAAGAAAAAGAATAAAGAAAAGTAATGCACTTAAATTAAAAAAAAAATTGTGCCGAGGACAGGTGGCCCAGTGGTAGTGGTCACTTTACAAATCTTCAGACACCAAGGTTCGATTCCTCCCTGATGCAAGGGGAAGGAAAAAAGAAGGATTTTAGGATATGAGGTTTGGCTATGGATCGGGCCTTGTCAATCCAATTATAAGAGTAAGGTTGACAAAAAAAAAAAAAAATTTTTTGTGTAATATAGTTATTTTTATGTAATATATATTTTTTATAATATATATTGTCATTTACAAGTTTTCGTATTACTATTTTTGTTTATAACGTTATTTATTTATATATAATATAAACATATTTATATCCATTTTCAGAAATTTAAAGCATAACATATATAATATAAACATATTTATTATTTTATAAAAATATGATAAAATAAGGTAGGATTAAAAATAATTGTTAAAAATATATCAAATCTTCTTCTTTTTAGGTAAAGAGTGTCAAATTTTCTATTAGATATGATTGGTGTTTAAAGATTTGATCTGATCAAATAAACTTATTGACTTTTTTGATTTATTCATAATTAATTTTTATAATGGATTTAAAACTATAAATTTTTTTTACAAATTCAAAGTTGTTGTCCTAAAAAGATATTGATGAATTTTTTTTGTATGTGCACAGGAAGAAAACCTTACTTATTTTTATCTATGAGATCCCATGAAATATTTAATTAACCATTGAGCCTTGAGTCCATTTAAAAGTTTATTGAATTATGGTTTTAAGAAGCTTTTGGGCATTGATAAACTTATTATATATATATATATATATATAACTTTTATTTATGGTCGAGGAGATGTATTGAAATGATATTGATAATATTACGAAATTTGAGATGAATTTATAGAATTTCTTATGATTTTTGAAATATCTTCAAAAGCACCACTTGAAACAAGGATATTTGTATTTTTTTGTTTTAACTAAAGAATTCTTTTCAAATAGTATAGAATCCTATAAAATCACTTAATTTCTAATAATAGGGATTCCATAATGTTTTAACTAAATAAATCTTTTCAAATAGTATAAAATCCTACAAAAGCACTTAAAATCGTATCCAAATATTATTTTCTAATAATAGGGATTTCATAGTGTTTTTCTAAAAATTGTTAAGAGTTAAAATTTTAGACTTTTAGAAATTAATGTTTGAATAACATATATTTAACCCAAATTACTTAAAATTAATATTTCAATACACTCACTAATTTTTTTTAGTTTAGTAGCAAAGCCATTTATAACATGATTCTCAAATATCTATATTTTGACCCTTGTCATTTCTAAAAAACTTAAATGTAGGCCATTAGGTCATTAGGCCCATACATAACCAAAACTATTACATATGGGCATATCCTCTCAACTCTTCCTAGAAATTTCTTTTTCTCAGAAAATATTTCAAAAACTAAAATTTAGCTCTTTTCTTTTTTCATATAAAGTTGTGAAAACAGCTTTTTTTCGCATCAATAATTTTCAAAATTTATCTAAAAGATAAATATACAACATATGAAACACTATTAAAAGATATAAATAACTCAATCATTTCAAGCTAAAAAAAACAAGAGTTCATTTGAACTTCCTAAAACATCAAAGACACATAATACGAATATGAAAAAATAAATTACTAGCAATCATAATCAAATAAAATATTCTAAATAAGAAAAAGAAACAACAAGAAAATAAAACAAGCTGAATCAACAAAACGAACTTGTAATTATTATGTAAATAAGAGAGGATGAACATCTTCAGAAATATATTCTTGCTTAAAAAAACCGGTTGTCATCTTGGTTTGTTCCGTTTTGAAGCTCATATTGTATCTTGGAGTAAGCCGTGTATCATTACCATTGATTCCAAATGGTGGTGTATGATTGTGGACAATCACATTGGTTGTAGTTGGACGTACTCATGCTCATCATTCTTTGATGAGTAAACAGATCCAGATGAATGTTGGTATCACTAGAATTCCTAACAACAGCATCATTAGAACTTCCAAAATACAAATTACGAAGAGGATCGTTTGGTTGAAAATGTTTAGAGACTTCAGTCGTCACTGTTTTTCTCAAAGTTTCCAAACCACTACCTAGTTCAGTGAGAGGTAAATCGAGTTTTTCGAGGAGGTTTTCCCACCAGTTACCAGAATCTTGACTTTCTTTTTTCTTTTGTTTTAATATTTTGCTTTTCTTTTCCTCTTCTTCCAACTTATTTAACGCCTATTAATAGTATATTTTCATAGTTAAACTTCACCTAATAATCTTTCAAATTATTATATTATAAAAAGCCTAAAACTATGGCCTTGATTGGTAAGGTTTTGGGTGGAGCATAATGCTTTTTAAGAACTAATTATATTTGAAAAAAATTAAATGAATAAATATAATTGGCTCTTATAAGAGTATTATGCTCCACCAAAAACATTACCAATCAAAGCCAATATATATATATATATTAGATGCCTAAACTTAAGAGAATGACTAAAATTAGTAAATCAAGCTAAATATTATACTATAAACTGTCTACTTGATGCTTAAGCCCAAAAAAACTATTGTAACAAACTCTTGAATGAAAAAAGCTAGACAATAAAAACAAAAAATGAAAAAACTGAACCCTATATAGACTTATTGGATGCATGAACCCAACATAATAACCAAAATTAGTAAATCAAACTAAATATTATACTCTAAATAGATTCACTATATGCATAAATCCAATAAAATAATTATAACAATTCTTGAGTGAAAAAACTAAATCTTAAATAGTCTCATTGGATATCTAAACCAAGTGAATAATCAAAATCAATAAATCAAGTTAAATACTATATCCTGAAGAGACACACTAGATGCCTAAATCAAATGGAATAATCAAATATGTTAATTGATTTATGAAATATTTCATGTATACATCTGTATAAACAGTTTATTATAAAGTTTAATTAACTAAATTATGAATTTGTATAAATTGGAATAGAAATTTCAAAACCAATTTATAATGTTTAATACGATAAGTTATAACTCTGTAATGAGGTATACAAATGGGAAACATGTCGCAAAGCCATAATCTTACGAAAAGGGAAAAAACGTTCAACTTTTTTTTATTCGCCTTTAAGCAATTAGGAAAGAATATAAATTTCCTTACAACAACTCAAAACAGGGGAAAATGAAATTCCCAAAAAATAGAGTACAATACTCAAACACTCGGAAGACACTTACTATCTCCTCTCCGCTTCAACCAACGACATTAATCAAGACGGCCGGCTTGCGGCAAGATATGATGTCAGTCTACCTTCATTAGTCACACTTTAAGCTATTAGATGAGTCACCTTGTTGGCGCAGGTTACACATAAATGAAGGTTCCATGCGGCGGACCAAAAAATAAATTTTACCTAATGTAAAACATTTTGTACCATAAGTAATAAATAAAACATATTCTTAAGATAATATAATCCATAAAAGCATCCTACGAAACCATTTTTTACATATAAAAAATTTATTAACACTCTTTGAAAAATTAGTGTTACATAAAAGCTAATTTAATCAAAGAGAAACAATTCATATGTTTTAAATTCTTCAAATATGAAAAAATATAAACTAAAGAAATTGATCAATTATGAAAAGTAAAAAGAATTGATTTAAAATCACTAAAACACAAATTAAAATCTAATTGGAACTAACTATGATATGTAGGACTGCAAAAATAGTTTGATTATTTTTTTGTAGAAGAATTATAGAGTAAAGAAGAAGAAGAGATTGTGTTAAAACAATTAGGTTAATTGTGATTCAAAATAATTAAGAATTATGCTAATTAAATCTATTAGTTATTAGATAAGGTAATACTAGGTTTCTTAATGGACTAGTAATTTTATTTTACTAAATAAAAGACTTTAATTTTAGAGGGTGTCGTTATAAGGGAATGAAGCTTAATTCTTTATAATAGTATAAATTATTCTATATAATTTTTTTTTCTCAAATTTTTGGTGTGTCAACTGAATCCTCAAATATATAATTGGGTCCGCCGATGGACTCCATCGTGATAATCATTGACATAAAATACGAATTTTGTCAAGAAAGGATCTAAACTTGGGCCACTCTTTGGAATTCTTTATAACTTCCACTAGAGACCTTGATTCTAACCAGAATTCCACATTATCACACCGTAACTCCACTACACTTTACATAGTCTATATTAAGCCTTTGAAGTTTGCAGTGAGCCGGTCTTGTGCTGGACTGATGGCATCTCGCATGATAAGCCATGGTCCCTGTATAATCTCTAATACTCCACGACACACCACACATAGCATTTGGATGAACCCAGAACATACTAATATTACATTTAAGAGTTCCCCGAACATGCTTTTCCCACTTAACCACTTGCTTCTTTGTTGGTATAACCTTTTTGTTCACATCTGTATGGGTTGCATTCACTTGATGCCATAACTCTGCTTCTTCTATAGATTGAGCAATTAGAACATTGGCTTCACTATCTTTTCTAGAAAAGAGTTTTCCATTTCTTTGCTTCCAGATGTTCCAGAGAATCCACGTGAGAGCTTGTCTACATCTATGATAGCTTGACTTAGCCTCTACTTGACACATGAAGCACTCAATGTAATGCTCAATTGAGCGCATAACAAACGCATCTGCTTTGATCAGCTGAACCGAATTCCAAACATTATACGCAAAATCACATTCAAATAGAACATGATTCATTGTTTCAAGGACTAATTTACACATACTGCCGAGAGAGTTAACCTGAAGCCCATGTATCCTCATACATTTTGCAACTGATAGAGTATGCCACAGAAACATTCTAATTTTTGGAATTGTTTTCAACTTCTACACTATTATTTTAAGCTTGTTCCGCCATTAAACCTCCATAGACACTGAGTCCGTAGAGTTACGCATCTTAGCTATAAGGGAACTTCCACTACGGACAGAGTACTTACTATTTGTCGAGAATCCCCAAAACCACACATCTACTTCTTATGTACAAGGACATAGCGAGAGGATACGAGCTACCTTATCACTTGGGAAGATTTTATATAATAACTCGACATTCCAACCACCATTCTCATAAAAAATGTCTGACACCATCATACTCGTATTAATCGATGATACCTTACTGACAGGTTTACGCGGTTCTGTATCAAAGATCCATTGGTCTAACCACATATTTGTTTCCTTACCATTACCAATAGACAGAGTATAAAAATAGGTTACAATGGATCACCTTGGTGACGTACTCGTTCCAGTGTAATCATTCCATAAGCTCCACCGTTCAGTATAACCAAGTAAGTGACGGTTCTAATGCACATCATCATCCACCGTATCCACTTTTCATCAAAGGAAAACTTATAAAAAAACTCCTCAAGAAAATCTCATTCAACTATGTCATACACTTTTGACATGTCGGTTTTAATGGCAATGAAATCCTTGTTGCACCTAGGATTTTTTTTGAGGGCATGTATCATCTCATGTGCAATGAGGATATTATCCGAGATTAGTCTTCCCAAAACGAAAGAACCTTAAGTCTAAGATACTAAATCCGGTAAATATCACTTCCATCTCTTTACAAACACCCTCAACATTATTTTATAAACCACCGAACACAAGCTGATTTGACGAAGATCTATCATCTTGTTCGGATTGGCAATATTTAGGATGAGGCAAATTTGGGTATAATTCCAATCCATTGACATAACACTAGAATCTAAAAAACCCTTTACTTCGTCTGTGATTTGAGCTCCAATGATGTCCTAAAATTCTTGAAAGAAGGCACCCATCATATCATCTACACCTGGTGCTTTGTTCCTATTGATGCTGAACGCAGCCTCTCTAGTCTCCTCATTAGAAATTTGCTTTGTTAGCTCTTGGGAGTGACCCTAGGAGACATGCCGGTAAGAAGTTCCGTTGCATGACTAGGCTATGTAGAGGTGAAGATACTGCGAAAGTACGCCATTGCAATATCACCTTTTGAGCCCTTCGAAAAATGCTCAATACCATTTGCACTAATCAACATTGGTATCGTGTTTTGTACTCGTCGTTTCTTCACAGTTCCTTGAATTTTTTTTTTGTATTTTTGTCCCCATCACAGAGCCATTGCTCCTTACTTCTATGTTGCCAATACACTTCTTCATCTCGATAAGCTTGTGCTAACTCTAGCTTTAGCTTATGAATCACAGTTCTGTCCCGAGACAATGAGCATTCATCACTTTCAGTTCGATCCTTTAGTTTCTGGATCCTCGCCCTATAGTTATGATCAAAACCGCGCTTCCACTTGGAAAGAGATTGGTGACACAATCCAATTTTGTCAATGACAGTCGACAGTGAACTCGTGTCTCCATTGCTCCATACTTTGGTAATGACCTCTTTAACTCCGGGTCGTGACTTCTATCTGCTGTCAAATATAAATCTTCCTGGTCTAGTCAGAGGAGGACTAGTAAAACAAAACTTTATAGGACGATGATCAGATCCCAATCTATCTATATAAAGGTAGTTTGAAGCCAGAAAAAAACCAAGCTAGTTAGGATTAACTAAGGCTCGATCAAACCTGCACTAAATATATTTTGAATTTCTATCTCATGCCCATGCGAACATGTTACCAGTAAAGCTAACGTCGCAAAGACCACAATCCGAAATCATAGTCCTTATTATTCAATAATCGATAACTCAAGCTCATCTAATCTATTGATTCTCAACTAATCTAGAGAATGAAACCCACAAAAATAATCCAGAAATAAACTTTCTCTCTCATTTAGCTTTCCGTAAAATATACTCTTGATGAAACTGATACTTATATCTCTTTGATTTTTAATACTTAATTAAAGAGAGAATCTATATATAAAGTACTACCCCATCATTCTTAATTAATATAGGTAACTAAATAAATACTAAACTATTATTATCTTTATGATTCTTCTCCGTAACCATGTCTTACCGGGTTTTGGTGCATTCTCCTTACTAACATAAGTTCTAATGCATTGCTAATTGTTAACAAATGATTAAATTAATATTAAATTAAAGTAAGAAAAAAAAAGTTGGAGCACAAAAAATATGATGGCTGGAGTGATTTTGGTTTAGTCAACAAAATTGCAAGTTTTATTCAAAAATCAAATAAATTTAGAGTAAAAAAAATCTAATTCAAAGTTAAATGTTTTTGTATTTGTGTTTGTTTTACAGCTGGTCTTTAGTCTAATGGCATGTGGTAAGTTTAGTAAATGCAGACATACTTGCATATCCAGGAATCGAATTCTACTATGAATATTATGTAGGAACTTACCTAATGGATTCATCAGTTATTGTGACATGTGTTAACAAAAAAAAAGTTAAATGTTTTTTTAACCATTTTTTAGGATTATTTTGACATTTTTCCCTACGAAGAATAAACAAAATTGAGCACTTTAGTTAAAAATGGGCACTTAATTGTTCAATTTTAAACGTTGAATATATTTTTGCATGTTTAGGGAAATAAAAGGATTTCTTAGTAATTTTCCGTTACTTAACTTAAATTGGCTGACCTAAGAGAGAAAGGTTTAGTTCAAAATATCCCAAACACTGGTAACAGAAGACATGGAGACGGAGACAGACCAAATATACCAATTCGATGTTGGAAATCTATTGGCTTTCAATTCTAATCACCGGTTCTCTTCTTAAGGTTGTCTTATCTTCGTAAAGCTTGTGGTGAATTCTTCGGTGATCTTCGTACTTAGTGAAACTTTTGATTAATAAGTAAAGTCTGCATTTTTATAAGAGCTATTATAATACCTCTGTACCCTGTTTCCTGAAGACAGAACAAGTCGTTTAGGTCTTTCGTTTGTTAAAATTGGATATGAATTGGTGAAAACTAGTATAGAATACACTAATATGGGCTAAAGCTCTTGGGTGGGCCTGCTAGTACATGGGCCAAAGCTCTTGGGTCCTCAGGCCCGTCTGAAGATACCAAAATTGATCATCTTCATTTTTTTATATGTTTAAATTTAATGATTAAATAGGTGAAGCGCAATCCCGTCGACCGCCGTGTTGGCTCTGCTGAACTTGAGTTCAACTTCTTCATTCATCGACAATTTCACGCCGGCGACTGGTAATTCTCTGCAGTTTGTCCTTCTCCTTTTCGAAATTATAATTTTTCTTTGGACTTATGTTTGAATTCTGCGATTCACTAAATGCAATGGAGAAATGTTTTAAGGTTTCGGATATTTCCTCATTTCTATTGATCTGCTTAGGGTTTGGTAATCATTTCCTAAAACATGCGAGTCTTTTGGGTAGATTTTGATTGAATGAGTACGTTTCGAGTCTTTTTTTCCATATAATTACTATGTAATCTGCAAGAGTGAAACCTAGAGTTGAAAACTTGAAGCTCCTAATTGATTAGTGGATCATTTATTCTCATATTATGACCGATTGAGTTACACCACACGATCATGAACATGTTCGAAATTTCAGTTATAGCTCTACCGATTCAACCCAAACAGTTTCCTATCTGTTTCTGAACTCGATTTTATGATCAAACTCCAAGTAAAGATAGTGAAATTGTTTTCAATCACCTGGAATGTCTAATACCTTTATTTAGTTCACGTCATCTTCTCTATTATTCTATTTTTGTGGTTCTGATGCAGGTCTGGTGTTCTTTTCTGTTTTTTCAACTGAGCCTATAGAGAGCATACAGCCAGTTTCCATTGTTTTTGGTGGATATTCCATTGGTGGCAGTGAGGCTAATACTGCTAGACGATGGAAAATAACCCTCAGTATCCTGGCATTCAGGTAGGCATAGAATTAAACTACTGAGTGTGGGTACTCTTTTTGTCTTATTTCTGTTCTGGTTTGCACCCTCGTCATTCCAATATTTTTTGACTCTATCTACCTTGAGGCCGCTTGCTTTGGGTGGATTTCTAAATGTCTCAAGAGTATTTAATTTATGATAATATTTCTTTTGGACATTCTTTTTGGTATTCTGAGTATTCGTGGCGTCTTTAACCAGTTGGTATTTTCTCATCAACAGATAAGCTTATTTTAATACAAGAAGCAATTAATCTTTTCCTAATGA
Source organism: Lepidium didymum (assembly GCA_963920545.1). Taxonomy (NCBI): domain Eukaryota; kingdom Viridiplantae; phylum Streptophyta; class Magnoliopsida; order Brassicales; family Brassicaceae; genus Lepidium; species Lepidium didymum. The sequence continues at coordinate 5,726,558 of OY986979.1, read as the reverse complement.
TTTCTCTTTTCATTCCGTAAATAAGAAATTATACTAGGACTTCTATAACATTAGCCTTAAATGTGCAACTAGATCTCTGCAGGTTCCCATTTTTTTTGTTTAGACTCTTTCCCCCACATTGTTTTTCATCTGCACGTGATAGTTTACTCCCACCAAACTAGAAAATTGGGGCTTTAAGTATGTTTGTATTTTTTATATGATTTTCTTATCACATCTAACGAGCGTTTTCTTTTTTCTTACTAAAAGCCATTCCAGCATCCTAATGCAAGCTCCATAGAATTTTCCCGAGGCTTTGCTCCATCCGTGAACTTTCAGGTAATGTCTTATATCTTGTTTGTGTGTGTGAAAACTATTTATCATCTCAACTTGAGCATGTGTTTTTCATATTTCTCATACCAGTTTTGTCCTACCATTCATGTGCCACAGTCCGAGCAAGTTGTTCGATTGCCTTCTCAGAACTTTCCATGTGTTGGCAGAGGTGGCACAATGATGAGCATTGGATATCCACCTCAATCTTATGCGCCTCACTTATTACAATCAATGCACCATTCACTTGAAAGACCTAGCCAGTTAAATGAGGTGCAACCTGTGCCACTTGGACACCCAACTCCAATTTCACAGCCAAATGTGTCAGCTGCGTCTGGTACCCCCTTGCCTCAGTCTTATGTACAAACTCCAGATATTTGTATGCCTGGCTTTGGTGGTCCTAGGGCAGTCTTTTCTTATCCGGTAAGGAAAGAAGTGTTTTTGTATTTATATACATAGAAACTAGATCTTGAGTTTCTAACTCTGTGAACAAACAGAGTGCCTCATCTTACCAAGGTTCAAGGGCACCAATTCAAGTCACTGGACCAAGCAGTCATAATAAGGCACAGCAGACAGCATCTGTCAGCCAGGCTACTGCACAATCTTCTATCATGAATCCGACATGTGAGCAACCAAAGGTTGTTTCCAATCCTCTTATTGTAACTACCTTCTGGATTGTTTTTGGTTACAATACTAACGTAATATAAATATTGTTGCGACTTGAAGACAGCTTTTTCTCAACCTATTCCTTCTCAAGAGGCTTTAACAGATTGGATTGAGCATACCTCTGCGGATGGAAAGAAGTAAGAATTGTAAGCCCTGGACTTTTGTATATTCTCCTTTGAAAACCTGTTTTACTAACCTTATAGCACATTTTGTTCTCATCATTTAATTTGTAGAATAATTTCTTTTTAGCTCCACGTTTCTAGGTGCGAGAATATGGTGTATGAATATGATATTGACTCCTTTGCTTGTTATAGATTTTTTTTTAACAAGAGGACAAGGCAGTCTACTTGGGAGAAGCCTGTCGAGTTGATGACTCTTTTTGAGGTGAGTTATTTTGGATCTTATCTGTTTTTGTATCTATGTGTGGTCCTAAAAAAATTACCCAAAGTCTGGCAAGCTTCCCTAGCTAAAGAAATGAAGTTTCAGGAGTAATCTCCTCACTTGGATATTCAAAGCTGTCTTTTGCTATGTCATTCCATATACTGTTTACTAGTAGTAATCATTGCACATTAGTTTGAGGTGGGCATGATGTTTTCTTTGATATAAACGTAAATATGAGCTTATATCTACAATTTCCAATGGTGCAAGCTTGTGTGATATAGGTAATAGGTTACGCAGAAGTGAAAACATTGAAATGCTGTGGAGTTCTCACATTTGCTTATTTTATGTTGTTGAAAGGGATTAGTGATATAGGTCTTGCGTCATTTAGATATTCTGTTAACCTAGATGAACGCATACGGCAGGATACCTTTCCGTGTCTGTTATGACGTTCAGATTATTTTTCGTGGCTGATATCCACTTTTATGTTATACCCTGGTGAACTGGACTTTTATTCTTTCTTCCTTTGTTCTTTTATGATCTGAACTAATGATAAACCGAAAGTGTATGGGTATATTGTTAATGTATGGAATGTGTATTGGCTGATACAGAGAGCAGATGCAAGAACTGACTGGAAAGAACATTCAAGTCCCGATGGAAGAAAGTGAGACTGTAACTAAAGTTCTTATCTTATTAACGTACAACTGATGAAAAATAAAAATCTCACTCTTGTATCTTCGGATGCTGAATCTTTAATATGGTTGCAGGTATTACTACAATAAGATTACCAAGCAATCAACATGGACAAGGCCTGAGGAGTTGAAGGTTTTTCTTCATACAAATAATTCTCTTGTCTTTTGAATTTCTGTATTTCCCTATGTGTACATTTCAAATTTCTCGCCAGATTGCACGTGAACAAGCAGAAAAAGCATCTGTTCAAGGGGCTCATGCTAAAGAAATTATTGATGCTGCTAAAGTGCTCTCTCGTTCTGACATTGCATCCACCGCAGCTCCGCCTGGTCTACCAAGCCAATCTTCAACCTCTGATTGCAGTGACAAACTAGCTCTTACTTCTGATTGGAGGCAGCCAGCCTCAGTTCCTGAAACTTCATTCCCAGTGGTAAATGTTGGTCGAGTTCAGATGATTGCAGCTAACATATCACAAATATGTGATGCTGCTGAAACTGATGGTCCTGTCACTGTGCCGAAAACTTCTGCTACTACATTGTACTAACTGTTGTAGCAATTTTATCTCCCTTTCTCTTTAATTCTACAACTGACTCCTATATTAACAAGTTGTGAGGATCGCAACCTTAAATAAATTTCTAATATCTATCTTTGCAGGGTTGAGAAGGATGAAAATTCAGTTGAGAACAGTCAAAATTCAGATGATATGTCAGCTGAAAAAGCAAATGTATGTGAAGCTAAGCGATAAACATTGCTTGTTAGTATGCGTTATTTTGTAAACGTTTATCATAATTGTTCATCTGCTCTGTAGCAAGGTAGTGGGACTGGACCTAAAGAAAGCCAAAAACATATGGTGGAACGTGAAAGAGTTGAGAGTCAACCTGAAGAAAAACAAATTCATCCAGAGAATTTTTCTTGTTACGATAAATCTGTATGATTGGTTTATGTAATGTCCATATTAGGTTTATGTGGATGAGCTTATTTTGATTTTATCTGTCTGCGTAAATCCATTTTGCTTTATTATATAGGAAGCTGCGGATGTCTTTAAATCACTTCTGAAATCTGCCAATGTTGGTTCTGACTGGACATGGGAACAGGTAGTACAACTTTTGCTATTATCTGTTCTTTGAGCATGTCTCTGATTTTTCAGATGGTTTCTGTCACAGGCCATGAGAGAAATTATTAATGACAAAAGATATGGTGCTTTGAAGACTCTTGGAGAGCGGAAGCAAGCCTTTAATGAGGTGCCTTCTTTTTATCATATACCCCAAACCTAGCAAGATAACGTATTAGAAGATATATATAGTAGTCACATTCTTCTCCAGGTTCAAACAGTGATGTACATCTGGTCATAGATATTAATTGTGTTTTGTTGGACGTTTCTGTTTGGTGGTTCAGTTCTTATTCCAAACTAAAAGAGCAGCTGAAGAGGAAAGGCTAGTGAGACAGAGAAAACAGTATGAAGATTTTAAAAGGATGTTAGAGGTAAGTTACAGATCTGCTGCTGCACGATATTCTGAATTCCATTTATTTAGGAAATTTTAGCGTGTGGAAACTCACCTGCATGCTGCTTATCTTTATTTTTGACTTATATTTTTACCAGGAATGTGTGGAACTTACTACTTCTACTCGCTGGAGGTTTTGTTCTCTAGAAAAATCCTAATTTCAGCTACTTTTTGCTAAATGAGAAATCCTGTAGTGCGGTTACTTTTGTGATATAATGTTCCTTTTAAATCCAGCAAGGCTGTGACAATGTTTGAAGATGATGAGCGTTTCAAAGCTCTTGAACGAGAAAAAGACCGACGTTACATATATGAAGATCATATCAGTGAGCTAAAGGAAAAGGTATATATATATATTATTGTGTGTATGTATATATTATTGACTCTTCTGTTGTTGGAAGTAACTCCTTTTTTGTTTCTCTCATTTATTGTCTTTATATAAGCGTGCTCTTCGAGTGGTCATTGAAGACTTTTTATTTATATTCTTATAATTTTACCATTCATTTGAAACTTCAAATCTGTACATTTTGAACTATATACAAGTGTGTACCTTTTCCCCTTGAAATTGAACTTCATTTACTGCGTGTCTTTACTCTTTAGATTTGTAAGGACTAGATATCAACTTTTTTGGGTCATAGTTTTGGCATTAACTTTGATTTGGGTTTTCTTGTTCTTAATGTGGTTTATTCTATTAGGAGCGTGTAAAAGCTCTCGAGGATCACAAACGGAACATAATAGAATACAGAAGATTTTTGGAATCTTGCAATTTCATCAAGGTATCTTTCTTTTATTTTTATTTTTTTTATTTTCCACATTAAAATGTGATAATTCATTCTGACTCAATATTTTCTGCATGCAGCCTAATAGTCAATGGCGCAAAGTTCAGGACCACTTAGAAGTGGATGAAAGATGTTCACGTCTTGAGAAAATTGATCAGCTAGAGATCTTCCAGGTTATTTCATTGATTCACGAACCATCTTCCCGTTCCACACTCGGCTCTAATTTAATTGTTGTACAGGAGTTTTTGCGTGACCTGGAAAGAGAAGAAGAAGCAAGAAAGAAGATACAGAAGGTACTTAGGTATTCATTTTATATTGCCATCTTTTTGGTTGTTATATTGGGCATTACCTCATTATGTACGTAATTCATGAAAAAAGGAGGAACTCAGAAAAGCGGAGCGAAAGCATCGTGATGAATTCTGTGGGCTGATAGATGAACATATTGCAACAGGAGAGCTTACTGCCAAAACTAGTTGGCGTGATTATTTAAAGAAGGTTAAAATGATATATTATGTCATCCAGAATAATAATTCTATTGCAATTATTAAACTTATGGTTTTGATACAAAATGGATTCCATCTCAGGCCAGAGGTTTACCAGTATATACAGCAATTGCGTCGAACACCTCTGGTGCTACTCCAAAAGACTTATTTGAAGACGCTGTTGAGGATTTGAAGAAAAAGGTACCAGATTCTTCTCAAAATTCCAAAATATCAAGCAACTGGATCTGTTACATGATGAGCAAACTACACTGTGGTGTCTTGACTTTATCCTATTTTAAAAACAGTAATTTATGAGTAGTGGCATCATCTGTTTCCATTTTCTGTTTGCTATTGCCCTTTTTTTTTTCTGTGTCCTTCAATTCCTGAATTAACCATCTTTACATATTTTACGTGTTTCTGTCTTCACAGTACAACGAGCTCAAGTCTCAGATAAAGGATGTATTGAAGTTTAGAAAGGTATCCTATTTATCGATGCAAGCATTATGCCTTTTATGGGTGTTTTAAAATCTCAATTTTTTTCCAGGTAACGTTATCGGCTGGATCAACATTTGATGAGTTCAAGGTCTCAATTTCCGAAGATTCTGGTGTCCCCCCGATTCCTGACGTTAATTTAAAGGTCTGTAGATCTTCGCTTTGACTTCTAATTTTGTATTTTCAGATAATATGTAAAGATACATTGTCTTCTTGGTTTGGCAGAAATAAACTAGTTTATGCACAGTAAAACCGAGCTAACTGTTGTCTAGCATATTAATTTGTTTAACCTGGAATGTCTCATTGGATATGACTGCAAAGTATTTGTTTTTGTGATGCTTCTCAGTCAATTTTTGATGATTTGCTGGAAAGGGCAAAGGAGAAGGAAGAAAAGGAAGCCAGAAAAGAGAGACGCCAGACTGAAAAATTGTTGGATATGCTTCACTCATACAAGGTCTTGAATCTATTTGGTTTGATCCTATATAATGTTATGTTATGGGTAACTTTTGGGTGGTGGTCTTGCTTCTCCCTGATTATTTGTTTTGGCGCAGGATATAACTGCCTCTTCATCCTGGGAAGAATCAAGGCATCTTGTTGAAGGTTGTGAAAAATGCCGGTGTGTTTCTCAATTTTTCGAATCCTTAATGCTAGAGTTATAACTAGATGATCCTGTTTTTCTACTATATTTAGTTCTTTTAAGTTCCAACTTCCACTCTCATACATGCCACTCCTAATTCTATCGCCAAATTGTCTTCCTGTGCAAATAGAGATATCCGTGCTTTCTAGAATAGTTTCTTATGTCGGTTGTACACCAACCACAGTTTTCTTTCCTGAAAGGTCCTTTTATGGTTCAGATTACTTTTTTACTCTGCTGAGGGGTTGTGTTTTGCCAAAAAATGGCTGTAAAGCATAGGCTTCACCCGATTTTACCATTTACACCTGTTTAGTGCTGTCAAATATTGGTCTTTTGCTTAACATTAGAATTTGGATCCCTTGGCTTAATGCAGTGGATGACCACTTTTCTTCTTTGGCCAGTGCCTGTTATTTTTTTCTCAAGGTTTTTTTTGCAGATGATTTAGCTGCTTGCTTCTTTAATGTATTCCACACTTTGCCTTAGTTCATAGGAGAATGATGCCCTTTCTACTATGGTTCTTATCCTTTATTTATTGCTTATATATATGTAGTGCTATTGGCGATGAGAGCTTCCAGAAGCAGACATTTGAAGATTATGTGTCACACCTCAAAGAACAATCAAAGGGAATCAAACAGAAGAAGGTATGGAGACTTTTTGCCTATGGAACGGTTTGCTCGAGTTCAACATTTAACAGTTTTGGTGAACTAAATATTTCGTATAGTATGTCAATCTATTGAGTCATTTTAGACTACGAGGAAACTCACCTGATTAAGAGTCTCTGTCTGTCTTTAACTGCTATTTTAATTGCATACTAACATACTGCAACGTCGGGTTATAATTGATTTATTTATTACGTACTAATACTTCTCCGCAAACTCACCGAATGTTATACTACTACAGGTACCCGAGGACGAGAAATATGACAAGGGGAAAGATAAATATGGAAGAGATAAGGACGGAGTGCGCGAAAGAGATGGTGAAAATCATCATCAGAAAGGTGTACATGATCATTACAACCATGATATAAATGAACCCCATGAGAAAGAACGTAGAAGATCAGGAAGAGATAGCCATAGTAGACATCGAGAAAGACATACTAGTGCGAAGGGAAATGATACAGATCATTTCAAAGAAGGCCATAGAGCTGGCAATGGCCATAAAAAATCAAGACAACAGGTACGCTATATCACTTTATCACTCTATTTTCAGTTTTCAAGGGAGAGATGCGTACAAATTGAAAAATAGCCGTAGTAAAAAGTAATATTTTTGTCTAGGTTTTAACAGTCGAGAAAACCATATACTGAACTGTGGTATAGTATTATAACTCGATACCTCTCTCTATGACATATAATTTAGTATTTGGAATCACTACTGGGCTATAGAAGTGCTAATCCTAGAAAATTAGTCTTGGGTTAGGTCCATAATCATCATGTGATATCATTTACTGTTTAGCACATCGTCGGTCGCTTGAACTTAGATCCAGAGATATACATGTTTTAACTCCAGACGATTTACGTCAATCCTTTAAAACTCGGAGTTTTCTGCAAATTGCAGCGAGATTTGGTCCCGGAAGCAGAGAATGAAGGCAGGGAAAAGCGGCGTAGAAAAGAGGAAGAGAGTGAGCAACCAAAGGAAGAAGAGCTTGAAGATGGAGAATGTAAGTAGGTATTGAAAATCTTTACACCAAGTTAAAATCTCACTCCCATGTTTGGAGATGTTGAGGCTTCAAATTTGCTTGGATTGGGTTTTGTTGAAACCGTTCTCATTATAGACTATTTTGTTACGACCATTATGACGAGTTCATCTTTAGCGTAATGAGAAAAGAATGAAAAATTAAAATTTGCTACCAATTCCTGTTTGAATTTTATGTTACTCTAGGTTTAAAACTAAAATCATACAAACCATTCCTTAAAGCAAATGCCATTCAAATTGATAAAATTATATAATTATCTTCATGTATTTGTATATGTAATGTACCTATATATGTCTAACATCTCGACTGATAACTGACTTACCCTAATCAGAGGACTACTCCCAAACCAATAACAGACCAGATAAGGCCCAAGCTCTTCCTCTCGTACTCTTTGATAGATTTGGATTCAAATCTTAGGTAATGAATTAGTCAACAAATTCTATGCATTAGGTAATGAATTATAATCTTAAGAAGCTTGAATATACAAAAGAAATACATACCATGTGGTTCGAAATATATTCTTTATCTGCATATTTCATTGGATTTGTTCATTTGAGATATTTGATTCAAAAACAACTAGACATTTGAGATATTTTTTTGGATTTACACCCATAATTATGATGGATTTGAAAGCGATACTTTTCGAAAAAGGTTACATACGTTTTTAGGCACAAATACATAAATAATAAATACAAACGTTTATTTACAAATCTTATATAAAGTACCTTTAATCACGACTAAAATACAACACATTTTCACTCTTAATATACCACAAAACAAAGAGAAGGCAAAACGAAGTATGAAGGTCTCTTTTGGAGTTCTGGTGCTTCAATTCTTTTTTCTTACGTTATCTTTAGCCACACGTGAAAATATTTCATTTGATGCTGATTCCGATGTGGCTGAAAAAGCTCGTACGAGTAAGAGCGACATGAAATCTCTAACATATCTAGCGCTATCTGAACCAAACGTTGAAGCGAAGAGAGTAGTTCCAAGCGGTCCAAACAATGAGACGTCTCCACCTTCTCAACCACCGTATTCTAGAGCGGATATTGGAATGAAGAGGACAATACCAAGCGGTCCAAGCAATGAGACATCTCCACCTTCTCCACCAGCACACTTTATAGCATATATTGGAATGAAGAGAATGGTTCCGAGCGGTCCAAACAATGAGACGTCTCCTCCTTCTCCACCACCATCTTCTAGAGTAGATGTTGGAATGAAACGAACAGTTCCAAGTGGTCCAAGCAATGAGACATCTCCACCTTCTCCACCACCATCTTCCAGAGCAGATATTGGAATGAAGAGAACAGTTCCATGTGGTCCGAGCAATGAGACATCTCCACCATCCCCACCACAATACTCTAGAGCAGATATTGGAATGAAGAGAACGGTTCCGAGCGGTCCAAATAATGATACTTCTCCTTCTTCTCCACCGCCATTTTCCATAATAGATATTGCAATGAAGAGAACAGTTCCAAGCGGTCCGAGCAATGAGACGTCTCCACCATCCCCACTACCATATTCCGTAGCAAATATTGGAATGAAGAGAAGAGTTCCGAGTGGTCCAAGCAATGAGACGTCGCCACCTTCTACACCACCAAATTGCATAGCAGATATTGGATCAAACAGAAAGTTTTTAAACAGTCCAAGCAATTAAGCATCTCCATCATTTAACTTGCGTTCGGCTTAGACATGGTCGATTCTGGAAAAAATAGTTACAGATGCACATCGATCATATATTCCTATATTATATGTTCAAGTGATGCATTTATATAATCAGTTTCCTAATATATTAAATGAAGAGGCTTCTTAAAAGTTACGAAAGTTACTCATTAATTTGCGTTTGAGGTCCCAAGACTTTTTAGCTCAATCCCAGCAGCCAGATTTTAGTTTCTCATATTCATGGTTTAAGATGATTGTACATTACATATTTTTACATTCGATTCAGGATTCAAGAGAGGTTATTCTATGACCTATATCTCTTTAGAGTCATTAAGAACATAGAGCTTCAAGAGGAGATGCACGCAGATACTCCTTGGACACATTAGTTCTTAAGGAAGAATATAGGCTTCAAGGTTACATGATGACAAAAGCAGTTGACGAAGCTTAACAAATGGAAGGAAGCTAATCAATTACCGTTATCCAGGTTCGAGGCCCAACTCTGCCAAAGTCTGCGTTTGGGTCCTTAGAGATCATAGATTGCATACACCTCAGGTGTTTATTGCCTCAGAGTGTCGACTGATGTTTAGTATCTTATACAACGGCCCTTCAAAGCCTTAATGACAACCTTTTTACGACAGGTTAAGATAGGCCTCACAGTTCACACGATCGGTCTCAAAACCTACATCTCTCGGACAAATTCAATGTACAAGAAAAAGAAGGAATTTGCAACTTTCCACTTTAGAATTCCGGTCAGGGGATGCTCAAAATTTATAAAATTTGTAGAGAAAACACTATTGCTAGCCTACATGTTCTCGGTTTGCGACATAGTATGAGACATTTGATTCTATGCCCAATCACATGTAGAATGATCTTCTACCATAAATAAAGAAAATCAATCAGACGTCACAATTCTTGAGCATTGATGTAAATGCAAGAAGAAATTTTCTGTCTGCCATTACTTTCCAAATATTTGACTTTTTCTAATGGTATAAAACACAGCGTTTAGATGATATATAAGAATATTATACGTTTTTTCTAAAGAATTTACCAAATCTACTCCTTCTCTACCCTTTCAATTCTATCCTTTTCAAAAACTACCTCTTAATAAAACCTAACTGTTTTCGAATTTGACTTTTTTTCCCTTCCCATTTTTTTTCTTCTCTATGTCTCGTCTTTGTTTTCTCTGCGTCTTCGATTTCGATTTCGATATTTTTGAATCATCTTTTTCTTCAGACGATCGACGTATAGATCTGAATCATCTTCTTCTTTCTAATCGATTTCGATTTGCTTTTTTCGTTCATTATTTTTGCGATTTTGATATTTTTGGATTTGAGTTTTGAGATTTTCGCGATTTCAAATTTTGTTCTTCTCTTGTGCTTTTGGCTATCAATTAGGTAATTTCAATTTAATTTTTTTTTTAAATATTAAGATTCATGGATTCATAGATCATAGATTATTTCTTGCAAGGATTAAGAGATTTTGCTTTTCTTGTTCATTGTCTGTACTTGTTTTTTTTCTATTTTCTTCATATACTATTTTATTCAGATTTATTAGCTAACTTATAAATGATAGTAAACATTTAACAAATCATTTTGGTATTTTTGGTTCGTGGTATGATTTTGTAATCTTTGAATCATTTTATCAAATTATATTGTTCTCATTTTCGTTTCTTTGGCTCACTCTTTCACTTGTTTTTTTTTTCTTAGCTTCGATGATTGAGTTGTATTGTCTATTTGGAGTGTGGAATTTCTCAAACTCCTCTCTTTGGGAATTAAATCTAGATGTTGAAAGGGGAGCTTCTCTTGAAATTGTTGATGAAGACATCAATTTTCAAGACTTAGTGTCAGTGATTTTTGAAGATTTTGGGCTCAATTCTTCTTTACACATAGTCGAGCTTAGTTATGCTCAGTCTCCTAATGCATTCTCTACCCCAAAAGAGTTTCCTCCTTTGTTCATTAGGAATGATAGGCAATTGAGATCCTTCATTCAAAAGTTTTTTGAGAGTGACAAATTTAATCAACTATGTGTGTCAATTGATGAGGTATTTTCTTACTTGAACTCTTTCTTCAATATGAGTTTATGAGGTTATTTGTTTATTATGTATTTTGTTTCATAGGTTGGAATAAGCTATGATCATATTGTAGATACAAGTTCCACACGAGATATTGTTGAATGTCGTGGGTGGGATGAGGAGGTATTTGTTACATCTGTTTTATCATTTTAATCCCCAGTCAGCTTTGTTGTGTCTGTTTCTTTTTTTTAATTTGTTTTTTGCTTTTATTATGTTTCATAAATTTGTTTATGAAATCTAAAAAACTTGTATATTTGTATTAATTTTTTGTTTTCTGTCTGATATCTTTTTATAAATTTATTATTTCTTTTTCAAAGTTTCATAATGTTATGTAATCTTTAAGTAACTTTGCTGATTATGGTTGCTAATTCTAATCTGTTTTGAATTTTTAAGTTTTATAAAGTATCTTATGAAACTTAATAAAATCTGTATTTTTGTTTTTATTGATTCTGTATGATATCTTGATTCTTAATCTGTTATATTATGTTTTGTGCTTTCTGTCAAATATGCTTTTTTGACTCATCAGTTCATTCCCAAGTATTGGTAGAACTCACATTGATTGTAGTGTTCCTAATCCTTCTCATTCCTCTTTTTTGTAAATGAGGTATTTTTATCAAATGATTTATATAATTATTTATGTTGGTATGTTGCTTACATTTATATCTTAGATTAATCAAAATTTCCCTCTTGTATATTGCAGTTTACAAGAGGTTATGTTGATCCCCCAACTTTCCAAATAATATGACTGATTCTGTTCAAATCGATCAAGCTATGAATGAGGTTTTTGAATTTATTCTGGTTGATGTTATTTGTTATTGTTTGGCATTTTACAAGTTTTCTAATGTTTATAAATTTGTGTACTCAGTCACCCAACTCCCAGGTAAACGATTGAATTCATTCATAATGATTTATAAGGTAGGTTAAAAATACATGTAAAAATGTTAATCATATCTATTAGGTTGAAGAAGATGAACAGGAAAGAGAAGAAAACGAGTTGCCAAACTTTCATGTATTTGAATTTATTAATTTGTAAGGTTTTATAAGGAAGTTTATGAATTTTTATAAGCTAGTGAAAATTTGAAGATTTGGTTGATTATTAATGACTCGGTCCTTCATGTCTTTCTTTTTCAGTATTAATAATATCAATTAGGCTGAACAAGAACAACAACAGAATCAAGAAGAGCATCATCAGAAAAATCAGGTAATTGAATTAGTTTTAAAATATAATAAGACTACTAAAAAAATATTTAACTCATATTGAAATGTAGGATGATAAAGTTGAAAACATGCTGATGCTAGGGTGGAAAGAGGGAGGAAAAAGTGATGATATCGAGGTATAACTTCTCTAGTTAAATATATTTATACTTAAATTTTGTTTTCAAATCTTAAAAATGTTAGTTGTCTCAAGCGAAAGAATGAGTTAACCAGAGGGAATGGAAGTAGATGAAGAAGAAGCAGCTGAGCAAAACAGATTAAAGGTGCATACACTACAAAAAAACATGCGTATAGCATCAGTAATATTATATCATTTAAATAAATGACACTATATAGAGTCACTTATTAACAAATGATATATTATATGTGATTTAACATCATTTATAACAAATGAAATTATTATTGCATCTTTTACAATCGCACAAGACATCATGTATAGTATTATGAAATTAGTTGCATCAGTTGCTTAAATTGACACTAACTATTTGAGTCACCAATTTCATAGTCATTTTTATAAGTGATGTAAATAGCGGTTGTATCAATTAAAACTGATGCAAACAAATAAAATAAATGACATTATACATCTAATTTCTTGCAGTGATGGATTTAAAAATACTTGGTATATGATTTAACAATATTTCTTATACAATCTAATATGAAAATATGGTATCAAACATGTTATAGGCTCAAACCAAAGAATATTTAGACAATTTTCCATCAAAGTTTTAAAAGTAGCGTTCTTACAAAGGCTGCAAGATAGATGATATATTGAGCACATTGCAAGATATAATTATAAATTTAAGAGCACAATATTACATGAAAATTCTATCATATTAAGTTTTACGTGATTATTTTTAACGAATTTTATATTTCAGGTTCTTTGACCCAATAGCGGATGAGAAAAAGTTTCAATTCTAAAATTGCATTAATCATCTCAAGAAATTGCAAAGGCCTACAAAAAGGCAATATTGGTGGTTCACCTAGACAAGGTGTTGGCAAAAACAAAATGTGAAAAGTATATTGAAATAGCTACAGAAGTTTTCAAAGTACTTCAGGTAATTCTTATTCGTCTCTTATTTTAATACTGAAATACTATTTAAGAATTTAGTTAATCTAATTACAAACCCTGCTATGTGGAGGCGAAATATGAGAAAAACCTGGAAAAGGGAAAGAAATTGAGCTTATTTGGAAGAAATTAGAAGAGAATAAGTAATTAAATATATGAAGAACTTTCTAGTTTTTTTTTCTGTAGACTTCATACTTAAGTTGAATGTTAAAACACTTTTAAAGTTTTTTATTAAGTCTTAAAATACCTATGTTTAATCCAAAGAAACTCCTTAAATAGGTCATCCAGTTTGTTTACTAAAGTTTATAAGATAGCTTATAAACCTTTATAAAACCATATAAAATTAAATAAAAATTCTTAAACAAAGCAAATTCTCAACATTCAGTTGTTTATATGAAAACAACCTTTAGTTTGTGAAAGAAATAAGTTTAAATTCCATTTGGATTTCGTTTGGTAAGAGGAGGTAAGGTTTAGTTTTAATAAATAGGTCAACTAATTTTTTCATTAATGTTTACAAGATACCTTATAAATCTTAATAAAACCATATAAAATTAAATAAAAATTCTCAAACATAGAAACTTCTAAACATTCAGTTGTTTTATACGAAAACTATTTTTAATTTGTCAATGAAATAAGTTTGAATTCCCTTGGGTTCCGTCTTTTAAGAGAGGGTAAGGTTTAGTTTTAATAAATAGATCCACTAGTTTGTTTATAAAACTTTACAAGATACATTGTATATGTATATAAAACTATGTAAAATCAAACAATATGAACTTTTAAATATAACGTTTCAAACAAACAAACAAAATACAAATAATTAAAAAAATTAAAAACTGCAACAAGCTTTAGTTTTACATATTGTGGAAACCGCAAAACGCATATCTAACTTCCGTATCACATAAACAAATATGATATGCTGAAGATGAACTCATATCTCTTCCTGCACCAAACAAACGTAGAATTTTTTTTTTCTCCGTTACAACCACACTTCTCTTTGACGTAAAGCTTCATTAACTCTCTTTGAATAGGAAATATTTTTGGACTGAGATTTCTATGGATTCGCCTGTTGTAATTGTCAAGTTTTGAAATTGACAAGTTTAAAAAAAAATTCGACTAGTTTGTTTATAAATGTTTATAAGATACCTTGTAAAACTATATAAAATCAAAGAAAAATCATACTTGCAACTGTTTCTAACATCAAAGGCTTGATAAATGTTTTCAATTTAGTATAACTTTTTTGTTTTTTTTCACCCAAGGCATATGAGAATCAACCCGTAGACGTATTTTGCATCACGAACCTTAGCCAGAGATGCATCACGAAACAATGTGAGTCCCTCATCTTTGTTGTTGTCGAAAAAAACTTATAAAGTGCAGTCCAATGTAAAATTTATGGATTTCCTGCATTGCGCAATCTATTGGTTTGTTCATAGAATTTCTCTGTGTCTTCAACATATGGATTGAACTGGACATTTGCAAGTGAAGTTTGTGAGAAGATGGAATCATCATCATCGCATATCTCCTTGAATTTCTTGCTAACCAATCAAAGTTGTAAAATGTTATAGATAGAAGAAATAGTACATAAACCTGCAATTTTGGAGATGATATGTTCATGCAATATCATTATAGATTTCTTCTGTGATGGATATTGTTTTTTTTAGGAGCCATGAATAAGAATGAAGAAAACAGTTATGTCGATGATGATAAGATCTCTGAAAATGGTTGATATTTAAAGAAAAAAAGTTGAAAGAGTCATTTAAACGGTATTTGAAAGTTTTTTGTTTGATTTATTGAACACAATTCATTTACTAAATAATTATTAGCAGTTATATGATTGAATTTTACAGTTATCAAAGAAATTAGAGATCACAACTTTTAAAAGTGTCCCAATAAGTCACAACGCTTCAATTATCCATGTGTAAGTCACGAAGTGGTGGAATATAAAAGCACTTTGTTTATTAACGGTATAATGTAATCGGTTAAGCCATTTTTACAATATGTCAAATGAAATAAAAAAAACAAACATTAGTACTTGTTACAAAAAAAAGTATCAAAGAACATATCATAGTGGTAGTTCTAAATCATAAAAAGCCTAAAATAGGCTACTTTTGCATTTCTGAGAATATATCAGATGCAAGTTTCATCATCAGATTTTCCAAGCTTTCATTTGATAATTTTGCCCAGTCAAGTACTCTCATTAGTAAACATTCCGTAATCTTCAACATATAGATTCCAGATTCTTCAAAATTTGAAACCTGAAACAAATAAAATTATTAGTTTGTATGTCTTTCCACCTTAAACAAAGATAATCAACTAGCCTGTGGGTATGTTTTTTGTAAACACTTTTGCTCAATCCTATATATTTTATAAGTATTTATAAGGTTTCTTATGAATCCTTATAAATGTTTAAATAAACTAACATGTGGGTATTTTTCGCCGATCCGAACCTGGTAAACTGAAACATCCATGTTATCCCCTTTGATGTTGCAAACTATGTATGGAATAGCAATAAAGTATGCTGCAAGATGGGTTCTTTTTGACTTCTCTGTGGCTTTGCTTCCACCAGAATTTTTGTTTCAACCACAGCACAGTAATAATCTCACCGCTTTCTTCAATCAAGTTGTTCATGTCTTCTTCAAACTGAAACTTGAATCTATATTTATTCCCGACGAACTCAAGGTACGACTTATTTATTGTCTTGAAAAAAGATTCACTAACAGCTGTAGCTTTCTTGTTTAAGAAAATCTCTGGATCTTTTCTTTTCTGCATCCTCAGCATCTCTAGTCCTACTTCAACATGCTATGTTGAAAAGAAAACAGAAACATCAAATCAGATGTTTAAAACAAACTTGTATATTTCATAAACTTTCTTATGAAACTGTAAAAAAATTTCTTTACTGTGTTTGAAATCTTTTTCCCTACCGTCTCTAAAGCAGCAAACCATTTGATATTGACAGTATATCCTCCAATTATGACTTGCTGCATTTCAATTTATATAACCTATAAGAATTTAAACTTAATTTTAAATTTATAAGATTTCATAAACAATCTTGTAAACGTACTTTTCTTTCTTCTTTTTTTCATTGCTCTAGTTTTTCAACCCTTTCTGCATCAGCTTTTGCAAAAGGGTAGAGCAGTGGATACTTTTTCTTCTCAGCAGTGTAAGGAGCCTTAGTGTGAATTAATGGAACATGTCCCCGTTGGCTTCTTCTTGGTGCAGAGCAATTTGATTTCCGCTTTCTTTTTAAGTTCTCCAGTTTTTATAAAGAGATATCAAAAATTAACCAAGCAAATACACAACAAAAATACTTAACTAAGATATTGATTTAGAGACTTTTGTATTTGATTTTACCTCGATATTTTGTTCTGCCCTTCTTTTCTTTTTATAAGTTTTCCCATGAGATATGTCCTTAGTCTTTTCCTTATTTTTATCAGCTGATGTTTGTCGAGTTGTCTCATGTTCAACTTTTTTTCCAACTCTCTTACATCAGTCTTTTTTAATTGGCGAGTTACCTTTTTCTTGTTTATGCTTTCCAGTTGTCCCTTCTTTTTCAGAGCTGTCTTGACTCAAGATATTGAATGTTGGAGTCCCAAAATCTGTTCTAGGTGATTTTGCCTACATAAAAGTAATATAATCATTGAAATTCTTTGACAGTTATATAGAATCTGTTATCAATATTTTTGAAACAACATACCGAAATTGTTCCTTCCTGAGGTTCACCATTTTGATCTCCATTCTTTTGTTCATCATTTTGACCTCCATTCTTTTGTTCATCATTTTGACCTCCATTCTTTTGTTCCTCATTTAGAGTGTTTTCATCATCGGCATAGTAGCTTTGGTCTTGTATATTAGCCTCCCTAACTGAATCTTCAAAGCTACTTGGAGCTTCAAAATCAATTTCATCTTCTTCATTCTACAAATTCAA
Source organism: Lepidium didymum (assembly GCA_963920545.1). Classification (NCBI taxonomy): domain Eukaryota; kingdom Viridiplantae; phylum Streptophyta; class Magnoliopsida; order Brassicales; family Brassicaceae; genus Lepidium; species Lepidium didymum. The sequence goes on along the minus strand of OY986979.1, from coordinate 5,709,003 downwards.
ATTGGTATAATATTCATAATTTTAATAAACATTTTTGTGAAATGATAAATTCTGCTTACTGTTTAAATCTCCTTTTCAACACCAACGCCATCTCTTTGTTCATTTCCATCAGCAATGTCATCTTTTTATCCCTTCAAATTCCATGTTGTTGATTATAAGAAAACTTAATCAATCAAAACTTATGATTTTATTAAGTTTTATAATATTTTTATGAAACATAATAAGTTATAGTTTTTTTGATTCTAACCCTCTGTGGCATATCTTCATCCGCCTTATTTTCTCTATTTAAGTCTTCATCAGCTATCTCATCTTCATTATCCTACATATTCAATATTATTAATATATTAAAGAGAAGTTAATTTGAAAAATTTATAAAGTTTTGCTTTATTATGTTTTGTAAAGTTCTTACATCTGGTACCCTTGCTTCATTAACATTGTCTTCAAAGTCGTATTCTCTTTGTTCTTCATCAAATGCATTTTGATATGATCTTCTGTAAGGTTACAATTGGAAAATCACAAAATTATTTATAAAATAAGTTAGTAGTATTCATAAGGTTCCTTATGAAACCTTATAAATGTCTAAATCATCTTACATTAATCCTTTTCAACAGATAATCTAATTCAAATTCTTTTCCTCATGTAATTCGCAATTGACTTGTCTGTCTTCTTCTTCGTTCTCTTTTGAAGCCATTATTCTCTCCAAGAATTCCAACCTTTTATGAACCCCTTCTAGCATGTTTATGATTTTATCGAGCTTTTGGGATTCTGTCATATTTTCTTCTTCTTTCTTTTTAGTGGCAAACTCTTCTACCGCTATTAGAACATCAACACAGCCTTCATCCCAATATGTTTCCTTCATTCTATAACCTTGTTAAACTAAAGAGATTACTTCAAGAAATTCTTTGTCTCTTTCATCTTCAGTTTCAACAAGTTCTTCATTGTCTTTCAGGTTTCCAATGATGGATATAACCTCGGCCTGTAAATTTAAAGTCAAAGCAAATATTAAATATTAGTTCTTATTAAGGTTTAAAAGAAACTCTATAAAACTGTATAAAAAATGAATCTTAAAAAAACCAATATTAGATATTCTCTTAGAAGGTTTCATAAACAAGTTTATAAAAACTTTAAAATTTACCTTTTCAAACATTTCACTATTCCTGACTGCTGATATTGTTGGCATTCTCGTTTTTTCCCAATTTGTACAAAATGGAATAGATGGATTGTCAATATTGGTCTTGGTTGCAAAGATTCTTCCTAAGATATGAACAACTTATAATTCCCATAGATGTAAAACTAAAGGAAATCCCTTAACATCATAAGACCCTTTCTCCCATGTTTCTTCTTTCATTCTTTTAATACTCTCAGCAAGTACTTTATATCCTGTTTTTGCCCATGGTTGGCTTGCATATTCTTCGAAATCTACAGCCAACATAATCCTTGAAGAAGGAATTAACTCGCTAGTATGTTTAGCTAATAAAATTCCTTATGTTAAGATCAAGCATCTCAAAGTTAATCTCTCCTTTGACTTCATTTTTCTTTTATTAGTTGATAGAAACTCTATCAAGTCCTTCAAACAGACTTTTTTCTCACGCATCCATTAGTATATTTGCTTTTCTTTTGAGTGTTGGTCTTCTCTTTGAACTTGTTCATATTGGATTCCTGAGAATCACATTTTTTCTTATATTAGTAACATTTATAAGTTTCTTTATAAAATAAACAAAAACTTATAAACTGCTAAAGTTTTTACCTGTTATCATGTAGAATTCTCTTTTTGAGAATCTCATAGATTGTGAATCAAATGTAAACCCACAAGTTTTCTCCTTTTGTCAAAACTCTTTTGTGCATCAAGAAATAGAAAATCTTTGCTGAAAATATTATCTCTTTCCTTCTTCCTATCTCCAAAAACAGCTTCAGAAATGACTGCTCTAGTTTTTTCCATTCTTCTTTCTTCAAATTTTGTTTTACAAATTCCACCAATCCCAAGTTTGAATGATTCGTAAACGTTACCACTATGTCTGGCTTTTTCTTTGCTTTGTACAATCTTTTTGGTACAGATAATGAATCTGTAAGATCGTTACTATCCATCTGTTCAAAACATAAAGCAAAATGTTAGCTTTTAGTAAATTTTATAAGAAATCTTATAAAACTTGTAAAACTGTTTGTAAGAAATCTTTTTAAAATCTTATACTATCACATCTTAAATTAACAACTAACTATTATTAAATCATACTGAGCTAGTCTTAATCTAGAGATATCGAACCTAAAACTAATATCTATATTTACTCTTTAGCAAATGATAGTCTCTCTTGTTGTATAACACTTTCACGAGTCTCCACTTTTTCAATCTCATTTTCAGCTTATATTTCTTTCTAGTTGCCTATGCGAGTTTGCTCTCGGCAGTGAAAATATTGTTCTCCACATCTGAAGATCTCATGGTAATACATTCTACATTTCAGTTGTAAATCTCTAAATAATAACATCTCAAAACTTCAAAACTTGTTTAACTCTAGAGAAATCGATACTAATGATTCTCAAATCGAAGAAACTGTGAAGATCTTCAGATCGTGATTTTCAGATCAATGAAGATCTGTGAAGATCTAGTAACGAGAGAATTAGGGGAGTTTAGGTTTTTTTTAAAAAAATGAAAGAGGTAAAATTGTCTTTTTCGGTTTAGTTAGAGGGGTATAGTTGAAAATTATGTTATGGTTTGGGTTATTTTTGAAAACGAGTGTAAGCTGGGGGCATTTTTGAAATGTACCATTTTTCTAATCGTATATGTAAAACACAACGTTTAGACCATCTCCAATGTATTCATCTATATTTTACTCTTAAATAGAGGAACTCTATAATAGAGGTGTATTTTACTCCAATGTATTCCTCTATTTTTTACTCTATAAAGGAATATTCTAAGTAGATTCTTTTTTTTTAATTTATTACTAATACCTACTTATTTCTAAAAATTGCAATTTAATACTAATCATTTTATTCTTTGAAATTTTTTCATATTTTTGGAGTTTAGTTCGCCATTTGTGACTTTTGTGTTGTTTAATCTATGAAATTTTTATTTTTGGAGTTTAGTTTTGTCTCATGCTAAATGTTTCTCATATCTTGGTTTATAATATTATCATTATAATATTTAAAATTTAATTTTTATTTAGAAGATTAATTATTATTTGGATATTAATTATTATTTGTAATATTTTAAATTTAACTTAAATTTAAAATTTAATTTTATTTAGATTTACTGATTATTTATAATAGTTAATGATTATTTATATCATTTATAAAAAGTTAAAGATTGTTTTGTAAATAAAAAATTTACCTCTATTTTAGAAGAAAAATAGAGAAAAAATAACATTTAACTATTTTACAGACAAAAATAGAGATGAGTGGGAGAGAATTTTGGTAAATATACAGGTGGACTGGAGATAATATATATAAGAATATTATACGTTTGGAAATAGAAAAACTTCACAGACTACGCTGAAATACATTACACCATGTGAACGCAACAGAGTAGAACAAGATACTATATTTGTTTTGTCTAATTAATGTAAATGTGGTTGTTGACAATATAGAAACGTGGTTGATTAAATTAAATGTTTTAAACTTTTAAAAGTCAAATAAGATATACTAGTGGCAATATCGAGAATACCTCAAATTCAAGCCATAGTCATTCTCTATATTTTCCATAAAAACCAAAGCGTAACGTCTTTACAAGTAAATAAAAAAGATCAAAACAAAAGGCACAAATATATGTCACAGAAGCTGCGACTATAAACAGCAAAACTTCTTTGCTTAGCTTAGATAACTAAAGTTTCTATAGAGAATCGATACGAAGAAGATCGATGGGTTTACAGTTCGAGAGCTTGATGGAGACGATAAAGTCAAAGGTTGGTTTGTTGAAGAAGAAAAAGAAACCTTACATAAAAATGGATAAAAGCTCCAGCGTCAGAGTTGCCATTCGTCGTAAGAAGACTAGAGATCTCATCGATAAGACCTTGAAGGTCGCTGATCGTCCTGGCAAGCGAACTCTTTTCTGAATCTTTTATTTTCTTTTTTTTCTCAGATTTTCTGCAATCTTTTATGTGATTTTGTTATATAATCTGGGGTTTTCTGATTCAGGAGATCAGGTTTTCTTTTGATATTTTAATGTATAGTTTATAGAAATAAATCAACGAAAACAATATGTATAAACATGGATACTAATTCATTCATGAAATATGAATATGGACGAAGTAGGTTGAATAAACTAAAAATAATAATGCAGTATGAATGATGTTAAGTACAGTTGACTTTTAGTGATAGAGAATCCTGAGTTAGTCTTATTTTTATAGTACTCTTGTTTTGTCGGCAAGTCAGTCTTACTTTATATATAACGGAGTTCAATGGGAGTCTTAAGAACCCTAGAATTTGGTTTAATACGTAGCTCGGTGTTAACCAAAGAATACTCCGGTTTATAGTGTAATATCGGTTAAATTTAAACCGATAAGGTTTCGTTGGAGAACTGAAGAAGAGTTTCGATATATGACAAACTCAAATCATCTTCTACACTTACAAACTGACACAGATTAGAGGCATCCACAGACCAAGAAACATACCGTATGCAGCTTTAAGAAGCCAACAAAGCTTCAACTTTTGCAATCTGTTCTTCCTCGCTCGCTCTAGCTGGACTCTTGTTTGCCTCCTCGAATAAGTCATGGTCCCATTTCTTCTCACCCCTTGTCCCGCTTCCATGAATACCACTTCGCTCATTGTTGCTGAATCGACCGTCTCTATCAGCTCGATAGCTTTGCCTGCTCCCCGCATTTCTTTCATCATCCCTGTTCCATGCTCCGTTTCTTCCCATTGCTGGTCTCTCGTGTCTTTCTGAATGCATACTGCTCCTCCAGTTTCTCTCATTCTGTCGGCGATTGTTTGAATTTATGTCTTTTGCCTCCTCAGTCCTTCTGTCTGTGTTGTTCTCAGATTCCTCTGGAACCTTCTTCTCCCTGAAGGCTGGTCGTTTCCTAGAGAATGTTCCTTGGGTGTCGTCACTCTCATGGAACCTATCATGTCGCCACAGGCTTTTGTCTTCTTCATCTTTACGATGCCATGACTTCTCATCATCTCCAGCTCTTCGGTTACTCTGATCTCTTGAGCTTCTCCACGATCCTCTCTCTTCAAACATTTAGACACAAGTAAAATATGTTCATAATCCCATGACATCAGCTCAGATATACTAATATCTTATGAGTTTATGGAATGACCAAAAGACAAAAGAAAGAAAGAAAAGAGTGAAATTGGGGGTCATTACCAGAAATTGCTCTTCTATCACCTCTTCCATCACTAAGACGATCATCATGCTGTTATAAGACACGCACAGGGAAGCCAAATATTACATATATCTGAGCATTGGAAGGCATTCAACTGTTTGCAATAATCCCATTACATCAGCTCAGAAAAATTGTCAATATGCCGTAAATAGTAGCATCCCAGCAAATGATTATTTCACCAAAAACTTAAATGAGCTAATATAAGATAAAAGATTAAAGCTTTTAGCCTTTTCATGGGCAGTGCAGCTCAGAGAAAAGAGAAAAAAAACATTCCGTAAGGATAAAAAGCTTCCTAACCACCCATGACCAAAAATCTACTTCATTAATAGTAGCACGGAACAAGGAATAACAGGACAGTAACAAAAAGAAGATTAAAATAAGCAAGTTTTTGGAACCTCATGATATGATCTCGAACGAGGTACTTCTGACTGATGAGGAGTTTTTTTTTCCGTCTCATGATGTCCTGAGTGCTTCTTTTCACTTTCTTTTCTCGAACCATGAGCATCAGGTTCCAATGGCCCAGCATCTCTCAGGGACTGACGTGGTTTGTTCTCCGTGTCAGTACCATCTCTGGCATCGACATCCTTCTTACTCACCACTCGTTCTGTTTCTGTTTTACGATATCTTCTTGATCTCTTCGGGCTATAGAAAAAATGATAATGGTTATTTGTGGAACAGTAAGACTAGAAAAACGATCATACATACTAGTGCAAGTGATTTCTAAGAAATACCAAGACTTGAAGAGTGCAAATTGTTTCGTTTCTGTGGTTATAGTACAATGTTTAGGCTTTAAACAATCGACCAACTTCTGAAAGAAATCTCTACTTCTCAAGAATCAATGTGACCAAAATAGAAAAGATATATCACATGAAGATACATGTTAGGCACAATTTAGCCAAGCTCAGCTTCCTAATTTCAGGGGCAATAGAATAACAGTTACTCCAACACAATAAACTATAAACTATGGCTATGAGAAGCAAATTTCCAAAGTGTTCCGCTGGCATTTTGATTTTTTAGACCACAGACACGAGATTACTCGCTCTTTAAGAAACGAAATCTTGCTAACTTCAAAGTGAATGACTTAATATAGATGCGCCAAATGACGATAGATAAGAGTAGGATTCTCCAGAAGAACAAAAGTCACAGAGAAGTTTGAGTGTAAGGGAGAGTAGAGAAGCAAACCTGGGTTCGCGATCGAGTCTAGCGCGTTGTCGTTTAGGGTCAGAATCTCTGCTCTCTCGCCTGATGGATGACATGTTTCTCTTCTCCCAGGGGGATTTTAGGGCTTACCCTTTCCACAACATTTTTATGATTCCTCGTCATATGAGAACTTCCTCTTAATTATAGTTTCCATCTCATATTTCTGAAATGTCAGAAAAAGCCCCTAAACTTCAAAATTGTACACAACAAAATTTTCCATTGCTCAATTCAATTGTAAAATTCCGGTTCTCTAATCAGATCTTTGTTTTACCGATGATACTGATAGACGATTTTGACGGTAAATGTTTTGACCAAGTTCTATTTTGATCTTGTTAGATGCAAATATAACATCTAGTTTTTAGTATTAGAGACTGACAAAGATTTTACAATGAGGCGTATAATATTCAACTCTTTGGATGGCATACAATATACTAGTCTTACAGAGTAAGATCCTCGAGAAGAAGGATATACAGAATTCTCGTCAGTTTACGAAGATTAATGGCACGAGACATTAGTCTCTCAATATGTTTGGTTTACTCATTCAAGCAAGCGCTTGTACTTACACCAGCCGATTGCACCAACATAGATGAATAGACTTCCTACAGCACCTCCAATCACTGTCCAAAGGAATTTACGCGGACCATTTATCTTGTCGTTGAACAGGTCTATGGTAATATTCATACCGAACACACCAGCAACGGCTATAAAGGCGCTCATCACAAGAGTAGCGGTTGTTAGCATCACACCCATTTGCAGAAGATGGTTCTGCTTGTCATCTAGCATTATGTTGATATAGTCTTCAGTATCATCAACATATTCCCTTAGCTTTTTATCATCAAACAACACAGACAGCAATGGATAAGAATGTCTCATTAACGAAAATAGTCATCTTTTATCTTAATGTGTATGAAAAGTACCAAAAGAATCTGTCTATTTACTTACAGTTGATAGTTTGTTCAGTGTACCATCAATCTGCACGAAGTATGCTTCCAAAAGCATCTCAAGCTCTTCGATATCGAATTTGTTGCTCATGACACTTCGGGTTGAACTTGTATGAGTCCCACAGCTATTTCTGCTAAGTGCACTATGAGCACTCATAAGAAGATCGTGAGTATGATCATGAGCATCATTTTGAAGGTAGCTTTGATCTCTGCTAGCCTCCGATGCAAATTCAGGAGGAAGCCTGGCAGGTTACAGTAAAAAGGAAAATGTTATATATCAGAAGAATTGAAGATAGTAAGTTCATAAAGTCAGATACATGCCTGTCATCCTCATCTCCTTTAGGAAGATCCACCTCTAAAGTATCACTCTCATTCATAGAGGAAGTTGAGGAATTCTCAAGTTTCTGAGCTAACTTCTCTGTAAGATACATCTCAGCCATATCTTCATCATCGTCTAGCAGATGTTCTAGCTCGTCCCTGACCTAGATCACCAATGTATATACAAGTACAGTAAAAGAAGGGTTAAGTATCATCAAATAAGGTTATTATACGGTAATCTCTAAGGTTCAGAGAAGGTCTAAATAAGAACACCTTCTGAACTCGTCCAGTTATAGCAACAAGCCTGCTTTTAATCTGTCGAACCCGCTCCAAGTTGAGGGTACTAATTTTGGAAGTAAGCTTGTCTAACGCTGGATGAGCCTCCTGCTCCAATCTTACCGCCTACGTAAGCGAAGAATGACTGAAATTCCACACAAGAGAAGCAATATACTCTGTGAAGTCTAGTCATTAATGCAGTACTTACCTCATGTTCCAAACTGCTGGAGGCAGCTTCAAGACAGGCTTCCAAAGCAACAAATTCAAACGGAAGAACCTTCGATCCATCTTGATTCTCAAGACTTTGCTTCGCATCCTTCTTCGCTTCATCCCCATGATCCCCAAAGGATTGTGGCGTTCCAGTTTCTTCTTGGTCAGGATCTATCCCCGTATGAGGCTCTCCGTGAGCGTTCTCTTCCTCCTTTACATGAAGCCAAGAGAGCAGAGAGTGACTAATAGCTAAACTTGACAATCATCATCTTTATATAGAGATTACAAAGTCAACCATGTCTCAACTCTCAACGCGATATTAACTATCATACACAGATGCCATTGTCAAGCCAAAAATATATACAAATTCCTTGTTTAACTGCAACCCACAATTTCTATATCGCAAACAATGCAATTAGGCATAAATCCAAATCCGCGGACGAAACTGATTTTTTCACAAGGAGAAACTACGAAAGCCAATTTCTTCAAATGAACTTTAAAATTCCGAAATTTCCTTCAGACGAACAGTGAAAAGAAAACCCTAATTTCAACAATTACCTGTGGTTTAGTGGCGTGATGGTGACACAGGATCCGCCTCTGCAACTCGTCAATGAAAGGTGACACCGACGGATCCTTGGAATTAAGCAACAAAACTTCTTGCGCGGTTATGATTGCCTTGATGTGCTCCAAATTAATGACAATCGCTCTCTCTCGACCCAAAACAGTCGATGGATACGACAACAGTGGATCTAGAATCCGAAGATCACGCGCCGGTAATCCCGTTCGACGCATGATGGTGTGTTTCTCGGCTTCCGTCGTCTGCGTATGCCCTGACGAGTAAAGCATCAACCACGACCTCACGCCCACACCTTTCTTCCGTCCGCCGCCACCTCCACCGGCGGTGAACGTAGGCGTCTGCTGGCCAGTGTATGGCGTCGATGGATTCGTACTGAATTCTTCCGGTCTAGCTCCTCTCATGGCGTAAGATTGTGACCAGAGAGATCAAGCAACTGACGTAAGATTGGCATAAATTGGAATTTTTACATTGCCTCGTCAGCAAGAGCCCTGCACGTAATAGACCCAAACCAAGTATATATCCGAACTGGAAGTGAACGGAAAGAATTATAGGTAGTGGTTTGGTTTGAGTATCTCAATTCCCAAAATGTGAGGTATGTTAAAGTAATTTTTAGGTAGTTTCAAATAAACAATTGTTAGTATTTGATGTAATATTGTTTTTTATAACTTTTGAGTATTTTTTAGTTATTTGGATTTTTTTTCAGACGAAACTGATCAAATTTGAACCGATACCAAAATAACCAGAAGCGAACCGAGTCTCCAAAACAGACAAAAAGTGTTAAGCTAAACCGGTTTTAGCGCCCCCCAAACCAAACCGGTTTTATTGGCTTCTTCTTTGAATTTTTTTGCAGCGACGGATGCTGAGAGTTTTGCTTTCAAAAGTTTAGGGCTTCATAATCGGCGACGGCGAGCTGAGAATTTTGAAGGAAGATCCAATGAAGTTGAGATCAGTATTCGACGCTTCGGAAATTAAAGCAGAATTCGAGTCAGCGGGAATAAACCCGAATTTCGTGATCCCCATCTGGAAGTATGTAATTCAGAATCCTGATTGCGTTTGGGACGAGATTCCTTCATTGCCATCTGCTGCTTACACTATCCTTCATTCCAAGTTCAAGACTCTCACTTCATCTCTTCACTCCCTCTTCCATTCCTCCGATGGCACGACCTCAAAACTCCTCATCAAGCTCCAGGTACTCTCTACGCTCTCTTTGTTTCTTCGTTTTTCTCTTCAAACTGTTGAGCATGATCCGATTATATATAGAAATATGATATCTCAGAGTAGTCTTTGTAGATAAAAAAAAGTGTACAAAAAGCTCCCACATTTTTAATCTCTTAGAATACATAAGAGATTTGGCTGCTACAAAGCTTCAGCTTCCATAAACCATTTTTCTGGTGAACTATGTTTCCATTCTTACTTCTTGTTTTGAGATTCAAGAGTGGTGCTTTAGTGGAAGCTGTGATAATGAGGTACGATACTCGGTTGGGGATGTGTGGAGGGAAACCACGCCCTGGAGGTATAAGATCTACATTATGTATTTCATCGCAGGTATTGATTTTTTATCAAGCTGTGTGTGTTTCATATCGACTCATCGACTCTCTGTGCAGTGATAAGGTCATCTGATATATAAGTATTCATCAACAGGTTGGTTGCAAGATGGGTTGCACATTCTGTGCTACTGGTAGCATGGGATTCAAAAGCAATTTAACATCTGGAGAAATTGTGGAGCAGCTCGTTCACGCCTCTCGCCTATCTGATATACGAAATATCGTTTTCATGGTATATTGCTTCTGTTAATTCATTTCATATGTAGAAAGTTCTTCGACTGGTTTTTTTTACACTCAGTTGTGTATCATCTAATACTTATTTTGTAGCCTTAAGGTTATATGCTAAAATGTCTTGAAGTTGCCTTGGTTTGATGATTGTGATCAGGGAATGGGAGAACCATTAAATAACTACAATGCAGTTGTTGAAGCTGTCCGAGTCATGTTAAAACAGCCATTTCAACTGTCACCCAAAAGAATAACTATCTCAACTGTAAGTACTGAGAAAGTTATCTCTAAACATTCGTTAAACAGAGAAATATTTTCATTAAAACAGGTAGAAATCCTTCGGATTTATGGAATTTGGCAAGGGTGTCAATTTGAAATAGGGAATTGATAGACTATATTTTAGTTTTCAGCTTTTGCTTTCTTTGGTTTTAGACTTTTAGTTGGATACTTTTGAATTTTTGTTTTTGGGGATATATAGGATTTTCTTTTTCTCCCCTTAATATATCCCGGCCAATAAATTTAATTTATGCAGTGGTGAGTGCAGTGACACTTTTTTTATACAGTAATAAGCAAATAAATTTCTCTAGATCCTATGTCTTTTGCATAGGTTGGCATTGTTCACGCAATTAGCAAGCTACATAATGATCTACCAGGTGTTAGTTTAGCTGTATCTCTTCATGCACCAGTTCAAGAAATCCGCTGCCAGATCATGCCAGCAGCTAGAGCCTTTCCTCTTCAAAAGCTTATTGATGCACTTCAATCTTTCCAAAAGAACAGGTAGATCTTATTTTCTTAGCTGAATCTTTGCTAGTAAATGTTAAAATCTCAGTCCCTGCAGTTAAATTAAAGATCATAACATAGTGCCACATTTTCGTTTGGATTTAACAGTCAAAAAAAAATCTTCATTGAGTACATCATGCTTGATGGAGTAAATGATCAAGAGGAGCATGCTCATAAACTCGGCGAATTGCTAAAGACATTTCAAGTGGTAAAATAATTGAGTTCTTAATACACTTAATAGATGGTGTAGTTAGCTGATGATAGGTTTGATGGAAACTATGGCTCTTTTTTTTTACCAGGTCATAAATTTGATACCATTTAACCCAATTGGGTCCACAAGCCAGTTCAAAACCAGCAGCATACAAAGCGTATCAAGTTTCCAGAAAATCATGAGGGAAACATACAAAATCCGAACCACAGTGCGCAAAGAAATGGGTCAAGATATTAGTGGCGCTTGTGGTCAGCTAGTCGTGAACCAACCAGACAACAAAAGGACTCCCGGAACTGTGGAACTTAAAGACATTGAAGATCTGCATCTCTAACTTTAGGACCAGATACATGAAACATACATTAAAAGCCACTCTTCAAAACCCTTTTCTTGAACTTCACATTTTGTCCTATACACTTGGCTCACTCTTATCTGCTAGTGAGAAAAGAAATGGTCCTTCATCACTTAACCACATGGAGATTAAACTTCTCTTTTAAAATAATCACCAACAAGTGATCCTATATCATAATTAAAGTTGAAGTAAATACTATAGTGGTAAAACTAATTCAACTTCTCTTCCCGCCTATATATATAAATCCTTACTCTCTTCGAATCTATAGCAGAGATAAAAAGAAGAAGAAGATGAGTGTAAGAAGATTAGTGAATGTCTCTCTGCTAATAGCAGCTCTAGTTTCATCACTATGCAAGTCTCAGAACAACTTTGCGTGTGACAGAAAGGCCCCTGCGACGGCTAAGTACGGTTTCTGCAGCATCTCGTTGTCGTACGAAGCACGTGCCAAAGATTTGGTTTCACGTCTCTCCCTCAAGGAAAAAGTCCAACAACTCGCAAACAAAGCCACTGGAGTTCCAAGGCTTGGTGTTCCTCCGTGCGAGTGGTGGTCGGAAGCACTTCACGGCGTCTCAGACGTTGGACCAGGGGTAAAGACGTCACTTATATATAATATATGACTGTGAACATGCATGAATTGTTTTGTAACGACGTTTTGAATTGTTTACTAAGGTGCGTTTCAACGGGACGGTGCCTGGAGCGACGAGTTTCCCGGCGACAATATTAACTGCGGCGAGCTTTAACACATCGTTGTGGCTAAGAATGGGAGAAGTGGTTTCGACGGAGGCTAGAGCAATGCATAACGTAGGACTCGCGGGACTCACGTACTGGAGTCCCAACGTTAACGTATTCAGAGATCCAAGGTGGGGTCGTGGCCAAGAGACGCCAGGAGAGGATCCTCTCGTTGTTTCGAAATACGCCGTGAACTACGTTAAGGGATTACAAGACGTTCACGATGCTGGAAAATCACGGCGGCTTAAAGTGTCTAGCTGCTGCAAGCATTACACTGCTTACGATGTTGATAACTGGAAAGGCATCGATAGATTCCACTTTGACGCCAAGGTAATACATATTTTTACATAAATTTTGAGACCTTAAGTGACCTTAATGTTAATGGATTTGTGATTTTCTGTTTGGGGTTAAGGTCACGAAGCAAGACTTGGAAGACACGTATCAGCCGCCATTTAAAAGCTGTGTAGAGGAAGGAGATGTGAGCAGTGTAATGTGTTCTTACAACAGAGTTAACGGCGTTCCAACTTGTGCAGACCCTGATCTTCTTCGTGGAGTTATCCGAGGCCAATGACGTCTCGATGGGTTAGAATTTGCTTCTAGCCCTTTTACAATAACCAGTTTCACCTAAAGATCAGAGATCGAGTTATATATTGCGAATTGATCTCTTTTGAATCATTCTTGGTTGCAGGTATATCGTTTCGGATTGTGATTCCATTGAGGTCTATTTCGACTCTATTCATTACACTAAGACACGAGAAGACGCAGTTGCTCTCACTCTCAAAGCAGGCAAACAATCTTAATATGATTACCTCAGAAAAGCCATTATATGTATTATGTCAGTTGATCTTTGCCAAGTATAATCTTTTTTTTGTCTGACACAGGTTTGAACATGAACTGCGGAGATTTCTTAGGTAAGTACTGATAGGTCCACATTTTAGCATGTTTTAGGAGTTATATTTAGCATGTTTAGTGTTGATATTCATCACATTGTGTATTGCATTAGAGTGTTTATATTAGTTTTCATGCATTGCATCCATACATGCATTAGAATGAATTTCAGGTACGATTGAAGACCTTTGGAAGCGTAATCAAAGAGGCGAAGCTGAGCTCAACCACCGAGGTCGAGCTGAGCGTCTCCACCTGACCGACTCGACCTCCACCTTCACCAGCGAGGTCGAGCTGGTCCTCCATCCTCCAACCGACTCGACCCGTCAGCGCGAGCAGCGCTCTTCTCCATTTGACCGACTCGACCGCCGCACTCGAGCTGCACCCATGCGCTCATTGGACTCGACCATCTTCACCTCTGAACCGGTTGAGCTAAACCGTTTTTAACATCAGCTCTACTTGTCCACTCGACCAAACCGGTCGAGCTGACCAAACTTCGCGTTTTGTTTTTAATGTTTCTGTTGTTTTTAAGGTTTCTAAGATTGGGTATACAAACCCTCTTGACCCGTTTTCCTTAGTACATTTTAATTTTATGAACTTTTGAGAGAGAACAGAGAAAACAGCTACTGCTTCTGTAATCTCGAGACTGAATTTCTATTGCAATTTCATCTACTGGTTTATTCTAATTTATTCTTCTTCTCTATTGATGTTTATGCAGTTAAGTTTAAGCTTTCAATTTTCGTTGATCGTTATTATGTCTGAGTAGTTTAATAGGCTTTCTGAGGATGGGCTAGGTTAGTGAAACATCTTTGATCTACTAAGTACCTAAGTTAATTTCGCATAGATTTCTTCTGTTTTAGGGTTCTTAATGCTTATCTCTTTCTGATCACTTGAGATTTGATCATAGGAATTTCCATACTCATGAAGTGTTTGACTGAAATACCTGATACACCTGATTTCAGAGATTTTCGTACCTAGCCTAAGGGATTAGCTGTTTAGGGCGAATATTGACTTTAGCAAACTGAATCTTAATGTCTTCTTTGTTATATTTCGCCTATGATGATAGGGTCTGGATATAACCTAGTAGAAATCATCTGTCATGAAAGTGAATATGATTACTTGCGAGTTTGCTGTCTAGGAATCACCTCTTATTGAGTTTGTTAGGTACTTAGGTGTTGATCAAGGATGTCCACTAATCGTCGATCCCCATCCTTAGAAGCTTCTTATTTCATCTGATTGAATTACCTTTTCACTTGCTTATTTAAATTTCGTTCTTATTAATTTAGACCGTTAGAAACATCGTTTGATTGATTTGGCTTGAATTAATTGATTCTATTACAATTCTGATTGCTTGCATATCACCTAATTGGATTGACACCTCAAGTATTGCAATGACATGATAGTGCTTAAGGTTAATTGACAAACAGAGTGAAAAACCTATTATCAAGTACACAGAGAATGCAGTGAAGCTTAAGAAATTGAACGGATCAGAGGTCGATGAAGCGCTGATTTACAACTATATTGTTCTCATGAGGCTTGGATTCTTCGACGGAGATCCTAAATCGCTTCCCTTTGGTCATCTTGGACCGTCTGATGTTTGAGCAAGGATCATCAAATGCTTGCTCTAGAAGCTACAAAGTAGGGGATTGTACTACTTGAGAACAGAGGAGCTCTTCCTTTATCGAAGTCCATGGTTAAGAAACTAGCAGTCATAGGGCCAAACGCAAACGCTACAAAGGTAATGATTAGTAACTACGCAGGTGTGCCTTGTAAGTACATAAGCCCTTTACAAGGGCTGCAAAAGTATGTACCGGTAAAGGCTGCTTATGAGCCGGGATGTAAAGATGTCAAATGCGAAGACCAAACACTGATTTCACAGCAGCCAAGGCAGCTTCAGATGCTGATGTGATAGTTTTGGTGGTTGGATTGGATCAGTCGGTAGAGGCAGAAGGTCTTGACCGAGTTAACCTGACCCTTCTGGGTTATCAAGAAAAACTGGTGAAAGATGTAACTAACGCTTCAAAGAAAACTGTTGTTTTGGTCATAATTTCGGCGGGACATATCGATATCTCATTCGTCAAAAGTCTGAGCAAGATTGGTGCCATTATATGGGTCGGATATCCTGGTGAAGCTGGAGGAGACGTTATTGCTCAAATCATCTTTGGTGACTACAATCCTTGTAAGCCTCTTACGTCAACTCTAAAACCCTAATAAACCCCAGACTAGTTACTTACATGTGTAATTTCTTGTCGCTTCAGCTGGGAGACTATTAGAGACATGGTACCCACAAGAATTTGCAGATAAGGTTGCCATGACAGACATGAACATGAGACCTAACTCAACTTCTGGTTTCCCCGGAAGATCTTACAGATTCTACACAGGGAAACCTATTTACAAATTCGGGTACGGTCTTAGCTACTCTTCTTTCTATACTTTTGTTCTCTCAGCTCCATCCATCATACACATCAAAACCAATCCAATCCTGAACCTAAACAAGACAAGCTCTGTCGATATCTCCACCGTAAATTGCCATGATCTCAAGATCCGGATGGTTATCGGGGTTAAGAACCACGAGATACGATCAGGTGCTTGTGTTCTGGACACCCCCAAAGTTTTCAAAGTCTCTGGTGGGTGGTGGCGTGCCACAGACGCAACTGGTAGGGTTTGAGAGAGTAGAAGTTGGGAGAAGCATGACAGAGAAAGTTACCGTAGAGATTGATGTCTGCAAAAGACTTAGCCTTGTGGATACTCACGGTAAAAGGAAACTGGTCACTGGACACCACACGCTTGTTATCGGAGCCAACAATGATCAACAAATCCACCATCATCACAACGTTAGATTGGCTGGAGAGTCCACAGTTTCTTTCTGAGAAAAACCAGAGCCCATAGATTCTACTAAACTTCTTTTTTTTGTCAAAGAAATACATTCATTAATCACTTAAACGAAAAAAGAAGGCTAAACGCCATTGTTCAACATTAACAATTTCAAAGCAAATTTAGCAACAGAATCGGCCATATCATTGTCCGATCTTGGTACATACATAAACGAAATTGATGAGAAAAGAGAGAGAAGATTGGCAAGATCAATTAGAACGCTATAGATCTCCAAGATTATCAAGCCCTTTGAGATGGCGTTGATTAAGGTTAGGCAATCAGATTTCACTTCTATTTGATTGAGACCCAGATCGATCGCTTTCTATATCCCTAATTTAATGGCTAAAGCTTCCGTCATAAGTGGAGAGCTAACCGAATCGAAGATCTTCGAGAAGCTTTCTGGTTGTTGATTTCCTTTCGCAAAGACACTAGCCGTTCCTGCAATAAGTTTGCCGCTATGCCAGGCAGCGTCCGAGAAGAGTATCGTGGTTTCTAGGTTGGGTTTAGCTATCAGAATGGATGTGGCTTGTTTTGTTAATTGAAGCCTTTGAGCTTCGCTCCACTCCTTCGAAGCCTGAATCGCAGACACTGTAATTTCTGATTCCGGTGAAGAGATATTAGTGAAGACCAGTTTATTTCTAGCCTTCCATAATTTCCAACAGAGCCACGCTGCTATAGAGGCTTCAGAGAAAAAGGAGCTGAGGTGTCAATCCTTGGCATAAAGTTGCAAGGGGCTTCATTCCACACTCGATTTGCGAATGGGCATTCCCACAGTAAGTGTGAAATTGTCTCTTCTATTCTGCATCTTTTGCAAGCTGCCTCTACCTCTACATGTCTTTCTCTAAGGTTGGATCTAACTGGTAATGCTTTGTGTAGGGTTCTCCACAAGAAAAGTTTCAGTTTCAGTGGGATCTTCAAGAACCAGACATCTTTAATCCAGTCGATGTGACTGAGATGTTGGTTTTGGCCATATGCATCTGTCATTTCTATAGCAGCGTAATAACCGGATTTTACAGAGTAAACTCCATTCTTCTGGGGCGTCCAAATTCTGATATCTTCAAGAATAGATGAGCTCAGCTTTATGCGGTTTATCATCACTGAATATTGAGGTAAGTTTTTGATTATTTGTTCATGGTTCCAGTCTTTCCTCTCTGCATCTATGAGGTCAGCAACTCTTAAGTTTTGGTTTTCATCCTCAGGTGGTCCATATGGAGCCAATACATGACTTGTGGATAACCAATTATCCTTCTAAACAGAGATTCTTTCACTGTTCCCCACTACCCAGCTTAGTTTTGATTTTAGTAAATCTCGTCCTAATAAAATACCTTTCCAAGTGTGGGAACAAGATGAAGGTTTAGAGACATTGAGGAATTCCTCATTCAAGCAATACTTTGCCTTCATCATCTGACTTAGCAGAGAATCTGGTTTGGTAAGAATCCTTCAGCTCATTTTTGCAATTAAAGCAACATTGAACGACTTTATATCTCGGAATCCTAGTCCGCCTTTATCTTTTGGTAGTATTAGCGTTCTCCATGCTATCCACGACATAGATCTTTTTTCTGGGTTGTGATCCCACCAGAATTGTGTTAATTCCGATTGTATTCTATGACATAGGGAGCTTGGTAGTAAGAAGCACGACATAGCGTATGTTGGCATGGAAGTGAGCACACTTTTTAACATGACATTCTTTCCAGCTTGTGATAGGAACTTCGAGGTCCAGTTTAACCATTTTTGGAGAATTTTATGAACAATGCTAGAGAAAAGGTCTTTCTTCCTCCTTCTGAAATGTTCTGGTAGTCCCAGGTATTTCCCACAGCCTCCTTCCTTTTGGATATTCATCAGAGTCTTTATCTTTTCCTTATACTGCTGATTCATTTTCCTGGAAAAGTAATGGCTGACTTATCCTTGTTAATTAATTGACCTGAAGCAGTTTCATACTTTGATATTATGCCTTGGAGGGTTTTTAAGCTGCGAGAATTTCCTTTGCAGGAAAACATGGTGTCGTCCGCGAATAAGAGATGATTAACTCGTGGTCAATTCTTTGAGGTTCTCAGTCCAACCAACAGATTCTTTTCTTGAGCTTTTCGGCAAAGTCCTGAGAGCACCTCACTGCAAATGATGAAGAGAAAGGGGGATATAGGGTCGCCTTGTCTTATCCCTCTTGAAGGTACTATTAATCCCTTGGGTTCTTCATTAATAATTATAGAATACTGAACCAAAGTAACACATTGCATTACCCATTGCACAAACTTCTCGTGAAAACCAATTGCTTGCATAACTCCTTTGATAAAATTTCATTCTAGACGATCGTAGGCCTTTGTCATGTCAGTTTTTATAGCCACTGCGCCAAATTTTCTTGCTTGTGAAGTATTTAGATAGTGAAGAATCTCATGAGTGATTAGCACATTATCTGATATTGATCTTCCCGGACTAAACGCAGATTGGTTGCCTGAGATGATTTTTGGGAGAATCTGGTTTAGCCTTTTAGAAAGAATCTTTGATACTACCTTATAAATGAAGTTGCAGAGGACTATTGGCCTATATTCTGAGGCTTTCTTCGGGTTTAGAACTTTGGGAATCAGTTTGATATATGTCACATTTAAATAGGGGTGCATGTATTGTGATCTGAAGAAGTCTCTGATTTCTTTTGAAATGGCAGGTCCCACCATGGTCCAATTTGCGTGGAAGAAAGCTGCGGAGAAACCATCAGGCCTTGGGGCCTTATCGGCATAAATAGAGAAAGCAGCTTCTTTAATTTCTAATTTAGTTATCTCCTTTGTTAGTAGATTATTATCACTCTGAGAGATTTTGTTCTCTACAGCCTCCCTCACTGTATTGGGGCAATAGGAACTAGAAGATGTATACATATCCTTAAAGTACTGAGTAAGCACTTGTTCTATTAGTTCTTCTTTTACAACTTCTTTCCCATTGTTATCTTCTAAGACCGAGAAGTAATTTCTGACTTTTCTCGTTTTTGTAGCGGCATGGAAGAAAGCAGAATTTTTATCCCCCAATTGTAACCATAAAACTATGCTTCTTTGTCTCCAAAATTCTTCCTCTTCCGCATAAGCATCCTCCAGATTTTTGGTTATTATTCTCAATGCACCTGAATCATTAAAGGGACTTGTCATTGCCTCTTCTAGTTTCCTTTTGCATTCTTCAATTTTCCGTAGGCTTTATTTGCTTCGATCTTTACACCATTGAATAATAGCTGTTCTTGATCTATTTAAACGTTGATTCAGTGGCATATTCACTCTTGACTGCCAAACTTGCGCTATTAGTTGCTTTACTTCTATGTTTTCTTTAAGCCTCATATCGAATCTGAACATAGCTTTCTTTTTTTGTCTTTCAGGTTCCAAGATGGTTAATAAAGGTTTATGGTCCGAACCCTCAAACCATAGATATGAACTTCTACTTGTGGGGAACAGATCAGCCATTGTTTATCCGCCATTACTCTATCCAGCCTACATCTTATTCAGTAGGTATGTATGTTTCCTCTCCAAGATAGGCAGTCTCGAGTGTATTGCAAATCAAAAAGTCCTGTTTCTGAAACAAATGATCTAAAATCCACAAAAGAATTTTCTGCACGCATTAAGCCACCTTTCTTCTCTTCATTGGACAAGATATCATTAAAGTCTCCCATGATAAGCCAAGGGGAAGCTCTCCTAACTGCCAGGTCTGCCAACTCTCTTAGGATTACTCTTCTTTTAAGTCTGTCGGGGTTGTAGTAGGTAAACGTAGAGAAGAAACTTTTATCTTCTAAGGTTATATGAGTATCAATGTAATCATTTGAAGCTGACAAGATCTTGAGGCTTAAGCGATCCGACCATAAGAGGATGAGTCCTCCTCCTCCTTGTCCATGAGGTGAGACAATTTCCGAAAAATTGTAATTAAGGACAGAAGTTAATTGGAGGACTTTACTGTCAACATTTTTAATCTCCATTAGGAAAATTATCTCTGGTTTATATTTTGATCTTAAATTCTTCAAATGTCAAACTGTCAAGGGATTTCCCAAACCTTGGCAGTTCCAACTCACCATTTTTAAGGAAGAGGATGAGTTGGATTCTGAAAATCCAACTTCTTTCTTTCCATTGCAGGAAAAGGAGTGATTTTGGGGGTAGATGAAGAAGGTCCTCGCTGCGTACTATTTGCAATTCCAGTGTGGGCAGGTTGTATTCCTTTCTACTTCAATAAGGTATTTTTTGGGTCATCTTTGGTCGTCTTTATTTCCTTAATGGGTTTCCTTCAGGGTGGAGGTCTAGCTTGCACAGATCTCCTCTTTCTTGCACCTAGTCCGAGCAGATAGGAAGGGCTTAATGCAATCTTTTTAAGAGCTGCAGATTGATATGGAGGCCAAGGGGAAGGAGTTTTCTTTGGGGGTGGAGAAGGATTTGTGAAGCCTGCATCATGGTGACCTAGCCTTTGGAGTACATGACAATGGGCAGACTTGGAGGTAGTCTCCCTCCTCAATCCATTATGATCAGGATCAAGATAATTTTTATTGACAGGTTCCAGCTTATCTTCAGGGAGACTTAATATGGAGCTAGTTGGAATATTCAAAATATTGCCTTTGTCCCGGGGTTTAGATCCTATTCTTTTTAAGACAGAAATTCTTACAGGTTGTTCGAACAAAGGGATGCCTCCGTACCCAGTCTCTTGAGAGCTGAAAGACGTTTAGAGCCTTGATCAGGTACGTTAATAAGATCCATATCCTTTTGAGGCGTGGAATATAATGATTTTGCCAATTTTTCTGCTTTTCTTTCCAGGTTCCCGGCCTTTTCTGCTATTTGGAGTCTACTCTTTCGCGCTACACACTCAGATGGGTCCGCAACGTTTACATACTGGTTCAAATACTCTCTTATTTGGCCTCGAGCTTCTGTAAGGGCCTCCACAGGTAGGTCTTTACTCCTGTAATCTTGTCTTGCATATGAAATCTCATGATTTTGCCTACTTGGTTCAGATGTGCCATTCAATCTTCCTTCATTTTGGGTTCCTTTTCTGCTATCTCTGTGGACTTCTCTCCATATCAATCTCGATTTATTTAGCTGGGAATTCTGTCTTAAGGAACTAGATTGGGACTTTATGGGGGATATATGTTCATGTCTTGATTTTGTAGAATGAGATTTAGATTGTAATTCCAGAATTTTTTGTCTCTTAACTCCTCTAGCAGGGACTGCCATTGAAGAGTGATGGGAATTAATCTCCACAGAAGCAGGTTCCAAGTTACGCTTCCTGTTAGACCTTTGTATTGATTTATCGTCCTCATTTAACTTAGGAGCGCCAAAATGTACAACCCTTGATGTCGTGGTCCAACCTCTTGCAGTGGTAGCAGTGATTGCCCAGCTTCTCATAATAAGTTGGACTTTAACTTTCGATCCATCTGCAAACTCCACTACAGAATTCATTATTAGTGGCTTTAATCCGTTGACTTTTACTCGGATTCTAGTTGCCACCAAAGATATATCAACAGCCTCTAGTTTTCTTAGGCTATTACTGATACTTGATAGAGTTTCCAAGCTCCATAAATGGACTGGTAAACCCTGAACTTTTATCCAAAACGGTAGGAGGGAAGGAAATGCTGGGTCCGTAGAATCTTCCCATTTTTGGAGAATCACCATCCATTTACCAAAATGGTATGGCATGTTCTTCAACACATTATTCAGATCTTCCTCGTTTGCAAACTAAAATTGAAATAAACCTTGACCCAATTCAGATCCTGCAGCTCTACTATTTGAATTCCAAATGTTGGGGAGGAAGGAGATAAGAGATGCAACTCTTTGTTGTTTTATATTTGATACCATTCCTATCAAGGTTAGAGCATGTTTCTTCTTCAGTTCTGAGTTGTCAAAAACTGGAACCTTGACCCTATGTGTATTCTCCTCACCATTTTCATAGTTTATCACCTTACCATTTTCAGCATAAGAGAATCTACGATCCATCTGTGTAGACTTATAATCACAGGGGAAAGTCGAAGGAGTGATATCCAAGCTTGGAAAACAAGAAACAAAGGGGTCACCACTGCACTATAGACTTGTACAAGATGTAAAACAACAGAAAAAGCACCACACGACGAAGTCGGTGGGAAAAGTTACCAATTTAACACCGAACCTAGGGATAATACCAAGAGAAGAAAATTCATAACTCAGGTATTTAGGTCGGGAATATAGTAGTTGGTTACATATCCAAGAACCTTATCTACTTACGAAGGCGCTGGCGGTGATGGAAGCCCATTCTGACACTGAGTTTCTATTTTTGGCAAAAGCTTGGAGGTGATCCGAAACCACTCTCTGCTAAAAATACCAAAGCATCCAAAAAGGGAAATAAACGGTCTCTAGACAAACTACCTATGAAGCTGTGACTGAGAGAGAAATTTTTAAAATCCCTTTAGAAACTCTACTAAACTTCTTATTATCAAAAAGTCTACTAAAGTTGTTTGTCAAAAGTCAATACTGTAATGCTATCATCAATTATGACCAAAACCTAAATAAAAATTTGGTATAAAACCACCAACATGGTCAATTCTTATCAAAATATATGAAACAACAGTAGTCAACTTAATACAAAGACATATTTGATTTCTCTTCTTATGCCTAATGATATAAATATTGGGTTTCGATCAGATTTTAGATTATACAAAAACAGAAGAATTTAAATGGAGGGGTTAATTCCATATCTAATTCATGTTTTCAAGAAAGACCACAAGCCTGAACATCAGATGTATCGATCGATGTCTGTAGGATCGAGCCGAAGCTATGGACCATTAATGATGGGACAAGAAGGTTCTTCTTCAGTACAGGGATCTTCTCACCGTCGAACTAGATCAGATTACCAGCCACCTGTAGTAATGGATAAGTTTGAAATGAGATTATCAAGTTTTCGTCAAGACTATGCTTCAGGTTATGTGAATAAAGATTCTTCTACTTCTCACAATATAGCAACAAGGCCTTACCTTACTGATAATCGTTGATATTATGTAAGAAGGAAAAAGTTGATAACTCTAATTTTCTTTGTATTTTAATCACTTTGTAATGATCGTTTGTAAATGTAACCTATGAATGACAATTTATTTGTTTTATTTATTTATTAATTTACTATATTAATTAGTCAGATAGAACAACAAAAATGACCAAGAATAGTAAAGAGAACTGTCAAAAAACGTAATGACTAATAAAAAGTCACACAAAATCAACAATCGCTGTTTAACGATTATAACAGGAAATGAGAGTAGTGTGCGTATAACAAAGAACTTGTATTTGGATATCTTAAGTCTGGGTAAAATATCCGAATCCAAAAATTTAAACCGGAATTAAAAACTACAGTTCGAATCGGTTTTAGATCTCTGGATGTTTTAAAATATCGGAATGGATTGTTGTCACTTGTCAGGTACTTTCACATACCGGTTCGATTCGAGAATTATTAAGAAACCGAACAAGTATCCGAAATATCCACATATTTTTCTTTATTTTCCCGTCCTTTCTTGTATATCGGAGATATAAAGCGAGTGCACTTACAAGATAACCTAAATATATATTTTCAATTTATTTGTTTCAATTATAAAAAAACGTAATTTCAAATCTAACATTTCCACAAATCAATTTCTCGTAAGTCTGAATTATTTTCTCCCTAATTCTTTGTCAAGAATTTTTTTGATTTTAATATTTCTTAGTTTTGTTGTATAATTAATATTAACAAGTTAACTATTTTTATAAATTATGTAGGTTAAACATATATACTAATTATATGACTTTCGTTTTATGTCGTCCGATTTCCTAAAATATAAACTTTTTTTTATCACAAAATATAAACTTTTGTTTAGAATTTCATTTTAGTTTTCAGATTGTAAATTATGTTTTTTGGATATTTCGAATATTTATAGTTAATTTGGATATATTTGGATTAATAAATATCTGAATCGAATCTTATCCGCAGAAAACAAATTCTAATATAGATTTTCTATCAATTATCCAAACCGACTAGAATCTGATAAGTATGGAACCGATCCCAAACTGAAATTTTAAAATTATCACTTCAACCCTAGAACCAAAATATCTGAAATCCAAAATATCTGAACCGAACTAATACCAAATATTTATGTGCCCAGAACTAGTATATCTGGAAAAATTACATTGGGCCATGTCTGGTCTTCAAATTAATGTTCCTTAAGGATACATTTAACCTTTTTTGTCAAATCAATGTCTCAGTGTGGCTCCTTTCATTTTGTCAAATCAATGTCTCAGTGCGGCCCCTTTGTTAATTAATAATGTGTTTTACAATATAAAAAGCAAAATACAATATTTGAGAAAATCATAAAACATAAATAGATCCAGGAGACAAGTTTAACACATAGAAATCTTGAATAGATAATGAGATGCAATTTTGAATATGTAGATATTCGAAACTACTCCTCGTTCTATTGCCACAAAAGCAGTTGAACACAAAAAAAAACTTTTCAAACCAATAGTAATAAGTTTTGATAGCTACATCCTCCAAAATAGAGAAAGAAAGTTTTATCCCAAAAGTGATAAAGATTAAGTTTTAAATTCCTAAAAAAAAAAAAAAAACTTCTCAGAGATCTAAAAATCAACCGATATCCAATGTAATACTGTCTATAACCCAACCCACTAACATGACTATGTTTTCGACAATCAAGTTAAAATGGACCAAAACCGAGAAAGATAAAAGAATACCATAAATCAATCGAACTCTAACAATCAGATAATAACCTATTTTAATATGACTCAAAGTCTCAAACTTCCCATAAAGGCCTTGTCCCCACGGCTTACTAAGTGAATTAAAATAAGACACATTTTGTTCTGTTGTCTTTATTTCTGCTTGTGTCCTGTTTTTCTTAGTTTTAGTCTTTTGTTCTTTTATTTCAAAGAAATGATGTAAGCTCTCTGCTTCTTTTGCAATCAATCAGTCTTTTGGGAAAAGAAAACAAGATACCTTTTAATAAATAGACCCAATTTCCTGATCCCACAAAGAGAGGGACCTTTGGTGTGGCCACAAATCCTAAATCCACCAATTTCAACGCCGCCATTTACCAAGTTGTCACCGGAACAGTGCTGGAGCGTGGTATGGTTAACGGCGGAGAAAACCATCTTCAGAACTCGATCTCGTTTCTTCGGGTACATGGAAAGTACACCGGTGGCAGAGGTGAGCAATAGCCGACGGCTCTGCAGCTTCAATCCTTGGGATGTGGGATACTTGAATGCTCCTTAAGGATACACTTATTAGCAGCCCACTAACAACTGTCTGCATCCGTTAACTTTCATTCTAATTAATGCTAGAAGACAGAGCTAAAATCCTGAAAAAGATTACATTTTGACATGGAAGTGCAAAACATCACCATGGAAGAAATACGAGTACCATTACACCACCATCTTTTGATATCTTTTACTCGCTTTGATCATACTTCGTGTATGGGGTGTTATTCTAAAACAGATCGGTACATTTACGGAGGCTATCGTTGCAATGAGCTTGGTTGTGATAGAGTTGTGTTCCACAAAGAGTGTGCCATACCTTTACCAAATATCAATCACTCTCCCCATCCCGACTATTCTCTCTACCTGTTGTGTTATTTGGAAGAATCTTGTTGTAGTCATTGTGCTGGTATGTTTGAGTTTGGTTATTGCTGCCTAATATGTGAATACAAGTTGGATTTGCGTTGTGCAAGGATACCAAACCTTGTTCTTCCTGAAAATTCCTACTTACACACACATCCACTTAGCTGGGATGGCAATGTCTACAAATGTCACAGCGTAAACTTCTTTTCTTCGATATGAATATTATCGAAGTTGACCACACTTCCCACCCCGAACACCCACTCAAGTTACTATGATATGAAGCAGCACCCGATTATGTCGAAAAGAAGTGTCTTCTTTGCTTAAAAGAGTTTTGTGATTTTCCAAAACGACTTTACCATTGTGATGTTTGTAACTTCAGCATATGCAGAGGATGCACAAGAAACCAACCACCGTTGGATGTTGAAAGCTTGAAGACCCATTGCCATAAACTTTGTCTTTTTCCAAGACTAATTACTTTCACTTGCAATGCTTGTGGGACACAAGGTGATCGAAGCCCTTACTTTTGTCATCAATGCAATTTCATGATTCATCGAGAGTGCATTGATCTTCCTCGCCTAATAAACATCAATCGCCACGATCACGGTGTTTCTTACACTCGGCGTCTTGGACATGATGGAGAGAGGAGATGCGGAGTTTGCCATAAGAAAGTAGATGGGTTCTATGGGGCTTATGCTTGTACCAAATGTTCTAACTATGTTGTTCATTCAAGATGCGCAACGCGAAAAGATGTATGGGACATGGTAGAACTGGAAGGGACGCCTGAAGATCCCGATGAATCTGCACAATTCGAGGAGATTGATGGTGAAAACACAATTAAACATTTTAGCCATGATCATAACTTACGGCTCCACAATGATGAGATGATTCTACCTGAAAGCATACTTTGTGTAGCATGTGTCTTCCAGATTTGTTCAGAACCGTTCTACAGTTGTGAGCAGTGTGATTTCATTCTCCACCAAAAATGTGCTAACCTTCCTCGGAAGAAATGTCATGTGTCGGACAATAAACCTTTCACGCTACAAACAGATTCTCTCCACGAAACTTTCACGTGTTTTCTTTGTTATCAAAGGTCCACTGGCTTTAGGTACAAATCTTATCACAATAAGGTTCTAGACGTGCGATGTGGTTCAATTTCAGAATCATTTGAGCATGGAAGCCATCCACATCGTTTTTATTACAATTGTTCTCGTAGTTACACTGCAAAAGCGTCCAAGTTCTGTGATAGATGTTCCTGGCGTGCAGTCTTTAGTTGTGATAAGTGTGACTTTTCCTTGGACTTCAAGTGCGCTATATTACCTGAAAAGGTAATGAGGCTGAGGTATGATGATCAGCCTCTATGCTTGTCTTATGGTGAGAGCAATGTGAATGGCGACTATTGGTGTGAATCATGTGAAACTAAAGTAAATCCGAGGGAATGGTTCTATACATGCAATGATTGTGGAGTCATATTGCATATTTCCTGCGTTATGGGAGACTTGTCATATATTAAGCCTGGGACATGCTTAAAAATAAGATCTTCTGAAGTAGTGGTGGTTCCCAACACCTCTGTATGTAGACCACTTTGCTCGATGTGTAACTCTCGATGCAAGTCGTCTTCCATTGTTCAGGTTTCTGATTCCGGGGATGTTGTATACGTTTGTTCCTTTACATGTTTCTCTTCTTTCTTGAATCCAAGGACCAGATGTTTATTCCAATGTTTCTGACGAACTCATAAAAGCAAAGGACTTTGTATCGTTTATTCTTAGAAATTGTTAAGGCTAAGATTGCTAGCATTAAGCCATATAATTCTGGAAACAAGGAAGAAATTTTATTCACATATAAATACATTAGATTCCATCAGTCCTTTTTACTCTTGTCTGTATGCAACAGATTGAGAAACGTACGTACCTTTCTCTGCATTTTTTCTGATACAATTACAAGCATTGCTTCATGCAATGACAGAATTAAGATCAGGTGCTCTTTCAAGCTTCTAGAGTAAATGGGAGTTGAAAAAGTGCCAAGAGATGTTGATCACAGACCGGTTTTGCTGCAGATAAGAAGCAAGTCCCAGTATTAGTAGCTAAGGGTTATAAAAATGACGTCTAGCAAGAACATCTCCTGCAACATTTTCAAGAACAACAATTACCAATTGGCGAATTTTAAGTTTCCAGAATGAATTAAGCAAAAGCAGGCTCATCATTCAGTCATTATCAACTGAAAAAACAGAGCACTGCAACTCAAACACAGTCAAAGTGGGAGATGAGAGACGCGAAAAGGGGACTCAGTGGATCAAATCAGCGTTAGCTACAGCTCTAAAACCGGTTTCTTTATCCACAAGTAAGAATACACAGAGCCCCAGAAAAAAGGGCCTTACCCTAGTCGCTCAAGAAATCGAAAACAGTGAAGCTTAACACCAGCGAAACTGACTTAGGATGAAGAGAAAGAAAGGAGAGGTTAAGCAGAGTAGCCAACGAACTACGAAACTGGCTTAATGAAGAATGAAGAAGATATATGAGCAGTGTTGATAAATATTTAGGTGAGATCAGTACCGGGACAAACTGGAGAGATATGAGCAGTCAACAAGTAAGGGAGACGATGTATCAGATAAAACGAGTGAGTGATTGGTTAGACGCCATTGTTAAAGGAGACAAAGAAGAAAGAGAAGAAAAGGAAGTGGTGATGTGATACAATCAATATCAAATAAGTACCAATTTCATTCATAAAGGGAGAATTACTGAGTTTCAGGCTCAGAATCTCACCTCAAGGTTCATCAATCAACAATGGCATAACAACTTTCGTAACAGAATCGAGAATATAACAGAGTTCTCAGAACTATACTAATTACAAAATAGTCCTCTTAATGTTTTAAACTTTGCAATTAGTGCCCAATGTCTTGATTGAACTCAGATGCCCTCTTCTTCTTTTGGGTCTATCATGATGATGACAATGACTGAGTCTGAAACAGAGGCTTGTGGTACATTGAGGAACAAGATTTACAGAATTCTTCTGAAACATGTTTTTTTGGTTAAATTCTGAAACATGCTGAGACAACTTCTTTGTTACATCATCAATCTCATGTCTTAGTCTCAACCGTTTGTTCTGTAAAACAATTTTGTTTTATGTTGGTAGTAAAATTAGGATCTTGTGGAGGCAAATAGTCCAGTAAAAATGGCTTCATATTCTTAGTTTGACTGACTTACTCGTAATCTCAACTCTTCTTCTTATCTTTGCAAATCAACATTTTATATCTCAATTCTAAAAATTATTTATTTACCGCTAATAAACAAACAATTTTTAAAATATAAAATCATAATACATATATAATTATGCGTTTTGTTATTAAATAATAGAAAAGCATTTGTTTAAATATAGACATTACATTGGTACGAAGCTAGGCACTACAAACAGAATATTAACAATTTGCTTTGAATTAGTAAGGTAAAAGCTTCCGAGAGAAAAGGAAATCTAGCAAAAATAACTCAATTGCTAGAAGAAGAAGTCGGTGAGATTAAGTATGTCTATCCATTTAGGGTTTAGATTTCACATTTAACAAGTTCTTCTTTAATCTCAAAATAAGTGTTTATGTGGATCAGAGAAATCATGTCTTCAGTTGAAATTGTTGGATAAGTCCAAAAGATTCAACATTACTTTGGTGAATAAGATTCTATGTCTTAAACATGAAAATAAGTGAATAAAGTATCCTCCAAAATAGATTAGGATTAAAAGGATCTAATCCTATTAGAATAAGGAAAATAACTATGTTGAGTTATTATAAATACTTTGGTTGAGTTGTGACCAAAGTATGACTTTGAAATTGTTTAGTTTTTTGAGTTACATTTTCTAAGCAATAAAGAAGAGCAAATTTCTTAATCAAAGTTTATACGAAACATTCGTCTATACGAAACTTTATTTAATATCAGAGCAATCGATCTAGCATATCACATACAAGTTTCGAAACCGAGTTATGGGAGACGAGAGCAAGCCACCAAAGGCAAAGGAGGTCGTACCCACGTTGGTGGTATGTCCAATGTTGAACTCATCGAACTACATGGTGTGGTCGATGAGAATAAAGGTACTCTTGCGTGTTCACGAAGTATGGGATGCGATTGAACCGAGATCAACTATTGCTAAGAAACACGATCTCGCAACCTCGTTGCTCTTCCAATCTATACCCGAGAATCTCATATTATAAGTAGGCGAACAAGACTCTGCTCAAGGTATATGGGAAGTTATCAAATCAAGGCATCTAGGCGCTGAGATGGTGAAAGAAGCAAGACTACAAACTCTTATGGCTGAATTCAAAAGGATGAGCATGAAAGAGACGGACACAATCGATAGCTTCTCGGGGAAGTTATCAGAAATCGCATATAAGGCAGCTGTCTTGGGGCACACGGTTGATGAAACAAAGATATATAAGAAGTTTCTCAACAACTTACCTCCTCAAAGATATATGCAAATTGTTGCATCTCTTGAACAAGTTCTTGATCTAAATAAGACAGCATATGACAACATTGTTGGTCGGATTAAAGCTTATGTAGAAAGACTTCTTCTAAGTGAGAGACGTGAATATGATGAGAGCTTGATGTATGCAAGCAACGAAACATATGAAGAGAGATCAAGGTATGAAAGTCCGAGAGGAAGAGGTAGAGGTCGTGGGAGATCAAATTCAAGAGACCCGAACAAAGAAAAGAAAGATCGATCACAAGTATTGTGTTTTTTTTGATGTGACAAAAAGGGACACTTTGCTTCGGTTTGTCCCGAAAGGAAAAAGAAATTAGAAGAGATGCATAAGGTGGAAGTAGAAGAGAATGAGGAAAAAGAGGAAGGTACCGATGATGAAACTCTTTACATGCACGAGGTTGTATTTCTAAACAAAGAAAATCTTAATCCTAAGAAATACGAGAAAGAAAAGAAAGAGGATGGTTGTTGGTACTTGGATAATGGAGCAAGTAATCACATGACGGGAAAAAGAGTTTCTTCTCGGAATTAAACAAAAAGGTGAAAGGGAGAGTGAGATTCGAAGATGGTTCTTGTGTTAATATCGAAGGAAAAGGTTTGATATTGTTTGAAGGGAAAACGGGTGATCAAAAACTACTTACGGATATCTACTACATTCCAGGACTCAAGAGCAATATATTGAGTGTAGGGCAAGCAATTGAACACGGATGTGATGTTAGAATGAAGGAGGATTACTTAACATTACATGATTCACACGGTAGATTACTTCTAAAAGTATTGAGATCACCTAATATGCTATACAAGATAAAACTCAAAATTGGCCAACCAATTTGTTTGCACTCTCGGCTGGATGAGGAATCATGGAGGTGGCATGCGAGACTTGGACACATAAGTTTTGAAACCATAGAGACTATGTCAAAACATAAGATGGTTCGAGGATTGCCAAAAATTGAGGGTGAAACGTAAATTTGTGACTCTTGCTTGGTGGGAAAGCAAGCTCGTCGTGTGTTTCCAAAAGAGACTCAATTTTGTGCAACAAAGGCATTAGAGCTTCTACTTGCTGACTTGTGTGGACCTATATCGCCTCCAACACATGCTCATAATAGGTACATCTTTGTGATTATTGATGAGTATTCAAGATACATGTGCACTATCTTGTTAAAGGAAAAGGGAGAAGCTTTTGAAAGATTCAAAAGTTTCAAAGTCTTGGTAGAAAAAGAAATGGAAAAATCGATCATGACTCTAAGAACCGATAGAGGAGGAGAGTTTATATTGAGGGATTTTTTAGTTTTTTGTACCAAGAATGGAATCAAAAGGCATCTAAGAGCTTCTTATACTCCACAACAAAACGTTGTAGTGGAAAGAAGAAATCGAACCTTGATGGAGATGACAAGAAGTATACTTAAAGCTATGAAGGTTCCGAATTTTCTTTGGGGAGAAGCAATACGACACTCTACGTATGTGATCAATAGAGTATCGACTAGAGCCTTGAAAAATCAAACACCTTATGAACGGCTAAAGAGCAAGAAACCTAGTATTGAGCATCTACGAATTTTTAGCTGTGTTGTTCATGCCAAAGTTGAATCCGTGAACATCAAGAAACTAGGTGATAGATCTCAAATATTGGTACATCTTGGAGTAGAACCAGAATCTAAGGCGTATAGACTTTATAATCCAACGGCGAAGAAAATAATTGTAAGTCGTGATGTTGTTTTTGAAGAAACAACAAGCTGGAATTGGAAGGGAGTAGCTAGAGGAGAGAATGATAATGATGTGGAAAGTTTTGGCTTTACTTGGGAGGTAAGCAACGAGAATGCTCAATCTCATTCAAATGATAATGAGAATACCGAACAAAAAAGTGAAGGAAACCTTAAGAATGAGGAAGAGATGAGTGATGATCATCATGAAAACGACCATCATGATGAAAATACCGAGACCACACACACGGAGCTTAGAAGAACGAGTAGGTAAGTGCATAAGCCAAGTTATCTAAACGACTATGTATTGCTTGCGGATCTAGAATGTGTGCTACTCTTACTCTTAATTAACGACGAACCAACATGTTATCAAGAGGCAAAAGAATCAAAGGAATGGACAAAAGCATGTCTAGATGAAATCGAATCGATAAACAAGAAGAAGACATGGTTCTTGCTTGATAAACAGTTGGGAGCAAAGGTTATTGGTCTCAAATGGATCTTTAAAATCAAAAGGAATGTGGATGGATCAATTAACAAATTCAAGGCAAGATTAGTTGCCAAAGGATATGTGCAAAAGTAAGGAATTGATTACGAAGAAGCATTTGCACCGGTTGCTAGGATAGAAACAATTCGGTTACTTATTGGCCTAGCAGCTTCTGAGGGTTGGGAAATACATCACCTTGATGTAAAGAAAGCATTCTTACATGGAGAACTCAATGAAGATGTCTATGTATCTCAACCCGAAGGCTTTGAAAAGAAGGGAGAGGAGCATAAAGTTTTCAAGCTTTCTAAGGCTTTATACGGGTTAAGACAACCTCCTTGAGCTTGGAACACAAAGTTAAATCAGATCTTACACGCAATGTAATTCAAAAAAAGTTCCAAGGAGAGCTCTATATACCGTAAGGAACAAGGAAACAATTTGCTTTTAGTTGCCGTTTATGTTGATGATCTCTTCGTCATGGGAAGTTCTATGGAGATCATCAATGAGTTTAAAGGAGGAATGTCATCAAAGTTTGAGATGACAGATCTTAGCAAGCTCACGTACTATCTTAGGATCAAGGTTAAGCAAAACAAAGAAGGGATCACGATCAAACAAGAAGGTTATGCATTACGAGTTTTGAAAGAAGTCGGATTAGACATGTGCCAATGGATTTCGAACTGAAAGTATCTAAATCACAAGATGAACCACGAGTAGATGCAACAACATATCGAAGAAGAATCGGATATCTTCGATATCTTTTACATACAAGACCCGATCTTGCATTCTCGGTGGGTGTTCTAAGCCGATATATGCAAGAACCGAAAGAGTCTCATGCCAAAGCTTTAAAGCAAATTCTAAGGTATGTAAAAGGAACATTGAACTATGGTTTAAGATATAAGAAAGGAGGAACAAAAGAGATCATAGGGTACAGTGACAGCAGCCACAACATTGATATCGGTGATGGAAGAAGCACAACGGGTCACATATTTTACTTTGGAGACACACTGATCACTTGGTGCTCTCAAAAGCAAAACACGGTTGCTTTGTCTTCATGCGAGGCTGAGTTTATAGCAGCAACGGAGGCAGCAAAGCAAGCTATTTGGCTTCAAGACTTGATAAGTGAAATCACGGGAAAGATGTGTGAAAAGACGATGATTTGTATTGATAACAAATCTGCAATAGAACTCACAAGAAACCCAGTGTTTCATGGTCGAAGCAAACACATACATAAGCGGTATCACTTCATTTGTGAATGTATTGAGAATGACCAAATTGTCGTAAAACATGTGTCCGGAGAAGCGCAGTGTGCGGACATACTAACGAAAGCATTGGCTCGGCTTAAGTTCAAGAAAATGAGAGACTTGATTGGTTTACAAGATTTGTCAAAGAATCATTTGGAGTTTAAGGGGGAAATTGTTGGATAAGTCCAAAAGATTCAACATTATCTTGGTGAACAAGATTCTATGTCTTAAGCATGAAAATAGATGAATAAGGTATTCTCCAAGATATATTAGGATTAAAAAGATCTAATCCTATTAGAATAAGGAAAATAACTATGTTGAGTTGTTATAAATACTTTGGTTGAGTTTAAGTTGTGACCAAAGTATGACTTTGAAATTGTTTAGTTTTTTGAGTTATATTTTCTAAGCAATAAAGAAGAGCAAATTTCTTAATCAAAGTTTATACGAAACATTCGTCTATACGAAAGATTCGTTCGTCTATACGAAACTTTAAAAATCACTACTCGTAACTAGAATCCAAAAAGCAGAAGATCGAACTGGCCGAGATCAACAAGTCTTCGTCAATGTTACTCTTTTCTTGTATCTGTGATTACTTGTCCCGTGTTTATAGAATGTGTATAGACTGCACATTAGTAGTCGAAGAAGACCAAATCCAAATTCCCAACGAAGAGGCTTTAGCCAATAGCCTTGAAACGATCGAGAACAAGCTTCACCTTGTCCTTGACTTGGACCACACGCTTCTCCACTCTAGAAAGATTCCATGTCTATCTAAAGCCGAGAAGTATCTAATCGACGAAGCTGATTCAATAACAAGGAATGATCTATGGAGGATCGAATCAGTAGAAGATTCCATATCATACTTGACAAAGCTACGACCTTTTCTTGCCGATTTCTTAGAAGAAGCCAACGAGTTGTTCATAATGCATGTTTACACAAAGAGTGCACGCAAATACGCTAATCTAATCTTGGAGGTGATTGATCCGAATAAGCTCTACTTTGGAGATAGAGTGGTAACAAGAGATGAAAGTCCTGGTACGAAGACGCTTGATTTGGTTATGGCTAATCCGAGTAAGGTGGTGATTGTTGACGATAGACCTAAAGTTTGGCCGGAAAACAAGTTAAATGTAGTGGAGATTAGCCAGTACAACTATTTCAAAATCAAAGGCCAAAAGTCGGAGTCTTACTCTGTAGAGAAGACAGACGAGAGTGAAAACGACGGTGTATTGGCCGAGGTTTTGAAGCTACTCATGGAGATTCACACTAGGTTCTTCAAGGTCAAGGAAGATATGTTGTCAAAGGACGTTAGGTCGTTGATACAACAAATAAAACTTCAACGTCGCTAGGAATTTATAGAACAATACATCTCGAGTCAATAATAGAAATTTTCATTTTGTTTAATCATTGGTAGTTTGTCATCTCCTTCATCTGTAAAACAAAATATTAATGTTAAAACAATTTGACGACAATGGAGACTTCAAATCATATTCCATATAAGGTGAATGTGGGTATTTCACTACTTGATTCAAAGCTCAAACATACGTCACGATCAGTTGATTCAATCTTTGATACATTCTTACCAAATACAAAAACTAACTTAGGAAATAACTTGTGTTTCTTCTTTTTTACGCGGCAGGATTCGCATATAATTTGGGTTTTGGTTTCACTTCGATTTCATTCACGCTTCTTACAAAGATGGCCTCCGGTTCATGCCTGTAAAACCTCACAAACAGAGACTCAATCAAAGAGAATCCAGATAAAAGACAGTGCCGAAATGCTTGTTGGACTTGAAGGTTACTTACGATTTCTCCCCCTCTTCAAACGTGTAACTTGAAGCAACAGCCAGTAGCTGCCCATCTCGACTGAAAGACAGTGCTGAAATGCTTGTTGGATACTTTGAGTACTACAAAAGTAACAAGGAGCAGGTAATTTTGTGCCACATTACATTTAAGAGGATAAAAACCAAAAGATCTTGTCCATTAGTAAACCTGATATAGCCTTTTCTTGTTGTTACCATCCCAAATGTTGACAAAACCATCACAACCTCCGGTTGCAAAGGTGCCATAACTGCAATTAAAATTCTCATAGGATTACGCGAAAAAGTAGCTATAAAGGGGAGGTTTCTCAGCATTACAATTTTCCCCTTGGTTCTCAGACAAAGCATAAGGAAACATATTTTCTAGTTTAAATGAAAATGTTAAGACTCAAAAACAAATTAGTTACAGAAACTGTTTACACACAGAATATAAGCATCCAAGCAGCTTTAAACTAGCCTTAAAGCTCTGTTTCTTCTCTATTTTAGTTGAATATCATCTTCATCATTTCAATCAGCAGGCTAGGGTTGAAGATCTTACATTAAAATATTTTGCCTACTCCCATATTTCGTTGAGACTTACACTAAATAATTTGCCTTCTCCCTTATTTAGTTGGGACTATCACTTTCACTTTCTTTTGTTCTGTAAAAGGTAGTAAATCTATAGATCTATGAAACAGTAGGACTCCTAAGATAAGAACTCACATTGGATGGAAGGCAATGGAATTTACAGGGTAAACAATGTCTCTTCCAGCCTCTGATTTCCGATGACATTTGAAAGCATATCTGAGACCAAGTTCAAATACGTCTGTAAGTCAAAGTCGTGGAAATGAGAAAAAAAAGGAAAAAAAAATAACACGAGGAAAAATACTTTTTAGCTTGAGCAGCCTCTGATAGATCAAAAAACTCCATTGCAACCCTTCCTTCAACAGAGCTAAGAGCATACCCTGTAAATTTTCAATTTCAGAAATTCAAAAGTGTGGAAGAAAACAGATTAGAGGTATACTTTGCAGTTGGAAAATTAGCAACTCTGAATATTGCCTACAACCACCAAAAGCAATGTCAGTCGTTTAACCTGTTCCATTAGGATAACAACGCACACATCTTGTCTGGTATTTCAGTGAAGACTCCCTTCTCTGCTCAGGCTGAGACATATTTCTGAGATCATAGATGTTTACATGCCTTCCTGCTGTTGCCACTACTAAACGATTTCCAACTAGAGACATAGAGTAAACTCGTTCTGGTTGTACATACGTTCCTACCTGGGTGCGTTCAGGCCCACTTGCACCTCTTGGATCCCAACATTTAACTGTTTTATCCCAAGATCCAGTGATCACTTGCCCTGTAACATTACATAAATGTAATTGTGTCAGCATTACTTTGGGGCAGCAAGAAACAACCAAAATGCTTTAAACATAATATCTGATTTCTGGATATTACTTCATTACAAAAGATTAGAAACATAATATTCATGATCGGCAGCCAGTTTAAAGTAGTAACATAAGAGTTATATCAACAGAATTGTTAATCTATGAGTTATCTAGACATTAAAAGCAACAGAAGTCATCAGTATTATTGTTCAACCAGCATCAAGAGCATGATTTCCTTCTCTATGTACCTGCAGCATAAGAATACTCAACACATCGCACTGGTTTGTCATGTGTCCCCAAAATGTCCTCTTTGCCAACATTGAAGACAATCCTGCAGTATAACCACAGAAAGCACATTAAACTAAAAAACCTCTGCAAAACAGTTTTTGAGCAAGAAATTAAAGTCAGCAACTCCTAAGCAGAAAATTAAAAACATTTAAGCAGCCAATGTAAAATTAGCCTGCGTGAAAATATATTTATGCCAACAGTTACTTCACAAGGTTAAGATTAGCTTTCAAACTTTATACACATTTATATCAGGACTGAAAAATTAAAACTTTAGAACTGTGAATTCCAAAAATTCACAAAAGAATCTGGCTTCAAATTGGGTAAACAGGGGTAAATTAGGGTGCTTTGTTCTTCATCACCACAAAAATCGCATTTAAACATATATAGCTGGGCTACAAGCCTAGACCACACAAAAAGAAAAAGCAGAGAAGAGAAAAGAGGTACAATACCGTCTGACTTTATTATCAGCGCCAACACTAAAGCCGGAGAAATCATCGTGAAAACAGCAATCGAGTACTGCTCCACCATGTAAGAACTCCCCTTTCAACGAATTGGTGCTCACATCATACAATCTCACACGCTTAAATTTCAAATAGATAACGACCATTAAAAAAAAAAAAAAAAAAAAAAACTTCAGAATAAGGAAAAGGACTTCAATCAAATCAGTAAGAAAAACACAGGTGAAGGGGTTTCTCTAACCTTATCCCATGAAGAAACAAGGAGATGATCACTGTTGTTAGAAAATCTGAGATTAGAGATGCCGTCGGACGGCGGGTTAGAAAGTTCACGACCGCCGGACGGAGCCGAAGTCATATTCCCGTTGAAGATCACAAAAGTTAGGGTTTCAAAAGAACGAGAGAGTGTGAGATTTGAAAACAAAAAAAACAGTGATTTTAATTTTGAATTTCAAATTAACGTCCTTTACAAAGGAACAAGTTTCAATTTTAGATCTATTCAAAAAAAAAAACTGATTTTTGTTGGTCAGTTACATTTGAATTCGAATCTGTTAGGTAATCGCAATGGTTTGTCAATGGTCGACAGACACTAAACTGAAAGTACTTCACTAGTTGACTAACTAGTTATAACGAAGGTGGGCCATAATGTCTTACAAATGTGAAGCTAAATGGGCTAATGAAGGCCCATATTGGAGAAAACCTTGCAAAACCAAAAAGGGAAGAGGAAGAAGAAGAAGATAGAATTAGAGAAAGCGTCTTAAAATGTATCTTCTCAAAAGGTGCTTGTATGAGCAATCAAACTGACACGTGTCTTTATTGCCACGTGACGTCTCCGCCAACAGGTTTGGATAAATCACTTCCACTATATTTTTTTTTTTGTTTGGCTTGTTGGGTATTAGAAGAAAAGTGACATCGGCCTACAAGTGGTAACGGAACTACCACGTGTCCTATTATGTAGTTGCTAATACGGTACGCCACGCCACACCGAATCTTCTTCTTACCTAGAACTCAACTCCACTCAACTTAGCATAACACCTTTTTTTCAGTTTGGTTAGTAATTTCGGGTAGAATCCAAGTGTTTTTATTAGACGAATATCTTGGATTTATTTCTATAAAGATTTGAGAAAAATATTAATAATAAGCATGGGGAAAATTAATAAATAATTAAGATTAATGTAGTAATAGATAATTAGAAAATAAAATCTGGAAAAATCGATAAGATTAGTACCAAAATAAAACGTAATTAGGCGTGTACGCGTTTGGTTAAAGGCGTGCCCCACACGACTCCTGGCGCGTAGACAACACATAAGTCAGCTCCACGGGAAAGGTATGCTTCTTTTATTTAATTTATTCTAATTTTTTTAAACAATTAGCTAAATATCAATTTGTGGGTTTAGTTTACCAATTGATCACTTTACTGGTTACTGACTTTGAACCGGTCTCCTCACTCGTGATGACTTCTTTAGGTTAGCCGTGACTATAAATCCGGTATTCTACGGTTAATTTCTCTTCTTTTTGTTTGGTCAAATTTAGTTTACAATTTGACACTTCAACCCAAAGAACCTTCTCTGTTTTTATTTTATTTTACTCTATATAATTTTGGACGGATTTTATTTAGCATAAATTTATTATCATTAGGTTATTTGCATTAATAAAAAATCTCATAATTATGAAGATGTTAAAAATTAGTTAACAAAATAAAAGTGCTAAAGCATAGTCAAGAGACTAAATATTATGTTATTTTATAAATAAATATAATAACAAAATCCTATAGTTGGGATTATAATCTAATTAACTTAATGAAATTACCTTTTGGGTTTACTATAGTGTAATTAGGCCTTTTAAGTAAAGAGAGTCTGACAAAAAGAAGATAAAAATTTGACCGACTTAACAAAAAAAACACATTGGACACGTGGTTTCCATATATAAACAAGTCCAAACATTTCTTAAGCACTTCACTCTCCATTTTTTTCTCTCTATATTCTCTCTCGAAACAAAAAAGCTCTCAAATTTATTAATTTCTGATTTGAAATCGATCAAGAAAAAAACAATTTATGGCTCTTGAAGCGATGAATTCGTCTCCTCCATCTTCGTTTACAGTTCGGAAAGATAGAATTGAAGCAACAGAAGATTTGATGAACGATGCTGTTTTCATGGAGCCGTGGCTTAAACGCAAACGCTCTAAACGTCAGCGTTCTAATAGCCCTTCTTCATCACCGTCTCGATCTAGACCGAAATCGGAGAACCAAGAACTTACAGAAGAAGAATATCTTGCTCTTTGTCTTCTCAGACTCGCTAACGACCAACCGCGATTTCAACCTCAACCGCAACCGCCGGAATTAGCGACAAAGCTGACTTACAAGTGTAGCGTTTGTGGAAAAGCGTTTCCTTCGTATCAAGCTTTAGGTGGTCACAAAGCAAGCCACCGAATCAAACCCCCAACCGCAACCGCAACCGCAACAGCCACTGATGATCCAACAATTCCGACTATCTCCGCCGTAGCTAGAGACAAACATCCGAATTCCACCGCCATCGCAGCCTCCCGGAAGATTCACGAGTGCTCAATCTGCCATAAAGTGTTTCCGACGGGTCAAGCTCTCGGTGGTCACAAACGTTGTCACTACGAAGGCAATCTCGGCGGCGGAGGAAGCAAATCAATTAGCCATAGTGGAAGCGTGTCAAGCACGGTATCAGAAGAACGAAGCCACCGTGGATTCATCGATCTAAACCTACCGGCGTTACCCGAACTCAGCCTTCATCACAACACAATCGTCGACGAAGAGATTATAAGTCCGTTGACCGGAAAAAAACCGCTTTTGTTGACCGATCATGACCAAGTCATCAAAAAAGAAGATCTTTCTTTAAGAATCTAAACAAATTCAACTATTAAACCTACAAATTCATCTGTAATTTTATTTTTGTTTTGTTAATAACCCATAGTTTCATCTTTATTCTTTTCGTTACAATTTGCTTTCTTATTATTTCGATTGGATATTCGTATATGTTAGGGATTGATACAGAAAAGATTTGATTAAAAGTCAGAATTTCGTTTTTTCTTTTAAGCTCTTAAATCCACTCTGTATATAGTTGACACGTGGCAGTCTGTATGTGAACACAGAGCAGAAATAGTTGGGAAACTAGAATCCTTCCATGTGGATTCGTTGCCTTCATTAGCATTTAGCACATGTATTCTTTTAGAACGAATAAATAACATTTTATTTTATTCTTTGCCTTACCTTCCGATACAGTTATTGGCCATCAAAACTATAGTGTAGAGCTTAGCTTTTTCTTTATTTGTATTAAATTAATTGCACATGCGTGTTAGCAAAATGCATGACTTTGTTAGAAAGTGATTATATCGACTCATAAATACAGATGTGACCACGAATTTGTTCATTGGTTCTTAGGTTTGTACTTAAGTTATGTAAGTAAGTTCCTTGGCCATAAGAAAACATTAATTAGAACCTAACTTCGACCATCTAATACAGAAGCAGACACTTTGTTATGTAGCGTTTGTCAATTTTATTTTAGGAAAGTAACGGACTTTTTTTTTTATAATTAATTTAATTATTTGAGAGTGTACCAAACATATATTTGGTTTTTTGATAATAATGATATTGAAGAGGAAAGAGTAAACCAGGAAGATAAGTGTATTGGCTTGTGTACGGTTCGACCTAATTGTATAATTAGAAGCAGACACGTTATTTAAGTATATGTCATTTTTAATACGCGTCGCAAATGTTAAGAGCCACATAGGTTATTGTTGAAATTTTTGTTATTCCAAACATATTTAGTTAATGTTCACCCATAAACTAATTCTAATTATGTATAAAGTGACTGTCAATTTGGTTTGGCGGTGCTGCGATTATCTTATACCAAAAGGAATTCATAACAATATTCTTTTTCTACGTTGAAATTAAAATTAGGAATGAAGTGAGGTATTATAAGAAAAAAGGGACCCAATTTGGAATAAAAGATACTAAGAATTTACGTGAATGATAAGAATTAAAAGTGTTCAAGGTGGTGTGAATTTAGACTTGTTGTGGATAAAAAAATATTGAAAGTACTAAACAATATTATCGATTGAATTCATTCTATTCGTGTCGTTTTGCATATAAACTATGAAATTCTTGACGTGTTGCCAATTATAATCTTATCCAAACAACATCCATAAAAAGGCTCTTTTCAATTTTGTTCTTATTTACTAAATATTATATTAAAAAATTCGATCACTTGGTCACTAAGTTGTGATGTCCTCTGTTGGTTGTACTTAAAAACAAATAAGAATAATGACGTCATTTGTCTTGTTCTTTAAGCACGCAATGACACAAACACGTACTACAAAACGCATTGATGCGGCACTTAAAAAACTGCAAGAAGCTAACACATAGAAACAAGGAACGACACATAAAGAGTAAGAAAACAGCAAGGATTTTGATATGTTCAGTTTATATACAATTTTTCTTTCCTTCATTAGAGAACAAAAGCAAAGATCTATTAGATACTTTTTTATGTATACAAACTAAACTAGCTTCATAGGTAAACTAAACGACCACATTCTATTCTTTTACCTTTCTCTTCTGTAATCTCCAGAGCTAGGTGGGGTTACTAGAAAAGGAAACAAAAAACGTAGAATCCAGAGTGCAGCGAAACAGATAGTCCCGAGAATGCTCACCTTGATCCAGTTGAAAACGATTAAGGTGTTTTGGGATTCCGAGGGAAGGTAGTGAAACGTAGTTAGAAATCATTCATGTTGTGAGTAGTCGTGTAAACTCAGAGGAGATCAGTTTCTACAGTTGTGAAGTCAGGTTGGTTTATATGCGGCTTAGTTGTATTATGTGCGTCTTCATGCTACAGTCCGTAACCTAGCAAAGGAGTATGCTTTGCTTATAGGATCTGAGCAAAAAGAAAATGCAAAAGCAGAAAGCAGAGAGAAAGAGAGAGCACTGATTAACCTCCATAGCTGCTACTCTTGATAAGAATCCTTGACATTGTCCGAGCAAAACCTTTTCTTTTCTGGTGATATTTACCATTTCTGCTATGACTGAATTCAGGTCTTCCACCTACCAATTACAGCAATAGAGAAAACGAAAAATGCACCGTGATTAATGGGATTCAAAATACGGTCCAGAAAAATTCATTACCAAGTTTGTATAATAACCATTCGAGACAATGATATTGTCATGCAACCGGGTTCTAGTTTCTGACAGAAGCTAAACCTGGCTTTGTACCCGCATCGAATTCTCGAAACAATTCAGCATTTCCAATTTGAACATAAGAATGAACAACGGGGTGTTCCAGTCTCTATTTTTACATTGACCATTCTGATTAAAGTTACAAGAGATACGATCACTAGAAATTGTATGCCTCTCTAAATTCCCATGAACACACCTCTGCAGTACGTCGCAGCTATATGTTTTATTGTGATTCTATATTCTATGAAGCAAAACAGATATTGCACGGAAGAGCACAATAAGAGGATAAGCTTCCTTAGTCTACGGTGACATTAGAATTACTAAAACAAGGCATTTCACCTTCAAAGTCAGCGAGAATATCGAAGACACCATAGCGTGCATAACATCAACCGCTGAACTAATAGCATGCTCGAGATCGTGAATATCAACCTAACAACACAATAATCATCAAGATTTAGGAATCTAGTGTTCATTACCTAACGATACAATATAAGACAAAACCATAAAAATCATGATCAGGCAAAGAGGCACTCACCACGGCTTTTCCAATAACTGGAAGACGCAGCGTGCTGGCTTTCAAGGCTTCAGTTGCTCCTGACAAAAAATTTGAGTGATCTCTGTACAGAAGAGACCATTCTTCTAGATAACCCATCTACATTGTCAGATACATTGATTTCTTCAGCGTCAAAAAAAGTTATAGCAATTACAAACACATGCCAAAAGTTTTGAACTTTAAAATAAACATGCTTTCATGTTTGTTAACGTGTTTCCTTGTCAAAGATTCAAAATGCCATGACATACTGATTTTAAGCAATAGTAATACCAGCTTCCACAAAGGCAAAACTAAACAAAATGTACCATACGGGAGCAACCATCAACATTCCACATTAATTTCTTATGCAAAGGTGAAGTTATCATATGACAGTAGCTGAGTAGTATTCAA
This sequence comes from Lepidium didymum, assembly GCA_963920545.1. NCBI lineage: Eukaryota > Viridiplantae > Streptophyta > Magnoliopsida > Brassicales > Brassicaceae > Lepidium > Lepidium didymum. Next base: position 5,665,065 of record OY986979.1, on the reverse strand, counting down.
TTAATATCTTACGTTATAACAAGAAGTTTCAACTGTAGAATTACTAAGCCACATTCCTGAAGATACCTTATTAGTCACATCTCGAGACAAAGCTCCATAGTTATAATGTAAGTACTTAAACATGGAAATTTTTCTTTTTTTTAAAGGATAAAAATTACAAATTTCCTAAGTTCATATTCTCACCTGCTCCTTCAAGACGGAAGCTAGTTTCAGTTTCTGCCTCAGTAAGAGCAACTTGATGCGTTTCAGAATGACACAATGGCGCAAGTCTGAGATTAATACCCATGCATTCCACAGGCTTTTCTGTCAAAAAGGAAATATGGCATTCACCAGAATGTTTGTGGGACCAAAGCCAAATCAACGACTGAACTTTCTATATAGAATATCCTATCCTAACAATAGCTGGACCTCATAACTTTTCTCATGCTTGCTATTTTATCTCATATTTTCATCTGTGTTATCACCTAGGCATCACATCAGGCAAAATTTAGCATGCGTTACAATAAAACGTAGAAAGGCACATCAACAAAATCAAACACTATTCTAGGTCCAAGAAGCTTAGCATCAAATCTCCTCTAACCAGAGAAATCTTTATGCCCTGTTGATAAGATTTTATGGCTTAAGCATTTAGACTGCATCAGTGGCTAAAAGTAGATTACAAGTCATGCCTTCCCTAAATCTGCTGCAGTTGCTAAAAACACGTACAATCCAAGCAGGAACACACATGGCACCACCATATTCTCATAATTCTTAACATTGCACTAACGCTGTAATGTAAAAGAAAGGATACCTCTGCAATCAGTCTTTGTACAATGAGAGTGGACTCTGCCCTTGCATTGGCAAACCGCCACTGCAGATAACGGTTATACAGAAGCCTCAACAAGTGGGCATCCATAACGCGATTCTCCCCAATTGTTCCCCTTCGAATATCAGCAGAGAAACAAAGAATTGAAGGCAAGGTGCGGTTACAAGCATTCATTTGTTCAGCAACTCCATTTCTCACTCGTGAAGGACTAGAAAGTGCCCTAGCTGAAGACGATGCAGCTAGTGCCCAAAGCTTACTTGGTGAAGCTGGGCGAGTAGCTCCCCTTATTGGAGAAGCCATACCACGAGGTGATGATGCCAACGGACTATCACTGGAGAACCTTTGCGATTGACTGAAATTTGGTGACATACTACTGATTCTCGAACTTCGGCTAGAGAATCGAGGCGAGCCAGGGTCCTGCAACCGCCTTAACCGGCTATTAGCCTCTAGCCAGAATTTAGCAGAAGCCATAATATTACGCGGCAAGCTCCTTGTTTTAGAAATCTCACCATTGACACCAGAACCACATTCCTGCGCACCATTAGTGCTACCAGATGAAACACTATCAGTGTCAGATGCAGTAAAGTCACATGAAACTCTTGAAGCGAATCGTGAATGTGTGCTTGGTCTTGTCTTGCTCCCATCTCTCGTTTCAAATATTTCATCACCTCCCAAATCTAAACTCTGTTTCCCATCAACAGAAACCCTAGAATTCTGATCAATCACAGAATGCTGCAATATGGACGTTCCCACAAACCCCGATCGAAACTTCTTACTACTATCACTATTACAATTGACGCTTCTAGAAAGCGCATTCGGCACAGATTCAGGATTTCTACTCCGCGAAGCGCCTGGCCAGAGTTGGTGGTCTATCGGCTTTGAGTTCTCCCTTTGATCCCGAACCGGTGTCGATCTCCGTCGCTCCGGAGTAGATTTCCGGTGAGAAATCGGTGTGGCAGTCTCCTTCTTCTTGCTAATCGGAAGCGAAAACGATTCCCCTTGAAAAGAAACAGATAAACTCCTCGTGGAAGTGATAAGCACCTTGGTGGCCGCAGACATTTCAGTGTCGGTTACAGGAGCTGCCGACGGCCGACGACGGTCCACCGATTGTGACCGTTTGGGTAACGAAGAAGGCGTCTTAACCAAACTAGAAGCAGAATTAGTCGTGCGAGAGAGCAAAGGAGAAGGATATCGCTTACTTGTCCTAAGTATTGCAGACGAAGAAGATGAAGAAGACGAAGTGGATGTAGCAGTGGTAGTTGTGGAATGAGAAGGAGAAGGGGATAAGTAGCGCGAAGGTACATTTTTCGCGGGTCTAGGTTTTCGTTGTAGTCCGCCATTGTTAGCTATGGTTTGAGGTTTGTTTTGCCGATCTCGAGGTGTATTCTTAGGGTCAGTGCTGGAGATTGCTGCTCGAGGACTTGCAGCCAACATTCTAAGCCCTAACTACAAGTAATATCTCGCTTTCTTCTTCTTCGTCTTCGTCTTCGTCTTCTTCTTCTTCGCCTTCGTCCTCTTGTTCTTCGTGATCTTCACAGTGCATTACAGAGATTTGTCAGTTTTCCCTTCACTCACCTTATTAGAGCAAATATTCACAGATTTTGATGCAAATTCAGAGACTCAAACATGAATTTGAGAAAGGAATTAGCAATATTCCTTTGCTTCAGAGGCAAGAGAGTTGTGGGAAATTGAAGGTGGGGTTTCTGGATTTGGGGTTTTCTCAAACTTTAGTAAACAGTACTCGATGTGTGTGACGATTTTAGTTTTTTTTCTTTTTTTCCTCACTCGATTTTAATTGGGAAAACTGAATGGCATCACCTAAGTCGTTAGCTTTTTAAGCATTAAACAAATCCGAAAATAACTATATTAATGATGTGGCCTAACTGTCTAACTATATAATATGCTCTCATTATTAAACTGCAAAATTACCAAAGTTAACTTACCAAAATTCTTAAATCAAATATCCAACTATCATCATTTTAGATTAAATAATATATTTATAGTTGACTTCTAATAAAATCTTAAATTTTACATTGACCGAACTGATTTATCATAAAATTAAATTGTTTAACGAAAATAATTAACTCTGTTTAATTTTTTAAACAGGGTTAATTATTTCTATCAAACGAATTATCGTTATAAATTTACTTGATCAATTCAACTAAAAGTAAAATTGTTTAATTATATATAAAAGGAGAGCTTGAATCTCTCATGTGGTGAAGCCACATCAGCAATTTAAAGTTAACCAATCAGCATTAATCTTTTAATCAAACCACCAATAAAATCATTATATTAAAACATGTCAGCAAAAAAGAATAACAACATTTTCTAAAATCGTTTCCTCTTCTTTAACCTATGAAATTTTAAGCAACACTTTAACGTATCGACCGATTTTCACATCTTCAATGAGAAACACGTTACTTTTCACCGATTAAAGGAGACTAATTGGAGATTGTGGGAAGTCATGTCGACGAAAGGGAAGACTTTCCATTTACAAAACCTTTTTTGGTTTAAGTCTCTGTTTTCAGGTTGATAAGACAGTAGATCATCTTTTGAGAATGTGTGAGCTTCTTATAACAGCTAGTAACTGCAGAAAACAAATTTCCTAACCGAACCATTTTTGAACCTAAACAGATAGATCATCTATTTGTTGTACTCCTTGTGTTTTGTTTCGTTTCTAATGAACAACAACAACAAAAAATGTAAGTGATTAAATATAATTGACCAGAATTGTTCAAGAGGACATGAGAACGAACACTTGAGAGAATAAAAACAAAAACAAAACAAACTGGATCTTACAAGATCCACATCGAACTTGGAACATAAGAACACATAACTATCTCGTCATTAGATTTTCCAAGATCCAATTCTTCGTAGTATCCATCTTCTTCAATCACACAAGCTTTGTGATTATTTAACTCTGCATAACAAATCACTGCAACTTTCTTCTTCTCTTCCACAAAAAAACTCCTCATTCCATAGGGAAAATCAATTATAATCATATTAAATTTTAGCAAGCTTCTCCACGAAACTGCAGTAGTCTCAATCGTTGTTGTGATCCATATCCGAGTCTCAAATAAATCACATCTTAGAACTGCAAGCTGCTCTTCTTTAACAACAGACAGAAGAACAGATTCTTCAGGTCTTGAGTTATATGGCAGAGGAAGACCTTGTTCAAATCTCTCTTTTGTAAAATCAAAAGAGCGTAAACAATTATCAAAATCAATAAAGTAATTGTTTCCCTTCAAGGACACACCACAATTCCTTACACACGGAGTGAAATAATGAATCTTCCATGAATCAGACTTAAAATTGTAGATTTCATGCTTATATCGTTTAACCATATTGCAAAACCTCAAGATTTTGTGGTGTTTGTCGTTGTCATATCCCATAACACTGATATAAGGGTCATCATCATTGTGGTCAGGTTTACTAGGTTGAATCCACCTGATTTGACACAAGTATGGGTTCCAAACCATAAGCCTTGGGTCACTTTTAGAGATGCATAACACTAAACCGTCGCAGTGAAAGACTTGAGACATCTTGACTTGGTTAAGTTTGCCTATTTGGTTTACAAATGGATCTACCAAGTTATTGTGGATTCCATGGAGATTAACACTCATTAGAAGAAGCTTAAAACCATCCACTTTGATCGCCATAATCTCTTTGCCTGCTTTTCCACAATGCTTTTTCTGAAAGATCCCATCTTTGGATAAAGTGTTCCATTCTTTACAAGTGATTTTCATAGCTTTTAGAGAAGAAATTGGAACCCTAGAAAATATATCTTCTATCAAAGCCAATGGAAGATTCGCCATCGTTTTGAACTTTGATGCTTGTCGACTACTCCTTTTATGGGACAAATATGTGATCTAGGGTTACCTTTATATGTCGGTGAAGAGATATATATGTAAATAATACATGGTTTTTAATAATACATGGTTTTTAATTGTATCTAATTCTTTTTCTATTTACAAACGAAAAAGGAAAACTGTTGTTTCTATATTTAATACTTTTTTTTTGGTCTGATATATTTAATACTATTAATCAAAGATTATTTTCCTATAAAAATAAATTTGGTAAACTGCTATTACAATATGTTAATTTTAAATAATTCGTTAAGATAAGAATAACCACCATTCAACATTCTAATGAATCTTTATAAAAAAAATCTTTACAAAATCTTATATGTATATTTAATTCATATCAAGATAAGTTGAGGATATTTTCTGTTAATAATGTGTTTCTTTTCCAAATTCTTTACACAAAATTTAGGAAGCAAAAGAATAATCCAATTATAATTTTTTTAAATGAATTAATTTTGTTAAATTAGTGCAATTAATCCCCTATGTACGAGAATTAATTTGAAATTTTAAATGCTAACATTTTTAACTCTTTTTAAAGATTTAACATGTTTGGTACTTTGATAGCAACGTATTTTTCAAAGTTGTTTAGAATCTCGACGACAAATCATAACCATAATTTATTATTTTAAATTTCTATTTTTCTAATATTTTGAAGATGAATAATACTATAAAATTAAAACATCAAAAATATTTAGATGTTAATGCATTATTTAGCATTAACTGATATTCATACTTGCGCTGACCAAAAAAAAACTGATATTCATACTTGCTGTTAAATAATTAGTCTTACATTATCTTTTTTTCATATCTAGTTTTGAGCAGTACTTTTCCGATATTTTTTAATTAATTACGAAACGAATTAAATGTATGATTTTTTTTGTTAATTGAAGAGGAATCTAGACTGAAAAACAAACCAACTTCATAGAGAATGGATGCAGTCCGGATTTAGAAATCCGCTGGTGGAAATGTATGACGAGAATGAAGATGATAAAGAACTAGTGGCAATCGTTACTACTCATCAACGAATAAAACCGCATTGGAGTGAACACTCTTATCTCAACTTGATTAACTTTACCTATTTGCTTTACCAATGGATTTAACAAGTCTTCATGGTTTGTGGAGTTCATGGAGATTTTGACGCTCATTAGACAAACCCTGAATCATTCATCATGATCACCAAAAACTCGTTGGCAATACTTCTTTATGAAAGATAGAACAAAATGTTTGACAAAGTCGTAGATTGATAAAGTAGTTGTTATGGATGGAGCCATGTGGCGTCTTAAATTATACAAATCTAATGTAAGTCCTACTCCAAAACAATTTGGCAAGATCTCTTCAATCAAAAGTCACATCGACTTTTGAATCTGAGATGGAAATCTCCATCAACTTATAGGGTTCACCAGAGAGAGAGACAGAGCGAGAGCGAATTGAGATTCATTCCATCAATTCAACTTGCTTCGTCTTATATAGCAACACACCATTCTAAAGGTTCTCGAACAAAACCCATTCGATTAATTTGACCTTTTGTTCTGCAAACCCTCTTATTTCTGATCACAAAGATCTTACTTTTAGATGTTTTCTTATTCAAAGGATTGATTTTTATTGAAACCGTCCAAAATCTCTAATCAAGTTTCTTTTTGTTTGTTTTCCGCAGAAGCACCGAGCTCTCTGTCTCTGTCTCTTGTTGCTTAAATCAGTTTATTTGATGGGTGAAGAGATAATCGAAGGCGATGAAAACAACTGTGCGACAAAATCGAGTCCAAAGCTGACACTATTGCCTCTAGTATTTCTTATCTTCTATGAAGTTTCTGGTGGCCCTTTTGGTGTGGAGGATTCTGTAAAATCAGGTGGTGGTCCTCTCTTATCCCTTCTAGGGTTCGCGATTTTCCCTTTGATTTGGAGCATACCCGAAGCTCTGATCACGGCAGAGCTTGCCACAAGCTTCCCTGAGAATGGTGGCTACGTGGTTTGGATCTCTTCAGCGTTTGGTCCGTTTTGGGGATTCCAAGAAGGGTTTTGGAAATGGTTTAGTGGTGTTATGGACAATGCTCTTTACCCTGTATTGTTCCTTGATTACTTAAAACATTCATTCCCCATCTTAAACCATGTAGCAGCTCGTGTTCCTGCTCTGTTAGGCATTACATTCTCACTGACGTATTTGAACTATAGAGGATTGCATATTGTTGGGTTTTCAGCTGTTCTGCTTGCAGTTTTCTCGCTCTGCCCTTTTGTTTTAATGGCTCTACTTGCGGTTCCTCGAATAAGGCCTAAGCGTTGGCTGTTTGTGGATACTCAAAAGATCAATTGGAGAGGGTACTTCAATACCATGTTTTGGAATCTCAACTATTGGGACAAAGCTAGTACTCTTGCAGGAGAAGTTGAGACCCCCGGGAAAACGTTTCCAAAGGCCTTGTTTGGAGCGGTTCTGTTGGTCATGGGGTCCTATTTGATTCCGCTCATGGCAGGGACTGGAGCTCTGAGCTCATCCTCTTCTGGTGAGTGGAGTGATGGGTATTTTGCTGAGGTTGGAATGATTATTGGAGGTGTTTGGCTCAAAGGATGGATACAAGCTGCTGCTGCAATGTCTAATCTAGGATTGTTTGAAGCTGAGATGAGTAGTGATGCATTTCAGCTTCTTGGTATGAGCGAGATTGGGATGCTCCCTGCATTTTTTGCCCAAAGGTTAGTCACTTAATCTCCAAAAGTATGTTTTGGTAATGATACTCTTGTGAAACTCTGTTTTAACGTTCTTTGTGTGTTGCAGGTCGAAATATGGGACACCAACAATCAGTATTTTGTGCTCAGCTACAGGAGTTATATTCCTGTCATGGATGAGCTTTCAAGAGATAATTGAGTTTCTGAATTTCTTGTATGCATTAGGAATGCTTCTGGAATTTGCAGCCTTTGTCAAATTAAGGATCAAGAAACCTGATCTTCACCGACCTTATAAAGTTCCCTTAAAAACCTTTGGAGTTTCAATGTTGTGCTTGCCTCCTTCTTTACTTGTTATCCTTGTAATGGTTTTGGCTGCCCCAAAAACATTTTTAATCAGCGGTGCGATCATCCTTCTCGGGTTCTGCTTGTACCCATTCTTAGCACTAGTGAAGGAGAAGAGATGGGTAAGATTTATCCCGGATGAAACAAGACCACTTTCAGGAGTTCCATCAGAGTCACAGTTGGATCAGGAACATGGAGATGAGTCTTCTGTTAACCTTCTTCCATGATCTCTGGCAAAAATCTCTCTGATTCTTGCAGAAAGAGTCTTGTATAGTTGTAAGAATGTTGATTATTTATGCCTTGTTCAGTTTCTGGTAAAGTGTAGAGAATACAAAACAAAAAAAGTGTAGAAGCAAAGGGTATGTAAGTCGATTGTCTAAAGCATGTATTTGCTGCTTATGGAAACCAGTATGTATATACACTAATAAAATTTATTTATCCACCATTCATAATTTTCAGTTCTTTTAATATTTGAACATTTCTCAAGTCGTATTAAGTTTCTTGCCTTTCTGGACATCTTCTCTGTTTCTGAGCTTTGCATGTTGGACCGGTTTCACCCTTTCTCTGGCTTGGAGAAGTGTATTTAGTGTTTACCAGAGAATTATTCAATCATTCATGGTCTCTGAGAAATTGGTTGCCAACTAAAGGCAAAGCCTCTCACTGAAACCACAAGTGGCAATATCATACATTTAATGGCGATTTGTGTAATGAATGTGATTTGAAGTTGCAGTGTCGGAAGAATCTTCATCTTTGATTCTTGCCTTTCGGAGGTTGTTATCTTAGTACATCATAGCTGCGACATTCTCAATGACACGTGGAAATCAGGGCCACTCATAGGCAAATTGTGGTAAATTATGCTTCTTTTTTTTTCCTCGAAAATTTTATTGAGTGACCAAGAAATATGGTTACAAATGGATCCCACAAAGGAAAGGTTAACACACCACAAGGCATGTTGGAAAGTAAACAAAGCTCTGTAATGTAAAGACACATACCGCGCGGTATGTTTGTCAACACCAGAGATGCAACTTAAAAACAGACTACAATTAAGAAGAGCTAGCCCACAATTTCCCCATCTTAGCTTCTTGAGGTGGCCCAAGATGTAAGCCATTGTGGAAGGTTTGTGGCAATGTAAGATTGAAGCCTTTGATCTCTTGTGACTGACGTTGCCAACTCGACAGCCATTTGAAGCCTGAGGTTCCTAGATGTGGATATTTGCCAATCTTCAATGTGCTGCAAATGGTCTCTGATCGCTTCCAGAGTAGAGTTTCTTGGAGGGTGATATTGTTGAGTCGTAACAAGCTCCACGAGTCTTGAGGAAGAGAGTACAAATTGAACCTTCTTTTGATGAATATTTCTCATACTTTCCGTGGCCCATAGCAAACTTAACAAATCTGCATCATCATGATTATAAACATTAGAGAAAGCTCGTCGTCTGTGGAGCAGAACATTTTCACTCTGTCCTTGCATTATCCATCCTGCGCCACGTCTATGTTCTGTTTGGTCCCAGGTAGACCCTATATTGCATATTATCGTTGCAGTAAGTCCATGATTACTTGTAATCGGAGGTTGAGGGAGCCTAGAATTTCGTCTCGAGTCAGTTACATTGGTCTGTTCCCATATCATTGACTCATCGAAAGCTCGTTGCACTATCTCTGCAGTTTCCCATCTCACTTTCTCAAATATTAAGGCATTTCGTGATTTCCATATCAACCAGATTAGCCACGGAATGGCTGAACGAATTTGGCGGTCGATATTGTGATCTGTGGTACACTTTATGATATAGTGTATATTGAGGAAAGTCGATGTATGGGAGAATCCACGTTCCGGGAAAGTAATTCTTGACTGTTCCCAAACTTGCCTAGCCGCCTGACAAGTGAAGAGTACATGGTTTATAGTCTCGGCTTCATTGGTACAAATCGGGCAATTTCTGTTTTGGCTTATGCCCCGTGAAAGTAATTTATCTGCAACCGCCAATGCACCTGCTAAGGCTTTCCAAAGGAAATGTCGTATCTTCGGTGTAGTCTTTGTTTTCCACAGCTTTTTCCATAGTTCCTTCTCGAGTGGTGGTACTCTTGGATGTTCTAACGATAAGAGAGCCTCAGTCAACTTATAGCCACTTCTAGTGGTATAAATTCCATTAGTGTTGTGGCTCCATTTATATTGATCTTCACGGTTTTGAACCAGCTTCATAGTGGATATTAAACTTACATCCTGAGGTGTAAAGGTCTCACGCACTCTAGCCATGTCCCAGTCGTTGTTCTCATTGTTCCACAATTCAGCAACGTTCATAGAGAAGTCTTTAATCTAGCCCATATCTTGAGGCAGTTTGAGGGTTTCACATGGTAGCCATTTCTCTGTCCATACTTTGGTTGTCCGACCTTCACCTACTTTCTTACATATACCTTGGTTAAGGAGCTCCTTCCCGTATTGTATACTTATCCACCCAAAGGAGGGCTGAGTTCCAACTGTACTTTGTAAGAAAGTTGATGTTTTATAGTATCTGCCTTTTAATACTCTGCTGAGTAAAGAATGAGGCTTGTGTACCATGCGCCAGGCCTGTTTGCCAAGAAGAGCTTGGTTGAAACGTCCTATGTCCTTAAAATCCATACCACCTTCGTCTTTGCTTTTGCACAATTTGCTCCAAGCTACCCATGATATCTTCTTCTTATTTGTACAACTACTCCACCAATACTCTCTCATAGCTGATGTTATTTTCTTACATGTATCTTTGGGGAGTAAAACATTGCATTGCATAAACCGGTAAAGAAAAGGCAACTGCTTTGATTAGAGTTTCTTTTCCACCTTGTGAAAGAGCTTTGGCAAACCAACCGTGCATTCGTGAATGCAACTTCTCGTGAATAAAATTCAGTAATCTTCTTTTGGAGCCTGTAAAACATTCCGGTAGTCCCAACATTCTTTCTCCACTTTCTCTCGATATGCCGAGCTCCTGCTTAATCTGTGCCTTAAATACATTCCATTTTGATGGTTTTAACTCTATCAAGGACTCCAATATTTTTTAATTTCGTTTAGACCTCTCTAATTGGATTAAAGGGTCTTAAGTTTCTTTTTCGATCAATCCTCTTTCCTGTGGTGAGTAAAGTATCCAATCCGGTCTGCGAAGACTACGGTGTTTACCTTTTTAAAATTAGATCCATATCCCGCGATTTCCTTTCTTTATTACAAAATCTTCGAGCTTTATTGAAAAGTTTCCTTATCAAGATTGCTGCAATAAAACGAATCTTATTAGAGAGAAATATGTTATATTTCTATATTTCTATATTTCTATATACTTAGAATATTCTTGTTTAGGTTCTATCTTATCTTTGGGTTAGGTTAGTTAACATACTTCCTACTTGTATAAATACTCTGATTATCAATACAATACACAACCTTTTCCCAAACTCTTTCATGGTATCAGAGCAGGAAAAACTCTAATATTTTTCTCTGTAACGCCTCATTTATCTTCTACCCATGATTTTTCTTCTTCTTTGTTTCTCGTCATTGATTGACTAATCAACAATGACTGAGCTTTCTACTACTATTGAGACTTCATCAATGTCTCTTTTAATACTTTTTACCCATGGGATCAGGTTCACTCTAAAGTTTTGATCTAGAGATCAAATTCTTCTATTCTAATTTTTCTCTATTCTTTTCTAAAAAAAAAAACAAAAAATTCTACTATTTCTATCCTTCTTGTTCACGTCTTTTACAATGACAGTTGAACCTTCTACTACTACTACTGAGGCTACATCTTTGTTTCTCACTATTGATTGAATAATCAACAATGGTTGAACCTTCTACTACTACTACTACTACTACTACTACTACTACTACTACTACTACTACTACTACTACTACTACTACTACTACTACTACTACTACTACTACTACTACTACTACTACTACTACTACTACTACTACTACTACTACTACTACTACTACTACTACTACTACTACTACTACTACTACTACTACTACTACTACTACTACTACTACTACTACTACTACTACTACTACTACTACTACTACTACTACTACTACTACTACTACTACTACTACTACTACTACTACTACTACTACTACTACTACTACTACTACTACTACTACTACTACTACTACTACTACTACTACTACTACTACTACTACTACTACTACTACTACTACTACTACTACTACTACTACTACTACTACTACTACTACTACTACTACTACTACTACTACTACTACTACTACTACTACTACTACTACTACTACTACTACTACTACTACTACTACTACTACTACTACTACTACTACTACTACTACTACTACTACTACTACTACTACTACTACTACTACTACTACTACTACTACTACTACTACTACTACTACTACTACTACTACTACTACTACTACTACTACTACTACTACTACTACTACTACTACTACTACTACTACTACTACTACTACTACTACTACTACTACTACTACTACTACTACTACTACTACTACTACTACTACTACTACTACTACTACTACTACTACTACTACTACTACTACTACTACTACTACTACTACTACTACTACTACTACTACTACTACTACTACTACTGAGGCTACATCTACCGTTTCTCACTACTGATTGACTAATCAACAATGGTTGAACCTTCTACTACTACTATTACTGAGGCAACATCTATCATTTCTCACTATTGATTGACTAATCAACAATGGTTGAGCCTTCTACTACTACTGAGGTTGGATCTGCACTTCTACTGATACAAATTTGTTCAAGTAACCGCGAGACCTCTTCACAAAAGTTTTGTCCGCAACAACTTACACATATCCACTGTTCAAGTCGGAGATTCAAGACCTCTCACCTCTCACCTCCAACTTGAGGGAGGGTATTAGAGAGAAATATGTTATATTTCTATATTTCTATATACTTAAAATATTCTTGTTTAGATTCTATCTTATCTTTGGGTTAGGTTAGTTAACATACTTCCTACTTGTATAAATACCCTGATTATCAATACAATACACAACCTTTTCCCAAACTCTTTCAAATCTCATCAATCTCATGACTTACCATAAACAAAAGCGCAATCTCAGCCTTTATGAACCAAGCTTCGGCAGCCGAGTAATTACATACTCACCTCGACTAATATTCCTCCGCCGCTCAACTCTGCTTCGATTCTATTTTCAAAACAATTCAATGGCAAAGAATCTGCAAAAAGCTATCCAAGCTTTGAATTTGGAGGAGGACGAACCAATCACCCTCCTACAAAGCCCCCGTTTCCGAGTGTTTGATGATAATGCGTTGAGGATCTTGGGTCGCCTCCTTAACCCGGAATGCCAAATTGTGGCAAAAATGATCGATGTCATGCCGAAGGTGTGACGCTTGACGGATAAGGTACCGGGAATTGCTCTGTCAAAGGACAAGTTCTAATTTGTTTTCCAACGTGAGGAGGATCTCCTGACTGTGTTGGCAGAGAGACCATGGTACTATGATAATTGGACTATGGATGGAGAGATGGATCCCAAATCCATCAGAGGATTTTTTATCGAAGATGACAATGAGGGTGAGGATCAAAAATATACTGGTGAATTATTACACCATTGAGACCATTAAGCCCCTAGCTTCCACAATTGGAAAGGTCGAAGAAATCGATTACGACCCAAAAGTCTCTCAGAAGACGGATTACGTTCGAGTGAAGATAGGATTTAAGTTAAGGTCTCCAGTCCTGCACTTGAGGAAAAGATTCTGCAATTACCTTCAGGAGACCGTGTTACCATTCTCTATGAGTACGAAAAAGTCAGGAAAAGATGTTTTCACTGTCATAAGCTAACCCATGAAATGACTCAATGTGCCTGGAAAAAGAAAGCTCGTGAAGAGGGAAAAGCCAAAAACAAAGCGGAAACATAGTTTTCAAAAAAAACAAGAGTGATAACAATCAACATGAGTTACCCATCTCACCAGCACCTCCGGGTTACCCATCAGGACTGGCCAAACTATCTAAAGAGGAAAGGTTGGTGGCAATGCAGTGTTTATCTCACCCTGATCCTCGAGAATGACAACCTTGTTTGATTCGATTCCAACATGATGAAGAAGAGGCGAATAAAAACACACCACTGAGTCAGCCGAAGATTACTCGAGGCATAAACACAAACAAAGGGCATGTTTTCGCGTTTCACCAGTCATCGAATCCCACGGAAGTTCATCCCCTTAAGTATGCAACATCTTTTATATCTGCTCCAACTCCTTCGCTGCCAAAGCTCTATGAGGTTGAAATGTTTCTACAAACAGTTTCCAAACAACACTCGAAATACCACATGCATCCTTTCAGATGAGAGTAATTGAAGGAGATAAGTCTATTTCCATGTCGAAGGCAGTCAAGAAGCCGAGAGGAAGACCACGATCATGGATAAGGAAAGTGCACTACCAAGAGGAAACTTTACACCAACCAGGAACAGATATCGCAACCAACATTCCTCCAGAGAACAATAAGCTTAAGAAACCAGATGCAGAGTCTGAGTGTGCAGCAAAGAATCATAAAACATCGAACATAGCGATGGCTTCCAAGGGGAATCCGCTGCAGCAGTAATGAATCTTTTGTCTTGGAACTTTCAAGAAGCGGGAAACACCGAGACAGTTCGTCATCTTCGGGAACTACGAAGAAAGTACTTTTCGGACTTATTGTTTCTCATGGAACGAAGCAACAAAAGGAGAATGTTACAAGTTTGAAGGATTCCTTAGGTTATAATAAAGTGTTTACAGTAGACCCAATATGATTGAGTGGAGGTCTAGCTGTGTTTTGGAAAGAGTGTTATAAGCTTGATATATTGTACGCAGACAATCGCATCATTGATATGAAAATCAAGATGAATTCACTCTACTTTTATGTGTCATGTGTCTATGGAGATCCGATTAGATCGCAAAGGAAACGAGTCTGGGACCATCAATCACAAATTGGACTTACGCGGAATGATCCTTGGTTGTTACTAGGGGATTTTAACAAATTTCTTGCGCATTCTGATGAACTCGGAGGTTCATTAAGAAGAGAAGCTACATTCTGGGACTTTAGAGATATGGTCTTCAACTACAAGATTAAAGAGTTACAAAGCACTGGAAACTCCTACCCGTGGGCAAGTTGGAGAGATAGAGTATGGATACAATGTCGTTTGGATCGTAGTTTCGGTTAACAGTTGGTTTCGACTATTCCCCCAGTCACGTGGATGTTTCTTTGCTATGTGGGCTTTCGATCATAGACCTATGATGATTTCAGCCATGAATACAGAGGCAATAGTGGATACAAGACATTTCCAATATGACAAGAGATGGATATATAAACCAGGGATTATAGAAGCGGTAAAGAAAGGATGGGGAAATGAGCAACAAGATGATCAACAACTATCAGAATCGTATATCTCATTGCTGCAAAATACTATCACAGTGGAAGAAAGGCCAAAATACAAACTCGGCTAATACGATCTAGAGACTAAGAAGAGCCCTTGAACAAGAGATTTCGAAAACTTAACCTGATCATGATAGATTGTTTCAGCTGAAACGTGACTTTAATGAGGCATACAAGGAGGAGGAATGCTATTGGAGGCAACGTAGTATAGAATCATGGCTTAGAGAAGGGGATAAAAACATGAAATATTTCACAATAGTGTGAAAAGTAAGAAGATCCGAAACAGAGTCAATATGCTGCTTGATGAAAATATGCACGAACAGTATGAGGAAGGAACCAAAGGAGAGATAGCAGCCAACTATTTTTGAAAGATGTTTAATGGTTCTAATCCAAGGAACATGATGGAACTGCTGGAAGGTTTTACACCTCGGGTATCAGACTCGATGAACGAAACATTAACCAAGGAAGTCAGTGACTTAGAAGTCAAGAAAGTTGTGTTCGCTATCAATGGAGATAAATGTCCAGGAGTTGATGGGTTTAACGCCAAATTCTACCAACAGTTTTGGGACATCACGAGTCTAGGACTAATAAAGGCAATCAAGGATTTCTTCGCTTTAGGAAAATTCCCTCCAGATTGGAACTTCACACAGATATGCCTTATACCAATGGTAACAAATCCGACAAACATCACAGAGATGAGGCTGATAAGCCTATGTTCGGTGCATTACAAAATCATCTCGAAGATTCTCTGCACAAGACTGAAGAAGATTTTCCCACAGATAATATCAGAAACTCAAGGTGCTTTTGTAACTGGAAGATTAATTTTTGACAATATACTAGTAGCTCATGAGTTAGTTCATTCTTTCAGGACTAATTCCAAGAATGCAAAAGGTTTTATGGCTATTAAGACTGATATGTCTAAAGCCTATGATAGAGTGGAATGGGCGTTCTTAAAACTACTATTGAGTAAGATGGGATTCTGTGATACTTGGGTTAAATGAATAATGTTTTGTATCTCAACGGTTACGTCTACAGTTTTGCTTAATGAATAATCACGTGGTTTCATCAAACCAGAACGTGGTTTGAGATAAAGGGATCCGCTATCCTCTTTTCTCTTTAATCTATGTGCTAAAGTCCTAGTCCATGCTTTAAATAAGTCGGAAGCCTCGGGTAAACTAACCGGAGTCAAAGTAGCACTATCTTGCCCCGCATTCTATCACTTCTTTTCACCGATGATAGCCTTCTATTATGCCAAGCTGATGTTGCGGAAAGTATAGAGATTAAAGCGTGTCTAAAATTATATGAGGAAGCATCGGGTCACACTATTAACTATCTTAAATCCTCTGTTTATTGTGGTAAATTATGCTTAGTAACCATTTTAAGTTTACTTTTTTGCCATGGCTTCGCCATTTTATTGGAAGTGTTTTTTTTCAATTGAAATAAGAATTTTAGAGTGGGGAACATCAGAATTACAAACAAAATAACCAAAGGGAAAGAAAAAAAAACTAAAAGAAAAAAGGAAAGAAAAGAGAGAAGGCCCAATTTCTTACTAATGGGCCTTAGGAATTGGCCCAAGATCAGATGCTGAAATCGGCCCAGCATAACAACCTGCAAAAACTTATCGAAAGCTTTTACATATTTTATTTGATCTTCTTCTATATAGAGTTTTTTTTTCAACAAAATTTGTTATTTTTTTGGATAAATAGAACATCTGAGTGTTATTTCTCTAATTGTTTTGAGAGTTACTCGAGTTTTTCCAAAACAGTTATAATATATTTTCTTAGTTTTTATGATATTTCTAAAGCTCTAGTAGCTTAAAATCATGACTAAATCTTAAGTTTTATTTTTTTCAACAACCATTGGATAAATAATAAAATTTGATTCATAGATTAAGTTTTCCAAATTGAGCAGGGTAAAATTTGAATTCACCACTTTATACCTAGTTAAATTAGAGGCAAGCCAACTGAACCACATGTTTTTTAGCAACTCACATTTTAATTTATGTTTTTTTTTAGTTTCTTTAATTTTCGTTAACTAAAGCTATAATTTGCACTCAAAAGTTTTCATGTTGAAGCAAAATTCCAAATTTATGTATTTAGGGAACGGAAAAATAAATAGAAATTACATGGATAAGGAAAGACAAAAAGTTTGCATATATTCCCACCTGAGGCTGAGATTAGAGGTTCTTTACATCAATTATTACAGGGCATCTTAACATAATTTCTTTCTATACTTTGGGATAAAAATAATTATAGAAAAAAAAAGCAAAAAATGAAATGATTTTTCTACAAAATAATGGGTATTTATTTAATATAAAAAAAACAAAATTTATTTCAACATATCATCTTTGTTAGATTCAACTAAATTCAATAATTATTTCAACACTATCTAAACAAAAGTTAGATTTCAGTCATTTTTTCTTACACCAAATATGTTAGTACGTTTATTTCAAATAAAATATTATGTAATTCAGTTTTAAAGTATATATTTATTTGATATTTTGAGTTCAAATTAAAACAAATACTATAGTGATACATTACCAAATCTACTTTCGGATGATATAATTCCTCAGACAAAACAAATAAGTTTGTCAACTCCACAAGTTACATGTTTTGAAAACTTGGGTATCTTTGATAAAGATTGGTTATTAAGCTATAACAACCAAATACTTAGGTACGTAGAATAATTAATTAAGATCAATGTTAAGTGTTTGTTCACATTTTCTAACTAAATAACACAACATAAACGATTAGTTGAACTGAATTCGTTTTGCCATAAAACAGTTTCACCTTTTTAGATACAAATCTCTTCCATTGGATTATGTATCTTTCCTTATGAAACTACACAATGTGCATCAACGAATATATTTACTTTCCTATTAAAAAACCAACCGAATTAGATACTCATACATTTTAGTTTTTTTAAAACATTAATTTTAATATTAATTATAATATAGGGATAGTTTAAATATTGCATTTACTTTAAACATCATGAAACCGATAGAGTACTATCTTAACTAATTTTAATATTAACTATTTTGTCCTTTATAAAAGCATTAATTATATCTACAACTATCAAGTGATGTTGAAATTTATATGCTTCTAATAATATTATCACCATCCGATATCGTAATCGGATTTAATTCGAAACTTCTTTAGAACCAATGGCACTCATTAATCGACATTAATTTATTCTAATAAACAATTACACTTTTCTACTTTAATATTCTTGAAGACTTTTACATTAATCTCTTTCAACTTTTAATTCTTTTTATGGCTTTTCTCCAACCTTTTATAATCTTTATATTACTTTTAATACTAAAAAGCTGCTATAAGAATGTCATAAACTATCGATTGATAGAACAAGTGACCTTTAGTCTAGTGGCAGGCAGTAAGACCACAAAAGACATGCGCACTTGCACAACCATGAATCGAGTCTCACCGTCTATATTATGTATGAATTTGGCTAATGGGCCGGCCAGTTGTGGCCCAATATTGACAAAAAAAAAAAAACTATCGATTGATGAAATGATTAGAAATCCACTACGATATTTTAAAGAGTTGTGTAACTCTGTATAATAAGATTTAAAATTTTAAAGAATTTGAGTTACGTATCGGAACTTATCCATCTAACTATATAACTGTGAAAAAACGATGAACTGATCAAACGGAAACATTAATTAAAATTTACATATGAATTCCGACTCGATCAATGGGACACGATGCACACGTTATAAGTTCTTTTTAACTGTAACAAGTAACAACTTTTAGTCATCATAAAAAAAACCAAAAAAAACTCATGAATTATTTATAAAAAAAACTATCATATTCTCTTATTCCCCACACTCCAGATTCTCTCTTCGTACGGTTTGTAGTGTGTATATAAAGAGATTAAGCTCAAGTTACAGATTGATAGATATATAGTTGTACTTGTATCAAACTGAATATATTAAAAATACTCGTATTAATTTCCATATATTAAAATAAATAAGCCTAAGTTCGTGGGCTTACCTACACAGTTGATGGGAAGAACTTGGATCGCCAAATCACCAATGCTTCTCTTAAGGTCCACTATCACAATATAACTTTTCTCATCATTTTCTTTTATTTTCACTAATTAATATTAACTACAAAAAATGAAAATAAATTCATGAAAATGTAATATATAAAAAATATCTTATATTTCTTTTAGCTAATATTATTCTCCTAAAATCTTGCTGGTATACATATATAACTAGCTAGGATGGATGTTAAAATGTGTTATCGATATCAAAAATTTGGAGGTCTTTTGACAAACAAATATCAAGTTAATATAGTTTTGTAATAATGATGATTTCAGGAGTTGGAAGCAATTTCATAGCAAAGCTTCAAAACCAAATCCAACGATTGTGGACTACTCACAAGATATTTCGGATCATAGAGATTTCAATTACGGTGGCGAAGAAGAAGAGAATAGTGTGAGCTGGATCCCACACCCACGTACCGGAATATTCTTTCCGCCGGGACAAGAGTCGGTGATGGAAGATGTACCTGACGGTGCAGCCTCCTTCGAAATGAAGTTTTGGCTTAGGAACGTCGATGGTGTCGACAAACCTGATCCTGATCTTTATCATCTTCCTTACTAGAAACATAAAGATATTATAATGTTATTACTAATCTTATGATTAAGAGATAACAAATCTTATAGCTAAGTAACTATATATGTATGAATAATCCCAAATAAATAATATTAAGGAAGAATATCTGATCATTGTGATATATTTCTTTGTGAAATGATCTATGAGCATTTGGGTGAAACTTTGAGTAAGAGTAACAGAGGAAAGTCATAGTTGGTCTCAGTGTCTGCAAAGTTATAGACTTTGTAAGACAAAATTCCGAGGAATCAGGAATGTTTTTCTCCACTGCCTTATTAGAATTTGATGAACATGCTAATTAATTTTTTTAAGATCCTTCAAAACATTGTTAAAAATTGTTCTTGGTGTATCTCTTATAAGGATATTTCAATATTTATTAGCTAGGACCAATTTACTTTGTTCTGTCTTTGTTCTTGAATTATAAGAGGTAGGATTTGTTTCTTGTAGACTCTAGAGTCTAGATCACCTCTTTTTAAAAAGAAATTTGGAATTGTTGAATCTAGCTAGGCTACGCAACAAAGTTACAACTCGTAATCTTTCTTCAACAAAAAGAGTTCGATACACTCATTGGAGAGAAGCAAAAGCCGATGCCATAAGCCAATAAACAGTTTAGAGCTAGAGTTAAATTACACACTGATCAGAGCAGAGAGTGTATGCTCATTTTTAAGACTTTCAGTAACAGTGAAACACTTAGATATGTGCCCTGATCCAACAAAACTCTGCAAGAGGCTAAAATTGATACTAAGGGTTGATTGGTAATACCTATTATGGAGCTTAACGTCATTCTAAATGTCAATCATGTTTTATTAATTGAGCATTAAACTCTCTAAATGTTCTATAGTCCAATTCTTGAATACGTAGTTTTTTTTTTCAAACATAGAACACCAAACATCATTAAAATACAACTTTGCCCTTATTAATCTCATAAATATTGTGTAGATAATATTAAAAATAATTTATGATATCTAGTTTTGTAATTTCAAATCTAATTATTCATCACTATGTCAATTATATATCATGAATTTAATATATAACAAAAACTTACCATTTCTTCTATGTTCATGCTTCTTAATGCTACAGCTTCCAGAAAGTTTCAAGATCGTAATTGTCGATCTTCACATCAACATACACTTTAAAATTGCATCCATATATTATTGAATTAAACCTTTGTAAAGACTAAGAATTTAAAAAACTCACTCTTTTATTAACTTAAGAATCTCTCTCAAAACTTAAGTTCTCAATCTCTTAATCTCACAAGTTATGCCACAACTTTGACATCTCCTTATATAGATAAGATTAATCTTACTCCTAATAGGAAACACATATAGTTTAGATAACTCCTAAACTATAACAATTTAATCTTATATAACTTTTAACTTGCTCATCAAGCTTTAAATTTCAAGTTTATTTCAACATTCTCTCATTTAAGCTTGAACTCTTCTGTTGACACATTTTGAATTCCAATGAAATCTCTCATTTCTTTGAACTTCAACCTACACCGGGAACATGTTCAACCTCTATTGTCTCAATATCAACACATTCTCGAATGAAATGAAACCTCTTGTGAATATGTTTTCTTCGGCCATGAAACACCGGGTTTTTGGTTAAGGCAATGGCTAATTTGTTGTCGACAAAAACTGTTACCTTCTTGACCTTCTTTGTCGTGATTTCTTCAAGTAACTTGTGTAGCCATATTGCTTGTTTGGCTGCTTCCGTTGCTGCCATGAATTCAACCTCACATGAAGACAAAGCAACAATTTCTTGTTTTTGAGAGCACCAAGAAATCGGGCAGCCATTGTAATAAAACATATGACCACTTTTACTCTTTCCACAATCGATATCCACATTGTAACTACTATCACTAAAACCCTCTAACCCTTTGTTGTTTCCTTTCTCGTATACAAGACCATATGATGTAGTTCCTTTTAAGTACCTTAAGACTTGTTTTACGGCTGCTCCATGTGATTCCTTTGGATCTTGCATATATCTAGTTAAAACACCAACACAATAAGACAAATCGGGTCGAGTTTGTAGTAGATATCAGAGACATCCTATGAACTTTCTATACTCCGTGGCATCTATACTCCGTGGCGTCTATACTCCTTTCATCTTGAGATTTTGAAAGCTTCAACCTTAGTTCACTGGTATATGAACCGCATTATAATCACTCATTCTTACTTCTTCAAGAATTTTCTTTCCATATTTTTCTTGCTTCAAAATCACATAACCTTTCTCTTGAATCACCTAAATTCCAAGATATTAAATTAATTCCCCTAGATCACTCATCTCAAACTTGGTTGCCATTCCTTTCCTTTCTTGAACTCGAGAATAAGATCCAAGTTAAAGCTTGTAACAAGTAAATCATCAACATACACGGCCACAAGGAGAATATGACCTTTCTCTTGTTTTCGGTACAATGATGATTCCTTTGTGCACTTTTCGAATCCCAACTCTTTTAAAATTTGATTTAACTTGTTGTTCCAAGCTCTAGGTGCTTGTTTTAGTCCATAAAGAGCTTTGCTTAGCTTGTAAACTTTGTTTTCACTCCCTTTGATCACAAAACCTTTTGGTTGAGCTACATACACTTCTTCCTTTAGTTCTCCATGAAGGAAGGCTGTTTTAACATCAAGATGATGTACCTCCCATCCTTGTGATGTGACAAAAGCTATGACAAATCAGACAGTCTCAATCCTTGCTACCGATGCAAACACTTCTTCGTAATCTATTCTATGTCATTGCACATAGCCTTTAGCCACAAGTCTTGCTTTGTATTTATCTATACTTCCATCTGAATTTCTTTTGATTTTAAAGATCCACTTCAATCCAATTGGCTTCACACCAGCTGGAAGGTCAACGAGAGTCCAAGTCTCGTTCTTTAAAATCGAAGAAATCTCGGCATCACAAGCTTCTATCCATTCCTCATCTTGTTTTGCTTCTTCGAAATTCCAAGGTTCCTAATTGATTACCACCAACAATCTTTCTACTTCTAATTCAACAAGTAAAATGTAGTCTTCAAGATGTTTAGGCGTGAAAATTTGTCTTTGAGATCGACGAAGGCCTTGAGGATGATCAACGACTGCTTGTGTTTTCCTTCACGAGTTTCAGCATCACAAGTTTCTTCGGTCTCAACTTCTTCGTGTTCTTGACCATCATCACCATAGACCTTGTGTCATTACTTATCAACATATCAAAGTTTCATATTTCTTTCTCCTCCAAAACTTTGTGATCCGAATTCTAATCCTTTTCTTCATCAAACACCACATCTCTACTAACCACAATTTTCCGAGAAGATGGATCAAGTAGTCTATAATCCTTAGACCCGGGTTCGGTTCCAAGGTGCACGAGTATTCAAGATCTATCATCAAGCTTCTTTAAGAGTGGAGCATCCACTTTTGCATAGTCGATGCATCCAAAGACACGAAGGTGATTAATGTTTGGTTTTCTTCCTCGGAAGATTTCATATGGTGTCCGATCTCTTATGGTCTTGTAGCAATTCTATTCAAAAGATATGTTGAGTGTCTTACCGCTTCTCCCCAAAAGTAATTAGGCATATGCATATGTTTCATTATGCTCCATGACATCTCCATCAACGTCCTATTACGCCTTTCAACAACTCTGTTTTGTTGAGGTGTGTATGGTGCGGTAAGGTGTCTCTTGATATCTTTATCTTCACAAAACGTCTTGAATTCTTGAGACAAAAATTCACCTCCTCGAGCAGTTCTAAACACTTGAATCCTTTCTTTAGATTCCTTCTCTACCACATTTTTGAACCTTTTGAATTTCTCAAAAGCCTCTCCTTTCTCTTTCATTAAAATTGTCCACATATACCTTGAGTGATCATCGATGAGGACAAATATATATTGATTTCCAGCCGCTGTTTTTGGTTATATTGGTCCACAAAGATCCCCATGAATAAGTTCTAATATCTTATTCGCACGATAAGAGGTAACTTTTGGGAAGACTCGTCTAGATTCACTCTTTTATTAACTTAGAAAACTCTCTCAAAACTTAAGTTATCAATCTCTTAATCTCACAAGTTATACTACAACTTTGACATCTCCTTATATAGATAAGATTAATTCTAATCCTAATAGGAAACACATATAGTTTAGATAACTCCTAAACTATAACAACTTAATCTTATCTAACTCTTACTTGCTCTGATACCATAAGGGGAAGGGGATCGGTACTAAACATACATTCTTTCATGTATTCTTTACGAATACATACTATCAGCCTTATCACAACTCAAGAGTCTATGACAATTGAGGACTTAGTCTCAGAGTGATTAAGGAATGATAGAAGGTATTCCAGAATTTGAAAGAAGTTTAAGATAAATTTTTTGAAAAACCAATTTCTTTTTTGTAGATTTTTATCTGAATAGAATTCTTCTCTTAAGGTTTTTTTATTTATTTCAAAATCCTTTTCTAAGACATTTAGTTCATTAGCCATATTTTCAGTTATAGCCGAAAATGTGGGGCTAGTTGGTTCCGATTTTGTAATGAATTCATTTTGTTCAAAACTAGTTCTTGAAGTGTAAACCGGTTTTGGTATTTGTGTTTGAAAATCAACATTTCTTAAGATTGAGTTTGGAATGTCAGAGGTTGAGAATCGTGGTTGATATCTATGTTCTTGTATTGGGATACCACGACCTAATTGGGAGACTCTTCCTAAGTCTATTGTTTCTCTGGCTGAAGAGGATTCACAATAAAATTCATCTTCAGTATTTTTATCATTGGGTCTGATGAAGGAAAGTTTTACTTTTCCATCATTAGATTGTTCAATGGTTTTTAGACGTGTGTTTGGTTCTATTGGCTCTATGGGTTCTAGAGCTTTTGGTTGGGTTACTCCTTCAAGGATCCATTCATCTGGAAGATTTACATCTTTCCACTGAATCGATCTTGGAATTACGGAGTTAGATTTTGAAAGATCTGTTTGGAGTAATAGGGTTTCACCTTTTTTACTTGATATTTTTACTTTTGAAGAAAAAGCACTTGTCATAGCTTTATAATGTAACCTAAAAACCAGGGCAATTGGAATTGATCCTTCAATCATTTCATAATTATGCGTTTTAACTTGTAAAACTAATGATTTTAAAATGTTTTTATCGTTTAGAGAAACGGTAAAATTTGGATAACAATCAAACGAAATTGGACCAGCACATAAACTTGATTCTATAGAACTAAGCAAAGAATCTTCAAATGATTTGAACCTAGTATCTCTTAAGATAGCTAGTATTGAAGTGTTAAGACCTTCTTTTGAAAGTGGTTTGATTCCAACTTGGACTAATCCTATATGTATATATTTGAAATTCTTTTCTCTATGTCTTTGTAAAGCGTTTTCTGAAAACAGATGAATTGTTTCAAAAGGTTTAATTAATTGTATGTCACGTTCTTCTGTTTTTATTGAAAAATTTGTTCTTAAGAAATTTATTCTTGAAATTTGATAAATTTGGTCTCTATGGACTCTTGGGATTTCCCAATTGTCAATAGATCCTTGGAAATCATCTATTGTTGTTTCATGACTACTTATAATTTTTTTAGATTCTCTTTTAGATTTAAATCTTGAAGATGATGTTGAATCAGACCTATCTAGTGTATTTTTAAAGTAAGAACTCATATTGGAATTCTTCTTGATGTAAAGATTTTAGTTTTCCCTATAATCCAGACTTAACTTCTAGGTTTTAATGCCCTACACTTTCGGGACTTACTTCCTAGGCACGAGACTGGCAAAAACACTTAGGATTACTAATATCTTAAAAATTCAAGGAGAAATCTTAATAAGTCTTGATTTTAAAAATGTGAACTAGATAAAGTTTGAAATCAACATAAAACTTAGTAAATAAATCCATAAATAAATCCAATAAATTATATAGTCTTGAAATCATAAATTATACACCCATGGCTCTGATACCATAAGGGGAAGGGGATCGGTACTAAACATACATTCTTTCATGTATTCTTTACGAATACATACTATCAGCCTTATCACAACTCAAGAGTCTATGACAATTGAGGACTTAGTCTCAGAGTGATTAAGGAATGATAGAAGGTATTCCAGAATTTGAAAGAAGTTTAAGATAAATTTGTATTATATTTGAATTTATAAAACATACAGAAAATAATTTATACTTACAAAATAAAAAAGAAGGAATTCTCTTGACTCGAGATTGAAGGGATGAGAGGTTTTCTAGAGATGGAAAATGGAGAGGGAAAGAGAATTGTGTGTTTTGAATGGATGCACAACACTTCTTTATATAGAAGTTTACAAGTGCATTTTAAATTAAAAAGAAATCTAAAATTATTAAGAGACAATGATGGGTTCCTTGACATGGGTCTTGTCTCTTGCTTTTGGTGGTGGAAAATTATGGCCTCCTTGAGATGCTTCATGTCTTCGGCTTTTGTAGACAGATACTGTAGTAAATCCTCGATAGCTACTGTAGTAAGTCCCCGACAGCTACTGTAGAAAGTCTTCGGCAGCTACTGTAATAGGTATCCGACAGCTACTGTAGTTGATAGTTGATTTGATTTGCCTGACCGCTACTGTGGTTGATTGCTGATTTTAAGTCGCGGACAGCTACTGTGCTTGATTGTTGAATTCCTGTTTGTATTTTGATTTTGGTGTTTTTGATTTTGGTGTCTTCTTAGTACTCCGAGATTTGCCTTCTTTGATGTTTGTCTTCTTTGTACTCCGATGTTTGTAGACATATGCGTATCATTTCATTAAATTTATTTATTTTTTTTTTTTTTTTTTTTTTATATAGACTTGTAATTTATAACAAGTCGTCTTCATCTATTTCAGGTTCAGTACCTGAAGCTTCAGAGTTTGGACTTGATATTGTTGGTAGGAATCTTAATGAAATTGACTTGATTTCTTCCTCCGATTTTGCGGCTGCCAGCATGGACAACATTTTTGATTTTTGGGCTAAGAAATGAGTCATTTCTGGTGTTTGGATAAGTGTTTGTGGGTTAAGAGATTTGGAATTTTGGGCTTGAATCCATTCAGGGATATTTGAAGGATAGAGATTTGAAGGGATTCTGTATTTGTCCCACCATTTGACTTTAAATTTGCGTCTGATGATGGGTACGACATCGTTTGAGTATTCAAAGGTCCATGAAAAGACCCAGGGTAAATGAAATTTAGAATGGAAGAGTGTTAAGGCGGAAAATCTTTTTTCATCCTCGGATGGTATGAAACTGTTTTTAAAGATTTGGAAGGATTTGTTTATCTGGGGTTTGAAAATGTCTATGATAGAACCGAAGTTGTTCCACCATTGATTGAACCATATTGGTGATTTGGATAAGTTACAGGTGGTGTCGAAAAAGATCAACCACGTGTGTTTGTGTTTGGGTGATTGGATCAAAAAGGAATTATACCAAGCTTGGCAATAATCCCAGTAATTGAATGAGACATCGTAACAAGAAAGATTGGAAAGATTTTCTGGAAATTTTATACTTTCATTGAGATCATAATCCCAATCTTTTGGAGAAATAATATCATGTATTTTGAAAGTGGAGTAGGCCGGAGCCGTGTGACTTTCATCCAAAAAATTGTGTTTGAAAGTAACGGATCCTGTAATATCCAAAATCGTTTGGTAAAATAATACAGTTTTGTCTGTATTGAAAGGTTTATAAAACTAATTTTTCCCAAAAAACTTTTCTATGGTTGAAAATGGATCACTTTCAAAAAAGTCTTTTTCAACAGTAATAACGTTTTGATAAGTTTGTTTTTCAAAATACTCAGAAGGAGGATTTTGTGAAATCTCCTTTAAAACAATTTGCGAATTGTTTAAAGGTTTTGAAATTTGTTTTGAAGCCTGGTTTTGTTTTGAAATTTTTAAAGGGGCTTCAGGTATTTTAAAAATCTCAAGAGAAAAGGGTATTTTTGAAGAACCACCTTGCTCTTGTTTTGAAAAACTTTTGTCAAAAGCCTGTTGTAAAACTCGTATCTGATCCAAAATCTCTTTTTGTGTTTGCAAGGCCTTTTCTTCTTTTTCTGGTTTCTTTTTTGTAATTGTAATCCAGGGTTGTGTTTCGGGTTCGGTTTTTGGTTTGGAAGTGTTTGGAGTTTTTGGGTTTTCTTGCTTTGGGCCTATAGAAAGGCCTTTTCCTTTGTCAATCTGTTTTGGTGGCATCGTACCTGTTTTGGAGAAATTCACGAGTCAAGAAATCTGGAATGAAATTTGTATCTCCTTTAATATATTCTATATTAAAATCAAAAATACTTAGTAGTGCCTGCCATCGGGCAAAAATTTGTTTTGAAGCAAGATTTTTAACATCTTTTTGTAAAACATCTTTAGCACTTTTGCAGTCTATTCTTAGTAGAAATTTTTGGTTTAGAAGATCACTTTGAAATTTTTGTATACATAAAACTATACTTAGTATTTCTTTTTTGATAGTCGAATAATTTCTTTGGGTTTCATTCCAATGGGATGAAGTAAATTGGATTATTTTTTCATGACCCGTTTTTTCTTTTTGTTTTAAGATACCTCCATATCCAATATCAGAAGCATCTGTTTCTACAATTTTTTCTAACCTTGGATCTGCTATATGTAGACATGGGATTTCTAAGACTTGTTTCTTTATATGTCGGACTACAGCGGTATGCTGTTCTGTCCACGGGGTGGGATCTTTCTTTAAACGATCATGTAATGGTCTAGCTAATCTGTTGATGTTTGGACAAAAATCTAGGACATAGTTAAGACTTCCTAGAAATCGTTGTAATTGAGTTTTATCTAGAATTTTATCAGGGAATTTGTTAGCAAATTCTAATGATCTTTCTATAGGTTTAATCGTACCCTTTGATATGTAATGTCCAAGAAATCTAATTTTGGTTTGAAATAAAACCATTTTTGTTTTTGATATTACAAGCCCATTTTTTCGTGCAACATAGTAAAACGTTTTTAGGTGTTTGAAATGTTCTTCAATAGAGTTTGAAAAGATGAGTATATCATCAATATATACTATACAAAATTTTGAATATTCTGAGAATATGTCATTCATTATTCTTTGAAATTCGGAAGGTACATTTTTCAAACCAAAAGGCATCACATTCCATTGGTATTGCCCAAAGGGAACAGTAAATGCAGTTTTATATCGATCATTTTCAGATATTTGGATTTGCCAAAATCCTGATTTTAGATCAAATTTTGAAAATATGTGTGCGGAGTGAAGTTTTTGAAGGAGGTCTTTTTTATTTGGTATTGGATATCTAATCCATTTTAATGCTGTGTTTAGAGGCTTGTAATTTATTACAAGCCTTGGGGTTCCTCTTTCTATTTCTGAATTTTTATTCACATAGAAAGCTGCGCAAGACCATGGAGATCTTGATTTTGAAATTAATTTTTTGTTTAAAAGTTCTGAAATTTCTTT
This sequence comes from Lepidium didymum, assembly GCA_963920545.1. NCBI lineage: Eukaryota > Viridiplantae > Streptophyta > Magnoliopsida > Brassicales > Brassicaceae > Lepidium > Lepidium didymum. The sequence continues at coordinate 5,636,002 of OY986979.1, read as the reverse complement.
CTTACAATGGCTCTCTAGATCAGAGTTCATCTGTATTGGACGAGCCTTTGTAGGAATTTCTCTTTCATCAAATTTTTCTTCATAGGGTAAGTCAACTATGTGTTGTTTTCTATCCCAGAAGGCCGTTGGTAAATCCGAACATAATTGTTCTTCGAAAAGTTTACTTATCTTCGAAATTTTTTCTTTTGTGATTGAAGTTTCTAATATCTCTTTTGTTTTTTCAACAAGAAATTCCGTTTGTAGGTTTTCTAAATGAAATTTTTTACTTTTAATTAGAGAATTTATAGAATTTTCTTGTATTGAACATGCTTTTATTAAGTTCAGACTTCTCTTTTTTGGAGTTTCCATAAATTCGAAAGATAATTTTTTATCTTGTGTTTTGAAAGAAATCGAATCTTCTTTTACTTTGTATGGTGTTATTAAGTTTATAAATGGTGTTCCAAGAATGATATTTTGGTATATATCATCCGTGAGAACAAAAGCAGTTTTGAATAGAATATTTTCTTTTAATATTGAAGCTTCTGTTTTTGAGGTTATGCTAAGTTTTGAATTATTTGCTGCAGAGAGTTTTTCATTTGTTTTGTGATGAAAACATTTTGGTACGAGACCTGTTTTTATGCAATTTAGGTCGGCACCAGTATCAAAGAGTGCAATTGTGTCTAGTTTGTAATCTTCAGAGAAAATAAGTGTAATTTTTATTTTATATTTTCGGGATGTAATTTCCCTTAGTACAAAAAGGAAATCATTGGGCATGGTATTTAGGGTTTGTATTTGTTCTACTAGATCATTTTCTAAATTTTCTAAATTTTCTGGACAGATGTTATCTTGTTCTTCTGAACTAGAATCATCATGTTTTTTAGAGGCTAATATTGAATGAAAATACTCTGAATCCATTTTTTGCTTTTCTTTCAAATGTTTGAGTTCATTTTTTACATTTTTGATCTCAATTTGAAGGGATTGTAAAGTAGTTTTAGAATGATTTTTTCTTCCTTGGTTGAGGATAGCGGTTAGGTTATACGAAGAGTTGGAAGTTGATGGTTCTTTGGTTTTTGGAAGTTTTTCTATTATTTGGTTTTTACTTATGGTCGAAATGATTGTTTCAAGAAATTTTCGTTTAAGTTCAGGGTCTGAGATTGAATTCAAGATTTCTAATTGGAGTTCTTGATCTTTTGAGAGGACCTGGATTTTCTTACTGTCTGAGTCCGAGCTAGATGATGATTCATTTAGTTCATCAACTTGCAAGGCCTCTTCAGGAGAGAACTCAGAATCGCAATCACTAGACGAGGAAGAGTAGTCTAGGAAGAGATTTGATATTTTGGCTGAGATTTCTTCTCCAAGATCGAGTTCTTGGATTTTCTTATTTAGACGGCAGAATTTTGAAGTGTGGCCTTTTTTATTGCATTTATAGCATGTTAAGTTTTTGTAAAAGGTTTGTTTTGGGATTCTTTTGGTCTAAATTTATTTCGAGGTTTATTCCAAGAGTTTTCTCGTGGCCTATATTCTTTTAAATTTCTTTTTGTAAATTTTTGTTTTTTGGAATAATATGTTGGTTTGCAATTTCCTACACATGACTTTTTGTTATTAGGATCTATTTCAAATTGTTTGCAGAAAGACCCTAACTCTATTTTTGTTTTTCTAAGTTCCCATTTGAGATGTTTTTGGAGTTTTAAATCTTGACAGATTTTAAGACCTTCTTGTTGAACTAGACTAACTAGTTCTCCATAGGTGTAATCATCGTAGTCAATTATTTGGATACCACTAGATTCTCTAATTTTTGTCCTAACCTTTTCTCCTAAGAGAGTTGGTAGTCCTGCAAGAAACTTTTCTTTCCAGAAAGGTTGGTTTGAATCTTGCCGAAATAGAACCCTAGTGAGGAATGTGTTTTTGTACCATTGAAAATCACTTAGTTTTTTACATTTAAGATTTGAAAGGAGTTCTGCATTTTTATCTCTAAGGACTGAGGGATCTCCTATGAAATGAAGGGTTATGGCTAAGACTAAAGTTGCTACCGCATTTTGTTGGGTGACTCCGAAATTATCTAGAATAGGTAATCCTTCTTCATCTATTTTAATAGCATTGAGGATTTCTTTCCGTTGTTGACTGGTGAGATAGTTATCCCACCATCCTTTTAGCTGTCCCGAAAAACCAGCAATAAGGAGTTCAGCAACGGTTTTATCTTCATTGCCTATTTGTGTCCTATAGGCGTTTGCAGCCATTGTCATTTTTTGGAGGAAATTTAATATATTATATTCAGAAATTCCGTCTAGATTCCAGTCATAAACGGAAGATGAATTGAACCTAGATTGTTCCACTGGTTGAATTTGTCCTAGGTCTGGTGCTGTTATTATTTGGTTTTCTTGATTGTTTCTCCAATCAAGGCGATTTATTCTATTTTTTTGGAATTGATGTATGGTTTTGTCAGAATCTGATTCTTGACATAGAGTATTTATTTGAATATTTGAGCTTTGTGTTTCAAGATTGGTAGGTGCTTGGATGGATTTAAAATTTCTTTGGTTTTTAGAAGTTGGAGTGTCAGGGACATCATAAGTTTGTTGTTTACTACTTTCTCCTACTTCTATGTTACTTAGTTGGCTTTGAAGGGCGCGAATGAATTCTAAATTTGTGTTTTGGCAAGTTTTAACACTATTTTCTGAAATTTGGAAAGGTTCAAATATCGGAAGTTTAAGTTTCTTGTTAGTCGAAGTTTCTTTTGGAGGGGTTTGTTGTTTTAATATTGTTTTTTCTATTCTATCAAGTTGTTTACTTATTGTTCCAAGGTTGGTGTTTGAAAAATTATTTTGAAGAATGATATTTTTGACATTTGTCTTATCATCTTCTTGAGGGATTTTAAAAGGAATTGCTTCAATCGGTTTACCCGATAATTCAAGTTTTATTCCTTGCTGAGGGGGGTGATTTGAACGAAATATTTTTCCATTAGCGAGTGTTTCCCACTCAGGAGTTTTGTTTCGACTCGTGATGGGATTTGCTGTTTTTGAATAAGGAAAATGAATATTATTTTCTTTTGTATAATCTTCAAGCCAGTTAAAAAATAGAACTTGAACTTTATGTTTTCTAAGATATTTATAGTATTCTTCTTGTATTTTTTCTTTGTTTGTAGTAAATTTTTTGAAAAACCAATTTCTTTTTTGTAGATTTTTATCTGAATAGAATTCTTCTCTTAAGGTTTTTTTATTTATTTCAAAATCCTTTTCTAAGACATTTAGTTCATTAGCCATATTTTCAGTTATAGCCGAAAATGTGGGGCTAGTTGGTTCCGATTTTGTAATGAATTCATTTTGTTCAAAACTAGTTCTTGAAGTGTAAACCGGTTTTGGTATTTGTGTTTGAAAATCAACATTTCTTAAGATTGAGTTTGGAATGTCAGAGGTTGAGAATCGTGGTTGATATCTATGTTCTTGTATTGGGATACCACGACCTAATTGGGAGACTCTTCCTAAGTCTATTGTTTCTCTGGCTGAAGAGGATTCACAATAAAATTCATCTTCAGTATTTTTATCATTGGGTCTGATGAAGGAAAGTTTTACTTTTCCATCATTAGATTGTTCAATGGTTTTTAGACGTGTGTTTGGTTCTATTGGCTCTATGGGTTCTAGAGCTTTTGGTTGGGTTACTCCTTCAAGGATCCATTCATCTGGAAGATTTACATCTTTCCACTGAATCGATCTTGGAATTACGGAGTTAGATTTTGAAAGATCTGTTTGGAGTAATAGGGTTTCACCTTTTTTACTTGATATTTTTACTTTTGAAGAAAAAGCACTTGTCATAGCTTTATAATGTAACCTAAAAACCAGGGCAATTGGAATTGATCCTTCAATCATTTCATAATTATGCGTTTTAACTTGTAAAACTAATGATTTTAAAATGTTTTTATCGTTTAGAGAAACGGTAAAATTTGGATAACAATCAAACGAAATTGGACCAGCACATAAACTTGATTCTATAGAACTAAGCAAAGAATCTTCAAATGATTTGAACCTAGTATCTCTTAAGATAGCTAGTATTGAAGTGTTAAGACCTTCTTTTGAAAGTGGTTTGATTCCAACTTGGACTAATCCTATATGTATATATTTGAAATTCTTTTCTCTATGTCTTTGTAAAGCGTTTTCTGAAAACAGATGAATTGTTTCAAAAGGTTTAATTAATTGTATGTCACGTTCTTCTGTTTTTATTGAAAAATTTGTTCTTAAGAAATTTATTCTTGAAATTTGATAAATTTGGTCTCTATGGACTCTTGGGATTTCCCAATTGTCAATAGATCCTTGGAAATCATCTATTGTTGTTTCATGACTACTTATAATTTTTTTAGATTCTCTTTTAGATTTAAATCTTGAAGATGATGTTGAATCAGACCTATCTAGTGTATTTTTAAAGTAAGAACTCATATTGGAATTCTTCTTGATGTAAAGATTTTAGTTTTCCCTATAATCCAGACTTAACTTCTAGGTTTTAATGCCCTACACTTTCGGGACTTACTTCCTAGGCACGAGACTGGCAAAAACACTTAGGATTACTAATATCTTAAAAATTCAAGGAGAAATCTTAATAAGTCTTGATTTTAAAAATGTGAACTAGATAAAGTTTGAAATCAACATAAAACTTAGTAAATAAATCCATAAATAAATCCAATAAATTATATAGTCTTGAAATCATAAATTATACACCCATGGCTCTGATACCATAAGGGGAAGGGGATCGGTACTAAACATACATTCTTTCATGTATTCTTTACGAATACATACTATCAGCCTTATCACAACTCAAGAGTCTATGACAATTGAGGACTTAGTCTCAGAGTGATTAAGGAATGATAGAAGGTATTCCAGAATTTGAAAGAAGTTTAAGATAAATTTGTATTATATTTGAATTTATAAAACATACAGAAAATAATTTATACTTACAAAATAAAAAAGAAGGAATTCTCTTGACTCGAGATTGAAGGGATGAGAGGTTTTCTAGAGATGGAAAATGGAGAGGGAAAGAGAATTGTGTGTTTTGAATGGATGCACAACACTTCTTTATATAGAAGTTTACAAGTGCATTTTAAATTAAAAAGAAATCTAAAATTATTAAGAGACAATGATGGGTTCCTTGACATGGGTCTTGTCTCTTGCTTTTGGTGGTGGAAAATTATGGCCTCCTTGAGATGCTTCATGTCTTCGGCTTTTGTAGACAGATACTGTAGTAAATCCTCGATAGCTACTGTAGTAAGTCCCCGACAGCTACTGTAGAAAGTCTTCGGCAGCTACTGTAATAGGTATCCGACAGCTACTGTAGTTGATAGTTGATTTGATTTGCCTGACCGCTACTGTGGTTGATTGCTGATTTTAAGTCGCGGACAGCTACTGTGCTTGATTGTTGAATTCCTGTTTGTATTTTGATTTTGGTGTTTTTGATTTTGGTGTCTTCTTAGTACTCCGAGATTTGCCTTCTTTGATGTTTGTCTTCTTTGTACTCCGATGTTTGTAGACATATGCGTATCATTTCATTAAATTTTTTTTTTTTTTTTTTTTTTTTTTTTTTTTTTTTTTTTATATAGACTTGTAATTTATAACAAGTCGTCTTCATCTATTTCAGGTTCAGTACCTGAAGCTTCAGAGTTTGGACTTGATATTGTTGGTAGGAATCTTAATGAAATTGACTTGATTTCTTCCTCCGATTTTGCGGCTGCCAGCATGGACAACATTTTTTATTTTTGGGCTAAGAAATGAGTCATTTCTGGTGTTTGGATAAGTGTTTGTGGGTTAAGAGATTTGGAATTTTGGGCTTGAATCCATTCAGGGATATTTGAAGGATAGAGATTTGAAGGGATTCTGTATTTGTCCCACCATTTGACTTTAAATTTGCGTCTGATGATGGGTACGACATCGTTTGAGTATTCAAAGGTCCATGAAAAGACCCAGGGTAAATGAAATTTAGAATGGAAGAGTGTTAAGGCGGAAAATCTTTTTTCATCCTCGGATGGTATGAAACTGTTTTTAAAGATTTGGAAGGATTTGTTTATCTGGGGTTTGAAAATGTCTATGATAGAACCGAAGTTGTTCCACCATTGATTGAACCATATTGGTGATTTGGATAAGTTACAGGTGGTGTCGAAAAAGATCAACCACGTGTGTTTGTGTTTGGGTGATTGGATCAAAAAGGAATTATACCAAGCTTGGCAATAATCCCAGTAATTGAATGAGACATCGTAACAAGAAAGATTGGAAAGATTTTCTGGAAATTTTATACTTTCATTGAGATCATAATCCCAATCTTTTGGAGAAATAATATCATGTATTTTGAAAGTGGAGTAGGCCGGAGCCGTGTGACTTTCATCCAAAAAATTGTGTTTGAAAGTAACGGATCCTGTAATATCCAAAATCGTTTGGTAAAATAATACAGTTTTGTCTGTATTGAAAGGTTTATAAAACTGATTTTTCCCAAAAAACTTTTCTATGGTTGAAAATGGATCACTTTCAAAAAAGTCTTTTTCAACAGTAATAACGTTTTGATAAGTTTGTTTTTCAAAATACTCAGAAGGAGGATTTTGTGAAATCTCCTTTAAAACAATTTGCGAATTGTTTAAAGGTTTTGAAATTTGTTTTGAAGCCTGGTTTTGTTTTGAAATTTTTAAAGGGGCTTCAGGTATTTTAAAAATCTCAAGAGAAGAGGGTATTTTTGAAGAACCACCTTGCTCTTGTTTTGAAAAACTTTTGTCAAAAGCCTGTTGTAAAACTCGTATCTGATCCAAAATCTCTTTTTGTGTTTGCAAGGCCTTTTCTTCTTTTTCTGGTTTCTTTTTTGTAATTGTAATCCAGGGTTGTGTTTCGGGTTCGGTTTTTGGTTTGGAAGTGTTTGGAGTTTTTGGGTTTTCTTGCTTTGGGCCTATAGAAAGGCCTTTTCCTTTGTCAATCTGTTTTGGTGGCATCGTACCTGTTTTGGAGAAATTCACGAGTCAAGAAATCTGGAATGAAATTTGTATCTCCTTTAATATATTCTATATTAAAATCAAAAATACTTAGTAGTGCCTGCCATCGGGCAAAAATTTGTTTTGAAGCAAGATTTTTAACATCTTTTTGTAAAACATCTTTAGCACTTTTGCAGTCTATTCTTAGTAGAAATTTTTGGTTTAGAAGATCACTTTGAAATTTTTGTATACATAAAACTATACTTAGCATTTCTTTTTTGATAGTCGAATAATTTCTTTGGGTTTCATTCCAATGGGATGAAGTAAATTGGATTATTTTTTCATGACCCGTTTTTTCTTTTTGTTTTAAGATACCTCCATATCCAATATCAGAAGCATCTGTTTCTACAATTTTTTCTAACCTTGGATCTGCTATATGCAGACATGGGATTTCTAAGACTTGTTTCTTTATTTGTCGGACTACAGCGGTATGCTGTTCTGTCCACGGGGTGGGATCTTTCTTTAAACGATCATGTAATGGTCTAGCTAATCTGTTGATGTTTGGACAAAAATCTAGGACATAGTTAAGACTTCCTAGAAATCGTTGTAATTGAGTTTTATCTAGAATTTTATCAGGGAATTTGTTAGCAAATTCTAATGATCTTTCTATAGGTTTAATCGTACCCTTTGATATGTAATGTCCAAGAAATCTAATTTTGGTTTGAAATAAAACCATTTTTGTTTTTGATATTACAAGCCCATTTTTTCGTGCAACATAGTAAAACGTTTTTAGGTGTTTGAAATGTTCTTCAATAGAGTTTGAAAAGATGAGTATATCATCAATATATACTATACAAAATTTTGAATATTCTGAGAATATGTCATTCATTATTCTTTGAAATTCGGAAGGTGCATTTTTCAAACCAAAAGGCATCACATTCCATTGGTATTGCCCAAAGGGAACAGTAAATGCAGTTTTATATCGATCATTTTCAGATATTTGGATTTGCCAAAATCCTGATTTTAGATCAAATTTTGAAAATATGTGTGCGGAGTGAAGTTTTTGAAGGAGGTCTTTTTTATTTGGTATTGGATATCTAATCCATTTTAATGCTGTGTTTAGAGGCTTGTAATTTATTACAAGCCTTGGGGTTCCTCTTTCTATTTCTGAATTTTTATTCACATAGAAAGCTGCGCAAGACCATGGAGATCTTGATTTTGAAATTAATTTTTTGTTTAAAAGTTCTGAAATTTCTTTCTTACAATGGCTCTCTAGATCAGAGTTCATCTGTATTGGACGAGCCTTTGTAGGAATTTCTCTTTCATCAAATTTTTCTTCATAGGGTAAGTCAACTATGTGTTGTTTTCTATCCCAGAAGGCCGTTGGTAAATCCGAACATAATTGTTCTTCGAAAAGTTTACTTATCTTCGAAATTTTTTCTTTTGTGATTGAAGTTTCTAATATCTCTTTTGTTTTTTCAACAAGAAATTCCGTTTGTAGGTTTTCTAAATGAAATTTTTTACTTTTAATTAGAGAATTTATAGAATTTTCTTGTATTGAACATGCTTTTATTAAGTTCAGACTTCTCTTTTTTGGAGTTTCCATAAATTCGAAAGATAATTTTTTATCTTGTGTTTTGAAAGAAATCGAATCTTCTTTTACTTTGTATGGTGTTATTAAGTTTATAAATGGTGTTCCAAGAATGATATTTTGGTATATATCATCCGTGAGAACAAAAGCAGTTTTGAATAGAATATTTTCTTTTAATATTGAAGCTTCTGTTTTTGAGGTTATGCTAAGTTTTGAATTATTTGCTGCAGAGAGTTTTTCATTTGTTTTGTGATGAAAACATTTTGGTACGAGACCTGTTTTTATGCAATTTAGGTCGGCACCAGTATCAAAGAGTGCAATTGTGTCTAGTTTGTAATCTTCAGAGAAAATAAGTGTAATTTTTATTTTATATTTTCGGGATGTAATTTCCCTTAGTACAAAAAGGAAATCATTGGGCATGGTATTTAGGGTTTGTATTTGTTCTACTAGATCATTTTCTAAATTTTCTAAATTTTCTGGACAGATGTTATCTTGTTCTTCTGAACTAGAATCATCATGTTTTTTAGAGGCTAATATTGAATGAAAATACTCTGAATCCATTTTTTGCTTTTCTTTCAAATGTTTGAGTTCATTTTTTACATTTTTGATCTCAATTTGAAGGGATTGTAAAGTAGTTTTAGAATGATTTTTTCTTCCTTGGTTGAGGATAGCGGTTAGGTTATACGAAGAGTTGGAAGTTGATGGTTCTTTGGTTTTTGGAAGTTTTTCTATTATTTGGTTTTTACTTATGGTCGAAATGATTGTTTCAAGAAATTTTCGTTTAAGTTCAGGGTCTGAGATTGAATTCAAGATTTCTAATTGGAGTTCTTGATCTTTTGAGAGGACCTGGATTTTCTTATTGTCTGAGTCCGAGCTAGATGATGATTCATTTAGTTCATCAACTTGCAAGGCCTCTTCAGGAGAGAACTCAGAATCGCAATCACTAGACGAGGAAGAGTAGTCTAGGAAGAGATTTGATATTTTGGCTGAGATTTCTTCTCCAAGATCGAGTTCTTGGATTTTCTTATTTAGACGGCAGAATTTTGAAGTGTGGCCTTTTTTATTGCATTTATAGCATGTTAAGTTTTTGTAAAAAGGTTTGTTTTGGGATTCTTTTGGTCTAAATTTATTTCGAGGTTTATTCCAAGAGTTTTCTCGTGGCCTATATTCTTTTAAATTTCTTTTTGTAAATTTTTGTTTTTTGGAATAATATGTTGGTTTGCAATTTCCTACACATGACTTTTTGTTATTAGGATCTATTTCAAATTGTTTGCAGAAAGACCCTAACTCTATTTTTGTTTTTCTAAGTTCCCATTTGAGATGTTTTTGGAGTTTTAAATCTTGACAGATTTTAAGACCTTCTTGTTGAACTAGACTAACTAGTTCTCCATAGGTGTAATCATCGTAGTCAATTATTTGGATACCACTAGATTCTCTAATTTTTGTCCTAACCTTTTCTCCTAAGAGAGTTGGTAGTCCTGCAAGAAACTTTTCTTTCCAGAAAGGTTGGTTTGAATCTTGCCGAAGTAGAACCCTAGTGAGGAATGTGTTTTTGTACCATTGAAAATCACTTAGTTTTTTACATTTAAGATTTGAAAGGAGTTCTGCATTTTTATCTCTAAGGACTGAGGGATCTCCTATGAAATGAAGGGTTATGGCTAAGACTAAAGTTGCTACCGCATTTTGTTGGGTGACTCCGAAATTATCTAGAATAGGTAATCCTTCTTCATCTATTTTAATAGCATTGAGGATTTCTTCCCGTTGTTGACTGGTGAGATAGTTATCCCACCATCCTTTTAGCTGTCCCGAAAAACCAGCAATAAGGAGTTCAGCAACGGTTTTATCTTCATTGCCTATTTGTGTCCTATAGGCGTTTGCAGCCATTGTCATTTTTTGGAGGAAATTTAATATATTATATTCAGAAATTCCGTCTAGATTCCAGTCATAAACGGAAGATGAATTGAACCTAGATTGTTCCACTGGTTGAATTTGTCCTAGGTCTGGTATTATAAGGGGAAGGGGATCGGTACTAAACATACACTCTTTCATGTATTCTTTACGAATACATACTATCAGCCTTATCACAACTCAAGAGTCTATGACAATTGAGGACTTAGTCTCAGAGTGATTAAGGAATGATAGAAGGTATTCCAGAATTTGAAAGAAGTTTAAGATAAATTTGTATTATATTTGAATTTATAAAACATACAGAAAATAATTTATACTTACAAAATAAAAAAGAAGGAATTCTCTTGACTCGAGATTGAAGGGATGAGAGGTTTTCTAGAGATGGAAAATGGAGAGGGAAAGAGAATTGTGTGTTTTGAATGGATGCACAACACTTCTTTATATAGAAGTTTACAAGTGCATTTTAAATTAAAAAGAAATCTAAAATTATTAAGAGACAATGATGGGTTCCTTGACATGGGTCTTGTCTCTTGCTTTTGGTGGTGGAAAATTATGGCCTCCTTGAGATGCTTCATGTCTTCGGCTTTTGTAGACAGATACTGTAGTAAATCCTCGATAGCTACTGTAGTAAGTCCCCGACAGCTACTGTAGAAAGTCTTCGGCAGCTACTGTAATAGGTATCCGACAGCTACTGTAGTTGATAGTTGATTTGATTTGCCTGACCGCTACTGTGGTTGATTGCTGATTTTAAGTCGCGGACAGCTACTGTGCTTGATTGTTGAATTCCTGTTTGTATTTTGATTTTGGTGTTTTTGATTTTGGTGTCTTCTTAGTACTCCGAGATTTGCCTTCTTTGATGTTTGTCTTCTTTGTACTCCGATGTTTGTAGACATATGCGTATCATTTCATTAAATTTTTTTTTTTTTTTTTTTTTTTTTTTATAGACTTGTAATTTATAACAAGTCGTCTTCATCTATTTCAGGTTCAGTACCTGAAGCTTCAGAGTTTGGACTTGATATTGTTGGTAGGAATCTTAATGAAATTGACTTGATTTCTTCCTCCGATTTTGCGGCTGCCAGCATGGACAACATTTTTTATTTTTGGGCTAAGAAATGAGTCATTTCTGGTGTTTGGATAAGTGTTTGTGGGTTAAGAGATTTGGAATTTTGGGCTTGAATCCATTCAGGGATATTTGAAGGATAGAGATTTGAAGGGATTCTGTATTTGTCCCACCATTTGACTTTAAATTTGCGTCTGATGATGGGTACGACATCGTTTGAGTATTCAAAGGTCCATGAAAAGACCCAGGGTAAATGAAATTTAGAATGGAAGAGTGTTAAGGCGGAAAATCTTTTTTCATCCTCGGATGGTATGAAACTGTTTTTAAAGATTTGGAAGGATTTGTTTATCTGGGGTTTGAAAATGTCTATGATAGAACCGAAGTTGTTCCACCATTGATTGAACCATATTGGTGATTTGGATAAGTTACAGGTGGTGTCGAAAAAGATCAACCACGTGTGTTTGTGTTTGGGTGATTGGATCAAAAAGGAATTATACCAAGCTTGGCAATAATCCCAGTAATTGAATGAGACATCGTAACAAGAAAGATTGGAAAGATTTTCTGGAAATTTTATACTTTCATTGAGATCATAATCCCAATCTTTTGGAGAAATAATATCATGTATTTTGAAAGTGGAGTAGGCCGGAGCCGTGTGACTTTCATCCAAAAAATTGTGTTTGAAAGTAACGGATCCTGTAATATCCAAAATCGTTTGGTAAAATAATACAGTTTTGTCTGTATTGAAAGGTTTATAAAACTGATTTTTCCCAAAAAACTTTTCTATGGTTGAAAATGGATCACTTTCAAAAAAGTCTTTTTCAACAGTAATAACGTTTTGATAAGTTTGTTTTTCAAAATACTCAGAAGGAGGATTTTGTGAAATCTCCTTTAAAACAATTTGCGAATTGTTTAAAGGTTTTGAAATTTGTTTTGAAGCCTGGTTTTGTTTTGAAATTTTTAAAGGGGCTTCAGGTATTTTAAAAATCTCAAGAGAAAAGGGTATTTTTGAAGAACCACCTTGCTCTTGTTTTGAAAAACTTTTGTCAAAAGCCTGTTGTAAAACTCGTATCTGATCCAAAATCTCTTTTTGTGTTTGCAAGGCCTTTTCTTCTTTTTCTGGTTTCTTTTTTGTAATTGTAATCCAGGGTTGTGTTTCGGGTTCGGTTTTTGGTTTGGAAGTGTTTGGAGTTTTTGGGTTTTCTTGCTTTGGGCCTATAGAAAGGCCTTTTCCTTTGTCAATCTGTTTTGGTGGCATCGTACCTGTTTTGGAGAAATTCACGAGTCAAGAAATCTGGAATGAAATTTGTATCTCCTTTAATATATTCTATATTAAAATCAAAAATACTTAGTAGTGCCTGCCATCGGGCAAAAATTTGTTTTGAAGCAAGATTTTTAACATCTTTTTGTAAAACATCTTTAGCACTTTTGCAGTCTATTCTTAGTAGAAATTTTTGGTTTAGAAGATCACTTTGAAATTTTTGTATACATAAAACTATACTTAGTATTTCTTTTTTGATAGTCGAATAATTTCTTTGGGTTTCATTCCAATGGGATGAAGTAAATTGGATTATTTTTTCATGACCCGTTTTTTCTTTTTGTTTTAAGATACCTCCATATCCAATATCAGAAGCATCTGTTTCTACAATTTTTTCTAACCTTGGATCTGCTATATGCAGACATGGGATTTCTAAGACTTGTTTCTTTATTTGTCGGACTACAGCGGTATGCTGTTCTGTCCACGGGGTGGGATCTTTCTTTAAACGATCATGTAATGGTCTAGCTAATCTGTTGATGTTTGGACAAAAATCTAGGACATAGTTAAGACTTCCTAGAAATCGTTGTAATTGAGTTTTATCTAGAATTTTATCAGGGAATTTGTTAGCAAATTCTAATGATCTTTCTATAGGTTTAATCGTACCCTTTGATATGTAATGTCCAAGAAATCTAATTTTGGTTTGAAATAAAACCATTTTTGTTTTTGATATTACAAGCCCATTTTTTCGTGCAACATAGTAAAACGTTTTTAGGTGTTTGAAATGTTCTTCAATAGAGTTTGAAAAGATGAGTATATCATCAATATATACTATACAAAATTTTGAATATTCTGAGAATATGTCATTCATTATTCTTTGAAATTCGGAAGGTGCATTTTTCAAACCAAAAGGCATCACATTCCATTGGTATTGCCCAAAGGGAACAGTAAATGCAGTTTTATATCGATCATTTTCAGATATTTGGATTTGCCAAAATCTTGATTTTAGATCAAATTTTGAAAATATGTGTGCGGAGTGAAGTTTTTGAAGGAGGTCTTTTTTATTTGGTATTGGATATCTAATCCATTTTAATGCTGTGTTTAGAGGCTTGTAATTTATTACAAGCCTTGGGGTTCCTCTTTCTATTTCTGAATTTTTATTCACATAGAAAGCTGCGCAAGACCATGGAGATCTTGATTTTGAAATTAATTTTTTGTTTAAAAGTTCTGAAATTTCTTTCTTACAATGGCTCTCTAGATCAGAGTTCATCTGTATTGGACGAGCCTTTGTAGGAATTTCTCTTTCATCAAATTTTTCTTCATAGGGTAAGTCAACTATGTGTTGTTTTCTATCCCAGAAGGCCGTTGGTAAATCCGAACATAATTGTTCTTCGAAAAGTTTACTTATCTTCGAAATTTTTTCTTTTGTGATTGAAGTTTCTAATATCTCTTTTGTTTTTTCAACAAGAAATTCCGTTTGTAGGTTTTCTAAATTAAATTTTTTACTTTTAATTAGAGAATTTATAGAATTTTCTTGTATTGAACATGCTTTTATTAAGTTCAGACTTCTCTTTTTTGGAGTTTCCATAAATTCGAAAGATAATTTTTTATCTTGTGTTTTGAAAGAAATCGAATCTTCTTTTACTTTGTATGGTGTTATTAAGTTTATAAATGGTGTTCCAAGAATGATATTTTGGTATATATCATCCGTGAGAACAAAAGCAGTTTTGAATAGAATATTTTCTTTTAATATTGAAGCTTCTGTTTTTGAGGTTATGCTAAGTTTTGAATTATTTGCTGCAGAGAGTTTTTCATTTGTTTTGTGATGAAAACATTTTGGTACGAGACCTGTTTTTATGCAATTTAGGTCGGCACCAGTATCAAAGAGTGCAATTGTGTCTAGTTTGTAATCTTCAGAGAAAATAAGTGTAATTTTTATTTTATATTTTCGGGATGTAATTTCCCTTAGTACAAAAAGGAAATCATTGGGCATGGTATTTAGGGTTTGTATTTGTTCTACTAGATCATTTTCTAAATTTTCTAAATTTTCTGGACAGATGTTATCTTGTTCTTCTGAACTAGAATCGTCATGTTTTTTAGAGGCTAATATTGAATGAAAATACTCTGAATCCATTTTTTGCTTTTCTTTCAAATGTTTGAGTTCATTTTTTACATTTTTGATCTCAATTTGAAGGGATTGTAAAGTAGTTTTAGAATGATTTTTTCTTCCTTGGTTGAGGATAGCGGTTAGGTTATACGAAGAGTTGGAAGTTGATGGTTCTTTGGTTTTTGGAAGTTTTTCTATTATTTGGTTTTTACTTATGGTCGAAATGATTGTTTCAAGAAATTTTCGTTTAAGTTCAGGGTCTGAGATTGAATTCAAGATTTCTAATTGGAGTTCTTGATCTTTTGAGAGGACCTGGATTTTCTTATTGTCTGAGTCCGAGCTAGATGATGATTCATTTAGTTCATCAACTTGCAAGGCCTCTTCAGGAGAGAACTCAGAATCGCAATCACTAGACGAGGAAGAGTAGTCTAGGAAGAGATTTGATATTTTGGCTGAGATTTCTTCTCCAAGATCGAGTTCTTGGATTTTCTTATTTAGACGGCAGAATTTTGAAGTGTGGCCTTTTTTATTGCATTTATAGCATGTTAAGTTTTTGTAAAAAGGTTTGTTTTGGGATTCTTTTGGTCTAAATTTATTTCGAGGTTTATTCCAAGAGTTTTCTCGTGGCCTATATTCTTTTAAATTTCTTTTTGTAAATTTTTGTTTTTTGGAATAATATGTTGGTTTGCAATTTCCTACACATGACTTTTTGTTATTAGGATCTATTTCAAATTGTTTGCAGAAAGACCCTAACTCTATTTTTGTTTTTCTAAGTTCCCATTTGAGATGTTTTTGGAGTTTTAAATCTTGACAGATTTTAAGACCTTCTTGTTGAACTAGACTAACTAGTTCTCCATAGGTGTAATCATCGTAGTCAATTATTTGGATACCACTAGATTCTCTAATTTTTGTCCTAACCTTTTCTCCTAAGAGAGTTGGTAGTCCTGCAAGAAACTTTTCTTTCCAGAAAGGTTGGTTTGAATCTTGCCGAAGTAGAACCCTAGTGAGGAATGTGTTTTTGTACCATTGAAAATCACTTAGTTTTTTACATTTAAGATTTGAAAGGAGTTCTGCATTTTTATCTCTAAGGACTGAGGGATCTCCTATGAAATGAAGGGTTATGGCTAAGACTAAAGTTGCTACCGCATTTTGTTGGGTGACTCCGAAATTATCTAGAATAGGTAATCCTTCTTCATCTATTTTAATAGCATTGAGGATTTCTTCCCGTTGTTGACTGGTGAGATAGTTATCCCACCATCCTTTTAGCTGTCCCGAAAAACCAGCAATAAGGAGTTCAGCAACGGTTTTATCTTCATTGCCTATTTGTGTCCTATAGGCGTTTGCAGCCATTGTCATTTTTTGGAGGAAATTTAATATATTATATTCAGAAATTCCGTCTAGATTCCAGTCATAAACGGAAGATGAATTGAACCTAGATTGTTCCACTGGTTGAATTTGTCCTAGGTCTGGTGCTGTTATTATTTGGTTTTCTTGATTGTTTCTCCAATCAAGGCGATTTATTCTATTTTTTTGGAATTGATGTATGGTTTTGTCAGAATCTGATTCTTGACATAGAGTATTTATTTGAATATTTGAGCTTTGTGTTTCAAGATTGGTAGGTGCTTGGATGGATTTAAAATTTCTTTGGTTTTTAGAAGTTGGAGTGTCAGCGACATCATAAGTTTGTTGTTTACTACTTTCTCCTACTTCTATGTTACTTAGTTGGCTTTGAAGGGCGCGAATGAATTCTAAATTTGTGTTTTGGCAAGTTTTAACACTATTTTCTGAAATTTGGAAAGGTTCAAATATCGGAAGTTTAAGTTTCTTGTTAGTCGAAGTTTCTTTTGGAGGGGTTTGTTGTTTTAATATTGTTTTTTCTATTCTATCAAGTTGTTTACTTATTGTTCCAAGGTTGGTGTTTGAAAAATTATTTTGAAGAATGATATTTTTGACATTTGTCTTATCATCTTCTTGAGGGATTTTAAAAGGAATTGCTTCAATCGGTTTACCCGATAATTCAAGTTTTATTCCTTGCTGAGGGGGGTGATTTGAACGAAATATTTTTCCATTAGCGAGTGTTTCCCACTCAGGAGTTTTGTTTCGACTCGTGATGGGATTTGCTGTTTTTGAATAAGGAAAATGAATATTATTTTCTTTTGTATAATCTTCAAGCCAGTTAAAAAATAGAACTTGAACTTTATGTTTTCTAAGATATTTATAGTATTCTTCTTGTATTTTTTCTTTGTTTGTAGTAAATTTTTTGAAAAACCAATTTCTTTTTTGTAGATTTTTATCTGAATAGAATTCTTCTCTTAAGGTTTTTTTATTTATTTCAAAATCCTTTTCTAAGACATTTAGTTCATTAGCCATATTTTCAGTTATAGCCGAAAATGTGGGGCTAGTTGGTTCCGATTTTGTAATGAATTCATTTTGTTCAAAACTAGTTCTTGAAGTGTAAACCGGTTTTGGTATTTGTGTTTGAAAATCAACATTTCTTAAGATTGAGTTTGGAATGTCAGAGGTTGAGAATCGTGGTTGATATCTATGTTCTTGTATTGGGATACCACGACCTAATTGGGAGACTCTTCCTAAGTCTATTGTTTCTCTGGCTGAAGAGGATTCACAATAAAATTCATCTTCAGTATTTTTATCATTGGGTCTGATGAAGGAAAGTTTTACTTTTCCATCATTAGATTGTTCAATGGTTTTTAGACGTGTGTTTGGTTCTATTGGCTCTATGGGTTCTAGAGCTTTTGGTTGGGTTACTCCTTCAAGGATCCATTCATCTGGAAGATTTACATCTTTCCACTGAATCGATCTTGGAATTACGGAGTTAGATTTTGAAAGATCTGTTTGGAGTAATAGGGTTTCACCTTTTTTACTTGATATTTTTACTTTTGAAGAAAAAGCACTTGTCATAGCTTTATAATGTAACCTAAAAACCAGGGCAATTGGAATTGATCCTTCAATCATTTCATAATTATGCGTTTTAACTTGTAAAACTAATGATTTTAAAATGTTTTTATCGTTTAGAGAAACGGTAAAATTTGGATAACAATCAAACGAAATTGGACCAGCACATAAACTTGATTCTATAGAACTAAGCAAAGAATCTTCAAATGATTTGAACCTAGTATCTCTTAAGATAGCTAGTATTGAAGTGTTAAGACCTTCTTTTGAAAGTGGTTTGATTCCAACTTGGACTAATCCTATATGTATATATTTGAAATTCTTTTCTCTATGTCTTTGTAAAGCGTTTTCTGAAAACAGATGAATTGTTTCAAAAGGTTTAATTAATTGTATGTCACGTTCTTCTGTTTTTATTGAAAAATTTGTTCTTAAGAAATTTATTCTTGAAATTTGATAAATTTGGTCTCTATGGACTCTTGGGATTTCCCAATTGTCAATAGATCCTTGGAAATCATCTATTGTTGTTTCATGACTACTTATAATTTTTTTAGATTCTCTTTTAGATTTAAATCTTGAAGATGATGTTGAATCAGACCTATCTAGTGTATTTTTAAAGTAAGAACTCATATTGGAATTCTTCTTGATGTAAAGATTTTAGTTTTCCCTATAATCCAGACTTAACTTCTAGGTTTTAATGCCCTACACTTTCGGGACTTACTTCCTAGGCACGAGACTGGCAAAAACACTTAGGATTACTAATATCTTAAAAATTCAAGGAGAAATCTTAATAAGTCTTGATTTTAAAAATGTGAACTAGATAAAGTTTGAAATCAACATAAAACTTAGTAAATAAATCCATAAATAAATCCAATAAATTATATAGTCTTGAAATCATAAATTATACACCCATGGCTCTGATACCATAAGGGGAAGGGGATCGGTACTAAACATACATTCTTTCATGTATTCTTTACGAATACATACTATCAGCCTTATCACAACTCAAGAGTCTATGACAATTGAGGACTTAGTCTCAGAGTGATTAAGGAATGATAGAAGGTATTCCAGAATTTGAAAGAAGTTTAAGATAAATTTGTATTATATTTGAATTTATAAAACATACAGAAAATAATTTATACTTACAAAATAAAAAAGAAGGAATTCTCTTGACTCGAGATTGAAGGGATGAGAGGTTTTCTAGAGATGGAAAATGGAGAGGGAAAGAGAATTGTGTGTTTTGAATGGATGCACAACACTTCTTTATATAGAAGTTTACAAGTGCATTTTAAATTAAAAAGAAATCTAAAATTATTAAGAGACAATGATGGGTTCCTTGACATGGGTCTTGTCTCTTGCTTTTGGTGGTGGAAAATTATGGCCTCCTTGAGATGCTTCATGTCTTCGGCTTTTGTAGACAGATACTGTAGTAAATCCTCGATAGCTACTGTAGTAAGTCCCCGACAGCTACTGTAGAAAGTCTTCGGCAGCTACTGTAATAGGTATCCGACAGCTACTGTAGTTGATAGTTGATTTGATTTGCCTGACCGCTACTGTGGTTGATTGCTGATTTTAAGTCGCGGACAGCTACTGTGCTTGATTGTTGAATTCCTGTTTGTATTTTGATTTTGGTGTTTTTGATTTTGGTGTCTTCTTAGTACTCCGAGATTTGCCTTCTTTGATGTTTGTCTTCTTTGTACTCCGATGTTTGTAGACATATGCGTATCATTTCATTAAATTTTTTTTTTTTTTTTTTTTTTTTTTATAGACTTGTAATTTATAACAAGTCGTCTTCATCTATTTCAGGTTCAGTACCTGAAGCTTCAGAGTTTGGACTTGATATTGTTGGTAGGAATCTTAATGAAATTGACTTGATTTCTTCCTCCGATTTTGCGGCTGCCAGCATGGACAACATTTTTTATTTTTGGGCTAAGAAATGAGTCATTTCTGGTGTTTGGATAAGTGTTTGTGGGTTAAGAGATTTGGAATTTTGGGCTTGAATCCATTCAGGGATATTTGAAGGATAGAGATTTGAAGGGATTCTGTATTTGTCCCACCATTTGACTTTAAATTTGCGTCTGATGATGGGTACGACATCGTTTGAGTATTCAAAGGTCCATGAAAAGACCCAGGGTAAATGAAATTTAGAATGGAAGAGTGTTAAGGCGGAAAATCTTTTTTCATCCTCGGATGGTATGAAACTGTTTTTAAAGATTTGGAAGGATTTGTTTATCTGGGGTTTGAAAATGTCTATGATAGAACCGAAGTTGTTCCACCATTGATTGAACCATATTGGTGATTTGGATAAGTTACAGGTGGTGTCGAAAAAGATCAACCACGTGTGTTTGTGTTTGGGTGATTGGATCAAAAAGGAATTATACCAAGCTTGGCAATAATCCCAGTAATTGAATGAGACATCGTAACAAGAAAGATTGGAAAGATTTTCTGGAAATTTTATACTTTCATTGAGATCATAATCCCAATCTTTTGGAGAAATAATATCATGTATTTTGAAAGTGGAGTAGGCCGGAGCCGTGTGACTTTCATCCAAAAAATTGTGTTTGAAAGTAACGGATCCTGTAATATCCAAAATCGTTTGGTAAAATAATACAGTTTTGTCTGTATTGAAAGGTTTATAAAACTGATTTTTCCCAAAAAACTTTTCTATGGTTGAAAATGGATCACTTTCAAAAAAGTCTTTTTCAACAGTAATAACGTTTTGATAAGTTTGTTTTTCAAAATACTCAGAAGGAGGATTTTGTGAAATCTCCTTTAAAACAATTTGCGAATTGTTTAAAGGTTTTGAAATTTGTTTTGAAGCCTGGTTTTGTTTTGAAATTTTTAAAGGGGCTTCAGGTATTTTAAAAATCTCAAGAGAAGAGGGTATTTTTGAAGAACCACCTTGCTCTTGTTTTGAAAAACTTTTGTCAAAAGCCTGTTGTAAAACTCGTATCTGATCCAAAATCTCTTTTTGTGTTTGCAAGGCCTTTTCTTCTTTTTCTGGTTTCTTTTTTGTAATTGTAATCCAGGGTTGTGTTTCGGGTTCGGTTTTTGGTTTGGAAGTGTTTGGAGTTTTTGGGTTTTCTTGCTTTGGGCCTATAGAAAGGCCTTTTCCTTTGTCAATCTGTTTTGGTGGCATCGTACCTGTTTTGGAGAAATTCACGAGTCAAGAAATCTGGAATGAAATTTGTATCTCCTTTAATATATTCTATATTAAAATCAAAAATACTTAGTAGTGCCTGCCATCGGGCAAAAATTTGTTTTGAAGCAAGATTTTTAACATCTTTTTGTAAAACATCTTTAGCACTTTTGCAGTCTATTCTTAGTAGAAATTTTTGGTTTAGAAGATCACTTTGAAATTTTTGTATACATAAAACTATACTTAGCATTTCTTTTTTGATAGTCGAATAATTTCTTTGGGTTTCATTCCAATGGGATGAAGTAAATTGGATTATTTTTTCATGACCCGTTTTTTCTTTTTGTTTTAAGATACCTCCATATCCAATATCAGAAGCATCTGTTTCTACAATTTTTTCTAACCTTGGATCTGCTATATGCAGACATGGGATTTCTAAGACTTGTTTCTTTATTTGTCGGACTACAGCGGTATGCTGTTCTGTCCACGGGGTGGGATCTTTCTTTAAACGATCATGTAATGGTCTAGCTAATCTGTTGATGTTTGGACAAAAATCTAGGACATAGTTAAGACTTCCTAGAAATCGTTGTAATTGAGTTTTATCTAGAATTTTATCAGGGAATTTGTTAGCAAATTCTAATGATCTTTCTATAGGTTTAATCGTACCCTTTGATATGTAATGTCCAAGAAATCTAATTTTGGTTTGAAATAAAACCATTTTTGTTTTTGATATTACAAGCCCATTTTTTCGTGCAACATAGTAAAACGTTTTTAGGTGTTTGAAATGTTCTTCAATAGAGTTTGAAAAGATGAGTATATCATCAATATATACTATACAAAATTTTGAATATTCTGAGAATATGTCATTCATTATTCTTTGAAATTCGGAAGGTGCATTTTTCAAACCAAAAGGCATCACATTCCATTGGTATTGCCCAAAGGGAACAGTAAATGCAGTTTTATATCGATCATTTTCAGATATTTGGATTTGCCAAAATCCTGATTTTAGATCAAATTTTGAAAATATGTGTGCGGAGTGAAGTTTTTGAAGGAGGTCTTTTTTATTTGGTATTGGATATCTAATCCATTTTAATGCTGTGTTTAGAGGCTTGTAATTTATTACAAGCCTTGGGGTTCCTCTTTCTATTTCTGAATTTTTATTCACATAGAAAGCTGCGCAAGACCATGAAGATCTTGATTTTGAAATTAATTTTTTGTTTAAAAGTTCTGAAATTTCTTTCTTACAATGGCTCTCTAGATCAGAGTTCATCTGTATTGGACGAGCCTTTGTAGGAATTTCTCTTTCATCAAATTTTTCTTCATAGGGTAAGTCAACTATGTGTTGTTTTCTATCCCAGAAGGCCGTTGGTAAATCCGAACATAATTGTTCTTCGAAAAGTTTACTTATCTTCGAAATTTTTTCTTTTGTGATTGAAGTTTCTAATATCTCTTTTGTTTTTTCAACAAGAAATTCCGTTTGTAGGTTTTCTAAATGAAATTTTTTACTTTTAATTAGAGAATTTATAGAATTTTCTTGTATTGAACATGCTTTTATTAAGTTCAGACTTCTCTTTTTTGGAGTTTCCATAAATTCGAAAGATAATTTTTTATCTTGTGTTTTGAAAGAAATCGAATCTTCTTTTACTTTGTATGGTGTTATTAAGTTTATAAATGGTGTTCCAAGAATGATATTTTGGTATATATCATCCGTGAGAACAAAAGCAGTTTTGAATAGAATATTTTCTTTTAATATTGAAGCTTCTGTTTTTGAGGTTATGCTAAGTTTTGAATTATTTGCTGCAGAGAGTTTTTCATTTGTTTTGTGATGAAAACATTTTGGTACGAGACCTGTTTTTATGCAATTTAGGTCGGCACCAGTATCAAAGAGTGCAATTGTGTCTAGTTTGTAATCTTCAGAGAAAATAAGTGTAATTTTTATTTTATATTTTCGGGATGTAATTTCCCTTAGTACAAAAAGGAAATCATTGGGCATGGTATTTAGGGTTTGTATTTGTTCTACTAGATCATTTTCTAAATTTTCTAAATTTTCTGGACAGATGTTATCTTGTTCTTCTGAACTAGAATCATCATGTTTTTTAGAGGCTAATATTGAATGAAAATACTCTGAATCCATTTTTTGCTTTTCTTTCAAATGTTTGAGTTCATTTTTTACATTTTTGATCTCAATTTGAAGGGATTGTAAAGTAGTTTTAGAATGATTTTTTCTTCCTTGGTTGAGGATAGCGGTTAGGTTATACGAAGAGTTGGAAGTTGATGGTTCTTTGGTTTTTGGAAGTTTTTCTATTATTTGGTTTTTACTTATGGTCGAAATGATTGTTTCAAGAAATTTTCGTTTAAGTTCAGGGTCTGAGATTGAATTCAAGATTTCTAATTGGAGTTCTTGATCTTTTGAGAGGACCTGGATTTTCTTATTGTCTGAGTCCGAGCTAGATGATCATTCATTCAAAACACACAATTCTCTTTCCCTCTCCATTTTCCATCTCTAGAAAACCTCTCATCCCTTCAATCTCGAGTCAAGAGAATTCCTTCTTTTTTATTTTGTAAGTATAAATTATTTTCTGTATGTTTTATAAATTCAAATATAATACAAATTTATCTTAAACTTCTTTCAAATTCTGGAATACCTTCTATCATTCCTTAATCACTCTGAGACTAAGTCCTCAATTGTCATAGACTCTTGAGTTGTGATAAGGCTGATAGTATGTATTCGTAAAGAATACATGAAAGAATGTATGTTTAGTACCGATCCCCTTCCCCTTATGGTATCAGAGCCATGGGTGTATAATTTATGATTTCAAGACTATATAATTTATTGGATTTATTTATGGATTTATTTACTAAGTTTTATGTTGATTTCAAACTTTATCTAGTTCACATTTTTAAAATCAAGACTTATTAAGATTTCTCCTTGAATTTTTAAGATATTAGTAATCCTAAGTGTTTTTGCCAGTCTCGTGCCTAGGAAGTAAGTCCCGAAAGTGTAGGGCATTAAAACCTAGAAGTTAAGTCTGGATTATAGGGAAAACTAAAATCTTTACATCAAGAAGAATTCCAATATGAGTTCTTACTTTAAAAATACACTAGATAGGTCTGATTCAACATCATCTTCAAGATTTAAATCTAAAAGAGAATCTAAAAAAATTATAAGTAGTCATGAAACAACAATAGATGATTTCCAAGGATCTATTGACAATTGGGAAATCCCAAGAGTCCATAGAGACCAAATTTATCAAATTTCAAGAATAAATTTCTTAAGAACAAATTTTTCAATAAAAACAGAAGAACGTGACATACAATTAATTAAACCTTTTGAAACAATTCATCTGTTTTCAGAAAACGCTTTACAAAGACATAGAGAAAAGAATTTCAAATATATACATATAGGATTAGTCCAAGTTGGAATCAAACCACTTTCAAAAGAAGGTCTTAACACTTCAATACTAGCTATCTTAAGAGATACTAGGTTCAAATCATTTGAAGATTCTTTGCTTAGTTCTATAGAATCAAGTTTATGTGCTGGTCCAATTTCGTTTGATTGTTATCCAAATTTTACCGTTTCTCTAAACGATAAAAACATTTTAAAATCATTAGTTTTACAAGTTAAAACGCATAATTATGAAATGATTGAAGGATCAATTCCAATTGCCCTGGTTTTTAGGTTACATTATAAAGCTATGACAAGTGCTTTTTCTTCAAAAGTAAAAATATCAAGTAAAAAAGGTGAAACCCTATTACTCCAAACAGATCTTTCAAAATCTAACTCCGTAATTCCAAGATCGATTCAGTGGAAAGATGTAAATCTTCCAGATGAATGGATCCTTGAAGGAGTAACCCAACCAAAAGCTCTAGAACCCATAGAGCCAATAGAACCAAACACACGTCTAAAAACCATTGAACAATCTAATGATGGAAAAGTAAAACTTTCCTTCATCAGACCCAATGATAAAAATACTGAAGATGAATTTTATTGTGAATCCTCTTCAGCCAGAGAAACAATAGACTTAGGAAGAGTCTCCCAATTAGGTCGTGGTATCCCAATACAAGAACATAGATATCAACCACGATTCTCAACCTCTGACATTCCAAACTCAATCTTAAGAAATGTTGATTTTCAAACACAAATACCAAAACCGGTTTACACTTCAAGAACTAGTTTTGAACAAAATGAATTCATTACAAAATCGGAACCAACTAGCCCCACATTTTCGGCTATAACTGAAAATATGGCTAATGAACTAAATGTCTTAGAAAAGGATTTTGAAATAAATAAAAAAACCTTAAGAGAAGAATTCTATTCAGATAAAAATCTACAAAAAAGAAATTGGTTTTTCAAAAAATTTACTACAAACAAAGAAAAAATACAAGAAGAATACTATAAATATCTTAGAAAACATAAAGTTCAAGTTATATTTTTTAACTGGCTTGAAGATTATACAAAAGAAAATAATATTCATTTTCCTTATTCAAAAACAGCAAATCCCATCACGAGTCGAAACAAAACTCCTGAGTGGGAAACACTCGCTAATGGAAAAATATTTCGTTCAAATCACCCCCCTCAGCAAGGAATAAAACTTGAATTATCGGGTAAACCGATTGAAGCAATTCCTTTTAAAATCCCTCAAGAAGATGATAAGACAAATGTCAAAAATATCATTCTTCAAAATAATTTTTCAAACACCAACCTTGGAACAATAAGTAAACAACTTGATAGAATAGAAAAAACAATATTAAAACAACAAACCCCTCCAAAAGAAACTTCGACTAACAAGAAACTTAAACTTCCGATATTTGAACCTTTCCAAATTTCAGAAAATAGTGTTAAAACTTGCCAAAACACAAATTTAGAATTCATTCGCGCCCTTCAAAGCCAACTAAGTAACATAGAAGTAGGAGAAAGTAGTAAACAACAAACTTATGATGTCGCTGACACTCCAACTTCTAAAAACCAAAGAAATTTTAAATCCATCCAAGCACCTACCAATCTTGAAACACAAAGCTCAAATATTCAAATAAATACTCTATGTCAAGAATCAGATTCTGACAAAACCATACATCAATTCCAAAAAAATAGAATAAATCGCCTTGATTGGAGAAACAATCAAGAAAACCAAATAATAACAGCACCAGACCTAGGACAAATTCAACCAGTGGAACAATCTAGGTTCAATTCATCTTCCGTTTATGACTGGAATCTAGATGGAATTTCTGAATATAATATATTAAATTTCCTCCAAAAAATGACAATGGCTGCAAACGCCTATAGGACACAAATAGGCAATGAAGATAAAACCGTTGCTGAACTCCTTATTGCTGGTTTTTCGGGACAGCTAAAAGGATGGTGGGATAACTATCTCACCAGTCAACAACGGGAAGAAATCCTCAATGCTATTAAAATAGATGAAGAAGGATTACCTATTCTAGATAATTTCGGAGTCACCCAACAAAATGCGGTAGCAACTTTAGTCTTAGCCATAACCCTTCATTTCATAGGAGATCCCTCAGTCCTTAGAGATAAAAATGCAGAACTCCTTTCAAATCTTAAATGTAAAAAACTAAGTGATTTTCAATGGTATAAAAACACATTCCTCACTAGGGTTCTACTTCGGCAAGATTCAAACCAACCTTTCTGGAAAGAAAAGTTTCTTGCAGGACTACCAACTCTCTTAGGAGAAAAGGTTAGGACAAAAATTAGAGAATCTAGTGGTATCCAAATAATTGACTACGATGATTACACCTATGGAGAACTAGTTAGTCTAGTTCAACAAGAAGGTCTTAAAATCTGTCAAGATTTAAAACTCCAAAAACATCTCAAATGGGAACTTAGAAAAACAAAAATAGAGTTAGGGTCTTTCTGCAAACAATTTGAAATAGATCCTAATAACAAAAAGTCATGTGTAGGAAATTGCAAACCAACATATTATTCCAAAAAACAAAAATTTACAAAAAGAAATTTAAAAGAATATAGGCCACGAGAAAACTCTTGGAATAAACCTCGAAATAAATTTAGACCAAAAGAATCCCAAAACAAACCTTTTTACAAAAACTTAACATGCTATAAATGCAATAAAAAAGGCCACACTTCAAAATTCTGCCGTCTAAATAAGAAAATCCAAGAACTCGATCTTGGAGAAGAAATCTCAGCCAAAATATCAAATCTCTTCCTAGACTACTCTTCCTCGTCTAGTGATTGCGATTCTGAGTTCTCTCCTGAAGAGGCCTTGCAAGTTGATGAACTAAATGAATCATCATCTAGCTCGGACTCAGACAATAAGAAAATCCAGGTCCTCTCAAAAGATCAAGAACTCCAATTAGAAATCTTGAATTCAATCTCAGACCCTGAACTTAAACGAAAATTTCTTGAAACAATCATTTCGACCATAAGTAAAAACCAAATAATAGAAAAACTTCCAAAAACCAAAGAACCATCAACTTCCAACTCTTCGTATAACCTAACCGCTATCCTCAACCAAGGAAGAAAAAATCATTCTAAAACTACTTTACAATCCCTTCAAATTGAGATCAAAAATGTAAAAAATGAACTCAAACATTTGAAAGAAAAGCAAAAAATGGATTCAGAGTATTTTCATTCAATATTAGCCTCTAAAAAACATGATGATTCTAGTTCAGAAGAACAAGATAACATCTGTCCAGAAAATTTAGAAAATTTAGAAAATGATCTAGTAGAACAAATACAAACCCTAAATACCATGCCCAATGATTTCCTTTTTGTACTAAGGGAAATTACATCCCGAAAATATAAAATAAAAATTACACTTATTTTCTCTGAAGATTACAAACTAGACACAATTGCACTCTTTGATACTGGTGCCGACCTAAATTGCATAAAAACAGGTCTCGTACCAAAATGTTTTCATCACAAAACAAATGAAAAACTCTCTGCAGCAAATAATTCAAAACTTAGCATAACCTCAAAAACAGAAGCTTCAATATTAAAAGAAAATATTCTATTCAAAATTGCTTTTGTTCTCACGGATGATATATACCAAAATATCATTCTTGGAACACCATTTATAAACTTAATAACACCATACAAAGTAAAAGAAGATTCGATTTCTTTCAAAACACAAGATAAAAAATTATCTTTCGAATTTATGGAAACTCCAAAAAAGAGAAGTCTGAACTTAATAAAAGCATGTTCAATACAAGAAAATTCTATAAATTCTCTAATTAAAAGTAAAAAATTTCATTTAGAAAACCTACAAACGGAATTTCTTGTTGAAAAAACAAAAGAGATATTAGAAACTTCAATCACAAAAGAAAAAATTTCGAAGATAAGTAAACTTTTCGAAGAACAATTATGTTCGGATTTACCAACGGCCTTCTGGGATAGAAAACAACACATAGTTGACTTACCCTATGAAGAAAAATTTGATGAAAGAGAAATTCCTACAAAGGCTCGTCCAATACAGATGAACTCTGATCTAGAGAGCCATTGTAAGAAAGAAATTTCAGAACTTTTAAACAAAAAATTAATTTCAAAATCAAGATCTCCATGGTCTTGCGCAGCTTTCTATGTGAATAAAAATTCAGAAATAGAAAGAGGAACCCCAAGGCTTGTAATAAATTACAAGCCTCTAAACACAGCATTAAAATGGATTAGATATCCAATACCAAATAAAAAAGACCTCCTTCAAAAACTTCACTCCGCACACATATTTTCAAAATTTGATCTAAAATCAGGATTTTGGCAAATCCAAATATCTGAAAATGATCGATATAAAACTGCATTTACTGTTCCCTTTGGGCAATACCAATGGAATGTGATGCCTTTTGGTTTGAAAAATGCACCTTCCGAATTTCAAAGAATAATGAATGACATATTCTCAGAATATTCAAAATTTTGTATAGTATATATTGATGATATACTCATCTTTTCAAACTCTATTGAAGAACATTTCAAACACCTAAAAACGTTTTACTATGTTGCACGAAAAAATGGGCTTGTAATATCAAAAACAAAAATGGTTTTATTTCAAACCAAAATTAGATTTCTTGGACATTACATATCAAAGGGTACGATTAAACCTATAGAAAGATCATTAGAATTTGCTAACAAATTCCCTGATAAAATTCTAGATAAAACTCAATTACAACGATTTCTAGGAAGTCTTAACTATGTCCTAGATTTTTGTCCAAACATCAACAGATTAGCTAGACCATTACATGATCGTTTAAAGAAAGATCCCACCCCGTGGACAGAACAGCATACCGCTGTAGTCCGACAAATAAAGAAACAAGTCTTAGAAATCCCATGTCTGCATATAGCAGATCCAAGGTTAGAAAAAATTGTAGAAACAGATGCTTCTGATATTGGATATGGAGGTATCTTAAAACAAAAAGAAAAAACGGGTCATGAAAAAATAATCCAATTTACTTCATCCCATTGGAATGAAACCCAAAGAAATTATTCGACTATCAAAAAAGAAATGCTAAGTATAGTTTTATGTATACAAAAATTTCAAAGTGATCTTCTAAACCAAAAATTTCTACTAAGAATAGACTGCAAAAGTGCTAAAGATGTTTTACAAAAAGATGTTAAAAATCTTGCTTCAAAACAAATTTTTGCCCGATGGCAGGCACTACTAAGTATTTTTGATTTTAATATAGAATATATTAAAGGAGATACAAATTTCATTCCAGATTTCTTGACTCGTGAATTTCTCCAAAACAGGTACGATGCCACCAAAACAGATTGATAAAGGAAAAGGCCTTTCTATAGGCCCAAAGCAAGAAAACCCAAAAACTCCAAACACTTCCAAACCAAAAACCGAACCCGAAACACAACCCTGGATTACAATTACAAAAAAGAAACCAGAAAAAGAAGAAAAGGCCTTGCAAACACAAAAAGAGATTTTGGATCAGATACGAGTTTTACAACAGGCTTTTGACAAAAGTTTTTCAAAACAAGAGCAAGGTGGTTCTTCAAAAATACCCTCTTCTCTTGAGATTTTTAAAATACCTGAAGCCCCTTTAAAAATTTCAAAACAAAACCAGGCTTCAAAACAAATTTCAAAACCTTTAAACAATTCGCAAATTGTTTTAAAGGAGATTTCACAAAATCCTCCTTCTGAGTATTTTGAAAAACAAACTTATCAAAACGTTATTACTGTTGAAAAAGACTTTTTTGAAAGTGATCCATTTTCAACCATAGAAAAGTTTTTTGGGAAAAATCAGTTTTATAAACCTTTCAATACAGACAAAACTGTATTATTTTACCAAACGATTTTGGATATTACAGGATCCGTTACTTTCAAACACAATTTTTTGGATGAAAGTCACACGGCTCCGGCCTACTCCACTTTCAAAATACATGATATTATTTCTCCAAAAGATTGGGATTATGATCTCAATGAAAGTATAAAATTTCCAGAAAATCTTTCCAATCTTTCTTGTTACGATGTCTCATTCAATTACTGGGATTATTGCCAAGCTTGGTATAATTCCTTTTTGATCCAATCACCCAAACACAAACACACGTGGTTGATCTTTTTCGACACCACCTGTAACTTATCCAAATCACCAATATGGTTCAATCAATGGTGGAACAACTTCGGTTCTATCATAGACATTTTCAAACCCCAGATAAACAAATCCTTCCAAATCTTTAAAAACAGTTTCATACCATCCGAGGATGAAAAAAGATTTTCCGCCTTAACACTCTTCCATTCTAAATTTCATTTACCCTGGGTCTTTTCATGGACCTTTGAATACTCAAACGATGTCGTACCCATCATCAGACGCAAATTTAAAGTCAAATGGTGGGACAAATACAGAATCCCTTCAAATCTCTATCCTTCAAATATCCCTGAATGGATTCAAGCCCAAAATTCCAAATCTCTTAACCCACAAACACTTATCCAAACACCAGAAATGACTCATTTCTTAGCCCAAAAATAAAAAATGTTGTCCATGCTGGCAGCCGCAAAATCGGAGGAAGAAATCAAGTCAATTTCATTAAGATTCCTACCAACAATATCAAGTCCAAACTCTGAAGCTTCAGGTACTGAACCTGAAATAGATGAAGACGACTTGTTATAAATTACAAGTCTATAAAAAAAAAAAAAAAAAAAAAAAAAATTTAATGAAATGATACGCATATGTCTACAAACATCGGAGTACAAAGAAGACAAACATCAAAGAAGGCAAATCTCGGAGTACTAAGAAGACACCAAAATCAAAAACACCAAAATCAAAATACAAACAGGAATTCAACAATCAAGCACAGTAGCTGTCCGCGACTTAAAATCAGCAATCAACCACAGTAGCGGTCAGGCAAATCAAATCAACTATCAACTACAGTAGCTGTCGGATACCTATTACAGTAGCTGCCGAAGACTTTCTACAGTAGCTGTCGGGGACTTACTACAGTAGCTATCGAGGATTTACTACAGTATCTGTCTACAAAAGCCGAAGACATGAAGCATCTCAAGGAGGCCATAATTTTCCACCACCAAAAGCAAGAGACAAGACCCATGTCAAGGAACCCATCATTGTCTCTTAATAATTTTAGATTTCTTTTTAATTTAAAATGCACTTGTAAACTTCTATATAAAGAAGTGTTGTGCATCCATTCAAAACACACAATTCTCTTTCCCTCTCCATTTTCCATCTCTAGAAAACCTCTCATCCCTTCAATCTCGAGTCAAGAGAATTCCTTCTTTTTTATTTTGTAAGTATAAATTATTTTCTGTATGTTTTATAAATTCAAATATAATACAAATTTATCTTAAACTTCTTTCAAATTCTGGAATACCTTCTATCATTCCTTAATCACTCTGAGACTAAGTCCTCAATTGTCATAGACTGTAGTAAATCCTCGATAGCTACTGTAGTAAGTCCCCGACAGCTACTGTAGAAAGTCTTCGGCAGCTACTGTAATAGGTATCCGACAGCTACTGTAGTTGATAGTTGATTTGATTTGCCTGACCGCTACTGTGGTTGATTGCTGATTTTAAGTCGCGGACAGCTACTGTGCTTGATTGTTGAATTCCTGTTTGTATTTTGATTTTGGTGTTTTTGATTTTGGTGTCTTCTTAGTACTCCGAGATTTGCCTTCTTTGATGTTTGTCTTCTTTGTACTCCGATGTTTGTAGACATATGCGTATCATTTCATTAAATTTTTTTTTTTTTTTTTTTTATAGACTTGTAATTTATAACAAGTCGTCTTCATCTATTTCAGGTTCAGTACCTGAAGCTTCAGAGTTTGGACTTGATATTGTTGGTAGGAATCTTAATGAAATTGACTTGATTTCTTCCTCCGATTTTGCGGCTGCCAGCATGGACAACATTTTTGATTTTTGGGCTAAGAAATGAGTCATTTCTGGTGTTTGGATAAGTGTTTGTGGGTTAAGAGATTTGGAATTTTGGGCTTGAATCCATTCAGGGATATTTGAAGGATAGAGATTTGAAGGGATTCTGTATTTGTCCCACCATTTGACTTTAAATTTGCGTCTGATGATGGGTACGGCATCGTTTGAGTATTCAAAGGTCCATGAAAAGACCCAGGGTAAATGAAATTTAGAATGGAAGAGTGTTAAGGCGGAAAATCTTTTTTCATCCTCGGATGGTATGAAACTGTTTTTAAAGATTTGGAAGGATTTGTTTATCTGGGGTTTGAAAATGTCTATGATAGAACCGAAGTTGTTCCACCATTGATTGAACCATATTGGTGATTTGGATAAGTTACAGGTGGTGTCGAAAAAGATCAACCACGTGTGTTTGTGTTTGGGTGATTGGATCAAAAAGGAATTATACCAAGCTTGGCAATAATCCCAGTAATTGAATGAGACATCGTAACAAGAAAGATTGGAAAGATTTTCTGGAAATTTTATACTTTCATTGAGATCATAATCCCAATCTTTTGGAGAAATAATATCATGTATTTTGAACCAGTGGAACAATCTATTCAGATAAAAATATATATATATACTATGGCTTGCTATGATCCTTGGCTTTCGATAGACACTGCCCTTATTTCCGCCGATTAATAATCAATGAACTGGAAGAGGAAGCTAAACCAATTTTTAATCAGTTTTTGTCCTGGTTTGGAACAATACTAGTTTTCATGTAATTCTGCTGTTACAAAGTAATGTGTATAATTATTTTAGATTTGAAAAACAAAAATGTCACTTTTTCCGAATTATTTGAGTATTTATGATATTATGTCCAATACTGGACTACAGAAATCCTAATTGATGAACAGTTGGTACTCATAGTCATGGCTTTGGAATTTATGATGATTAAATAACCACATGGCCGTTTTTGTTTCTTTATTCTTGTTTTTGTATTTGATATTGAATCCAAACATGTGTAACTCGATTTGATTGAAAGCTAAGCGGTCTACATAAATTGGCATGACCAATCTAATCTTTCTCTCAGGTGACATCACTATCATACTAATAGTAGTCTTCTAGGGAGCAAAAAAAAAATCATTGGTATAGTTTATTTTGACTAAATAATTCAAAAACTATTGTCTATATGCAAAGATAAATGCTGCATTCTATATTATATAGAATATTAGCAATGAAAGTATATAATTTCATCACATAGTTGAATATTCATTTCTACAATTTTATCTACAAGAATTCAATTTTACAATGTCACATGTCTTTGTATGGTATTATTTAGGGTCTAATTGTTTCAATTATTGATTTAGTAGTTTGTTGACAAAAATAATATTGGCAATGGTCTTGCCCGTTGGTTCATGATCAATCGATCTGGTAGGGTAAGATTGCTACATGGTAGTACTATAGAGTAAGATAATGAAAATGTAGAATATTGTGGATTGAATGTTTATTAATTATATAGGTGGTGGGTATTCCTATGGAAGAGATAAACAAAAGAGGATAGTTCAAGGTTTTGGTTGCCCTTAGAGATGGGTAATATTATACAAGTCTTCGTGTGTATTAATTCTACAATCAGAACTGTCAACACTGAGAAATGGTATTATTCACATCAATGAATGACTCAAAGTCTCAAACCAACTTATTTCAATTTATTTTTATTTTTTTGTAATATCACATTTACCAATCTTTGCCGACAATTTGGGTAGTTTTTTTTTAATGATTATATATTGGGCTTTATAGCTTACCACAAGCTAACTCAAGTACGTTTTAGTATTAAAGTGTCCTAATAAATATATATAGATGGTCCAATTGGTAATATCATTTGAAATGATCGTTTGGAAAATTTGAGCAGTTGAAACAAAAATTGTTTCAAAACGACCATTTAAAAATAGCAGTTAGGAAAAAAAGTTTTCAAACGAATATCGTTGGAAGATAATATTGATTGGTAACATTGAATTGGTTGAATAGTGTATTGAGATAAAAATTAGTATGCATTTTATTTAAAGTAATCATTCTAAAAAGTAATACTATAAGTTTAACATTTTTGATATAAAAATAAATATATAGATTACAATTAATATATTTAGTAAATGATGATTTTTCTAAATTTGAACAAATAATTTTTCTTTTAAACTATAATGTGAATCATGTATTCTTTCTTAAATCATAATTATGCGTAAAATGTAAAAATAAATTGTTGTTTTTATTTACAAACGACGGTCGTTTTCCAAACAAAATAGATCCATTTGCAAACGACCTTTTTAAACAAGTTAAATAAGATCAAACAACCTTTTGCAAACGACCATTTAAAAATATCATTTGCAAAAGATTATTTCAAACATAGTGATAATTGATTACAAAATAAGCGTGTCATTTGCAACAGTTTTTTTGTGTAACCAAGAGTTGTGTATTTTTTTCTTTGCTATAAACCAAAAACTTACCTATGCTGTTTCTTGAGATAATACAATTAAGCATTAAGAGATCCGTGATCAAAGTTCTTAGTGATTAGATTTCAATCTATTTAGAACTAACAAATCCACTTTTGACTGAGTTATACTCCTAAATTTAGAGCATATTTACAAAATGAAGAGTATGTTGCCACCTTTTTTTTAATCGAAAAATTCATAAATTGAAACCTAAACTAAATTCTAGTGTCAATTGGAATCCAGATTTTTTTGCCGGTAAAAATATATATTGGTGACCAAAAATGTATATTTTAATAGAAAACTCGCATTCTACCAAAGAAAAACAGTTATGATAAACTCGAATTTTGGCAAAGAAAGACCGTCAAAGTAAACCCTATAAATAATTAAACCACTTTAACTTATCTCCCTTCCAAATGCTGATTCAAAACAATATGCGATACTATTTATACAGTATATCTACAAAAAAAATACACATCAAATTTTCAACAAATTGTTTTTGGTAAGCATAGACAGTTAAGAAATGCAAAGAATCTAAAGAGTTTGTAGGTAAAGGGGTAAAAGACAAGAGGTGAGAGTAAAAGCAATCAAAAACAATGAGAGTGGTTTAAGGAAAGAGTGAATCAAAGCTTCTTCTCCCATGTCTATGTCTCATAGCATATGCTCCCTAACCTTCCCACGTTCTTTCACATGCCCTTTCATTTCTTCCTTCTCATATTTTTGTTTTAATTTTTTTATTTTATTATCCTATGCCTAGTAAATTTATGTCTCATTTTCCTTTACTTTTTGGTTTAATTTAACGAAATTCTTTTGGGTTTGCCTTATAATCTTGTAAGATCCAAATTACAACCAATATTTGAACTTGATTGTGGCAATCCTAAAATGTTATTTTTTATTCTGGTGGTTAGAATGATCTAACTAATAATTATGGTATCAGATATTTGACTTTTCCTTATTACAGTTAATAAATTATAAAAGGATTTTAACCTATATATCATGTTTTGTCAATCCAATTATTAACAAAGAAACCAAGTTCACGATGTTATATTTAGTATTCTAGAGATGTATATAAACAGAAAAATAGACTCCTTCGTCGTAGGAGATCTTTTCTTTGTTTCATCTCTTCAAATTTTATCAATTCACATTATATATGTAAATAATTCATTATTTCTTAATCGATGAATTGTCACTTGACTCTTGTCTTTATGTCGCTACGTTGACGGACAACGTATTTAATTATCATCATGCTTACCTGACTAATCTGCTAGATTCAATAATATTATTTTTGTAAATAGTATTTTTGAATCTTCTACAGTCAATTAGTTTAATTTGGAATACATGTTTTCTAATCATAATTTAATTATGCAATGATCTCCAAATTTGGGTGTATTTGGACTTTGGATCATATCTTATTACTTTTTATAATTAAAGTTTGTAATACTTTTTAAAAAAGGTTTTCAAATTCAAAACTTAAAGAGTGGCAACTTTTAACAGTCTCGACGTTGATGTTGAAACAAATTATTAGTTTAACTCGTACATTTATGAATGAAATTATTTATGGTTCGATCACTTGATATTCTTATATATTATAAAAATTTATTAGAGTTTATTTTTTTAATATGTAGTTCCCAAATTTCTCCGACTATTTTTTATATTTCTTTTAATCATAATGAAATACATTACAAATGAAAAAATTTCATTGTTTAATATATCACGCAAATAAAATTATTAAGATTTAAATTATTTAAAATATTTTTTAAATCTAGGCGAATATAATTATTTTTTTACTTTAATATGTAGAATTTTCATGCAAATAGGTCAAAATTAAGAGATTAGACATACACTCAAAAATATATGAATTTTTCGAACTTTTTTCCCAACTTTGTATGAAAATAAAACATGTTCTCAGACCTTTTTACCCAAAAGAGAAGAAAAAGGCATATCTTATAAACGAAGGGACTGCGAATCTCGCAACATGAGGTGCCCACTTTTTTTTTAAAGGACTACAATCATCAATTACATTTAATACTTTAATATAAAAATAATATATCCTCTATTATAATCATTTCTTCTTCTTTTTTGGTCAGAAATTATTTCTTTCTTTTATACAGAATATAGATAGATATTAAAAATAAAAAAGTAAAAGAAAGCCAAGACAGTTGTTATCTGAACGAAAACAAAAAAAAGTCATTAAATTTACCAAAAGCAGAAAGTTAGTCCCCAAGCATTCAAAGAGAGTCAACCCCACTACATTTACTTGCATACACCCAAATCTATTATTTAAGAACTAATTAATTTCTTTCGCCAAAATAACTCAACTTCGTATCCATAAATAACAACAACAAATACATGTTTAATTAATAATTACACAAACTATATTTTGTTAGATAATGAGATCTTGAATGTAGAGAGACTCATAAATGTGGCCGTGTGTGTGTATGTGACTCTCGAGGGGTCAATTCTCTTTCATAAGTTGCCAAACAAGTAGGAGCTGGCTCTATCGATGTTCACATTAATCACCACTCTTAACAATTTCACATTGTCTTGATCAATGTGAAATTATATTTGGTTCTGTTCTCTTTGGACTTTCTCTTGTTTTGTTCACATTATGTTTTGCACTTTCTGTAACAAGTGGCCAAGAGGATAATATTGGATTAGATTCTGACAGAGAACTCAAAGAGGCTTTGACTGAAAGATAAGATAAAAAGTATAAAACCAAAACATATCTTCATAGATTGAAAAAGAAAGATGAACAATTTTAAGATTCGTAGTTAAGAGGGGTTGATTTAACACAAACACTTAATACTAAAGTAAAAGCAGGGCAATTCTCCTTCTCTTGCCTTCACCTTACTCAAAAATATTGAAGGTGGGAATTATAAAAAAGAAAACCAAACTAAAAGATAGTAGACCAAATCCAAAACTCCAACTCATTCTCCTGAGATTGGAGTAAAAAAGATGATTCATTTGGTTCGTTTTGAACCTACGAATCATCGGTTATGCTACCAAACCTGATTCCTAATCGATGAAGCTTGCTAAAAGGGGTTAGCTTGAGTTACCGGCGTATGAACACATAGCATCTGATCTTTTTTCCATCTGAGAATCATCATCGGTTAATGCTACTTTCGAGGGTTGGTTTAGTCATAAGCTCCTCTTTAAACATTAGACATCAGTATGCCAAACCGGACGGTGATCTTCAAAGCTCCCGTTCTCTAACGCTGCAACTTTGGCCCTGTGTGCTGCAGTTAATGCGAGCGTGTTGTTCTTCCCTCTTTCTTCTTGTGGGTACTCGCAGGATTCGGTTAAAGAACCGGTCTTGAGATCACCTGGTGGTATAAAGCAATCGAGAGATAGACCAGGAACATTAAATGCAACTTCCTCAATCGTCCAGCTTTCTTCCATCTTTGTCCTTGTATGGCTCATTGCCACTTCCCCAAATCTGAAAAGTGTTACAACCGAATGTCCTGAGTGAGCAATCATGATCCCCTCGACTAGGCGGTAGTCATCTAGGGACGAGTTATATGTGGTCTCCCAGAAAACAGTATCTCCACCGTTGGATTGGATGCGGGTCAAATGTGAATCCTCGATGTGAACCAAGAGTCCTGTTTTCTGACTGAAGTACCCAAAGAGGACGTGCCTTATGATCTCAGCAGGTCCTTCGCTCCTCGCCTTCAGGGTCTCAGGATCAGTGCATAGCTTCAAAATGAAGCAGTCTTCACCATTCACCTTCTTCTCTCCGATGCACTTCGCTTCCGCAAACAATGCAGCAGTTGTTCTCGGATCTAGTCCCTGAATAATTCAAAAAAGAGACTAAGGATCTCTTTGCTCTCACAAAACGACTAAAACACACCGAAAAAAGAGTTTTACCTGAAGTCCACGGCGGAGAGGCCTCACAGGACCCTTGGCAGTATGAGAACCAAGCCAAGGAGTGTGTCTCCATACGAGCTTGCCGTTGCAGCCAGCACGTACTTTACTACCACCAACAGCAAGCTCAACGTACCACATGTCTGGATTCATCTGCCAAAGAACAAAACCTCCAGTCTCAGCCTTTGATGGGTTTCGATTCCTAACTGTTCTTGTAGCCGTTTCAAGCTCTGAAGTTATCATCTTCAGTTTCCCCATCGCATAAGCGTTTTTAATGGAGTTTTGTAGCTTCTGACCACCAGAAGCTGCAGTGTACTGTTGAAGAATGTACTGAGCAGATGATGTTTCCTGCAACAAACAGTAAGAAAAGGAAAATCAATGAATGATGAACAGTAAAAGTCTTCAAATAAGGTTCAGAAGAAGAAACCAAAGAAAAAAATCAAAACTTTAGTTTAATACAACTCAATAACTAAACTAGTTTCAATATTCTCCAATAGTTGTAAGAGAAAAATCAAATCCCACTAAAGAATATGACATCAAGTTCCACCAACCAACGACCAATGAAAACATTTAGAAGAAGAAAAAATGTACTAAAAAACAAACCAACCACTGAGGTTACAAAAATCATAAATTTGATAAGAACAAGTTGGGAATAAAAATATCAAGGACTGAGATCTTGAGTCAAGATGTAAGAATTATGGGACTCATGAACTTTAAAAAAATCAAAATTAAAACACATTTGGGGAGAAAGAATGATGATGATGCTGATGGAGTAATCTTAAGCGAAAGAGAAAGACTAACAATTGGTGTATTTTTGATGCAAAGGTGAGGCAAAGGATCAGAGGAAGAGACATGAATGGGAGCAAGAGGAGCTCCCATAACTCCGAGAAGAAGTCTCAAATCATTTCTCCGGTAAGCCGCCGTCGCAGCAACGGAAGGAGCACGAGAGAGCTGTCCTTTAACCCAGTGACCTAAACCCGACCCGAGTCGTTTAGATTCACCTATATTACCTCCTCCTCCTCCTTCGTCTGGATCAGGACCTTCCATTACAGGTCTTAAGCTTCCGGATCTCCCGATTAATTGCTCCGGTTGAGCCAAATAGTATCCTCCGCCGTTACCTCCGGTTAAGTTTTTCCTCCCCCAAGTGAGAGCTGACATGGGAGAACTAGACCGAGCGGGACTAACGGAGCGAGACCTTGTTCTAGACCGTGACGGCGAAAGACCTCTCACAACTTCGTTTCTGAGAGCTGAGAAAAACCCTTGTTTTTTCTCCATCACAAAAACCAAATTTCTTCTTCTTCGATGTTAACGTAGCTTAGCAATGATCCCTAAACAAAACAAAAATGGTGTTAACGGAATAAAAGCAGCGGAATAGAGAGAGCGAGATTTTGTGAGTTCGCGAGAGTGAAGAAGAGAGAGAGAGTCGTTAACCCTTTTTTTAACAAGGAAAGAGGAAGACAGTGATCTCTCAGGGTGATATCAAAATGACGAAATTACCCTCTACTTCTTAATGGTATTTCCGATAGTAGAAAGCTACGCGCACACGCGCTAAGGATTAATATTCTTTCCAACCTGGCTACGCATGAGGGACACGTGGACGGTGAGAGATTGCGAGTATTGAGAGTTTGTAACTGTACTCGCACGATTTGTGGGGGTTGCGCCGTTAAGGATGGTGAAGAATCTAATTTATGTTTTTTGTTTTTATTTTGTGAAGGTTTTAACAGTTTTCGTTAAGTTTCAGGAATATAAAAGTACAGTATCCGTTAAGCTTAGCACAGTAAAAAAAAGTGGCAGCGGGTTAATTAGGGAGAGAAAAGAACTGTTAAAGCAACTTTTTTTTTAACCTGCACTCTCTTTTTTTTTCAAACGAGAGTACACTTTAAAAAAAATAGGTTTAACAGTTTTTTTCTCTTCCTAATTAACCGACTGTCACTTTTTTTACTGTGCTAAGCTTAACGGATACTGTACTTTAAATTCGATTTTCTTATGTACTGTATACAAAAAACATTACTATAAATGTTGTTGTACAAAAATGTCGGACTCTTTCTTATGGTTATTGTTATGGTTGTAATTATTGTGAAGGTGGTGAAGGGCAGCGTGAGATTATAATTGCTAGGTTTTGGACACTACATAAGTTGCCAATGGGAAACAAACATTTCTAATCATGTAATTTTCCATACGATTTTAATAATGTATTTATATGCAGAGGATTTATGGAAGACTTTTATCTGTTTTACAAATGGATATAAAGATATACAAGATTTCACAATATATAAAAACTGTCTTTACCAATGATTCATGTTCCGATTAGGTAAGAATGCATCACTATACTTTATTTCAATGTTAGGGGATTGTTATATGTTTGTTTTGTAATTTGTGTTTCCATAAAACATAATAGGAAATTGCCATTTGAAAAAGCAACCAACAACTCTTGAATACCAAAGCTGAAACTAATTCATCTCAGGAAAATGTGTCAATAATGTTGTTTATTTTCTGTATTTTTTTTTGTTAACACTGGACTACAATTGGCCGGCTCATTAGTCAAGCTCCTACATAATGCAGGCGGTAGGACTCGATATCTGATTATGCAAGTGCGCATGTCTTAGTGAACTTACCGCTACTAGACTAAAAGTCACTTGCAAGCTTATTTTACAATTTTCTTTTTGATAAACATTAATTAATCCAACAAACCAAGTATATTTTGCATTAGTCCAATGTCAGGGGATTGTTATATGTTTGTTTTGTAATTTGTGTTTCCATAAAACATAATAGGAAATTGCCATTTGAAAAAGCAACCAACAACTCTTGAATACCAAAGCTGAAACTAATTCATCTCTGGAAAATGTGTCATTGTTTATTTTCTGTATTTTTTTTTGTCAAACATTGGACCACAATTGGTCAGTCCATTAGCCAAGTTCCTATATAATGCAGGCGGTGTAACTCAATTTCTAATTGTGCAAGTGCGCATGTCTTAATAGACTTATTTTCTGCCACTAAACTAAAAGTTACTTGCAACCTTATTTTACAATTTTCTTTTTGATAAACAACAAACCAAATATATTTACATTATTCCAGTGTCTATTTTTTTCTCCTCTACCATTTTATTGTTGTTTTGTGGAATTAATATTTTCATAAACTTGTTTTTTCTCCTCATCTCCAGATGAGGTTAAATTAATTAGCATCACTATACTTTATTCAAATGTTAAATGATTGTTATATGCATGTTTTGTACGTTATTTGTATCTGTGTTTCAATAGAACATAATAGGAAACTACTCACTTGAAGAAGTAACCAACAACTCTTAAGAATGTCAAAGAAGAAACTAGTTCATTAGTAAAATGTGCCAATAATGTCATTTTATTTCTCTGTTTTTCCTGTATTTCAACGGTAGATAATAACTAAACATGACTTACTCTAAGAATGCCAACTTTGTCGTGTGAAGAATCAACCACCAATCGTTAAGAATGCCAACCTGGAGAGTTCCTCAGGCAAAAGTTATGGACCGGATCCAACAAACCAAATATATTTGCATTAACTCAATATCTGTTTTTTTTTTTTGTTTTCCTCTACCTTTTATTTTTGTTTTGTTAAATTAATGTTCTTATAAACTTGTTTTTATAGGGTTTTGCAGGGAAGAAAACTCTCTTCAATGATGATTCATTTCCGGATGAGGTTCAATCATTATATTTTATTTCAATGTTGGAAGATTGTTATGTGTTTGTTTTTTTACGTAATTTGTATTTGAGCTTTAATTTTATATTTTCTATTTAATAAATTATTGTTTTCATTTGTTTGATTATTATAACAAAGGAATTACACATTATGAGAATTTTATAAAAGCCAACGAACAATCTAAATATCGTGGAAATAAACTCTAAGATAGAATTAAAACCTACAAACACATTTCTCTATATAATTTTTTTTTTTCAACTTAGATCGACAAGACAAAACTTATGTGTTTATTTTTTTTGTATTTGTAGCTTTTTCAATTTTTAAGTTTTATTTCCAGGATATTTAGTTTGTTCGTTGGCTCCAGGATATTTAGTTTGTTCGTTGGCTTTTATAAATTTTTCATTATGTGTAATTCCTTTGTTATAATAATCAAACAAATGAAAAAAAAATTATTATTAAATAGAAATGTGTTTACTTCAAGAGAAAGGAACAAAAAAGAGTCTTAGGAGGAGGTTACATCTTTATCCGACAGACGGAACAACCATTTGTGTGTGTTTTCATTGGCCAATTGCGTAAAGATAGCAACTCTTCCTTATATATATTTTTCCTATTTTAATATTTGTAATTTGTTTTACAATTAACACTTTCAATCTGTTATTAATAATGACTGAGCACACACACTCCTCCCATGGACACAGACTTCTCCTCACATAGATAAAAAAAATTTTTTTTTGAATACTGAATCACAAATAACCGGTCCATTAGTCACATTCTTACATAATGTAGGCGGTAAGACTCGATTCCTGGTTGTACAAGTACGCATGTTTTAGTAGATTTACTATCTGTCACTAGACTAAAGGTCACTTACAGATAAAATACAAACATGTTTTGTTTCTGGTCGATAAACTGTAATCACCAGATCCGTCGAAGACCGCTATCTTTGACTTCGATTTCGTCATCGCTTTCCACCGACAACTTCTTCTTCTTGGATCGCTTCGATTCTTGATGAAGAATCAGCCTTAATGATTCTGATACCAATTTATACGGTATTAATCACTTTAGACTTGAATTGAATATGCAAGAAAATAAAGAGACACAGAAGATTTTACGAGTTCGGATTCTTTACCGGAAATCCTACATCTCGCTGGAGTTAATACTCTGGAATCCACTATCACCGAGCTGAATTTGATAACTCTCTTTTGCACTTAGAGTTCTCTCTCTGTCTTTCACTCTGTTACAACTGATTCAACCTCTCAATTACAATAGAAAAGAAAACTTATAGATGAAGAAGATCTAACAAACTCTGAAAGAGAACATGAAACGTTCTCTTCAGCTGCTACACCAATTGACTCGTCCTCGCTTAGTCAAAGTAGTAGTCACTCGTGTGACGTGGTTGGATCTCATTACTCTGATCCACTTAGCCGATTAACACCTAATGAGATTCGAAGCCCATTCCTCAGCTTCCTTTGCATCAAAACTGTGGACCTCAAAAACTCTCCAATACCTTCACATATGTATGAAATAGATTAGATAATTCTATAAAGATGATTATAGATGAAAATTAGAAACGTAGACATATTACCATGATTTGATATTAATTTTCCATTTTTGTACTTTTTGATGGAAATATTTTTAGCCAAAATAAGAAAAACAAATTGATGGAATACTCCGTATTTGTCTAATAAAAGAAAAAGCTGAAAGTTTGTATAATTTAACATATACATGGTTTTCTTTCTTTTCCAAATAGACATATACATAGTTTTCTGACAATCAATAAATAAATTACAATAAAATATTTTTGGTGGCCTTCTTTTTTCTATATATATATATATATATTATTAACTAGATAAACAAAATCTAATTTATAATTTAAAATT
Organism: Lepidium didymum; assembly: GCA_963920545.1. Classification (NCBI taxonomy): domain Eukaryota; kingdom Viridiplantae; phylum Streptophyta; class Magnoliopsida; order Brassicales; family Brassicaceae; genus Lepidium; species Lepidium didymum. Next base: position 5,591,914 of record OY986979.1, on the reverse strand, counting down.
TACCATAAATTTTTTTAAAATTTAATTTGTATAGTGATGAAAAGTCGAACCCTAATATCAGAATTATTAACTAGTTTATTTATTACTAAATTAAAAAAACTCATAAAAATATTTATTTTTTATATTTGAAATGTGTTATGAATATATTGTGGATGTCTATTATAGGTCTACTAGACATAGAGACCCGATAGTAATTTGGGTTAAAATCTAGTCTTGTATCCATATATATATATATATGCAAGAATAAAATACAACTCTTATTCGTTTACAATACGTTATCAGCATGAAACTCTAGCCGTTGGACAAACTTCAAAATCCTAATCATCTGGATAAACTACAAAATCCTAGCCACAGATCTAAAAGTATTTTGACAGATTCAATATTCAATTCTTCTCGTCGTTTCCGAAGAGTTGCTCCGGCTGATAAGCAATCAGGTACGTAACATTATATGATACTTATTTGAAGAATTCATCAATATTATTTAGAACTCATCTAAATCGAAACACCTTTTCACTTAAAGCATGATTTTGAAGTTTAATAATACGTATCTGACTATATCATAAGTTTTTAGATATGTTTTGTACTAATTTAAACCATTGAGCTAATGATTGGTTTTAATCCATGGATGTGATTTGACATCTGTTATTCACCGTCGAATTGATTTTTCTTTTATTATTATTATTATTATTATTATTATTATTATTATTATTATTATTATTATTATTATTATTATTATTATTATTATTATTATTATTATTATTATTGCTTATAATATAATAATGAGTGCTTTGTCAATTGATTCATGCTTTGTTACTGTTTGATTTCTGTTGATAATATTTGTTATTACTTGTTATTCTTAGTTTGGTTGAACAAATATTTATATCATTAGTTGTTTTTGACAATAGACTTCGTAAGGAGTTATTTGATTAAATTATTAGTTAGCAACTGATCTTTTGAAATTAGTAAGCAACAGAGCGTGATAATATTTCTTGTATATGTTGCTAAATTTGATGGTGTCAATTGATCGCTAATAATCAATCAATTATTATCGTTTGTATTGATATAATACCAAATTATATTGGTTGCAATCGTTTGGATCTTTTCATGTTTTGTTTATCATAACCCTCACTTCGTAAACTAGATATTTGGCCATTAGATTTGAATGAATGTAATCGTTTTGTTTTTATATATTTAATTTGATCATATATTCCTCATAATCGAACTGATTTGATATTCCTTCGTCATCATCTCCACGAGGGTCTCAAAATGGAATATTTGACCGTGAAAGATCCACAAATGCTTTGAAGCAATCTACAAGAAATGTACGATTACCAGAAAATAGTGATATTACCTAAAACTTGTTATGTGTGGTTACATCTAAAACTACAAAACTTTAAGTCTGTAGCTGAATATAACTCAATAATGTTCGGAATTACTTCCACACTGAAATTATGTGGAGAGAATATCACTGATGCAGGAATGTTAGAGAAAACATACAATACTTTTCACGCAAATAATGTTGTCCTGCAGACATAATATCGTGAAAACTGATTCAAAAAGTATTCTGATTTGATTTCATGCTTACTTGTGCGGAGCAAAATAATGAGCTTTTGATGAAAAATCATGAATCACATCTGTGGAGGAAAAGGCCATTGGCCCCGCACATGTTGTAGACCAAAACATCTTGTTGAACTCTATCAACAGCCATTGAAACAAAAAGGAAGGAAAGCGGAAACAAATCATGTGTACGACGATGGCAAAGATGATTATGGTGATGATTTTGATTATGGTGATACAACTCACCTAGATGTTGTTGACTTTAATGTCACGGAAGGGCACAAGTGATTTTTACTTTGAAATATGACATTTTAGTGAATTATTTTTAGCTTTTATTTTATGTATTGGTTTTATTTTATTTTTGCATTGAGAGATGCTTATTTTATTTGATTATGATTTCATTTATTTATCTAAAGTTTATGAATACTCCCTATATTTTAAAAGAGAGATTAAATTCGAGATGGATAAAAAATTAGTCTTATCATCTCGAGGGGGAGAATTAGATAATCTCACTCTAATCTAAGTAAAGCATTGAGTTTATTATGTTCTTCCTCAAAATAGCTTTTATAAATTATTGAAAACCTCACTGATATTTGGCATAGCTGGTTAAGCAATTTCCGATTTAAATAATGATGCGAAAATAATGAAAAGTTTATCTAGACATTCATTGAAGAATTTTTTGATTCTTCTGAATAATTTGATATTTGTTAAGAAGGGAAGTACAAAATAACTTCCACCAGCTAAGCAATTTTATGGTATGTATACAAAGAAATATTGTGGACTGATCACCCACTATATATTCTTATTATCGACTTACAACCTAAAGATTGTAAGGGTATTTGGTTAATTGATAATGCTGATTCAATTCATGTCTAAAGTCTTAAATGACTACTGAATGTCCATTAATCGCATCAAGCCAACATATAACATGTTACCCCCATTATAATTGGTTTTGGGTTATAAACCATATATATTCCATCTGAAAGTTTATGGATATGAAGTTAATCCACCACAGTGATATATGATGGAATCTCAAAAGAGATTTGAAATATATGTTGGATATGAGAATCCCTTAATATTTGAATTTATTGAACTATAAATAAGGGATTTGATGACTGTTATTTCAGTGAGTCAGTCTTTTCAACATCAGGGGGAGAAAATATAAAGCTAGTAAAATATAATGAAAGAAATTATATTTGATCCTCGTATTTCAGAAGTTTTAAAAGATAATTTATTGAAAGTAGTTGACAAATATACTGACTTAAAGAAAGTGACAAGTCATATATTCCAGCTATGCTCCAATAAAATTGATGTCCAAGAAGGACAATATCAACTGCAATAAGAGTCTAAAGATCGCATGAAGTGTGATAGACTTATTGGTTCTACATATAAGAATACTCGATAAAGAAAAGGAGTATATTTTACAATGGCAATATCAAGGAAGAAAAAGTTTTTGAAAAGTCTCCAGAAGAGACATTAGACATGACATAGAGTGAAATCCATGTACCTGGTTGTGAGTATGTTTTCAACTAGTTCCAAGTCTTGAATAAAATAGAACTAAAAGCAAATTGACGTCGTTAATATTTTTGCACGCAACAAAGTAGTTGACATTACGTATGAAAATCGAGGATCATGAACCGCGGTATAAGAATATTTATCAAAGAGTATACCATAAGAGATGGTTGGCCAAACTAGAAAGAAGCAGTAAATGCAAGAATCTCTTACCAAGAGAAAAGTATTTGGACTAGTAGTTCATACACTTGAAAGTGTAAAACCAATGAGTCATAAATGAGCCTCTGTGCAATTGTGAGAATGGTGAAATAAGGAAAGAAAGTGATGAAATTATAAGATATAAATAACATTGACTGCACAAGAATTCTCACAAGGACTTGAAATCGATTAATCAGAGACATACTCTCATGTGGTGGATGAAACTATTTTTAGATATTTTATTAGTATGACAACAAGAGAAAAAATCAATCTAGTCTTAATGTATTTATGACCACTGGATGATGATATTTATATGAAAGTATTTAAAAGATTTAAACTGCTCGAAACAGAAGATTTTAGTTCTCGAAAACCTTATTGCATACAAATTGAATTGATCTTCATATATATAGTATAACTGTTTTGATGCAAAATATTTATCTAATTCTTATAATGGTAGATCACATATATGATGTGTTCACATGTCGTAATGAGTTCTTATTTTGTTGCTTTTATGATGTAAGCAATGGCATGCATTTCTTCTAACCATGCAGATATTTTAGTGATTGATGAAGATAATCATGAATGCATATAATTAAGCATGCCTCGCGCAATTGAATGAATGACACAATGAAGATTTGTTTACCAATACGCTTTCAACTTCCACTCTCAAGAAGCTAATTCACCATGTTAGATATTATAATCACAAATATCTTAAATTATGTATTTATCATGGGGAGTAGATGCGCACTGCACTTTTTTTCCCTTAACCATGGTTTTGTCCCACTGGGTTTTCCTGTTAAGGTTTTTAACAAGATAACATTTTAAGCGCATTAGAAATATATTTCTAATAGATATTCAAGAGGGAGTGTTATAAATATATTGTGGATGTCCATTATAGACAACCTAAACATAGAGATCCGATAGTAATTAAGATTAAACCCTAGTCTTATACACCTATATGTATATATATATAATTCTCTATTGGAATAAGATACTAACTCTGATTTGTTTACGTTAATTTTAATCGTATTTTACATATACTGATACACAAATTTCCAAATTACGAAGATAGATACATTATTATATACTAAAGAAGATTAAAAATATAGAATGAGAAGGTGTTATAATGAAGAATAAATAAGTGAAGAAAGTTAACGAGATAAATAAAAAATAAGAAGGTTTGAAGCGTGAGAAATAGAGAAGGACAAGAAGCATGTGAATGTCTTTGAAATTCGTTTCGTTTTGGTCAAAAGAGCAAAGGAGAAAGAACGAAAGAAAAACTCAGTGACGCGTTTAACTTTTTCAGTGATAGTGGTTACAGCTAAGGTAAGACTTATTTATTAGTAATATAAAAATTTCTGGGTCGATGCAATAATAAATTAAAATTGTCCAGTAGTACTACACAATTAAGAATGACTCATTTTCTGTACTAAAAATTCCATGGTAGGGACCATATGTAACTCTGTAACATTGGTCGTTCAAACACCATGAGAAGTAGTTGTCCTTGTTATTCACAAAACAATTAATCATTGATTTTCTTTAATTTATTCAGAATTCTCTATTATAAAAAAAATGTTTATAAGAAGAAGAGTTTGAAAGGAAACGAATATTGGTCACCCAAACGGCCAAACTTATAGTGGACTTTGATTTTTATAGCAAGTAGATCAAGTTGGCTTCCAAACGATTACAAGTAGGTAGACATTTGACTAATATTCACAAATCTTTTGAAAAATCTTATTACTCGTGTATATCGAAATTTCCAGCAACCGGCTGAAATTGATTGTTTGATGATAGTCTTTTTTATCTTGATTGGTTATAAATCGGTGAACAACGAATTTTGTTTGCTAAGGTTGTGTTCTAAAATTGAGCATTTCATTGGATTTGGGTTCTTATGCGACAAAAATTGATGGATCAAACACGTGTCTTTTTACTGATATTTATCGTGAGACGCGTTTCTAGAATGTTTACTTTTTTTTAGTGCAATATACTGAGTTGTTATGTATACTTTTTGTAAAATTTTATCAATAAAACATAGTTTCATCGTGAAAAAAAAAAAAAAACCACTTTCATATTTATTTCACACATAAAAGTGCTCTAGAGACACAATAAACAAAGAAGCAATTCTACAAAATATTGGCAAAACTCTAATTATGATGAAGTAGTCTTTGAAAAGTGGATGCATGCAAATGCATGTTATTGATAAAATTTATAAAAAGTAGATAAAATGGAGATAGATTAAGGGCACTTAGGAGTGCCCTTGGAACTAAGCTTGTCTCGATAACAAGGGCATTGATGCTTGTTGCCAAAGGTACCAGAAGGAACACATTTGCATTCTCTGCAGCAAATGCCACAATACTTAAGACATCTCTCTTGAAATGCTGCCTTTATGCACCTTCCTCTGCATCTTCTCCCACAATATACCTCCATTCCTCTTCTTCCTTCATTATTTTTTCACATTCCAACATTCAATCATAAAACTTTTTAATCAAGAGATAACATTATCTTATATATATAGGCCTTAATTCTACAAAGACTAGAACGATGAAACATCTTTGTATATATGCATGCATGCATCCCCCAAAATGTAAAATATAACATTAAGGGACCCTATTTTTAATGATCTAGTTAACACTCTCTTTGTCTTTTCTGTTTTTTTAGTGAATGTTCTTCTACTTACGAATTAACATTCTCCGAATGTATAATTCCAGTTAGAGTATGCTTTTGTGGATATTGAGCTTGTCTTTATGATATATATTTCAACCCCTTTGACTCTTCAATGCCTCATCTTGAAGTTTCTTTTGTTCGGTAACCATGTTTTTTTCAGATTGATCAATAACGAGCTCGAGATCTAACCTTATATTATACACACTGAAATGTGCACTATATATAGAATAACAATCGATCTTTAGTTTTAAAAGAGTAACATACTAAGATGATTGATGACTCGCCTGCTACGATAATTCCTTTTTATTTAACTTTCTCTAAAAATTTCTATAGTATAGATGTTTTATACTACTATTTAGCATGTTAATTCGTTTAAACTCTAAGACTATTTTCAATGTATTCTTCTATTTTTTACTCTAAAATAAAAAAATTATATAATAAAAGTGTGTTTTACTGTAATGTATTTTTCTATTTCTTACTTTAAAAGAGAATATTTTTAAGTATATTCTATTTTTACTCTAAAAAGATTACCTCTAAAATAGAAAAAAAAATAGTATTCCACTATTTTATAGTAAAAAATAAAAACGGATTGGAGTGAATTTACTCTAAAATAGCATTTAGAGTCAAAAATAGAATTGGGTCGGAGATGCTCTTAGGGTTCTTATTGCACTTATTGCACTATTACTTGACAAATAAAAGATCTTAATTATACAATCTGAACAAGACTAATAATTATAGATTTTCTTTGATAAGAGAGATTAATAATTATAGTTAATACTATACTAAGCATATAAAAAAATATATAATTAAGCACATGCATGTGTAATGGTAATGAGAGGAAGAAATTGAGAGATGCATGCGGACATACCTGGAGCAGCTGTAGCTGGGGAAAATATGAAGGAAAAGATAAGAAGAGCGAAGAGAAAGAAGAAAGTAACAGATTTCTCATTATTCATATTTGCTCTCTCTATCAAAACAAAAATTTATGAATGAAAAACCTATATCTTTAGTTGTATATATCAAGAGAAATTCGTAAAGATCCCTTTTTGCTTGGTGGTACAAACTATTAATAAGACAATGATGATGATCTGATCATTTATGTTATTGTCTAGACGTGGCAAATGAATTGAAACAGTTGGTCATTGTGATATTCTTGAAATGGCTGCAATCTTCATACGTCCATCGATATCTTCGATGATGTCTCTATATATATACTCTAATTTTTGTGTGTTTCCCTACCTCTTCAACAACACGACACATCGCTTCATTACAACTCATTAACGTTAGATTCTTCACATCTAGCGATATCATTCTCTACTTATTTAAAAAATTTATTCAACTTTTCATTGCTAAGAAAATTCAATTATCAACTGTTATTGTGGACTAGGGATCTAATATAAAGTAAAACAGTAAAGATTCGTTTAGATTTCTGATAAAAAAGAGTTATAATATGTTATCACGTTGTTTAATAAAAAAATATTGATCCAAGATCCCAATCTTCGTCAAAACAATACAATCCGAGGTTTTACATGGTTACATACAAATTAAAGAATTCTATAGAGAGCAATTTGTAGTTTTGGACCCACGAGATGGATAATGGGCCCATAAAATAAGATCCAATAAGAATACAATAATGGGCCCAGACAACACCGTTTCTTTTTTTGCAAAGGCTATGAAAAATGAAAATGATGATGACGAAATGGCCCTTCCATCTGATGATTCTGAGATTGATGACCTGTCTCGTGATGAAGATAACATGCAAGAACGTTCATCATCTGATTGTATCAGACTCTGAGGATATTGACACTTCTTCCAATGGAAATGAGTCTAATCAGCAAAGATGAAGTTACAACACCTGAGGATCCTGGCAGATATGCAATTTCAGAGACAGAAATCTAACAAATTACAAATTATGGATCTGAGTTGAGAGACACATACCAATTACCAAACAATAATGTCAAAAGAGATAACCTTTTTCAAAGACGAGAGCAAAAGAGATAACGAACAAAGTAAATATGCAAGAGATAGATTACAGGTATGTAAAAATAGACTATTTAAGTTGCATTAAACTTGGAACATAAGGGCACGCTAGTTGAAAACAAGTTTCATCTGCAACATCTCCGAGATACTCTTTTTTGAAGGATACATCCACTCCAATAATGTAAGCTATGTAGTGATCATTGTCGTCTATATCAAAAACCACAATAACTTTCTTTTCCTCATCAATGAAAAAACTCGAACCCGTAACATCAAATTGATAGCCAAAGAGTGGCCTCATATTCACTGCTAAGAACACCTTAGTGTTCCACGACACCGCGTTAGGATTAATCTTAGTAGTTATCCATATCTCCAACTCTAATGTATCCCATCGCTGAAACAAAACCGCAAGGTTTTCTTCCTTAACACTAGATAGAGTTGCAGTATCTTCAGGATACCACTCAAACGGCACACGCAAAAGCGGCCCAAATCTCTCTTTTGTGAAATCAAAACAGACTAAGAAAACAGGGCCATTTCCTTTTGAAGGCTTGTCTATAGCAAGCCAGTAAGTATCTCCCTTGAGAGAGACACCATAGTGATAATACTCTACCTGCGCATCTGGAGGGGTATCAAGAACCCTCCATGAATTAGAGTTCAAGTCGTAGATTTTGATGTCAAAAGCAGTAATTATACCAGTCCAATCAATAAATGCCAAGATCTTGTAACTGCAGCTGCTCTTGTCGTATCCAATAGCATACGAATAACAGTCTAATCTGTGAAAAGCAGTGTGGGCTCGATACACCAGGTTTGACCCCAATACGGGTTCCCAACCACAAGCTTAGTGTGGTCTTTCGTGATGCATAACAATAAACCGTCACAGTGATAAATTTTACCAAAATCGACTTCATATGAGTCGTCTAGACCAACAAGTTTACCTTCACGCTCTATACATGATTCAACATTGTCGTGAAGGTTGAGGCTCATCAAATAAATCCTATTTTCCATCATAAGACCACCCTAAACTTATTTGATGTTGTTTGACCAAGTTGCTTCCTACCTTTGGTTAAACTGTTCCACTTTTTGCAAGTAAGTCGGACTTTTCTCGTTGATGTCACCGGAACCCTAGAGAGCACTTCCTCCTCCAAATCCTTTGGAAGATTGAACATTTTTGTTAGTCGAAGATCGATGTAATGTAAATAAGTTTACGTGAACCTTCAAAAGAAAATTTTCGTTTCCTCTGACTCTGTGATTGCAGATTCGATTACCTAAAACCCGATCTAACACACATAAAGTTTAAGTCCGAGAGAAAACAATATTGTTAACAATAGTGAAAATAGAAAACATTACTAACATTGTTTGAAAGCCCTAAATCTCAAATTAAACGAGGATGGATATTAATGGGCCCACAAAGTAAGATCCAATAAGAAAACAATAATGGGCCTAGATAACACCGTTTCTTCGTTACCTTTTCTGCGAAGGCTTTGTCTTCTCATCTATAATTCCACTCAACCACCGAGTGGAGTTTCTTCTGTTTCTCCATTTATTGAAAATCTCGCGGAACATTTCGCGGGCGAAGGTAAAAGATTAGGATTTTTTTCTTTCTTTTGGCGCTACAATCGTCTTCTTTTCCTTTGTTCGTGATAAACTATGTCGGAGGGAACAATCCAAAGGAAGAATTGAAGAACCTGACATTCAGTTTCTGGGTTAGTCTCTTTATTTCTTTTATTTTTTTATAAATTTGTTGTTGTTTCAGCTTAGCATTAGGGTTATCGGAGTTTTGTTCTCTTGGGGATATTTTAGGACTCGCCCAATATCATCTCGTTGTAGCTTAGATTCGAATTATTAAGGTTTTAATGTTTTCTTAGAAACCACATCAAGGTTGGATCTGATGTCTTCTTTAAGATCTCCGTCAAGTTGTGAATTAAGCTTTAAATGACGTAGGAACAACATGAAGTAGTCCCACAAAAGAGTTATGAAGTTGCCATTTTTCTATGTGGGGTTTTTATTTTTTTCATTTTCTTTGCTCATTGATTTCTGATCTTTGACCATATTTGTTCATGATTTTAGTATTCGTATTTTTCTCATATTTGTTTCTTGTGTGTTGCTCTCTTTATGTTCAGTGAATAAGTTGGAAACACGTTTAGGAATCTCATCAAATATCTAACATTGCAGATTTGGAAACGCCTGAGTGCGTATCTTCGTGGAGAGAAAAATAAACATAAGTGGATGAAGAAAATGCATATAGCTAATAGACGGAGAACTAGAAGTGGCTCTGGTTTCGAGCAGATAAATGGAGAATGCGGAGGGGCAGGTAATCCAACTGTTGACAAAGCATCTGAACAAAGCAATACCTCTGTACCTCTAAAAACATCGGAGACAGAGTGTCACACGCCAAATAATGCAAACGAAAATGGACATATGCATCATGAAATGATGGAATATGGAAAGCGCAACGATCAGAGACCCTCCTCTGAAACCGGAAAGAAGAGTTCTAATACCAAAACTAAATTCTCAGGTTCACATCGTGAACTTGTCGTTGGTCTTCCTTGCCGTGGACAATTTGAAGTCCACCGGTCCAGGTCAGCTTCAAGTTCGAAGATATCAGGAGGTGGTCAAATGAACGTGTTGTTTTCAAGTCACAAGAGAGCTCAAAGATCTAAAGAAGCTACTGCATCATCTTCTGTTGATGCTAATTCCACACCTGTAAATGGACCAAAGAAAAAGAAGAAGACTATGAAGAAAGAAGAAGTTAGAGAGGATGATGAGTACACAAGAATCAAAAAGAAACTTCAATACTTTCTAAACCGGGTCAAGTACGAACAAAACCTAATTGACGCATATTCTTTAGAAGGCTGGAAGGGTTCAAGGTTTGTCTCTTGGTGGCATTTGTTTACATTTTCTTATCATGTGTTATTCTAGTGGCATAGGTATTCTCTGTGAGATTGCTTTCTGATTGTGTTGATAAAGTGAGGGAGTATGTGTTCTTTGTAGCCTGGAAAAGCTAAGGCCAGAGAAAGAGCTTGAACGAGCCACTAAAGAAATTCTGCTGCGCAAAGTTAAAATTAGAGATCTTTTTCAGCACTTGGACACACTCTGTTCAGAAGGAAACCTTCCTGAGTCTTTATTTGATTCTGATGGAAAGATTTCGAGTGAGGAGGTAAGAAAAAAATATTCAGCAACTAGAGCTTTGTGCCTCTGTTTTTCGTGATAGAAGCGGTTTGTGTCTCTGTTAAGTACCGATAATACTAGTGTTTCATGGCAGATCTTTTGTGCAAAATGTGGTTCGAAGGACTTGTCTGTCAATAATGATATCATACTATGCGATGGGTTTTGTGACCGAGGCTTTCACCAATTCTGTGTTGAACCACCTCTAAGAAAAGAAGATAGTAAGTAATACTTTGTGGCCTATCTTTGTTGTAGTGTCTTAGGTAGTTATTGGTATTTATAAATAACCTATTTGTTGATTTTGATTTTTGTAGTTCCTCCGGATGACGAGAATTGGTTATGCCCTGGATGTGACTGCAAAGATGACTGCTTGGACTTGCTTAACTTTTCGTTTGGGACAAAATTTTCAGTCAGCGACAGTTGGGAGGTATTTTTGTAGATGGTTTTGATTGTTACAGAAGAGAAGAAACTTAAAGACAGTTGACTCGAATTTTTATGTAGAAAATATTTCCTGAGGCAGCAGCAGCGTTGGCTGGTGGTGGAGATCAAAATCTTAACTGTGATCTTCCTTCAGATGATTCTGATGATGAAGAGTATGATCCAAATGGTTTGAATATTAGTGAAAATGATGAAGATGGCCGTGATGAGAACGAAGATAGTAGTTCTGACGGATCTGATTTCATGTTCGCATCTGACGAAATGGTCGAGTCATTTAAAGAAGGGAAAGATATAATGAAAGCTATAATGGCCCTTCCATCTGATGATTCTGAGGATGATGACTATGATCCTGATGCCCCGACTTGTGATGACGATAACAAACATGAAAGTTCAACATCTAATTGTACGTCAGACTCTGAGGATACTGACACTTCCTCCAAAGGAAATGAGTCTACTGAGCGAGATAAAGTTACAACACCTGAGGGTCCTGGCAGACAGAAATCTCAGCTCCCATATGATGCAATTTCAGAGTCAGATGCTGGGCTTGATGATGGTCTTGCTGCTGTTCCCCAAAGGAGGAATGTTGAAAGGCTGGATTACAAAAAGTTATATGATGTGAGTGATCTTGCAATTTCTTGATAACTGATCTTCTCTTTGGTTTTGGAAAACCATCTGAATGATATATATATCACTGCTTGGTATGTACAGGAGGAATATGAGAATGTTCCGACCTCGTCAAGCGATGATGATGATTGGGATAAAACTGCAAAGATGGGGAAAGAAGATTTAGAGTCGGAAGATGAAGAGGACACTGTGCCTCTGAAACAGTCCTCAAATGCAGAATTTGACACTTTTAAGAAACCTAGACAGACATCAGAAAGTGCAGACAAAAAAGAGGTGCCACAACTAGGCCCTAGAGAAAATGGCTATTCTGGTGATAAAAGCAGCTCTTCAGCATCTAAAAAAACAGATCCCAGATCTCAGGTAAAAAAATATAGTTGTTGTGACACTCATAGGTGTCAATTCTAAATTATTATGAAGGAGCTTTCGGCTTAAAAAGTTTCTCGATTATGCAGAGGTTGTACAAAATTTTCCAAGAGAATCGATATCCGGACAAAGCCACTAAGGAGAGCTTAGCCAAAGAGCTACAAATGACAATTACGCAAGTAAGAAGTTTCTCAGAGTGAATTTTTTTTCTTCTTTCTCCCTTTTAGTCGGCCTAGTTTTTCTCTCTTTGCTTAGAGCTGGTTATGTTCTGTAGGTTAATAACTGGTTTAAGAATAGGCGTTCTTCGTCAAGCAAACCTTTAGTTTCAAAGGAAGATGTCGAAAAGTCTACAGAAAACGAAGGTGAAGGCGGGACATCTGTTGCACAGAATAAGGATACATCATTGGAATCAACCAATCATGTTGGATCACGGAAAAGAAGGAGACAGTAGATTTATATTTCAATCCAGAAGGTTTTTGATCAGCTTCAAGGACTTACATTAATACATACTCTCAAAACCCCAAGAAAAGACAACATCAAACCCTGCTAAGCATTGAGTTTGTTCTGTTGTTTGTGACAATTTTCTGGGTACTGAAGTCCTCGAAGTTGAGGCCAAAGAAAGAAAGATTTCTTCAAATTAAAGGATAGGTTCAGTTTCTAACATACATGTTGAGACATATCTTAACGATTATAAAAGTTCTTGTCTATTTCCAACTAAAGAGATATTCGGATATAAAGGTTTCGGCTTTGAGTTGTGTAATTGAGAGTGGCCAGTTCAAAAGCAATAGAGATGGTCTAGTTTAATCGGTTGGAAACCATGAATTGAATAGTTTAACAGGTCTGAAATTTCTGGCCCATATTGATATTGCAAGCAGCCCATAAAAGCCCATCAATATTTTTGATGCATAGTAGTACAACAAAATCAAATTTTTGATTCATAATTCAACACAAGATCAAATTGAAGCACAACAAAATAAACACAGAACATGTAACACACATATATTCCACAACATCAAACTGAAGCACAACAAAATAAACACAGAACATGTAACACACATATATTCCACAACATCAAACTGAAGCACAACAAAAGAAACCACGAACGTAAAAACACAATTCCACCAACCCTCGTCATAGAAGGGTTCTTCTTCTGCGACATTGGAGGCATCTATCTTTCTTTTCAGATAATGCCATTCAACTGGAAGCGCATAGAATATGCCTCGTGGAACCTCATTTTTCGCAAGGAACTCTATAGATTCCCAGTACAGCGGGCTCTTAAGAACCATCCCCTTAACCTCCCCAATTCGTTTGACGAGAATGGCCATTTGATCTTCAATCGATGGTTGGGATCGATAAGTTTGCTTACTTACATCACTGGTCCCTGCGCTAGATTTTGATTCCATATTGTGCTACAGAATCTGCAGGTTTTGTCACTGGATCAAAACATATCATCAGAAACCGAACTAGGCGAGAGAGCTGAAAGCAAAAACAAACCCCAAGAAACAGATCTTAGAGAAAAAGGACAACTGTACTACAAGAAAAAAGAAAAACGTGAATGATTGATTCCCTGTCCCGAGAAAGTGAAAGCGAGAATCAAATCATTAAAGAATTGTTAAATGGGTACTATCAGTTTTCTACTTTCGATACAACTCTAATCTACTTGAATAGCTATATCAAGAACAGAGGTTGTTCACTTGTTCTTATGTCTTTTTCTTTCTTTTTTATACCCTTTTTCTTTCCTGGTTGGTGAATCTGTTGGATTGTTTCATGTTTGAAACTTATTAATGGGCCTTATTCTCTTAATCAAAACCGATTATAGAGTTAGGCCCAATGACTTTTAAGAATCCGGTGAAGAACATACTAGAGATGAGAGAAAGAGAGATCGATTCATCGATGCTCTTGATGAATTGATTCAGATTGAAGTTTCATTGAGCTCATCTTCTTATAGTATCTTCTTACTTCTTTATTGGTTTTGTTTTTGAGATTTTCTTTATTGGTTTCATTGAACGCATTTTCTCGATTTGATTTTCTATACGTGTTTTCTGCCATCAATTTTCATTTGAGCAGATATCATGAATTCGAATTTCGGGAAGAGATCATCTGGATCCATCAATAGCTTCGATTTTGATCTCGGGCTCCGATCTAGCCAAGGCAAACCTCTGAATGGCCAGAAGACCCAAACCTCTTCTTATTCCAGTTCAAATCCGCAACCGAGACCCGCGTGGCAGCCTGGTAAGCCTTCATGGACGCATCAACCTGCGCCAAAGCAGACGACAATCCGATCCGAGATCGGAACTGGACCGACTTCCATGGTCGGGGATATTCACGGTAAGACGTGGGGTTCATCTTTGGGATCGGGTTCGGGTATTGGGATTGTGAACAAGGATCCTAGCTTGTTCGGAGATCTGGTGGGTTCCGCGATAGCTCAAGGTAAGTCCAGTAAAAATGTGCCGTTGAAGAATGCACCGCCTGTTTCGGCTTCAGGTTCAAATAAGAGTCCTTATTCAATGGGAAATTTGGCTGATTCGTTGCCTAAATCTGGTAATTTGATGAACAGTGGTGGTAGTTGGGGTTACAGCAGTAATCCGAGTGGTTTTTCTGGTGTTAATGCTAACAGCAACGTTAAGAGTCCAAATATTGGTGGTCCTTCAATGAAAAGTATGTCTGGCAGCAATCTAAGTGGGTCTGGTCATACTTTGAACAGCGATCCGTTTGGTTCTTTGGTTGGTTTCGGATCAAAGTCATCAGGTAGCATGAATTCTGGAAGCAAAACAGGAAAGGTTAACAACAATGCACAGAGCGATGCTTTTGGAAATTTCCAGGGAGTTTCGAACCCGAACAATAGTGGTTTTGGTGGATCAACCGCTCAAAACAGCGACTTTGGGGATTTTCAGAATGCTGGGAAATCGAACACATTCCCATCTGGCGGGTTTACAAGTAGCTTCACTGCTTCAAACGTTGATTTTAGTGTGCAATCAAGCGCTCCTCAGCCTGTGAGTGCAAACGATGATCCATTAGGAATGTTCTCTAGTTCCAATACATCAGCTGCACAGGTTACGCCACAGACGGAAGATTGGGGATTTGAATGTTTTGACGGTGGGGCTGATTCAGGTGGCGGTTCTACCACTGAGCTTGATGGGTTGCCACCACCTCCACCGGGTGTATCAGCTATATCAGCTAAGAGCAAAGGCATTGATAACCAGAGACAAGGCCAGTACGCTGATGCCATAAAGTGGCTATCTTGGGCTGTGATTCTTATGGATAAAGCTGGCGATCAAGCTGGATCAGCCGAAGTTCTTTCAACTAGGGCTTCGTGTTACAAAGAAGTTGGAGAGTATAAGAAGGCTGTAGCGGACTGCACAAAGGTATGTGATTGGTTGCACGTAAAAGAATTGTACATTTGTCTTTAGATGCATCAGGGCTCAGATCCTTAGTTTCATCCATTAATGAACTCTTCAGCTACAATAGGGGTTGTAGATGTATTGGCTTGCCTGCGTGTTAAGTACTCTTGATGCAATTATCATATATATTAGAGTTTTGAGGTATAACATGCTTGCCAGTATGAGGTTTAGGTCTTGTGGAATCTTTCGATATAGTACGAGTTAGATATACTAGCAAAAATATAATTTTTAGAGTCTTGCTTTGTAGAAAAAAAATACTGAAAGTGCGAGATTGGTTGTTGTTATGATCCATAGATGGTTTCTTATAGACTGAGAACAAAACTAGCATCTGCAAGACATTTCAGATATCTTGAGTTGTTGACCGAATTTATGATTATGAGCCTTCAGGTTATATGAAATATCTTTCATTTTGAAAACGGGATTGCAGGTAATTGATCAAGACAAAAAGAACGTGACCATTCTAGTTCAACGAGCATTGTTATACGAGAGCATGGAGAAATACAGACTCGGAGCTGAAGACCTAAGGATGGTACTAAAGATTGATCCTGGGAATAGAATTGCTAGAAGCACCGTTCATCGCCTAACCAAAATGGCTGATTGATCGATTGATTGAGTTCTCCATATATACCTGATATTTCTATAGTAATTTCAAAGAGAAATCTCTAAAAATATTTCCCATCACTTTCCTCTGAAACTGTTTCGTCTCTCTTCCATGGGTCATACGTGTGTGTGTGTTCTTTTTGAATTTTTACGAGTTATTATTCTAAAATGGCTCATCTTATATGTATGTGGGTTATGAATGTACTTTCTATTTCTTAAAAGGGATCAATATACGTACATGTTGTCGATTGCTACCACTTTTAGAGAACATATTTTTTGAATTTCTTCACGAAATATTTGAACATCAATGTTTTATTTTTCTCATATTGATTTCTTGTGTGTAGCTCTCTTTACGTTCAGTGAATATGTTAGAGACACGTTTGGGAATCTCATCGAATATTTAACCTTGCAGATTTAAAAATGCCTGAGTGTGTAATCGAGAGTGGCCAGTTCAAAAGCTATAGAGATGGTCTAGTAATTAGTATTATCGGTTAGAAACCATGAATTGGATAGTTTAATAGGTCTGAAATTTATGGCCCATATTGATATTGCAAGCAGCCCCATCAAAGCCCATAGATATTTTTAATACATAGTTGTCTGGGACATTGGTAACTTGTTGCAGAAGGTAGAGGAAAAATGAAGAAGGTGCTGAGAGTTTACGGCGGCGTTTTGAGGCTAGTGAAGCTTCTACCGGCGGAAACGAGGCCGTATTACGCTAAATATGCCAGGGAGAACTTCGTAAATTACCGTGAAGTCGACCAAAGTGAAACATCCCTCGATGAACTCTTTCAACGAGCCTACAATCACTCACTTTGGGTACTCAAGAAGGTAACGAAGATTCTGGGTTTTCTTTTGAACCGTGTAATTCTAGGTACCCTTTGTGTTAATTCTCTGTTTTCAATCGTTTCCAGTATTCGATTGATGAATCTGCGGCGAGGTATCTGAAAGAGATATGTTTTGAATGATGTCGCACACCAACTGTTCGACGTTATGTGCCTGAGAGTTTCAAACAAGAACTTTTTAAAGAATTGTTAAATGGGTACTATCAGTTTTCTACTTTCGATACAACTCTAATCTACTCCAATAGCTATATCAAGAACAGAGGTTGTTCTTGTGTCTTTGTCTTTCCTTTATATACTCTCGACTTTTGTGTTTGACTGCTCAATTGGTCATTGTTTTGTTCGGGTAGGTTCTTGTTTGTTTGCATGAATCTCAATAAATTTGTTAAGATTTAACATTCTTGGAGTTGAAACATCTTTAGTAATGAAAGAAATTCATCACAGCAAAAGACTAGTGACAGTGAAAGTGAAGTAATCACGAGGAAAAGAGTAGGGATTATAGTCTTGGTAACAAGAGACAAAACACAGTACGATTTGTCTAACACCTACGGGTTTTAGGTCCTTATCGGAACTAGAAAATCTTACAATGAAACGAACCTAACCAAAAGCAAAAGTCTTTTGAGATTGTTTTCACTTCTGGAGTTCAAAAAAATTACTTGCACTGGTTAATCTTTAAGTAAAATTGACGGTCCACTTATAAATTTATTTAGTGGTGGCCAAGTCGTGGAGTTCTTGTGTTTTTTTATCGCACACGTGTTTGCAGTCATTGCACGTGTCAAACCTGGTACATGTCAGTATATAACTTCTTTTTTAGTTGAATACAGTATCTGTTGTTGTACGTGTCTGTATGTCAATAACTTGATGGTAATCATGATAATGGCAATTTTTATTAATTAGTACAGTACTTATTGATAGTATGAATATGTAATAATGTGTATGTGTGTGACATTTATTAATTTTGTCTAAGTTCTAGAAAGAGAAGAGAAAGCAGCAGTTACTAAACATCAGCTTCGAGTAAATCAAAACTACAGTTTCTCGGGCCACGTGGCTTTGACCAGATTTCTCTTCTTTTTTCTGTATTTCCCTCTTTGCCCCTCTCTTTAACCATTACTATTACTCAACACTAATCATCACTTAACCATTTAGTTATTTAACAACTTTTACATTTGATTAGCATCTAAAAGTTTGCATATGACTATTTACTTCATCATACAAGTGTCAAATAATCCTATTTTATTTAATTTCGTTTTTTCACAAAACTAGAAAAAACATCAATCAAACACCAAACTATCATAATTTCATATTAAACAATATATTTTTAATAAATTTATATAAAATTTTGAATTTTACGTTGATCGAACCGATTTACCTCAACATCGTTTAAGAGAATTAGTTAACCACATTTTAATTCTATTAGTGTATTTAGTTAGTTGAAACACTCAAGTTAATTTTTACTTAATGTCAAGATTAATTATTTTTGTTAAACGACTTAATATCGAGATAAATCGATTCGATCAATAAACTTGGATCAAATTAGAACTAGTAACTAATCCTAACATTGAAGTATTAAAAAAACCCATATAAGAATACAAAATTTAAAATTTTAATAAAAGTTAACTAAAATATATTGTTTAATTTGAAATGAAGTTTTAATAGATAGTAGGACTCAATGAGATAATTTGGACTTAATATTTTTACACTCACCAAAAGATAAATACTAATATATAATTTATTTGGTTTCAGAAACATTACATCCCCTTTATTGAAATCAAACTAATACTGTTAAAAAAGTAGTTTGTATATTTATATAAATAAATACATAAGTCATCAGACAAATTAACCAGTTATAAGAGTCTAAAAAGGTAAAGAGAAACATAACATTTCACCAAAATAATTCCTTTGATTCTTCTCACTTTCTCTCATTTCCTTTCTCAACTTCGCCCAATCAAGTAACTCTTTTTACGATGGGAGATACCACAGAGGATCATGACGACCGAGCTACAATGGAAGCCACCGGAGTCACAAGCTTCTCCGAGCTACTTATGTTGTCAGACGGCGGCGTTCTCAGCTCCTCTGACTACCACCACAATGATAATGGAGGAGACGGCTTAGGTTTTGTATTCTCCGGCAAAACTGGGTCACGAATGCTTTGTTTTAGCGGTGAATATCAAAACGACGACGAATCACTCTTCTTAGAACCTTCTCTTCCTTCCGGAGTCTCTCTGGCTGATCCTTCATGCATTAAGATCGATTGCAAGAACTCTAACGACTCTTGTACGGTCGATAAGTCCATTAAATCATCAAACGTAAGTCTCACTTTTTGCTAATTTAATTCGTTTAAATATGGTCTTTCACAAGTTGCATTTAATAAAATCACAAAATTTGTGCTAAAAGTTTCCATGTGTTGTTGTTGTGAAGAAGAAGAGAACCGGATCAGGTAACGAGGAAAACCCGGATCATAACCGGAAACCGGTTAAGAAATCCAAGCGAAATCAAGATAAATCATCAGTTGGAATTGCAAAGGTGTCCCAATTTCTTTATTTTCCATATAATTATAAGTTTTTTTTTTCTTATCAACCATAACAATGTTATAATTTCACTCATATATTTAATGTTGAATATTTTTTATAAAAATAAAAAAGGTGAGGAAAGAAAAATTAGGGGAAAGAATTGCAGCGTTGCAGGAATTGGTTTCTCCATACGGCAAGGTAAAATCTTTATTTTTTACTCAAATAGTTTTGTTTTGTAATGATGTGGTTCAATTATATAAGAAAATTAATGATTTTGTGCAGTGAAGAAAGCAAGACCTACACTTAATTATAACAACAAAGAAAATGATTTATTTTTAATAATAAAATATTTTTGAAATATTAAATTAGTATTTAGTTTTCCAAAAGGAAGCTTAAGAAGTCGCGATTTGGGGTAGTGTAGCTTAAATTGGCATCCAATGTGAATATCAAAAAAGACAATGAAACTTGATCAGTAAATTAAAAAAAGTATTATATATTTTAATTCATGTGTACCTTTATCCATAAATGATCTTAATTTGAAATTGACAGACAGATGCAGCATCAGTGTTGCATGAAGCGATGGGTTACATCAAATTCTTACAAGACCAGATTCAAGTCCTTTGTTCACCTTATTTAATTAACCATTCTCTCGTAAGTCTTTTCTCTAATTATGTAAATTAATTAATATAGCCTTAATGCTATTTATGACATGTGGGTGACATTTTGTCAGGAGGGTGGAAATGTAATGCCGGCGATGAAAGTAAGAAAAGACTTGAGAAGCAGAGGATTATGTCTAGTACCTGTTTCATCCACCGTACACGTGGAAAGTTCCAACGGTGCTGATTTCTGGTCACCTGCTACTTTAAGTCACTCTGCGTCACCGTCTCTGCATCAAGGAATTTAATTATAAGGCTCATATATATTCTTTTTCCTTTTTGGGGCTTATCTGGGTGGTATAAAAAGGTTGAATCTTTTTTCATTTTTTCTTGTGTTTGTAAAATCTTGGATTGATCCAAGTTTGTTTTAATGTCACAATTGCGTTGAGCAGTGTCTTAACTAGGGGAAGACTGACAAATGATAATATCAAATTAGAAACCAGTTCATATAGAGGTCAATTACAACAAATGAGAAGATATATAGTTTTTTTATTTTATCAAAAAAAGAAAAAGAAAATGAGAAGATACGAGAGACATGAGTAAACAGCATGGAAAAGGGAAAGATGTCACTTGATATGGTACATGGACAGTGAAAGCCTTTATTAGTTATCTCAGATAACTAGCTATTAAGTTTAAGTTGTTCCTTACGAGAAAGTAGAAGAAGAATGCTGCTTTCGCAGTACATCAACCAAGAACCATAGTGTGTTAGGAAGCCTCCAACTTAAGGGTTTAGTTGCAGGAGAACGATCCATTCGAATGCCCACAAGAGATATTTTGCCTCAATAAGGTTATGAAGTTACCCAAGCGTGATACCTCTTGCACATCTCGATAATGGCCTTTCAGAATGATGATTTTCATTCATCACACAGAGACCATAGCTTATAGTTCAGTACAATACAAACAAAGTAAATATGCAAAAGATAGATTATAGGTATTGTAAAAATAGATTAATTAAGTTGCATTAAACTTGGATCATAAGAGCATGCAAGTTGGAGACAATCTTTGTCTGCAACTTCTCCGAGATCTACTTTTTCCAAGGATCCATCCACTCCAACAATGAAAGCTATGTGGTGATAATTGTTGTCGCTATCAAAAACCACATAAACTTTCTTTTCCTCATCAATGAAGAAACTCGTACTCATCATCTCAAATTGATAGCCAATGAGTGGCTTCATATTCACTGCTAAGAACACCTTGCTGCTCCACGACATCGCGTTGGGCTTAATTTCAGTAGTTATCCATATCTCCAACATTAATGTATCCCCTCGCTGAAATAAAACCGCAAGCTTCTCTTCTCTAACACTAGATAGAGTCGCAGTATCTTCAGGATACTATTCAAACGGCAGATGCAAAAGCAGCCCAAATCTCTCTTTTGTGAAATCAAAACAGACTAAGAAAGCACCGTCATTTTCTTCTGAAAGCTTGTCTGTAGCAAACCAGTAAGTATCTCCCTTGAGAGAGACGCCATGGAAATAATGATGGACCTGTCCATCTGGAGCGGCATCAAGGACCCTCCATGAATCAGAGTTCAAGTCATAGATTTTGATCTCATCAAAAGGAGTGGAGTATTTCCAACCAATAAATGTCAAGATCTCGTAGCTGCCTTTGCTCTTGTCGTATCCAATAGCATACGAATAACATTCTAATCTGTGAAAAGCAAGTGTAGGCTCGATACACCGGGTTTGACCCCAATACGGGTTGGAACCACAAGCATAGTGTGGTCTTTCGTGATGCATAACAATAAACCGTCACAGTGATAAATTTTACCAAAATCGACTTCATATGAGTCGTCTAGACCAATAAGTTTACCTTCACGCTCTATACATGATTCAACATTGTCGTGAAGGTTGAGGCTCATCAAATAAATCCTATTTTCCATCATAAGACCACCCTAAACTTATTTGATGTTGTTTGACCAAGTTGCTTCCTACCTTTGGTTAAATTGTTCCACTTTTTGCAAGTAAGTCGGATTTTTCTGGTTGATGTCACCGGAACCCTAGAGAGCACTTCCTCCTCCAAATCCTTTGGAAGATTGAACATTTTTGTTCGCTGAGGATCGATGTAACGGAAGCAAGTTTACGTGAACCTTCAAAAGAAAATTTTCGTTTTCCTCTGCGATTGCAGATTTCGTAATCTATAAATTTAACAAAACTGAAGAGGCCCTTAAGAAAGGATTCAATGTCTACCGACTTTAAAAGACTCGGTCCATGTCCACTAGATTGGAATAAAAAGCCCAAAAACTGATCCACCACAAAGGTAAAGTGTGAGAGATTAGTAATAGATTTTTGTTTATGTAATGTGTCTAGTTCTAATTACTCTCTAAGGCTCATATATATTTTTATTATTTGTAGCCTTTTTTTATCCTTTTTTCTTCTTGTGTTTTTTTGGGCTTATCTATTTGTATAAAAGATTGATTTTTTTTTTGTGTATTTGTAAAATTTAGATTGATCAGAGTTTTTCTCAGAAGTTTCTCTGTGGGACTGAAAGGCTAAACTTATTGTCACACCTTAAGGCTAAAATGTAGTAATACCACCAACCTGCATCACTCACTTTTGTTAAGACGTGCAAAACGTTTTCCTTTTCCCATACTTTCATGAGCAGTAAGTCTACAAATAATGGCAAAGGTAATTGGTTTAATATTTCAATACCACTAATTTTGTTTTAAAAACGATAATTTGTTTAGCGTCTCTTCTCTAGTCTTATTTGATTTAAACCACAAAACTAATCTTTTAATCCATAATATTAGAAAATTATTTAGAAATCAGATTTTCGTGGATAATGTTTTTCACTGGGTTCGACTTCTTCTTAGTTGAGTAAAATTAATAAAATGAAAAAACAATAATTTTCCTTAGCTGCAGTAAAAGTCAAAGATTGACAATGTTAAAGTACAAGTTTTTAACTAAGTTGTTTATAAAGGATTAGATTGTAAAAACACCAGAATTTGAGTGACACTTCGATTGCCACCGAATCTCATTACTTCGCCGGACTACCGGAGACTTAATCGCTTTTCCCTCTTCCTCTCAATCTCCGCCACTTAAATTTCACTCTCTCACACTACCGCTCCGGTGTTTGCCGATGGCGGTGTTTCCTATCGGCTCACACTTTGCGCCGCCGCGTCATTTGACGAACAGACACGCCATCGCGACTTCATCCCCTTTCTCTCTCTCGACCCGATTGCTGCAGAATGTCTCTATTTCGAAACTCTCTGGAATTACAGCCTCGAAGTTATCCAGACATGGTGTTCTTGTGAGGGCAGAGGATAAGATAAGGAGCTCTTCGTCTCCTCCTTCTCTCGAAGATCAATCCCAACCAGTCGACGAGGTTCGGGTTTTTTCTCGATCTTTTCTTCTACACAATTCAGTTTTGCTTTGTACCCATGTCCTCTTTTGATGCACTTTTAAGCCCTAATACTCGGTTGAAGTGATAATTTGCGGTTCATTGACAATTTACAGACTTTCGTATTGGATAAGTTCCATTCATAATACTGACTGGAAAAGCAATTAAATGAGTGTAGTAAATGAGTGTAGTAATCCATGGTCATTGCTAAAAAATGAAAGTCTATGTCTTTATCGTTTAGTTTGGTGATTGAATTTAAAAAGGATTGATTTTTAAATGATCCACAGGATTTATTGGACTCATCAGGATCGTGTGACCCTATTTGCTCGGTTGATGAACCTAGTTCGAGTTACTTCGAGGCGAATTATCAGCCAAAGACAGATATAATCAAAGCTCTTGCTATATTTGCTGCAGCTCTTACAGGAACAGCTGCCATAAATCATTCATGGGTCGCTGCTAATCAGGTTCTTGCCAGCACTTCCTCTCTGCTTTATGTTCTTGTTGTTTTCAACTTAAAGTGCAAACTAGTTTAATATTTATCTCTGGACAATGTCATTATACAGGATGTTGCTATGGCATTGTTATTTGGTATAGGGTATGCCGGAATCATCTTCGAAGAGTCTTTAGCTTTTAATAAAAGTGGTATAGGACTTTTGATGGCTGTGAGTCTGTGGGTTGTTCGGAGCATAGGGGTAAGAACCCTCGCTGATATTTGTCTAGCTAATCCTTATCTTTATGATTGCTGTATCTAATAATTGTGTACTTTGAATTCCTTGTAATAGGCTCCTTCAACTGAAATAGCTGTATCAGATCTTCAGCATGCAACAGGTGAAGTTAGCGAAATAGTATTTTTCTTGCTCGGTGCAATGACCATTGTTGAGATAGTTGATGCTCACCAAGGGTTTAAGTTGGTCACAGACAATATCACCACCCGCAAACCAAAGACACTTTTATGGGTGGTGTGTGATTCATCTCTAGCTTTGAAGTTTTTTCGCTTCAGTTTCTTGTTTTTCAAGGGCATGAACTTCTTTTTCTACTCCTGGGAACTATCTCTTTACTCTTGTTGACTGATGGTGTCGCAGGTTGGCTTTGTGACTTTTTTCCTCAGTGCAGTTCTAGATAATCTGACATCCACCATTGTCATGGTTTCTTTACTGAGGAAACTGGTCCCTCAATCGGAATACCGCAAGTATGGAAACCTTTTTCTATATGCTCCTACAAGTTGCTTTCTTAATTAAATGTTTCACAATTAGAATTTAGAAACATATTGGCTCTGTAGTTAGAACCTAAACATTCTCATGGAAACAAATTGGTTTGGTTTTGTAAGACATAGATCTTTGAGTTTGTCTTATCAGTTACTGTAATACTTTGTTTTATGTTCAGTATTATTGTCAAAATAACATTAGTTTGCCTGCTCAATAACCAATGGCAGACTTCTAGGAGCTGTTGTGGTAATAGCAGCAAATGCAGGAGGAGCATGGACTCCAATTGGCGATGTTACTACAACTATGCTATGGATTCATGGTCAGATATCCACCTTGCCGACTATGCAGGTTTTCCTTCTTTTCTAAGATAGTCAGTTAATGTTATCACACAACCTCATTTTCTTTCATAAGTGCAAGTAGCATGAAGTAACAACGAATGTTTAGGAGTATGAATGGATAGTTCATGAGCTTAGGTTTTTTTTTTTAAACAAGAGATTGATTCTGAAAGTGGCTGGAGGTTTCAACTATCAACTAAGGTCCATGCCGTTAAGTAGATAGGGTTGGTCTTAGTTAGCTGTTTATTCTGAAATTACTTTTTTTTTTTTGTCAAGTATTCTGAAATTACTTTATTTTTTTAATTTCTCTGTTGGAATCTCTTGCTGAAAATATAGCACAACAGCTGCTTTTGTTACTCTGACATGCTGCTCTCTATAAGTTTGAAGAGTATAGAGAAAAGTGATTTAATATTTCCTCTATTTTGGGCATTCCAGCTCTTCTATCCCTGATGTAAGTTTACTTGCTTTTGTTTTAGGGACTTTTCCTACCTTCGGCTGTTTCTCTAGCGGTTCCACTAGCCCTCATGTCCTTGACCAGGTTATGACTTCTTGCATTCTCAAACAGAAAGGGAGACAATGTTTGGCTGCATTGTCTTGCAAATGTTTGCACTGCAGAGGCTGATTGATGTATAATTCTTTTTCTTCCACAGTGAGGTAAATGGAAAGGGACAGAACTCTTCAGATGTCTTGGCTTCTGAAAAGATGGCTCCAAGAGGGAAGTTAGTTTTTGGAGTTGGCCTTGGAGCATTGGTATTTGTTCCAGTCTTTAAGGCTCTAACTGGATTACCTCCTTACATGGGTATCTTGTTGGGTCTTGGAGTTCTATGGATCTTGACAGATGCCATTCATTATGGTGA
The DNA here is from genome assembly GCA_963920545.1 of Lepidium didymum. Taxonomy (NCBI): domain Eukaryota; kingdom Viridiplantae; phylum Streptophyta; class Magnoliopsida; order Brassicales; family Brassicaceae; genus Lepidium; species Lepidium didymum. The sequence goes on along the minus strand of OY986979.1, from coordinate 5,565,677 downwards.
GTCAGAAAGACAAAAGCTCAAAGTACCTCAGGCCTTATCTCGAATCGACACGCAAGGCGCTCTGTTTTTCCTAGGGATTCTTTTATCTGTTAGCAGGTACTAAATTAACTAATCATCTCCAAACCATAATGTTTGACTCACGAATTCGAAATATTTTGTGATGTTGTTTCCCTATAATTTTTTTTAGCCTTGAGGCAGCTGGGATCCTTCGGGAGATTGCAAACTACCTTGATGCCAATATACCCAATGTTGAGCTCATTGCAAGTGCTATCGGTGTTGTATCAGCAATCATAGATAATGTTCCATTGGTTGCAGCAACTATGGGGATGTATGATCTAACATCGTTTCCTCAAGATTCTGAATTTTGGCAACTCGTTGCATTCTGCGCCGGCACTGGTGGTTCGATGCTTGTCATCGGTTCTGCTGCTGGTGTAGCCTTCATGGGGATGGAGAAAGTTGATTTCTTTTGGTACTTCCGAAAGGTAAGATACCTTCTTCTGGCATGTCAAGGCTCAACTAAAGCGCATAGCATTAACCAGACTGAAACTCAAAACTTTTGAGGATCTAAGGAAAAGTCTCAGGTTTTCGTTTTCTCTCTTGCAGGTTAGTGGTTTTGCTTTTGCTGGTTATGCTGCTGGTATTGCGGCTTATCTGGCGGTTCATAGTCTTCATTTTTCGATCCCAACAACGGTGGCTCAGATCCCATTTCTCACTGGCTCGTAAGCTGAATCAGTGAGTTTCTTCTCTTCGAAGAAATAGGACAAAGGCAAATATCTGGCTAGCTGTAATAATACCACACAACTTTGTCGACATGCCGCTTTAGGTTCCAAAGAGAAAAAAAACATTAACTATGTAATTTGTTTCATATACACTCGATTGTATCATTATACAGAATGAATCATTCAATTTGATAATATCCATGTCGAGTTTTTTACGTGCATCCATGTAAAGTATTAGCCTATAATTTGAGAAAAACAAACTCTTCAATAGCAGAAATATCTCCGATCCTTTTCAAAGTTTCTTTGCTTGGTTGTTCATCTACTCCAATCGCCATCACTGCTTGCTTCCCTGGAGCAATTCGACCCACACTCATGAAGCTTACATTCACGTTTTCATTTCCTAAGATGCCAGCAACTTTACCAATAATCCCAGGCTGATCAACTTGCCTGCACAGTAACACACTCCCTTCTAAACTCACATCCACTCCAAATAACCCGACTTTGGTTAGAATTGGAACCCCTTGTTTCACTCTGCCTTCTACTTTGATCTCACCGAACTCTGATAACGCACTAGCAAATCTTGATTCGACGTTTGCTATTCGAACAGTTATGTATTCAATTGGATTCTCAGGTGAGCCATCTAGAACCATACGTTCTTCTGAGATTTTGACCCCACGTTGTTTAGCAACGTAATCAGAATTAACCAGATTTATGAATACACTGGATATGGGTTCGATGATTCCCTTTATGACCATGGCACGGAGAATTCTAGTGTCGAGATCATCAGGAGCTCTGGAAGAAGCACAAGTCATTTTCACGGCATTCACACCGCTTCCACCAGTTACCAATTGTACAGCCAGTCTCCCAAGCTTCTCAGCAAGCACAATATATGGCTTCAGCTCCCTCAATACCTGAAAAGTGAAAACAGATAGCCACAGAGCAATTTCAGAGACTTTGCAGAAAAGTCAAAATCACTAGTTGGAATGTAAGAAAATTACCTCTGGTGGAACCATTGGTGCATTGACCGCGGTAGCAGCGAGTTCTCCTCTCAAAGCTCCAACAACAGCTTCTGCGACTTCGATAGCCACTCCTTCCTAGAAGTTATATAAAGGTTTCAGGAGAAAAGAACGAATTGCAATAAAGAAAAAACGTATATATACAAACCTGAGCCTCCATGGTACTGGCACCAAGATGAGGCGTGGCAGTTACATTCTCATGTAATACCAACTTGTTGTCTTTAACAGGTGGCTCCACTGTGAATACATCAAGAGCTGCCTGAGCAACAATACCCAAATCAAGCGCTCTCAAGAGAGCTTCCTCATCTATAACTCCACCCCGAGCAACATTAACAATACGTACTCCTTTCTTCATTCTCGCAAAGGTCTCATCATTCAACAACTTTGATGTAGCAGCAGTGAGAGGCAGATGCAAAGATATAAAGTCTGCAGTTGAAATAGCTACATCAAAGCTAACTAGCTCCACACCGATGGCTCGTGCACGATCCGCTGGTGCATAAGGATCATGTGTAATGACATGCATCCCGAGTCCTCTGGCTCGCCTAGCAACCTCTGATCCAACTTTACCAAAACCAAGAACAGCAAGAGTCTTCCCAACAAGTGAAACACCCACATATTTGTTTCTCGTCCATTTGCCTGCAATAACCATTGAACACACCCACACACATTTCTACATTTCATAATTACAAATTGTCAAGAAGCTCACATAATAGATTGGATCAAAGAATAGTATATTTACTTTCGATTGATTCGAAATTATGAACTCACCAGCTTTAATAGAAGCATCAGCTTGAGCGACATTTCTAGCCATGGCGGTTAGAAGCGCAATCCCGTGCTCAGCAGCAGCCACCGTGTTCGCAGTCGGAGCATTCACAACCAAACATCCATACTCCGTCGCAGCCGCCAAATCAACATTGTCGATCCCAACTCCAGCGCGTCCCACAACCTTAAGCCTCCCGCGAGACGATTCGAACACATCTCTCCCAACTTTGGTGCCGCTCCTCACAATGAGCGCATCGCACAGAGAGATCTTCGTGCAAAGCTCCTCGAGACTCAGATCGTAAGAGCAATCCACATTAGCGTACTTCTTAAGCAGGTCAATCCCCGCCTGACCAAGCTTCTCCGCCACAAGAATCGTCGGTTTTCCGCCTCCTCCTGCACAGGATGTAACGAGAACTACCCGTCGCCTCTGAGGGATGGAGAAGACAGAGGAAGGAGTAGCATTGAGCCTCGAGGAGAAGATCGATGATAGGCTCAGAGGCGTCGCCATCGAGATGGCGGGAATATGTAAGGAATGTAAGTCAAGGTGTAAGTATCGTCGGCAACAGAGTAGAGATAGGTCTTTGTCATTGGGCGGGTTTTGTGAGGTTTTAATTTGGTCTGATGGATTCTTTCTTCACTTTAGCCATATCTTCACTGCTTCGTGGATTTTATGGACTCAAAAACAAAAACAAAAAACAAAAAGTTACAATTTAATATTTAAATCATTTCGTTACTATTAATGACATTTGCTTCTAAAATACATTAATCAAACATTATTAATTGATCAACTTTAGAAAATATCACTACATCGGGACTGCTTTTTTCATCGTTTACTTTAGAAGCATTTCCCAGACATACTTCAAATTTGACGATTTTAAATTTTGTCTCCAATAATAAACCTTAAAACCAAACTTTAAAATTTTATTTATTTGTATTATATTCCATTATAATCAACTAAAATCATATAACAAATCATTATTAACTATAAACATACATTTAAAATATTACAAACAATATTAATTAATAAAATACTAATTATAATATAAAATTACGTTACAACAACAATAAAAACACACGATCTAAATTATAAATTAAAATAAATAACAAATTATTCAACAAAAGTATTGTAATATCTAGAGTAAGTTACTACATTATGGTCTCATGGTACAAAATTATCTAGTTAATATCTATATAGTTATGGTAATACAGGAAACTATGCGGCCATAAAAAGAAAAGCAAAGTTGGATGCTCTTAGAAAAGCTTACGATAGAATTTGATGAGATTTTTTGGAGGATACTATCCGAGCTACGAGATTATCGGAGGCGTGGGTCACTTTGATCGTGCAGTCCGTCTCTGGTTTGTCAATGAATCTACTGTGGAATGGCGAAAAGACATCAGCTTTCAAACCAGCGCAAGGCTTACGCCAAAGTGATCATGTATCGCCTTACTTATTTGTCCTCTGTTTAGAAAGACTTTGCCATTTAATTGCAAGGTCAGTGGGGAAGGAGTGGAAACCAATTTTTTTTGTCTCGTGGAGGCCGAAACTATCCCATTTATGTTTTGCGGATGATTTAATACTTTTTGCTGAGGCTTATGTCTCCCAAATTCTGATTATTTGTGGGGTGTTAGAACAGTTTTGTATAGCCTCAGGTCAGAAAGTCAGTTTAGAAAAGTCTATGATTTACTTTACTGAGAATGTTGGTCGCGAATTAGTTACAAAGATAAGTGATGAGAGTGGGATCAAACCTACCAAAGATCTTGGTAAATACCTCTGTTTACATGTTCTTCATAAACGAGTGAATAAAGATACCTTTGGCGGTATTGTGGAGAATGTTTCTTCTCGCCTAGCGGGTTGGAAGGAGAATTTTTTGAGTCTTGCGGGAAAGATAACTTTGACATTGTCCTCTCTTATATCCCTGTTCATACAATGAGTACAATTGTTTTACCAAAGTCAACTGTTAAATCATTGGCTCGAATCTCTAGATCCTTCTAGTATGGAGAAGAAAAAGCAGCATTTGGTTAAATGAAAAACGCTATGTAAGCCTAAATGTGAAGGTGGTTTAGGCATACGCGTCGCATGTGATATGAATAAGGCTTTAATTGCCAAGGTAGGATGGCGTTTATTGCACGACACGGAAAGTCTCTGGGCACGCTTATTCCGTACGAAATACTGAGTTGGTAACACTAAGGATCGTACGTGGTTGTTAACCAAAAGTTCGTGGTCTATGACTTGAAGGAGTGTTTGTATTGGTCTCCGAGATGTTGTTCTACCTAATATCTGATGGGTAGTGGGTAATGGTGAGAATATTAAGTTCTGGACTGACTCTTGGTTTGATACTATCCCATTGACCGAGTGTGCTAGTAGGATCCTTCCTACAAATTTTTCTGAAATCTATGTTAGTGACATATGGAAGAATGATTCTGGTTGAGCTTTTGAAGACTTTATGCCTTATGTGCCTAAAAGAATTCGGCCTCAGCTGGGTTCAATAGTTTTGGATAAAGTAACAGGAGCAATATATAAACTATCATGGAGAGGTTCTTCCAATGGTATCTTCACAGTTAGCTCGGCTTATAAATTATTACTCATGAAGACGGATATGTATACCCCGAATATAAGTAGCTTCTTTGATCGAATTTGGAAAAGTCGGGTGCCAGGCGTTGTAGGCAAAAATGGGGAGGAAACAATTCTCCATGTATTGTGTGATTGTCAGGCTATCTCGGGTATCTAGACCCGGATAGTACCTCGTCGACACCATACTCTTTTCTTTTCCCAATCTTTGATTGAATGGTTGTTTACAAACTTGGAACAAGATATAATGGTCGATGGTGTGTTGTGGTCAACAATGTTTGCAGTGGAGATTTGGTGGAGCTGGATGTGGCATTAAGGTAATGTCTTTGGGTCTTCAATGAAGTGTAGAGACCGAACGAAATTTGTCAAAGATAAGGCAGCAGAGTTTCATGCAGTTTTGTCAGGGAATACTCGAATGCGAACATATATACCTTGACCGAGGTCTTAGTTGGTTGGGTTCAACCTTAGGCTGATTGGTTTAAACTTAATATTTGGGGAATGGTGTTGAGGTTTCTCACTAAATATTGGCATATGTTATGCGCCTTTGGCTGAGTTTTAGGGTGTATACTATGGATTCTTCATGGCTTGGGAGATGGGTATAGCTCGGTTGGAAGTGGAGATAGATTTTGAGCTAGTCGTCGGGTTTCTTACAAAAGGGATAGGTGATTCACACCTCATTTCTTTCTTAGTACGCTTGTGCTATGACTTTCTGGTAAAGGACTGGAGTGTCCGAGTTACTCATGTGTATCGAGAAATTAACCGCCTAACCACTTTGCAAAAGGTTTAGCGAATTGTGCTTTTGATATTTCTTTACGAAATCACTTGTTTCATGTTGCACCTTTGTATGTAATCTCGTTGGTCAAGGGGGATATTGTCGGCCTTACGTATTCACGAAGAATACGTAGTGGTGATAGCTAGTTTAAATTTTGTTTCAATTTCTTGTATAAAGTTTGGGAAGGCTTTTCTCCCCTTTTACTACCAAAAAATAATGTCTATATAGTTATCGTCAATTCCTACATAATTATCACAATATAACTACATAATCATCTTGATTGAGAATCACATAAGTTAGCTACCTTAAATCTAAATTCCATTTTAGCTATAATCATCAATCAAGTCTCTTGGCTAATTTGTTTTATTTTTTGTTTATATAATATTTCTTCCTAATGTTATGTAATATTTATTCAATATTAAAAACTTTGATTTTATAGTAGTGCACTTATTTGATCTTAAAATATTTTAATATCATAACATATGTGGATTAAATTGATAAAAATAAGACTAATTGAATTATTTATGAAAAGATAAAATTAGAAAAATACTAAAATGGAAAGAAAAGTGATATTTCAAATTTTGAAGTATTGAATAGTGATACTTCATATTTGAAATATCACTATTCTTTTTTTTCAATAATGGACCACAACTGACCGATTTATTAGCCAAATTCCTACATAATATAGGTAGCGAGACTTGATCCCTAAATATACAAGTGTGCGTGTCTTTAATGAATTTACTACGTGCCACTAGAATAAAAATCACCTGCAAAGATTATCACTATTCAATATTTCAAAATTTGAAGTATTGAAATTTTTTTTGGAAAAATCAAATATAAAAAAGATTTAGAGTATTTTTGGAGATGCTAAACAATTTTAAATATCTTCAAAGTACACAATTTTCATGGGAATTGCCCAACATACTGTTCGATGTCCATGTAAAATACAAAGGGAAGCAAGACTCTTGGAAATTAAACAAAAAAGACATTAATATACATAAAACATAATATAGCTTAGTAAAATACAGAGTGCTTGACTACGAGTTGATTCTTTGAAAAACGTGTATGCCTTTAAACTGAAAAATTATCTATGTAGCATGCTGCTTAGTATCTCCTGTTTTATTTACATTTTGAACAGTTCCTTCAACAGTGGAAAAATATACATTACTCACACAGGTTAAACATACAACCCGAAATAACTAATCTAAATTGTGGAAAAGATAAATCTACCTGAAATTGGAACATTTGTGGATGTAAAAAACCATACAAGTGTTGGCGAAATTAACTATAGTGCATCACACCTCCACAACAACTATCTTGGGAGGTCCAAATTTTAAGATGCTAGACGTGCAATGGTTAACAACAGTATAATTGGGAGAGAAAGAGATAAAATACATAAAAGTTTTTGATATATATTTATCTCTCTTGCAATTCTATTATTGTTAACAATTAACGATCTTTTTGATAACACAATAGATTTCTCTATTATATTATTTAATATATATATTAAGTTCCCATATAAAACCAAAAGAAAAACCAAATTATGTGGATTTTCGTAGGTGAGGTTAAGCTAGAATCATCTTTATCAAAAAAAATTAAGTGATTTTTCCCATTTTTCTATGCTATTCAATATGCTTTAAGTAGAATATCATAATAGCTTTAAAATCTAATAAGTTCATATCAAATTTAAGTATTGAATACTTCTCCAATTGTTTATGTTATCTATTTATTTTCTTGATTCCACTGCAACAACAATAAAACTATTAACGATCTTTTGGATAACACAATGATTTTCTCAACAATAAAACTAGTATTGATCATTCGTTAAAATTAACTTTTATTGATCTTTTCTTAATTTGATTTCAAATTAATAAATTCATATCAAATTTAAGAGGATGTTGTTGAATATTGCACTTTCGATTCCGTTAAAATAATAAAGCATTTTAACGGAATTGATTGGATTATTATAACATTGAAGTCAAGTTTAGCGTTATTCAATTGTAATTTCGTAGAAATCATTAAAATCTAAGATTAACTATTTTATTTAAAAACAATTAAGAATATAATGAACATATATTTCATTATCATGTATGATATAAGAGTTACTCATGCTTCCGGAGTATTTGACAATTGTAATGTCTCTTATGGTCGTAAATATCATAATAGATTTTTTTTCTTTTTCCCAACTAACATATCATAATAGTTTAAGAAGTATTACGATAGTTTTAAAATTAATTCATAATACATTTAATTATTGAATAATTTTCATATCTCATTATATTATCGCTTTTTTTATCTATTATATTTTATTACAACAACAATTGAACCAATAATGAGTTTTTGAATAACACAATAGTTTTCTAGATGATATTATTATATTATATTGTGGTATAAGCCTAAAATTATTAGAAAAACAAATTGTGTAAAATTTCGATGCATTAGGGGTGTCATGCAGGCTATTTGCCCGCGGGATTGGCCCGATAAGGTCTTTTTGGACGCGGACATGGATACTTTACTAAATGTCTACGAAATAGCGAGTCTCGTGGGTCAACCCGCTATGGACAATAGTTCACGCGGCTAAAATCCATGACGGGTTAGCGGGTTATTCGCATAATCAAAAGTTCGCTGTTTCGCCTCTTCTAATCTTTTAGGGTGTTCGTCAAATTAGTTTATGGATCTGTGAAAACTGAAATTTCAGGTTTTTAATGAATCAAAACTAAAGACCCAGAATCATTCTAAAGTCATTAGGTGAAGAACACATCTCAATCCTCACATGCCTTTCATACTCAGATCATATGAAATCAAAAAACTGCGAGGTAATACCCAAAACACACTCTATTATAATGACAAATGCGATGTTATTTAGGCAACAAAATATCATCTTAGTTTTGAATTTCTAACTCTTACTTTGTTAGCTCTTTTAAGTGAGAGTCCTCTGTGGGTACCATTCTTGGAATAAATACACAAAGTGATTTGGTCATAGATTGTAGATTGCTTTTTCTATTGTGATATGTGCTGAATAAATACACTACCGGATAGTCCATCAATCACTGCAAACACATATTGAACACTAAGCTTTATGTCGTGATAAATTAAAGTAAAAATCCAATGGTGAATGAATTTTTAATGGGATTAGAAAATTACATGTTTGATGTTGGGATCTTAACTTTACTGTGTTGTGAACAACTGCTACGTTTAATGCATAAAGAACATCTTGAAGAGTTGACCTGATTAAGAGTTGTGGTATCATTGCTGTTGTCATATAAAAGAAATGTCAAAGAGAATAGCTTCTGAATCGATATAAGCTGCATTTGCAGATTGGTTTCTTTGCTTTGTTCTACCATCTTGATCAAAAAACTAAAACAAAAACAAATAAGTCCAACGGGTGACGCAACAAGAATCCATTCAAACAAACACATAAACATTATTAAAAGAATAACCTTTGGAGGTTTCTCATTCCAAATCAACGAAAAACAATTCAGATTCTGAATTCCTCTAGACATTTTGTAGATAACATTGGAACATTAGAATTATCTTACTCTTTTTTTGTTGTTGTAGATCAGGTTATATAGTGAACAAGTTATCCATAACCATTTGTGATTTTGTTCAAAGTTTTGAAGTGGAATGCTCTCGTCATCATGTTGGAATAAGATATCGAAATTATGGCGGGTCAATCCGCTGCGGTCCAATAAAAAAAATTCATGAATTTGGATCGTTAGACCCGGACCGGCCCGTTTGACATGCCTACTATGTGGTTTTAGTTTTAAAATCAAAGAAATCACATCAAATCTAACTATTGAATAATCCTCAATTTTTTTTTCTTTTTCTCAATTCTACTGCAAAGAAAAACAATGCCACAAAAACATTCCTGTAAACTAGACCAAAATGTCTAGAAATAAATAAATAAATAAAAAGTCAAAAACTTAAAAATCTATAACAAATCCGATGATCAAAATATAAAAATATTATTGCAAATATGTACTATGATTTACTTTTTCCTGCTAATTATGACTAGCATTACAGTGATGACTCATTCTTGAATGTTTGAAGATGTTGTAATTGGTCTGACGTTATAAATCTGTAGTTTTTTCACCTGCAACAGTTGAGTAAACTACAATCAAAATTAAGGTTCTATTAGATAGTGCATTTTAGCGAATCGATTGGATTCTAAATTTGAAGTAAAATGGATGTTATTGGATTGTGTATTTGATAGACATTGTTAAAATTTAGTATTATTGGGTTATATATTTGAATAATCTATTTTAAAATACAATAAAATCATATGTTGTTCAAAAAAGATTAAGAATGTATTGAATTTTTAGTTCTAATAATTTTTGAAATCTCAAATTTGATATTTTGCAAAGACAAACGGATAAACTTTTATTCTTCATCTTTTTTCGTTGACACTTTTTTTTTTCCGGCAATTTTCAATTTCTCCAAATTCATCATTGTCAATTTCAATCTGATCTCTCCAGCTCGAAATTTCTCTCATCTTCCGACCAAACAAAACTATGACCTACAAGTTACCTTTATCCTAGTTAGTCTACAAGCTAAGCCACTCTAATTGTAGGTTGTTCCGAATTCATCTTTCCCGCATTTAGTAGAGAATCGCAAAAAGATGAAATTAAAGTACAAAGAAATCCATAGTAGAATCCATTAGTAATGAAGTTTAAATCCCCAATATAATGCATTAAAATCAACTAAACATTTGTGTATTCAAATCTATTAAACTCTTTTGAAATCCCTAATTAAATAACACCCTCTAACTCTTTCTTAAACCCGCAAAATGTCGGACAATTCATGACCAAAAAGGTTCAATTTTTCAGGATTACACTACCTACTGTTGTTTCTTCTCTTTGTTTACAGGCATTGAAATCTTCCTTGAGATACTTCGAAAGACTTTAGAACTCGAGTTCAGTTTCTCATCAATATGATCTTGGTACTTCTCATACACTGTAGGAACAGAAAGACTCAGAAGAACACCTGCAAGATAGAAACAGAGGCACATATTTAAGAACAAATAACTCATTTCAATCGAGATAATATGATACTATAGCCCACAAGAATAGGTTAATGCTCACCAATGTAGACAAGAGTGAGGGAGCTGATTAAGGTCCCCACATATGATATAGCCCACAAGACCAATGAAATCTATTTCACAGCAATAAACCAACAAGATGTAACGAATCTTGCAAAATATTCAGATTCAAAAGGATCCAGCAATTAGTTTCGGCAAGTTATAGAAACAAAAAGACTAGAATGTAACCTGAAGGAGACGAATTGGATTTCTATTTATGGTGATATCGCTTGCAATTGACAATACATGATTGATCCAAACTCGAAGATCATCAGCAGCCTTCATCGCAAACTCCTCAGGGATTTCCATATTAGGAACTGGAGGTAGAGGTCTGAAACAAAATCATTCATCGTATACATTTAGAATAAATAAAGATATGACTTGGTTTCTCATAGAATACTTTTACTAATCTTAAGCCCCTTTTTTCTTCAAAGTAATCTTAAGCTTTTAGCATCCAAAGAATGGTCTTTCAAATGGTGAAGCAGCAACTTAACAAAGAAGAATTTAATGCAGTCTCTACTATCAACACAACCAAAGAACGCTGCTGAAAGTAATCATCTTTTTTTCCTTTTTCTCGTAAAAAATGCAGCAAAAAGACACAGCATATATTACCGGTTGAGTACTGTAGCAGACTTGGCCCATAAGAAGAGGATAGCCACCAGAAGAAGCAGAACATTGGAGACGAAAGACAAGAGATTGTATCCAGCTCTTTCGAATAAGAACCAAAATCCAGTAGAAGTAACTAGCAAAATGACTGCACCAGTTCGGTTTCTCCATAGCAGTAAATCAGCAACTGCACAATTCAGTAGCAAAAAAACAAACCCAAAGATTCAATTCCCATGTCCAGAGATTCTTAAATGTCTTTACATACGCCAGATTGTTGAAACGTATTCATAATTATGACAATTTAGATATTTCCATAAACGCACATAACAATCGAACAAAACCATAAAACGTAATCGATCAATCCAGCCACTCCGCATTAATCGAAAGTTGAAACGCGTAGAAATCGATAAATCTCCATAAAATCGAAAGCGAAATTCGGAGAAATCTAATTTCGAGAGAGGATGCAAAAAACCCAAATTGGGTTGAGATGAATGCAAATGGGAAGCAAAAGAGACTGACCAAAGCCACCCCCAAGAGATTGGTGAACAGAAACGCGAGATGAAGAAACGGAATCTCCCATGGCGAAAATCAATTAGGGTTCTTCCGCATAGATTATCAAATCAAAAAGATATAATAATCTATCTTGGATCCAAAGCTTTCAGAGACCGCTTCGTGATAGCCGAACAACACAACTGCTTTGGATCAATCGTGCCTGCTCTCTTTTCAAAAAAAGATTTAAAGTTTTTTGCTTTACGGCTTCGGCAACAAAGTTTTAAGATTTTAATTATCAAATCAAAAGTACGAATTTCTCAATTTGTTTTTTCATTTTTTGTAATACCTTTCTAATATTAAGTCTAAAGTTGGTTGGCAATGTAAAGAAGACACCTAAAGATGTCATTTTTATTTATTATTTAACACTGAAATTACTTTAATCTCTGTTATATTCAACTGGTAAAGGTTATAGTTCAGATTTAGAGTTTAGTTTAACAACTTTGAGTCATGACCTTTAAATCGTTATTTTAATACTTGGTAATCATGAGAAATTTTTAATTTTTGTGTGTTTTTGACAAACCCATGTAAACAGAAAGTTCACATTGATGAAACCAAAGCATTCGTTTTTGAACCATTTAAAAAAAGACAAAACACGACAACAAAACATTAGTTGGAACCCATTTATAAATAGGGCCCGTTACAGTATTTGGTTCTTGTATAGAATGTGCCCTTTTTAGTTTGTAGTGGTCGCAGCCTCGTCCAGGAGTTTACTTCCGGCAACATCAACGACAAATCTGTAACGAACATCGTTCTTGTGAAGTCTCTCAAACGCAGTGTTAAGTTCATCCATCTTCACCACTTCGATTGTCGATGTAAGCCCTTTCTCTTTGCAAAAAGCCAACACTTCTTCTGTCTCTTTAATGCTCCCTATGAAACTCCCTGATATCACTTTCCTCCCTGTCAAGATCAATCCAAAACATCAAATTTTGCTGTTGAATTTCGTTGTAATTAGACATAAAATTAAAGAGGAGTGTTGATAACTCCCATGTGACTGACCAAGAATCACGAGAGGGGTCAGAAACTGAAGAGGAGTGTTGATAACTCCCATGAGAATCAATTTCCCGTCGAGTTTAAGACAAGCTAAGTAAGGCTCAAGAGGGTGAAAAACCGGAACAGTGTCGATGATATAGTCAAGAGAATCTGCTATTCTTTGCATCTCTGTTGGATCAGAGCTCACAACATAGTCATCAGCTCCCAAATGATCCATAGCTTCTTCTTTTTTCCTCTCTGATGAGCTTATCACAGTCACATGATGTCCCATTGCTTTAGCTATCTTCACACCCATGTGCCCAACTCCTCCTAACCCTAGAATTCCTCCTTTGAGCCCACTTGACATCAAACCAAAGTGGCTCAATGGACTGTACACTGTTACTCCAGCGCAAAGCAGCGGTGCAGCCTGTTCCGCTGCCATTCCTTCCGGGATCTTCACAACAAACCTTTTGGACAAAAGAAGAAGTTACTTGTCACGCAAGAAACAGATGCTCAGTATTGTTTCTTGTGAACCAAGCAAGGGTATACGATTGTATACGTGTGTGCTTACTTTTGATTGACAATCATGGTGTCAGCAAAGCCACCTTGAGTGGGTTTTCCATCGGTATAGACATCATTGTAACTCCAGATTCTCTTGTTACAGTACTGCTCAAGTTCTGAACTGCAAGGTTTGCAGCTACCGCAGCATCCGACGATCACTCCCACTCCGACTACATCTCCTACGGTGAACTTGCTCACATCTGATCCCACCTCCATCACTTCACCTACCACCTCGTGTCTGTACATCGAATTTCAGTTTACGAAACATTACTCGTACATATCAGCTACTGTTGCAAGTACCTCAATAATTGACTGCATTTTTGTTTGCATATCAATTTAAAAGGGGGAAAAAAATCAGGGAAAGGTCAAATGTCGTCCGTGTAACTGTCAGTAACACATTCAATTTTCTTTAAACAATAAATTGGAAATTGTACGATTGGGATCTAAAATCAAAGCCAAATTATGTAACTTTGGGATTGATTTTTAACATATGAAAAGAAAATCACCAATCAGAGAGACACAAAATAATATCATAAACAAGAAATGAAAAGAGAGTAAAAGGATCAGAAAAATTACCCAGGAACCATAGGATAATTGGACATGCCAAGATCATTTTTAATCTGGTGAATATCAGTATGGCAAATGCCACAGCAAATAACCTTTATATACACATCATCTGCTCCTGTGCTCCTATTACCAAAACCCAATATTCAATTTTCAACACAAAATCAGAAATAATTGACATTTGAAAACAAAATAATCTTCATAAATAAAACCTTAAAGTGTAGGAGTAAGGAGAGAGATGACCAGAAGGATCTCTTGCAGCCCATCCAAAAGCCTTTTTTTCTCCTCCTTCAACACTTCCCATTTGATCTTTTTCTTGTTTTCTCCGTTTTCTTTTTCTCTCTAAAGTTTTTCAGACAAAAACAATGTTATGAGCCTATGAGGTTATGTCTATGCAGACATGACTATAAAGGCACTCTGTTGACATGTGTCTATATATATACAAAGGAGATTAGGAAATTATGTTTATATATTAAAAAAAGGTTTTCTAGTAGGAAAAAGATGAGGATTTTTGGGATATTATTTAGTTTTTTATTTTGGGTGGACGTTCCTTTTTTAATCAGTAAGCTCGACCAACCAAACGTCTTATCTTTTTACGTTTATACAACCTAACAAGTAAGGATACATAAATAATTGTAATAAATGGAACTTGTTTAAAGTCAATTAAAATCTAACTCAATAGATACAAAGGAAACAAAAGAAACTTGAATGTACATGTAACTATAACTTGTTAATGCGAAGACTAAAAGCGTAGCGAAGTGAGTTTGGTAAAAGCTATATAACCCGACCTTGATTATAGATAAAGAAAACGTGGACCACGAATCCACAGTAAAGGTTTATATATAGTCATTGTAAAGGAACAAAGATATCGACAGCTTTATTAACAAAAACTAGAAGTGAAAGAGATTTGACACCATCGATTTAGGTTGGCTACTTGTTTTATTATACAGAGTACTATTTCTTGGTGGCCTTACCAGACATATTTTAGATTATTATTCATAAAATGATAAAATCATGAGAAACTATAACAGATATACATAAGTATTCAAAAAATAAAAAATCTGACACAAGTTTTCAAAAAATAAAATTTAGTGTAATTTTTCAAAAAATACCCAACATACTTATGTAACAATATAACCAAAATAACAATTGTTCAAGTTTTTATTTATCCGTATACATATACCTCTAACATATTTATTATATATGTTAAACAATTATATAAATATATTGGATATTCACATTTTTTTCTATGCATCGTGAAACATATATTTTTACCAGTTAAAGTTTTTATTTATCGTGTACATAAACCTATGTACCTCTAACATATTTATTAGATACGGTAAACAATAAACTGATATTGTGCAGTTTCTACACGATAACATAATTGTTTTGTTACAATTTGGCACACATTTGATATGTTTGGTATTTGTGTTATTTTTTTTTTGTACTGTGGAACATATGTTGTTAACGAATAAATAATATTGTTATATGCTCAACTTATGTCGTCAAATATATTATTTATCTAACTCATTTAATATATGTATACTATAACTTATATCTTATCGATGTAGATAAAATATTATCAGTTTAACTCATTCGATACCGGTATATTAAAAGTAAAATAGTTCAGTTTGACAAAAATTGTCAAAAAAATAATTTTTAAAAAATTTGTGTCAAATTTTTAATTATTTAAAAACTTTTATTATATTCATTTAATTTACCCTAAAATCATAACACGTAACATAGTTTTCATAGTCTTTTGTTGCTACACTAATTTGTACATATTTTTCAAGAGAATAGTAGAGTAGTCTGAATTAGAATAAATGGTCAACGAATGATTTATTTTGATTTTTAATATTATGAATAATAAAATGGAGGAAATAATGGAGTGGAGTAAAGTAGAGATAAACATCATAATACAGTTTGGAAAAAGACATTTGATCAAGAAGAGGAGTAGGTAAAATGATATCCCAACTAAAGTGTGGTTGGTAAAGATTCCACTTTACTCTTTTCTTTTAATTCATATCCAATCAAACAATGCCACGTCATTAACTACGCTTTCAATCAGTCCCTATTTCCCTTGGGCATATTTATATTCATAGCGTCACCACTTTCGTGTTCCAGATGTTAACCTGATTTTTTTAGTTAACAACTTCAATTATCTAGCAAAGCAAATATCACTTCTTAATTACATGCAAAAAGTCTCTAATTATAAAATGTTTACGTACCACTAGACTTAAAGTTAGCTGTTTATCTGGAGTCAAACACCTATAATGATAAGTACATTACAAAAGGGAATCGAACCAAATACACGCTAATTAAGCTTTCTCTCGGTAATCAGGATCAATAATTTAAATTAATCATTATGCAATTATACCCAAATCTTTTCATTGAAATGATTTTATCTTTGAATGAGAATATTCAGGTCCAAAGGTAGTAGAGTAAGTACTTGTAAAGAATCTAAATTTTGTCACAAGTTTCGACTCTAGATTTCAATAAATTAAAGCTTAACTGCATATGAGTAGGTAATGGAGCATCAAATTTTTGGCTATCGAGATTCGAAATATCAGAATCTGAAGAAAGCTCCATCTTCTCCAAGAGCTGAGAGATGTTTGGCAGATCAATTTGTTTTGAATGGAGATGAAGGTATGGCTGTTTTGAAGAGACATCTCCACCTTCCAGATCAAGGCCAAAAGGAGATACTAATGGCTTAGCTGGGGTGTTCTCCGAAGAGACAAAAGGTTCCCGGGCTTTATGAGCTTGCCAACCATATTTATAGTCCCCCAGTATCGGTGTTCCTAGAACTTCTGCGCAATGTACACGAAGCTGTTGCAATCGAATAGCAGTTAGAAACTGACTGTTAAAGAGACAGTAAAAGAGAGAAAGTAGAATTAGAAACTGAATATTTATAGAGACCTGATGTTTTCTCCCGGTTAAAGGGCGAAGCTCAAGCCAAGTGTATCCTACAAATCAACAATGCGCTAACAAGACAAGGCCAAATCATTTGTTTAATTGAAGAGGAAACGAAATCATTTGTCACACTAACCATGAGGTGAAGTTTCAATCACTCGGTATTCAGTGATAGCATGCTGAGTAGACACGAGTTCTCCATTGTCATTAACTGTGATACGATCAGATTTTCCATCATCCACAACAACCTACTTAGACATTCCCCATACGTTTTAGCTTAGAATTTGAATCCAGAGAAGCAGCAAAAGCAATGGATTGAATGTGTACAACTAATCAGCTGTTAGATTAAACCAACTGGACTAACACTCGGATAGGTGAAGTGTCTCGCTAAAACAGAGTGTAAACTACTGACCTTCCTGAGTGGCGCTGAGATCTGTCCCTTCTGACGTCTTGGACACCCAATCACAAGTGCCCAATATTTTCTTTTCAAGGTTTTAATGTTCTGTTTGACACCCTGAGATATTAGAGATAAGTCATTGGTACAGGAATTAATGTGGATGTCCCATGAATCATGACAGGCAAGCTTCTCAAGTAAAGAAACATTCTGAACGAAAGGAAAAAGATTTACATATGCAGATGCACCCGATGTTTTCTCGCGGAATATGGCATGAAGAACTGTTGCAGCCGTCTGTGTTCTAGCCAACACCAAAAGTCCACTACAGTCTCTGTCAAGTCTGTGCACCTAATACATACATCATAGGTGCATAAGCCGCAAGATTCTTATTTATCAAATTAACTAGCTTGAACCAAAACTTAATAGATCCTACATTATCTTTCAGATACATTTCCAATCGGAGCATTATTAGGAATCTCAACTAACCAGCCGGGGAGATTCTGATTTATCGAATGTCAAGCAGGTGGCAGCTATTTCGTCGATACTGGTTTTGATCCCAGTCCCACCCTATTTAAGAAAAAAATTCATCAGTTTTCGCAAGCTCCAAGACATGAATATACGATCCATCAGAGTGCAGGAAGTACAAAAGACTTACTTGAACAGCCATACCATGAGGTTTATTCAAAACAATAATGGCTGGATCCTGTACACATAAACTCACATCTTAGATCTATCAACCTATATAACAATGATAAAAGCAAAATGTGAACCAAATAGTTTAGAGAGTTAAAAACCTTGTACAACACCAGACTGCGAATGAATTTTCGTTCTTCTTCACTACAATGGAAGCTTTCTTTCTTAGCAGGCGGCGGAGCATCATTTTCTACCGACATAGGAAGGTAAATTCTATCTCCTACATTTAAAGATTCCTTAGCTGCCACCTTCAAGACCATCAAATAAATGTCAACAACTAGTTCTAGTTCCAATCAACAAATGAAAAATAAGAACATACCCTTTTAAGTTGGCTTCTTTGAAGTTCATCACCATCACAACTCAGAGACATTTCTCTTCTAACCTGAGCCAATTACAATTTAAGAAGTTGACAGCAATTAGATCACACCCTAAATACACTCTGGGCTAATGATGACGCATTAGGAGCTGAATCAACGATTCGAAGGACGCTGGAACAAACCTGTCTTAAACGAAAGAGCTTCTGAACAAGAGTCCTGGGTAAATCAGGACGACAACGAAGAATCCACTTAAGCGCCGTCGTTGTGCCATCCATTGAAGCTTTGAAGGAGTTTTCGTCGGAAGAGAGTTCCTTTCCTACTGCTGTACCATCGATGGAGGGAGAAAAAGGAGGTAAAGTTAGCCATTTTCCTCTAGGATTATCATCGGTGAGAGCTGTACTGTAGCTATGACATTGATGAGCCGCCGCAGGGAAGGCATTAATTGGATCATTGAAGGCAGAGATAGTAGGCGATGGGGATTGAAGACGTCGACGGAGCGTCGAAGTCGCAAGTCTCCATTTGGCCATTGGAATCAGGGTTTAAGGGTTTGGAGAAGATGAACCCCGATTAGAGGTGGAAAAAATTACAAATAACCGAGCTAAACCGAAATAAGCGATTTGGTTAAGTTATGGTTTGATTTTAAAATTAATCTGGTATTATCAGATGTTACAATTACAACTTCCCATTCTTCCTTGCTTTAACTGAGTTTTAGCTTTGAAGATTATTTCTTTACATGCACTAAACACTTCTCTTTCAAACTAATAGCAGATGTTAAAAGAACATTGAGTTTTATTGTCGGGATTTTTCTCAGAGGCAGAAAATTTGACACGACTAGTCATGGACATTCAGTTTTTCTATTCTGTTCAAGTCGGTTCTTGGATCCTTTAATTTTCGATATATGTTTGTGGGTCTTAATATAAATTGAATTATCAAAGTTATCCTTGGTCACTTATTAAAAGAGAAAAGAAAAACTCTAAGAAAAAGGCAGGAGGTGAAGTAGAACTCAAGTAAAATGGGTCAAAATTATAAAATAGAGGTAGGCTTGATTGCACATTTGATGAGTTGTATAGTTTAAGAGTGTGGAGATAAGATACCCTCATCTCTCACATGGATCTTCCCGTGGTCGGTGCCTCCGTCAGTTGCAAAGTCGAAAGCAAGTGAATTACATATAAAGCTTGATGAAATGTGAATAACTCTAACAGAACTAATATATTATAATGGCAGAATTTCTATTTATCTTGAATAGAAGACAAAGTAGGAAAATGAAAACATAGCTGTAAAGGTGTTTGTCAAAGTGGCTTAACCTATCATGCATGCGAGTATGTGACCCTCAAAAGATCAATTAAGTTTCTCTTGTCCAAGGTCACTTGTCCAAGTTACGCCTGTCCAAGTATATATATCTTTAACAATTGTTAACTAATATTTGCAATTTTTACATACTTTTCCCTCTGTTTTTTTTAATTTTATATATTTTATGTTTTAGGTTTTTTTCGCACAGCTTAAAAAATAATTAAATTTTGTATTTATTCTAAATAACACATGTCTTATCACAAATTCTAAAATAATCTAACTAATCACAAATCAATATGCACAATTCAAACAATCAAAAACACCAAAACCATAACGAATTTTGTGTAGAAATCTTAAAACATGAAGCAAATTTTTTTTTTCTAAATGAAAGAGAAATGTGGAGACTATATTTAAATCGAAATGAAACTAAATGCTAATTTAAATTTAGGTTTCACTTTGGTGCAAGTAATTCATAAATTGGAAAAAAAAAAAAACAAGTGCTAAGACAAAGTTGTTTTAATTTTCCATAATTAGCAAGTGATGAACATGTTCGCTTAATTATGAAATTTATTGAAGCAAAGTTTGAAAACAAACAAAAGTAGCAGCATGCTTCATAACAAAGCGATCACTCATAAACTTGCATGTCGCGATACATAAAATTAACATTTATCAAATTATTTATACCCATTAATGTATTACTTAGAACTACATAAAGTGGAAGGAATCTCTTACTTACTAACTATTTTAGTATACATTCATATTTTTAATTTTATCGATTGCATTTGCATCTACAGATTTTTTCCATCAAATTTTAGTTTGAGGTTGACTTGACTCTAACGTCGTTTACATTTCAACCAATGTTATGACTATTAATCTTCATTTAAAATTTATTTGACTTGTTTATAAAAATCGTAGAGTTATCAATTAACAAAAAAAAAATCGGACAAGAAAATTCAATTGATATTTCCTATAATTTAGCTTATAAACGTTATGGTTTTGTAACATTTACGGTATCGTGAAAAAATTTCACTCTTATATTGTGAAAATCCATATAGTTTATAAGCCAAAATCTAGTAAATATCTTTATTGCAAAAAAATCGTTAATTTAAACTTACAATATATGTGAATTTATTGCAAAAAATTGATTGCAAATTTGTGTAAATCAACATTTACGGTATCATTCGGAATCTCTTATATTTTGAAAATGTTAACGTACTACTTAACGTTTTAGAAACTTTTTGCAATCAGTAAAACATATGAAGTCTGCATAAATTAAAAAATTTAGTTGTAAAGGTTAGGATGATCATTTGAATCAGAATAAAAAGAAATTAAAATAATTAAAAATGATAATACATCATAAAGAATAGAAAACACTAACGCATATATTGAATATAATGTTGGTTTTTTATATATATAAAGGTGTTAATATTTAGATGCTCTTCCGAAAAGATAAGCATCCATATATATTCCATAGAAACAAAAACTCTTATTTAAGAGATTAAAAGACTCCAACTTGATATTATAATAACCCGACACAACTGTCTATATAAACCATACGATCCATCACAATAGAACCATCATTCAAACAATCAAACGATTACATCTTTCAAGCACACAAAAACTGAAAACAAGACAAACCTTTTTCCATTTTCTTTGTTAGGTTTGGCAATGGGTCTAGCCAAACATACGAGCGTTCTCTTATTGGGATGCATACTCTTGGCATCATCACTCGCATCAACAATGGCTGCACAAACACCACCGGGGATAGCTAAGAATCCAAGTCACTCAACATGTAAGATCAAGAAGTACAAACATTGCTACAATTTGGAACATGTTTGTCCCAAGTTCTGCCCTGACTCTTGTCATGTTGAATGTGCTTCTTGCAAACCCATATGCGGCCCTGCTTCCCCCGGTGAGGATGGGGGTGATGATGGTGGATACACTCCAACGCCTACACCTCCAACCCCTACACCTCCAACGCCTACACCTCCAACTCCTACACCTCCAACTCCTACACCTCCAACTCCTACACCTCCAACGCCAACACCTCCAACGCCAACACCTCCAACGCCAACACCTCCAACGCCAACACCTCCAACGCCAACACCTCCAACGCCTACACCTCCAACGCCTACACCTCCAACTCCAACGCCAACACCTCCAACGCCAACACCTCCAACGCCTTCACCTCCAACTCCTACTCCACCAGTTTCACCACCACCTCCAACTCCTACACCGTCCGTGCCATATCCTCCTACACCATCCGTCCCAACTCCTACACCGCCTGTTCCAACTCCTCCTACCCCATCTACACCTTCGGCTTCTCCTCCTTATGTTCCCCCATCTTCCCCTATTCCAACTCCACCATCAGAGACGGGAGCAGGAGTTTCAAGGGCCAGATGTAAGAAGAAGGGTTCTCCTTGTTACGGAGTTGAATACAATTGTCCTGCCAGTTGTCCCCATTCTTGTCAAATTGATTGCGTCACTTGCAAGCCTCTTTGCAGTATGTCCTCTTCATCCAACACCTCCTATTTAGTCTTGTATTATTACTCAACTACTTACTATATTGCTAAATCATGATACATTGTAATGCAGATTGCGACAAGCCAGGATCTG
Source organism: Lepidium didymum (assembly GCA_963920545.1). Taxonomy (NCBI): domain Eukaryota; kingdom Viridiplantae; phylum Streptophyta; class Magnoliopsida; order Brassicales; family Brassicaceae; genus Lepidium; species Lepidium didymum. The sequence goes on along the minus strand of OY986979.1, from coordinate 5,543,290 downwards.
TTTGCCAAGACCCACGTTTCATCGGAGGAGATGGTCTCACTTTCTACTTCCACGGCAAGAAAGACTCAAACTTCTGCCTTCTCTCTGATCCTAACCTTCATATCAACGCACATTTCATCGGTAAACGCAGCTCTGGTATGTCACGTGACTTCACATGGGTCCAATCCATTGCCATGCTCTTCGGCACTCACCGTTTATACGTCGGAGCGCTCAAAACTGCCACGTGGGACGACTCTATAGACCGTATCTCCGTCTCTTTTGACGGATATGTTATCTCACTTCCTCAATTAGACGGTGCTATGTGGACTTCTTCCCCTGGAGTATACCCTCAAGTCTCTGTCAAACGAGTCAACGCTGACACTAACAATGTTGAGGTATATGCAACTCAGAAATATTCGCTTTTATTAGCCACAAAGTCATTCAAATGATTAAAGAAGATTGTGTATTTCATAAACTTAATCACTAATAGAGTCAACTAAAATATATTTATATATAGGTTGAAGTAGAGGGCTTACTTAAGATAACAGCAAGAGTGGTACCAATAACAATGGAAGATTCTAGAATCCATGGATATGACGTGAAGGAAGACGACTGTCTAGCTCATCTCGACCTTGGCTTCAAATTCCAAGACCTTAGCGACAATGTCGATGGTGTTTTGGGACAGACTTATAGGTCTAACTACGTTAGCCGAGTTAAGATTGGAGTTCACATGCCTGTGATGGGTGGTGACAGAGAATTTAAAACCACAGGACTTTTTGCACCTGACTGTCTAGCCGCAAGGTTCACCGGTAATGAAGACAACAACAATGGCCGAAGCAAACTGGAGCTCCCTGAGATGAGTTGTGCCAGTGGCGTAAGTGGCAAGGGAGTTGTCTGCAAGAGATAGACATTCCTGATTTTATTACTACTATACCATTTGGTAACTATAATTATATACCTTAATAAAATGTGTAACACGGTAATTCTTTTTCTATAATAATTATATCATCGAGAAAGGAAACATGTAATGTAATGCCATAAATGTAAACCTATGTTTCTTGAATCTATATATTGAAATGTGAATTTATATTAATATACCTTCTTGTTTGCTAAACGAAATTTACTAATTGTAAGCATGTAACGTAACGTAACAAAACAAAGACTGAGACATTCAATATTTGTAAAGTTTGATAAAGCAAATGCAAAAAAATATAAAATATAAATAATTAAACTTGATACAAACCATAAAGCAGTATATTATAAATCAATAGTGGAAACTCCAATTAGGTTTTACGTTAGAATATCTAGAAATATTATTCTTTTTCGTTAATCCAGCAATATTATCAATAGTGGAAACTCACAATCCAACAATTCCTCTTCTTTAACGATTATTAGCTGGAACTGTTAAGGTTTGGGAAATTTTTTGATAGTTCATCGCCTAAAAAGTCTAAAAGCAAGATATAATCCAGATATAATATTCCTAATCAAAACTAAGAATGGTGATGAAGTTATCCTCGAAAAAACAGCAAGTCTAAAGTTTCCAAATTGTAAAACAGTACCTTCTCAAGGCCATGGAAGTGGTGGTCTTCTCCTTTTGTGGTCAGATAGGATTGAGCTCCAAGTCCTTTCAGCCTCTGTAGATGTAATTGATACTCTAATCAGATACAAGAACAAAAGGCTTCACGCGTCGTTCACATACTGTAGCACAGATAAAGAGCGTAGGAAGAAAATTTGGGGTAGAATGCTAGAAATAGCAAAAATCAGAAACTCACTATGGGTTGTGATGGGTGATTTTAACGATATATTGTCTAATGATGAGAAGAAAGGCGGAGCAATCAGACCAGAGTGTACCTTCTTAGACTTTAGATCCTTTGTATCGGAAGCCGGTCTGTTTGATCTAAAGTTCTTAGGAGATCTGTTATCATGGAGGGGAGTTAGGCATGATCATATTGTCCAATGCTAAAAAAAAGAAGAAGAGAGCAATTTTCAGATATGATAGAAGGCTAAAGGATAATGAGGAAGTGAAAAAGATTATTGAAAAACGGTGGAATCCATCAAAGCAAATTCCCCTCAAATACAGATTAAGTAGAACGAGAGAAGCCATAAGTCAATGGAGCAAAGAGGAAAACAGAAACAGCCGAATTCGCATTGAGGAATGTAAACGTGAGCTAGAGGAGGCAATGGTAAGCCCTTCAAATGACACATGTAGAATTAGAGATATAACCCTAAGGCTACAAAAAGCATATGAAGAAGAAAAGACTTTTTGGAAGCAAAGGAGTCGAATCTTATAGCTACAGGGGATAAAAATTCCTCTTATTTCCATGCTATAACCAAAACGAGGAAGATAAAGAATTCCTTTTCTGTGATTGAAGATGCAGAGGGTACAAAAGTGTTTAAAGAGAGGAAATCTCACAAGTAATATCGGATTTTTTCAAAGGCATGTATACGTCTCCCTTGTTTGTGTGCTCCTCTTGTATATTTGGGTTTAACTTTAGTATTTAATTTCAATATCTTCTTTTCTTATTTCGAGATCTTCTTTCATAATATTAAGATTTCGTGTTATTTTGCCAAGGATAGGTGGTCCAGTGGTAGTGGTCATTTTACAAATCTTCAGACACCAGAGTTCGATTCTTCCCGATGCAAGAGGAAGGAAAAAAGAGGGATTTTAGGATATGAGATTTGGTTATTAATCGGACCTTGTCGATCCAATTATGAGACTAAGGTTGACAACAACAAAAAAATCGTCTTATTTAGCTTGCATATCTTAAGATTCTTTAGTTTAGTTGGTGGGCTCAATTCATCTTCATAGTGGCCTTCTTTTCTTGAGAAGCCCGGTATCAAGAATATAGGATTTCATTTTTACGTTTCCGGTCTTTGGAATTTAAAATTTTATTCACTTTTTTCAAATATGCATTTAACCACGAAAAAATTTGTTACACTTTTATAGCTAAGTAAATTAGTCACGTACTACTATGTACAAAAGTTTAGTGACAAAACCTGTGAACGAACATATATGGTTTAGATATTACAAATAACGTGACAAATATATCCACGTTGACCAATCGTGACTATATTGGCCACGATATAGTTACACGTACTTTATGCCTAGATTAACTACGAAATTGTCATGATTCATTCTTCACTGACATAACCATTGCGCTATTAAGTTACTACTAGTTATGTATGCTGCCGTATAATTTGGAAATTTTTTTCCTCCAAAAGTTTATGTGAAGTTAAAATTTTGAAAAAGCTGTGAAAAGATGGAAAGAAAATTTAGACCTTTTAAGTGTTGTGATAAATTGGAATGCAAAGTTAGACGATCGTAAATAGAAGAAAAGATTAAGTTTTACAAAAGTAGAGGGTGATGAACAATTTAAATGTCTTTTGTAAAAGGAGATAGCTTACATTAATATGTAGTTTCAGTTTGTTGTGAATTATGGAGGTTATAGTGAGCTTATGACGACGACAGTTGACCACGCTTTAACAACTCATATAAGCAGTGACTATAAGAAAACAAAAAGATTATTTTTGTCATCGTATACTTGAATAATTCAGAAAACTAAGTCAGTTAGTAAAATATTAAAATTGCATTCGGCATTTGAGATAAATGTAAGGTTGCAAATGTTTCCCAAAAATGATAATCCCAAGTAATTAGAAGATTAGACTAAACTTCGCTTAGAAAACACAAGATTAATGGTATCATATTGTTTTATTTGGTTATGTTAGTTAGGATCCAAGGAATTTTGTACACTTACCATCGTAACAATAAGTTGGTACTGTGACAGCATCAAGAGCAACATTGAGATTATATGTGCTGATGAGAAGCAATAACAACAAAAATATTCTTCTTTTTCTGCCATTCCTCTCCACATTATATCGATCTTCCCAGCTGGAATCAATTCAAAGAGCCAATTCTTTTCTTCCAACCCAAAGAACTGATTAAAAAATTACAGACAAAAACATAATTAAAAGACATTTCCCTGTATTAAAAAATACCAAAACCTGCAGCCATAAGAGATGTAGAAATTCGATACGAGGAACAATATTCAGCTATAACAATAATGTTCGTTTAACCTGCTCTATGCTTCTAATTAAAGGCAATGATAAGTAAATATTTCAGAGACTGTGTTTGTGCGGATATGCCTTGTGCGTAGCTACGAAATTCTGCCACATAGAACTCAAATACGCTCCTACAGAAGTTTTTGGAAACCATGTCCATAATTTATTATTCTCTTCGTCAAACCAAAATTGGGACCAATCTGTCAATAAAAACAAAAAAAGAACACGTTTCAAGAATAAGCGTAAACCAATAGATCAATAGCGAGACAACTCTTAAAACTACTCGATCGTTAGAAACGAAACACAAAGTCAATATAAGAGATTGTAGTCATCTAAATCAACAACATCATTAATCACCAGAACATATAACCAATTTCAGATAAAAAATAGAAACAGGGATGATAAGAAGCAAATACAAAAGCTACAGCAGCTCCTGAGAGAATGAAAGGAACAAAGGGATTTGTTTCTGTCATCCCATGATGGCAATGGAAGCTCCATGTTTGCCAAACGGACAGGAGAATGATTACACAAGCGATGTCAGATCCACCACCGGTGATGAGAGCCACCTTGCCTTTGACGATATTAGGTTTGAACGGAATTCACTCAACTAAAGACGTAATTCACTAAAAGTTAAGGACACAATTGGGCAACTGAAGTGTCCCTCCTTCTAGTCTCTTTGAGATTTATTCAATTTACGCAGAAGGTGAAAGGATTTATATTCTTTCTAAACGACGATTTCTTTTTCTTTTCTGATGATGTGTTTTATTCTTGTAATTTGATTGGTAGATAGCTAGCTGATTTGGCAACTGAGGTGTCTTCACCTATGGAGAAATCTAAATCTTCTTATTATATATATAATTTCGTGATATTACTAGTGGATAAACTAGGAGTGGGCATTCGGGTATCCGGATCCGATCGGGTCAGATCTTTCGGGTTTCAGGTATTTTAGATCTTGGTGTAGAGGATCTGATCAAGTATTTGGTAAATTCAGGTCGGTTTAGGGTTTTTGAGGTTTGGGTTCGGTTCGGTTTAGAACTGTATAAAGGACCCGAAGAATACCCGAACTAATGTAATTTTTGGATCCGGTTTGGATCTATTTCGGTTCCGGTTCTACTACGTGTAATTTCAGAACCTAAGTCTTCTTCCCCTGCTATGAGTCTAAGTCCTTTTCTTGCTTAACCATTACACCATAATCCAACCAAAATGTCTCACAAGCAACATTAACAACACATGTCTCTATAAAAACTGAGTGTTTCATTAAAAGTAAGTGAAATCCGAGATCATTAACAAGTTCTTAAGCATCTAAAGACATGCAAAAACAACAAAAAAGAATAAAAACATATGAAAATGACTTGCAGCTCTTTGATTTGCATAGATACCTTGTTTTGGTTGTTTAGTCTTCTGTACTAATTGGATTTCCAAACTCTACAACAACAAACAAGTGTTAAAATAACATAATATGTACACATTAAACCAAGAAGTAAAGCATAAAAAGTTTACCTCTCTCAAGCATGTCAGCCTCTTCAACCTCAGCAAGTATTTGTGCAATGGTGAGCTCTTTTGATTCACTTTTGATGTCTTGTTTGATCCATTGCTCTGTGCACATTAATACCTCAACGGTGAAGTGAGAAAGACTACTTCTGGCTGGAGTGATAATCCGTCCACTTGTGCTAAAAGCACTCTCAGAAGCAATCGATGACACTTGCATAGTAAATACATCTCTAGCAATCAGTGAGAGTATAGGGAACTTAAAGCTATTCGCTTTCCACCATGAGAGTATATCAAACTCTATCCCACATAGCTTTTCATAACTCTCAACATCATCTCTTAAATATGTATCCATCTCATCTTGTGTTTCCCTTGCTCTTTTCTCAATCATCATCTCTTTATACCTAATGTCAATCCACTTATACCCCAATCCATCATCAAATAGATCCATTATATAACTGGATTGTTCATGACCAGAAGTAGAAGATTTTGCGTAAGAATGCTGAGATTGTGAAGACTGTGAGTGGACATTTTCATTCCCATTATATATAGCACTATACTCAGGAAACATAGATCTCAAAATTAACAAGACTGACTCATTCATCTCCTTAGCTTCCATAGAATCCTTCCCATGTAATGTCTCAAAACACAATTTTGCAAATTGTATTTTCTTCCTAGGATCAAACACTGGCGCTACAATCAACATCTTATTGATATTTTTTAGACCATCCCAATGCTTTTTAAACTTCTTAAGCATTTCACTAGCCTTTCTACTCAGCTGGCTATCATTTTCAACAATAAGTCTACTCAGATTTGATGTTATGCTCACTATCTCACCATAGCATTGATGTGAGTTCAATGTTGTAGAGGTTGAGATAATAAGTGTCGAGTTATAAAAAATAACTAGAAACCTACGAAGTCTCTCAACCTCATCCCAATCATGAAACTTAGGAGGTCCTTTCCTCTTTTCTCCATTTTCTAACTCTAAGAAATAGTCACGGTAAGCCAAGTCCTCAGCTAACATTTTTTCAAATGCTACCTGAAACTTAAGAGCTTGTTTCAACATAAGATATGTTGAATTCCACATAGTCCTCACATCAAGTGGTAAACTACCTCTTATCATCTTCCCGGACTCAACCTTAAGCTCAAACGGTTTCAGCATATTAGTAGAAGATCTAAGATAAGTGACAGCTAATTGCACATATACTATCATCTACTTCTACTAAACTAGCCTTGACAATCAAATTAATGATATGTCCACTACATCTCAGATGTAGCATCTCACCATCTAAGACGAATGCATCATCTGAACTTAGTTTAAAACTACTTTCAAACTTCTGAAGAGCTGAAGTATTAGTTGTTGTATTGTCAACAGTAATACAAAAAACTCTCTTGATTCCCCACTCAGCTAAGCAATCTAAAAGTACAGTTGCAATAGTCTGACCTTTATGATCGGTTACAGGTTTGAAGCCAATTATCATCTTCTTAAGTGCCCAATGAGGATCAATGTAGTGGATTGTGACAACCATGTAAGAAGCACCTGTGATTTAAAAAATAAAAACACAAACTTATCAGTTTAAACTCAGTAAATCCCTTGTGATTTCAAAAAGAAAAAACAGAAACTAATCAATGTATAAACTAATAAAAATAGAAATTATCAGTTGATCACATTATGAAATTGGATAGAATTTGGCTTTAAGGACTTATCACATGACTGCAATAGTCTTTGACACCGAGTGATAGGAAAACAAAAACACAAGAATCAGCACAAACAAAAGCACTTGCTTTCCTTTCAAATTTACCGGCTACTGACCAACAAATATACGAATGTAAAAACAGTGATTGTAAATCTATAGCAGCAAAGTGCATAAAGGTCAGTACAAGGTATAACATTAGTGAAAATGAACTAGTGAACAGATAAGATCCACCTAGCAACATCTATAACACTACTGGACAGTGACAAAATCAATAATCTAAAATCGAATTTATAATAAGCGACAAAATCAATGATCTCAAATCCACCTAATCGCAAATACTATACCATAAACTAACAAAAACATAACTTACCAGTTGGTTGACATTTCCAAATGTCTGTTGTAACAGAGACTCTTTGATTATTTCATAAAAACCACTTCCTAAGAGTGTCCTTTCTCTCCTTATACATTTTGACAATGTCCCTTTGAGCAGTCCTTCTTGAATGAGGCCTGTAGAGATTCATCTGACATAGAAAAACAAATAACAAGTCGCAGTCAATCTACACGTCAAGGTAAAATGGTATGATCCTAAACTTAAAGGGAGAAGACTTAACCTTGCTGCAGAACTGTCTCCAAGCTGCACATTCTATGAATGCCAATGGTAACTCTGCTGCTACCAGCAGCTCATTTGACGCTTGTCTAAACACAGACTCTGGTACTTTAGCTATCTTCACACCTCCATCCATGCTTAAAACCAGCTGGTGATTGGCTTGGGATTCCAACCAAGCCTTGTACTGTTTACACAAACCGATGTGCTTCTGAAGATTGGATGTCCTTGACTTGGTTGGACATGTGAATTCCTTCTGGCAGTAGTTACAAATGCACTTGTCTCGGTTGTATTTAAGTCTTGTGAAGTATGACCAAACATTAGATCTTGTGGCCAGTGTCTTCTTAGGTTTGTTTGGCTAAGATGATGCTCCACAATCCTGAGGATTTTCTTTACGCTTCCCTCGAGATCCTCCACTTCCACCACTTGATGTCTCAGTCTCTGTATTATTAATGCCAGCACTTTTTGTATTCAATCTCTCTTTAGGTGGAGAGACAGAGGAATCCATCTACAACAGACAACAAAACGAATTAGTTTATATAAATAGAGCACATAAGAAACAACACAAAGACCAAACAAGACAAGATCAACTGAAATTACAGAAAGCAATAAATTGGAAAGTTTTAGGACACAACACAGACTCAATGACACTTCTAAACGATACAACACTCGAACCAGATACATCTAAGTGCTTATTTAGAATCATCATTAAATCAAAAATTCATCCATCAGCATTCAAACATATCAGCAGAAGCCACTAATTTCTTCAACCATTTCACGTAGATCAAAGATAATGCAAGCCAAAGAGAGAGATTACTTTATATGATCTAATTAAGAAAACTATTGGTTATATTACTAAAGCAGATTAACATGACAGAAGCTAAAGAATGTGATTGATCTGGGATCCTAATAGTACACATCACATCCCATGTGAATCTAGTCTAACAATGTACGCTTGGTTTTACTTTAAAAATGTAATCATAAACATTCACCCACCATTAACAACCTGCAGTGATCTATTTTTCAACCTTGTCCCAGCTGATTCACTATGATAACTTAGATTAATTGATAAAAATAAGCTTCATATGTTTATGTCTCCATTTCATATCTCAGTTATACTTATAAAGCACATAAGATCTAGATTCTATATGCTTCTCAAACGAAACACGTCAAAGAATTAAAAAAACCCTATTTTCTAAATGACCAAAGTGATATCACTTCCACCTATAACCAAGCAGTGTCTCACTGTACATTGCATACGAGTATACTTTTCATATTCTTTTGTAAAGCTTGATCATTGAAACATCAAGTACAAGTTTACTACACATTATCACCACTAAAAATATATTGAAATAAACAAGTTAATAAGTTATTTAAACAAGTTAACAAATGGAGCCAAGTTAGGTAAGTTTTCACAACTACACAGAAATGTACAAAACCAGTGTTTACAAGTAATTACAACTACACAAGTGAGTTATTGATGTCATCCAAGTTAATAAGTTATTTACACAAGTTAACAAGTCAAGAAACAAGTTAACAAGCGAAGCCAAGTTAGGTAAGTTATTTAAAGAATCTAGTCAACAAGTTAATAACACAAGCTGAGCCAATTTTTTATTTAACGAAAGTAGTAAACAGATTAAAGAAACAAGTTGTTTCAGATGTCAAACAACTGATGAAGTAATCTACTTAAATCAGATTTAGCCAAAAGATTCAAGCAACATATGAACTTATAGAACAACTGAACTAAGCTACTTAACTAAATCGGAAATAGAAGGCTACAGAGGGAAAAACTCCTAAATCGAAGGCTACAGAAAGAAGCAAACTCAACATCAACCTATAACTAACCCAAAATCGAAGGCTACAGAAAGAATAGACCCAAAATCGAAGGCTACAGAAAGAATAAACCCTAAATCGAAGGCAAACTCATTAAGCAAACTCAACATCAACCGAAAACTAAGCCAAAATCGAAGACTACAAAGAGATAAAACAGAGAAGATTCAAAACAAACCCCATATCAAATCTCGAAACTCTAAACTTTTGGCGATTCATTACCCAACAACGATAGTTATTTTTCGATCCAAATATTGAGAGAAAAACGTACATGCAATTGAGTTCCAGAGTTGAGAGAAGGTATGTGCATGCTTCTGTTCCGTTGTGTTTCCTGGATTCAAGACGGAGACAACATATTAGACATGTAGGCGTGCTTCAAACTTCGATGTTCGGCTTTCGACAAGGCACAGACGAAACTCAAGGTCTGACTAAATGGTTATGGTCAATCTCTGGTACACCTAAACCAGCACATTTAATTTCAGTTATTTTTGGTTTACTTCGGGTTTTAAATTTTACTCGAACCCGACTTGAAACCCGAAGTACTCATATAGCCAGAACCGATCGGTATTTATTAAAACCCGAACCCGACTTTTCAGGTCAGGTTCGGGTTCGGATCCGAGTTTCGGTTCTAAAGCCTAGGCATAAAATAAATCATAATTATGTTACTACGAAAAGCCACACTAAATTTTAGTTATGCTCCTATACACATTTTTTTTGTGAGATAACCTGGCTATTTTACATGTAGTTACGAAATTTTAGGCTTAGTAATAAATTATCAACTAGTTTAAATAATTGCATTATCTTTTTAGACTATTTTAGGCGGTGTTCCTTTTTTCTGAATATACTTTTTCAAGAATAGTTAATGTAAATATTACTTATTTAATTGGTAAAAACAGTAGATATTTGATGAAAGGTGCAGTTTTGATATATTATTTTGACTGTGCAAACAAAAAATGTTCATTGATAATTTAGAAATGGTACATTATAGTTTACTTGATGAAACATATTTGACAATATAGAAAGTTAGAAATACTCCGACTAAAATATAATAACGATTTTATACATAAATTTTTTTTTTCTCTGTTGAAAAGTGTCATTCTAGATTTTTTCACATAAATTAAAAAAATAAAAAATTAAAACTCATTTGTACCTCTAATAATTAGAGGTAACGATTTGGTAGATTCCATATTAATAATTCTGATTGGAGGTTAAAGTTGAAATTTTTTGTTCAAAGTTATATTGGAATTGTAGAATGACACTCTTTGTGAAACACTTTTTCTCCTAAAATGACACTCTTTATGAAATGGAAAAAATATATCATAATAATTAACGAAAATAAAACAAAATTATTATTTAATAAAATAATTTATATTTATATAATAAAAAATTAGGCATAGAGTGATATAATCCTAGTAAGAGATAAAATGTTTTCATTCATTGTCGATTAGTTTTAAATTGGAAACTCATAATTTAACAATAAATGCGACTAAGTAAATATATTTACAAATTTATACGATATTTAAAATACCAAAAACAAAACAAAAAAATAGTTGATCTCAAAGGAAAACTGTTTTTTGGTTAAAAGGTTAAATGTTTATTTTTCAGTTTTACATATCAGAGTTTGACTCTATAGAACCATGTTTATACTATGGATCGATCTTGTCGATTCAATTGCTTGTTTGGAGAAAAAAGGGATTGACCTCAACTATGTAGAACCTAAGAAGCTAATCGATGAACACAAAGATTATAAAGAAATAACTCTTCTTTATTAGCTTAGGAAAATAACTCAAAACCTAAACTCTCAATCAATAATCTCAAAATTTATGCCACATACTAGGCATCTCCTTATATAGATTAGATAAGTTCCTAAAGCTAATAGGAAAACTATATTTTAGATAACTCCTAAAATATCTCAAACTTATCTAATTTAACTACCAAACTTGTTCAACGAGTAACCACTTTCAAGTTTATTCCAACAATCTCCCATTTAAGCTTGAAATCGATTTTCTCAACATCTTGAACACCAATGAAATCTCTCATTTCTTTGAACTCGATTCTTCTTAATGCATTTGTTAAGATGTCCGCCTTTTGATTTGTTCCGGGAATGTGTTCGACTTCTATTAACTCATTCTCAATGCATTCTCTTATGAAATGATATCTTGTGTGAATGTGTTTGCTTCTTCCATGAAAAATGGGAGGTTTTTGTGAGTGCAATTGCGGATTTGTTATCTATTCGAATGATCACTTGTTCACACGTTGTTACAATGACTTCACTAAATAAGTCTTGTAATCAAATTGCTTGTCTAGCTGCCTCGGTTCCGGCCATGAACTCGGCTTCATTAAAAAAAATTGGTTCATCATTCAAGCTTAACAATAACTTTTCCCCTTCTGCTTCGGCAATCAAAACATAGTCGTCAAGATACTTTGGTTTTGTGACTTGTTGTTGAGATCTTCTCACAGCTTGTGGTAAATCATCACTCCGCTCAATGATCTCGGATTCTTCATCGGGAAAAATCTGTGGATCATTCTCGGTTGATTCACTACTTGTGTGGGAAGCTTAGAGTCTATTACTTGCGGCTGAAGGTATTGCTAAGCTACTTTCCCTTTGAGGTTCTTGATTCTTGAAGCTTTGAATCATAAACTCAAAATTCTCAGCGTCTCTCATTAGTAACATCGTCATTCCGATTCCATCCTTTCGTCTCGTCAAAAACAACATCTCGACTTACTATGACTTGACGACTATGTGGATCAAGAAGACGATAGGCTTTTGATCCCTGTTCAGTGCCAAGGTGAACACGCATTCTCGACTTATCATCAAGCTTTCTTAAGTGTGGTTTCTCCAATTTTGCATAACAAACACACTCCAAAATACAAAGATGTCCGAGATTTGGTGTCTTATCACGAAACATCTCATATGGAGTTTTGTTCTTCAATGCTTTGGATGCAACTAGATTAAGAATATAGGTTGAATGTCTTATTGCTTCTCCTCACAAGTAATTTGGCACCTTCATGTGTTTCATAATGCTCTTTGCCATCTCCATTAATGTTCTATTTCTCTTTTCAACAACTCCATTTTGTTGGGGAGTATATGGTGCGGTTAGATGTCTTTTGATAGCGTTCTCTTCAGAAAACAATTTGAACTCGTGAGATACAAATTCTCCTCCTTTGTCAGTTCTAAACACTTGTATCTTCTCACTCATTTCTTCTTCCACCATTGTTTTGAATTTCTTGAATCTCGAAAACGCATCACTATTCTCTTTTAACAACACCGCCCACATATATCTAGTTTGATCGTCTATAAGCACAAATATGTACTTATTACCAGCTGTTGTACTTGGTGTTATTGCCCCACAAAGATTTCCATAAACTACATCAAGTCTATTATTTGCTCGAAAAGATGTTGCTTGAGGAAAGGCTTGGCTAGTTTGCTTTCCAAGCAAACATAATCCACATACTTCTTTCTCGAAACTTACTCGTGGAACACCTTTCACTAGACCTTTCTTAAACATATTCTTTATTGTTTTTAGACTTATGTGTCATAACCTCGAGTGCCACCTTGTTGATTAACTAATCTTTGATAAATTGAGATGTGTTGTGTCTTTGATCTCCATCGTAACCTTTTATAGACGAATTCGTGACCTTGTTGCCTTAACAATCAGTTTTCCTTCTTGATCTCACATTGTTAAGACATCTCCTTTCATTCTAATGTCACATCCCGATTTCGTAGCTTATCCAAGACTTATTATGTTGCTCTTAAGATTGGAGATAAAGTACACATCCTTCATCTCCTTCGTACTTCCGTTTTGATCAACAAAACTAATTGATCTTTTCCCTTTAATATCAATTCGAGAATCATCTCCGAATCTCACCTTCCCGATGATGGTATCATCAATTCTAGTAAAATATCTTCTATCTCCGGTCATATGATTATTAGTTCCATTGTCAAGATACCAAATATTCATCTCCTTTTTGTTTGTCTCAAACTTGCTTGGTAAGCAATTCTCTTCATTTAAGTAAACAACTTCATGCAAGAAAAGATCATCCGCCTCGTGTGTGTCTTGAGATTTATCATCCTCTTGCGCTTCTTGTAACTTAAGTAGTGTATCCGGACACTTAGAAGCATAGTTTCCATACTTATCACACATATAACATATTAATTTAGACATGTCGAAATCTCCATTATTTTGACCTCGACCTCTTGTACTCTCGTTATTGCTCGAATCATAGTTTCTAGTTTGGTTTTCCAAATACATTAGCTTGTTTTGATCCTCTTGAGACTCATCTATTTCTTCTTCAAAGATACATTCTTCATAAGCCTTTAAATGACCTATGATATCTTCAAAGCTTGTAGTTTTAAGATCCAAGACTTGTTCAAGAGAAATACCAATATGAATGTATTTCTTTCAAGGAAGACTCTTTAGAAACTTCTTAACCATCTTTGATTCTTCAATACTTGCTCGTAGGGAAGACGATTTAGATGATATTTCGATAGCTTGCCCACAAAGCTATCTATGGTCTCATTTTCTTTCATTTTAAGTCGATCAAATTCCGTCATCAATGTTTGCAACCTAGCTTCACGTACTCGTTCAACCCCCATATTCTGATTTTTTATAGCCTCCCAAAATTTTTTGGTTGTGTCTAATTCTCCAACTTGAAGAATAAGTGCTTCGGGTATCGATTGGAATAGAAGAGCCATCACCATATTGTTTTTCTTCTTATCATCAATTTTTGTCTCAGTTACCTCCCATACTTCATGTACCTTGAGACATACTCTCATTCTCATAGCTCAAACGTGTAGTTAGTTGCATTTAACATTGAGCACACTATAGAGGAAGAGCCTCTTCCACCTTTAGCCTTCTCCGCCGATACAATGGGTAAATCGTCGTCTCCCATTGTCTAGCTTTCTCGTTATTAAGATCTTTTTCTTAATCAATTCCCCTTAATTCCTTAAGTTCTGATACCAATTGTAGAATCTAAGAAGCCAATCGATGAACGCAAAGATTATAAAGAAATAACTCTTCTTTATTAGCTTGAGAAAATAACTCAAAACCTAAATTCTTAATCAATAATCTCACAAGTTATACCACATCTTAGGCATCTCCTTATGTAGATTAGATAAGTTCCTAATACAAATAGGAAAACTATATTTTAGATAACTCCTAAAATATCTCAAACTTATCAAATCTAACTATCAACCAAACTTTCTCAACAAGTTATTCCAACAAACTATAATCGAAATGAAATTGGATAAAGGTGAGGCGAACGGGATTTGGTATGACTTAGGTGCAACTGCAAGTATTCATAAATTGAAAAGAAAAATCAAATGCTATATTAAATTTGTTTTACTTTCGATACTAAAAAAGTTTGTTTAACTTTCGATACTAAAAAGTGCTGAATCATTACACAACAAAAGTGGGATCATACCTTCAGAATAAAGTAATTACTCCTAAACTTGCATGTCGCGATACATAAAATCAATCTTTACTTAAATTATACATACCCATTGATGTATTACTTAAACCTGCATAAAGTGGAATGGAATCTCTTTCTAACCATTTGTAATAGATATTCATATTATTTAAGGAATTTTGTGAGGAAATACCCAAAAATCATTTTTCTTGTCAACAATTGAATCGACAAAGTCCAATATATGACATAAATTATATTCCAAAAATCTTTTTTAATTTACTATATGTAGTGGGAAAATGATCGAACCATGATACTAAGTCATTATGTCATTAGCTAGATAATTCTAACCACAAAAAAAATCGGCAAGGTTACTAAATTACTAAATATTAGTAATTATAATCTATTTATTTTAGTTATTATCTCTCATTGGCTGGTTATTTCTTTTAACTTCATTGGCTTAATTAATTGGACTCTTCGATTATTTTCAATTACATTGTCAAAGTTTCAACCTACTACTTACATATTTTGAAACTTTTTTTGCGATCAATAAAACATTTGAAGCTGCATAAACTAAATCTGTAAGTTGTAAAGGTTAAGATGATGATTTTACTTAGAATAAAAAGAAATTAAAATATTTTTAAAATGATATTATATCATAAAGTGTAATGGTGGTTTTATATGTATAAAGGTATTAATATTTGTTAAGTGTAGATGCTCTCCGAAAAGATTATGCATTCATACTCCATTGAACTAGGAACTTTTTATTTAAAAGATTAAAAGACTCCAACTTGATATTAAAATAACCCAACACAACTATCTATATAAACCATACAACCACTATCGAATCATTCCAACAATCAAAACCATTACATCTTTCAAACACACAAACACTGTAAACAAGACTTACCTTTCTTTTTTAATCTTCTTTGTTAGGTTTGGCAATGGGTCTAGCCAAACAAACAAGTGTTCTATTGGGATGCATACTTCTGGCATCATTAGCTGTATCAATAATGGCTGATACACCACCGGGAATAGCTAAGAACCCAAGCCATGCAACATGTAAGATTAAGAAGTACAAACATTGCTACAACTTGGAACATGTTTGTCCCAAGTTCTGCCCTGACTCTTGTCATGTTGAATGTGCTTCCTGCAAACCCATATGTGGCCCTGCTTCCCCCGGTGGTAATGATGGTGGTGGTAATGGTGGAGATGGTGGTGATGGTGGCGATGGTGGTAATAGTGATGCTGGTGGTAATGCTGGTGATGGTGGTGATGGTGGTGATGGTGGTAATGGCGGTGATGGTGGTAATGATCATGGCGGTAGTAATGGTGGTGGTGATGGTGGCGATGGTGGAGATGGTGGTAATGGTGGTAATAGTGGTGGTGATGGTGGTGATGGTGGTGACGGTGGTGATGGTGGTGACGGTGGTAATGGTGGTGATGGTGGTAATGATCATGGTGGTAATGATGGTGATGGTGGTGATGGTGGTAATGATGGTGATGGTGGTGATGGTGGTAATGATGGTGATGGTGGTGGTGATGGTGGTAATGGTGGTAATGGTGGTGATGGTGGTGATGGTGGATACACTCCTCCAGCTTCTGTTCCACCAGTTTCACCAGCACCTCCTACACCTTCTGTGCCAAGCCCAACTCCACCAGTTTCACCAGCACCCACAACTCCTACATCGTCAGTCCCAAGTCCAACTCCTCCTGTTTCACCACCACCTCCTACTCCTACACCATCTGTGCCAACTCCTTCTACACCTTCGGGCTCTCCTCCTTATGTTCCCCCATCTTCTCCTACTCCAACTCCACCATCAGAGACGGGAGCAGAAGTTTCAAGGGCCAGATGTAAGAAGAAGGGTTCTCCTTGTTACGGAGTTGAATACAATTGTCCTGCCAATTGTCCCCATTCTTGTCAAATTGATTGCGTCACTTGCAAGCCTCTTTGCAGTATGTCCTCTTCATCCAACACCTCCTATTTAGTCTTGTATTATGACTCAACTACTTACTATATTGCTAAATCATGATACATTGTAATGCAGATTGCGACAAGCCAGGATCTGTTTGCCAAGACCCACGTTTCATCGGAGGAGATGGTCTCACTTTCTACTTCCACGGCAAGAAAGACTCAAACTTCTGCCTTCTCTCTGATCCTAACCTTCATATCAACGCACATTTCATCGGTAAACGCAGCTCTGGTATGTCACGTGACTTCACATGGGTCCAATCCATTGCCATGCTCTTCGGCACTCACCGTTTATACGTCGGAGCGCTCAAAACTGCCACGTGGGACGACTCTATTGACCGTATCTCCGTCTCTTTTGACGGATATGTTATCTCACTTCCTCAATTAGACGGTGCTATGTGGACTTCTTCCCCTGGAGTATACCCTCAAGTCTCTGTCAAACGAGTCAACGCTGACACTAACAATGTTGAGGTATATGCAACTCAGAAATATTCGCTTTTATTAGCCACAAAGTCATTCAAATGATTAAAGAAGATTGTGTATTTCATAAACTTAATCACTAATAGAGTCAACTAAAATATATTTATATATAGGTTGAAGTAGAGGGCTTACTTAAGATAACAGCAAGAGTGGTACCAATAACAATGGAAGATTCTAGAATCCATGGATATGACGTGAAGGAAGACGACTGTCTAGCTCATCTCGACCTTGGCTTCAAATTCCAAGACCTTAGCGACAATGTCGATGGTGTTTTGGGACAGACTTATAGGTCTAACTACGTTAGCCGAGTTAAGATTGGAGTTCACATGCCTGTGATGGGTGGTGACAGAGAATTTAAAACCACAGGACTTTTTGCACCTGACTGTCTAGCCGCAAGGTTCACCGGTAATGAAGACAACAACAATGGCCGAAGCAAACTGGAGCTCCCTGAGATGAGTTGTGCCAGTGGCGTAAGTGGCAAGGGAGTTGTCTGCAAGAGATAGACATTCCTGATTTTATTACTACTATACCATTTGGTAACTATAATTATATACCTTAATAAAATGTGTAACACGGTAATTCTTTTTCTATAATAATTATATCATCGAGAAAGGAAACATGTAATGTAATGCCATAAATGTAAACCTATGTTTTTTTGTTAAAAATGTAAACTATGTTTTTGGAATCTATATATTGAAATGTGAATTTATTTTAATATTCTTCTTGTTTGCTAAACGAAATTTACTATGTAACGAGTCAACGCATCAAAGCAGGTATCTCCTTATCAATGTCACCGTATCTCTCTAGCTGAGAAATATTTGTATAGTTTGATAAAGTAAATGCAAAATATATAAAATAGAAATAAACTTTATGCAAACCACATATAATAAATCAATAGTAAAAACTTCCAATTAGGATATACGTTAGAATATCATCTTTTTCTAAATAAATTTACTGTTTCTTATATAATATATATAGACAACAATATTATAGTACACCAAAACTAGTAAAAGAAGTTATCTATTTCTTAACATAACTTGATTTGTATTTTGTTTTATAGATTTTCTTTTTAGTTAGAAAGTGTTCCCCTGCCAAAAGCATGCATGATAGCCTGGTGGCTAAATGGTTCAGTTGTTGTCTTTGACATTCAGAGTTTGATTTTCTAGAATTGCATGATATTGTTAAGAGAATGTTTGTGCTATGCTATGAATCAGACTTTGTCGATTCAATCTTGACAAAATAAAAAAAAGCCCCCTGATTAATAATTTGTTTTTGGTTGCTATAAAACAAAAGAAGCATGTGGATAAGATATTCATTTTAGAATGAATGAAGTGATTCTTCCATAAAGATGGAGGATACGTAAATATGGATACACTAAGCCTCTGCCTCTTACAACGGAAACATCATCATGCATTGCCTATAAAAGGTTTAGGAAGCGCAATATGTACGTTAATTTTTTTTAAATATATCTTTATTTTCTTTAACTCAAAACCAAGTAATGATTTATTCATATTATTTTAAAATATAATTATAAAACCAAAGTAGGGTTTTTAAATGTTTCGACCAAAATTAAGAGCTTTTTCGGTCGATCAATATAATAAGATTAGGGCTATGATTGGAAGAATGTGGTTCGAGGAACGTCGAGCCAAGAAATATGTACGTTTAGATAAATATTCGACCAAATGCACATAAGAATCACATAGGCCAATTACATTTAGTTGTGTCCCAAGATTAACAGTCGTCTTCTGATTTTTATTGGACATGTAATACGAAAAATCTAACAGACATGAACGACGCAAGTCCAATATTTACGGTCATTAATAAACAGCAAAAGCCAGAAATCATTGATAATCTATGAATTGTTTTATAATTCCAAATATGAAAGTTGTAACACCAAGAGGTAAGCAACCAACGTATAATTTTGTGCAGGGATCTACTAAGAAAGAACAACGGTGAAACCAAATAGACCTTAGAATGTCAACATCACAACATGAAACCACAACACATCAGACAAAAAAAAAAAAAAAAAAAAAAACAGAAACCACAACACAAATGATTTGACTCCATCTCTGATTGATTTAACAGTCCCTGCTTTTATGTACACGTCTTCCCTCCTTTTTATCATAATTCTTTAATCGCTTTCATAATCGTCTTCATCTCCAAACGAGAACACTGATGCATCAGCTGCCATAACCTTGAACTCACTTTCTGAACTTGAAGTAGCATTGACCCCAGAACCAGTGGGTTTCTCTGTTGCTTCAGCCTTGCTAACCGTTCCTTGCGATGGTTGTGATGATCCCTTGTTTCCAGAAATAGACACTTTTTCTGTCGCATGAATCAGACCAGAGGTTTCATCTGCGCTCTTTATGGCTTCTGGGGGTTTAGAAGAAGCCGATGATGTGGACTTCGTTGAGTCTGCTTCGTTATCAGAGAACACATCGTCCTTATCAGTGTTATCTGCCTCTTTGTTGGGTACTGGAACTGATGCAGAGCCCTCTACAGGGGAAGAATTAGCTGCTGAAGTTTCTTCAGGTGTCTTAGATGCTGTTTCAGAACTAGGGTTCGTAGGGATTGTTGCGTTTAAATCAGCAAGAACAACTTCAACCATAAATCCTGGCGATGGTAGCTTCCTCTGCATTAGAAAAAGGCCAGACACAAAATATATATTATTTCGACTCAAAGGACTGATGGAGAAGGTACCCAACCTCAACTTCACACACAAAAAGCATTCCGTAATTACCTTGTCAAACCCATCAAGCTCACTGGTTTTTAGGATCACTCTATTTTCCATCATCGTTGTGTTTAACCAACTGTGAAGAAGAATACAGAAAAGAATCGTGAGAGATGTAAACATGAAAAGCTATATAGGTAGTTGAATTAATATACAAGGTACTAGCTTCCTAACCAGTAAAAATCTCCTTGGCGGTCATGAAAATGGATTTTGAAGTCCCCAGCGAGTTCTGTTAGACCGGGCTCTCCAGGTAGGGCAAAGACCATTACTCCTTTTCTTGGTGCAGTGAACCAATAGTCTTCAGGCTGCAAAAGCATGAAAGTTCCACTACATCGTACAATGCTAATACAAAAAAGTTGTAACAAAAAACTCAATTGCATATAAGTAATGACAGTGGCCTACCGCCAGATCCTTGGTCCGAGGATGCTTTTTTGTGGTAAAGAGAACACCTGCATATAAGTTACAAGAAGATTTTAGTGCCGCATGATACTGGCTTCATAGGTTTTCATGAAGTGATTGACCGACCAACTCACCATTGTGATCGGAAATAGTGATGGATGGCCTGATCCAATAGGGACACCTATGGAGCCGAAACCCCCTAAGCATACACCTAATAAAAGGAATTGCAAGTCAATAAACATATTGTATGGTAAATTAAGGTATATGATCAAGATATCAAGATGCTTACCGACGGCCTGGTTGGTTTTCCCCATTGAAGTAGGTTAAAATTCGCTCAAAGTATTTCACATATCTCTACACAATAAATGATTAAACTGAGTCAGTAGTTAACAAAAGAGCAAAGAAAGTTTTTTTTAGCGGTTTAATTATATAAATTTGCAGAACTAGGCTTACAATTTGGCTGGGTAGCACAAGTCCTTTTCCATCCACACAACGTTTCTGGTTGTAGAAGTCCATGCACTCTTCGGCAGTCGGAAAGAACTAAACAAGAAAACATGATCAGTTCCGTGTGATGGACTGTTTCTTACAACGCTACCAGAAATTTCTTACCTTAAGATACAAAAGAAGACTACATATCATAAGCCCTGTCCTTGCCATTCCAGCTTTACAGTGAACAACCACAACATTCTCTATATCCTCCTTCAACCACGAATATGCACTTTGGCAAAATGAGGTAATCAAATGGATTGGAGGGCAATTATGATCATCGAACGGGAAACTGGCCACCTGGAGGCAAAACAACCAGCACCAAAATAAGAAGATTTATAAGGACATTATAAGTGGACAAAAGAGGGAGGGAGTTATGTGAACATAATAATTATTACCCTAGAAATAGAAACTATGTCATAAAAAGAAGTGGCTAAAAATTTATTTGCAACAGCAAACTTTGCCACTCATTTGCAGAAGGTTTTTATATAGTAATGCCCAGAAACTAAAGTAACAATTGAGCAAATTATCACAACCTAGTACACATGCAACAACATAACACACCTTTTTGATGGATCCTATTTCATAAGTAATTCGGAGCTAAAGGAACTTAAGATAGTGCACTGGGAGATCTATGGAGCAAGTTTCCTTAATATTTCACTTCAGTATTATAGTAAAAAACTAAAAATCATCTGTCGGGCAAATACAAGGAGAAAATGGAGAAAAGAAGAATAGAGCATACCTTTCCTTCAAATAGTGATACATCATACAATCTCTCTGAACAAAGATTGTAAACCTTGTATTTTCCCTAACAAAAAAAAAACAACAATTATATGTATAGCAGAAGAGATAAGCAGAATCTAACTTATAAAGGGTGTAGCTAACAACAAAAACGCATCATCTCTGAGTCAATTTTCAAATGTAAGATGACAAGATGACATTGTAACACCTTTAAAATAATTAGATTCAGTAGCTATTGTTTTCACATATGAACATTAATTAGCTACTTAAAATGTCTGATATCCGTGAATCCAACTAATATCACAAAAACCAAGAAACTAAACATAATTTTACCCAGCCTAATATGTTACAAACTTCGCTATTATTTAAGTAGGATCTACCACTTGGCAATATGTAATTATGCAGATATTCTTGTGATTAAGAAAAATCATCAAATAGTTATAACGTAAGGTGAACCAGTCGTTAAGAATTTATTCCAAATGATAGAAAAGAGAGAAATAACTAGATCAACAATAAGACCCCAAAATTGCATTACATGGCCAAAGATAGGGGATTAATACACAATTAGTAGTACCTTGTGTTGAGTTTCAAGAAAGTTGATAACTTCTTCCATTTGGTTACGGTAGAAACCCTATATTGATATATTCAACAATGTTAGTCAGATTAACTTCCAATAAATCTGACAGCAAAAACTAAAACTAGAATACAGCAATTCTAGAGTAGACGATGACGAGCATACTTATTAACTCACCTCGACATATCCAAAAAAGCCAGAGCTCATATCACCAGCAGGAAACCCCATTGCAATAATGTTTTCTGTTATGTACGTCAGATCCAAATCAAATCCTCCTTCCTGAACACAAGACGAGCAAAAGTAACTCATGATTTCAAATGAGAAAACAAGCTAGCATGGAAGTCACTGGGTAGCAAAACAAATGACACAAAATCTTAATTAATTTAATTGCACCTGATATCTTCTTTTGTTCTGGGATACAGCATGTCGGGCCTTGACCTGTACTGCCTTGACAGCATTCTTTGATGTATCTACCAAACCTTTTGTAATCGCCCCAATGAAACTGGATTCTGCAGCAGCTGAAGTTCCTTCTGTGTTCTCATTTGATGGAGGCGATTTTGGGGATAATCGAAGCCCTAACCCACTTGTAAATTTCGAAAAGGCAGACTTTTCGGTATTTTCAACATCAGAGTCATTTCGTGTAGAAGCAAACGGCTGAGGAACTTTCAAACTCTTGGCCCATGTTGAAATCCCAGAGGCAGTTAGTTTTGATGCAATCCCTTTAGGAGATTCATTGCTTTCAGCTTCAACAGCAGCAGCAGCAGGAGGCTGAGCCTCTGGTGTCGTTACCGGAGCAGGCAAATTTGGTGAATCAGATGACATCGTCTCTATCTTTCCAAGAGGCTCTCGAAAGGAACACTAAAAACTTAAATCCCGAATCCAATATCAAAAATCCAAAATGTGAATTATCAAAGTTGCAAATCCCCTTTTCTGCAGGCATCACATTCAACAAAATACATTTGAGTAAGATTATACTAACTTCTATCTACAAATTCAAAACAAATAGAAAATTTTGACATAAAAAATAAGCTAAAATGTGGATAAAAACTGATTTTGCAAAACTACAATAAATCAATTTCCCTAATTTTCATTTCCATGTTCTAATTTCGCCTAAAAAGACATTGTTCTGTTCTGAATTAGATTCAATGAGTAAATCAAAGTAATAAAAACAAGAAATAATAGGCGATCGACCACGAAATGAACCTTGTAATGAAGCAAAAATGCCAAGCTAAACCCAGAAAACCAAAAATCAAATCTAGCAACCAGATCAGAAAAGGAATATAAATACTCATGACCAAATTCAAAAACCAACCTCAGAGATCGAGAACCATAACCCGAGAAAACGCTTCGCGGATGTTAATCAAAAGCGAACGACTAAAGATTTGACGCGCGCGATGTTCAGGTACTCTAGAGCTCAAGGGATTTTAGATTTTCGAAAGAGAGATAGATTGATAGATTTTTGTTGAAAAAAAAACACAGTATCGAAAATTAAGTCACGTGGGAGTTTCGGTCAACAATAAATCTGTGCCGTTCGATCTTAGAAACGTTATGATGGTTTTGGATCTGAAATCGAACGTTGCACGTGATCTCTTCAGTTTAATTTTGACTTGTATAGATCGATGATTCATTTTGACATAACATTTTTTTTTAAACGACGCTTTTCATTGATAAGATAAGAAACAGAGGAAATACAGGCCTCAAGATTTTTATTTTAAGATAAGAAACTAATTAAAGATTTCTAATTAATTAAAAAATACTATAGGTTTTGTAAATTAAGAAATTAATTATGGACCTCACCATTAAAATAGCAATCGGAGTGAAATGCCTCTATTATGATATTATCGATATGTACGTGTTAGACATATAAGTAAAAATATAAGTTACATGTTAGACATGTAAATAACGAGTAATTATGTACATTAGACATGTTAGATATGTAATTATGTACTTGACAAAAAAAGATATGTAATTATGTAGGTATGTTACAATAGTACACTTATAACAATAGTAGTAACACCTATAATATGTTTTTTAACATTATAATTTTAATTATACAATAGCAATGTTTGTAGATTGAAACGTACGTAATACACTTATAACAATAGTAGTACACTGATAACAAGGGTATTTATGTCAGTGAGCAGTATTCGAGTGAATAATGAATGGTTAGTTTTTAATTATGTTAATAGTTTCTCAAATTTCACTTTATTTTATTTGGACCAATTGGAATATGGAATAAAAATGTAGATTAAGCGGATATTTAATTGTTCGTATAATTTTAAAAAGGAAAATCTGACTGTATTTTAGAGTAGATATTCAAATTATCTTTGTATCATTTTTTACAAGGAAAATGAAATCAAATTTCAGACAACAAATCAAGTGATGATTTGGTTGGGTAAGAAGGCATAATTGCTACACCACATTTCCCTGCTGTATCATTGACGTTGCGTTGAAGCTTAACATAACCACTTTCTACCCAATTCAATCCCCATGAATTACGAATTATCCAGTAATCTTCATCACTTGATGATCCATACCCAACTACTTTTACAGCATGGTCCACAAAATTTCCACACGATCCAGTAAACACACCTTGATCAGGAAGAAAGAATTCACAAACATATAATTATAAATTTCAACAAAAAGAATTGAATCAAGCTTTTTTAAGTGACAAAGTTCGTTGAACGTTACGGATTTGTAAAGCTTGAAAGCTTGGTTATAAGCTTCAATAGCAACACCAAAAGGTTGATGAGCAACAGCTTTCTTCAAAGACTTCTCATCGTATCCAGGAACATATTCATAACCATCGATCTTAACAATACGAGTGTTGTTCTTCTGTAAAGTAAAAAGCATAGTAAAAAGACTTCTCATCGTATCGGTTTGTCATTATGTAAGGATTATATATAAAACCTTATCGGCATTGCAGACACCAAGATCAGTAACGGTATAAGGGTAAGCTTGATCTGTCTGAATACCACCTGTATTCATAATGAACTCAAAAGCATAGTTCATGAGACCTCCCTCACATCCAGCGTTGACTACACCTCTGTCAAAGTCAATGAGTTCTTGCTCCGACAAAGATATCAAATCTCCGGTACTGATCTTGTTTATACCTTCCACTGTTGCAACCGCCGCAAACGCCCAACAACCTCTTATAAACCGCCATCGTTTATAGTTCTTAAACGTTTTGAAAATCTAAAGCTATAAGAAATATTGAATCATACCACAGTCTCCTTGATTTTTGACTGGAACAACTGCGCCTTTTTCTCTCCAATCGACTTCATCAGGCAAAACATCTTCTTCTTTGTACAAATATCTCTCACTTTTCACTGAATCTCTAGTTATCTCTATCTTATTCCTTAAGTGAAGTGCTCGAAACTCATCATTCGTCAGATCTGCGAATCGAGTTAAATCGACTTCAAAAGTCCTATCCGGAACCGAGTTATGCTCGCCGATGAACCTTAAGTTGTCTTTGAAGATTTTGAACCGTCTTTCTTTCTCTCCGAGACCATTATAGTTCTTCCGATTCTCCACGAGCCATCGCTCGTACATCAGCCTCATTCCGCTGCGTTTCTGTTGCTGTGAGGACACCGAGTGACGAGGAAAGTAGTACTACTGAAAGGAACAAGAGAGCTAGAGTTATACATCTGATTGGAGCAGCCATTTGGTTTGTTTCAGTGAGATCGATCGAGTTTACACTTAACAACGTTCAAGACATAAAGTGGGAGATGGATTGATTTGATCTTGGGGAATGGGATTTGACGTGTCATTTTCACTTGTCTTATCCTGACCAATAACATATTGAAATGAAATCAAACCATATGATTCTGTCACATATATATTTCTAGGAAATTTTAAATTTTTTAATATATATCAAACTTGAAAGAGTGGTTCAATTATTTGGAGCATAAAGAGCATATTTCGTAATTAATAGAGCCTGATCAGCTTTTCTTGGTTATTTTTGATCAGTCACCAAACTGGTTTTCTAGCTTAACAAGCTCTGTTTAGGTACATGATAGAAAATTTAACTCACGAGATGTGAAAACGATGATGATACTCTGCTACTTATAAGTGAAACATTGTGGAGCCTTATGCAAGGAAGATGACAATATGCTATAGGAACTAATATCAGAATACTTTCTTATTAAACATTTACATGTGAATTCAAATCCAAGATAACAATAATAAGATTGACGCAAGTAATCAAACTATGATCCGAACTTGAAGTGTCTTAAATACAACACTGAATCTTTAAATAAAGTGGGATGAAAACAAATCGGCTCATCAATCATCCCGTCTCTCCTCAAGCGCTGCTTACTAACACATTTGTAGCCTTAGTAGAAGCAAACGCTGGGCCTCGCATCAAGGCTTTGATGCTTAACGGACTGTTTCCCTTCTGTTGAAACCAGATTTCAAAAACGAATCAGTCAAGTAATAACCAAAACAAACTCTTTGAGCCATAAGAGGGAACAAGAACTAACCATTCTACAAGTATTGGCCTTCACATCGCAGACAGGGTAAGCCTGAGGACAGCAGCTAGCACCGTCATCACAGCAAGTGGCTGACTCGTAAGGACAACATCCCCAGCTATAGCATTTACTATTGTACTCATAGAGACAACAACAAGTGGATTGATGTGGACAAGAGTAAGACTTGTCACAAACAACAGGTGAAGGTGGTGGTGGCTTTGGTGGGTTTGAGCCTGATGATTTGGTAGGATAAGAAGCCATCATTGCCACACCACACTTTCCGGATGAATCATTGATGTTACGTTCGAGCTTAACGTATCCACCTTCTCCCCAGTTTGAACCCCATGAATTACGAACAATCCAGTAGTCTTGACCATCTGATGATCCGTATCCCACAGCGACCACACCGTGGTCTAAGGATGTTCCACATGTTCCAGTAAACACACCCTGAAACATACAATGAAAGTGATCATTTTTATGAATAAATCCAATTTCTGAATGAAGAGAAATCAAGGTAAGGTTATTACAGATTTGTAAAGCTGGAAAGCTCTGCCACCGGCTTCAATGGCAACACTGATTGGTTGATGAGCAAGAGCCTTCTTCAAAGAGTTCTCATCGTTTTCAGGAACATTCTCATAACCATCAATGGTAACAATACGAGTGCTCTTCTGCAGAGCAAACAGAGATGAAAAAAAAGACACAACATGAAAAAAAAGACACAACATTTAAGTATACCACATTTTAATTAAATACAAAAACTACAAAGAAAGCCATTGTAGATCAATTTATTTTGGTACCTTGTCGTAATTGCACATGTTAATATCAGTTCCGAGATAAGGATAATCTTCCTCTGTGTCAATACCACCATTTTCAATAATGAACTTAAAAGCATAGTCCATAAGACCTCCACCACATCCACCATTGTAACTTGTATCACAATCAACAAGTTCTTGCTCTGACAGAGATATCAACTCTCCGGTTTTGATCTGGCTTATCCCTTCCACTGCTCCAATCGCAGAAAACGCCCAACAACTTCCTGTTATATATACAAACACCAAAAAAACTCATCATCTCAAAATTTGAAAAACATTGTTACTTCAAACTGTTAACTCGACATAAAAACGCCATAAAACAGCGATCAAAACGCAAACGCAATACAAAAATATGGAGTCATACCACAGGATCCTTGATCTTTGACAGGATTAACTGCACCTTTAGCTCTCCAATCGATTTCATCAGGCAAACTATCTCCAACCTTATACAAATACCTCTCTCCTTTCACCGAAACTCTAGTTCTATTCATCTTCGTCCTCAAGTAGATCGCTCGAAACTCATCGTTCGTCAGATCTGCGAACCGAGTCAACCCGACTTCAAAAGTCCGGTCCGGGACGGAATTATGCTCGTCAACGAACTTCAAGTTGTCTTTAAAGATCTCGAAGCGTCTCTCCTTCTCTCCAAGACCATTATAGTTCTTCCGATTCTCCACAAGCCATCGCTCGTACATATGCCGTGCCTCGGCCTCATTACGCGTCGTCTCCGTAGCTGTGACGCCGTCAAGAGAGAAGGAAATTAGTAAAAGCGAGAAGATTACGAGAGCTAGGGTTATAAATCTGATTGCAGTAGCCATTGTATTTCGTTTTGTTTCAATTGAGATATTTGCAACTGTTGCGTCCAAATATATAGAGTTCGAAACTTTGGCCGTGGAGAGCGATTGGAACTTAAGATTTAGATGTGACTCATTACTTTGACGTGTTGGCTCCGACGTGTAATTATTTATTTATACCCATTATTCGTATGAATTTTTATTTTTTCTGTGAAAATTATTTATGCAAAAACAAACAATCAAAAATCGTATCGATGGATTCAGCAAACAAATACAAGTAACCAAAATGATTTATTTGCTAAGAGTCTAACTTTTTTCTTGATTTCGAGCTAACTAATTTTTCTATGATGTTTTTAATGTGATTAACTATGTCTTTCTTAATTTAATAATTTCGGAATTTATAAGCATTTTTCTTCTTTATATCTCGTATAATATTTTGATTCTTTCATTATCTTTAGATTGTTCAGGATTTAAATTTTTATTATTGCGTAAATCAATATTGTTAAACTGATACTATTTCCTTAATTGTCGGCATGCGGACTTCAGTTTGCATTCCTCTTCGTAGACTTGTTTGCTTTGATGTAAAGCCTATTTCGGATCAGCGTCACTTTGGTTATGGGTTTTAATGATTTTATGTCCATCTATTAACAATTATATTTATATAGTTTTATCTAAAATATAAAGTGCCACGTCATTAAAAAGAAAAATTTGATGGGAGTATCAGCTTCCAAAATTCTTACCAAACAACATGGACGATTAATTTGGTTTGGAGTTTTTTAAAATTAGTTTTAAGACATAACTATCATTCAGTTTAGTTTAACTAAATTAAAATCGAACATAAACTAGGGTTCTTCAGTTTGGCAATTGAACCGAACCAAACTGAAAAAAAAAAAAATAAAGTTTAATCAAATGCAGTGAATATTTTAAAAAACAAAAAATCAAATAAACTGAACCGAAATTAGGATTGAACACCCTTATATATCCTAAACCTCTACTTTGTGAATATTTTAGTTTGGTGATATATTTAAGCTGGTGAAATCATTTCTGGTTATTAAAAGCATGTTCCTTACTCCTTAGTTTGGAAAACCTAATTGTAACCTTTAACAGTGTAGTTTCTTGACGACACTAACCTTTCCTAGAAGGTAACTAGGGACCTCCATAATGCTACACTACACGCACTTTCGAAATTATAATATAACACGTTTGCCATGTAAATATATAAAATTACATTTATCATATTATTTTTATTTTCTGACGTCGTGGTCATACACGGTATTCATATTATATGTTTACACTCATTAATGAAATATTCCTTTTTCTTTTTTTATATATTTTGCTTTTTCTTGTTGCTTGCTTGCATCCTAAAAACTCTTATATGATAATCTCACTTAAAAAATAAAACGATGAACGATTCGTTCCAAGACTTCAGATCTCTCACCAGCCATGTGGCTTTGAGTATATTGGGATATGTTTGAACTACATATTATATGTTTTATTATATGTTTGTGATTATGATAATAGATTGAAGCTTGAATCGAAGCTTGAATCGTTCATTTATATTAAAATGAAGGCTACTTGATAAAATATATGGTTGAGTGTTTGATGTTCTAAAACAATGCTGCATCTGTTAGAACTAATATTATTCTATTTTTGTTCCAACACAGAGATCCACACTACATGATTTAATAAAGTATTGCAAGATTCTAATTACTAATTAATTGCATAATGCCGAAGCCTTTATTATATAATTGCAAAATGTATGTTCATCTCAATATTAACAAAACTACTTGCCCAATCATTTGAGGATAAACTATAGAACAACATAATCTTTTATAAAAAATCAGGAAATTAAGCGAAAACTCATTGGCTTATGTAATGTAATTATGTCTCCTGTTCAACTATAATTATAATTAATATTATTAATTTTCTCCAAGAAAAAAAATGTAATTCTAAAAAAATTGAACAGGTCTTGGATGATGGCACAAGTTAAGAATTTAAAAGGCTAAGTTAGATAAGATCAGAGGCAACGTCATGAACGGCCGGACAACGTGCAACGCAATTACTTTGACTAACCTACTTAATTAATTAAGATAAACAAGGACTCGTCTTAATCTAATCGTCGGTCCAAGACGAAAATAGACGATAATCATTAAAGTAATCTAATATCATTTACCATTATCCGAACCCAAAATTGATCCCTTTTTAATTAGAAGAGAGCGAGAGAATGAGAAAGAGATCTCAAAATCTTATTTCATGAGCCCAATTACAATATATATTTCTGATCCATTTAATTTACGTTGGATTATCACGGACTATAATTCGGCCACTTCAATATATTGGGCCAATACTTCGTTTTCATTTTTCCTTTGATTCTAAGTTCTAACTATCGCTAATTCGTGATTCTTTCTTCTTTAAAATAAATCACATAGTTCAACTAATATAAAATGTGTATTTACATATATACGTTTGAAGCAATTAGACCATAAATTTTGTGTATAAATAGTTAGTAATGTATATTTATATCTTGAAAGTTCGGAAACTCTGTTCCATAACTAGATCAGACCATCATTCAAAAATATATATAGATCTGAAACGAGTCGATAGTATCAGATCTGCATGTGATAGTGCCACAAAAATGATGGTTTATTTATATATGAAAGAAAATTATTGAGATAAATGATGGTAAATCGAATTACATATGTACTGGACATTATCATGATAACAAAAAGTTTGAATTATTATAAGTATATGTATATCCATGAAAATTATAACCGAATATTAGTATGAACTGTGTCGGGTTTTGAGGAAGTGCAAGTGGAGCATTTGTACAGGGCCCAAAAAAAAATTTAGATATTGTAGAATAAAATTTTAAAAATAAATAAATTAGGGGTTTTTTAGAGGGGCTTTTCTACAACAAAAAATGTTAAAACATGATCCACATTTTGATTAAACCGGTGCTCTTAGTATGAATAACTATTAAATATTGAGTCACGAGTTAAGGTAGTAAGTAATAATGTAGTGATAAGGTAGTAATTAATAATGTAGTGGAATCGAATATTGAAGCAAATAGAAACAGAGAGAATGAGGTGGGAAGCACGTGAGAGAAGCACGTGCAACAACGACAATGCAGGGTTGACTGGAGACAGTAAGGGTCGTGTGGGCCGTCGTGAACTTCACTGTTTCCTACACACGCGTGTGTACCTCACTTCTTCTCGGTTTTTCTCTCTATCCAATTCTATGAAACAAATTGTCCCATCACATATTTTGCATCATAACTTGGAATTACTCTTAACATGAATTAATTTTTACTAAGTTAGTTGGTTTTGATTTGGAACCGAAAATTTATATTATTAATTAATTTTAAATTGAAAATTAATAATTTATCAGAAATTAATATTATGAAACACATAAAAAAGAGAAAATCTAATAAATCCAAAAATATTTACGTATTCAAAATTGGTCAAGTATTTTTATAATATACTAACGTTTTGATTTGAATAACCAGAATTTTCGATGGCGAATTAATGGATATACGGTTCATCCTTTTAAAACAAATATAAAATCTTAAAATGATGCTCCAAATTAAAAAAAAAATATCAAAACACAATTTCTGTAAGATTAAGTCCTGAATCTTTTTTTTTTTTAAGAATAGCTTCATTAGCAATTTTGAAACTGTGTAGTCATAATATAAGTAATTAATAAATT
Source organism: Lepidium didymum (assembly GCA_963920545.1). Lineage (NCBI taxonomy): Eukaryota > Viridiplantae > Streptophyta > Magnoliopsida > Brassicales > Brassicaceae > Lepidium > Lepidium didymum. Next base: position 5,511,067 of record OY986979.1, on the reverse strand, counting down.
TAAGAGAACAGTGAAAAAAATAAAAGTACTGAAACTCTTTGATTTTGTTATTCTCAACTGCTAGATCCTCGTAACAAGTGTTAATTCTCTGATTTGATATTGTGATTGGTACTGGTAGCATGTAAAACGTTAAATCTGGTTGTCATTATCCACGGAATAATATATAAAAACCCCTTTTAATTATCTTTCTAAAAAGTTATTGTGGATACACTCATTTCTTCACTATGTGAGAATAGATACGTGTCGAGCAAATGAACTAATTCTCCATGACTTATTTGGAATATAAGAATTTATAATCAACCATTACCTAATTTGATTCACATAACACTACAGCTACGTGTGTGTGGGGAATATGTTCGTGTGAGCTTACTAATATGGCCTGATTGGTAACACATTTGAAAAAAAAAAAATGGTTGAAATGAAAGTCATTTGAAAACAACTGTTTGAAAATAATGGTTGGCAGAAAAGATTTCTAAACGAAAATCGTTTGAATATTAATATTGATTGGTAACAATACAACGGTTGAACAATGTAATAAGATAAAAAATTAGTGTGTAAAATTGATTCAAAATAATTATCCTAAAAACTAAGTAATAACATATAATTTAATACTTTTGATATATAAATAAATATATATATTACAATTATTATATTTAAAATAATATTTTTATATTATCAAATGATAATTTTTTAAAATATAAACAAATGATTTTCTTTCTTGAGCCATAATATGTCATATACTCTTTGTTAAACCAGTATATAATGCAACAATAAATATTGGTTTGTAAATTGTTTCCCAAACGATCGTTAATAGTTCTATTTGCAAACAGTCTAAATAAATGCAAACGATTTTTTTTCAAATGACTATTTGAAAAAATCGTTTGCTGTTTGTTCAAGATAAAATATTGATTAGTAACAATTTCTCAAATTACTTTTTGATTGCAACAAATAAAACCCTATATATATGTGCGGGAAGTGCTAAAAGACAAATTTAGAATATTATATGTATATATATTTGTAATGTAGAAGTGGGAAAATCACGATTTGCAATGAGTTATATCAAAATAATATATTAGGGAAAATGGACCCAATTCGCTTTTCTTAAATCGATAACTTATGATCGGTAATTTATTTCTATGGTGGTTGGAGCTCCAACTACTTGTTTGATTATAACAAGAGTGGATCAAATGGATGAATGTAACAAATAATTGAAATAAAATAACTTAAAATATGGTTAAGGATTTAAATGAAACGATTGTTATTTTACAAAAATAATTTAAAATTTCTTTTGAAATAATTTATTATTCACCAAAAAATAGTTGGTTTGCCTCTAATCTAACTTGACACTAGGTAATGAGTTTGAATTCTATCTAATTTTAATTAAAGAACTTTGACAATAAATCAAATTTTGTCGATTAAATTATTATTGATAAAAAAAACATTATATTTTTCTAAAAAATATTTATTTACAAAAAAATCTATACTATGAAAAGAGTTTCAAAAATTAAACTTAAGTTAAAATGTTTATATTAAATCTGCAATCTTATTTATAAGAATGTTTTACTATTCATTGTTACCAATCATAACTATTAACCGCTCGTTTTAGAGGATGCATGTTATAAATTGAAATCTAAATCAAACCGGGCGGTGATAACAAACAAAGTTCAATTCGATTTAGCTTTGAAAACAGAAAATGAGAGGAAGAAAACAAAAACGAGGTAGGAGAGGACCAGCATAGAAACACTACTGTCTTAATTCTTTGACCTTTGACTCGCTCCATACCACATGCATGAGATCATGACTGTGACAATTATTTTGATCCGATCTATTGTTACATCGTTTTTGGGCCAACTCGAGACCAATAATGTCATACATTTTTGTATTATTATTTTTTTTCTTGGATTGACAAGGCCAATCCATAACCTAAAGTCCACTCACCAATAATCTTTTTTTAAGTTACCATAATGCAGCGGGTATAAATCGAATCTTGATGCCAAATCATTAGCTGGATCATCCTAACCACCAGACTGAGAGCAATTCGGCCACTTTTGTATTATTTTTATTAAATTAGACAGTCGTGTCGTCATTCATTCATAAATACTAAAGCCTTAATTAGTTTTTTTTTTGTTAATGGTCTTAATTAGTTTATCACGCTCAATTTTCTTAATTTGTGATAACATTTTTCTCTTAGGTCAAGTGTCACCCTGTTCTTTGCTGGTCGCACAAGAACACATCATTTTCATTGGCCATGTTTTTTAACATATTGTTGCGTCTATGTCCAGCGATCAAATTTACTCATCAGCAAAAGTAAAGTGATGGTGGAAAATAAATTAGGTGTCGCTGCGATCATTGTAACATATACTATTCATGTCGCTGAAAATTGCTCGAAGAAATAGCGACGATCTTTTAAAGAACAGGGCCATTATTATGGCAACTAATTTTAATATAAGCAAGTTGCTGAAACAACATATCAATCAAAAAGTCGCTAGTTTACTTAGCAACAACGACAAATTTTAATTTCCTTCAACATCAAATATTTTCAGTCGCTGAATATATCATCTCCAAAGTACATGTTGTTTTTAGTCTTTACTTTTGTGTCGCCGCCTCTAGTCACGCAACTCTACAAAAAACAGGGCATGTCAATTCCAGTTTAGCTAAATGAAACCTATTGATTTTTTGTAGATCCAAAAATTGTTTTGCTAATATCTTTAGTTCTGTTTTCGTTTCAATAAGAAATTCTTTTTACCAGGAGAGGATGTTGGTATTTGGTCTGTGATTCAATTTCTGATTCAGCTTTATTGGTTTAGAGATTAATTGGTTGAAGATATTGATGTTGGTTTAATAAGAGTGAACTGAGAATTGAGAAGGTGTGAATCTGGTTCAGCTCGCGAGGAATCAAATTCGGTTTAATGTTGCATTCGGTTTGAGAGTTTAACGGATATATATATATATATATATATACCGAAGCTTCTTCTTCATTCTTTTGTTTGTTCTGTTACGATTCTAAAAAATAGAATCGTTTTCTTTACTCTATTGTTGTAATCCTTTGAGCTTGTTCTCTTTCTATTCCAGTGGATTGATGGATTGATTCAAGCCCCAGAAGTAGACATAGTCATTCTGACTTGTCGAATTGGGTAAACAAATTTCTATGTGTCATTGTTCTTCTAATTTTGTGCTCTCTTGATTCTCAATCTCTCAATCTAAATCAGACTATTCTTTGAAAGATTCAAGCAATCATTAACTTAAGAACAAGGTTTTGATTGTCGGTGTTAGATAATCGGTATCAAAGCTTAGATTCAAAGCACCAATGGTGAATCAGAAGATAGAAATTGAAAGGTTTAATGGATAATCAGACTTCTCTCTATGGAAAATTCGTATGTTGGCATATCTTAGCGTCTCTGTTTTTAAAGACGTGATTAATGACTTCTCGCTAACGAAGACGATATCAATTTTAAAGAGCGAAGGGAAAAGATTGAAGATGGTGATTCCTCACATCAAGTTCAAACCAAAATTGTCCCTGATCTGGAAAAGATCGCTCGTTCTGAAGAAGCCAGAAACATAATCCTACTGAATCTTGGTGATTCAGTCATAAGACAAGTAAATCACTGTAAGACTGCAGCTGATACATGACAAACATTGAATTAATTATATATGGAAACTAGTCTTCCAAATAGAATCAATTTACAGCTAAAGTATTTTGGTTTTATGATGAATGAATCTAGAAGTATTAATGAGAATCTGGATGAAATGTATAAGATTTTTGTAGAACTTGGAAACTTAGAGATTAATATCTTAGAAGAAATTCAAGCTATTATAACTCTGAAGGCTCTTCCACCAAAATATGCTCAGCTTAAACATACTTTGAAGTATGGTAACAAGCATCTCTCAGTTCAAGATGTTGTGTCATCTGCCAAGACTTTAGAGAAGGAAATGGCAGAAGAAAGAATAGTTGAGCAAGGTACATTTTCAGTTCTTTATTTCGGAAAGAGGAAGAACACCAAACAAAGGTCAGAATGGTAATAGAGGTCGTAGCAGGTCAAAGTTGAAGAGCAGGCTGACTTGTTGGTTTTGTAAAAAGGAAGGTCATCTTAAGAAAGATTGTTTTGCTAGAAAGAATAGGCCAAAGAGTGAAAATATTGGAGAAGCTAGTGTTAATGAACATATGGTTAAAGTTTTGTGGATTCTTAACTCAGGTTATACATCACATATGACATCTAGAAGATATTGGTTATGTAGCTTTTGAGATGCTGAATCAATCACGATTCTTTTAGGTGATAATCATTCTTTAGTTTCAAAAGTTCAAGGATTAGTGAGAATTAACACACATGGAGTCTCAATCAAGGTACTCAATGATGTCAAGTATGTTCTGGATTTGAGGAGAAATTTAATATCAATAGGGACTCTTGATAGGCTTGGTTACAATCATGAAGGTGGAAGTGGGAAAGTAAAGTATTACAAGAATAATACCACATCTTTGTCAGGAGAATTAAAGAATGGGTTATATGTGTTGAATGATGAAACAGAAACAAGCAAAGCGTGCAATGTTGTGAGTTCTATGAATACAACTAAGTTGTGGCATAACAAGCTTGGACATATGAGTCTCAATAACATGAAGACACTTACAAATAAGGGACTGTTATTGGACAAAGATATTAAAGATCTTAGTTTACGTGAGCATTGCATCATGGGAAAATCTAAAAGACTCAGTTTCAACATTGGTAAGCATAACACATAAGATGTGTTGGATATGTTTATACTGATCTTTGGGGTTTGTCATCTGTCACACCATCTCAATCAGGAAACCATTACTTCCTCTCTATCATCAATGACAAAACAAGAAAGGTCTGGGTAATGTTTCTTAAAACCAAAGATGAAACATTTGACAGATTTTGTGATTAGAAAGAATTGGCAAAAACACAAGCTGGTGGAAAGGTTAAAGTGTTTAGAACAAACAATGGTTTGGAGTTTTGCAATACAAAGTTTGATGATTATTGCAAGAAAAATGGTATTGAAAGGCATCATACTTGTTCATTCACGCCTCAACAAAATGGGGTAGCAGAATGTATGAACAGAACAATAATGGAAAAGGTTAGATGTTTACTGGATGAGTCAGGTCTCGATGAGACATTCTGGGCAGAGGCAACAACATTAGCAGTGTATTTAATTAATAGATTTCCCTCCTTTGCAATTGATCATAATATCCCTGAAGAGCTTTGGCTGAAAAGAAAGACATGATATAAACACTTAAAACGATTTGGTTTAGTGGCTTTTGTTTTATCAAAATCAAGGGAAACTGAAACCAAGAGCTCTCAAAGGTATATTCATTGGTTATCCACAAGGAGTCAAAAGATATAAGGTTTGGTTGCTAAATGAACAGAAGTGTGTCATTAGCAGGAATATGGTTTTCCAAGAGGATGTTATGTTCAAAGATTTGCCATTATCATATGTTAAGAATCAGTCTCAGATAGAGGAAAGTATTAAGGTTCAAAGGTGTCAAGGTGATCTCGGAGTTGGCTAAAGATAAAGGCCAATGTTCAAAGTTTTTGAATGAAGGTGAAGTTATCTCTGATGAAGAATCCAGTGATTCAGAATTCGAAAAAGGTTTCAAAACTCCAGAGAGATCATCAGGATCTTCAAGTACTATGAACTATAATCAGGTCAGAAGCAATCTTAGAAGGGTTAATACAAATATTGAATCTACTTCAACAGAGAATTCAGGATTGTCTGATTATCAGCTAGCTAGAGATAGACTCAAAAGAGTACCAAAGGTCTCAGAATGGCTATCAGACTATACAAACTTTGCCTTTGCACTCATGGCAGCATAAGATGTAGAGTGTGAGGAACCAAAAAGTTTTCATGATGCAAAGACATATCCTAATTGGGATAATTGGAATGGTGGAATGTCAGATGAAATGAAGTCTTTGTGGAAAAACATGACATGGAATCTGGTGGATATACCTAAAGATGCAAAAATGATAAGTTGCAGGTGGATCTATATTTGCACTAGTTGTTAAACATATATCTATTAGAATACTCATGTCATTGGTTATAAAGGAATACATGGAACTGGAGCAAATGGATGTAAAAACTGCATTTTTACATGGTGAACTTGATCAAGAACTATACATGGAGCAACCAGAAGGATTCGAGGTAAATCCTGATAAAGATCAAGTGTGTTTACTTAAAAAATCACTATATGGTTTAAAGCAGGATCCTCGCATATGGAACAAAAGATTTAACTCATTCATGTTAGATTAAGGTTTTGTTAGAAGTGATCGTAATTCGTGCATGTATGTTAAAGAGATGAATGCATGTGAGTATGTCTATTTGTTGCTTTATGTGGATGACATACTCATAGCAGGAAAGGATAAAGCAAAAGTTAAAAGAACCAAAGAAGTATTCAGTACTGAATTCGAGATGGGTCCTGCTAGTAGAATTCTTGGCATTGGTATCAAAAGAGATTGTGAGGAAGGTGCATTACGATTGTCTCAGTCTGATTACTTGAAAAAGATGATTGAAAAGTTTAAAATGTCTGAAGCAAAGACAGTTAGTACTCTTATTGGTGTTCACTTCAAGTTATCAAAGGTTAAAGATATAACTAAATGCATTGATACAAAGTTGACTCCTTATGCAAGTGGAGTGGGTAGCATTATGTATGCTATGATTGGTTCGAGGCTAGATGTTGCACAAGCTATAGGATTGGTAAGTAGATACATGAGTATGCCTGGAGAAATACACTGAGAAGCAGTGAAATGGTTACTAAGGTATCTGAAAGGGTCTGTAGATTTAAATCTTGTCTACACAAGAGGAAAAGAATTCGATATTCATGGCTATTGCGACTCAGATTTTGCTGGAGATCTAGATAAAAGAAGGTCAACCAGTGGTTATATCTTCACTATTGGTGGAAACACAATGAGCCGGAAGTCTAGTTTGTAACACACTGTTGCATTACGACATAAACCGTATATATAACTTTAACTGAGGCAATCAAAGAAGCTATATGGATTAAAAGACTCTTGAGTGATATGAGTATAAAGGCAGAGAAAGCAACTGTTTGGTGCGATTTTCAGTCATTGATTTGTTTGTCCAAGAATAACACTTTTCATAATCAAACTAAACATATGGCTGTGAAATCAGGGAGATCATAGATGATGGTGAAATTGATGTTCAAAAGATTCATACATCAAGAAATCATGCAGATATGCTTACAAAAGGTATTTTTGTAAACAAATTCGAAGATGCTTTAGATTTTCTTAAACTTATTCGATGAGTTGATATTAACAACATCTGCTGGAGGTAAGATCCAATGTTGCAGTATATGAGATAAGGAAGAAAAATTTAATCAAGGTGGAGAGTGTTGGTATTTGGTATGTGATTCAATTTATGATTCATGTTTATTGGTTCATATATTAATTGGTTGAAAACATTGATGTTGGTTTAATTAGAGTGAACCGGGAAATGAGAAGAGGGTGTGAATCTTGTTCAGCTCGCGAGGAGTTAGATTCGGTTTAATGTTGCATTCGGTTTGAGTGTTCAACAGATATATATCGAAGCTTCTTCATAATCCTTTTGTTGTTCTGTTACGATTCTAAAAAACAGAATCGTTTTCTTTACTCCATTGTTGTAATCCTTTGAGTTTGGGTTTTGAGCTTGTTCTCTTTCTATTCTAGTGGATTCCTGGATTGATTCCAGTCCCAGATGTAGATATAGTCATTTCGACGTGTCAAACTGGGTAAACAAATTTCTATGTGTCATTGTTCTTCTAATTTTGTGCTCTCTTGATTCTCAATCTCTCAATCTAAATCGGACTATTTTTGAAAGGTTCAAGCAATCATTGACTCAATAACAAGGTTTTGATTATGAGAATCGTTGTTCAGAGGATTAGACAAGAAAACAGAAATAGAAAAAAGAATAAACATAAGAAAGCTTTATAGTTGTTCCCATGAGGACAATACAATGACTGGCAGATTCTGCTCTCTTTGTTGTACATCACTTTAATGTATGTAAATAAAAAATAATTAAGATTAGAAGAAAAAAACAGAGATCAGAAATATAATTAAGGTCCAAGTCCACCTCCCAAATTTATTTTGATTTCGATGTAATTGTCGTGGAATATTTGTCTTCGTTCGATCATTTCCTTTTAGATAACAGAACCCTCCATTACCAAACAAAATTAAAATAAAAACAAATAACTAAGCCATTTATTTTCTTAACTGTTTTAACTTTCTTTTGGTGTTCATGGCCATAAAACTGGATAACATTGTGATTTAATCATAGCTGATTTTATTTAAATTATACATTTCTTTGGGTGTAGATTATAGAGTATCCATACATTGTGTTATGTTAATTATAGCAGTAAGTTTTTGTAGAAGACAAGTTTGTCAAAAAGTCTAGAAAAAGTTATGGTTGAAGTTTGGATCCTACTTAAAGCTAATACACCAACTTATCTTAAATTTCACTACTTTGAATGTTTTGATCTCCGTAGTCTCGGCTTCCATAATTTAAAAATGGTTGCATTTCTTAAATAAATTAATTGTGTTAAAGCCTAATCTATCAACCGCATATCAAGATCGATATTTGGTTTCGAGTATAATATATAGTCATTGACTATTGATCAAAGGAAACAAGCTAAAAGTTAGTAAATACTAGTAACTAGTTTTTGACTCACAAGAATTGAAAACAATAGACCAGCTAATCTTAGACAACCTTTGTCCCTAGTTTTGTAGAATTATGTGTAACAAAGACCTTAAAAATATATATATAAATGGAGTCTATGGCGGTAAATGGTGACGGAGGAATTAGAGGAATGTTGAGGAATTGAGCTTAATTTTTATTTGTGTTACCAGTTGGATTAGTGGAATGTTGTGAAAAAATCGGAGGAATGTTGGTGGAAAAACTATATTTTATTGTTAAAAATAATTATATGATTTGACTGATTTTTATTCCATTAATAATTAAGTTTATAAAATCCAATTTTATTCAATACAAATATAGTAAAAATAACTTGTTTAAAATGTCCAATTACACATGTCTGTCTCCACTCGTAAAATGTCCAATTCTTTAATTTATATATATATATTTTAAGTATTATTTAGTTTTTTAGAATTTTTTTAAATACACTTATTTATAAGATATAATATCATTTGATTTTTTTAATAAATTAATATTTTAAATTGTACAAATTTAGCCAGATTCCACTGTTATCGTTTGATTTTAATTTATTCAGCTAGATTCCGCAAGAAAAATATAAAAAACTTTCGCCAGATTCAACTGTTACTATTTACACCCGTAATTATTATTATTTTACTATTTACTTTTTCATTTAAACCCTAATAAAAAATATTTTAAATAAAACACACAATTAACTATGAATAATATAATTGTATATGTATTGTTATATTTCATTTGATTCAGATTCGGTTTAGTTCGAGTTCTATTTTTTTTTGGTACATGAATATATGATCACCTATTCAACCTACTATAGAATGAAGATTAAATGGAATTCTAGGACATACTTTGGCTTGAATTAAACTTTGTCGATCCAGTTATTGAAGAAAACAAATTCGCCAAATTACACATTCAGCAGAATTCATCTGTTACTATTTGATTTTAAATAATTCTGCATGATTCCGTATAAAAAAAAGTTCTACCAAATTTCGTATTCTGTACAATTTCACAGTTACCATTTATACCTTATATACTGAAAATAACAATGGAAGTGATATAAATAGGAAAAGAAACACTCCATAGTATTCCTTGTCTTTTAATTGTTAATTATTTTATTTTTCTTTTCCAAAATTATCATAACACATCAACAAATTGTAATGACAAAAAACAACAGAGTTAAATATTTGATAAAAGATAATTCTTCTATTATCTTAAAATCAGGTGAATTTTTTTGTATTTGTTCTTTTATTTTATTCATTTATTTTTTTATTAAAGGGCCTTTTATTTATTTTTATTTTCAATGATTCTAAATAAGTAAATAATGAAAAATGAAGTAAATGTGAAAGTAAACTGATATAAAATAAAAGGATTGTGTAGAACTCTTCTCAATCTATTAGTTATCGTAGCTAGCTTATGATTTATATATCTGAAATTCGAATCTATTTAATTACATGTAAAAGATTATGAATCGACATTTAATAATTAAAATGAAAAAGTTGCAAAAGTGTGTAAAAGGAACTGGTAAACTCAAAGTAGAAAAAAGAGTGAAGCTTATGATATAAGTATAGTAAATATGATTATGGGGGAGATTATCACGGGCTTTGATGTTAACACAAAGCAAGTGGAAGTTTTCTTCAGGACCCCACTTTCCTTCCTAGTCTTTCGCAATTCACTGATTTCCTTTGACCAAATCATTTTACTTAATAGAAACAAAATCTACATCACACTATCTCTTTTTTGGTATATACACATTACATGATAACACAAACAGTCGCTTGGTGGTTGTGGCCACTGATTAAAAGCGATCTTAACTTCAAGCTTGCGACTCTTATAATCTTTGACTCTCATCATTATTCTTATTCGTACTACTACGAATACCCAACGCTGATTCGTTACGCTTGTGCTTTAAGGAAAATAATATTAAATGAATATTAAACTTCAAAACGGTGATAATAAATTAACAATTACTTGTATTAATCTGAGTATTTGAAAAATACTGTCAAAATCAAACCATGTTTTTAAAATATTTTATGAGTCAAGCGTTACATTTTTCTAAAAATTAATGTAACTTTGATATATTTTTTGTTGTGACTCTATAAATGTTATAGACGTAAAATAGAACATAAAATAAAAATGTAACATAATGATTATATAAATATGATTCAGATTAATCTTAATCTTCACTTCTAAGATGCCACTTTTTCCCCATAACGTAGATGGCATCTAATGATGTCTAATTAAATTTTATAATTTAAACGTTATACCATATTTATTTAATTAAAAAATACAGCAGGTTAACGAAGTTATAAATGGCACACGTGTGGGCTCATAAGCCAGATAAGGTCGTTCCTCAACTCTCACATACACTTCCCACCAATCTTCTTCTTCTTCCATCTCTCTGTATCGTTCTCTTTTGTTTCTCTTAGTTTTGTCGAATTCCGATCGTTTGAAATGCCGGGGAATTTAAAGCCGTTGGATCTAGGAATCCAGATACCATACCATTTTAGATGTCCAATCTCACTAGAGTTGATGCGTGACCCAGTCACCGTCTGCACCGGCCAAACCTACGACCGAGCTAGTATTGAGTCATGGGTCTCTATTGGCAACACCACTTGTCCAGTCACACGCGCTCCTCTCTCCGACTTCACGCTCATCCCCAACCACACTCTCCGTCGTCTCATCCAAGAATGGTGTGTCGCTAACCGCTCCAATGGCGTTGAACGTATTCCTACTCCTAAACAACCTGCGGATCCAAACTCCGTTCGAGCTCTCCTTAGTCAAGCCTCCGCCACGTCTGGAGCTCACGTTTCTGTTCGGTCACGCGCCGCCGCTCTACGTCGTCTTCGTGGATTCGCACGTGATTCTGAGAAGAATCGCGTTTTGATAGCAGCTCATAACGCCGTAGAGATTTTGATTAGGATTTTGTTCTCTGAGTACGTCGTCGAATCGCCTGAATTAGTTTCAGAGTCGTTGGCTCTTTTGGTTATGTTACCAATAACGGAACTGAATCAGTGCGTTTCGATATCATCGGATCCGGGTCGGGTTGAGCTTTTGACCCGGTTGTTATTCGATTCCTCGATCGAAACACGCGTTAACGCGGCCGCGTTGATCGAGATTGTGTTAACAGGATCGAAATCAACAGATCTGAAAGGAATGATTTCGAATTCGGAATCCATTGTCAAAGGCGTTCTTGACCTTTTAAGAAATCCGGTTTCTTCATATCCACGACGAGCTCTCAAACTTGGAATCAAAGCTCTGTTTTCGCTCTGCCTAACAAAATCTACACGCCACATCGCAATCACAGCCGGTGCACCAGAAATTCTAATAGACAGACTCGCGGCGGATTTCGACAGGTGCGACACAGAGCGAGCTTTAGCGACGGTGGAGCTACTCTGCCGATCGCCGGAAGGATGTGCAGCGTTTGGAGAACACGCTTTAACGGTACCGCTTCTTGTGAAAATGATATTGAGAGTTTCGGATCGTGCCACGGAGTATGCGGCGGGAGCGTTGTTATCGCTTTGTATAACAGAAGAACGGTTGAAAAATGAGGCGGCGGTGGCGGGAGTGGTGGTACAATTGTTATTGATGGTACAAAGTGAATGTACGGAAAGAGCCAAGAAGAAAGCACAGAAGCTACTGAAAGTTCTGAGAGATTCATGGCCTGACTACAACTCTTTCGCAAACTCTCACGATTTCGCTTGCAGCGAAGTGGTCCCCTTTTGATTTTTTCCTTTTTTTTTCTGTTATTAATTTTTTTTTATTGGATTGAAGCCCACCTTAAAATCTATTTTTAAATCTACAAATAGTTAAGAATCGAATCATAGTACCAAATCATTAGTTGTATTATCTTAACCCGATTCAGAACAACTCTGATTTTCACTTATTAATTTTATTATTTCACACTAATTACTAAAAAAAATTAATTATAAGGCAAAGAGAAAAGTTGGTCATTTTCAAAAAATGTGAAGGAAAAATATATTACATATATACAGAAGCTTTTAAGTGACACCATAAATTAGGTTTTCATGTTTTATATATATAGATTGAAGTTTTTTTTATGTATGTATATATGTGTAAGCAATCTCTTTTGTTATTGATTGATTTTTAGAGTTAAGAAAAGTTGTTAAAGAAGCAAATGAAAAATATATAAAATATTGTTTTAAAGCTTTCAAGTCATTGTTTTTTGTTTTCCCATTTTAGTCTAAAGTAAGTCAACACCTTTTTGTATATTTTAAGATTTAGGCGCACAATTTTTTTTTTTTACATTCTGGAGATTTAAGATTTACTACAAATTTAATCATTTGATTTCTTAATTTGGATTAAATCACATTTTTACTTTCTACCAAAAAGTATAAAAATTTAATTTTACTCAAACTATAAATCTTAATGTCCACAAATTACTAAATCCAAATGTTGGATCTATAACTTTGTGAATTTTCAAATAATATTTTTATTTTATTTTTCTATAATTTGTTTTAAATGCCTAAATCTCACTTTTTTCAGGAGTTATTTTTTTTTGAAATTGTGGTTTCTAATTATTTAGCTGGCTATATAACTTATGAATTATAACCATCATAAGACTTGTCTTGTACAAGTCTTGCACACATATTTTAACAAGTATCTTCACATGATTTTAACTTTAGTTTTTTACATATATGTACTTTAACAAGTACATTAACAAGTATTTTTCATAAGACTTGTACATTCAAATCAAATTATACTTGCCAGTTTTACAATCTGTTTATTGAAGTTATCGGTTATGAGTTGTTATTGCTTAACTGATTTTGGTACACACATTTAAATTATTTGTTGTTGTCTCAATATTATGAAAATGAGAATGATGAAAAGCAGCTAAGTACAGGAAGTATATTCCACGAATCACTTTACCAACCTCCTAATATTAACCACCAACATAGAAACAAATGAGAGTTGACATAATTTCTTAATTCAAATAGAAATTCAACTCTTCTAATGAATGAAATTTTACCTTGCTTACTTAGATCTAGCTAGGAAAAATAAATGTCATCTTCAAAACTGACACCTTTGAAACTGAACCAAACAAACAAACAATCAATTCTTATGAAATTCAAGAATCAATATGGATGTGTACCAAGCCGGTCAGGGTAGATATTTGTGAGTCCTGATTAACAAAGTTTAAGTTTTGAGCATCTAAATCACACAAACTTACAGTAATTAATTCATTATCACACAATTTCAGAGAATAAAAAGAACAAAAATTATTTTAAAATATATGTACCAAGATCTGACTCGATGGTCGTTACGAAACCCTCAACAATTCCAAACCTACCGTTTATAACCTAATAAACAGATTGCCACGAATCATGAACAAATATCATAAATTTTATAGAATGTAGAAGGAAAAGAGACCTTGACAAGTGGAGCAAGGCAGTTACAGATGTAACTACCGGTGCAAACAACGTCAATATCTGACTTGAATTCAACGTCAATATCTGACTTGAATTCATCATCATTGACGGATTTAATGAACATAGGAACATCTTTTGACTGCCCATCAATGATGACTTTTTTGGCACCACCCTGAACAAAAATATAAATACATGTCTAAGCAAGCAATGAAATTCATATTTCTTAAAAAAATTCTGATAAGAGCTCACCGGCAATGATCGTGATTGAAACCACTGTCAACAATAAACTTTAATTGAAGAAATAACAAGTTGGATTGGGATTATTAGAGAGCCCACCACCTCTCCTTTAACATTAAGCGAGAGACTACTCAATTGTCTACCAAAACCTAATCAGAATAGTCTTATATAGATGACTAGACTGAACTACAGAGATCCAATAAGAAACCAAAACAAGCCCAAGTCAGCCCAACCAATTAATACTTGTAACAAATCTATCGATACCCATGGTGACTTCTTATCAAATTCCTTAACAGATCATATCTTCAAGTGACTGGTAGCCAAGCTCTTGTTTGTGAAAAGGCCACTACACTCAACGACATGTTCAGCTCCCACCGAACCCCACGGGATGTTCTCAGGGTGACTTCAAACAAAATATCACAAGTATGACATATATATATACAGATCTGAATAAATAAACAGAGACTACTACGTACCGTTCGCAGAAAAGAGGTACTTGCTTCTCCCCGCAGACGAAGGTACCGCTCTGCAACAGAATTAGAACGTTTTAATACATAGAACAACGATATACTACTTAAAATCGAAATTTTAATAACCAATCCAAAAATGAAAAACTTACGCGAATAGTGTATAGCTGTTGGTTCATGGCAACGAGCTCAACCTTGAGTTCACCTTCTAAAGTAACGATGACTGCATCCAGCATTTGCCCGAATAGTCCGACACCTTAAGTATATTAGGAAGACAAAGAAAGAAGAGTCAAATTATACATAAAAGGTACGAGAACAAACACTACAAGAAATTAGACATATAATGTCATTTATTTTATTTGTTTGCATCATTTTTTAATTGATATAATCGCTATTTTGCGTCTTTGATTAAAAGAAACCTTTTAAGGGTAATTTTGGATTTGATT
Organism: Lepidium didymum; assembly: GCA_963920545.1. Classification (NCBI taxonomy): domain Eukaryota; kingdom Viridiplantae; phylum Streptophyta; class Magnoliopsida; order Brassicales; family Brassicaceae; genus Lepidium; species Lepidium didymum. Next base: position 5,495,863 of record OY986979.1, on the reverse strand, counting down.
ATATTGTTGATTTTCAGGGAGATGAGTATTTTATATCAGAGGATGTGTTCCTGAACCATCATAGTGATAAAAAGGCACCATTTCAGCCTCCTGTAAGAACAACTATGGCGGTTTTCAGCCAGAAAAAGAACCCTAATGACAACCATTACTCTCGTTCTCTCCACTGATCCTCTTGTTTCTCCTAGATAACAAGCAAAGCAAGGAATGTAATTAAGGTGTTTCTTGTTGAAAGTAGGGATATTTTGGTATTATTAGTGTTTGGACTTACAAATTTAAGTTTAATCTAATTAAGGTGTTTCATTGCCTTTAACTGTCTTTGACCTTCAATCCATGTCAAAATAACTCATTAGGTACTACAACAATCGTATGAACAAAAATAAACGTTTAAGACAACATTCAAATTAGGCCTCTAGACTTGGGGTTTATATCTGCCACCTTGTAAAGTTTGGGTATTAGAGAAATTATTAAATCAGATAAGAGTCCAAATCTCATTAAACATCTCACACACACAAAACTTACCCACAAGCTGTTTGCTATTCACCCAAAGCACACAGACAAAAGCCCTTATTCAAACCCTTTTTAGTTTAGTTTTCTTCATCACATAGTTAAAGCAAGACATTTCTTGCTGCCCACTCTTTTCCTCCTAAACAACAGCTTCTTCAAGAACCCTAATCCTTGCCTCTTTCTTGGAACCATTTCCATCTTCTCACATTTTGTCTTTACTGGTTCGTACACTATCAAAGCATTGTAATGGTTACCAGCATCCTCATCATCATGAGAAACTCTGTTATTATCATCCTCAGTTTTGTATGATGGATCATTTGCCATTGAGACCTCTAGATTTTCCCGGAGAGAAGATCTTTTATGTGGAAACTTCATGGTGCCGCTTGATTCTGTTGAAGATAAAGCTCTTAGTTGCTTTCGTAAATTGGTAATCGTATCTTGACACTCTGATAATTTCACAGAAGCTGTTGCTATATCCAATCCCTGCAAACATTAAACTCCATTATCAACATCAACATCAAACACAAAATTTGATACTGTTAATCTGTGAATTATGATTCTCTACTCACGTTTTTGTTTTTCTGCATCGGTTTCTTCGTTTCAACACTGCAAAAACACATAGAAAAGTGATTAATTTTCTATGACAAAACGAATGAATGTGGAAAGCTTTAGATTGATTATGGTTAAAGTTACCTTTCTAGCTGAAGCTGAAGCTCGATGCAAGTCCCTTCTAGTTCTTCACAACAGCTCTTTCTGTAATCAAGTTCTACTTCTAGAGAAGACAACTTCTTCTGTGTCTCGTTGAGCGTAGCTCTTGTTATGTTCAGCTTTGTATCAAGATCTTCCTTTATAGATCTCTCCGCTTCCATCTCTGTCTCTACCGTTTCCTTACTGTCTCTCAACGATTTGTTCTCTTCTTCTAATCCTCTGATCTTCTCCTCTGCTTCCTGAAGCTTACCTCTCAGCTCTTTCCTCTCACCACCTTCAATCATCTCCACCTTATCTGCTATTGTTAGACCCAAATGTCTCTTGATCTCATCCTTAGTCATTGAACCAGATTCTCCAGGAGATTTCCAGGTGATGCAGAGAGGTTCTTCTTTCACTTTATTTCTTACTGCATCCTTGTTTTCATCCAGACATCCTAAAGCAATCTTAATGTCTTGTAATAGTTCTTTAACACCACGTTTCGATATCCTCTCTTGCTTGGTTATAGCGCTCAAAACAACTTGAATCCAATCAAAAGATCCTTCTTTTTCATTATCCACTCTTGGATCTTTCTCAGTACACACAATGGCTAACTTCTCCATCTCATTAAAATCATCCATTAGTAACTTCATCTCCTTCAAACCAACAGGGCTATCGCTTCTAATATCGAAACTTAAACCTTCGAATGGTTTCTGCCCACGGCTAAGATCTTTGATCTCCATGTTTTTCCTCATTATAATGTCTGTTAGATTCTTGTTCTCTGTCCTAACATTTTCAATCTGCTCCATCAACTGATCATACTTAAGCTTCCGGCTCTGAACTTCATCTCTCATTATCAAATCGCTCTTCTTTGCGCTTCTTCTTCTCATCTCCATCTTCCTTTCTTCACCTGCATTCCTCATCGATATAGACCTCTCAGGATACTTCTTTCTAAACAGAAGTCTTAACCTTTGGCATTCAGCTTCAAGCTCCACAATCTTGTTCACATTCTTCAGCTGTTGTTTATGCGTTAGCTCCATAGACCTGCGAGTATACTCTGTTTCCTCTGTTTTTGCCTCAAGATCCTTCTCTAAAACAGTATACTCATATCTCAGAAACGCATTTTCTTTCTCCGTCGAATCTAATCTATTCATCAACGCTTCGAATTCTGATTCCACCTGAACTTTACGCTCTTGTAAGTTCACCACAAACTCTTCTTTTGCTGCAAGACTTCTTAAGCTGAGAGTTCTCCATAACTAAAGTTTGGATTTTTCTCTTCATCTCAATGGAATCATCATCTAGAAACTCCTCTTTCTTAGTTCCAATTGACCTGAAACTGTTGTTATCAAGCCTCTTTGCTTCATGGTCTCTCCCAAGAAGCTCAATTCGCTGCAGAAGCTTATCCGATACACCACAAAGAGGCGATGACTCTCCATTCCGGAAACCAAAATCCGGACCCATTCCTTCATCTTCCAGGAAAATCTCATCTACTAAACTTTTCTCGCCATAAAGATTCACATGAACATCTTTCTTAGGAGAGTTTAAAGCAACAGTGTCTAGCTTCTCGCTTAGACTTTTTCGAGCTCTCTCAGGTCTAATTCCACTTACTGGAGGAACTATACGTGCCTAAAAAAACAAAAAGCAAAAAGACATTTTTACCAAGCCATAGAAGTTCACAAACAATACACAGACAGAACAGGAGCTTATACCGATCAAGTTTTGCTCAAAACACATAGAACATATTAAAGCAAACTTTTGACTTTTCTCCAAAAACATCTTTACCTGTCCTCTGCTTTTTCTAGAAGAAGCTTGAAGTTTTTCTGCTGCAGATTCTATCTTTTTCTTCGATCGCCACTGGTTTGTTTCCATTGATTCTGTTAGATATCTTTCTGCAGCACATTGAAAAGAGAAGAAAGCATAAGTTAAAACATAAAACTTTATATTTGATTGAGGATAATCAAAGAACAAGACTAGAAGAAGGTTTGGATGCAAGAATCTTACAGAGTCTTATGTAGTTCCAAGCTTGAACGAGTTTCTGACTAATCTCTCCAACAAAAGAAGCATTAAAAACAAAACAAACAAGAGAAAAAGAAGAGGAAAATGAAAGAAGAAGAGAAGAGAGACGAATCTTTACAAATAAATAAGGTAGAGAGAGGCATCAAGTGACTGACTATTAATTGTTTACGTTTCAACTCATAAATAAAACACTTAATTAAGTGCAGGCGTTCATGAAGTCTTATAATATTATTCTAAAATTATAATACAGAGAAACTGCTTATTTTTGCATGTCATAATTTTACCAAAGAAGTGTACTTATAAATATAAAAACAAATTCTACTTAACCATCAATTTGTTTTGCATAATGTAAATATTTAACCTTGAATGACAGAGAGGAAAACAAAACTAAAAAGAGTATTTGCAAATTAATTAAGACTTTAAATGATGTCCACAAGACATTAGTGTTACCTAATGACAATGACATTGTTAATTACTTCTATTTTTCTTTTCCTCTTTATATCTTCTCATTTTCATATTTTCTAAGTCTATCTCTAATGTATTTTATTTTTATTTTTTGCTCTAAAATAGATGAATTTTATAATAGACGTGTGTTTTACTCTAATGTTACGTATATTTCATTTTTACTCTAAAAGGGTCACCTCTAAAATAGAGAAAAAATAGCATTTTTTTTGTATATAGAGTAAAAAGTAATATTCCACTATTATAAAAAAATAAAAGTGTTGGAGTGAAATTACTTTAAAATAATATTTAGAGTAAAATATAGATGTAGATTGGAAATGTTCTAAGAAGTGAATTATATAGGCTTGATAATCTATTTCACCTTAAACTAGATTATTGTAATTAAAAAAATAGTAATACCAAGCGACGACAATATAAAGGAAAAAACGTTAGGTCTAGAATTTGATTCAACCTACTTTAATTATTTGTGACAAAAAATATAAAATCGTATAAATATGGTTAGACAATCCACAATAAGTGAGTAACCAAGACAAGTATTATTACTATCTTTAACTTTTGTATAATTTATTTTTATTGTTTGGAGGCCCATAGGATTCTAAGTGCTCTCCACTCTCCACCGACAGTGTTCAGTTTTTACCACAATCTATAACATCTCTTTAATTACCATCATGTCATGTTGAAAAGAATACAAAGCAATAGCAAAAGAAAAAAAAGTTAAATTAAATTGGATAAGTGAGGAAATTGTATAGGAGACGTTACGAAAGTATTAATTTGAGGGCCCATATATCTTTTGTATTATTTCTAGGGGAAATTGCAAGCATCATCTTTTTGAAAAGAATAAAGCTACGATTATAAAACTATATGACGAAATTAACAAAGATTATAAGTATAGTCTATATGATTCTTCTTACTTTTAAGCCGTTAGTATGATATATTTATTAATTGTTTTGTAGGGAAATGAACCCAAAAAGAGATAGCTTGGCATTAAAGAATCATCATGGTCCCTTTGTTAAATTGGATTTATTCTGTATAATTAGTAGTTTATAATCAAATAATAAATTTGATGATATAATTCTATGATTTTGTTTGCATACGATGAACCTAACCACAAGCATTCTTATTTCTCAACAACTACATTAGTATTGTATATCAACGGATATAAAAAGAATGTACTTTTACCAGTATAGCAGCTCTTTTTTCATTTGTGAGATAGACGTATTTACCATAAAAAATTTCGTCATCAGTTTAGATTTCGTATAGTTTCTGGTGATTTCAATTTTTGGGTTCCAGATAATAGATTATCGGATTTTTTTCTTCGGTTATCTTAGTCTAGTCTTTTCCAAGTCTTATATTTTAACTTTCTTCTTAAATTTCGTCATCTGTCAGTTTATGTATTCGAATAATGTATGACAGAAAAAAGAAAAAAAGGATGTTAAGTGCTTGATGCTTGTGCCTTGTGGGTTGACTTGGGTCAAATTGATCGGTAGTAACGCCCTTTGATCGAATAAATAAATCAATTGAGGCCAGAAGCCAAACAATTGAAGATGAATGATGATGCTTGCTATTAATGAGCCAAGCCAATTATGTAATCAATGATTACAAAACAAAAGAGAAATCCTACCTAAGTGCGAATCAAAGAATTGCTACTGAAACCAGAGAAAGATCGTTCTACTTTTTCCAAAATTTTCGACCAATGCTTATGGCCTTTGATCACCAAAGACAACAAATGGAACCAGACTATAAAACTCAGCTCTCCACTTGCTTTGTCGACTTTTGACCCACCGGTAAATCATCAATCCAGTCTCCATAAATTCGGTTAATCTTCTTGGAGTCACTCCACTTGAGCAAACACTTCTTTCGCCGCCCTTCGTCGTTCAGACCAGAAGAATCTGCTGTTACTTGTGCTGTTGGTTTCATTGCAAATGCTTCATTTGCAGGTACCACCGTTTGTTTACTTACAGAGGATACTGTGTTCACAGCTTCTCCTTCAACTCTTCCAACAGAGTTATGCAGCTCTACAATTTCGTAATCAACATCCAAATCAGAAACACCAAATAACATACAACACAATCCACAAGTATTGGTTTGGAATCGAGAATTCAAAGATACTATCAGTGCACAGGACTTGCAAAACAATACAAGGATACTACAATACAAGGTACATGTTCCGGATACGTATAACATACCTGCTTGGCCGTGAGCAAAGTGACACTTGTCGCCAAAAGGGCATTGACCCGTGATATCAAACTTCATACATAACCTCGTCTTCCAGTACACAGTCTTGACAACACCACCATTGTTCATTGGCACAGGTACCGGAATGCTTCCTTGCCTATTTACTTCAATATTATTAGAAGCAGTACCATTCTCAACAGAAGGTGGATCAGCAGCAGTAGTACCCACACTTATAGCCGAGCTCTCTCTCAATTTCCCTGAATCCTCACGAAACTTTGACAGATCCTCATGAATGAAATTGCACCTGTCACCATAAGGACACTCTTCCCCAAAACAAAACTTCCTACAAAGCTTCATCCTCAGGATTATCTTTTGATCATCCTCCCAATTATTATTCCCAACAGGCGCCAAAGACGGTCTTTCTCTTTCCTTTTCCCTCTCCCTTTCTCTCTCCCTATCTTGACCAGGAGGTCCAACAATTTCCTGCCAATTCGATGGAGGCTGCCTCAAATCCTCGATTCCGTGTGCAAAATTGCAGAGCTCTCCGTTCCTACAAGTCCCGGCCCTGAATTTCGCACACATTCTCGTTTTGTAGAATATATTAGCCGTCCCTTTGTTCACAGGAGGAGGGTTTAACGATGGAACCATCCAAGGATTGCTAGTCGTAGGAAGAGGAGGAAAAGACGAAGCCGGATTAAACACGTTATCATCAACAAGTCTTTGCCTTTTCAATGAAGGCTGTAATTGCTGAGGCGGTTGAGATTGTGACTGTGATTCACTTTGAGAATGCAAGTCACCTTGTTCGTTGTTCATCGAATTGACCATCGAATCAACCATCTGGGTTTGATTCCAACTACCATAAGGCGATTGTACGAACATGGAACGAGAATCAGAGTAACTCGAATCCATTACTGCAAAATATCAAATTCTATGATTACAAAAACCTTCTCTATATAGCCAAACTAAACAGAAGAAATCTTTCAGCTTTCGATTACGATACTGCAAAATGGTTTCAATCGCAATCACAATAAATTGGAAGAAGAAAACTAATGAACAAAAGATCGCTAGAGATCAAAATGCTTGAAACTATGACATACAAAAACAAAAATTGAGCACAGAAATCGAATGGATCAGCGACAAAGAGAGTAGAACGAATTACGTGAAGAATAAGGGTTTGACAATACCAGGATCAATGATGGCGGCGGCCGATTTGAGACAACAAATTTAGGGTTTTTGAACAACTCATATAAATACCTTTTTCTTTACTTTCTCTTTTGCACTAAGAAACCGAATAACAAATTCAATTCATTAATTACTTTTAATCTCTATGCTTTTATTAAATTTGTATAATCAACTTTACTATATGGTTGATTTAGTTTTTTAAATTAGATTTAAGGTGCCTATTAGATCTAACATATATACAAAAATAAAATTGACAGTGAATGCTTAGTAAATTGTGAAACCTATCGACTTAAGACATTTTTACCATACATTTACATGTGCAATGTTATGTAAATCTAACCAGATATTATGCTCCAATCACTCTTAGAATTTATTTCATAAACATGCTGGCTTTCTTGGTCTAAGCTCACTCTTAGAATATCAAATTTCATTTTATTTTTTCTTAGATTGTGTTTAATATTAATACACTCACCAATCATCTAACAAAAGAAAACACAAACTAAGGTCACATAAAGATAACACAAAACTTTATATATCTCAAAAAATAATTAACCACAATCTAAGACAAAATAAAATTAGCTTTACTTTAATTTTCTTTACAAGCTTTTTAGCTAAAGAAGCTACATCAAGAAGAATTTAAGGAGGTAATGTTTGAAGAAATTTGATATTCTCAAAAAAAGAGTCGAGATAATTCCTGAAGAAATTTGATAGTAAATTTTTGAGAATACGATATAGGTTTCTAATCAAAAATTGATTGCTATATAACAAAAAAACCCCAATTAGGTAAAGAATCATAATTTTTTATAATTATAATTAAAATTCATCATACCTTTTACACTAGATTACAGACCATTTGAACCATTATATTTATCTTCACCACTATCTAAATTTTTTTATTTATCTTCACCACTATCTAAAATTTTCATGCGATAATAAGCAATTGTAAAAGTGAAAGTACATACTATAGAATTTCCTTCAAGGATTAATGGCTATATAATAAAAAATAATCTAATTAGGTAAATTATCATACATTTTTCATAATTAGGATTCATTACACCTTTTATATTAAGAGGATGTATTTAAATAAAAAATTTAGATGATTTGAAATTTTCTTAGATTCACCTCTTATTCAACTTGTGATTAATTAATCACTTATTATATTATGTATTATTGAGAACTTGAAATTTATACAAAATTATTTAAAATAATTCTCTATCCTTTGTTATTCAATCAATAATTTATCAAAATCATATCAAATCTTATGTTATTCAAAATTAACGATTCTATTTACAAAAACTACTTGAATTTACTTTGTAATACTTTTTAGTTGAAACATGTAGTTCAAAATCTCACCTATCTAAGTTATGATTTAAATTTTTTTCCTCTTTACATTCAAGACAATGGCATCTTAAAATGTCTTTCATTAAAAATTCATATTGAAAATGTCACTTTTCTTTTCACTCAGAATTCCCAAAAAAGAAATCAACTTCTCATATATGGAGAGTTGATTATGTTTCCTTTTCATTTGTTCAAGATTTTTCTTTTCGGTCTCCATAATAGATTACTCGAGGATCACCAAAATTGGTCACTCTACATCATTTGATCTTTCCAAAATTTTGGATACAACATTTTGTGTTGTTTATAGAGTAATATATGTACATAAAAACATCATCCTTAGTCATAAGGTCTTTTACTTCACTAATTGAAGAAAGTTGTTTGTCTTATCTTTAGAATTTTTCTTATAATTCATATGACTTAGATTCACTTTTCAAACAAAAATCACATAGAATCTTATAAAATTTGTAATGAAATCTCCTAAAATAATTCTAAATACTTTACAAATTCACTCAAATTTTATCAAATCTCTTCAAACCATCAGTATGTTCATATTATGATATTGCAAAATCATTATTTGATTGTGAAATCCCTATATTTCTTTTATGGGCCTAGTTCATATATAATCTGTAGACAATGGAAGACACATATCAAAGACAGAAGCAAGCAAGCAGTGTTTGTTCAGATATGGTAGAAGATTGGATAAGTCAGGACCTACCTTCTTGGGTCTTTTTAATATTACAAACCCTTCGAATTGCCCTCAAACTATTATTGTTTCAAAATGTCGGCAAGGAATTAGTCTTCACACTTCTCTATAAAATAAACTAAATTTGTGAAACAAAACGTTTGTTCCCCTTATGCAATGATTGAAGAGTGACCAAATGTGTTAAATTCTTTGACAAAAAAAAAAAAAAAAGACAAAATGTGTTAATAATAATAACACGAAAATTAATGTAGATATTTTTTGTCATTATTCAAATTGCGCTGTCTCGTGAGGTTCGGTCTTAATCCGAAACTTTGAAGTTGTAAAAAATTAAAATCTCTTATTATTGTAAGGCTTTGTAATTAGTTTTATTCTTTTAAAAAAGGCAGAAACAGTAGCGAGAGATTTGTTGGTCGTGTTTCAACGACATTAATTCATTCGAAAGCTTCGGTTTTGTTCAATATCAGGGGCCGTTACGCTTCTTCTTCTTCCTCCTCTTCCTCCTTCTTTGCTTCTGATTCCCAAAATTCGTTCCTTTTGAAATGGCGGTACAACGCGAAAAGGAAGTGATTCGTTTGGAGCCCGAATCAGTCATACCTATTCTCAAACCTAAGCTCATCATGACCTTGGCTAATCTCATTGGTCAGTTTCTTCAATTTCTTCTTCCCTGTACTCGGATTGTGAAATTAGGGCCAGCTAATAATTTCCAAATTTTGTTTCCTTCTTTCACAGTCGTTTGCCCTTTGTTTGTTTGGTTGCAAATTTGGCCGGAATTATGTTTAAAACAGACTTGTGTGTGATTTGGCAGAACATAGCAATGATAGACAAGAGTTCCTCAAGCTCTGCAAGAGAATTGAGTACACTGTTCGAGCTTGGTATCTTCTTCAGTTTGAAGATCTTATGGTCTTTAACCCTTTTCCTCACCACTTTTTTCTTAGAAACTTGTTTGCTTTGCTTTGCCCTCCTTTTATGATGGCTTTTATATTGTGTAGCAACTCTACTCTCTGTTCGATCCTGTACACGGTGCTCAGAAAATCCAGCAGCAGAACCTAACTTCACAGGAAATTGACGTCCTTGAACAAAATTTCCTCGCTTACTTGTTTCAGGTTAGTCTCTACATTACCTTATTTATCTCCTCCCTGATTTTTCATGTATGTTAGTGGTCTTGAAAATGTGTTTTTTTTGGTTCCTTTATAAGGTTATGGAGAAGAGCAACTTTAAAATAGCAACAAATGAGGAGATGGATGTTGCCCACTCTGGACAATATCTTCTGAATCTTCCCATCAAAGTTGATGAGTCAAAGGTTTAAACAAACACCGCTTTTTTCACTAGTGCTTGTGCGTTTCCGGGATTATTCTAAAAGACTTTACTTGCTTTTTGTGGATGAAGCTTGACAAGAAGCTGCTCAAGAAGTATTTTGAGGAGCATACACATGAAAACATTCCAGATTTTTCTGATAAGGTACACTTTGAGTTTGTTGATAAGCATTTCAGAATTACAGTTTTCCTAAACACTTTCTTGATGGTCTGTGATGTGTTGACAAAACTAATTGTATTTACCGATTTTTTAGTATGTCATCTTCAGACGTGGTATTGGAATGGATAAAACCACTGATTACTTTTTCATGGAAAAACTGGATGTGGTCATTTCACGTTTTTGGTCCTTTTTCATGAGAATCACCAGGTTAGTCACGTTTCCTAGCATTGTCTTTCTTAGAGTCCAATAGTTGTATATACAGTTATGTATTTGATTTCATTTTGGGTCTTAACACCTTTTAGATCACAGGTTAGAGAAATTACGCGGCAATAGGTCAAGCAGAGTCACCCCGACAGATCCCAAAAAAGACGATGAGACAAACCCTGATACAGAGAATGATGACGCGTATGTGGAGCGTATTCGCCTCGAGAATACACAAATGAGGTCACTATCACGTGTTGTGATATGTTTTCAACCCAACTTTGGCTATACTGGAAAACTGCTTATAAATATAATAACGGCCTTTTTCTTGATGATTTCAGCTTTAAAAATTTCTTCAGCAAGCTCACAATACAGGAGCCTACGTTTGATAGAATCATTGTTATTTACAGGCAAGGATTATGTATGTCTTGTTTCAGCTATTTGTAACTTTGTGAACTTGTGATTCAAGCTTGTGGTTTATGATGTTGCAGGCGAGCTAGTTCTAAAACAAACCAAGAACGAGGAATTTACGTGAAGCATTTCAAAAATATTCCTATGGCTGACATGGAGATTGTGCTTGTAAGTTTCTGTTCTTGCCATTTTCCACTTTGCATACTGAATTTTGTTGGAAAAAACATGCAAATTAGCTGCAATAACATTACTGTCTTGTGTAGCCTGAGAAAAGAAACCCTGGACTGACTCCAATGGATTGGGTCAAATTTCTGATATCTGCAGTAGTTGGTCTGGTTAGTCTCCCAGGCAGATTATATATATTTTGTTCTTTTGGTTGCAGTTCATGTTTTACATGTCTTTCTTGGTTAATTGTATGAGTTTGTCCATAGGTGGCCGTGATTACTTCGGTTGAGATGCCGAAAGCAGATCCATGGGTAATTATTGCCATTATCTCTACAGTGCTTGGTTATTGCGCGAAAACATACTTCACGTTAAGTGTTTTCATTTTGTTTATTTGTCTTCATTCTTCTTTGTTAAGAGAATAGGTGCTTATTTGCAAGTTGCATTCTTTCAGGTTCCAGCAAAACATGGCGACTTACCAGAACTTAATAACGCAGTCAATGTATGATAAACAACTAGACAGTGGGAGGGGAACACTACTGCACTTGTGTGATGACGTGATTCAGCAAGAAGTAAGTTCCTGCATGACTCTAGTATTACAAATGGCTGTAAGTGCCTTTGGAATAGAAAGGAAAAAAAAGCTCATTTGGATTGCAATGCGCAGGTAAAAGAGGTGATGATTTGCTTTTACATATTAATGGAGCAGGGGAAAGCTACCTTGGAGGTACAAAATGCTAATCTTAAGCTTTTATGTCATTGTCTGTATCTTCAATGAGTGTTGACTTGAGTTGGCTGGAATGCTTGGGAAATAGGATTTGGATTTGAGGTGCGAGGAACTGATTAAGGAAGAGTTTGATGCAAGGTGTAACTTTGATGTGGACGATGCAGTCCAGAAGCTAGAGAAGTTGGGGATAGTTTCCCGAGACACCATTGGGAGGTATTACTGCATGGGGCTGAAGCGAGCCAACGAGATTATAGGGACTACAACGGAAGAACTTGTCCTTAAGGCCAAACAGGGAGTGAGCCCTTCTTGATTTCACCTTCTCTTACACTTGTTGTCTTCTTCTCATTTCACGTTATTGTTTTGTTGTTACTGGCGTTAAGTGCAACAAATTTATTCACCAAAAGAATTGTCCAATATGATGGTATGAATTAAAACAAAGTCCTATATCAATCTACTTGTTAAGGCAGGGAAGTCTGAACAATTGTAAGAACTGTAAAAAGTCTATTCCCAGCTACAATTTGCTCAACGTCTGATGTATATATCACCTCTGTCCTGTTGTCCTCTCCTGAAGCTCAAGAAGCTGTAAGAGCACCAAAAACAAATAGATAGACAATTGAATTCAAATATCTCAGGTTACCAAAAGCAAATAGATTATAGTGAATGGCCTCTCAAACAATTGCAACCAACCTCATGATCTGACTGAGAGCACACAAGACCTAGGGTCCAATTAAGACAATAATAATCAACTTTACCAGATCTAAGTACAAAGGCATAAGTACATGGACTCCAGCAAGATCAAGTCGACACGAAAACAAAGACACGATAAGGAATTACACCCATGTGGTCCAATTTTTCTACATATATGATCTTGCATAAATCACTGACCTTTGGTTATCTCGATTGATTTTTTGGCTGGAGATGGCAGTAATTCGTTCTCTCTACAGATTACCATGGTTAAAGTGAGGTAACGAACAACAACCAAGCATAGGAAGAACAGCTACCAAAAATGTTGAAGAGGTTACGTTCCGGGAGGAAGATGAATCTCTTTAAGGAGCAACGATCTAGCTTCGTTAACATTATCGAACCAAAGGCAAATATGATCCTCAAGATCCTTGAGTTGATGGGTGAGATTAAGGTGGCTCTTGCGAAGCTGTTTCAGAACCAACATGACTGAATGCACGTCCCTCCCCCTCTCCAATCCAAGCCGAATGGAATCCTTCTCGTATTTAATCTCCGTGTGCAAACGAGAGACAAGACGGTCAATTGTGTCAAGACCTGTGTTGAGCACAAAAGTACCTCTGAAAGCAGCACTGAGCTGAGAAATGTTACTCAACTCCTTCTTCCTGAAACTGTGAGGGAGGTAGGGAGTGCAAAGGGGACCTGCAACAACAACAAGGATGGGAAGTCATGAGAGGCAGTAAGAGCCACAAAAGAAGCAACAGAAAAGCAACAAGACATAAGGCAGAACCAGCTGTGGCATGGTGGAGCAGGCGGGCTCGTGACTTAGACTTGCGGAGACGGCTATCCAGCTTGTTCTTCAGCTGGGAGAAGCATAATTGGGTGTCTCGAAAGCTGAGAGATTCATCAGGAGATGAAAAAGGGTTTTCAACCGTGTCGAGCTTAATAAAAACGTCGAATGCCAAGTTACAGAGGGACTCGTCAATGGCAGCGTGGAAATCAGAATCACCGGGAAACACATCGAAGAGGTCAAAGAGGGGTGTGTAGAAGAGGTGGCGAGCAGTGTGGACACTTTGGTAAAGATTTAAGCAAAGGCGAGTGGCTTTTTCGCTGTATTGGAAGTAAGTGGAGACGAGATTTGTGAGTGTAGTTTGCTTAGCGTGTCTAAGAGCTTCCTGAACACATTCTTTGTTTGGTTCAAGCACTTGAGAGAGAAGCAGCTCGATGTTATCCGGTTGGATGTGGACGTGAACCCGTGAACGTATATCTGCGTAGGAAGGGGTTTGAAAAGCGTGAGCCAACTCGCGACTGAGGTCAAAAGTAGGCGTCGACGAAATTGAAGCGTTTCTCGAAGAGGAGGCCACACCTTCTGTACAACAGAGCCAAAGACGAACTCTCATTTAGGCTTTTCAACAAACAGGTGGTGGGCAACTTAATTTTAACAAACACTTTGTCCTTTAAGCAGTTTCCTTTGTGGAAAAACGCATACCTAGGCAACGATGGGGAATAGGGTCGTCATCGCCGAGAGACGCATCCGGAGAAGCTGTTTTGAAGGAAAGACAGTACGACATCTAGAAGATGAACTCGATTCATCAATGGAAAGCTCCTGAATCATAATTCCTCATCACTTTTTGCAGCTTAATTTGACACTAAATTTTATAACACTCTTGCAATTATGTTGCTCCAGTTTATTTTAAGATTGTCTCTTTCTTCAGTTACCATTACTCAATATTGAATGGGATTTAAACTAAAAACTCCGACAAGGATTTGTCAATATTTCTAACTTGATCTCGAAAGTCGAAACATTGACAAATCTTTGCAGAGAATAATTAGTCTTCAGAAAAAAAAATCTAATAGAAAATTATTTTTGGGTGAAAAAAGGGTGATTTTAAAATTGTTATATCATCTTTTTCTTTGTTTTCTTTAATAACATAAAGCCTATTATGGTCTTTGTAAACTTAATTGATTTTTTTTTGTAGAGTTATTGAACTTTTGTTTAGAGTTATTGTGCTTTTGTTGTGAAGTTATTGATGTTTATTGTAGAGTGATTGAGTCTTCCTTGTAGAGTTAATTCTTTTTTGTCGTAGAATTATTGAAGGTATTTTTGTTGAAGATTTAGTTTGTTTTTATTGTAGAGTTATTTAATCTTTGTTGTCAATTTGTTTAACCATGGTTGTAGAATTAATTCGATTTTGTTGTAAAATTATTTTGTGTTGATGTAGATTTATTTAGCTTTTGTTGTAGATATTTATTGTAGAGTTATTGTGAAATCATTGTAAAGTTAATTCGTTTTCGTTGTAGATTTTTTTTTTCAAACATTGGGTTACAATTGATCGGTTCATTAGCCAATTTTCTACATAATGTAGGTAGTATGACTCGATTATGAATGTACAAATGCGTCTGCCTTTAATGGATTTACTACATGCCACTAAATTAAAGATCATCTGCTATTGCTCCTCGTTGTAGAGTTAATTAATGATTCCATTAATATTAGGATGATTTACTAAAACAAGACAGATTTAATGAAATATTACTTAAATAGAGCAAATGTTTTAAAATTATTAGAATATGTTTGTGAATAGTAGAGTTGACAGTATTATTGGTATAGTTGATTAATTCCGACCAAAAGTTTAGTAGAGTTAACATGACGTATAAATGGACGTTTAATAGAGTTAACAAGACATGTAGTAGAGTTGACATTATGATTAGTATAGTTGAATTTTTGCAGACCATTACGTTTAGTAGACGTTTAACCGGGAACCTTGGGACATAAAGATCTGAAGGGATAAAGGAAAAACCGGTTAGTCCGGGAGTAGTGCTGACAAGTACGCCGTGAGGAATACCGACAAGAACGCCGAGAGAAATACCGCCAAGAGTGCGGGAAAACAGCACCACGAGACAAACAACAAGAGACCAAATCACAGAGACGAAGTCTAGAACCAAACCAAGTCTAAACAAGATTCTAATCCAAAAAGCCCGCCCGAAACAAACTAAGAAAAGAGAAAAATGGCTGGAATGAGAAGGAGTTCACCGGACGTGATGATGACAAAGCATGTGAACGGAGAGAAGATCTCGGACAGAGATCCGAGGAGAGAGGAGTTTTCACCCCTAAACCTAGCAAGATCTTCACCTGTCAGAGGAGCTCCGCTACGACACAGACCAGCTCCACCGCCAACAGAGAAGAATCGTCGAAGAGAAGGCCAAGATCAAAGGAGCACATCGGAATCTTCTAAACTCAACAATCGTCGCCAATATTCCATCATAGCTTCACCGATGGGAGAGAGATAAACGGCGGCGGTGCTGACGAAACCATCGTCCGCCGTTCCTCGGCTGTGCAAATCAATGGCTAAACTTCAGTGACGGCTAGGTCTTGTGATGAATTCCAATCAAAGATTGATGGAGGAGAGAGCCAAGAAGCTTTTAGGAGGAAACCATGTACGGATGAGATGTATGAGGGTGTAGAAACACCAATGGCCCAATCACAGATCTGACCCCAAACCACCAGCCACTCATGGACAAGAAAAAGGAGAGATTAACAGAACCACTACATCATCATCAGACGCGGCGGAGCTGGCCATGGCTGTGGCAAGACGAAAAACAATATCTCATATGTACGACGGGTGAGGACAAGGAAGCCAACGAAAAGATATTTAGTGGAGAGCTATAGGTGGTGGCCTCCTTTTTTCGGTGGCGGGGAGACTCACCGACTGCCGGAAAAAGGAGATCGGCGGTGACAATAGTTTCTGCAAGGGGAAAGAGAGAGAGAGAGTTACACTTTTCCTTATTCGTAGATTTCTTTTATTTCGTAGTCTTTCCATTAACTTTAACTTAATAGTTTAATAATAATTAATAGAAATTAAAGCTAAAATCAATTACTTTCTCAAGACGTGGCCAAATTTATTGGCTGTTTTAACCTTTTTGAGTTCTTTTTTATGCCATATATAAACTCCCACAAACATTCACTCACTTACCCCAAAAATTTCTAAGTATCAAGAAGTGATTATATTAGAGAGGAACATAGACATCGATGAAAAGTAATAGACTAAATGTTTTTTTTTTTTTTTTTTTTGCATGTTTGGCTCAATGGATTTTGGTGGACGAAGTATATCGAGGAGTTTAGGGTTAATTTCTAATGCACTTATTTGCCAAAACTTTGTTATTTATTTATTTATGCATATGAAATGGGTTCTTGAGCTTTCAAACATTCCTCAAGTCACTGAAGTTCCAATATTTAGTGAAGAAGGCTAATTAATCTCTATTTGCAGCCTTTGTGAAGAGCTTTTAAAGGAATGTGAAGAACAACAAATACGGATTAAGTTTTAGGAGTTAATTGAGAAGGAAAAACAAAAAAAACACTTGCAGGAGAATTCGAGGGAAAATAGAGACAAAGAATCCTTAGGGAAATAGAGGAGAGGGGCCGTGTAGAAGCTCAGACATTGTAGGAGGACACATAGGAACACATGAAATAGAAAAGAAGATACGTTTTATAGGGAGTACGTATGTTGATACATTATATATGTAATCTATTACAGTTCATTGGATCTGTTTATATTTCTAATATAAGTTGGCTCTCGCTATACGTAGGAGAAGGTGAGAAAGAAAACCGTGGGATCATATGGCCTTGACTAAGCAACTCAAGGGATGGTAACATCGGCTGACCTATATAGAAATTAGGATGGTATATGACACCCTTAAATAGATAAAATGTTTTTAACTCACCTAAGTTTTTATAAAGCTTTTAAGGATTTGGTTTTGTATTGGCATATGACACCTCCAATCATGGTTCAATTCTTCCTTTTGACATTTTTTATTTATTCTATACTTGAATATATTTATGATTTTTTTTATTTTCTGAAAATTGTGGTAAATTTTCTAAATAAATTATATTATATATTAAAAATAATTCTTGAACCAAGTAAAATAATTTTTTTGGTCCGCCACTAGATAATAAAAGCTTAAGATGTGAGCATCTCTAGACATCATTACAAATACGCTCCTCTCATGCCTTTTGAAAGATTTGAAAATCGACAGTTGATCAAAAATGTGATTGTTATGTATTTTGATTCTCGGATATTCTTTGTGTCTAATGTTGTTCTCTTTGGAAATGAAAGACTACTAATATCTCTTACAAGTTAGGAGTCTAAATGATAACTGAGTAATGGTGGAATTTTTGTGGAATATGGCTGAATTTATGTTTTGGTTACCAGTTGTGTTTGAAGAATTAAGTTGAGGAATCTTGAGTAATTTTTATTATTTTATACTTTTTACAGTCTTTTTGCTTCTTCTCTCTTAATGTAACTCTCCAACATATTCTTTTTGTGGATTCTCACAGCTTTTATCAATTTCTCATTTCGTTTTCATCATTTCTAATATTTTTTAATTTACGTATTAATATTGCAAAACAATATTAATCAATTATAAATAAGAAAATAATTGATTAGTTTTCTTTTATTTTAAAATTCCACAAGTTTTCTAATAACTTATTCAATATTCCGAGTAAAATATACATAAGTAATAACAAAATATACTATTACTCAATTCTTAAATAAACAATTTAATAAACATATTTAATTAATTATAAAAATAATTTAAACATATTTATAAACTAATATATTAAATTCAATTATTTATTTTTAAAATTCAATTATTTTTTGAGTTAATATTATTTATTTATTTATTAAACTAATATATTAAATTCCATCAAATTCAGCTAGATTCTGCACTTACTATTTGATTTTAGCTAATTCCGCTAGATTCTGCAAGAAAAATAAAAAAAATTCCGCCAAATTCCATATTCAGCTAAATTCAGTTGTTACCATTTAGACACTAGAACATGCCAAATTCCCAACTAATCTTATAAAATGAGTTAAGTTTCTAAATCCTATCTAAAAATATTATATAATATTAGATTATTTCCGACAGATCATCAAACCCTCAAATTTTGAAGTTTTTATAAATCCAACAAATTCTCAAAACTTCCAAATATGAGGTTTTGAATAGTGCACCATCAAATTTGAGGTTTCACTATTCACACCCTTAAAACTATTTGATATTTATTATTTAGTCTTTCATATGTAACTTTAATTTTGCTATTAAATTTTGTTTTAGATCAAATAAGCACACTAATATAAAATTAAAGTTTTTAAATTTGAATAAATGTTTCATAACAACAAAAATAAATTTTTGCAAACAAAAAATACATAATTTTTAATACAAAGTACAATTTGGATGGTGCTCTTTGTCAATCAACCCCGTTTACGGATTAATCGATCATATATGGAAGCATTACAAAAATATTAATATTTAGTATTGATATTATATTTGTAATTCTATAATTTTAGTTTATTTTTTTATTATTATAAATATAATTTTTAATTATCATTCAACTTTATATTTTCATGTAATGTTGTGTGTAATATTTTTAATGTATTCTTTATCATCATTTTAAACTTTATCATCATTTTAAACTTTCATTAATGTTAGGAATTATTGTGCAAATAACTCATAGTTTTAAAAAAAAATTTGAAGATCATTGTTGGAGTTCACTCACCAAAACAACATCATTTTGAAGTTTCACCACCCTCAAAATTAGGACTCTTGTTGGAGATGCTCTTAGAAGAGGGATTTTTTAAAGAAAGCTTATATGTCAGGCGGTAAGTCCACAAAAGACATGCGCATTTGCACATCCAGGGATCGAGTCTCACCGCCTACATTATGTAGAAACTTGGCTAATGGGCCGGCAAGTTGTGGCTCAATGTTGACAAAAAAAAAGCTTATGTGTCAACACCATATTTAATTTCAACATGGTTGATTACAAAATTGTCCTTCACATAAAAATTTACTTTGATCTAATATAAATTTGTTTTAAATTTTTTTCTTTTTTTAAAGAAACATAGTTATCACTTAACTTTTAAAATTATCCAAAAAATAGATTTAAACATGTTTGATTACAAAGTTGTCCTTCACATAAATAGTTACTTTTACCTCATATAAATTTGTTTTTAATTTATTTTTTAAGGAAATATAGTTATCACATAAGTTTTAAAATTATCCAAAAAATAGATAAGAAAATATTTGTTTAAATTTGATAATATTTTAAATTATAACGAAGTTATTTCGTTTTTAATTCAATTTTTCTTATTTTAAATATTTATTATTTATTTTTAAGAATATATAATTATATATTCATTTTGAAAATTATCCAAAAATTAAATAATTTTTAATGTTATATATTATTAGAGGAGTATGTTTTTAAAGAAAGCTTACGTGTCAACAACACGTTTAATTTCAACATGGTTGATTGCAAAATTGTCTTTCACATAAAAATTTACTTTTATCAAATATAAATTTGTTTTTAATCTATTTTGTTTCTAATTTTTTTAAAGAAAATATAGTCATCACTTAAGTTTTAAAATTATCCAAAAAATAGATAAGAAAATATTTTTTAGATTTAATACTATTTTAAATTATAATGAAGATATTTCGTTTTTAATTCAATTTTTCTTATTTTAAATATTTATTTTTTATTTTTAATTATATCTTAATTTTGGAAATTATCCAAAAATTAAATAACTGTTAGTACATATCAAATCTTTTGAGAAAATGAAATTTATGTTATATAAATATAAAATTTTCAAAAAAGTCTATATACAAAGACGCTAGCAACGTACTTAAGACATTATTATTATTATTATTATTTTTCACAAACTCAAGACATTATTTCTGTGTTTATTATTTTTATAAAAATAATATGCAAAATAATACAATGTTTGTCTATGTTTCTATGTTAAACTCATATGCTTATAAAAATAAATTCATTATGGAAATTTATCATGTCAATTGCTAACATATTACACCAATAATATTTTAATTACCTAGAAAAATAATTTCTATAACATAATCATATGTATAAATATATGGTTTGTTAAATGTGAGGTTAATGAAAACAATTATTATTTTTGTAAAAAAATTGATAATTGTATTTTATGTTTAGAAATTTTGTTTAATGAAATTTTCACATAACAATTTGATTTTATCTTTAGTGATTTTATATAATATCGATTATTAAATATAGATTACTAATAAATAAGATAATAAAATTTTAAAATCAGTTAAATTTAAAATATTTATGGGCGGAAAAGTCACATGGTAACTAATATAATTGGTGTTAGTGAAAACTTTTGGGATTTTTGCTGGTAATAATTATTGTTCCGTAGGGATATTGTAGGAATATACTTTCAAATATAGTTGACGTAAAAGTATTATATCTCATGAAATAAATATGACTCACATTATATCTAGAAAAACAAAGATTGAATTACGTAAGAGTAATTGCTAAATACAATAATTATTTTGATGAAAAATGTAATTTAGTTTTTGATATATTATTTTGATTATGCAAAAAATAAATGTTCATTGATAAGTTGGAAATGCTTAATTATAGTTTACTTGGCGAGACATTATTTACAATATATAAATAGTCCAACAAAAATATAATAATAATTTACATTATAAAATTTAATAAAAATGAAATTTTTTTGTTATTTTCAAAAAATAATATATATTTATAATATAACTACTAGGCGTAGCCCGTCTAGCTCCTAGTAATAGTTAAAACACTTAATTATGGTAATAACATTTAAAAGTACAGATTTTCTTATTTGATGTTGTAGAACGTTCATCGTTATTAAGAGGTTGGTTGCCAATCTAAACTCGAGGGAAACACCAAACGAAGAACAAACCAAAGATTAAGGACCATTAATTGTACGTTGTTATTGCATAAAAATCTATGAAAAGATTTGACCGCAGTCGGCAATCACGACGGGCTTGGACGGCATGCAGATAGGAGTTCCAACTATTGTCATAATGCTCCTGAGCAGATCCAATCCATTAACAACTCGGCCCAATATGACGCACTCTTGACCCATTAACTTGTCTTCTTTCATGATGATCATGAACTGAGATTCGTTGGTGTCTGGACTGCCCATGGAGATGAAACCTGGACCAGTGTGCTGCCTAATGAAGTTCTCATCCTCGAAGAATCTATCACCATAGATAGATTCGCCTCCGGTTCCGTTACCGGCAGTGAAATCTCCTCCACATAGCATAAAATAAGGGTCTACACGGTGGAATTTTGATCCCTTATAGTGGAATGGAAAACCAAATTTTCCCATGCCTTTCTCGCCGGTACACAGGGCACGGAAGTTCTATCTACTCCGCCGTGCGTGGATTAGTGTCGGCGAAGAGCTCTATCAGAATCCGACTAACTGGTTTGCCGCCCAGTGTCAAAATATAGAAAACTATTGGGTTTGTGCTTTTTAAAATTGTATCAGACAACTTCTTCTTCATCTTTCTTCTTTGGTTAATTCATCATTTACTTTTCCAATGGCAATAGGTTTCATGTTGATTGTAAACGTACCACCACCTGCAGGAACGTGAATTGTCACAGGTTCGTTGGCTTCTTGGAGGCATAAATTTATTTCCATTTGCAGAGATGATGGATCAGAGATATTAACTAGGGTTTGCTTATGGTTATTTGAGGATGCAAATTAAAACCAAGTATTTGTTAAGAAATATATATACACTAATAAACAGTTTTGACTCTGTAATCTCGGATTACACTTAACAGCTCCCTTTATATTAGGAGAAATATAGAATTTTTGATGGGACATAAGATCCATGCAGGAGGTTTGACTCTTTGTTATCATAAGAAATTTATTTATTAAGACCATATTAATTTATATTTAAATTTACACTGATACACAAGAAAAAATGGTTAAAAACCCCTCAACTTTACCCAAAAAAAAAACATGAAAAAATTTCTAAACATTAATTTTTTTGTCAAATTTTTCTCAGTCTAGTGGTTATGATAATCCAGCTAACAACTCTGATATCTAGTGTTTGATTCTTCTTCTTTCTAGTTAGTAGATTAAATATGAATTTTAGAAAATGCGTTGTAGGTTATAGCTCGGATATTGTCTTTGATAAAAAAAAAATTCTTAACTTTTAAACAAGTATAAAAAAACCATAAAGTATTTTTGAGGTTTTAATGATTTATGCATATTCTAATTGTTACGACATTATTGAGATTTTATTATTATTTTTGTTAATTACTTAAGTTTCTATTTTTTTCCGTTGAGCAAATTATTTGTTGCTGTGACGAATAACAATGACTTTTTTCAATTAATTTTTTTTTGTAGATGAGTAACAACAAATTTTAATCAATTTTTTGGATATATAGAACATTATTTTTGGATGCCACCTATTTTCGAATGTCACGTATTTTTCTAATCTCTTGTCGCAAATAAATTAAAGGTTATTTATTTTAAAATAAAATAATTTTTTTAGGGTCTGTTTAAAGGAAACAATTTTTTTTGGGGCCATGAACTTTATTAAAAAAAAGTTTGGGTCCTAAGATTTACAAAAGAAATTTTTTTGGGCCGTATAATTTATTTAAAAAAATTGTATAGGGTCATAAAAAATTTAACAAAATGTTGATATAAAAAAAAATGACAATATTTTCAGAATAGGTCCTCAATTATTTTGGGCTTTGTATCAAATATAATGTCACACTTGCTAAACGATGACCATGTTGCATAGTGACACCTTTAGTGAAATACAATACAAAAAATGATTACATTGTATAATACCACTGATGAAATTAATTTATAATCATTCATCACTTTAGATTTTTTTTTTGTATATGTAGTACAAGGTTCTAAATTTGTGGAGGAGCCCTACAAGGAAATGGAAACTCTAATAGTTAGAGCTGATATTTAAGATTCATAGGTAGTCTTAATCGGGATATTATAGACCTTCTAGAGGTACGTCATTACGTGGAGCTGGAGGAATTGTTGCATAAAACAGTAATGTTTGAAAAGCAACTCAAAAGGAAAGAGACTGGTTATGGAGCCTAACATGTCGAATTATGCAAAAGATGCAAAGCCTAATTTTGAGAATGAGTTTAAATCAAGCTACAAGGCTGAAGATAAACCAACTGTCCAGAAGGAGTTCAAACCGAGTTCTTACAAAGATTCTAAGGAACCTGTGAAACCTAATGTCAGAGCAAGGGATCTTAAGTAGTGTTTTAAGTAATTACCGATGAAATTAATTTATAATCATCCATGACTTTAGTTCTATTTTTTGTATATGTATATATTTAAATTTTGTCTTTTTATTTTGAGTTATTTTCTATATAAGTAATAAGTCATAAATTTCTTGTCAAAGTTGTATTGTTTTTTTTCCAGTTTTTTTTTTGTCACTTGCAGAAAACATCATTAAAGAAGAGTGTTTGGGTCAAGCCCATACAAAGCAGACTTTGCTAGCCCATCAGCCACAACATTTTATGATCTGGGGATTAACTTAAAAGAGACAACAGAAAATGACTTGGAGAGATCGATGATGTCCATGCTAGGTCCATAGACTTCCGATATCGAAGTGCCTGATTGTAAGGCATTGATGAGAATTTGTGAGTCAGATTGAAACTCTATGTTTCGGAACTGCAAGGTCTTCGCATGCTCTAAACCACCTTTCATGGCGAGAGTCTCAGCCATGAGTGGAGAGCCAACAGCTTCAATCAAGAGAGATCCCTTCTCAGATTGAACTCCATTACACAGGAAGCTCCATCCCAGTCCTCCTGAACGGGTTTCACGATTCCAGGCCCCGTCCGATTGACAGATCACAGAGGTTGGCAAGGGGGTTATCGTCGGGATTTTGGGAGTTGTGGGTTTAGTTGCCGGAGTAGCCTGTTCCCACTCACGGGCCGCGACGATTGCGAGGAGAGAAGTTTCACTGGACGAGACCCGCTTGTTATTAAAAACAAGCTGATTTCTGGATTTCCACATTTGCCATAATAACCATGCTGCCATCGGAGAAGACGTCACCCCTATCGGAGGTAGACTGCGGAGGCTCCGAAGGTATCTCCACTTCTGAGCCATTCCTCCGAGAGCTGGTAAGCTTACCTTGTCTTCGAAAATTGATTTGTACCACAGATCCTTTGTTTCTTCGCATTCAAACATGAGATGTTGGGCTGTTTCCGTGCATCCGCATCTTTTTCACTGAGAGACATCACAAATTCGTCTTGATTCCAATCTTTCTCCAGTTGGCAGTGAATTAGACAGCATCTTCCACACAAAGAGCTTGACTTTTGGAGGAAGATTGAGTTTCCAGACATCCTGGAGCCAATCTACTTGGGAAGTAGAGGCAATGCTCGGGGAGCAAGGATTTCCTGCTTCTAAGGCTGTATAGTATCCACTCTTTACAGTGTAATTACCGCTCTTATGTCCAAGCCAAATGAACTTGTCGTATGCACCATAGGTACTCGGTTTGTTGCACATGATGTCAATGGAAATGTGTGGGAAGATTTCTTGGATTCTATTCTTGTCCCACACTCTCGAATTGGGGATGAAAAGGTCGGCCACTCTCATATTTTGGTCCTCGTTTCTTGCAGGGCCCATAGGCAGACCATGTGTAGCTGAAGGCAACCACTTATCGGACCATATGTGGGCTCTCATGCCATCACCTATGGCCCATCCCGAGTTAGCCAGAATCAGGTTCCGACCCACTAACATGCTACGCCAGCCATGTGACATTTGGGAGGTGGGTTGGCAGGTGAGTAAACTCGAATCCCTGCAGTATTTTGATGTTAGAACTTGAGATAAAAGTGAGTTAGGTTCTTGTAGAAGTCTCCAAAATAGCTTCCCTAGCATTGCCTCATTGAATTTTTAGATATTACGGAACCCCAATCCTCCATCCTTCTTGTGTTTAGTAAGATTTTTCTAGGATGTCCATGCAATTTTCCTTTTTTCCCCTTTATAATCCCACGAGAGCCAAACTAGCTCAGACTGGATTCAGTGACATAGGGATATAGGAAGTTGGAAACATGTCATAGTGTAGGTGGGGATTGAAGAGAGCACGCTTTTGAGAAGGACCTGCCTTCCAGCTTGGGACGGTAATTTGGAGGACCAGCTGGTACTCCTTTGCTTGAGTTTATCTATGATATTAGCAAAAATGTCTTTCTTTTTCCTTCCAAAGTGCTCGGGGAGACCCAAGTACTTCCCCATACCTCCTTCTTGGGGGATTTGAAGCTGGAGTTTGATTCTGTCCTTCACGCTTTGGGGAGTCCTACGTGAGAAAGTGACAGCCAGTTTGACCTTGTTGATACATTGGCCAGATAGTATCTCGTATTTCTTTATGATTTCAATGAGTATCTCTAAAGTTTTCTGGTTTCCTTTGCAGAAGAAGACAGTATCGTCGGCAAACAGGAGGTGATTGATATGAGACCCTCCTCTATTCAACCTTATGCCTTTGAGGGTGCCCTCCTGTTGTGCTTCATTACAGAAACATGAGAGTAACTGACTGCAGAGGATGAATAAGTATGGAGAGAGCGGGTCCCCTTCCCTTATCCCTCTAGAGGGTTTCACTAGTCCTCTTGGCGATCCATTAACCAAGAAGGAAAAAGTGACTGTAGATATGCATTGCCTGATTAAGGTAACCCACTTTTCACAGAAACCCATTCTTTCCATAATAGTGGTTATGAAGTTCCATTCTAGGCGATCATATGCCTTAGACATATTTGTCTTGACAGCCACATAACATTGCTTTTTTGCTTGAGAGGTTTTTAAGTAGTGCAGTACCTCGTGTGTGATCAGGACATTATCAGAGATGGCTTTATTTGGCACAAAAGTAGATTGGTTGGCAGATTTTTTTTTTTTTTTTTTTTTTTTTTTTTTTTCCAGTTTTGTTTACTAAACTACTAATAGTATTTAACAATTCAATTTTAAAATTAGACAGTAAGACTTACAAGTTTTATGAAAAAAAACTTGTAAGTTTGGAATACAATTAATCAAAATATCTAAAACGTTTTGAAACATGTTTTAAGGTTTTTTCACATTGTTTAAAATGTTCAAGGTTTAAATCAACAATAAAATGTTCAGGGTTCTTTTCATATTTTTTACAAAGTTCAGGTTTTAAAAAAAAAAACCATATTCCCGATACAAGAGCTCGATTATTTAGGAATAAATTATAATTAAGAGTCTTGAGATGCAATTCTTTTAAGTTTTTAATTGTGTTTCTAATATGGTTAACAAAACCAAACCAATTTTAACTTAAACTAAAGCCCATAATGAACTAATACAAAACCAAAAACATTAAAAAAAACGTAAGCCATGGATCTCTTTGCTATGTGCTTTTTTCGTTGATGCTGTTGATCAGATTTATGTAATCTGATTTGAAATCACCTCCATGATTCTCTTCTCTCTTGGTTGTATCACAACTTTTCTCAAAGCTAATCGTAAGAATAGAATTGACAAATTCTTCTATTCCTTGGGATTGAGAAAATTATTCTCCATGCTTGCTAAAGAAAACTCAATTCGATTCTCATGCGTCATGAACGCTTTAATTTACTTTTTGAGAGCACATCTTAGAAGAGAAAACCTAATAAAACCTTGTCGAGTCATTATAATGATATTTTTCATTGTGTTTAATTTTAGATTGTTTCAGAAAAAATTACAATTGACCATAGAACAAAAAGACATACCTCATGCAGTCATGCTTGTATGTAGAACTGAAATCCTTAACTCAAAAATTCAATGATTTTTCTTAATTATGAACTTAGAAACTAAATTAATCAATTTCAGAAACATTTAATTATTTCATTTTTCTTCCTTCAGGTTCACGTTAGGTTTTTCTTTTTTAGTGTTTTTGAGTTTTGGGTTTTGTATTGGTTTATTATAGGTTTAGTTTAAGTTAAGATTGTTTTGGTTTTGTTAACCCTATAAGGGCCAGAATGAATTTTAAAAAAAATTGCATTTGAGGACTCTTAATTATAATTTAATTGTAATTAGGTACAAATATCAAATTCAGCACATTATTTAATTATAAGTTCGTGTATCTTTATATACATATTACTTAATAATATATATAGAAAACAATTAATATATTTTCAGTTTATGTAGGTAGCCAGATAATTTGGTCTATGTAGCTCACGAATATTTTTCGTTTAATATTCAAGAAGAGATGAGTTGATTTTATAATAATAATCTATTTAATGTGACGAACGTTAGTCAAATGCTTCTGAGAACTAACCAGAGATTAAAAGGACCATTAATTATATGTTGTTATTGGATTTTAATCTTTCAAAATCTATGAAAAGATCTGACCGCAGTCTGCGATCACGACGGGCTTGGACGGCCTCCAGAGACTAGTTCCTACTTCTTTCATAATGCTTCTGAGTAGATCCAATCCTTCAACAACTCGGCCAAATACGACGCACTCTTGACCGACTAACTCGTCCTCCGTCATGAGATCCTGAACTGACATGAAACCTGGACCACTGTGCTGCCTAATGAAGTTCTCATCATCAAAGAAGAATCTATCGTCATACAGGTCTCCATAGATAGATTCGCCTCCATTTCCATTACCGGCAGTGAAATCTCCTCCACGAAACATGTAATCAGGGATCACACGGTGGAGCATTGATCCCTTGTAATGGAGTGGAAAACCAAGCTTTCCAATGCCTTTCTCGCCGGTACAGAGGGCACGGAAGTTCTCCGCCGTGCGTGGGGTTCTGTCAGCGAAGAGCTCTATCAAAATCCGACCAACTGGTTTGCCGCCAACTTTCAAATCAAAGAAAACTATTGGGTTTGTGTTTTTTTACTACTGTATCAAACAATCTCATCTTCTTCTTTGGTTGATTTATCATTTACTTTTTCAACGGCAATAGATTTCATGTTGATTGTAACATACCACCACCTGCCGGAACATAAATTGTGTTGTTGGCTTCCTCAAAGCATAAATTTATTTTCATTTTCAGAGATGAGGGATCAGAGATATTGACTAGGGTTTCCTTATGGTATTTTGAAGATGCAAATTAAAACCTAGCATATTTGTAAAGAGAAATACATATACTAATAAAAAGCTTTGACTCTGTAATCTCGGATTACACTTAACAACTCCCTTTGTTTTAGGAGATATAGCGAATTCCCTTCATTTTAATTTGTGATGATTCTCCTTCCTTTGTTACCATATCCAATATATGAACTACTAGTCTTTATTTATGTAATTTGTATAAAATCGTAGCATTTATAACGTAGTGTAGATTTAGAACATATCTATATATAATGTACGAACCATGTAATTGTGTAAATATTGCAGAATTACCTTTATCCCAAAGAAAAGTCGACTACGTACGTTGGTAAAAAATCATAAAGACATGATAAATTCCAAAAGTAATGGGGAATTTCATGGGAAATCATAAAGACATCATAAATCATAAAGACATTAAAAAAGAGAAAAAGCCAAATTTCATATATGATCCGAGAAAGAAACAAAAGCAGAAACTAATGTATATTGTTACAGCGTCAAAAAGAAGCTAAAAGAAAGACTGGTGGGGTGCTGAATATGCGGACAAAACACACACAAACTAAGGATACGAAGACGGACAAAGAGAAGCTGACCTTATGCTTACTCTTCCCCTTGGCCCTCATCCTTCACCAGTTTAATCATGTCGTCGATTCTCAGAATTGTTATGGCTGCCTCTGTTGCAAACTGGTCACAAATCATAGCTCTTTTAATATTCAACAAGACATCACTTGATTTTTTAATAATTCATGTAACGAATGTTAGTCAAATGTATCACCTGAATAATTTTCACTTTGCTCATTGCCGGTTCGATCACTCCTGCTTCCAAGTTGTTACGGATTGTTCCGTTTACGAGGTCAAGTCCCATGCTGCAATTGCCATTTTTTTATGAGAAAAATAAAATTTCAAACGAAACCTCAAGGGGAAAAGACTAAAACTGCAATATCGGTTTATACCTTGAATAGTGCTTCTTATCAGCCTTGGTTTGTGCGGTGTGGTGGTACGCTCTTAGTTTAGCTACCAACTCAGTCGCATCCTTAGCAGCGTTTACTGCAAGCACCTGAGAAAAATGATGATAACCATTGGATAATTAGACAACAAGAAACAAACGATTAGATTTTCTTTTATTCGTAAAATAGGAATTGTAGGTCACACCTTTGGTATAATCAATAGCGCATCTGCAAATTCAGCAATTGCTAATTGTTCACGAGAGCCCAAGGTTGTAGCAAGGTGCTCTAAATATACAGACAAAGCTGATTCAACTGCACCTCCACCTGCGACCACCTGTTTGACAAGATACACAGTGTTGAATCAAACCAGAAATGTAAAGTTTATTACCATAAGCAAGGAGTGTCTATAACAGGGCAAAGAGATGTTACCGTGTTGGACTCAAGGGTCCTCTTGACAATACATAATGCGTCATGCAATGCTCTCTCCATCTCATCAAGCATGTAGTCATTTGCACCTCTTAAAATCAAGGAGACCTTACAGACAAAAAAGTTTATGAAGTATGACGAAGCTAGACTAAACTCTGAGTGATAACTTTAGAATAGATATATTTTTAAGATATAAATTTTACATTATAGTGTCAACTGTCAACAATTACGTATGATCTAATGCACAGAAAAAATGGCATACCGCACTGCTCGTTTTGGTTCCTTTTATTAATATAACATCATCATCTGCGATTCTCTCCTCCACCACCTCGTCTGCAGATCCAAGGTGCGCCGGATCAAATGTCTCTTCACCCTCCATGTCAGCAAAAGTAGTGACCTAAAACAAAGAAAAAAGATATTAGTTGAGATTTGAAGTTTACAGTAACACTTTAGTTGGGTAAATTGGTTCAAATGCTTCAAGTATTCAGAAAGCATAAGTGAGGACGCACCAGGGTTGCTCCAGTTGCCTTAGCAACATGACGCATGTCTTCTTTTCGCACACGCCTAACAGCAATTGCTCCAGCCTCTACAAAGTACTGAAATAAAAGCAAAAGAAATATAATTCACGGAATCAAAACACGTATATAAACAGGCATACGATGCACGTAATACTTAAAAACTGAAATCAGTGTAAGTGAAGAGGGAATAGTAAAGGTTATCAATCTCACTTTAAGTGCCATGTCGTCAATACCCTTTGTAGTCAGAATTACATTGGCCCCAGCTTTAAGAAGTTTCTCTATTCGCTCTTTTGTCATGTCAGCTTCTCTGTGAAAACAAAATATTCAGCAAAATATTTAAACTCTGGATGGAACATTATAACATCAGCAGAACAAGAGTAGAATAGGAATATCTCAAGCTTTTTCTATCACGTACACCCCATTATTGAAGAAAAATACAAATAATGTTCTTTGCGTAGGTATCAAAAGACAAAACCAATTGACATTTATAGAAAGAAAAAAATATACTTCAGATATACAACACCTGGGACAAGTGTACAACAAAGGAAACTACCTTTGACGGATTTTTTCAAGTTCCCGTGGATCATTCACAACAACTTGGACACCTAGCTGCATTTTTGTCTTCTGCAAATTGAAGTCAAGGCAAGCAATCTTTGCTGGAGACACTCGTAATGGCATCCCTTGGGCAGCACGTCCAGTATTGAGTGCGTAACCGTTCAAGAGATAGCTATCTCTTGCACTTTGTCCATGAGCTTTCAGAATATTAATACCCTACATTGAGGTAACCAAACATTTTTAAGCATAAAATAACATTCTCATTCCAAATATTATGTTTGACACTTTGAAAGAGGAGCATAAAAAGACCTTGATAGGGTATTTGATCTCCCCTCGCTGATTTGTCATCTTTACTGACAAAACGGCATCCACAACCTTCAAGAAACATGTAGTTATAACAGTTAGGGTATTGCTGCAAGAAAATAGCAACGAATTCCAGACAGTAAAAAGGAAAAGAACAGGCATAGATAGAAATGAGCCTCCCAACACAAATGGTTTAGTTAGAAATTATGCACTTCCGTGTGATTGCGAAATAAGGAGAAGTGGAAGCATACCAAATTGGCAAAGAAGTCGCTGTCACCAGATATCAGTTTGGAGGACATGCTCGTTTTAGCACAGTTTATCAATGGAACTTTCCCAAGTTTTTCAACCTATAGAACACAAAAATAAATAATTACTTGAAGGCATCAGAGACAGCCACCATGGTGAACTTATCCACCTATACTGACACACAAACTTATGTAAAAAAGACCATATGCATTGCACGACATAGAGTAAAATCTTTCTCAAATGCTGCATCTCGTTCAGAATGTCGATGCCTGAGGCAAAGGCAAAAATTTAGACCATTATAACAGCACTAACCTTAGTCACCAACTTCTCGTCTATGTATTTGCAAGATTCTCTCATCGCTAGCTGTCAACAGGAACACAAAATTATAAACACAGTGGAAACACTTGAGTAATGCAGGTCACTACATATGAGATTAATGTCGTGGCCTACCCTGTATCCACTGATTATTGATGTTGGATGAATTTTGTTCCTGACCAAATCATTTGCCCTCTGCAA
Organism: Lepidium didymum; assembly: GCA_963920545.1. NCBI lineage: Eukaryota > Viridiplantae > Streptophyta > Magnoliopsida > Brassicales > Brassicaceae > Lepidium > Lepidium didymum. The sequence goes on along the minus strand of OY986979.1, from coordinate 5,463,778 downwards.
ATATAAGCATAAGACAATTAGTCATCAAGTAATTACCATGTGAAAAATCTTCACAGCTCTGGGAAAACAAGAATAAGAAAACAAAAGATAATAACAGTCAAATTAACCTTCAGCAGTTCAGCAGCTACAATAACAACAGATGTAGTCCCATCACCAACTTCTCTATCCTGGAGTTCAGCTAACTCCACAAGAACCTATCACAACAAAAACCGACAAACAGAAATCATGATATTTTATATATGTAAAAACATATAATAATGATAAAAACTTCCGCATAAAGGTACAGTGATAAATGTATGTATCAATCACCTTGGCAGCTGGGTGCTCGACCTCCAGCATTCTAAGAATAGTGGCACCGTCATTTGTAATGGTTACGTCACCAATATCATCCACCAACATCTGTAAAAACAAGCCCACACAAGATATAACAGGACTGGAAGAACTATGTACCGAAATAAAAAGAGTCATATCTAGCAGATTTAGAACTAAACTGGAAATGGTTAGGTCTAAGACAATCCTTCAGCTAGTATTCCTAACACAGGTGCAAATCACAAAACGAATTGATTCTAAAAGGTCACAAAGCAGTTGAATAAGGAATAAGAGAACAGACCTTGTCCAGTCCGACGGGGCCAAGTGAGGTCTTAACAATATTTGAAACAGCTTGGCAAGCCATCACTGCGTATAGAGTTATTAAATCCAAGTTAAATGTCAGCAAAATACTCAACATACAAGAAGAAAAACAAACCCTAGCTAGAGATCGAACAAATAATACCCGACGAGAATAAAAAAGAAGGAATAGATTAGAATAAGCAGAAATGTAGAGAGATGAAATTATAAAGCGATGAGGAAATACAGTACCGTTCTGAGTACGAACATCTTGACCGGATTGCCTATCACCGGAAATATCCGGATTTTGAGCCGAGATCGACATTATCCGGCAAGCTAATGAACACGAGCGGAGAAGCGAAAGGCTCTAGATCGAAGATCTGAGTTCGAGAGAGAAGTGCAGTGAGATATAGTTCGACCTGTTTTTTTGAAAACTGGAAAACCCACGGAAAATGCTTCTCAAGAGTTTGAGAGAGTGATACTCCGGCGGGTTTTTAACTTTCAAGGTTTCTAGGATGTACGGCCAGGGTATGTATGTTTCAAGTGGCTCTTATATATTTGGGCTCAAAGAATCTATATTGTCGGCCCATATGGGTGATACACAAATTATGGGTTTGGGCTCAAAGTTTCACCATTCAAATTCCACATCCGCATGATTCAACTTCTCCGGTGCCGGTAGAAATCAAAGTTCCGGTGCGCCTTCAAATGTTTCTCCGAAATTGACAATACTACGAAAAGAACAAGGCTTAGATGTGGAAACAAATGAGAGAGCTATACACTACTATTTTCACATGCTGAGCCTTGAAGTAAACTTAAGATATAGCAGATGGACATTGTTTGTCTCTTTGTTTGTTTGGTATTCTCGCGATAAATTATGTCTATATCTCGTGGGAAGTGGGAAAATTGACAGCATTTTGGTTTTCCATTAAAAGTTCAGATGGACTTCTATGAACCTCAGAGCTTCCATTAACTTCTCAAAGGGTTTAGATCTGCTTTGTGTGGAATATAGTGGTGGTGATTGTGCATCTGTAACAGCGAAGGTTTTGATTGCTAATATTGGCTCAAATTGAGATTATAAAAGTAAAAGAGACATGATCAAAGGCAATTGAAAATTAAATCAGTTACAAAGAAGCTATTGAGAATCATGCGTTTAAAGGCTTGTAGAGCTTCTCCACCATCTTCCTATACTCTGTTACATAAGACAAAGAAGGGGACATCATTATTGAATCAACATGGAGAAAAGCAGAGATTTTTACTCTGATTACTACTGCTAAATTACCTTGTTGATTGCTCCAAAGCTGAGCAGCTTGATTGTTCAAAGGTGAGCTGTTGTTCGGTTCTGATCCGAACAAAACAGGAAAATCAGATATTGAAACAAACCAACAGAGATTCATGAAAAACCTCAAAAGGTTATATCAGCCATAGAGTTTTTACCTCCGAGAAGGCTTTGAATTGAAAGTAATATTGTCCTCACATCATAAGCGGATGACCATTTATCCTACAGAGAGAGTGAAAACAGATTCTGCTTTAAGTACTCCTTAGCTCCATGGGATTTTAACAGGAACACACAAGTAGAAGACTCAGATGATTGTTATGTACCTGAAGAATGTCTAAACAGATATTGCCATAGAGATCCACATTGGGGTGGAAGCAGCACGTCTCAAACTTAACATTGGGAGGTTTAAAAGGATAATCGTTTGAGAAAGAGAGTGAGAGTCTGTACTCAGTTCCTTCAAACACAGTGTCTTTACTTCCTGAGATTGTTCCTTTCCAGCAGAACATGTTGTCTTCCTCTGGAAAAGCCGATATCCCCGGATCACCTCCCATCTGAAATCAAAGACCATATATAAGCATTTAACTATGTATCAACAAGTTCAATTTTGACTCTTTACATAGAAAAAGAGGGAAAGAAAGATAGCTAACCATCAAGCCCATCAGTTCAGATTGCAACCTGTGTGTTTAAAGACGAACAATGAGTTAGATTGAATTAACTTTACCAAGATCAAATAATGAGTCAAAGTTTTGAGCAATAAAGGGTACACAAAACTAACATGAGAAAAACCATCGTGAAATGTGATTCAGAAGTGAACAAGAGTAGTCACAATCAGTTTTAAATACATCGTTTCTCTTATACAGCATGTTGACCACAAGAACTGGATATTGGTAGACACAAATACTAATCAAATCTATCTAAAGAATAAGAATCAATAAACAAAGAAAAAGTAGATAGAAGCCTTGGCAAAACAAAGACTAAAAGATTATCCTTCAATTAGAGGCAAATTATTTCAAGACAGGGAAAAAATTAGAGAAGAAAGAAACCTTTTGAGGACGGATTGGCTATCGACGGTCTTAGTCGGAGGAGCAGGTTGCTTTGATCCGGTGGCCGCCGGAGTAGTCCCTGAGTATCCATTAACCGCCGCCATCCTTTTCCCACCTACTAATTGAAAAATCAACGATCGTAGTCGAAATTTCCCAAATTGAAATGATTGCGCTTGAAGAGAAACAGATTCGCGAGTAATCAAAATTGAAGAAGGAGAATGGAGAGAGTTCTTCTCCTTCCTTTTCTTTGGGAGAAAGAGACGTGGGTCTGGGTTATAAAACGTGTACGGCAAAAGAAACGACGTCGTCGTAGGAAGCAAGAAAAAAGAATGATAACCTTATAATTATTTTTCCGAACGTTAGAGGAAAGCGCTCTTCGGTGCATTTGAATTTCACCTAACTTTTTTCTAAAATTTTCAAATTTGTTTCAAAAATTAAAAAAGGAAATTTTAAATTTTTCCTTATATATAAAAAAGCTCAATCACTTATAATATTTTGTTTATCGGATATGATATGCAATTTGGTTTGATAAGAATTGAACCGATTGATGTAGTTATGTGTTTTGTAAGATCAGTGATCCATCATTAATTTACATCACAAAAGACCAAGCAAAGCATTTATGCTATGTTTCTTCTTTATCAAACTTGAGTAAACAAAACAAACCAAACAAAAGAAATTCATGGGAGATTCTGTGTATATGAAACTTGGTATACCTTAATGTCATTATCGAATCAGATTCGTGAGAATTAATTTAATACCAAGAGAGGGAGCAATCAAGTAGCTGATCCTTAGTTATTCTCTTACATGAGATTAGTTAGTCATTTATGGAGGCTGATAAACCTAAAACCTTGAAGGTGTTCTTTGAATCAGAGTAATGAATCTGATGCCGGACTAAGAGGCTCTAACCAACAACCCTATCACACAATTCTTGCCAAATGTCTCGAGCTCCAAAGATGATGCTTCCTCTGGTTTCACAAGTTTATAATTCTAGTTACCAATCCTAACAATGCCTATATATACACACACACCCACTAAAGTGTTAAAATCATGCCAACATGCGCAACCGATTAGAGAGATTCATGAGAACTAACAAGAGGAGATGTTGTCGAGGGTAAAGGAAAAATCAAGATCTTGATACAATTGGATTCTTCAAAAGGACACAATATCTTCAATCCAATGTCATAAGTTAATGAGAGACATTTCTACAGATACATGATAACTTCCCTAACTTTTAAACCTATCCAGAAACATCACACTAAGAAGCCATTAGAGATGACAATACAAGATAAATGGAGGTATATGTACATACCCATCAACAATGGAGATTAATGACTCGCGAGACTCTTTCAAAGAAGACAGGACACATACTTGTGCTGAACTTTATTACATCTTTCATCCATTCTGGCGCCACTCTTTGGAAGGTCCCGAGCGATTCAACCTTGTAGAGCAGTTCAGATTCTTCACCACTTGGGTTATCTATAAAAGTTAGGCTGAAGGATAAACCTGTTACAGTCAAAAGTCAGGTTGAGAAAATGAATCAGCATCTGTACTTTTCTGACGGCTGATGATCTTAACCGTTGGGTGGTGCATTTTTTGAATGAAAGAAAATAGGCGTTGCATGAAAACAAGCGGAAACAGATGCAGTAAATGAACTTTATGAAAAACATATTACCAGTTGCTGGGTGGGAAGCTACAACGCAGACATGTTCGCCTTCACTGTTAGTTGATAATTTCATTCCTAGCAAATGCTCGGCAAGAGCTTGAAATGTACAACTAGCAGATCTACTTGAACCATTGTATAATGTTTTGTAGCATTGTGGCTGAGAAACCAAGAGAGTTTCCTGGAAACAAACGCAAGAAAAAAAGTATTCGTAAGGATAAGATGGGTCTCATTCAGCTCAGAACTGAAAGGATAAAAGGTGATTTGTTTTACCGTTGCTTTATGATGTTTGCTAATGTGAGGTGATATTATGTCCGTTTCTACCATATCTTCTGACAGTCTGCTACGTTTTCTCATACTTCTCGTTGTAACTTGTGCAGTTTCAGGAGTCTTTCTCACTTGTTTTCTTCCACTTTGATCTTCGTAGTTGCGAGAATGTCCCTCTTGGGCCAGTTCTTTTAGCTTGCTAACTTCTTCAGAAAGTGTTCTGTCTGTAAAAACTCACTATTTTCAGTACAAGGATAAAGACGGAAACGTCATAATATCTCTACATGAACAAGTCTTTATGCTCTACATGACATGATGCAGTTCATATTATCTCAGCTAAATTCCTAGAAAAACTTCATAATTTGTCCGAGTAAAAGGTCACATTCCATGACATATGCAGTTAAGCAGCGACTAGCATTAAATTTGCTTCTTACTCTTTTGTTCTTCTTCCATGAGAAGATTTTGATACTCCAGACACTTTTCGTCCCTACTAGATCTGTGGTTCCAAGATAATTATGGTTACATTTGCAAGGCTCCAACTTCTATAAATATAACCAGCTCCAAAAGAATGAGGATTAACACAGTTATATGATGTACATACCTGACTGAAGTCATTTCATTCCTCATACTCTCCACTATCTCCAGCAAATTCTGATTTTCACTTCTCAAATGCTGTATCAACTCCTCTGAGGCTGCAAAAAGCAATACAGGTAAAGACAGAAACACTAGGAATCTCTTTTAGGACTTTGGATATCTCTAATTTTGTAGGCATTAGAACTACACAAAAGAAACCCCATTGTTATAATCCCAAACTGAAACAGTTCCAATTGTTATAATTCAAAATTGAAACAGTTTCAGTTGTTATAATTCCAAAATGTGCGTTGCAATTGGAAATATAACCCTAACAACAGAGAAACGAGCACCAGTATTATCTAATGAAATTAATTCTCCAAGCATGACACAAAGGAAGAACTCAACCTCAATTCCTAAAAAGAAAAAACGAACAAGGGGATAGAGAGAAATAGAAATTGGTACCTGAAACGAAGTTTAGGAACTTCTCTTCTTGTTCCTTATTAACCTCATCGAATTCGGAAATTTTCTTCTTCTGAAGAAAGAGATAGAAATGAGAGCAATCAAAATCGAATCCAGAAACGCGAAAAGTACATGAAAATCGAACAGAAGAGTATCCTGAAAACCTTGAGTTTGGTGTACTTGTCGTAGAGCTTGGCGTAGAGAGCTTCCATTTTGCAATTGAAGAACCAATATAATTGATTCGAAAAGATGCAATATCAAAGCGCTAGCAATTGGATTCGAGAGAGAGAAACATGCTCTTTGTTCCCGGATTAGAAGGACGAAACTCAAAAAGACGAACTTAAACTTTCCACACTGAATTTTAAAGCTCAAATGAAATTAAGAAGTGAACAGAATAATACTAGGGCACCAATTTTAAATTTCACTATTTTCGTATCAATTAACAAAAAAAAAAGCACTCTTTTCCTTATTTTATTTTATTTTTATTTTTGTTTAACTGAATATTTTAATTAGGCTCTCTCTCCCTCTTTTTTTTTTTTGTCACAATACTATAAGGGTAAATGGAGAACTAGAAAACAATAAAATTACGTACATAACTAGGCATGTGTTTTTTTGTTAAATAGTTAGAATTTGGTTAGGAAAGTTTGGGTTCAGAAAATTTATAATTAAAAGAAAATGACTGAATGGTGAATAATATACATTTTCTCCAATTTAATTTTTAAATTTGTTTAACAAAATAAATTATATTTATGACCAAATTATATTTTTATTAAGATTTTTATAATGAAATATAAATGAAAATAATTAATTAATGTTAGCTAAAGATTGTATATTTTCATATATTAAAGAAATTGTTTTATGTTTTTAATTAAAATATCGGTTAATTTTATTCGGTTTTACATAATTTAAGTTCGGTTCAGTTCGAGAAAAGTTAATTTGGTATTTAAGATTTTATTCTATTCGAATAATTTTATATCGGGTTTGAGAATTTTTGCTCGATTTGGAAATTATGTCGGAATTATGCTTTAGACATAACAATAAAATTTGTGTGAATACCTTTGGAAAAAAGTTGTTGTCGTTGTGAAGAGCACTGAATAAGGATTTCAGCGAGGAGAAGACATCCAAGAAAGTAAAATATTTTACTTTCTGATATCTTAGTTCATGTATAACATAAATGTACAATGTCAGAAACTTCACACATTACACGTTCTCGCATGCAGGTTTCTTAGTTATTTACAATACTCATAAAGATCCACGTAGAACCTTATGTGTCAAGTCCATGAGGTTTCTAATCCGAACCTAAGTTATGATATATACCCATTGTTTAAGAAATAAATCATAGCATCATACTGTTTCATCTACTTTTTTTATTTCAAGCAATAATGACTCTTGACTTTGAAAAGTGCTTCATCTTTTTCCTCATTTGCTTATTTTCACTCCTCTGTTACCTTCTCTTTTTCTATAAACCAAATGACTCACGAGTTGGTTTTGATCTGCCTCCGAGCCCTCCTTCTCTTCCGATCATTGGTCATCTTCACCTTCTCTTCTCTACTCTAACCCACAAGTCCTTACAGAAGCTCTCTTTCAAGTATGGGCCTCTTCTCCATCTCCGCATCTTCAATGTTCCTGTAGTCTTTGTTTCCTCGGCCTCATTGGCGTATGAGATCTTCAAGGCACATGATGTGAACATCTCGTATCGTGGAGATCAGCCTCCGATTGATGAGTCCCTCTTAGTTGGATCTTCTAGCTTTTTCACTGCCTCTTATGGGGATTATTGGAAGTTCATGAAGAAGCTATTGGTCACGAAGCTTCTTGGACCACAAGCACTCCAACGGTCACAAAGCATCCGTGCAGATGAATTGGAACGGTTTTACACAAACCTTCTCGATAAGGCAATGAAGAAGGCGAGCGTTGAGATTGGGAAGGAAGCAATGAAGCTTATTAGCAACATTATCTTCAAGTTGATCGTAGGAAGGAATTGTTTGGAGGAGAATGGTGAGGCTAAGAAGGTCAGAGGCTTGGTGATTGAGTCAACTTCCTTGACAAAGAAGATTTTCCTTGCAAATATTTTGCACAAACCGCTTAAGAAGCTCGGGATCTCACTGTTTAAGAAGGACATAATGGGTGTTTCCTGCAGATTTGACGAGATGTTGGAGAGGATTATTGAGGAGCACATAGAGAAACAAAACGAAGATCAAGATGCAGAGCTGCTAAGCGTGTTGTTAGCCGCTTACCGAGATAAAAATGCAGAGTATAAGATCACTAGGAACCACATCAAGTCCTTGTTTGTGGTAAATCTTTCTCTCAGTTAGGTGGATTCGTCTTTTTAAGAGTACTAGACAAATCCAAAAGAAGTACATTTTCATTGTTTTGTCTGAGAACACATTTGCAACTGCAGGATCTTTTGGTTGCAGGAACTGACACTTCGAGGCATGCAACACAGTGGACAATGGCAGAGATAATTAACAACTCTAAGGTTCTCGAAAAACTAAGAGAAGAAATAGATTTTGTTGTAGGTAAAACCAGATTGGTTCAAGAAACAGATCTACCAAACCTCCCTTATTTACAAGCAGTTGTTAAGGAAGGACTGAGATTGCACCCACCAGGACCACTATTTGCAAGAACAGCCCGAGAAGAGTGTAGAATTGGAGAAGTTTATGTACCTAAAAACACACCAATTGTTGTCAATGCTTATGCTGTGATGAGAGATCCTGTATCCTGGCAAGATCCCAATGAGTTTAAGCCTGAGAGGTTTCTAGAAGAAGAAAACGAGAGAGAAAAAGCTCTTAAGTACATTCCTTTTGGCAGTGGTAGGAAAGGTTGTCCAGGATCAAATCTAGCTTATATCATCATTGGAACTGCCATTGGAATGATGGTGCAATGCTTTGATTGGAAAATCAAAGGAGATAAGGTTAACATGGAAGAGGCTCATGGAACAATGGTCTTGACCATGGCTCATCCACTTAATTGCATTCCTGTTGCACGAACCCTAACTTTAGCTTCACACCTGCAGATTCCCAGTTCCTGACTTGAAAATACCACATGTTGGTCGAACTTTAGTGGTCATTGTGGATGATTTGATCATGATCAGGAATGTCAACATGATTAACTTGGATTCAAAACATCCTTTTTCCATTGTTTCACTTTTGTACAGAATCATTTATAACCATTTGCTTACATTGGAGAATCATCGTTTACCTATATTCTTTGGTGTGTAAATTACTTAGTGAAAAAAAACAAAATTTCATTGATTATTCTCACTAATCAAACATTTTATTGAAATTTTTAGAAATTAATTTTCTTTTAGTCTTCCGATTAAATAGTAGATCAATAACAATTTTTTAAAGAAGGCATCCAAAGTTAAAGGAACTGCATAAGATAAACAATTATTAAAAATAAAATAAAATAGAATCGTGAATTCAAAAGAAAAACGTACAACGGTCGAGTGTAAAGAGTAGATCCGAAACGATAATCGTGTCTTCATCTAAAAGAAAAACCCAAAGAAGCAAACAAATTCATCATTACTCTTTTCCCTCTCCTTCAAATTTTGAATCCTTCATCTCTTTCTCTCTATCGCTCGCACACACAAGCTCTCTCTTTCTATCGCTCTCTCACGATCGCGCAAGCTGTGTAATTTGGGGAGCCATGGCAGATAGTCACTTCAATGGAAGCTTATCCACTTCTTCTAAATGGAGTTTTCTTCCGAAATCCGTTTCCTCACACTTGAAACCAAATCCAAACCCTAGATCCTCTATATCGGATATCGAGAATTCCCCTCCTCGCGACCCAAACATCCATACTTCGCTAAATCGTTCTGTCTCTAAATCACCTGCTTGTAGGAAACAGATGGATTCACCCAATTGCCGAAGTGAAATTTCAGCGTCTCGGGTATGTGAAGATCCTTTTCTGCAATTTTCTTACTCTCTTTTGATCAATTGTGGGATTCATCTTCTTTTTTTTGCTGTAATTTCTAAAACAAATATTAGCGAAGGGGAATGTCGGCAGTAAAAAGTCGCAATGAAGTAGAAGAGTCCTCGAATCCACATGTAAAGGTTGGTTGTTTCTGTTCTTGGAGAGTTCACCTCAGTCATGAGGAAATTCCGAGCCTTTGCTTTATTTTCTATAATTCTCGTAACTAGGCCTGGTCTAATTCAGTTTTATATTTCAAGGTTGTGGTGAGGATTAAACCTACAAAGGAGTATTGCTGGACAGGCAAAAAGGTTTCCAAAGATTCATATTCTGTTAGGGACCGCCAGTTTACTTTCGATTCTGTTCTCGACTCAAATCTAAACCAGGTTCGTCTCTCTCCTTCTCGCACACAATTTGGAGGTTTTTATTAGGGTAAAGAGGAAGAAGGCATTTTTTTCTTTAATAATTCTCAGAGGCTGAAGTTGTTCTAAACTTCTTTACTTGTTGATATCAGGAGGATGTATTTCAACAAATAGGTGTTCCTTTGGTTCGGGATACATTATCAGGTTACAACACTAGTGTGCTATCATATGGACAGGTACTGAATGATTATGTTTTTGGAGCTATTGAAACCAGATAATGACCGTAAGAAGTTGAAAATATCCCCTTTTATTGGATCCTTAGAATGGAAGCGGCAAGACCTACACAATGTGGGGTCCGGCAAGTTCAATGCTTGAGGATCCATCTCCTAAAGGCGAGCAAGGACTTGCGCCTCGAATCTTTCAGCTGCTGTTTTCTGAAATCCAGAGAGTAAGTTATGCTTCTTACTAGTACTAAAGCTTTTGTTTTGTAATCACTGGTTTATCAATAAGGATCATCTTTTTCCAATTATGCAGGAGAAGATGAAGTCCGGAGGAAAAGAAGTGAACTATCAGTGCCGTTGTTCCTTTCTTGAGGTCCATATGCCAAACCTATTGGAAGGAATATTTTTTAAGAAAGCATGTTTTAACAAAATATCCTAAGTTAGATTGCTTAATCTTTTCGTGCAGATATATAATGGACAAATCAGTGATTTGGTTGATCAAACCCAGAGAAACCTTAAGGTTCACTTTCATTTATCTACAATATTCTTTCGATATAGTAATCTTTATTGAGCGTAAAATTTGGATTATTTATTGTGTTAATTTACAGATAAAGGATGATGCAAAGAATGGTATTTATGTGGAGAACTTGACTCAGGAATACGTAGATAGCTATGAGGACATAGCTCAAATCCTGATGAAGGTATGATGGCAGCTTCATATGTTAAGTAAAATTTTCTAAGTTATATATCGTTTTACTACGCTTCTGTGCACTACACATTCAGATTAATGGACTGTTCATTTCTTCAATGACTCCATGTCTCTGTTCTGCTTAATTGCTTTTCAGGGCCTTTCAAGCCGAAAAGTTGGAGCAACTAGCACAAGTTTTCAAAGTTCTCGATCACACATCATACTATCTTTCATTGTCGAGTCTTGGAATAAGGTATAGTTACTTTCTTATTTTTTTCACATATTCTAATCTGATGAACAATTGATTAAATATTATCTGCGCACAGGGTGCCTCATCAGGATGTTTCAATACTACCAGAACAAGCAGGATCAACCTTGTTGATCTTGCTGGAGCGGGAACATGTGAACATGATGCTACTAAACATTGTGTGGAGGAAGAGAAATTCTTGAAAAAGTCTCTGTCAGAGCTGGGGTATAAATTTATGAACTAGCTGTGTTTCTTTCACAGGTCTCAACTTAGAAACTAGCCTCCAAAATAGGGAACACAAAATCAACAGTTTCATTAGCGATCTGTTAACACTGCCACTCTTACTTTGGTGCAGTCATGTTGTCAATGCTCTGGCGAAGAACGTTAACCCTGGCATATCCGACCGCAGTCTTCATAAAACATCATGCTTGACGCATTTATTGCAAGAATCTCTCGGCGGAAATTCAAAACTTACCATCCTGTGCAACATTTTTCCGAGCGACAAGTATTCTTTTTCACCTTGTTATCACGTGTTAGTTAAATATAAAACATAACAGCCTGATGGTACCAAGTATTAAGATTCAATTTTATGCTAAATACATTGAATGAACATAGCTCAAAAGAGTTGAGCATCTTAATGACAGGATGGCCACTATATGCACTAATAGAGTTTGTTTGTGTAACGCAGAGACACCAAAAGAACAATGAGTACCCTTCGATTTGGTGAACGGGCTAAATCCATGGGAAACAAACCCATAGTAAATGAGATCTCAGAAGAAGATGTGAATGATTTGAGTGACCAGATTCGTCTACTAAAGGTGTAATCTCCTCTTCCACCCTATGAGTGACATCTAGTTTTCTTAAAAGATAAATGTAACTGAAATATCATTTCACAATTTTCGCAGGATGAACTTACAAGAGCCAAGGCTGATGCTTGTCATTCTATTGGGAGTAAAAATGATTATTTCGGAGCAAAAAATGCACGTGAAAGTTTGAATCAGTTAAGAGTTAGTCTAAACCGCTCTTTGATGCTGCCAAATGTTGATAATTACGAGGAAGAGATAACAGTTGATGAGGATGATGTAAAGGAACTGCATCAGCAGATTCAGTCCTTGCGTGGTTCATTCAACCAGAAACTAAAGAAGCTCCCTGTCTATAGAGAGTCAGTCAGCTCTTCCTTTGTAACAGCATTCGGGGAATCAGAGCTAATGGATGATGATGAGTTTTGTTTAGAAGAAGTGGAAGCTGAGGAGAAAGATTTCGGTGAATCATTGAAAGAACATGACGAAGACAGTGCTGCAACAACAAGTAAATCAACTCCGAATTCCAGGATAAGCATATCAATCAATCCCTGCCGTCAATCCTTAATCTGGCATGAACCAATCCAGTCAGAGTCTCCTAAAATCAGGCAGTCTCTAAGGAAGAGCATAGTTCTTTCTTCTTCATGTCTCAGGAATCAAAATAGCCTGGCGCAGAGCCTAAAATCCCCTGGTCTTGAAGAGAGCCAACATATCAGATCATCTTTACGTGGAAGCAAGATATTCACAGGTTCTACAGAATCTTTAGCTGCTAGTCTGCGGAGAGGCTTGGATATTATTGACAATCCGCTGAACCCTGCATCAAACCGATGCTCAGTTTCTTTGTCTTCTGACAACTTGATCATGACACCTTCCACAGAGATAATGCAAGATGATAAATCTGTAAGAGATGATCGACTACCTCTGTCGCCAATCTGTTCTTCCTGCAGACTTTGCAGCTCTAAAGTATCAAGTGTAGTTGATGGAGTAAGTATATCAAGTCATATAGCAGACAAAGTATATTTTATAGATTTTAGTTAAATTACAGCTATCGTGAAGCTAACATTATTGGAACATTGTAAACCAGGATGGTAATCATCATATGGAAGGGGTTATTGAGAAACAGCAAGAGCTTCAAAATTTGTGCACAGAGCAAGCAGCCAAAATTCAACAGCTAACGCGGCTGGTAATCCACAATCTATGTCTTGTGTCAATTGAAACTTGAATCAGCACATATGGTTAAGCAGACTGGTTACTATATTATATCTTTTCAGGTAGAGCAACATAAACTTCAAACTGAGAAAGAAACAGAAGAACTTGTAGATGCAAGTAATGGAGAACAAAGTTCTTCAGCAAATGATAACCAGGTTAGTTCTTGCTTTTATTTACTCCTAAATAATCTATAGAGAAAGATTTGAGAGATTGTGACATATATTTCAATTTCATGGTTCTGCAGCTTCTCAGCTGTAATGATGTTGTTGAGCGTGACCAAGCAGAAGACATAATTGAAAAATATGAAGTAAAACAAAACCCAGATGACGACTCCAACAAGAAAATCTTTGATATTGCTGAGAAGGAGGCATTACTCAAAGAAATTGAAGATCTGCAAAGCAAGTTGCAGATGCCTGTAACCATGTCCACCAATGAACTGAGATCATCTCTGTTGGCTCGTTCGTTTCAACTCCGTGGTAAGAATGCTGAAATAGATATCGAGGAAGAAAGACTTAGGCGTACAGAAATGGAAAGCGAGTGGATTTTATTGAGTGACGAACTCAGAGTTGAGATTGAAACTCAACGTACACGTGCAGAGGAAGCTGAAGCACGGCTCAAAGAAGAGAAATTATCTACTGAGGAGTTAGAGGATGCACTTAGAAGAGCTGTTCTTGGTCATGCCAGATTTGTTGAACACTACACAGAACTACAGGAGAAGTACAATGACTTATGCTCAAAGTATAAATCAACGGTGGAATGGATAACAGAGTTAAAGAAGGCAGTAGCAAAGGCCGGTAAAAAGGGTTGCGGTTCTCGTTTTGCCAAATCACTTTCTTCTGAGCTCTCAGCACTTAGAGTAGAAAGAGAAAGAGAAAGAGATTTTCTGAAGAAGGAAAATATAAGCCTCAAGATTCAACTAAGGAATACTGCTGAAGCTGTTCATACTGCTGGAGAAGTTCTTGTTAGACTCAGAGAAGCCGAACAATTCGCTTCAGCTTCTGAGGTAAACAAAATTCGTATATCTTAATCGATGAACTATTAGATTGAGAATGCGACATTGTTTTCTGACTTTTGGGCTCCCACTATGAACATATTTGGTTGCAGAAAAAGTTCATTGAAGTAGAAGAAGAAAACGAGAAGCTAAAGAAGAAAATGGAAAAGCTGAAGAGGAGACACAAGTTGGAAATGGTAACAATTAAACGGAATCTAAAGCAAAACACATTGCCAGAATCTGCACTGCAGCCACTGAATCAGAGGAACTCAAGTGTTGAGGAAGGTATGTAGAAAACATACCAAAGTGCAGAATCTGATTGGTATATATACTCAAATATCTTTGTTTTCCACTTGCTGAACCAAATGACCTTATTCCCTAAGGCATTTATATTTTTTATTTTATTTCTTTCCCTTCTTGAATTATTTATTTCGTTGTATTTGATTTGATTATCATGTTTGTGGCGTGCAAACTGGTCTTTGTATCATCATTCTTCTATATTCGTTGTTGTTATCTTTCTTTCCCAATTCCAATTCTTCTTACAAGATATGTTTGTTCATCTGGAAATCCGTTATAGAATATTTCTGTGGTATGATTTTATACAGGATTTCTATGCAGGAACGTAATCAAATAGTTATATATGTAAGAAACAAAGTTTACAATTTTCTATTTGTTTCACTATATGCTAAATTGCTAATGCTCGGTCTTGTGACTTTTTTTAACAAAGAGGTTATGGGTTCAAATCTATTGGAAAAAATGATTTATATCTTAATTATCAACAGATAATATCAAACACCAAAAAACTATAGGTCAAAGATATGAAACTCTTACGGTTTACCAAAAACAAAAAAAATGGTATCAATACAATGGAAACAGTTTACAGAATAACAAAAAGATAACTGTTCCATATGTTCTCTCCTCTATGAATAGGGCTTTATCTCGACATCAGCCTTCTTCTTGGAACGGGTTAGGCTTGTCTAGTATCAACAAGTTAGATGGATTTCTATGAATAACTTACTCAAAATTTCAATGTAAATCTCAACTAATTTTGACATTTTTCTAATATATAATGGCACAATGATTTTTTTAGGTGTATGTAACTTAACTACTATCCTACCCGATATATGATTTAGGCAAGCCCTTACATTAATGGATATACTTCATGTAATCAACACGACCAAAAATAGTATATATTTCAAGTAATGGTCATAAATATCTGACCTAGCTGTATCCGACCATAAACCCGGAATCCACGTGTCTAGAGTAGTGGTTACACACTTCGAGGAGACTACTCCGCTCAGCTTTTGTACTTTGTGTTTTTAACTCTTAAATTTTTGTTTTCTCAATATAAATTTCCAAAATGGAGGAGAACCCCTTAAGAGCATTTGCTTTTATTATTTTTAATTTTTAATAATAATCCTATATAGTCTCTCAAAAATTAAAAATTTTAATATTCTAATATAATTAAATTTTGTAATTAAATTTTAATTTTAAATATGAAATTTAACTAATCATATAGACAGATGTGGCATATGGCATCAGAGTATTTCATCATATTTTTAAAGTCTCTCAAAAATCATCTTTTACTTTTTTAATATTTTTAATTTTTTTAATGATAAAATAATCATTGAGAGACTACCACACTATGGTTTAATACACCACATCACATCTCTTATTAATGTCGTTGTCAGGACAAAAGGGCAAGTTAGTCATCAGTTCTTGAGGAGAAGCAACCCTACAAGTTTACAATGGCGGAACCAATGATATATAAACCCTAAACCCTTTTACAATCAAATATTTTGCAAAAGGTCAAACAAAAGCAAAAGATGAAAAATCGAGAAGCTCTTGTTTACACTCTCATCTCCGTCGATCTCTCTCTTCACTTCTTATTTGGGAGATCCCTATCGTCTACGATGCGGCTGAGTCGTTACCTTAATCCCTCCGTCCGCCATTTTTCGTCGATCACAACCCATGACTCTAAGTTTATGTCGTATATGGTCAATAAGGCTAACTCTGTCAATAAAGCATTAGACGAGTCCATTCCTCTATGCGAGCCAGTACTCAAGATCCGTGAAGCCATGAGGTACACACTTCTCTCTGACGGAAAACGCGTAAGACCAATGCTCTGTTTAGCTGCTTGCGAGCTTGTTGGTGGCCAAGAGGAAACCGCAATGCCTGCTGCGTGTGCAGTTGAGATGATCCACGCATCGTCTCTCATCCAAGACGATCTTCCTTGTATGGATGATGATTGTCTCCGCCGAGGAAAACCCACCAATCATAAAGTTTTTGGCGAGGATATAGCTGTTTTGACCACTGATGCGCTCATAGCTTTGGCAGTTAAGAAGTTGGCCAAATCTACTTCGTTAGGTGTTCCTCCAGAGAGGGTTCTTCAAGCTGTGGTAGAGATGGCTAAAGCTGTAGGAACGGAAGGGCTTGTTGCGGGTCAAGCTGCGGATCTGGCTGGAGAAGGCATGAGCTTTGAAGAAAGTAAATCTGAATTGAAACATCTTGAGTTTATACATATTCATAAAACGGCTGCGTTGCTTGAAGCAGCTACGGTTACTGGAGCCATAGTGGGAGGTGGCTCTGATGAAGAGATTGAGAGACTTAGGAGATATGCGAGATGTATTGGGTTGATGTTTCAGGTTGTGGATGATGTGCTTGATGTGACTAAGTCGTCAGAAGAGTTGGGGAAAACTGCAGGTAAAGATTTGATTGCAGGAAAGCTGACGTATCCGAAAGTGATGGGAGTGAAGAAGTCGAGAGAATATGCTAAAGAGTTGAATGAAGAAGCGCATGAGCATCTCAAGGCATTTGATTCAGATAAAGTGGCTCCCTTGTTGTGTCTAGCTGATTACATAGTCAATAGACAACACTAATGTGGTAAAGACTGATCAACAGGTCTTTTACACTTTCTCGTTTGCTTTATTGTATAATCTGTGACCTGACCAAGTTGCACACGCACATGATTCAGTCACGATTTCAAGATCAATCACCAGTTTGGATGAGAAAAAGCTGAACAGAGTACGATTTGAGAGAGAACCAACGTCTGGGCTAGGAGGTCACGCCAAGTAATTCAATAGATCAGAAGCCTGAGTTTCTCACTTGAAGTGATATATATGTTCAGAAATGTAGAAACATTATGTTTAGTAATGTTGAGCTTATACACATTCATCAGCTGATTCGGTAACTGTATGAACCATTCTGTTACAATCCTTTCTTTTATAAAAGAAAAAAAAGCAAATGCAATTTAAAGCAGCAAAAATTTGAAAAAGGATAATGTTTTGTGTTCTTAAGCTTTGGGACCTTAATTATCATCACACTTAATCATCATCCTAAACATATAGTTCTTTTGTTTCTCCAGGTCTGAAGCAATATAAAGTTTGATTTTCCATCAATCAATATGTATTTTCATTTGGCATGGGCCTCTCGAAGCCCTACTATACCCACAAGGCCACATGACTTACTTCTTTGTAATTTTCGGAGTCGACGGTCTATTTTCACCCCAAAATTTTGATATAACAACTGATCCACATATACTTAGACTTTCTATGTAATTACACACAAAGTATAATCTAATTACACACAAAGTATAACCTAATTGCACCCAAACTCATACAATAACTATTGAACTCCATGTATAGTATACAAAATCTATCTAATTGCACAAATTGCTAGATAGTTATAGGTTTGTAGGTAAACCTAAAATTACTTATGATTTTAAGCATTTAATTAACCGAACCTAAATCAATTTTAGACCCAATAAAACTCAATTACGACGGGTTAGATTTTAACTTTCGTGTTACCAAAGTGTACTTCTCAATTTGGAGTTTGCAAAGGAGAATCTTCATGGACCACATGGGACTGATTAATGAGAGTTATGTGTTTTTTTCTTTTCTTCACAGCACGTGCACGACACACAGCATTGTAAAACGATCCCAACGTGTCTCGATCTCTACTATCAATGAATGCTTACACGGTCACATGAATATTAATTACAACGAGAGATATAAGCTGTTTTTCATTGTGTGTTACGTTATACTCGCTTCAAAATTCAACTAATTAATGTGATTGGTTTACAAATTCAGTCTATCACTTTCTATAAATATGGAATCAACATTCCAATTATAAAAAGTTCAAACCAAAGCTAGAGATGGAAAATCAAAAAGCTCTTGTTTACACTTTCATTGCCATCTTCATCTCTCTACAAATCTTGTTTTGGAGATTTTTATGGCCGCGTTACAAAGCGATTAAGTCTTTGCCGCGGCCAACTTACCACCTTAATCCGTCCAGCCACACTCTAACCGCTACGACCTGTGAATCTGAGTTCATGTTATATATGATCTCTAAATCTAAAATTATCAATAAGGCACTAGACAAAGCCATTCCACTCTGCGAGCCGGTACTAACGATCCGTGAGGCCATGAGGTACACACTTCTCTCAAGTGGAAAACGGGTGAGGCCAATGCTTTGTTTGGCTGCATGTGAGCTCGTGGGCGGGGACGAATCAACCTCAATCCCTGCTGCATGTGCGATTGAGATGATCCATGCGTCTTCACTCATTCTAGACGATCTACCTTGTATGGACGATGACAATCTCCGACGTGGTAAACCAACAAACCATAAAGTTTTTGGCGAAGATATAGCCATTTTGGCATCTCATGCACTCATGGCTTTGGCATTCAAACACACTGAGGAATTTACCTCATTGAACGTTCCTCGGGCTAGGGTTCTACAGGCTATTATGGAGATGGTGAAAGCGATGGGAACCGAAGGGCTCGTGGCAGGTCAAGCGGCAGATTTGGCAAGTGAAGGAATGATTGTTGATAATGAGGTTGGACTAGAACGTCTCGAGTTTATACATATTCATAAAACGGCTGCGTTGCTTGAAGCTGCAACTGTTGTGGGAGGTATAATGGGAGGTGGGTCTGATGAAGAGATTGAGAGACTTAGGAGTTACGCTAGATGCATTGGATTGATGTTTCAGGTAGTGGATGATGTGCTTGATGTGACGAAATCCTCGGAGGATCTTGGGAAAACTGCTGGTAAAGATTTGATATCCGAGAAGCTGACATATCCAAAAGTGATGGGAGTAGAGAAGTCGATAAAATATGCTGAGAAGTTAAGCAGAGATGCAAGGGAACATCTTAACATGTTTGATGCAGACAAGGCAGCTCCTTTGTTACTTCTCGGTGATTACATTATCAACAGACAAAACTAAATCGTAATGCTGTTTTTTTAATGTATTTTTATAAATTATAACAATTATTATTGTTTTCATAAATAAATTACGTTTCGGATGACATTTTCTGTTTTGATCACATTAATCAGTTGAATAATTTGAAACTTTAGTTTAAAACATAAATTTGCTTATAGCTTTAGTGTCAATGGATTTGTATAAAATTATTTATTTTGTTATCCTTTTATAAGGTTTTTTCAGTTTTGTAGACACATCACGTAATGGCATGGCATTCACTTATAATAAATTTAACCGGCATCAATTGCACTCTCCCTAACAACCATTCCAATTAAACCATTATAAACCGGATAAACCAGATGTCGTCTCCTTCAGAACAGAACTAGGGCTGGGCAAAAGCTGACGTGGTATATTTCAACCTTCTGTTCTGTTTTGCTGGTAGATATTAATCTCTCCATTTTCGTCTTTTTTTTTCAAGCATATCGTGCTGTACTCAAAATTCCTTCAGGAAATGGAAAGTGAAAGCAGAGATTTTCAAAATCCAAATTGGGAAATCGAGTTTGATCGATTCGAAAATGCGCTTTCGTCTGGTTCCACTCCAATTCGTGTAAGATCAATTGTAAAGTTATCAGATTTGGCCAGTCGAGTACCGGAGAGTTATTTAATCCGTGCAATCCCGATTCTCACCAGTCTTCTTCGTGTCTCCGATGATCCCAATCGTTCCCTTCAAGCAGCAGCTGCGCATTGCTTGAAACGTATTGCCTATTGTGGCAGTGAAGAAGGCGGATTTGCGGTGATGATGGGAAGGTGTGGTGTGGTTGCTAGCTTGTTAGGGTTATTACTTGAGGCGAATACTAATAATGATAATGTGTTCCGTATGATTTGGGTGAAATGTTTGTGGAGTTTAGTTACTTTTGGCTCTTCGATTCGAATTGCCTTGGCTAGATTAGGTGGTTTAGAGATCGTGACTCGTGAGTTGAATAATTGGGAAGATGATACAAGTAGATGGTATTTGTTAGAAATCCTTAGTGCTTTGACGACAATAAGAGAGAGCAGACGCGTTCTTGTTCATTCAGGAGGGCTTAAGTTTCTTGTTGAAGCGGCTAAAGTTGGTAACTTAGCGTCAAGAGAGAGAGCTTGTCATGCTATCGGATTGATTGGTGTGACTAGACGAGCTCGGCGAATGCTGGTTGAAGCAGGAGTGATCCCTGCACTTGTGGATCTATTTCGAGATGGAGATAATAATACAAAGCTATTAGCTGGTAATGCCTTAGGGATCATAGCTGCTCAGACTGAGTACATTAGGCCTGTCACTGAAGCTGGTTCCATTCCTTTGTACGTGGAGCTCCTCTCGGGACGCAATACGATGGGGAAATATATTGCAGAGGATGTCTTCTGTATACTAGCTGTAGCTGAGGGCAATGCTGTTTTGATAGCGGAACAACTGGTGAGGATCTTGAGAGAAGGGGATAACGAAGCCAAATTTGCGGCTTCTGATGTGTTATGGGTTCTTGCAGGTTATAGGCATTCTGTATCTGTTATAAGAGACTCTGGCGCGATTCCTTTGCTTATCGAACTTGTGAGAGATGGGTCCCTTGAGTTCAGGGAGAGGATTTCTGGAGCTATTTCTCAGTTGAGTTATAACGAGAATGACCGTGAGGCCTTTTCTGATTCTGGTATGATACCAATTCTGATTGAGTGGTTGAGCGATGAATCAGAAGAGCTTAGGGATAACGCAGCTGAGGTACTTATTAATTTCTCAGAAGACCAAGAGCATTATGCTAGAGTGCGTGAGGCAATAGGCCATCCTGTATTTCAGAGTATGCAGAGCAGACTTGCTAGAATCCGAGCTTCCCATGAACTGATGGTTCGATCAATGCGAAGAGTTACAATTGAACATCTTGCTAGGGATCCCGATCTTCTTTGATCTGATAGGCAAATTAGCTTTCTATCTGTTTCAATGTTTGTTTATAATCTTATTTGAAAAACAGACTCAAATGCTGTTTGATTTGTGCAATGTGTTTTTGAGACATTTGTATACATGTACCAAAAGATACGACTTTGAATTGATGTGAAACATCTACATAATTCTTCTTCTTTAAAATTATTGTGCACCCAGTGGTTGGACCATAAGAATTATAGACTACATATATCTCATGATGTGGCTGCTCGTTGCAAATGGAAGGGCATTGGCCTAAGCAGCACTGTGATGCATCTATTTCTTCTGAACCGTTATCATCATTAGTGGTCTCGATGTTGTTGCCCTCGTCGGTATCATTGGCTTTTTGTGTTTGATCATCATCAGGAGGGAGAATGTTCGGTTTTACTTCTTCTAGAGTCTCTAAAGTAGCATGACATACTTTCATTCTTAAAGCATTAACCAAACATGCTGCATCAACTCCATCTCCAACCACCACAAGCTCATTCTTGAATTCTCCTTCTATGGCCACCGAGATTATACCTGCAAGAAAGGTATAAACAAATTTGATCTTTTATCAGGAAAAAAACTCTGGTTAGGTGTTTTCTTCAATCCAATAAACAATGGTATAATTCAAAATTCTAGTACCCTTTGCACCAACTGCTACTTTCATCGTTTTCCTCATGGATTTGTCACTGTTCACTGACATTTTGATACACATCTTCGTCTGCAAAAACAGATTAAGAGGTAAAATGAAAACGAAAGAGAATACAATGAGACTGTTAGCAAAAAGCCAGACCTTCATTTGTCCCTAATGAATGTTTTGGCCAAAGTAAACTATCATCCGGTTTCCTATATGTACTTGGTTTTAGACCCTTGTTTTGTGGTGAGCACGAAGGGATCATAGTCAGACTCAAACTTAAGAGTTAATTTTATATACATATATTTTGGTCAAACAAAGTTTAAGTTTATAAAATGTTTGTATTCTCAGTGGATAGAAAGTGACAACAAGTACATTGTCTAACTAAAACCAAAAGAACCCAATGGTTCCATAAGATTTCTCTAAATGATAAACATAATTGAAAATAGCACGGTCTTCTTCACATGATTGTGCATCCATTGGTTGGACCATAAGAATCATGGACTAGTATATGTGGCTGGTCGTAGCTGACCAAGGGACATGGAGCTGTTATGCAGGAATGCAGTGTATCAGGCTCGTCTTGGACTTCGGGATTTACTCCTTCAAGACTTGCTAAAATGGCATAACATGCTTTCTTCCTCAAAGAAATAATCAAAGAAGCTGCATCAATTCCATCTCCGCCCACCACAAGCTCGTCCTTACAATCTCCTTCCAAAGCCACTGAGGTTACACCTGCGTTTCAAGATACAATTATACAAAATTTCCAAGTTTATTAATATCATTAGAAACAACTCCGTTTTAAAAAAAATTTAAATCTGTTTGAGACTGCCAAGAAACAAGTGACCCAGTTGGTGAGTTTGAATCTCATCCTGATGCATTGGGAGAACTTAGGCTATGGATCAGACTTGTTGTCGTCGATCCATTGGTTACTTGTTGACAAAAAAAAAAAAAAATCTGTTTGACACTTACCCTTTCGCAACAACTGCGACTTGCATTGCTTTCTGTCTGCATTTGTCATTTTTCGCAAACATTTTGCTACGCATCTGTTGCTGCAAAAACATTCCATCAAAAAATCATGAGCCAAAAGAAAAAGCATATGATGAACCAAAACGTTCATGTTTATCGAAAACATAAAAAGAAACTCCAGGCAAAAATGATTAAATTGTACCTGCATTTTTCCTTTTCTAAAGCGTTTGTCTGAAAGGCCCAAGCCCTAGACTCTCCTTTCGCACGGATTTCAAAAGCTAAGAAGCTTCTTAATACACTTTGAGTTCCAAATACAGAGATTGAAAGAGAAACTACTACCTTTACAAAGATTCTGAAGTTAGCACCATCCTTTCGTTTTCTTCATAGAGATTTCAAATCTACTTTCACGATAAGAATAAACAGTAGAGGAAGAGATAAAGAAACCGAGATTGTGGCTCAAAACCTCCAAAAAACCAGTCTTCTCTTTAGGTTTTTTTCTAAATAGGTTGGAAAAGTGACAGCTTGTGATCTGTTATATTTCTGCATATATACTTATTACCAAGCTCCCTTACATTTTTCCTCAGCTTTTTGCCAATGCTTTTAACAGTGACGTCAATTCTCGTTAGTAGTTGATTTTAGTTTACTGTTTTTAGAAACGATTGCCTTATATGCTTAATATCATATTTCATGATTACCGTTATATTGAATAAAACTCTGTCAAGGAGATACACCTTGATTGTGTAATATTCTCAATCCCTTAATTCAAATTACTTTCCTTCTGTATTTAACCTAGTCGACGATCCATGTCCATGTATGTAAACTCTCTTTAATATATATGAGAAACATATTCATTTACAAACCCTACAATTATTCTCAAAGGAAATAGTTATATTTTAGTTGGAACAAATAGCAAGCAAATGACAAATCACTACAACAAGGATGGTTTAACTAAAAACTAAGAGAATCGAATGGATCTCCTAAGATCTCTCTAAAATCAAAATATTCATTAGACAACACAAGGGCAAACAAAAACAAGTTTTACAAATTTGACATAGTTGGGTTTTGTTCTCTCTCTTCTGTTCATACGTTTTTTCTCTTGTATTCAAAACAGAGAGAAAGAAAAGTTATTTCAGATCGAAGAAAGTAGAGTTGTCCGTGAAGAATTGATCTATAGAGCGTGTTTGCTGCAATGCTAACTTGGGAGAACCCAGTTATGCTTGCAAGCAACACGGCCTTAACGAAAAAGCTAGCCTTCGTTACCTTCCTCATCATTGTGTTATGTCCGGACACAATGGTCTTGTCTCAACAGCAGCCGGAGGTTGTGCCAGGTTCAGACGCAGATTGTCTCTTGAGATTCAAAGACACTTTAGCAAATGCATCGGTCATTAGCAGTTGGGATCCTTCCACGGTCCCTTGTAACCGAAACTCGGGGAATTGGTTTGGTGTTCTCTGTTTTGGCGGTTATGTTTGGGGCATATAGCTCGAAGGAATGGGCTTAACCGGGAAGCTAGACCTTGAACCTTTGGTTCCAATCAAGAATCTACGGAGCTTAAGCTTCATGAACAACAATTTCAATGGTGCAATGCCATCTGTCAAGAAGTTCGGTTCGTTGAAGTCATTGTACTTATCTAACAACCGATTTACAGTGCAGATACCTGCAGATGCATTTGATGGTATGCATCATTTAAAGAAGCTTGTGTTGGCAAATAACGCGTTTCGAGGAAAAATCCCTTCTTCTTTAGCTTCTTTACCAGTGCTTTTAGAGGTGAGGCTAAATTGGAATCAATTTCAAGGGGAAACACCTGATTTTAAACAGAAGGATCTTAAGTTAGCTAGCTTTGAAACAATGACCTTGAGGGACCTATACCTGAAAGCCTTCGAAGCATGGATCCTGGCTCTTTTGCAGGTACAAACGAACAATTCAACATGTACAAATGTTTGGATACTATAAGACTTCTTGGCAAAATGTGAAACAAACTCTTTCATGCTTTGTTGGACATTGCAGGGAATAAGGACTTATGTGGTCCTCCATTAAGCTCATGCTCGATTGATTCGGGGTCTTCTCTGGATTCCCCTCCTAAGAACAAGAACCAACGTTTCTACACGATTGCAATTGTTTTAATTGTGGTTGGGGTGATAATAATGATCGTTTCACTTGTAGTCTGTATCCTCAATAGCAGAAGACGAAAGTTCTTGTCGGCTTATCCATCTGCAGGTCAGGACAGGACAGAGAAATACAATTACAATCAATCTGTGGACAAGGAGAAAGCCGTGGAGTCTGTTTCGAGTTACACTAGTAGGAGAGGAGCAATACCGGATCAGAGCAACCTCTTGTTTCTGAAAGATGACATTCAAAGATTTGACCTTCAAGATCTTCTTAGAGCCTCTGCTGAAGTTCTTGGGAGCGTAAGCTTTGGTGCTTCTTATAAAGCTGGCATAAATAGTGTACAGACACTGGTCGTGAAGAGGTATAAACATATGAACAATGTCGGAAGAGAGGAATTTCATGACCATATGACACGGTTAGGGAGATTGAACCATCCGAATCTGTTGCCTATTGTAGCTTACTATTACCGCAGAGAAGAGAAGCTTTTGGTCGCTGAGTTCATGCCAAATCGTAGCTTGGCAAGCCATCTTCACGGTATGTAACGTTCAACTTCTTTGTAGAGAAAAATTGTAACTTCATCTGTTCTGATGCGAAAAAATGGTCTGTTTCAGCGAATCATTCTGTGGATCAACATGGGTTGGATTGGCCCACAAGGCTAAAGATCATACAAGGAGTGGCTAAGGGTTTAGGTTACTTGTTCAACGAGTTACCAACCCTCACGATACCTCATGGTCATCTCAAGTCATCAAACGTCGTTTTGGATGAATCATTTGAACCTCACTTAACAGATTACGCGCTAAGACCAGTGATGAACTCAGAGCAGTCTCACAATCTAATGATCTCTTATAAATCACCAGAGTATAGCTTAAAGGGACGTATAACGAAAAAGACTGATGTTTGGTGCCTAGGGGTTTTACTCTTAGAGCTTTTAACAGGGAAGTTTCCAGAAATATCTATATCATGGGTACGATGCTAACATGAGCCTTGTGACTTGGGTGAGCAACATGGTTAAGGAAAACAGGTGACGTGTTTGACAAGGAAATTACGGGGAAGAAGAACTGCAAAGCAGAGATGTTAAACCTGTTGAAAATTGGGTTGAGTTGTTGCGAAGAGGATGAAGAAAGGAGGATGGAGATGCGAGAAGCTGTTGAGAAGATAGAGAGGTTAGGAGAAGAAGAGTTCGATAATGATTTTGCGACGACGCACAATGTCTTTGCTTCTCGATTAACAGACGACGAGGACGACGTTGGTTTCACTATGAGCCGATATTGAGTTAGTTGTTCATCTTCTAGATCAATGGAAAAGTCAACTTTGTAATCTTGATGCCAAGAAAAGGATGAATCTTCGTCGTTTGCTTCAATGTAAAAGAAGGGTTTTGTGGGAGACATGAATTTGTAAAGTTCCCAATACACGAGATGTAATGAATATGTAATCACCCAAAATTTGTATGTTGTTTTGCTTTGTTATGTACTTTTTCAGCTTCGAGTATATAAATCCATTGTGCATAGTTTTAAAGGTTTACTCCTTTGTCCATCTGATTATCCTATTTCTGTTTTACAATTCAAGTATCGAATCGATGCATAAGAGAATGAATC
This sequence comes from Lepidium didymum, assembly GCA_963920545.1. Taxonomy (NCBI): domain Eukaryota; kingdom Viridiplantae; phylum Streptophyta; class Magnoliopsida; order Brassicales; family Brassicaceae; genus Lepidium; species Lepidium didymum. The sequence continues at coordinate 5,437,044 of OY986979.1, read as the reverse complement.
CGTTTTTAGTGATAACATCACTTGAGATCGAAAGACTGTATTTTCCATCGTCTCTGCGTATAAAGTTGCGAACTTTTTCTTCCAAAGTTGTAGTAATATGTAGTTTAGGGCTAAATTGGATTTATGGGGTTAGAATTGTTACTATCGCGACTAACCGAAGCTATCGGAATGAGAGAGACTATCCATTGTTTTTGTTTTTGCTAATATTATCCATTGTTGTTCTTCAGTCTACCCCTGAATCCCAAATTTTCTTAATTTGGGGGAGAGATATTCTTAAAATCCCTAATCTAGGAATACCGCAGATTTCTTTAGTATTGTAAATTAAATGAATTTCTCCAAGAAGATAGAGGCAAAGGTTCTAGCGAATCGAGATATTGATATCGGTAAATGCGGATATTTGCAATCTAGGGTTCTTAAGATTTTGTAATCGATGAAGGCCCAAAAGGGAAACGCAAAGAAGAAAAGTGACAATTCTGGGTTAGTCGCTGTAGCTGTTGATAAAGATAAAGGAAGCCTAAATGCTTTCAAATGGGCAGCTGATCATCTTGTCTCTAAAGGACAAAGCATTATCCTCCTCCATGTCATGCTTAAATCATCATCGGATTCTGGTCTCTCTCTCTCTGTTAACTCCTCTTTGTGCTATATCTCTTCTTATTACAAAACCCATGTCGGCATTGATGTTTATTGTGGGTCTGAGTTTTAAGATTCTGCTAAGACTAAAATTTTGTGGATTTGCAGTTGAGACTATTGCAGAGAAACGTAAGCAAGCCGAAGATCTTTTCGTGACGTTCCATTGCTACGGTGGTCGAAAAGATGTATAAATCCGCGATCAAATCTCTTGTTCTCGCTTGCTTTGATTCTATTGTGAATTCATTGATGATATATAGCAAAACTTCTGGTAATTAGTTTTGATTTATTTGCGTTCTCTATAACTCTCTGTTGCTAGATACATTGCATGGACGTCAACCTTGTAGATGACAGCATTGTCAAGTGCCTTGCGGAATATGCTTCCTCTAATGTGATTGAGAATTTGGTTCTTGGTGCCCCATCGAGGCATGGATTCATGAGGTGGTAATACAAATCTCTTCCCTCCTAATCATGTTTTCTGTTTTGTCCTTATATGTTTTGTTTGTTTTCAATCTGTATACAGAAAGTTTAAGATTTCTGATACACCGAGCAATGTAGCGAAAGCAGCACCTGATTTCTGTACAGTTTACGTCATTTCTAAAGGGAAGGTATCATCTGTCCGCCAGTCCTTACGAGCTGCTCCATATAAGTCACCACTTTTGGGTGAGATTGAAAACCAGTCTGCAATCTCTGACAATGAAAAGATCAGGAATACCTTGAGCTTTAGAGGTAATATTATTAACTAGTTATTTGAGCTTTAACCACATGAATTTGCGCGCATCTTGAAACTGTACTTTTGCTTCTACAAACAGATAGGACTCCGTCAAGGGCTTCTTCGGCTTCTAGCTCCGTTGAAGATTATGGAAGGTAGTATTTTATGAGGATCTTTCTTTATGGCCACGAAACTGATTTGTTTTTAAGATAAAAACTTAGAACTCTTTCTTTATCATTGACAGGTCACCTATGGCGAGGACACCAAATTATGCAAACTCATTTTATGATTTGTCAGACTCAGAAAACGACATATCATTTGTTTGCTCAGGCAGGCCAAGTACCACAAGCTCAGGCCGGCCAAGTACGAGTACTGCAAGGTCTGAGCTATCTTTCGTGAGCTCAGGCTGGCCGAGTACAAGCACTACCGGAAGCCCTTCCTTCCTCTACGATTTTCATGATTCTGGTTTAACTCCGAGAAAGTCCACGAGTTCTGAACATTCCATGCGTCTAGGAATCAGGTTTAATGACACCAATATACAACATGATTTCTCATTCGTCTCACAAGATAGTGGTCGGTCATCTTGTTCTTGCTCACCACAAAACTTGGTAAGACGCGTTTGATTGGTTATAAACAGCAATATATGTTTTCGAGAGTGGTTACTATATATGTTTTCTTGGAATGTATAGGAAGAAGTGGAAGCTGAGATGCGGAGATTGAAGCAGGAACTGAAACACACAATTGTCATGTATGGATCCGCTTGTAGAGAAGCACTAGCAGCAAAACAAGAGGTTAAACGATAATAAGATGGAGCCAAATTCTGTGTATATATAAGTTCTTGTGCAGTGTTGACTGATAAAAATTCAACTTTTGGATCAAAGGCAAAGGAGCTCCAACGCCAGAAAATGGAAGAGGGAGGATGGGTGCAAGATGGACAGTTGTCCGAGAAATCTTCAAGGTCATTAATAGAAAAAGAGAGAGCAAACAAAGCTGCCATGAATGCTTCTGAGACAGCAAACAAGATTGCAGAGCTCGAAACACAAAGAAGAGCTATAGAAGCTACAGGAACTTTCTCTGATTCCATAAGGTATCGGAGGTATGCGTTTGGCGAGATTGAAGAAGCAACAAACTCATTTGACGAGTCTAATAAGATAGGCGAAGGCGGATACGGTCCTGTTTATAAGGGTTATCTTGATCACACCCCTGTTGCTATTAAGGTTTTGAGACCAGATGCAGCTCAAGGAAGATCTCAATTTCAAAGAGAGGTTAGCTAACCTAAACATCATATACTTCTCTAATTTAAATAGAAACTTGGCATTGGATTAAATGTGGATAGACTGTTGCGAATGTTGCAGGTAGAAGTTCTTAGCTGCATAAGACATCCACATATGGTGCTACTTATTGGAGCATGTCCTGAGTATGGAGTGCTTGTTTATGAGTATATGGCCAAAGGCAGTTTAGCTGATAGGCTCTATAAGTATGGAAAAACACCACCTCTCTCGTGGGAGCTGAGGTTCCGAATTGCAGCTGAAATTGCAACGGGTCTGCTCTTCCTTCACCAGACTAAACCCGAGCCTATAGTGCACCGTGATCTGAAACCTGGAAACATTTTAATTGACCAGAACTATGTAAGCAAAATCGGGGATGTTGGATTAGCCAAACTAGTGCCTGCAGTTGCTGAAAACGTCACACAGTGCCACATCACATCAGCCGCTGGGACTTTCTGTTACATTGACCCGGAGTACCAACAAACTGGAATGCTTGGTGTGAAATCTGATGTCTACTCCTTTGGAATCTTGCTTCTCGAGCTACTCACAGCAAAAAGACCGATGGGCCTGGCTTTTACAGTTGAGAAAGCGATAGAGCAAGGCAAATTTAAGGAGATGTTAGACCCAGCAGTGTCAAACTGGCCAATGGAAGAAGCATTGTCGTTGGCAAAGGTTGCACTTAAATGTGCAAAGCTGAGAAGGAAAGACCGACCAGACCTGGGAAAAGAGGTTTTACCAGAGCTCAGTAAACTGAGAGCTCATGCAGACGCGAATATGGAGTGGATGATGTTCAATTTCAGCAGAGGCCTATCACCAAATCATAACCAAGTCACCTTGCCACCAGTTGTGAGTATTGAAAATGATCTTAGCAATTTTAACATTTCGGTTATATCTTCTTCTCATCGTAAAATGAAATGCTTTGGTTGCAGGATGAAATGAGCGCATACTCGGATAGCTCGAATACACATTCAAGCACTCTATCGGATACAGAGTAGAACTCAGGTGCAGTTGAGAATCCTATACTTTCCAACAAATGTTTAGTTTATATAATCTTATACAGCATTATATGTTTTGTCCATCAAAAGTCACAGTTTCTCATCAGCTATTTTCTTTTGTTTCAGACCAAAACGAAGAGGATTAACATTCTTGTCTGTGTTGAAGGATATGGAGTTAAAACATTCTTGACTTATTAGTATGTATTAAGCTATCTAATGTAATTATGAATGTTGTATGTACATATTGTACACTACTCGTAAAAAAAAACAATAAGAGGACAAAAAGTGAGAGTATGTTTTTGTTATACAATTATGCCTCTGCAACACGAAAGCTCCGTTTAGTACATAAAACCAAAATTTGGACCACACAAATACAATACCTACTTTAATCCTTATAGCTTCTAAATTGAGGCATTGGTAATTTAAGTTTCTCAGCTCATTGATTTTAGTTGAAAGTTCTACTGAGCTTAATTGAGAAAAATGCCTCAAGTTCAGTAGAACCTGGACGCAAAATTTCTTGATCATGACTCAGATTGGTTTATTCTCTTAACTAAAAGTTCTCTTATTTAGTTGAAATACTCATTTCAAACGTATCTAATTCTTCTCTTTTGATTTATACTTTTGCAATGCTAAATTCAAAGATTTACAGGGTTTATTGAAGGTGTGATTTTAATGGATTGATAAATTCTTGCAAAATCATGTGTTATTCAAAGTTTCAAACATTGATTTTAAAATCCTAATCAAAATTATGTGTTATTGGTTTTATCATTTGTAAATCCTACTTAAAATCACATTTATATCATTTGTAAATTCTAATTAAATTTGACCTTTACTCAACATTATATATTTGAATGTGAATTTGCTTTTTGAATGGCGTTAGGTGGATTTGAAAGTGGACTTCTCTTTAAAATACAAATACTAGAAAAGTTTACTCAAAACTTGATAATTTTTGAGTTGGATTTTTAGAATTCATTTTATATGATTTCAAAATAAAAAAAATCTCCATTGGTTATCAAATCTTACATAGATTTATATATCCATCAAAAACCCCCTCTTAGCAATTTCTAAAATTTTAGTAATACTAGTGAATTAAATCTTAAATCTTAGTATTAGATGTTTGTACTTGAGTGTATGATCTTTGGTAGTAATTATATTTTGTTTTTTCAAGGATGAGATATATAGTTGTATCTATTTCCGGAATGTATTTGTTTATGAGAACTAATAAAAAGGAAATCCGAAAAGGATATATATGCATAATTAGATATGAATTTCTGTATTAATTAATTTCAAATTGATAGTAATATAAAAATAAAAGTAACTAAATTAATATGCACTAATATATAATACAATGGGAACAATATAGGGCTTTTCACACAAAATGCCATGTGTAATGCAAAATTATCTCTAGTGCCATCTCTAATTCAAAATTATCTCTAGTGTCATCTTTTGATGAAAAGTACATGACGAAATGACTAGTGTACCCCTGAAAAAATCTGTTGAAATCCGTAGACAACTAGAAACTTTTCCATTGGAGACAAATGTATATAATGGGTATTGCCGACATGAACATATGGATGTCCAGAATGGACGAAATACCAATGTCCAGGATATACGAAATAGAAACTTGTTTATCGCAGACAAATGTATATCACAACATCGTACACCAAGCTAACACGTGTTAGGTATTGTCAGCATGAACATATGGATGTCCACAATGGACGAAATACCAGTGTCTAGGATAGATGAAATAGAAACTTGTCTATCACAGATAAAATTATATCACCATATCGCACCCCCATATGACACGTGTTAGTCATTGGCAACATGAACATATGGATGTCCAAAATAGACGAAATACCAATGTTCACTATGGACGAAATCATAAACGCGTATAAACATGTAGTAATTATGGTACAATAATTAAAAAAATAAATGAGAAGAGAATGAGTAAAGTGGAGAAAAGGTTGAGAAAGAAGATCAAAATTTGAAAAAATGGAAGAATTTAGGGAGAAGAAATTGAGGAAGAATGAAAAAAATTGGATGAGGAAAGAGAAAAGGATAATTGTGTAATTAAAAAAAAAATTGATGGCATTTGGTATAATTTTGACGTTATAGATGACATTTGGTATAAATATTTCAAAAATATATATCTTTTAGAAACTTAACTCTTTCATTAAAAAGATAAGAAAAGAAAGCAAATGATTTGAGAAAAATATTTTTTAAAAGAAGGAATAATTTAGTCCAAAAAAATAAAAAGAAGAAGAAAAAAATAAGAAGCTAGCAAACAAAGCAATTAACATTTCAAGGCAGTTAGCTCATAATGCAAAGTGTTTAAGTGTGACAACATCATGCGTTACTCTGAAACGCAAGCCAGTATTTCTGGCAAAAGCATTTTGCTATATAAAACGAGCTTTGTTCTTCATCGTAAACATAATTTTACTCACAATCAATAGAGAGTAAAGAAAAAAACACAGTTCTATAGAAGTAGTTCTGAAACAATGTTGTCTCTTTGTCACTTTCAAACTCTTGTGTTTCTTCTCTTTGCCTTTCTTATTTTCTCAGCTGAATCCCGGAAAACCCAATTGATGAATGATAATGATATTGATGAATCAAGCAACAATGGTGTAGAAGGCACACGATGGGCTGTTTTAGTTGCTGGATCAAATGATTACGTTAACTACAGGCATCAGGTGTTTTCTCTTTTCTTTTTCTAAGCTTGTCTGAGTATTTAACATCACACAAAAAATGGTCCAAGAGCTAAAGATTGTATGAACTAAAATTCGACCGATGTTTGTTTCACAGGCGGACATATGCCATGCGTATCAGATACTTCGAAAAGGCGGTCTGAAAGATGAAAACATCATTGTCTTTATGTATGATGATATTGCGTTTAACCCTCAGAATCCTAGACCTGGAGTTATCATCAATAAACCAGATGGAGAAGATGTTTATGCAGGAGTTCCTAAGGTTTGTTGTTCTTCTTTTAACTTCTTTTGTTCATTTATATGTTACTGTTGAATTTAATCAGTTGGTTTTTTTGGTTTGTAGGACTACACTGGAAAAGCTGTTAATGCGAAGAACTTGTTTAATGTGCTACTGGGAAATGAAACTGGTGTTACAGGAGGAAGTGGCAAAGTTTTGAAAAGTGGTCCTAATGATAACGTCTTCATCTACTACACTGACCATGGAGCTCCTGGAATAATAGGTCTGTTTTTGTTTTTTCTAACTTAATTATAATATAAGATGGTTCTTCTTTTCATGATACTAATCTGTGATTTTCTAATGAAATTTTAGGGATGCCTAATGATGGAATTGTGTATGCTAAATCTCTCAATAAAGTCTTGAAGAAGATGCATCAGCGTAAAAGCTATAAAAAGATGGTGGAATGACTCAATCATTCAATTTCATCTCTTCTAGCTTTTAACTTATGTGTTCTGGTGTTGAATCTTTGAGTTGTTTTTTTGGTTATGGATGTTAGGTGATATATCTTGAAGCATGTGAATCTGGAACTGTATTTCAAGGGCTTTTAAAGGACAATCTCAATATATATGCAGTGACTTCTGCTAATACGAAAGAGAGTAGCTGGGGAGCTTACTGTCCTGGACACTATCCTTCTCCTGGTTCTGAGTATGAAGTTTGTCTCGGTGACGTATTTAGCATCTCTTGGCTTGAGGACAGGTACACCTTAAAACAGATTCAATCTTTATTAGAGTGTTTTTGATTTGTTCTTGAAGACTTTGTGAATCAGTTTCTTCTGGTAAAATGTTCTCTGTATTTTGGGGACAGTGACCTTCATGATATGAGCAAGGAGACTTTAAAGCAGCAATACTTAGTTACAAAGAGAAGAACAGGAATGGATCAACGGCACACTTCTTCTCATGTATCTCATTTTGGATCAAAGGAGATGTTTAATGATTATCTTGTCTCTTACATTGGAACAATTCCAGAAAACAGAAACTTCACTTTCTCTGAAGTCACTTCCTCACCAATCTCTGAGTTTGATTCTGGCTTGGTCAATTCCCGCGATATCCCTCTGTTATATCTCCAGAGAAAGGTGAATTTTTGTTTTCTCTCTATAGGGACTCGAATCATTTAAAAGAAAATACCTTTCAGGTTTTAATGTTTATTCATCTCTCAGATTCAAAAAGCTCCTATGGGGTCACCTGAAAGACAAGAAGCTGAGAAGGAGTTGTCTGTCGAAATGAATCATAGGAAACAAATCGATCAGAGGATTACAGAGATTTTGAGACTTTCCACTAAACAAACCAATGTCTTAAATCTCCTAACTTCCACAAGAACAGCAGGACAACCACTTGTCGATGATTGGGATTGCTTCAGGACTCTGGTAACAAACCCCATTCTTAAACCTTATTACTTGTTCTTCACGCAGTAATTAGAGTATTATGACGAAATCAGTATATATATATAATGGATATTTCAGGTTAATAGCTTCCAGAATAACTGCGGAGCAAAGGTGAATTACGGACTGAAGTATACAGGAGCACTTGCCAATATCTGCAATATGGGAGTCGATATAAAGCAAACTGTTTCAGTAATTGAACAAGCTTGTTCGATTAGATGATTTGCAAACTAATGTAATCCGACTTTAAGAGGAAATATCGAAGTTATTCAATAAGATTCGATGTAAGAAATGGTTGATGTCTATTTTTACATGAAAAAGTTATTAATGGATGATGAAGCGAAAGTCTTGGACTTAACTTGTGAATTGGATTCACAGAACAATAACCTCAGGTCCATAACTTGTTGACCAAGAAAACAATAGACATAAAAAGCAAGACAGATCATTAAAACTAATTTAACAAGAAGAAAATAAAACAAGAACTAGGATTTTGTTATCCTAGCTTGTTTTCATTTTTTTTGTTCTATGAAGATAACAGCTTTCATGAATATATTTTTTTAGTTATCTACGATCTATCAAATTCAAAGTCTTTTGACCTTGATAGATATATAAATGAATCCTTTTGAACCTTTCTTTCAATTCTAAAAGTTTCTTGTGATTATCTATTCAGCAAAATGATGTCGCTAAGTTTCATCATACGTTTAGCGAACCAGGAGAACAGACGAAGAAGAAGATGCGAAGCAAACATAAAGGAGCGTCTAATCTCAGGGGAGTTATCAGATGGTAGCAGGCGAAGTAGAGATCATAACAATGTTCCGAGAGGACATCTTGCGGTCTATGTGGGTGAAGAGATGCAAAGGTTTGTGATACCAGCCAAGTATCTTGAATATCCAGAATTTAGGACTTTGATGGATGAAGTAGCAGAAGAGTTTGGTTATGAACATGAAGGAGGTATTCATATTCCTTGTGAAGAAAGTGTTTTTGAAGAGATTTTGATTAGATACATGTCTTCTGACAAGAAGAAATAAGTGTACAGGATATAAAATTATATAAAGAGATAATTTCTAAACTTATCCTCTTTTTCATATTCTTTTTCCTCATTAGCATTTCATCTGACAAAATTCTGTTCTGGACCATTCTCGACTCAAGAGATCAGATTTCTACTCAGCTGCATAGGCAACAAAACAAAACACAGACCTTTCTTGGAGATGCAAAATGCCATGTCCTTTATTATAAGAGAGAATCAAGGAACAAAAATTATGCCGTGTTCCTTAATCGTATCGATCACGATTCCAAGCTTCCCTTCAATTCTTTCTCCTTTTCTTGGCTCATAAGACACAGCATAGACGTCTGCTTCCATTGAACGCTCAGCTATGAGCTTACCGATGAGTCTGCAGGCTTCATTATCCACAAGAGACGGAATATTCGTCCTTATATCTCTTGCATTTGTGGTGGCAACCGATATGACTTTGCTTGTTGGCCTATGCATCACTTTGGCGTGTATGAACTTCCTGGAGAAGAACACATTCAACAGGAAAGGTCTCATGTACATGTCTGTTCTCTGCTTCCACGACTTTTTGTTAGGTCTTTTCGCTGCTTCACCACGTGATCTTCGAGTCCATGCAGCTTGCACAAAAGACTCCTAAACAATTCGTTACAAACAACTCTATAAGAACACTTTGGTTGTAACTATCAGTAGCAAAAAGGGCTCTTCTTCATGAAGTAAAGGACTAAAATTAAAATTGGAAAAATACTAAAAGAATGTATTCTGAATCAGTAGGTGCTATTTCGAAGAAGAAAAATGAATCTTCAAATATCAAATGATGAAAGAAATAAGCTTTGAAAAGGATCACTATCATCAAAGCATAAATGGCAAATAGAATTTTACAAACCCAGAATACCCACATTTTTGATAAAATTAAGGGCTTCTAAGTTCATTTTTCATGATGGAGATTACTAGAACCCTAGATTTTACTATAATTCCACAAATTACAATCGCATAAAATTGCACAACGAGCTGAAGTCACACTAAGCTAAGCTACAAAAAATCAGAACAGGCACGACCAAGAGCAATTACGGAACAGCAATCTGAGAGATTGTGCACAGACAACAAAAAGTAGACTGCTTTATACCTTTTTGACAATGGGAGCTGAAATAATCGAGCCAATTTCGATGGAGAGTCTGGGAAATGAAGATTGCCATGAAATCGAATAGCTCAGTTTGCTGGAACGACTTGACCGAGACAGACTCGAGTCGAAGGGGACGAGTGAGCAAGTTGATGAGACCAAGCAAGACATCTTCGTCGAGCTTGACTACGAGAAAGCTGTTGAAGAGAGACGAAGTTAAATTTGATCGATCGGATAAGACTCGGCGGCTCGATTCACCGTCTCGTAACGCTTTTTCGATTTACAATTCACAAACCGAACCGGTTGGTTTAATCGGTCTAAAACGAAACCCAATTAACTACCGGCGAACAGAATCCTATTGACCCCAAAAAGCAAAATAAAGATATTTTTGAGAAATAAAGGGACAAAAATGAGCGTTTTGATTCCACATGTTAAACAAATATGTATATATTAGACCCGAAAAAAAATATATATATATATGTATATACATAGGGAGAAGCACATAAACCCTAAAGCTTAAATCTTCCCATAATTATATAATATAGTTACATTTTTCTAGGTCTGTTCACAATCTCAAAGTTTGTTGTTTTCTTTTTATTTCTCTGAAGTATGCTTATTTGAATATTCTCTCTGTTGCTCTTTGTTGAATCTCCTGTGTCCTATCTCTGATAAATTTTGAGAGAACAAACGGAGACAGGGAGGCAGAGATTAGTGGGTTTAGGGAAAAATGGCATTGGTTGTTCCAAAGGAAGGGTTTGTGGCTATGCACAAGAACTCTGTTTCTTCTGCTCCATCGGATTCTCCTATTCCTCTCCAGCCTCGGTTTCCTGACTTTACGATTCCTGTCAAAGTGAGTCCTTTTTTATTTCCTCTGCTTCGTTTATGAGGATATTCGAATACGGCTTTCGAAAAATCTGGTGCTGTGAGTTATGGCAATCTGTATTCTGTTCTGGGAATGGTATTGAGTGGTTTGGATATTCAAATAAGATAAAAAGCTGTTGCGAATCTCTACTGGGGAATGTTGTTTACATGATTGAATGATTTGTATGGAACCATTGTCTGATATTTATCTCTTCTGTGTTTCTTAATTTTTGGTGATTCAGGATTTCTTCAGGTCGAGGGAAGCCCGTGAATTTCTTAGTGGGGCTTTAGCTGGAGCTATGACCAAAGCTGTTCTTGCTCCACTTGAAACTATAAGGTCTAAACTTTTCCACTTTGGAATCTCTTCAACGGTATCAAATCCCACTTGGATGTATCAGAATTTAACTATAATTGTATTGTACTGTGTGAAATTTGACAGGACAAGAATGATAGTTGGAGTTGGATCGAGAAGCATTCCAGGTAGTTTTGTGGAAATCATAAAGAAGCAAGGGTGGATAGGTCTTTGGGCTGGCAATGAAATCAATATGATTCGTATCATTCCAACCCAAGCAATTGAGTTGGGGACATTTGAGTGTGTCAAGCGTGCTATGACATCAGCACAAGAGAAGTTGAAGAAGATTGAGGAAGCAAAGATTGAAATAGGTGATTTTAGTTTCAGTCCGTCCATAACATGGATATCTCCTGTTGCTGTGGCTGGTGCAGCTGCTGGTATTGCCAGTACACTTGTTTGCCATCCCCTCGAAGTCCTCAAGGTTATTATTAGTCTGTCAAATTTTTTGCATACAGCAGAAATAAGAGTCAAAAGTGACTTATTTTCTCTGATCTTACCAGGATAGATTGACAGTGAGCCCTGAGATTTATCCAAACTTAACCCTTGCAGTTCCAAGGATTTTCAAAGAGAATGGAATTGGCGGATTCTATGCTGGCTTAAGGCCGACACTGATTGGAATGCTTCCGTACAGCACATGTTATTATTTCATGTATGACAAAATGAAGACTTCTTATTGCAAATCCAAGAACAAAAAAGCTTTAAGCCGTCCAGAAATGCTTGTTCTTGGAGCTCTAGCTGGTAAATAAATAAATCAAAACTTCCTTTTATTGTATCTCCTGATTCTAGGCATGTTTGAAGCTCAATAACGAATGAAACCCATGTTGTGATGGACTTGGGCAGGTCTAACGGCAAGTACCATAAGCTTCCCGTTGGAAGTGGCACGGAAGCGGTTGATGGTGGGAGCTCTGAAGGGGAAATGCCCACCGAACATGGCTGCAGCAATAGCAGAAGTAGTAAAAGAAGAAGGTGTGAAGGGACTCTATAGAGGATGGGGAGCAAGTTGTTTAAAAGTCATGCCGTCTTCAGGCATCACTTGGGTCTTTTATGAAGCCTGGAAAGATATTTTGCTCGCCTCCAGCACCAAGCCGCTTTTATAATGACGAAATTGAAACCTTAATCACCAGTTTTACTTAAAGCTCACATTTTAAAGTTTTTTACGCGAATGTGGGGGCTTGGCTTTGCCCCATGAGATGCTTTGTTAGCACTTGGGAGTGTTTTGATTCCCACGAGAAGTAAGAAGCTGAGTTATTTTCCCTATATAGGCTAATTCATTCCCATTGTGCCTCTCAGTCAAAACTCGAAAGTGAGGAATAAAAAAGCAAATCAATTTAACCACAAATCATGTTCACATCATATACACATAGTTTATACCATCACACTTCAATTCATAGATACAAGCATATATATACAGAAGCACTTTCAAATTTATGTTTTATCTAACTCAAGCATTGTCCAAATCCGCAACCCAAATGAAAATCTTCTGTCTAACCTTCTGTTCCTTCCTCCGAGACTTCACTCTTTGTATCAAAATATCAAAAAGTTCAGAGCCTTTTAAATACAAACCTACCTAACGGCTCAAATACTACTTTTGAAGGAAAATACCTTCACCAAATAGTTGTTCAAAACGGGATACTATGTGTTTCCCGTATGTGTACTTCCGCAAACTCTGGAGATGAATCTTCATTCTCTGCACCAGAATTTCCCTTTGCTGATCTTTACTGATCTCCAAAACTTTCTGGACCACGTAATTTGCATACTGATCCTTCATCATTGCCTGTGGAAGAAAAGAGTGTTAAATAAGTCCAATCTGGTTTCAGAGAGTTTTTCTTTATGATTGCATTCTTACCAGCAAGTGATTGTCTTCCTCGGATTTGCCCATTATCTCTTCAATCAGTAACTCTCTCTCAGTACTATCAGCTTGTTCCAGACACTTCTCTACAACGTTGGATGCGTATTTGTGCTGACTCATTTGAACAACATTCCCTGTTAACTTCTCAATGATCTGTCTCCTTTCATCAGGCTTCCCTCTCTCCAGAACATGCTACAAGTAGTTCATAAGCCAGAAGCACAAGACTAAGAACAAAATGAAATCAAGAAACAGCCACGGGAGGCATTGGAATTAAAATTAATCAAACCTGAGTGACATAATTCCCATACTGATCATGAGCAAGAGCAAATGCAGATTCCAATATTTCATTGATTATACATTGTGTCTCCTCATCATCCGAGCAATGCTCCAAGATTCTCTATAACAAAGGAGACAGAAAAAGAGTGAATATTTCAAATCAACACACAAGAAACATTGCTCGTTGTTTTCCATTTACCTGGATAACTCGACATCCATAAGGATGAGTAGAAAGATTGCCGACTTGACCACGGAAAGCAGCAATAACAAATCCAATCCTACCCGCAGGCATACTCTCAATACACTTTTGGATAACATGATTTCCGTTTTGATCTCTAACACACTTCATCACATTTTCATCAAGCTCGCGAATTAGTTCCTCCTTTTGGTCAACATCGATCACTTCAAGGGCCTATAAATATCATAAGGTACAAACAAGCACATGAAAACTTAACTACTGGTCACTTTAAGACAATGACACTGATATAAGGAACTTGACATTAATAAGTTTTTACCTTTTGTATCACACGACATCCATACATTTGCAAGCTTAGAGAAACCATCTGACCAGCAAGTTGCTTCACAAGTTCTTCTCTCTGTGCTGGAGTCCCATGTTCTATGAACTGATACAAAAATCAATATATATCAACAAACTTATGGAAAAAAATATAACTTTTACAAAATAAAAATAAGAAGTAGCTCACTTTTTGGATAACATAATTTCCAAAAACGTCAGTCATCAATTTTGAAGCTTGTGGAAGAACCTCACTGAAAACAGATGCCTTTTCCTCATCGGAGCAGTGCTCCAACTTCTGTTGAATAAACCGGCTGCCATGCTGATCGACACTGAAGTTCAGAAAAATGAGCAGTAAGTTAATTTTACCATGACATCTTTAGATGCTTTCAACACACTAATTCAGAATTAAAGAAGAAAATATATGTATTGAAGTAGAAACACTGCCTGAATTCAACAACGCGCCCTGCAATGTCAGACAACTCCATTTTACGAGCGTTTGGAGACTTGAGTTCATCGAGAAAAGAATGTCTTTTTATATCATCAACGATGCTGTTGGCAGCTCCTCTGTTCCCTTGCCATCCACCAGGGTATATCCCAGTGTTTCTACTCGGTCCTTGTTGGTACCTTGTTTCACTTCGTCTTCCAAAGTGGCTCATCATTCCTCCAACCGGTGAGGATGGCATCACCGGACTAGCAAGAGGTGATCCTGGATACTGCTGCATGACTCTCACACCAGGTGGTACTGCAAAATAGTTTCCCATGTGCCGCGGACTTTGCAACCCGTAACTTGGACTCAATGGACTGTTGTTAGGTTCGGGATTTGCCATAAAGCCAGCATTTTGTTGGTCTTTCTGCCCAAAAGAATCAGTGCTGCTCTGAAACGAAGAAGAATACGCATCCACTTGAGGCTGTTGAAAATATTGTAATTGAAACGGATCCACAAGAGAAGGAATGTTTTGTCCAGTCGATGATACTCCAGGCAGCATCCGGGCGTTGTTGTAGCTTGAAGAAGTCGGTGAGACATCATATGGCATAGGAACAGTCGCTTCATGAGATGGGTATCCACTCACATATTGAGGGACAATACCAGAACCCGGAGGGTAACCGCTATAATTATATTGCGGGAGGTACATACCCGAGGACTGAAAGTTTTGATGGTAAAATGGGCTCAGAGATGTCATATATGCTGCTGTTGATGTATACATAGGAGGCGGCGCGAAACCTTGAGGAGACTGAAAGTTTGAATGTACCTCGCCAGTTGCAATCTTAGGTAAGTTCTGCATCATGTCGTGTGTACCACCCATCCGAGGATATGTCATTTGTTGTGACGAACTAGCTTGAAACTGATATGATGAAGGTGTGTATTGCTGAGGCATTCTCCTGCCCTGAGATTGTTGGTCTTCTTGGTTCCTCCTCATTCTCGAAGCAGTGGAGGATGGAGGAGAAGCACCAAACACAGATAGATTGGCGTCCTCATGGCTTGCTCGCCTCACGTTTAATCTCTCTTTATGTGTATTAGTAGAACTTTGTGAGCCCAAATCAGTGGTAAAGGGATCTTCATTAGCAATGGCATCCCTGGAGAAAGAATCTGTCTCCCTCAGCATATTAACCGAACTTAAATTAGGCTCCGGTACTCTTCTTGTGTTTTCTGAAGATGTATCAGAGGGTATAGCATGGATGTCTTGTGCTGTTGGATGATTCCCTGCCGAATGAGGCCGCTTGAACATAGAAGAAAGTGTAAGAGGGAGATTTTCTATCATGTAAAATGAATAAGTGCAGCTAAATATCAAAAGGCTAATATGTTACTAACAAGAGATAAAGTGAGAAACAATGTACTTGAATCATGTCAGCTAAGCTCTTACGACGACCTGACAAAGAAGCATAAGGTTGTTGTTCACCCAATGACACCTCATCCTCGGGCTCCTCTCGATGGGTCGAAAGGGCAGTTCTAGAAGAATGCAAGGAAGATCTTATCCCCATATTATCCCAAGAGGTTGGAGTCGGATTATTCTCACCAATATCACCCAAATGACGCACCAAGTGCTGATTCTCCCTTGAGATTAGTGGAGGAGGGAGTCTCGGATTCAGATTGATGTTCGATAAATAGTAAGCTACATATGCAGGATCCCTACGTATCTCTTCCTCAGAATCATAATTCTCAATAGCCCTACTTAAAACTTCAGAGCTACCATCTTCTTGTTGTTTTAAGAGATTCCTAAGAGCTGCAAAGGAACCTTCCATGCTAGGCGGGGCACTTCCGCTCCTACTAGGGGTTTTCCCGGTATGATCACCACTATCCAACCTATTTCTTTTCATAAGGAACCCTAAATCTTCAACCGCCATATCTAGTGAACCAAAGATCCCACTATCCCTAGAAGCCTGCCAATTTTTAATATGATCACCCTCAACCATTCTCATAGCGCTCTGCGTTGTCATCCTCCTACCTATAAACAATTGTCCATATATCACAATACCTGACACACAGAAACCATAAAACAAACAAGTAAGCCAGAAAATTCAAAGTAAGCTATGCAGAACCATAGTCCATAAAGAAAACAAAAAGCTAACAACTCTTAAGATGTGGTCAAATTTCACTAATCAAAACAACAAAAAAGAAGTAGCAGCCCACATAAGATTGAAATCTATTCATCAAAGATCGAAATTTCAGACACCAATTTATCATTTCCTAAAGCACAAAATTCAGTCAACCAACACCATCAGCAAAAACTAACAAGATCATCAAAAGACGTCATCTTTTCTAAAAGCACAAGAAACCATTTGACTCATTCATAAATCGTATCCAGAGTCTATAATCGGGATCAAAATTAAAAAGAAAAACAAAGACTTTACTTTATCATAAACTAGTTTCTTGCATGACTTGTAGAAGAAAAAAGCAGATAAACGAAGCAGATACAGAGAGGAAAATGGAAAAGGAAATAGAGTTAAGTACCTGATGTTGATATTCAAGCTTCAATGAAAGTGTTTTTTTCTTTTTTCTCAAGAGCTCGAAATAAAATGTCGCAGAGAAGACCCAGAGAAAAAGATAGAGAGATTAAAACTAAACCCTTTGAAAAGTTTTGCTTCAAGGGTTTCGTTGAGTCACCAAGTCAAGACTATCTAAACGTTTTTTTCTCGGCAATTATTGAGGATGTTAAATCTTTCTTTTTAATAGCAGAAAATTTGATTTTTAAAAGAGCTTCTCGATATCGCATATTAACAACAAGCATTACAGCCGAACAAGAAAAGGTTATTTGAAAAATTACTTAAATAAAATAAATATTTTAAAATTACTAGAATAGTTTTTTAAATTCGTAATATATCGTTTTTTATGAGTAAATAAAAACGTAATTACAAAACTATCATTAATGAAACTTGTCACGTCAGCCGTCCTTCTCTTACGAACTCTACTAAACTAATTGAATGCAACGTGGAAGAGTTGATCATACTTTGGTAGAGTTGATTGTACAATAATATAGTATATGGTAAAGTTACATATGACCTATGATAGAGTTTGTTTTCCTCGTGAAAAATGTAATTTGTTACGTTTAGTAGAGTTTATAGTACAATAATGTAGTATATGGTAAAGTTATATATGACCCATGGTAGAGTTCGTTTTTCTCGTGGAAAATGTAATTTGTTACGTTTAATAGAGTTCATAGTACAATAATGTAGTGTATGGTAAAGTTACATATGACCCATGGTAGAATTCGTTTTCCTCGTGGAAAATGTAATTTTTTTACGTTTAGAGTTTATAGTACAATTATGTAGTATATGGTAAAGTTACAGATGACTCATGGTAGAGTTCGTTTTCCTCGTGGAGAATGAATTTGTTACCTTAGATAAAGTTAATAGTATGACAATGTAGTTTATGGTAAAGTTACATATGAACCATGGTAGAGTTTGTTATCCTCATGGAGGAGCTAATTTGTTACCTCTAGTAGAGTTGACAGTACAATAATGTAGTGTATAATAAAGTTACAGTTGACCCATAGAAGAGTTCATTTTCCTAGTGAAGAATGTAATTTATTACCTTTGGTAGAGTTGACAGTACATAATGTGGTGAATGGTAATGTTACAGTTGACCCATGGAAGAGTTCGTTTTCCTCGTGGATAATGTAATTTGTTACCTTTGGTAGAGTTAACAGTACATAATGTAGTGTATGGTAAACTTACAGATGAACCATGGTAGAGTTCGTTTTCCTCTTGGAAAATGTAATTTGTTAACCTTTGGTAGAGTTAGATGTCTTCGTAGAAGAGTTGCGTTCAATGTTTGGTAGAGTGAAGGACAATGGTTAGTAGAGTTAAGATATCGTTTATGGTAGAGTTGGTTATGGAAACCTAGTCTTCGTAAATTACAAATTTACCCTAACTTATTACGTCACCTACCGCTCACGCCATTGGAGCTCCATTTATGCTCATTTCATATACTTCATTGAAGCTCCATTTTTGCTCCAACTCATTTCGTATCCTTCATTTTTATTGTTAACGCTTTTAGGATCTATTGATTAAATCGTTTTGGTTTCTGGGAGTTAGAGTTTTAACTAAAACTAGTGGGTTTTTTTAGTGGACAAAACTTACAACTGTCAGATCATAGAGATTAGTGAAGATCTTAGTTATGATGAATTTTTAGGGATGGTGTATGAAGATTTCGGTTTGAATCAACAAAGTGATGAGGTAAAATTCAGCTACATGTCAAATCTAGTCATGCAATCACTACCACAAGATATTCCCCTTGTCTTTGTGAGTAACGAAAGGCAATTGAATGTGTTTGTGCAAAAATTTCGTAAAAAAGCAATTTGTCTCTCTATAGAAATTTCCATTAGATCACTTTTTCAGCGATGGTGATGGCAGATTTCATTGACTAGGGTGGAAAGGTCGTCGAAGGAGATACTTGTAACAGGGAGAACTATGATTCGATGTTTAATAGAGTTGACCCACGGTCAGGTAGAGTTCGAAATATAGGTTAGTAGAGTTAGTATAAGCTTATCGTAGAGTTTACATGTTGTTTACCTTTTGGTTTAGTATAGTTGAATATATAGGGTAGTAGAGTTAACGTAATGGTATAGTTGGTTTTGTAGAGTTAACATGATGTTTGGTAGAGTTAACATGATGTTTGGTAGAGTTAACATGATGTTTGGTAGAGTTAACATGATGTTTGGTAGAGTTAATATGATGTTTGGTAGAGTTAACATGATGTTTGGTAGAGTTGACATTATAATTGGTATAGTTGACTTTATGCAGAACAAAAATATGGTAGAGTTAACATGTAACGTTTGGTAGAGTTAACATGATGTTTGGTAGAGTTGACATTATGATTGGTATAGTTGCCTTTATGCATACCAAATGTTTGGTAGAGTTAATATGTAAAGTTTGGTAGAGTTAACATGTAAACTCTACCAGTCTGGTTTGGTAGAATTCAGTATGTAAAGTAGTAGAGTTAATATCACGTAATGATATAGTTGGTGTTGTTACCCGTCTGGTTTGGTAGAGTTCAATTTATAAGGTGTTTTCTCATGTTGACAATAGGTAACAGTTATTGCAATTTATGCAGATGGATTACTGGAAGGCACACTGTACTCTAAAACAAGCACGTGCACTAGCTTCATGAACTTCTAAAAGTAGTTTCGAAGAAATTCCTTTGTACTTGTTTCTGATTAGAAGAGTAAATCCCGGAACCCTTATCAAGCTCGATTCGACGGCCAAGACAAGTTCAAGTTTCTACTCATAGCATTCGATGCAAGTATTAGAGGATTTTCTTATATGAGAAAGGTTGTTGTTGTTTATGGTACCTTTTTGCAAGGAAAGTATAAATGTATTCTTCTAACTGCGACCATGCAATACGGTAACTTCAACATATTTCCTACAGTTTTCAGTGTGGTTGATACCGAGAATGATGAGTCTTGAGAATAGTTTTTTAGACAGCTCAACTGTGTTATCTCTGATGACAAAGAACTTGCCATCATATCATATATACATAAATCTATTGGTATAGCCATAAAGAATGTGGACCCACTTTCTTCTCGGTGTATTTGCACCTACCACCTACATAAAAACATTTTGTCGAAACTTAGAGGGGGAGAGTCATTTAAGTTGTTCAAGAAAGCTGCCACTGCGTATAGGGTTGATGAGTTCAACGCTATCTTTGCTCAGATTAAGGCGTTAGATCCAAGGCTTCATGGGTACTTACCAAGAGTTTATGTTCAGTTGTGGAGTCAAGTTTATTTTCCTGGAAACAGATACAATTTTACTACGTCGAACATAGCATAATCAATCAATCATACCTTATCCCAAGCAAGATTTTTCCCCATTGTGTAGTTTATAGATACAATTAGGGGAATGTTAACACGTTGCTTCGCGAAGAGAAAGACAAAGGCTACTCTCATAACCACTATTCTAACTACAACAATTAAGAAGCTCCTAAAGGTATTACGTTTGGTGATGGCAACGTTTAGTAAAATTAGGTGAATAATGTCGTACTGATGTATGGTAGAGTTCATACTTAGTAGAATTCAGACTTACTTGATAGAGTTCATACAAACATCATGTTAAATTTGTGCATGGTAGAGTTAACTTGGTGCTTGATAGAGTTGTGGTGATTCATAGAACTCTACCAATTGGACTATGCGCACCGTCGACAGTAATTTCCCTACACAATTTGTAGATAGTTCAAAAAACATGAGAGAGGATGGTTAGATAGAGTGTTAAAATGATGAAACAAGATATTGCTTACAATTCGTGCAACACATAGTCACGTAGCCGAAACATTTTAATTTTTGGTATTGGGCCAAAAGGATCGTATACGGCGGGAGAATGAACCACATTTTTCATAATTATCTTTACAACCGAACATCCTATGAAAGGGGATACATGTAACATGGATACACTGTTAAACGAAATATATTATAGATAACTGAACTGTACTATATAGTTAATGTTGTTTATAATTGTCATCTCAACTCTACCATACAAGTCATGACATTACTATGGACAAATCAACTATACAAATTCCCTACATGGAGAACTTTACCATGGAGAACTGAACTTTACCATGGACAAATCAATTATACAAATACCTACACGAACAACTGAACTCTACTATGGAGAAACGA
This sequence comes from Lepidium didymum, assembly GCA_963920545.1. Classification (NCBI taxonomy): domain Eukaryota; kingdom Viridiplantae; phylum Streptophyta; class Magnoliopsida; order Brassicales; family Brassicaceae; genus Lepidium; species Lepidium didymum. The sequence goes on along the minus strand of OY986979.1, from coordinate 5,415,992 downwards.
ACTCTACTATATATTTTAACTGAACTCGACCATACAAGTCATGACCTTTACTATAGACAAATCAACTCTACTAATCTGTACGTGAACTCTACTACAGACAATTAAATTGTACTATACAGTTAATGTTGTCTATAATTGTCATCTCAATTCTACCATACAGGTCGTGAACTTTACTAGGTTACCTGGTTCGCAGCGAGTGCTTGTAGGCGAGCCTGTCTTGGTAACACGTTCTTTATACGTATCATGGTCATACCTCTGTCATTCTCATTACCATCCTTATCCTTTATGGGATAATCAACGATATTTATGAGGCTGATCTGTGATATTCCAGGCTTTGTTTTTTTTGCCAAAGGTGAATCAGGCTCACTTGAAATCTCGACGTATGGTCTTTTCTCAAGACATTCTTCTTTGCTCTGACCCGTCACCTCGGGATTCCTAACAACATGTGATGATGGGCTCAGAGGGTTGGAAGTCTCATGTGTCTTAATTATACATTTATTTTGTAAAACAACACGCATAAAGTCAACTATACCAATCATAATGTCAACTCTACCAAACATCATGTTAAATCTACCAAGTATTACATACAAACATCATGTTAACTCTATCAAACATTACATGTTAACTCTACCAAAAATTATGTTAACTCTACCAAACATCATGTTAACTCTACCAAACGTTACATGCAAACATCATGTTAACTCTACCAAAAGATACATGTTAACTCTACCAAACATTATGTTAACTCTACTAAACGTTACATGAAAACATCATGTTAACTTTACCAAACGTCACATGTAAACTCTACCACACGTTTGGTCTGCATAAAGTAACATATAACAATCATATTGTCAACTCTACCAAACATCATGTTAACTATACCAAATGTTACACACAAACATCATGTTAACTCTACTAAATGTTACATACAAACATCATGTTAACTCTACCAAACGTTACATGTTAACTCGACCAAACATCATGTTAACTCTACCAAACATCATGTTTACTCTACTAAACGCAAAGTCAACTATACCAATCATAATGTTAACTCTATCAATCACCACAACTCTACCAAGCACCAAGTTAACTTTATCATGTACAAATTTACCTGATTTAGGGAAAGGTGTGTGTTGTGCCCTTGGACGACATGGTGTTAAAGGAGAGAATCTCCAGTTAGACTACTAATGCTATATTGCAACTTCCTGGCAGCTAATCAGATACTAGGCGTTCTCTTTGAGTCAGAGTGTACTATATTCGGCTGATTCAATCTAGGTATTTGCGAATACCATGTTATTATTGACAAACTCAACCATGTTAGTAGATGTATTATACCATGATGTACTCTACCATGTTAGTAGACTACTATTAGTAGATGTACTCTACCATGTCTTGCAATATCGATGCTTAACATTTGGTAGTTGGTAGAGTTAGACTCTACATATGATATGTTTGGTAGAGTTAATTTATATGATTTGGTAGAGATGTACTAAACATATGATTTGTTTGGTAGAGTGTTTCAAACAATTCACATAACTCGACCAAACCATATAACCTCTACCAAAGTTTACCAAAAACTACTTTTACATAAAAAGTTTCAGTTGTAAACAACAAGGATACAAATGTATACATATACAACATAAATCAGAGTAAGTCTCATTAAAATATAGCCTTACGTACCAAGTTATGATCCAAATCTAGAGGAGCAATGTCGTCCTCTCCATCACTTATTTCAGCATTCAGAACAGGTTCACGAGTCTGCCTTGGTGAACTTGTCTGACTTCCGCCTTCAATGTCAGCCTTGTTGTACTCCAAGGTCTGTATAACTGGCTCTGCCCTTTTCTCCTCCAGCCTAACAAGCCTCTCAAGTAACATTATATGATCCGAACTCTTATCCTCCAACCTTGTAATACGCTCAGTGAGTATGGACATGTCTGCCATGTTCTTCTCTACCCGAAACAAACGGTCCAGCATCCCTTTCAAAGTGTTGGACAACACAGTTTGGTCTGATCTCAACCCTTTCAAAGTGTTGGTCAACCCTTGGAGAGTTTCAATCAAGGTACTCGACTCATTTTCTTTGTTTTCATCGTGGTTTTTCAACATCTTCCCTTTTGAGTCTTCTTTCTGTTTTGGTTTGACTCTTATCAGTTCATTCAAGGTAGTCGACTCATCCATCTCTGGATCACTATTTTCCATATAAGGTGGAGTCCTCTCCTTCTGTTTCTTCTACTCTACAACTTTCTTATTCTCTGCCTCTTTCTTCTTCGGTAGATTCTGCTTCTTTTGTGTCTCTTTCTTCTTCGGTATTTCCCAGAAGGACTCATCTAGAGTGTCATTGAGTATGTCTCCGATCATATTGTCCACTCTCGGATCTTCAACATCTTTTGCCCAAACAGGGAAGATCTCAGCAAGAGGCATTGGACGTAGTTGCCTTATGCGTACCTGATAGAGAAGAAGAAATAAAGGTCAGCACAAACAACTTTTTTCCAAGTTCAGAGTAACTCTACCAAAAGGATGATCAACTTTACCAATATATAATCAATTCTGCTAAACAGAGAATCAACTTTACCAAGAAAAACCAAATCTATCAAACATTGAGCAAACTTTACTAAGTGCAACACGAACTCTACCAACTAAGTAAGAGTCAAAACAGACATATTAACTCCACCAAGCTGACTATAAATTATTCCAACTTGATAATTTTTTCTGTATCCATGGCTTGTTTCTTGATTGGTCTCCACCGTAGAATGGGAACATTCACACCTTCGTTTCTCTCACCAAAATGTTTTCTTAATAAGGGGATAGACTCCAATGCCATGATGAGAAGCAATTGCACAAACCCATGGAGAGTGTAAAACTCTTTTTTATAGGATACACATCTGATCGATCTGATCAGTGCTTTAAACGCAACTCTTCCCCAAGGATCCCTCTCAAACCGCTCTAGCTCTGTAACCAACTTAGCAGAACTAGACGGAATCCTACTATTACAATGAAGACTGTAAACACCAACAAGCAAAACCACTAGCAAGCCAACCATCTTCCTCTTCTCGAAAGACCATGATTTGCAGTGCTGCAAAACCCTTTTCAACTCTACCCACGTAGGGCCTTCACCAACTGCTAAACTTATATCCTCCCACAGATCTCCATGAGCAACCTCCTCCATAACAAAAGATTCATCCACCAAACCGCAATTAAGCTGTGTGATTTCCTTAAACTCGTGTGGAGAAAATCTCATAGGTTGCCAACCAACCAAGACCCATAACTCATACTGCTTTTTAATATCTAGCTGATCCGACAATAAATATTGTACATGCCTCCCTGCAAACGTGTAGTCAGAATCAGCAAGCTTCAAAAAAACTCTAAGGCATAAGTTTTGCTCTATGTCTTGGTATGCATCTTCACCAATACCCTTGATTATATTCCTAATATGATTAAGATTGCAATTGTAGTTTATGCTCCGGTTCTTCATTACTACAAGACCATCTGCAAAAAGCCTCTCCGGATAGTCCTTTGCTGCAGCCATACTTGATGAGTAGAAACAAGAAACAGTCAAAACCTAACTTTATCAAACATGTATATGAATACAAACTCTTTTATAGTATCTTGATAAGGATAAATAACATAATTAAATTCAAATCCTATAATCTAACTCTACCAAACTATAACCTAACTCTACTTAACTCTACCATACTATAACCTAACTCTACCCTACTATAACATAACTCTACCAAACCCACAAACCCAGAAACCATAGACGCAAAGAAAATACTTAACTCTACCAAACTATAATCTAACTCTACCAAACTAATAACCTAATTCTACCATACTATAACCTAACTTTACCATATTATAATCTAATTCTACCCTACTATAACCTAACTCTACCAAACCCTTACCGAACTATACTTAACTCTACCAAATTATAACCTAACTCTACCATACTATAATCTAACTCTACCATACTATAACCTAACTCTACCAAACCTTTACCAAACTATACTTAACTCTACCAAACTATAACCTAACTCTACCCTACTATAACCTAACTCTACCAAACCCACATACCTAGAAACCCTAGACACAGAGAAAAAACCCTTATAAAACTCTACCATTCAAACCTAAATTACAAGACTAACTCTACCACACTTAAAACGAATTCTACTACACTAACAAAATCTTGTGACGAACTCTATCAATCAAACCCTCACCAATCTTGCTTGAACTATACCAAAGTAAGCTCTTCCAAACTATAACCTAACTTTATCAAACTATAACCTACCTCTACCAAATCCACAAACCCACAAACACACAAAAAATTCGCCAAAGACATAAACCTGTAATGCATTTAGCAAGAAAATTGAGAAAAGAAGAACGAAGTCAATGTTACTCGAACCTAGTATATTAAAAAGATAAAAAGATAGAAAATGAGTGAGAGGGAAGAAGAACTTACTCATACCTTCAAAAATCAATGAATCTCTATTTGAACGGTTCGTAATGAGACAGAAGACAAAATGGTGAAAAGAAGACGAAACGAGATGAAGAAAGAAACGAAAAAGAAGAAGACATAAGAAGAAATGAAAAATCGAGAAGAAATAGAACCGTTGTCGAAAGAAAAAAAAAATACATTTTTTTTGTCTTCTAAAAAGCACAAATGATAATTACACTATTTTTTTTTTTTTTTTTAAATTATTTAAGTAATTTCGAGATGAATATATTTTATTTGAGTAATTGTTTATAAAAAAAACAACAAGCATTAGGATTCGCAAACGAAGAGGTCGTCGTTTTGTTAAATGGCAAAAGTACCCCTAACTAATGTGCTTTAATGTTGATGTGTTAGAAGCCTATTTTAGTCATTTCGAGTTTGGTTCTAAATTTGGTGACTAGGTTTGCCACGTGTTGACACTTTCTTATTGAAAGAGATACGTTCCGTGGCTGTCTCTATTGCCTGTTACTACCACCAAAACACACTTAAGGTTTTTTTTTCTGTTTTTGTTTCTTCTTCTTTTATTTTTGGATCACACCTGCACAAAATTTAATTTAGATTTTACATAAGAAATTATAATTTGATTCACAATCAAACAAAACAAATATTTAAAATTTATATTGCCCTTTATAGTTATTAGGATCTTTGCTATATGTGAAGCGTGGAAAATAAAGAAAGATCCATCAACATCATCGTCATCATGGATTTAGTTTCCCATAACCAAGACAACATTGGATTCTTTTACATGTGCTAAATCCAAAATTACAATGCAAATGGTCCCTTAATAGTGAATCTTAAGACCAAATCAAGTGTTCTTTGGATTGGACCCTTGAGGCAAAGCTAATGATGCCAATGGAACAAACACACAATTTCTTCCCAACGGAAACTGTGTTGCAAGTGTCTGCAAAAAACAAAACCCCTAAACCGGGTCGTAAAGATGGGATTTAAAGGGAACAGATGAATATGAAATCATTGTGTGTTCATCATTTATTATCAACAAGGGAAAAGAATTGGAGATGGATGTCTTTGAAGCTTCCCAACAGAAAAGGCGAGCTTTTTCATCTTTTCTTCACACCATAGAAGATACTCTTTATTGATTTTCGCCATTCCAAGAACCCTTGTTGCGAGTTTGATGTCAATGGATGCAAACAAGAGCTGAACACCTTCCCATGTTTGAGGCCATGATTTCTTTCTTAATCCTTTAGTTTTCTTCGCTAGCTCCTTTGCTTTCACCCTCTTCTGCAAAAGTTCGTCTCTTAGAAACCAAAGCAACAAACATAGCTTCTACATTTACTAATTTTACATAAGCATGTAGTTACAGAGAAATCGTACCTTATCAATGGATGACTGAACCTGTTGCAAGGGGGTTGTAGAATTCATATGGTTGTTCCCGAACAAGTGTATAACCCCATTTGGTTTCTTCTTATCCATTTTCAAGAAAACGTTGAATGTAAGGATCGAGCTCTCGATGATTTTGATAAGATCATCCGCGTAAACCGTGAAAGCTGTATCTTTCTCCATCTCCTTTTTATCTGACCCTTTGAACATAACCAACTTAAAGTGTTACTCTACATCGCATAAGGTTTTAAGTTACCATGTCAGTATGATTGAGGAAATCACCTTCAATCTTGGGAGCTTGAAGTAACTTCGGCATTGCATTTCTGGCACGCGCATAAAGTTCAGATCTTGAACCCTGTTCAAATGGTTCATTTTCTATATACCTTTGCAATAAGACCAGGAATTGCTGAAACTGTTGGGCAGTATGGTTGTAGCAAGTCGGGGTTTCGGGTTGGCATGAGATCAAGTGGCTCAACTGCGTGTATTGACAATGAAGCGCTTCCCAAGTGAGACAGAGTTGAGCAACATATGCTGTCTCTAAATCTTGATAAGGGTCGATCTCTGGCTGCTGCAAATGCTCGGTATCTTCTTCAGGCACATCCAACTTTTTGAGAGAAAGACATCGAAAAGGAGATGATAGCTTTTTAGATGCAGATCTTGGCGATGGAGTCGATGGACTTGGAGCAATTCCAATGCCTGAGAGAGGGGAGAGTAGTGACCAACACACCCATGAAAGAACAACTCGTAAGAGATCAGTATAATTGATAAACTCAGTCAAAAGAGATCAAAGTAAGAAGCTTTTACCAGTTTCCTTGAGCTGCTGAGAACGTAAACGATCAAAGAAGAGCATACGCTCACAATACTTTTCATAGACAGGATCAAAACCTCCCCACCATTGAAGTCCTTCAGCGACCACATCTCTCCACTCACTTGAACACTTGCCTTCTCCCTCATCTTCTTTGTCTAGATACGAATCTTCTTCTTCCTCTTCTTCTTCAGGTATCAACACCATGAAACTGTTTCTTCTTAACTCCTTCAGCCTTCTCTTAACCTCATTAGTAATGAAATCATCATCATCATCGTCGATCTCGTCTGCTTTCCCCGAATCTGTCACACCAGCTTCAGTGCCCTCACTCCTTGCCTGCTCTTGCTGTGCCAATGTTTTCTCTTCTTTCTCCTTTTCAAGGTTTGGCTTCCGTGACTTTCGAAATTTTCTGACTTTCAAAAAATCCATTTCCTCAAACACTTGGTGAGTCTCTCTTTAGATCTAAATTTTAGATTCCGTTGCATGAAAAAGCGTTTCTCTTCTGCCTTAAACGAAGAATCAACCAAACCAGAGAATGGTGAAAATGCATGAATCTAGAAAGATCTCACAGAATCGAAGACCAAACCCTAGAGAATCAGAGAGACCGACAGAAGATGAAAAAGGGCATAAGAAATCAAAAATTCCCACAAGATCAGTCAGTACCAACAACAGTCTCACTCTGAACTTTCAGATTCGATTTATCTATCTCTAGCTTAGAACACTCGCATCTATGCTAGATCAACACTCACTACTGAAACTACACTGAGAGTGTGGAAAAAAACAAAAAGTTTCAAAATTTAAGTAATAAAGAGAAACCCATCAAAGCCAAACAAAATTGAAAAATGAGAACTGAAAACGAAAGACAAAGACAGTAGACTGAAGAATGAAGAATGTTGTTGTAACTGCAAGTGAGAAAAAAAGAGAAAGCTTTGTGTCTTTACTCTCTCTATTCAAGTTTTCAATATAAGAGAAGAGCGAGCACAATATTAATGTGACAATGTAAGATGAGAGACAGAAAAATATGAATTGATTCTTACACAGATCTCATTAAATTCAATAATTCATAATTAAAACTCTCTTAAAACTTCTGATTTCAAATTCCAATAAACAACAAATTTTCTTCTTTAAAAACCTTTCCTCAAAATTTTCTATTTCCAGTCAAAACCCTTACAAAGAGGTTCATGGGTCAATTGACTTTTTTTCCCCTCTCGAGTCGAAATCGTCTTTGAATTTTTTGGATTTTTTATTGTCAGGAACTTTTTGGATTTTTACTTTACCTTTTTTCTTGTCACCAATAAAAAACAAATGAGAATTATAATATGAAAAAGAAAATAATATAATAATATTTTGGTTTTGGTTTGAAAATGAGAGCGATCTATGAATGAAAGGAGCAGAAACAAGAAATGGCCAGTGGAGAAGAAAAAAAAGAGAGTATGGTACAGAGAATATTGTCAGAAAAGCCGCGCAATCTGTTGTCCTTCCATTTGGTCACATTGCTCTTCCTTTTAATTACTTCTTTACCCTCGTCTATATTTGTATTTTACGATTTTGTCTTGAGTATTGTGGGCTATTGGGCTTCTCCTAGATTGGTCCACTTTTACTAAAATGATGCCGTTGGATGGTTTTGCTAACTGAATTTAGCTTGGTTTACAGTTCGGTCGAGTAGGGTTAGATTAAACCGAATTGGAGAGACAGCATCTGTGGTCATGATGAATCTTATGAGATCATTTTCATGCCCGTTTGTCTTGTTAGCCTTTCTTCTGTGAGAGTACGACTACTTCCTCTGGTAATTTCATTTGATCTTTACTTTATTTGACTTCCTCTTGAATTTTTGGCTTTACATGATGAAGCCGATGCTCTTCTTTGTTCTTTACTCAGCTCGTTCCGAGTTATCCTCTTAGCTACCCTTTCTGGTGATACCATTTTGAATTCTTCAAGGAGTTTTCTTTTGGGGCTTTCTTTGTCTCTAATGACGTTTTCCTGACATATTGTGTTGTTGAGTTGAGTATAATCAAAAGGGTTTTCTGGATTCTTGATTGAATTTTGAGTTGAGTATGATCAAATTTCGTTGCTTTTTCCTTGCATTGAACAAAAAGTTTATTCTTTTATTAGTTATAAATCGTATAGCATTTGGCAAGTTGGTTGCTTCATCTCTGTCTATGAAATTTGTAAGTTTGTTTTTTAGTCTGCTGTTTCCAGATTGTGAACATTTCTGTACTCTTGTATCCTTTGGTTCTGAATGAAGTTTCTGGGATTAAGAATCTGAGAGGAACATGATTCTTTCTAGTAAGTTATGTATGCTTCCCAGTTAAGAATTTTGGTGTTATTCATAGAGACAGACATACTACAAGTTACTAAATGAGTCATAATTAAGAATGTTCTGTTTGATTTGCATGGAATAAATAGGAGAGACTGATGATGCTTTTTATATGGTAGTGTCTCTTTGTTTCTTTTGGTGTTTCCTTTGCTCGAATGAACTTTTTCTCCCAGTAGTTTCTGTATTATTGTTGACCTATATATGTAAATATGTGTTGCAGGATAATATGAGTAGGAGCAAAGATAACGTTGAGCTGAAGATGAAAGATGATAGTCCTTTCTGAAAGCTTACAGAGGATCTCTTGATAGAGATATTTATCAGAGTTCCAATAACAAGATGGGAGCAAATATCTTGTGTTAGAAAACAGTGGGGGAATTTATTCCGCAGAGAATGCTTATGGCAGGCTGCTCTTAATCGAACGTATCCTCTTGCTAGTAAAACTATGAGATGGATTGGACCCATCCGTCAAGGATTAAACAAACGGTGACCGAAATGCACTTTTGATATCTGTGTAAAGCTTAGCTTATCGGATATCTGTTGATAGACTCCAGGAACTAAATGGCCCTTTTAGCTGCAGGAGATATGTGGCTTTATACATCAGCAGAAACATATTAGGTGTGGATACAGACATAGATGAGATGCTGGGACACATTTATTGTTCTTGAAAGATCAGCTTCAACTTCAACTACACCTGCTTCAGGCGTTTTGCATGGAACCTTGATTGGTAATGTTTCTACTTAGCTTGTTTGGTATGCATTATGAAACCCCACTTGTTCACTGCTCATGACATGTATTTGATGTCTTCTGGTGGCAGACCAATTGATTGTTAGTGGCAAATCGAAAGAAGAAGCTGATGAGCTTGAACAGTGGTTTGGCTGGCTCTTCTCGACAATTTAGAGGACACGAAACATACATTTATCTTGCTGAAATTAATCGCACAAGAATATGATGTAAGGGGAAACATTGTGCACCTTTTAGTTTTCATAAACCCTTTCTTTTGTACAAAACTAACTCTCTCTCCCAATGTAATGAGGACAGGGTTTTCTTCCATATCCGTATTCAAGACCAATGAAAGTGCAGTGGAAGGTGTTTGAGAAACTGTTTGTAGATTTCCGCGACTTGCTTGATCATTCAGAGTACTGCGACCTCATAGGAATTGCCAAGAAGAAGTTTCAGACAATACCTCATGTTTAGTTGGGCAATTAACTGAGCTCTGTACTGTAAAATAATGGTAATTAACGGTTCAAAACCATCTGTAAATCTTCAGCATGCTTCAAGACGTTCAAAGTCTGCATCTTGTAAGAAAGAAAGACGTCTTATTTGCAGATTCTTGGCCATGTAAATTTCGTGGTTAGTTTGTAAAGCAAAATGTCAAACCTATCAACGACTCTATGTTGACTATTTCGATATCTTTGTTATGTGCAAAACATTGCTAAAATCCAGTTATTCACTTTCTAGTTCTTCTTCGAAAATGGCTCTCACGAAAGTGTTGCTGATCCTGGTTCTCTTTGACTCGTTGTCACTGACCTTGGTGCAATCTATGGACACATCTCGTTACTCGTCTCGGAATCGGGTCTTGAATTTGCGAAAAATTACCTCATCAACGAAGTGATCTCTACGACGATTCCGCTTCAGCTACCAGACATCGAGAAGAAATTAAAATCCCTCTAATCGGGAAAGTTCGAATGGGTCTATCAAGTATTCAAATTTACGCGGTTAATGTCCAGTCTTCGGTGATCAGCACGGGAAAAGATGGAATCGTTTTGAATGTTTTAGGTGCGACTGCTGATTTAAGCATGGACTGGTCTTATACTTACAGAGCTTCCTTCTTTAAGATTTCTGATCATGGAGATGCTTCTGTCAAGGTTAATTTGTGGGATTAAATTTCAGTGCTTTTTCAAGTGGGACATTTTGTTTATGCTCTGAAATTATCGAAAAACCAAAATGGGTCTTTAGTTCTGTTCTTTGTGTTCATCTGATTATCTCCTCTTCAAACATTCTTTCATCAGAAGAAGAAAAAGCTTAACAGGTGAATGCTTCTGATGATGAAGGTTAAAGGAATGGATTTGAAGATCACTGCCACTTTAGTGGATGATACTGGAAGTCTAAAGATTGCCTCAAGGAGATGTGACTGTACAGTGAAAGACATCGATATTGATATCAATGGTGGTGCTTCTTGGCTGTATCAAAGGTACTGTAGAATATAGCTTACAGGTTATCGTCTTTCTTATTCCAAGATTAGAAAGTAAATAAATTGTTACTTTTCAATCCCTTTTTCAGGGTGGTTGATGCATTTGAAAAGAAGATAATATATACTGTTGAGAACACTGTCTCTAAGAAAATTGTAGAGAAGATGAAGAAGCTTGATTCTTTATTGCAATCAATTCCAAAAAAGAGAAAGATTGATGACTCTGCTGCAGTGAATCTCACTTTGACAAGCAATCCTGTCTTGGGAAATTCGTCGATTGAAGTTAACATCGATGGTTTATTCATGCCAACAAAGGGTGCTGATAATAAAGTTTCAGGATCTCATTCTTCTTCACACTTTTGCGGGGTTAATAGAATGGTGACAATTTCAATAGAAGAACAAGTTTTCAATTCTGCAACTCTTGTCTACTTCAATGTTAGTGCTCATAGTTTAAAAGGTCGATCGATTGATTGATGAGTATGGTGGAACAAAAAAAAGTTGTAAGCTATTTGGATTGGTTTTGACTCAGGCTAAGGTGATGCATGTGATCTGACTAGAAACTCCTTCTTCCAGACCTGTACAAACTATATCCAGAAGATAAAATGATGCTTGGCATGTCAGTGACATCACCTCCTTCTGTTCAAATCACAGAGAATGGAATTGGTGCGACGATTCCTCTAGAGATAACAAATTAACAATCAATGTTCAAGACTCTGGAAAAGTCCTACCTGTAGCATGTCTATCATCAGTATGCTAATACTTAATCCACAGAACAATCTTAACTTAAGAAGCAATCCATAATCACTGATTCTTGTTTGCAGGTTCTGAATGTTGCGTGTTCTGCAGAAATTACAAAAGATAATCTAATTGGTAGCCTCAGACTAATTGATTTCAATGCAACAGTGAATTGGAATAAAATTGGAGAGTTTCATTCAAAGTATGTTGAGGTAAGTTAGTTGTTATTTGAGGTTAAGATTGAAACTTGATGATTAGCATCAAACATGATATATAAGTTATTGGTCTTGTCGTCAGGCTGCTACGTCAAGGGTTCTTGAAGCCTTGTTTTTGCCATACGTGAACACACGCCTCCAGAGAGGATACCCATTGCCGATTCCAAATGGTTTCGCCATCAAAAACATAAAGATGGTTTATGTTAAAAGTGGTGTTTTGATCTGCAGTGACATCGACACGAACATAAGTCATTATACTACTATATAGCTTCTTTATTTGTACATATGTATGTAGTATAACTATATGAATCTTCACAAAAACGACCATTTTGAAACATTTTCGTCAAACACCCTCTCTTGCAATACTTGCGTTTTGTAGCAATTTAGGTGAGGCCTACCAAACCGTAATATTGTAATTCAGGCCTCTCAATTATGGGCCCAAATTCATATCCAAATAAGTAAAAAGCCATAATTCAGTAAAAAAGGAAAAAAAAGGTTTTTGTTATATTATCTCTAAAATTCTCATGAGTCTTTGTTTCTCTAACAGCCCGGTCTTCAGCTTCATGTAATTGGGTATCTATCGTCTCCCAACATTGATCTCTCAATTGTCAATGATTTGTTTTTTAAAAAAAATTTTAACCGCGAAAATGAGGTTTCTCTCTTTTGATTTTTTTTTCAAAATAAATTTTAAACCTTTCTCTCGCAATGGAGATCTCCCCCCTTGCCTTCCTCTTCCTGTGGGGTTTATCTCCCTAACTCCTCTTCTCTTTTTGTCCTCTCAGGTTTCCATGGATGTACAACCAGTTAATGTTCCGATGAATTCAAATCTGTCGTAGCGAATCCGATGATTGACGGAAACGAAGAGCAACCGGCGGCTCCGCCTGCGAAAAAACAACGTTTTGGCGAGGAGTTGAACGGAGTGGCGGAGGTTGTGCTTGTTTTGTCGGCGTTGGGGAGGATGCGAGGTGGGGAATCTCCGACAAACTTGGAACTCGAGATGATGGTGGAAGCTAGGTTGAAATTAGCAGGGATGTGTCAGGAGTTTACCCCTAAGGACATTGTCCGTAAGGATGATGTTAGAGCTGTGATTGAAGATTTGGGTTTGAATGGTAAGCTTATTAAAGACCAGAGATTAGGATTCCGAGCCCCTAAGCTCACTATCTCTGAGAAGATCACTCTTGGGAAAAGAAAGGTAATGCCTTTGTTTGTTGATATTTTTGTTTGATGCTAGCAATTGATTTTGGTTTGATGGGGGACGTTATGTTTGCTACTTGTATTTTGTTTGAAATTGCTTACTTCAATTGTTGGAAATAGTTTTGTCAGAAATGTGAAAGATGTGTGGCTTTTTCCATAATGTTCGATTAAACTTTTGTCCAGATGGAAGAAGCAAAAAAGTTCTCTACACCTACCGTATCCAATGGATATGCATCTCACTTGTCACAGCCAAACGGTAGTATTGCATTACGGCTACACATACTGTTCGCATTTTGACAAACCATCAAGCTCTATCTTCAGGCATCTTGACAGTTTCCTTAGCCTTTGTTTCTGCAGCAAATAAATCTCATGTGGTATATCAGTGGCCTAGTAATGAAGGTACTATTGTCAATACAACTGGAAGCCATTTAAGAACGGTGAGACCTCAGATGATGATTAACGGTGCTTCTCAGGCGATTCGTAAGTCCTTTCCCGCTTTGATAAGATACTTTTAGCCTTTTCTTTGGATAGAACACTTTTAGTTCTGGCGATGGTATTCGTACTGGTATGCTATTGCTTTATACCAGAGAATTATAAACTTAGTGAAGTTGATCATAACAACCCAATACAGATAACTGAACCAATCATTATTTCTAGGATAGGAGCTGTAACCTTTAATGCTTAGAAATTATATGAATGCTGTCAATTTCTTGCTCAATAATTTGCAAAAAGCATACTACTGGTCATGAGAGATGATAATTATTACTGCTCATGTTATTTCGTTGTTGTTAGGTTTTTATCTTGAGCTGGTAAATTTACATGTTGTGTTTCAAGTTCTTTAGTACCTTTCCACATTTGTTTTGTAGTTCGTTTCATATATTACTTGCTCCTGTGTTCCAGCATTGTCTTCTGCAAATTATTATGCTGCATCCTGGTCTGCAGAACCTCAATCCACTATATCATTCAGTACTGCACCAGATAAGAAAGTTCCTATTCAAAGTTCTGGTACGGTGTCAGTGCCAAGCTTTAGGCCATTCCAGTCTCAAACTCCGCATGGTACATTCCCGGGCCCAAAACAACCGATGCATTATGGTCAGCCTTCTTTATTTAAAAACAGCCATTATGAAATCGCTAAGATAATCTATAAATTTCTACGACCAAGGGTTGAACAATATCCTTTGTGGAATCTACCATCAAGAGATTATATGAGCAGCACAGTGATATGCGAGATGTGTAAAATTACCACCAAGGAAGTGGACACTCTACTGATTTGTGATGCCTGTGGAAAAACATACCACTTGAAATGTCTGCAAATGAACAATATAAAAGGAGTTCCAAGTTCTGAATGGCATTGCTCCAGATGTGTGCAAGCATTCAGTGGGAAGCCATTTCCTCCTCAATATGGTTGTACCGTAACTATGACAACAGCTAAGATGCCTTCTAGTAAAACCGGAGTTCAATCATCCTCAGCAAATAAGGTTGGATCGATGGATATAAAGGTTAATCAACAGAAACTAATTGTAACTACGTCTCCTGGAATGCAAAATTTTCCTGTCTTTGTTTCTGGAGCAGCAATTACATCTAATTTTGAGAATTCTAGTGTGCATGCAAATACAACTACAAGCGCAGCACATTCTGCTAACATTGGACCACAAGTGTTTAAGGAAAGTGTTATCTGTAACACCAATGCTCCAGCACCGGTTTCACTTACCGAGGATATAAATCCTACAGCAATTGCAGGTACAAGTGCAGTGATTAACAATGACATCATGTCAAAACCTCAAACACCAGTGGGTACTATGAACAGCACTTTTACATTGCCTGTTGGTAACCAGGTTCCTTGGAATTCAAATTCAAACGCCACTCCAAGTACACCAATAACTGCTAGTCTTATAGCACAAGCCCCAACAATCACCGAAAATGGAGACTGGAGATCACCTGCATCTGGGACTGCTGACAATTCTTTATTGAATACTGATCTTACCACTCAAGTCCATACACTGAAAATTACTTCAAGTAGTAATTCTCAACCGGCAGTGTCACATTCTGATAATGCAAAAGCAACTGAAGATGCAGTTATAGGTCAAGCATTGAATTCTGATGATGGACCACTAGCTCCTGTGGAAATTGTTGCAAGGTGTGAGCATCCATCAGATGGACTACAAGCTCCTGTGGAAATTGTTGCAAGGTGTGAGCATTCATCATATGGACTACAAGCTCCTGTGGAAATTGTTGCAAGATGTGAGAATCCATCAGATGGACCACAAGCGTCTGAAATTTTTGCTAGGTGTGAGAATCCGTCAGAGTCTATAACTCATTCAGAATCTACGAATGATAAAACAACATCAGAGAACAGTGAAAAATCGAGCAAGGAAGCTACAGAGAAATCTGCCCCTAATACTTGCCAGAACCACCATAGAGAATCTCCAGCCACAGTGTTATCAGATCAAGACTCAAAGATCACTGCCAAGACATCCACCACACAAGAAAAATATGCTTACCAAACAGAGAATACAGCATCTCAGCCTCCTTCATTGTCATCTAATCATTATTCACATACCAAGGAGGAAACGCCAATTGTTCAAGATTTTTCACAGAATGTACCGCGAGATTCACAGGAAGACAAAGGTTTAAATGTTTTAGATGATAGAGATCAGGAACCGCACTCAGAGTCCGAGTATGACATGTCAGATTGGATAATGGAAGCAAATGCTTTGTGAATTTCTTCACCAGCAACGATTGTCTGCTCTTACACTATTGGTTCTCAATTATTTAAATATTTCATTTGATAAGTGAAATCAAGAATGTTCAGAACATTGAAGCTGTGGACGAACTTGCCAAAGCAATTGGACTTAGGAACAATGTAACTGGAGACTATGATGGTTTTGGTATAACATGGGTTTATGGCATCTTTCTTCTAACCCTGAAGCCTAGACGGCAATATACCTAATGAAGTTCTATATGGCGCAAAACCTTCCTATGATCAACTTCAAGTTCTCGGTGGCCTTACAAAATAGTAATGACACAGAATAATGATTCAGATAGAGCTTTGACATACAAACTAAATGATTTCATTATTCATTTTAAATTTATTTTGAATCCTGCAACATGATTCATATGCTAAAATGTTACAGATGTTCAATTTGAAAGTGATCGTCCTTAGTATCAACTTCTTCCAAAGTAAGTCAATTTAATTTTTGCTCTCGTAAGTTATGCAAGTTGTGTGAATTTCTTTTTATTAAGATATCCTATAATTTGTAAATAGATGATTTCAAGTGTGCACCATAAATCAAACAAGCAAGAAAAATATATATGTTGTTCCCACGGTAAGCAGCAGCGTTGGCAGTAATTGGCATAGCAGCTGAAGCAACAACCTGCGCAGCAAGCTTTAGTTCATGATTAATAAGCTTCTCATGGATTTCTGTTAGTGAAGGAGGTGTATCACGTCCTTCAATCTGATCCACAATGGTCTTGTACTCTTCAGGCAGTCCTTCCAAGATATGTTCGACTTTGTCTTCATGGTCAACAGGCTTTCCCAGAATTGCAAGTTGATCAAAGCGCATTGTCAGCCCTTGAAAGTAGTCTTCAATTGAACGAGATCCCTTGTTCCAGTTACGGATCTGCTGCTTCAATTGCTTCAAGTGTCCTCGACTCGGTTTGGCATATGTGGCTGACAAGGTTTCCCAAATCTCCCCAGATGTAGTTGTTGTGGCCATGATTGGTTGAAGTGAGTTCAAAATTGCTCCAAGTAGAGCACTATAGATCAGCCGGTCATGACGTTTCCAGAGTTGATAGGCTGGATTGGGAACAACACCATTTGTGGTGGAGAGAGTTAACGGAGGAGCGGCAGTGGTACCATTCAGATACCCGAGAAGATCATATCCATCAAGAAGAGCCTCAACTTGTCGACTCCACATCAGGAAATTGGTAGAATTCAGCTTGGTGACATTTGTCATATTGACATTGAGAAGAGCAGTGTTCTCTGTCACGTTGATTGTTTCTTGAGATGAGACAGGAGAGTTGGCCATTTAAGAAACGTGAGCAGCTAAAAGAGTTTTTGAAATAGGGTAGGTATCGACTGCTCTGATACTATATAGATTAAGAGACTGAATTACTTGATTAGAGAGAATGATTACAGTATATATACATGGTACTAACCCTAATGTATCTATGATAAAATTACATATATTTGACCAAACAAAAGCTATGAGAGATTTGATATCGATGGTCAATAGTCAATACATCTGGTTTATGATAAGGGAACCAATTATCTGTGTCTTTACTGTATAAAGGTTTTTGGAAGTATACAAATGTGCGTTAATTAATACTCACATGGACGGTGAATGTAAAACTCGGGAGTATAAAAGAGACCACAAAGCTAAGAAGGGATGAACAAATTAATCATAAGGGTTTCTAAAGTTTTTCAAGAGCTCTGGTATGTCATACGCCAACATATCATCAACCGTCTGCAACATTTTCGGCTTTAGTTTCTCAAATTTGTCAATGCTGTAACCACTTAGGATCTCCCTGAAATGCTCCACATTTGGGAAATCTCCTTTCGGTAAGTGATGCTCTCTCTGTACCTGTTTCAATGTCATGCACGAACTCTTAGTATGAAAGATTTCCAAATTCAAAAACGACATTTGGTAAAGATTTTTACAGAATTAAACCTACTTTTCCAAAGACATCTTCCAAGTTATCTATCAGTTTCTGTTGAGCTTTGGCTTTCCCCATTATGGCTGGCATCTCCTTCTTCAAATAGCTGATGATGCACGCATGTATCTTTGCTGCTCTTGCCCGTTTCACAAACTCATTTATCTATTACACACGACAACAAAATACAGTTAGATCTAATCAGTGGGACTGAAGAGAAAAAAGAAAGGTAGAAACTCACTCGACGATCACAAGCTTTCTTTGGAATATCTTTCAAATCAGCAAGAAGGTCATCTTGCTCCTTTTCAAATAATTCTCTCCCAATAGGACCAGTGGAAGCTTCATTTATGGGTTTATCACTGAACGAACTGTTCAAAGCAAGCACACATGAACATCAAAACATTCAGCTCCAAACTGCTTTTAGTTTAAACAAAACACTGCCAACAAGTTTAAGAAACAGGTATGCTTACCCAATGTAGACACGGGAAACCTCAGGAGTATTAAGAACTTTCCCAAGTGACCACATGAGAGCTCCATATACCCTCATTAGCTATACAAAGCACGAAGACAGACGTGCAAGTGCATGAGAACATGGAAAGCAATATAAGGAGTGTGTGAAAGAAGGAACGATATAAAAATCAATAACAGATTGCGGCGTCAACCTGCTGAGTGTCCACTTGGTCAGCCTTATTCAGAACAACGCGGATCTTGTCATCATGACCGCGTAAAGATGAAATTACACGCTTGAACTCATCGCTTACATCCAACTTATGTGGATCAAATAGGAGGAGAATAAGATCACACTTAGAGGCAAACCATGATGTAACACCAGTGAAATCATATGCTCGCTGAGTCCGTTGCTTTTCCCCTGATAAAACTCCAGGAGTGTCGACAAATGCTACGTGCTCCAGCAGCTTCAACAAAGATGAATGGATCAAGATTATCATCAAATTGATACCAGCAAAAACAATGAACAATCGCCTTTCAGAAGCATGAGGTTAAACATACAGGG
Organism: Lepidium didymum; assembly: GCA_963920545.1. NCBI lineage: Eukaryota > Viridiplantae > Streptophyta > Magnoliopsida > Brassicales > Brassicaceae > Lepidium > Lepidium didymum. The sequence continues at coordinate 5,397,052 of OY986979.1, read as the reverse complement.
TGAGGCATCTGAGAGCATTCAAACTTTGATAAAAAGGCTGTCCCAAAAGTTGTAAGACCATTGAATGGCATATCTGCTTGAACTGCTACTGTGTTTCCCGGAATACTTCTTTCATCAGGTCCAGACTGTGAAACGCAGAAAAAAAAAAAAACTAAAGTCACCCTTCATGAGAGGTATCCTAGCTACCATTGTCAAACAATACTAAAAAATTTAAATGTGCAATATTCTGCATACAAAAAAAATTGTTTAGCAAAAGATGATGGGTCTCAACGTTTTAAAGGACTAACACATGTTTCGACATATGAAACCCATGGCAAATTACCAATTAACATACCATGACAACAACGAATCTGTCAGTAGTTGGTTCTGGACCAATATGAGCTCCTGAAAAATATGATACTTAAAGTTATAAGAAGTTGTTCCATGGTACCATCATCCTGTTCGTATTTCCTTTTTAAAACATTGATGTTAGATCCCAAAAAGAGACGGGAGAGAATAAAATGGATAACTTGCCTGGATAGCTAGCTTTAAGCAGATGCTTAATGAAGGTTGTTTTTCCTGTGGAGTATTGACCCAGAAGCATTACCATAGGTTTCGCATCGAAATCACTGTTGGTCTAAGCAAAACACAAGTAATTAGTTCAGTGGTCAAATATAGCTTAGAATTCGATAGCATTTTGGAACTTAAATAGTAATTATCCAGAATTATCAATATGCAATGCTTAACTTACCAGCAAAGGGGATACAAAGTCGTTAAACCGATATGCAACTTCTAGTGGTTTCAGCTTCTGAATGTACAACCTCTTCAGGCCATCCACTATAGATGTTACGGAGGACAGAGAAATCTGAGAGCAAAATTTTCAGTTTGCAGAAACGACAAATATATAGATTAACCAAAACCTAGCTGCGGAGAAAATTTTGACAGAAACTCTACCAATGGCCGTTTTGAATACAAAATATAGATATAAGTAAGAGCGACCAAAAAGAATATTTATTAAATATGGCAATATTTGGTTGGTGGTTTATATACTGCTTGGAGCAAAACAAAACCTTTTTTGAAGATTTTGAAGAGAACCACTGAGCTGTATGTGAGATGTCTGCGGCCAGGCTACCTGAATAATTGAATTAAATGAGATACATAAAATTAAAAAAGTAAACTACTAGCTCTAGTATGAAGAGATTCTTTGTACCATTCACATTAGGATCACTTGACTTTGATGAATGCTTCTTCTTCTGTGTTAATGAACAAGTGTAGGTAATATTAAATTGAAGTTGGATGATAAAGAAAAAAAATTACTGGCCCCATACTAACCGCCAATAATACAACCAGACCTTCCATGATAGGAGGATTCATATTTTTGAAATCAACTGCAGCAAAAGGAAGGAGCAACATATTAACACGTACTATACACTGACCATACTGAGATGAATAAAGCTCTTAAGCATGAGTTTGAAACCAAAAGAAAAATAGGTTCAAGCTTCAATGACTATACCGTCGCTATTAAGAACTTCATGTGATATTTCATGTCCAGTTTGAGCCAAAGAAACGAGCTATAATGTTGGGAAATAGCACTAGATTAGATCCACAGAGAGACATAAACATTTAAATGTGAGATGTAAATTGGATTTCAACCTGCATAGCAACAATAAATTCTTGGAAACCAAGATATCCCTGTCTCTTTGAATCTGCAATCGCCCAGACCTATCAATGGACCAGAAGAGAAGCAGCATAATCCTCACAGTTAAGACCTCTTATACAATTGAGAATCAACAAAAGGCTTACAATTTGTGAGTCCGTTCAAGCTAAAAACCATTCAAGCAATAAGGTATGTGTTTCCTCTTACTATTGATTTTATTTCATCATATCATTCTTCTTTATCCCCAAATGAACTTCTTCAAACATTGAATATACCCCCCAAAGGATAAATTATTAGCAAATCAAATTCAGTTTATTAACAATAAGATACCACATATAACCAACCAAAATAATCAATCCAACCCAAAGGCCTTACTTGTTTCAACTCCGGTCGAGGCAAGTTCGACATAGAGAAGAACTTGATCGCATCATTACCAGTAATGCGGCCATCTCCATCTGCTCATTTATACCAAACAGAGAAGAAGCTCTAAGCACATAAATGGAATAAGAGAATCGCAGACTGAAGAAGCAGTAGCAGAAACAGAATTAACTAAAAACAAATGAGACCTGAATCCGCAAATTCAAACCATTCCTTGTAGATCACTTGATTCTCCTTGGAACAGGAACTAGCTGCGACGGAATCGATCTCCATCTCCGATTGCAGAAAAAGTCTAGAGATGTGCGGATCAACAAACTTCTCAGGTATGAATCCAGATTTGAGAAATTTGAAGAAAAGAAGGAGAAGGTAAGCAAAAACAAAAGTTAGTTCTGTAAACGTGAAATTACGGTTTCAGAGAAAGCGGGTTCTTCGTCTCGACGGCAAGGGAGGAAACAGCAAGTAGCAACGCAAGAAACTTCCCTATGTTTTCATAAATTTGCACATATGCCCCAAGACTGTTGATTAATCATAATAACACCCACTATTAAAAATCTACGTGATAGATTTGGTCAGTCCTTTCTCAATTATTGCTCTCCAGGATTTGTGATCCTTGTCGATGTTGTAGTGCGTGTAATTTGGTTTTTGGATAATTGATGGTAATTACTTTTTTTTGTTCATTATTCTCTATTCTTTAAATGAAAACTAATGAGATCTATTAACATCATTCAAATTCATAGATTCTAACCAAAAAAATCTAATTCATTTTTTTTTGTTTTTGATCAATAATTAAATTTACAAGATCTAATCTATAATCAAATTCTTCGAAATCTCTGACAATATCAGGTGGGCGAAGTACAACTCTCTATATCCTAATACAATTCTAAAAGAAAAAGAAAAAATTGGATGATTAATTCCCACTTGGTAAAAAAATAAAAATAAAATACATATTAATCTCATCTTTTGTTTTCTTACTGTTCCACAAAAGTGCATTCATTTGTACGCAAAGGAAATTTCAAATTAATATAATTTTTTGTAGAACAATTGATCATTTTTAAGTAAAAAAATAACTATAGTTAAGATCTTAATATCACTAATATAATGACATAAGTTAGAACAGAGATATTATCATCAATAAGATAACTACACGTGATTTTGTTTTAACTAATGTTGTTGTTATATGTCATCATCGCCAAAATTTACAAATCAATGTTCTCATAAATTTCGATTTGAGTTATAGAAAACATCATCTAAGTTCAAAAAGCAACATTACAACGTTAAATATAACAATTTCAAAATCACAAAACAGAGATAGAACAAGAGTTGAAACTACAAAGACAACAGAAAATTGTTTTGAAGGCCAATCTATTTTACTGTAAGATCACTCACTGAACACATCAAATCTATCTATCAAAGTATTAAAGAACAAATAAGATGATTTACAGTGATATAAAGAATGAGCAATGGTTATTTTACAGAGCCTCTGTGTACACATACAGCATTATCATCCACAACAAATGAGCCAAAACTTTCAGAGCTTCAATGATCCAAAGAGTGACCTTAAGAAATTCCAATGGTCTTACCCAAAAGCCAGAGAACAAGCGACATTTCGATTCCAAAGATTGTGTGGAGAGTACTTCTATCGAGTGTAAACCCAAACACTGTGATTCCTGCTTTGTTGTTCTCAAAATAATTCACTACAATAAACAAAAAACATAAAAGCACGACATTGATGAGATTGATATAACTAAAAATGTGAAGATAAAAGATTTGATGTGGAGGCAGATGATGCATATACCTAGAGCTTGCCGTTTTTGGAATGATATGGTGCTATAAGCATAAGCAGGGATAAGATTATTGTTATCGAAATCATCTTCCTCATCTCCATAATCTTCACTGTCTGATTCCCCAATATCACCATCTATTGGATAGTATCCTGGTCCACTTGCTTTGTCAACTAACCTTGGAGTCTCTCCATCCACCGTCTCAAAGGATTCTATTGTCGCGCAGACATGCCATTTGGCAGCAAGACAAGTCACCGCCTGAGCCTTGTGTGTGATCTTTGAGGCACTTCGTAGTAGAATGAGCAGCGCAATAACCATCGTCATTGAACATAACTGAGAAGAGCACAAGAAAAAAGAAAAAGAGTAAGTTAAAATGGTTAAAGAAGCAAAATTTGCCATTAAGCAAAACAGAACTTACTGCGAGTTCTCCAGCTCTGTAGATATTCAATTCAGCGTAGGCCTTTGTGGTAATAAGCAGAGAGTAAAACTGACTGCCAGTGACAAGAATCAAAGACAACAAAATGAAGGTTCTGTATCGGTGGCTGATGATTCTAAGGTGACGTCTGATGCGGAGATGTTCAGACAAGATGGAACCAACATCTGAATCCATTTGGAAAACTTGAGCAAAGTCTTGCAGCCTAAGGATCTGGAGATGGCAAATGAGACGGAAGAGGACACAAACCAAGAAGATCACGGTAGTACGGTACAGCCACGAGCAGAGTTCCATCACACAAGCGACTGTATCACTCAAGATAACGTTACCGAGAAAAGGAATCTGAGAAGCGCCTGAAGCATACCACCATATCTTGTATGAGCTCATTGCTAAGAAACAAGGAGTGACGAAGTATGAGAGAATCTTAAGCGATCTCTGCATAACAGAAAAGTGTTCTTTCAGAAAACATGGTTATCTACTAATTCATAAAACATTGTAAAGCTTGTGAAGCAAGTAAAAGGAGGATTTTCAACATTCAAAGCAGCTTGTTGTTTAAACCACAGCCATGGAAGATTTATGAGATTGGTAAGATTTATTGCTTCTGGATTGAGATTCAATGAGGGCTCTAAACCTTGTAAATCTCTAGGGTTTCAGATTGTTAATATGTTGCACCATATTCAGAAATGATCCAACAATTTTACAGATAACGACAGATGAAAACTTTTCAGATCGACTTTTACGAAGAAACCAAAAATAATTTCAATTGTAGGCCCGGAACCTCCAAAATGGAGCGATTCCACCGAAAAGTCGAGAGCCCAAAATTCAAATTGGAAACGACAAAAGAAAACCCATAATTCCAGCAAAATCAAATCAAGGATGCAAAATTCGAAACGGAAATGGATTGGAAAACAAAACTCACATTGAGCTGATTGGTGTAGCCTCGCCGGACGGTCTCGCTCTCATCCCAAAGCTTATCGAAGAATAGAAACCTTCGAAGACCATACTTGCTAACGAATCTGGAAAGACAAAGAAAAGAGAGGGCAGCGAAACTGCTAAGAGAAAGCTGAACGACGGAATCGTACGGCCTCGAGTGATGGCTATCGCAGTCAGCGCAAGCGAGCATGAAGTGAGACGTGACGGGAACAACAAGCGTGAAAACAACGAACATAGACCAAGAGAGAACCGCGGTCCAAGGGCTAGACTGATCGACGCACATCCATCTCAAATATTTCCGAAAACTCTGGAGCTCGTCTTGGGCGTGTGAAACGCAACGCGTGAACTTGGTGTCACGTTTAATTAGCCGTTCTTGTCGTCCTTCATCAGCTTCTCCTGCAGCTGCGGTTCCGATGTCGATGTCCGCCATGGACAATCGCTCGAAATTCTCTCTGAGAACTTGTTAAGTTTAGGAATTTTCCAAATATATAAAGTGATGACGCGATTGAAAGAAGGAGAGAAGATCATGAACAGCTAAAAATGTTGAGGTTATATTTATAAAGGATAGATGACTACCACTATTATTCTTATTTATTACTAACATTTACTAAAATGAAATAGGTGTCGCTTATAAATGGTTTAACAATATTAATGTCGTATAAATTTTCCAAGTTGAATGTGTTTCGTTTACGTATATTGATTTTAAGATTTCGAATAGTGTTATATATTTATATATTTATATATTCCAAAATCATAAGAGAGATTTTTGTTTCACGATAAATAAATAAAAAAGGAGCTGACAGAAAAAGAAGGAAAAAGTAGATTTGAGTTCACAAAACTCATGATTTGACAATCACGGTGTCATTGAATATGTGAAAACATTAAAAACATACAATTTCCGGTTAACCAGACATCAAAATTTGTTATTTTCGGTTAATTTTGATCAACATTTTGAAAAAACTAGATCAAACCAAATTTTATTTGGTTACTAACAAAATTAAAATAAATCTAATAAAAGAACATGCCTACTATAACTCTAAAAATGAAAGTAAAATAAAACATTTGTCGTTTTTCTTTATTTACAGAGATCCATTACATATTAAAATATATATTTTTGGCAGAAAATACTAAATATAAATAGATCATATCATTCATATTTCGGCGGGAATAAGTTTACGTGGCAATGAAAACAAAATTAAAAAAGAAGAAGATTGTGATGATGAAGTGAAAACAGGCTGTCCTACATTGACATGTGATGTGTCAAATCTAAGCCGTAGATTACGCTCATCACCGTACATACTCTTCCACGTATGTTCTTAACCTAATCTTATTACCATTTTTATTTCTTTTTAAGAAATCACACAGAGACACGATCATCGAATCAGGGATTGCTTCAAATTCATCTAAGATTCGCGCCGGCTTGCTCAGGTTTATTGGATGAATGAGTATATTAAATTGGAATTAGGAATCATTTCGATTAATTCGAATAAATCATGATGTGGTTTTTATTCATTGTAACCTTATGAGTGGCTGATTATGCATGAGTCTCTTTCTAGCCAAACTTATTATTTTACTTTATTGTTATAAAAAAAGCTCCTAAAGACTTTGCAGATTTCTATATTTCAGTAGCTAAACGATCAAATGAAGTTGCATCTCGTAATCAAATGTTGAGTCATTTGATTTAACCTTTTGTTTTTTTTTTATTATTGGAGAATCGAAACCGCAAACCTTAATTCATTGCAGAAATACAAATTATGTTGTCTCCTATATAATAATCAGCACCAAACTACACCTTTAAATTTAAACTTTCCTTCTTATGATTTATTTAATACTGATTTTCTTTTCCTTTTTCAAAGATTTTAAATTTCAATTTATAATAAATATGAGAATAAAAGGAAATCATATATTTGCTAATGGTAGCTGTTAGTAGTATATTAATGCTTCGTGTTCAGGATAAATATTTGAATAATAATTAAAATGATTAGTTTGCAACATTGGATTGCTTTTTGTTTATTTTTAATGTATTTCTGTCTAAAAATCGAAGAGAATTTAAATATATAAAATGTAAACCACGTCTTTACACGATTTAGTAATAGCAACGTGTATTCATCCAATCTGTTTTTTTTTTTCCATCCAAATTTGTTCCAAAGTCTATACTTTATCCTCTGTTATAACTTGAAATTGAAGATTGATCATTTTTTATTAGCTCTCGCCGAAGAAAGTGAGTTTCAAGAACTATCGAAGCACAACTTTCCTGATTTGGTCAAGCTCTAAATCTTTTTTTTTATTAGCTTTAGGGTAGGATGATTTACTCAACTAGTTTATTATGATTCTAGATCATACTAAAATAATCTAAAAAGATTGAAATTACTAAACTAATTTTTTGACCTTTTTAATACCATTTTATCTCTGTATCCTTTGAAAAGAAAAAAAATTACAAAACTGCCATTAATGAATAATTCTACGTCAGCATATGTTATGTAGGTTTTTTTTTTGTAGGTTTTTTGTTTTGTAGGTTTTAATTTATGTTATGTAGGTTTTTTCTATGTTATGTAGGTTTATTTTTCATATTGTGTAGGTTTAATTTCCATATTATGTAGGTTTATTTTCCATGTTATGTAGGTTTATTTTCTATGTTATGTAGGTTTATTTTCCATGTTATGTAGGTTTATTTTCTATGTTATGTAGGTTTATTTTCCATGTTATGTAGGTTTATTTTCCATGTTATGTAGGTTTATTTTTCATGTTATGTAGGTTTATTTTCCATGTTATGTAAGTTTTTAGTTGATATTATGTAGGTTTTTAGTTGCTGTTATGTAGGTTTTTAGTTGATGTTATGTAGGTTTTTAGTTGCTGTTATGTAGGTTTTTAGTTGATGTTATGTAGGTTTTTAGTTGATGTTATGTAGGTTTTTAGTTGATGTTATGTAGGTTTTTAGTTGATGTTATGTAGGTTTTTAATTTATGTTATATAGTTTTTAGTTTATGTTTCGGCTCTTACATTAAACTGATCATAATTTTCTCAATACAACTCCGATCAAAGAACGGTTTGAAGCTACGGATTTTTGAGATCGAGATCTTTCCAACCATACCAAAAACATGACGAACGGATCAGTGACCGAAGAGTTATAGCCCCCGAAAATAAGTCCACTAAAAACCTACATAACATAAACTTAAAACCTACACAATGTTATGTAGGTTTTTTGTTTATGTTATGTAGGTTTTTAGTTTATGTTTCGGCCTCTTACATTAAACTGATCATAACATGCTTCTCTGAGAGCCTTAATGTCTTGCTGGCTTAAACCACAATCATGAGTTAGTTTTGGAATGATGGTTTGCTCCATGGCTTTCAGATTGGATTTTGCTTTCTCCAATTCTGCTTGACCGGACTTCCACAGATTCAGGTGGAAAATCTGATACACCATTTTTGCAGTAGATTCCACAAACATTTTGTTTTTACCTGGTGGTGGAACAAAGATTCCATTACAGTTCCTTTTGCTCTTGTGCTCTTCCTCTGTGCGTAAGCAGATATAACAAAACCTCCAACTGATTGCATAACAGTAAAAGCAAATAATGAATTTAAAGATCTAAACATTGTGCAGTCTTAAAGAAAGGACATAAATTCAAACCTGCAGACACAAGTTACGAGTCTAAAATCAGGATCACCATTATGTTGCACAGCCATGTTGCAATTGGGACAACGTTGAGTGTTACCATACATCCAAGACATGGTCCTTAATTCATCAAAGACTTCACTGGACCAACGGAGAGCATCTTCACATTCATGGGTCGGTGTGACTCAAGCTGGCATTTCCAACAGAAGATGTGACCACACAAACACACCACACCAAAATCATCTTCAATTACTTCATGAAGCTCAATGGCGTAATTACAATCCGTTGCAGGACACCATTTGATTGATCCCTTGTTACCCTCCATGAAAGATCCGAGAACGTAACTCTCGTACATCTCCTTCACACGCTTAGTGAGTTTCTCGATCGTATCCGGTCCAACTGGTGCAGCACAATCTTCGTCAAGGCAAGAGATGAGTCCATTGTCCATCTCCTCGTTCTTCTTCTTCAGAGATTCCCTGAGATATCTACTCCAGCGAGTTTTGGTGAACTTGTGTGGGCAAAAAGGTGTGGAGACTAAGCGATCTCCATAAACATGAGAAAGGACGGACTCATTAGGTTCAGCAGCAGAAGAAGAGTTGGATTCGTTTCGATTCGAATCGAAAACTTGAACCAACCCTAAATCCACGGTCCATAGCTGAGACGTAATTCAAGCAAAGAAGGCCGAGAGAGTCAAAGCACAAAAGATTGGAACCTAATAACAGAGGAGGTTATGCAGAGGAGGAGTCTCCACGGCAACTCGGCAAGTGAAGAAGACACGTCAAAGAAAAAAGAAAAAAAAGGTTGGAGAGACAAAGGAAATCAACATCTATTATTGATTGCTAAAGAAAAATCAACTCGGCAATTGAGTTGGTTATGGTTATTTTCAACTTCTTATGGTTACTTTTTCCAAGGGGAGACTTGACTTTGTGTTGATCCATTCATTTGGAACACAAATTCGTTTTCACAATTGACTTCGTAAGTCGAGCATTAATTTCCTCCATAAATGTAAGACACAATACAATGATCTATAGTCACCAACATCACAAACACAAAAACAAAATAGTTGAAAGAAAGAAAAAAAATGAAATCTTATAGCTTGTATTTAATAATCTTGTTCCTTTCTAACTCATTACTTATTCTTGCGCAATACTTGTGCCGTGAGGACCAGAAAGATGCTCTTTTGGGGTTCAAGAACGAGTTCTATGTTGAAGGGTTCTTTAACTATGGAAGGACTGTTGATAAGAAGACGGAGAGGTGGGAGAACAGCACAAATTGCTGTTCTTGGCCTGGTGTCTCTTGTGATCCTCAAACAGGTATGGTGGTTGAGTTAGACGTCAGCTCTAGTTTTCTGAATGGCCCTTTGAGGTTTAATAGTAGCCTATTTAAACTACAATATCTTCAAAGCCTCACACTTCACAGTAATAATATTTCGGGTGTCATACCAGATTCCATCACCAAGCTCAGAAATTTGAGAGGTTTGAGTCTCGGTAATTGCAATTTCTTTGGAAAGATTCCTTCTTCACTTGGAAATCTTTCTCATTTAACTCATCTTGATATTTCTAGTCATGACTTGACCGGTGAGCTACCAGATTCGATGGGTAGGCTAAACCAGCTTACAGAAATAATACTTGTATCGACCAAGGTCAACGGTAGCTTTCCTCATGTGCTACTTAATTTGAGCGAGCTCACTAGGATCGACTTTCGTGGTAATCAGTTCGAAGGTAAGTGTGAGGTTTGTCACTCTTCACTGTCTGTGGGCTCGTGGGCTTCATTGTGCGTGACCTATTAAGAAGCCTGGAAGAGAAGAAGCCAAGTTGTGCTGAAGCTGAGTTAGATCTGGTTTGGGCTTCATCTATCTTCGCTGGCCCATCTTGTTTTTTGGGCTAAGTCTGTTAATCCAACAGACTTAATACATATATATGTATGTATCTTCTTCTTCCTTGTACCCTGTAATCTTTTCCACCATTGTTGTACCTGTAAAAAGCAAACAGAGAGCTAGTGAATTCCGGTGTAAAAACCGAAGAGAGATGTACCTGAGTTTATCTCGGGGAACTCTATAATTCTTTGTGTACTTACCGTTTCAATTCCGCGATCAATTCTTCTTTCTCTCAATCTTCTTGAACTCGGCTTTGTATTCCGCGAGATGAGTTCGTCGTGTTGAGCTGCGAATCATCAACAATTGGTATCAGAGCTTCATGGTTATGCTATCGCAAACATAAAAGTGCACGTTGCAGCAACTAAAAGAAAGAGAAAGAAACTGTTACCTGACTCGGAAAGTAGAAGAATGAAGGAGTCTCTGGCTTGAGACTAAGTCGTTGATAACAGCAAGGTTTCTCGGGGGTTCAATTATCGAATTCCAGAAATTCAAAGTCAAGAACAAAAGAAAAGTTAATTGGAAGATCAAATTCAGATTAAACTCAGGGAATTGAACTTCTATTAACTCTCTGTTTTACATTTCTCGATCAGATCATTGAATCTTTCACAAGTGTTTAATCCGTAAAAGTGGTTGTTTGGTTCAAGAACTTAGAAGTATAGACATCAGCTAAGGATTGGTTTATTATTCTGCAGGTAATAAGCGAATCTTGATTCTATTGAGCTATGGAACCAACACTTGGAAAGTTTGAGGTCGAGAAGTTTGATGGAAAAGCAGATTTTAGATTATGGAAATATCGCATATTGGGCCAGTTCGAGATATTGGGGCTGTTGGATGTTCTGGAAGAAGAACATCAGGTGGAGTCAGTTGAAGTTGTAAAGGCGGATGTGGGAAAGGCAGAAGGTAGTGGGGCTAAGGTCGAAGCTAAGGAACCTGAGTCTAAGTGGCTTATGAGGGACAAGAGAGCACGAAGTTTGCTTGGTCAATGTCTCAGTAATCCTGTACTTAGAAAGGTGTGCACGAGCGTACGGCTTACAAGCAGTGGAAAGCACTTGAAAGAGACTACCAGACTAAGACAAAGGCAAACAGGGTGTACTTAAAGAGACAATTCTCTTTGTACAGAATGGAGGAAGATAAGACTGTGGAAGAGAATCTTGACAAGTTCCTCAAACTTGTCAATGATTTGGCAAGTCTGAAAGTTACCATTCAAGATGAGGATCAAGCAATTGCATTGCTTAATAGTTTACCCCCTCTGTATGATCCGTTGGTTCATACATTACAATTTGGAAATGCCAAAGATACTTTGACTATGGACGATGTCATCACTAGAGCTTATGGTATGGAGTCAAACCTTATGCAAAAGGGTTTACTATACAAAAGAAAGAGCTCAGCTGAAGGTCTTGTTGTGGAAACAAGGGGAAGGACAGAGAAACGTTCAGAGAAAGGTCACAGTAAGAATGGGAGAAGTAAATCAAAAGGAAAGGGCAGATCTAAAAGCAGACCTAAGGGAAAATCTAATGGAAAGGGTTGCTGGAATTGTGGTTCAGAAAGCCACTGGAAAAGAGATTGTCCAGAAAGAGAAAAGAACTCGGAGAACAAGGGTCAAAGCTCAGCAAATGTTACTATTGTTTTACCAGACTCATCAGCCTATGTTGCTAGTCTAGTTGCTACAGCAGAAGAGTGGGTAATGGACTCGGGGTGTACATTTCACATGACACCATGCTTAAGTGTGTTATCAGACTTCACAGAATTAGAAGGGAATCGTGTTCTAATGGGAAATGATACATACTGTGTTGTTAAAGGCATCGGAAATATCACAATAGCTAAAGATGACGGCTCTCAGGTTATTCTAAAAGATGTAAGGTATATGCCAGAACTGGGAAGGAACCTTATATCCTATGGCCAATTAGAACAGGCAGGCTGTAACTACACTGGACAAGATTTCAAAGTTGTTTTCTACAAAGACAAAAAGGAAATTCTGACAGGAAGGTATCAAAATGGTCTATACTTTCTGCAAGGTAGCGTTTTGAAACCAGAGGCTAATGTGGCAAAGAATACATCAGATGTCACAGAGAAATGGCACAGGAGATTGATTCACATGAATCAAAAGTCGATGGAAATTTTAGCAAAGAATGGATGTTTCAAGAAAGATAAGTTACAGAACATAGGTTTCTGTGAAACGTGCACTCTAGGAAAGTCCCACAAGTTGAGTTTCAAGAGATCAGAAAGCACAACAGAAGGTATACTTGATTACATTCATTCGGATTTGTGGGGATCTCCTAATGTGACACCTAGTATTTCTGGTTCTAGATACTATATGAGTCTCATTGATGATTACTCTAAGAAGACCTGGATTTATTTTCTTAAGACTAAAGATGAAGCATTTCAGAAGTTTGTGGAATGGAAAAATTTGGTGGAAAACCAAACAGAAAGAAAAATCAAATGTCTTACGACAGATAATGGTCTAGAGTATTGCAATGCTAAGTTCGATAAGCTGTGCACAGATTCTGGTATAAAGAGACACAAAACTGTCCCTTATACTCCGTAACAGAACGAGATTTCAGAAAGGATGAATAGAACTATCATGGATAAAGTCAGATGCATGTTGGCAGAATCAGGATTGGGTGGAGAATTTTGGGCAGAAGCAGCAGGTACAACAGTTTATGTTATAAACAGGTCACCCTCATCTTCTGTGAATTTTAAAATTCCAGAAGAAATTTGGACTGACAGAAAAGTTGAATACGATCACTTGAGAAGTTTTGGTTGTATTGCTTATGTTCATACTATTAATGACAAGATAAGTCCAAGAGCTTCTAAAGGGGTATTCATTGGCTATGGTCAAGGCACTAAAGGTTACAGAGTATAGCTAACCGAGGAACAGAAGCTTGTAATCAGCAGAGATGTTGTATTTGACGAGAATACTATGTTCAAGGATGCTCAGAATGTCAACACAGAAAGAAGTACACCTAATGAGAAGAAAAGGGTCACTTTTAAAGATGATCTAGAGGAAGTTTTGGGTCAGAAATCTAAAAAGGTTACGATTACTTCATCAGGTGGAGGGATTTCTAACATGAACATTTAGAAGATTCATACAGTGGAGAGTGATTCGAATTCAGAAAGTGAAGAGGATCAGTCAGAGAGTGAAAATCAAGAAAGTGCAGAAGGGACAACTAGTGAAGATGGCTACCTACTTGCTCGTCACAGACAGAGAAGGGACATAAGGCCACCTTCTAGATTTGAAGATGCAGACTTCACTGCCTATGCCTTGGCTAGTGCCAAAATGATTGATCTAGAAGAACCTAAAACCTATCAGGAAGCTCAAAGAAGTAGCAACAGAGATTATTGGAACGAGGGAATGGATGAAGAGATGGATTCTCTTATGAGAAACTATACTTAGAACTTAAGGAACAGACCTAAAGATCAGAAAGTGATCGGATGCAAATGGATTTTCAAGGTTAAACAAGGAATTCCAGGGATAGAAAAGCCTAGGTTCAAGGCTAGATTGGTGGCAAAGGGTTATTCTCAAACCGAAGGGATTGATTATAATGAAGTTTTTGCTCGTGTGGTTAAACATACATCTATAAGGATCCTATTATCGGTTGTGGCTAAGTTTGATCTAGAACTAGAGTAGATGGATGTTAAAACAACATTTCTACATGGTGTTTTGAAAGAGACTATCTACATGGAACAACCTGAAGGTTTTGTTAAAGCTGGTTAAGAAGATAAGGTATGTTTACTTAGGAAGTCTCTCTATGGCCTGAAACAGTCGCCTAGAGAGTGGAATCACAAATTTGATTCATTCGTGATTAAGAAGGGGTTCAGGAAAAGTGACTATGATCCATGTGTCTACTTAAAGGGTAACAAGATTCAAAATATGATTTATCTACTTTTATATGTGGATGATATTTTGATTGCAGCTCTAAGTAAAACAGAAATTGAAAAGTTAAAGAAGCAGTTGAATTCAGAATTTGAAATGAAGGATTTGGGACAAGCTAAAAGGATTCTCGGAATGGATATTTCCAGAAACAGAAAAGATGGTGTTTTAGTTTTGTCTCAGAAGGACTATTTGTTAAAAGTTTTAAAGAGTTTTAACATGGAAGACTGCAGGTCAGTGCAGTCCCCAATTGGTTCTCATTTCAAGATTAAGAAATCAACAGAAGAAGAAGAAAAATCTCAAACAGAGGAAATGGAAGACATACCTTATGCGAGTGCAGTTGGCAGTCTCATGTATTCCATGATTGGTACTCGTCCAGACCTTGCATATGGTGTTGGCCTCGTCAGCAGGTACATGTCAAAACCAAACAAAGAGCACTGGTTAGTTGTGAAATGGATAATGAAATACATAAAAGGATCAGCAAAAATCAGTTTGGCATTCACTAAGCATGATGACTTTCAAGTTAGAGGATTTTGCGATTCAGATTTTGCTTCAGACTTAGATAAAAGAAGATCAATTTCAGGATTCGTTTTTACAGTTGGTGGAAACACAGTATGTTGGAGATCAAGGTTATAGAAAGTTGTAGCATTATCAACGACAGAAGCAGAATATATCTCATTATCAGATGCTAGCAGAGAGGCTATTTGGCTAAAGGGCATATGGGAAGAAATGGGTTTCAAACAAGATGCGATTGAAATATTTTGTGATTCACAGAGTGCAATACATTTAGCAAAGAACAGAATGTGCAGTGAAAGGACCAAGCATGTTCAGATCAAATACAACTTCATCAGAGATGCAATTGATGAAGAACATGTGAAGGTTACGAAGATATATACCTCTGTTAATCCCGCGGATATGATGACGAAGCCTTTGCCCGGAGAGAAGTTCAGAGACTGCCTCAGATCTCTGAACATGACCGAGATCTGAAGAGACCTCGGCTTGGTTTGTCTCAGATCTGCAAAGAGATGAAGAGACAAAACAAGAAGCGTTAATTATTTTTTTTTCGGAAACAAAAAAAAAATGGGAAGAAAAGGATGAGCTTAAATCGCTCAAGAGCTGATGCTTTACCTTCTTTTGCATGCAGCTGGTGGAGTTGATCGGACCTGATTCTTCACCGGAAAGAGTAGTCTTCATCGGAGATAGAAGAAAACGAAACGTTTAAGCTTCTCGGAGACCACAGAAAGATTGGTCTCCGGCTTTGTTCTTTTGAAGAAAGGGGAAGTGAAGAACGGAAGAAGAAAGAAGGGGAATCGGTTTCACGATGACGGAGGTTTGAGAACTCCGGTGAATCGGAGCAGAGTTTCAGAGAAAAATCTCTGCGGCTAGGGTTTGTGTTTCGACAGTGATGCGACAAAGGTGGAGAGTGTGAGGTTTGTCACTCTTCACTGTATGTGGGCTCGTGGGCTTCATTGTGCGTGACCCATTAAGAAGCCTGGAAGAGAAGAAGCCAAGTTGTGTTGAAGCTGAGTTGGATCTGGTTTGGGCCTCATCTATCTTCGCTGGCCCATCTTGTTTTTTGGGCTAAGTCTGTTAATCCAACAGACTTAATACATATATATGTATGTATCTTCTTCTTCCTTGTACCCTGTAATCTTTTCCACCATTGTTGTACCTGTAAAAAGCAAACAGAGAGCTAGTGAATTCAAGTGTAAAAACCGAAGAGAGATGTACCTGAGTTTATCTCGGGGAACTCTATAATTCTTTGTGTACTTACCGTTTCAATTCCGCGATCAATTCTTCTTTCTCTCAATCTTCTTGAACTCGGCTTTGTATTCCGCGAGCTGAGTTCGTCGTGTTGAGCTGCGAATCATCAACAGTAAGCTCCCATCCGACATGAGTAGCCTCTCCAAATTGGAGGAATTTTTGGTTAGTGATAATTCATTCTCTGGATCTATTCCATCTTCTCTATTCATTCACCCTTCGTTGATCTTCCTTGACTTAAGCGAAAATGACTTCAGTGGCCCTCTTGAGATTGGGAATTTCTCATCACAGTCTAAACTTGGAAGTTTAATACTTGCAGATAATAATTTCAAGGGGCCAATCCCGAGATCTATAGCGAAACTAGTCGGACTCAGGAATCTTGACCTCTCTTTATGGAACACAGAGAGGGGCATGGTCGATTTCAGTATCTTTTCGCATCTCAAGTCACTTACGGGCCTTGACATCTCTTATTTTAATACAAGAAGCGTAGCTGACTTAAGTGTTTTCTCACATCTCATGTCACTTACTTCTTTGGATATTTCAGGGATTGATGTAAAGATCAATTCAAATCTTAGTTTTCCTATACGCATAGGCACGTTGACTTTATCATCCTGCAATATTGCGGAATTTCCCAAGTTTCTACAAACAACAACCAGCTTATTTTATTTAGACATTTCTATCAATCAAATTGAAGGCCAAGTACCAGACTGGTTATGGAGATTGCCAATCCTTAGATATGTAAACATTTCTCAGAATTTCTTCAGTGGTTTTGAAGGATTAGCAAATGTTCTTCAAAGCAGTGCACTAACCATGCTTGACATAAGTTCAAACACTTTCTAGGATCTTCCTCTATTACCAATCAGTATGATGTTCTTTTCAGGCACTGATAATGGGTTTTCAGGAGAGATTCCGAGGAGTATATGTGAATTGGTTAAGCTTGATACACTTGTTTTGTCTAACACAACTTCAGTGGTTCTATTCCTCGATGTTTTGAGAATTTCAGTACTACTCTGTCAGTCTTGCATCTTCGGAATAACAACCTCTCTGGTACTTTTCCAGAGGAACTTATCAGTTATAATTTGAGATCACTTGATATTGGTGGCAATAAGTTATCAGGAAAGCTTCCCAAGTCTCTTATCAAGTGCATTCAACTCGAGTTTCTTAACGTGGAAGACAATAAAATCAATGACACATTTCCATTCTGGTTGGGAATGTTACCTGCTTTACAGATACTTGTCCTTCGTTCTAATGAGTTCCACGGGCCAATATATTCTCCTGGAGATTCTCTGAGTTTTCCCAATCTGCGAATCTTTGACATTTCTGGAAATCACTTCACTGGAGTCTTGCCATCTGAGTACTTTTTGCGGTGGAATGCAATGTCATCGGTTGTTGACATTATAGATGGTACACCGATTAGGATGGCTGGACGTGGCTCTGGCTACTATCATAGATCAGTGGATATGACGGCTAAAGGATTGAATATGGAGCTGATTGGGAGTGGTTTCACAATCTACAAAACCATTGATGTCTCCGGAAATAGATTCGAAGGAGAGATTCCAGAATCCATATGTTCTCTCAGGGAACTGATTGTGCTTAATATGTCAAATAATGCTTTCACAGGCCGTATTCCACCATGTCTGTCCAACATACCCAATCTCCAATCATTGGATCTTTCTCAAAACAGATTATCAGGCGAAATCCCACCAGAGCTTAGCAAACTCACGTTTCTCTCGTGGATGAACTTCTCATACAACAAACTTGAAGGTCATATACCACAAGACACTCAAATTCAAAGACAGAATAGTTCTTCATTCACAGAGAATCCAGGGCTATGCGGTCTTCCTCTCATAAAAACTTGCGGTAGAGAAAAGGAAGCAACAAAGGAAGATCAAGATGAAGAAAAGCATGACAAAGATCAAGTATTGAGCTGGATCGCAGCTGCCATAGCCTATGCACCTGGTCTCGTGTGTGGAATCATCATCGGCCACTTCACAAAACGTGAGTGGCTCACGAGAGGATTGTGTCTCCATGCAATAATATCCATAAACTCTCTCAACACTTGTTTAAGATCATACCATGCTACACTTGTGTAAGATATCTCTTATGTCATTTTGAAAATAATATTCTAATAGTATAAAGTTTGTTTTCACTTTTTTAAAATAGTATGTATATATATATTGCAAAGATATAGATACTCGGCCAATGCTACAATGGAAGAAGGATTGGAAGAAGCACAACACTGGTTTTCATCAAATGAAGATCCTTCTGCGGGTCAAGAAGAAATGGAAATGGCCTTGCGTGAAAACAGAAAATGCTACCAACCTCTAGCCCCAGATTGGCTTAAGTGTAATATAGGAATAACATGGGAAGAAAAAAGACTATACTTTGGTCCTCAGGAACCATTTGGGGATAGTTATCCTTCAGAGTAAGCGTGCTTTTGCAATGATGGATAATGTGCTTGATCTGAAATGCAAGTTGAGATTTCGTAAGAGTCTCTAAAAAATTGTTTAGTAATAAACTATCTTTGAAACTGTATTATTAGTCTCATTGTGTAGAGACATATCAAGCAAAGTATCATTAGTTTTATTTATTTTTCATTTATTTTTAATTTGGTAAGATTCTAAGAGTCTTACAATTAAACATGCTCTAAGATATTAAAAATGAATTCACCATGTTTGTCAAGGCCCACTTGTCTACTCTGTAACACCTACAAATTCTTAATCAATTTTTTTTTATGTGAAATTTATGATCAACAGAAGAGGATGATACAAATACTGTAACATGTGGAATGAATAAACTAAGCCGTTGTACCTAATTCTACAAAACTCCTAAAGGCCTAAATTGTTCTTTCTTCTTCAATAAATCTTAATCTAAATATATATAAAAATAAACGGAAGATAAATATCATATCAATCTCTAATAATAAAATATTTATCTATATTTAACAATAAAATATTTATCAATAAAAAATTATTTATTATTATTATTATTTTTTGTCTGAAAAATTATTTATTTTATGCTTAATTAGCCAAATTCCTATATATTTCTTGATTTTTTTTCACAAGAAATATCAAACCACTGTTTTTTTTGGTCGGATCAAAACCACTTTTTTAGTTCAAACGATGTCATTTGATCAACAGGGTTTAAATTCATAAGTATGTCAATAATATTCATCTATCTTTTAATTATTTCGTAATGATTTTTTAAACCACACAATTGAGTAAAAATTGACTTAAAAACCTTTTCATAAGAAGACAATATAAATAGACCAGTCTGGTGTTGTCACTTTATAAATCCTCAAGACACCAATGTTTGAACTCCCTATCTGCAGTGTAAAAAAAGGGATTAAAGGTCACTAGACCAGTTACTATAGATCCAAGACATGGTCCTTAATTCATCAAAGACTTCACTCGACCAACGGAGAGCATCTTCACATTCATGGGTCGGTGTGACTCAAGCTGGCATTTCCA
Organism: Lepidium didymum; assembly: GCA_963920545.1. NCBI lineage: Eukaryota > Viridiplantae > Streptophyta > Magnoliopsida > Brassicales > Brassicaceae > Lepidium > Lepidium didymum. The sequence goes on along the minus strand of OY986979.1, from coordinate 5,377,300 downwards.
ACAGAAGATGTGACCACACAAACACACCACACCAAAATCATCTTCAATTACTTCATGAAGCTCAATGGCGTAATTACAATCCGTTGCAGGACACCATTTGATTGATCCCTTGTTACCCTCCATGAAAGATCCGAGAACGTAACTCTCGTACATCTCCTTCACACGCTTAGTGAGTTTCTCGATCGTATCCGGTCCAACTGGTGCAGCACAATCTTCGTCAAGGCAAGAGATGAGTCCATTGTCCATCTCCTCGTTCTTCTTCTTCAGAGATTCCCTGAGATATCTACTCCAGCGAGTTTTGGTGAACTTGTGTGGGCAAAAAGGTGTGGAGACTAAGCGATCTCCATAAACATGAGAAAGGACGGACTCATTAGGTTCAGCAGCAGAAGAAGAGTTGGATTCGTTTCGATTCGAATCGAAAACTTGAACCAACTCTAAATCCGTCTCTTATAAAAAATTTTACTTTTCAAATCAATAAAGCAAATGACAATAGAATAAAAAAGTCAATGTCGAAATCGTAATTAAGTGGTCAACCCCTTGCATTTTTTTGTAAGGCCTTAGTGACATTAGTATAGTATTGCTATCAGTAAAAGAGAAAGACATTTCGTAGACGGAATTATCTTGGCCCAACTCCTCTAGCGCAAAAAGAGAAAGCCATATAGTCGACGTAAGTAAGCTCTGTTTTGATTCACTCTCTGAATTCCATGGCATAGAAGCAAAGTAGATACCAAATTTGGGACAACTCTACCACGAAGAAATTCTAATCAAATGGTCAACACACAACAAATTTTGCCACCCAACCCACAGCTCTTGAAGTCTTGAAGATCAAACAAGCAATCATCTTAGCCACCAAACTCTAACCTAAAGATTTGGCCTTTGCGAATTGAGCTTCTATAGATCACCCAAATCATTCACCACTCACTGACCATGACCATCTTCTCTCTGTCGTTTAACATCCAAACATCAATTGGGTACACGAAAAGGGAAAGCCTTTCTTGTCTTCCTTCTGCATCTAAGAAAACTTCAGACTTAGCAAATGACTAATGAGTATTCCAATTTCTTTCTTCAAATCTTCCAATTAGATGGCAAAGGAGCTCCATCGTCTTGCTTTCTCCAAAGCTTTTTACCACAAAGTGAAGCCTTTCAAATCTTCTGCACACTTTGCTTCAATCTCAAGGAGCCAATCTCTGTCACAAGAAGCACTAAACTCTACTTCTTCAATAGAAAACCTAAATTTATCAAAATCAAAGCCAGGAGACAAAAGACAAACAAGTTCCTTTCTGGTTGTATAATTACATAGCAATGTATTGTGTAGTTTCAGCTTCCTACTCCAAACCATAAGCGCATCAGGGATATAATCTACGATGAAAAGAAATCTAAAAGATTATAGATTTGAATCATTTAGAATCATCAGCTTTGAAAATGTTACATGTAACAAAGGGTTGATCTTTTATATGAAACAGATAAATGAAACACAGATCTGGTTCTTACAGTAACAGATCTTAACACAACCTCTCACTCTTTCTCTATCTCTCTTTTCTTTTCATCTTTCAATTGTCATCATCATCTTTTTTGTGATGGTGATGATCATAAGATCATCACGCTCACTCTTTTTTTCTTTTAATTTTTCTTTCCATTTCTTTTCTTTCAATATGAGATCAAAGGAAAAAATAAAAAAAAGAAGAGCATAACAATTTCATCTGTAAAAATTGGAGATTTTTGTTGTTTTAAATCACGGATCTTGTTGTTGTTTTTACCCCTGATATCAGAGACGTAGATCGGTACAGTGGAGATCATCTGCTCCGGCGAATAAGTCAACGCTATCCAACGGTGGAAAATTAAGATCAAACTGAAACATCGGTTTCCGGCGCGAAGATGAAGATGCAATATCATCTCCGTCGTCAATAACCGACGACGATGAATCGCAATCGCTGTGACAATCCTCCGGAGCCACCGGTGGAGTTCGCGGATATCTCTTCGTCGCATGTAACGGCTTCGCCACAGACGAAGACGCTGCAGCAGCCTCCGGTCTCGGTCCGCTAAACGATTTGACGGTGCTGCTCATGGTGCTACTCGCCGGGCGACTGATAATCTGTTGCTGCTCTTGGAAACTACCTCCTCCGTATAACCGGTGGTCCATAAACGGATCGATCTGGTTCTGATTAACCGCCGCAGCAGCAGAGCAAAGATTCTGATTCTGGTTTTGATGGTAGTTGAGAGGTTGGAGAGGAGAAGAAGGAGAATAATCGATAGGGAAATTGGTTTTAGCCTTAGGACCACGGAGGTTACGAGCAGCTGTATCGTAAGCGCGTGCAGCTTCCTCGGCGGAATCAAAAGTACCAAGCCAAACACGAGACTTCTTTTGAGGATCACGGATCTCAGCCGCGAATCGACCCCAAGGTCTCTTCCTAACACCTCTATATCTTGGCTCCTTCACAGATCCACCAGCTGTTACCGGAAGAGCGGTTCCAGCGACGGTAGAGCCTCTCCCTTTCCTCATCGAGAAAGAAGAAGATGCAAAACTACAAGTAATGTGATTGAGAAGAGATCTGTATGTGTGTGTGCGAAGAAAGAAGAAGAAGAAAATGTTGAAAAAGAGGAAAGATGAGGAGATGAAGGAACAAGGGTAGAGTTTGGAAAAACCAAAAAAAAAAAAAAAAAAAAAAACTCCCTTCAGCATAAAAAGCCCTTTTCAAAAAATTAAATAAATAATTTATATACTTACACTCGACGAATTTTCTTTTTTTTATTGTAATAATAATTTATTGTTTTTTATTTTTTAGTAATAATTTATGGTTGGAATAGCTTTTTCTCTTCTTATTTTTTTGAAATTTTTCTCTACCTTCACGCCCGCCCCACAAGACCGACCAAATCGATTTTAATTTATCATGGAGTAAGTATCATTTTCTAACATGGATTCTTTTTCTTTTACTTTAAACTTTCTATTCAAAATATTGTCCTTAAAAAAAATACAAAATTTAAGAGTTTCACAAGAGATGTCTCGAAATGCGAAGAAAGCAAAAGAGGGTAAGCACTTGCTCTCTGTCCTGACCCTGACCACAATTATATTTTAGTCCTATTTCTTTATTATTTAAAGATCAGCTGAAATGACCAAAACACCCTCATCTATTTAATAATTCAAAATAACCCCGTCTCGAAATTATTAGTGAGGTCTCTTCCTTGGACCCTACACGAAACGAGACGCGCTTATCGTCATCGTCGTCTCCGTGTAAAAAGTAAATGCTGTTGAGGCAACGCATTAATGGAGAAACACAATTTTTTTTGGTTCGTATCAATTTTGTCTCTCCTTTTTAATTCCAATCACAAATTAAACCTCTAAAGAAGAAGAACACACATTTTTGAACTTTTAAAACTTGCTCACCTTAAAATTCTGGATTTAATCCAAGCTAAAAATCTGACTTATTTCGCCAAGCTGATCATATTAACCTGCTGAGGGATTTGATGAGTAGTTTAAGGTTTTTTCTTGTGGCTTCATCGCCTGTGAATCCCAGTATATCTGAGCTTATACTCTACAATAACGAATCACAAAAACAAGTCTTTGTTAACTAATTTTCTTTCAACTTGTCCAAGTTTTTCTTTTTTTTTGTCTAATATGTATGTTATTGAATAGGAGACAAGTTTACCTCGACGTTCTTTAAAGTGTAGACCAGAGTGTAGATTGACTTCTGAATGAGTTCTGTATTCTCAGGTGTCATAATAGACGAATTAACCCTTCTGCAATTTAACAAATACATAAAAATTAGGTTTTGCTCTTCACCGTAAAACATAGGCTCTGCTTATCTCTCAGTCTGGCATATGTATGTAAAGGAGCTTTTAAATAGATTTGGTCACAGAGCATATAGAAACAGCAGACTCGATCTCAGGAGATTAGTGAAAAGAAAGTATACAAGATGATCAATAGTTACACTTTTAAAACATTGGAAGAAAGACTGAAATGTGACATGGATACAGTAAGATAAGACGCATTTATGCAGAGATATGATAATGATTGATGATCATCTCTTGATCAGAAATCACACTACACATAGTGTTGAAGCCACGAATGGCAAATGAAAGTGTTTATATCTATCTTATGGTCTGTTTAGCATTTTGGAATAGATAGTTTAGCATTTTCAGTTTGGAATTCAAAAGTTTCTTAAAGATCAGTCGAAATGTCAAGATGGTTATACTAAGAGCTATTACCTCAAATCGTCAGAAGCTTGGGTAAGGCTTCTAGTAAGACACTCAACTTCCTTGAGCAAGCCACTATCACGAAACTCAGAGAGCAAAGGTTGGGCATCTTCAGCCATGGCTTGAATCTGTGACATCACTACATCAAAACCCAACGCTCAAGGCATGAGAATACATTTTTTCTTTCCAAACTTAGAAAATTCACCTATTGAATCTTTGTCAATAGTGTGAACTAGATCCAACAAAGACCACCAAAATTACTCATATCACCTTTTTGAGCAACGGTTTGGCTTCTTCAATAACCGAAGCTGCTCTCTCAGCAAGCGAATACGTATTGGCAACACCAATGGCCTCTACTTCTCGTCCAATACGAGTGAATATTCCAACTAAGGCATCCAAACTTACTCCTTGCTCTCCCTTGATCTTCTGCCTATCACAAACGATCAGACCTTCTTTACCACATTCAGGATGCAGAGGTCCAAAAGAAGGTTCGGGTATCGGATCCTTAGGCGTAATGTCAATCAAAGTTTCCATCAGAAGACCAGACTGATTCACCTCCACAAGTGAATTCTTCGGGATAATAATCTTATCATCTTCAATCTACATAAGAAGACAAGGGCCTAATTCAAGATACAAAGGAACAAAAACTATCAAAAGCAGATCAAAGCACAACCAAAATCATACCTCAGCAATAGCTTCAATGTTCTTCAAGGAAGGATTAACACGGATAACCGTACCAACAGTAACCCCACGGATCCTAACAGGTGTTCCCGTGCAAATGCCAGAAGCTTGACTAAGCTCAAACACAGTCTGATATTTCCTAAACTTGGACCGCATTTGAAACCCTCGCAACCAAGCCCAACTAAGAGCAAGAAGTGTTGCTCCAGAGACAATAAACAAACCAACTCCACCTTCCCAAACACTTTTCTTACCAAACCCATAATCACTTAAAGGTCTTAATGTCTGTCTCCATATATTCCTCGGCACATCCAAAACAACTGTGAGCGGATTCTTCCCCTCACCAGACGATGGTTGACCATGAGCAGCGTCGGGATTGGACGCAGCTCTGACAACTAAATGCCTAGTTCTAGGTTTCGGTGGGAGATAAGGAAGCCCATTGGTAGAAGCTCGAGGGCAAGCCATCATTGAAGATGATGGCATTAGTGATGATGGAACTTGAATAACCGGATTTCTAATCATCTTCCAAATTCCAAAAAAAAACTAAACTTTGTAGTTATTCCCGAGCTGCCCAAAGAGGAAGAAGATGTGAATTGCGTGAACCTTCTACTTCATCAATCGAATTGAAGAAATTAAGGGATTTTTGAGAAAGAGAGAATACCTGGGCACGATGCTTACGACGAACTGGTGTCGTGAATCTGACTAAGAAAATAGCTTCAAAGAGAATTAGACGGCAGAGAGAGAGAAAAGACGGAAAATCCCATGTGTTAGTTTACTAATCATAATTTATTATTATTAATTAATCACCTAATTCCGAATTGTGAAATAGCGTCTCGAGCAACTTAGGAAGGAACCAGGGGCATTTCCGTAATAATCAGGAAAAATATACAGTGAAGTGAATTTTCTTCTCTAGCTTCTGTTTGCGCCCTTTGGAGAAGCTGTAAGCCATCACTGTACAGTGTTTGCCTTTGACCGCAAATGCATATATAGCTCTAAATCATTTAAATAATCAAAGTTCAACAACTCTTCCACAAATCAGTCTTTTAACCAACAAATCAACAGATTTCACCATTTTATTTGTTCTTCTGAGTAACATTAAGGGTAGAGATCACATAGCTTTATGTTGATTACACACAAAAATCCCTAAAGCTTTGGATTTTATTATACCGAGTCCTTGAGCAGATGAGAATATACGTCTCTTCTCACAGGCATGGAGTCAATTCACTAAAAAGGTTTTAACTTAACGAGCCTAGTTCCTTCACCAACCGACAAGCAGTAGCTTCAGAAGAGCCATTCTAATGAACAAACCGTTCTTTGCTTGTCTAAAGTAGGCAGCTCTTGGATCAGCGTCAACATCTGCAGTGATCTACTCGAACAAAATTACATAAAGTGAGGATTGTGTCCCCGTTCATACAGTGAAAAAGGAGAAAAAGAGATGTCTTATTTACTCACTTCATCCAATCTCGGTAAAGGATGCATGATAATAGCTTTTTTCTGCATCACTCCTAACAGATTCTTGTCTACGATATACTTCCCACGAGCTGCTTCGTAAAGGTCAAGCCTTTCTCCAAACCGCTCTCTTTGAATTCGGGTTTGATAAACTACATCACACTTGGATGCTACTTCCATTAAGTCCAAACTTTCTTCCCATTCGACCCCATTTGATGTCAAATAGTCTTTTATATCATCCTACCATTTGGCAGAAAAGCAATGTAAAGAAGATATGCAACAAACAGAATGATGTTCTCGAGTAAACTAAACATCTCCTTCAGGTTCTGTCCAGGAGAATGACGAGTTAATACTAACCTTCATCTTAACAATTTCAGGGGAAACAAAGTAGATCTTCACGTCTTTAAACTTGGCAAGTAAGTATGCAAGTGACCGGACTGTCCTTCCATTGGCAAGATCTCCAACTAACGCAACACTGATGCCATCAAGTTTCCCAATTTCGCTTTGGATGGTATAGACGTCCAACAAAGCCTTCACAACAGCAACAGTACCAGGCATAAGAAACAAGAATGTATAGTAATGTTTGTTTAAGACAACTAAAACACTATAGGTTAAGAACACAACATACCTGAGTAGGATGCTCTCCAGGACCATCGCCAGCATTAATGACAGGTATATTGGCAGTAGCTGCAGCTTTTCTTGCAGCACCACTTTCAAAATGTCGCATCACAATTATATCTGAATAACCCTCCACTGTTCTTATTGTATCTGAAAAATGATCCAAAATTTTTTAATAAATAATCTAACACAATTAACTGTCACAGAGACAACGAGATACTAGATGAGAAAATAGCACCTTCAAGTGTTTCCCCTTTAGCCGCAGACGAAAACTCCCTAGCATTCTCAGTAGTTAAGACTTCCCCTCCAAGGCGTTTCATGGCAGATTCAAATGAGAGCCTGGTACGGGTAGAAGGCTCATAAAAGAGAGTAGCCATTAAATAACCCTTGAGTATTTCACTTTGGGAAGAGCTCTTTTCTATCTTTTCCATTTCACGTGCAACATCGAATATAGCGCTTAGCATCTCCCTGTCAAATTGGTTACCTTCAATCACATCACTAAGTTCAAATTTCTTCACTTCCCTCGTCTCAACTTGCAAAGCATGACAGCTGAATCTTTGGATAGGAGCAATATTTCGAGTCTTGGGAACCCTAGAGGCAGGAGATGATGTCAAACAAATCTTTGAACATTCGAAAGGACTCGAGAGATTGCTTGGGAACTCAATGCTGCAGGCTAATGCTTTAGGAAAAACTGAAGACCCGCAGAGTGTGGCTGAAGTAAGGGATGATGAGATAGACATTCTGGCAGGATGCTAATGCCCTGAAGTGACCTACTGAGTAAAAACTTCCAAAATCTGCAAAAATCACATAAAAAGATATATGGAAACGCTGAAGTTAGCTTAAGAATCATTAGAAACCTAAGGATTAACTTTTCCAGACTACTGCAAAAAACTAAATGCGAGTTTCATAAACGTCAAATACGATTACAAGGATTCACACACCATCAAATAGGTGCTACCAACGGTAGATTATAGCTTGTTTTACATATCATATTACAGGCAAAAACCCGACCCTTCAGAAAAAATAAACATCAAAACATGGAGAAGCAAGAAAATGAACTATCAAATGTAACAGGGAAAGACATAATATCATTTTCAAATGCATACCGTTTCAAGACATGAAAAAGAATGTTACTTTCACAAGCAGAATCAAACCTTTTACTCTATCAAAAATCAAAAATGATTCTTAATATCAATCCAAAAAAAAAATTGAGAATCTTTGTCCTGTCTCTCATTCTTGTAACAAGATTTCAATTCCAATCATTTGCAATTCAAAGAACGAAAAAAAAAACCCGGAATCAGAAGCTGATCCGCAGAATTTCAAAACGTACACAGACCTATAAAGAGCGATTAAATCAGTAGAGCAGTCAGATGAGGGAGAGTCTGATTGGTCGATGTAACGCCGGGAGAAAAAATGAGTGTAAAAAACTGAAATTAGCTGCTTAAGTAGGAGACTGACGACGGGAACGGCCACGGGTTAAGCAGCGGCGGCCGGAGGAACGTAGGGTTTTACGACAACAAACCAAAAATGATGAAATCGAGACGTTTTGGAAATAGGCGAGGGAAAAACGAAACGGATTGGGAAAAATAAAATAACAAAAATATTTTAATACAGTATGTTATTTTATTTCAATTTTTGCTGGAAGAGTAAGTCACAGATTGGGCTTACTAGGCCCATAATGTTTTATTCTTCTCCTTCGTCTTCGTCGAAGCTCAACCAGAAAACAGAAAGATCCGGGAGGGTTTACACAGAGGACTAACGATGGAGAAGGCTTGTTGATTCCAAAAGATTGTTGTCAATCAAATCTTATTTGAGAATGGGTTTGAGTTGAGTTCATACGAATAAAGAATTTTGATTGTAAATCAATCAATAACGCAAAGCAGGAATTTTTGTGTCCTTTCAGAATATCAAAAAGATAGATCTATGATTGTGGCTAATTGATTGATCACATAAGAAGTTCAAACTAATTACTTAGTCACTCCTACTATTTACAACAAGCTTTGGATTCTGAATTATGTTTATATTTGCAAATCTAACAAAGAAAAACAAAAGCTTTACATCAAAACCCTAAACCCTAATACAAACCCTCGCATCTAAGAAAGTGAAGAAACGCAAAAGAATATACACAACAAGGATCTCAATTAACCTCTGGTATGCTCTGAAGAACAGGTCTCCATAGCCGTTGCTGATTTGCTTCTTCATGACCACGATTGATCAAATTCGGCTGTTGATGAAGAGTCAAGTCATGGACGTTGACTTTATTTAGTAAATCCTGAAGTTGCTTCTTGGTGAGTCTGATTTTGATCTCATGAGATGATGGATCAGAGGATTTAACAATTAGTGTTTTGGAATCTCTTGAAGGTTTAGAGTTATGAAGATGATGATCATCATCATAATCATCTTGTGTGATGAACTCATCCCAGTCTTCACCTGCCCAGTGCATTTCTGATTCATGCCTTAAACAATTACCCATACTTTGTCTTCTTTCTTCTTTGGAGGCAGAGTTATACAAAAGAGCGTATTTATATATGGTTATGACAGGGGAAGAAGAAGAAGCCGGTGAGATATTACAATCATCAAAGGAGATAAACATAAACAAATTGCCACGTCAGAATTTATTGTACTTTTATCCTACGTGGACATGTGTTTGTTGAACTCACCGTCACAGCTTTTGTCCCTTTTTTTGTCCACCGTTCCACGTGTCCTCTTTTCGCCTTGATTAATTATTTCGTAATATGGCGGTGAAAATTGCAATAATAGTGATGAAAAAAAACAAAGAAGAAAATACTATAATAACATCATAATATCTAACGTAACGTATAATGAAAACAGAAAGTGATATATAAGTAAAGTATAATAGTCATAAATCAGAATATTCAATGATCCAATAATGCTATTTAAAAAAAAAAACAGTAAATAATCATTAAGAATTTAACCCTAAAAGGGCGACGGGGGAGGCGATTCGTCACGCGATCTACGACGATGCTGTTTGACTGTGTCTGTGATCTGCTGGCTTCGGTGAGTTTATCTCGAGGCGACGATTCCTGTGAAAGAGATCTTTTGGGGAGTTGGTGACATCTTCAGATCTTCTCAAATGTTTCACCATTTTTCCGTCAATTTGCTGTTAATCCTGAGTTTGAGTGATGAATCAAGCATTCTATGGCGCTTATTATCAAGATTTCCCTTGTCCTTTGTATTGATGATCAGATCCAATGGCGGATTTGTTCCTTTATGTCTATAATGTTACGATGTCTACAGTCCGATGTATCGCGCTATGTTGAAGACTATATTCGAATATTCTTCCGCATCACAGTTTCTCAATGTTCAAACATCCTGAGTCTCCCAAGTAAATCAGGTGTTTCTAATGACTCGATATCTCATTCCTCCCTAGGTTTTACTTGTTGGGATTTGAATGTTCATTTACTTATAATAGTATTGATTTTCTTGTGGATTGCTCACAATCTGGTGTATCCGCAACAACTCGTGATAACTTTAATGATAATAGATTAGGTATTGTCTCATGTTCCCTCGCCCGTAGATGTTTTTCTGGAGAAATCGATATGGTACAATATTGACTATCTCCTTTGTAGAAGTCCAGACACCGTCAACGTCAAGGTTTTTCCATAGTTGATTTGGCATATCTAGAAAGCAAGAAATGATTGATGCTTTTCAGGGAAAAACAAATACCCACGTGAAGTGTTAGCCCAAGCGGAACAAGATGGAAAGGAATGGTGCAATGCCATACGTCAAAATTGTCATGCTAGCCAATCAGGATCGCTTAGCTCAGCTTCAATATGGCCAGGGGTGTCTAAGCCTTTGATCGCTAATCTGGCTTTTACGGGCTTTCGTTGTTTTGTTAATGCATCGTGGAAAAGCTCTGATATTCATTCCTGGGTTGGCTGGATTTGTTTTCCCGACGCTGTTTCAGGGGGATGCATGGGGGCACAACAAATACGAAGAAGTCTTTCTGCACTTCATTCAGAAGTAGAACCTGTGTTTTGGGCTATGGAATTCATGATCTTGATCCAGAACTTAGAAGTGGAGATGTCTACGGATTGCTCGGATGTGTTGAAGTTTTTGATCCACCCAGAGGAATGGCCGGCCTTCCAACCCTACGTGAAGGAGTTTCTCAGGTTAAAGTCTCTCTTTTGCGCATTCTCTCTCCATGTAATACTAAGATCTCTAAACCATAAAATTGATGCTTTCACTCATTCTATTAGAAGTCATATAATGACTTAGTGTTGTAAACTCTTCTCTCACCCTTTAGTGATGTCTCAATTAATATATTGGTTGACAAAGCTGAATTGCTCTTGATAGTTAGGATAATCTAACTAATAATTCATGTATCGAAGTTTGATTCTTTTCCAATATATTAAAAAAATTAGGTTATGAAGTTTTTAGGTTATGAATCATGTATTTATGGATCTAATTGTTGAAAAAAAAATAGTATATTGTTAATAATGCACATTTATTAGGTTTTGTGATATACAGAATTATTTAAATTTATAATAGAAAGTTTTTTTATCAAACTTTTGTAATTGAAATACTAATAGAATCTAAAGATTTTCGGCCATCAAAAATTTTATAATCAAATCAATATGAAAATTTATATTAAAAATATCATTGCAATATAATATAGGAATCATAACTAGAAGTATAAAGTTATTTGTTAGAAATTATTCAAGAAAAATATTGATTTATTTTATTATACTAAAACCACTATTTATGTTATTATTTTTCGTGTGAATAGGTGATAGTTGTAAAAGAATATATTTTAGTCTAATGATTATGATCTACTTAATAATTTTGATATCGGTTCGATTATTTTTTTCCATGTTTAGTATATTATTAAAAAAATTTAATTATAAATTAAGTTTTTACAATCTAATTGTTGTTGAAAAAAAAATCTATATAAAATATAAAAAAAATAAAACTAAAGAAGTGTGGAGAGTAAGAAGCCGAGTGAGGTCTAGTGTAAACACGATATACGAAGGTATCTTGAGAGTGTGAACACAGACAAAGGGAACAGAATCTGTGAGGTTAAAGATGCGAAATGCCCCCACACAAATTTTTCTATTACTCCATTAGACCATATCCATCTTATACACACGCACGTCTCCCACCTTTTCCATTTTTTCAATTCTTCATTTTTAATATTTTATTTACATGTTTTGTTTACATTTACAGTTAATACTTTGAATTCTTTTAGTTACTAACCATTCAAAATTAGTACTCAACTCAATTTCGAATCACTACAATTTTGTTTGTCTATTTGCTGTATTTGCATAGTTTGTTCTACTATCACGATCCAATCTAACATTAATAAACCCAATACATATTTAAAATGTAACTCAACAACTAACATACCACTATTATTCGTATAAGTCAAAAGGCCAAAGTTGGTGTTACATCCAAATTATCCCACTCCCACTAGCATTTTTCTGTAGTATCGATCACTTGTTCCATAATCCTGAATTTTTTTTAACGATACTGATTGTATTGCATTATATGTTGATCCATCGATCTCCTTCGGCCTCGAGTCTCCCCTCTTCTTTTTTTCTCAAACAATTCGATAAACAAGATCTGATCCATAACTTAAACTCTATTTTTTAAAATCTATTTTAATTTATTAATTGTATACAGAAAATCTAAATCCCTGATATAAGAGTTATTAAAATTGGATCATCCTAAAACAAGTTTTTATTATTTGTTTATTCAATTTGATTTTTAAATAAGACACCAAATATTAGTGGTAATCATCTACATTTATACAAGAATTTGCTTATTCCCAAAAGGCATATATGAAAATCATCAAAATGAAAATTTGTAGATGGATTCATATAGATTAAAACCATCAAATTTAGGTTGGTGGTAGTTAAAATTTATGAAATATTTAGTGGTTTAAAAAAAATTATATATAGATATAGATATATATATATATATATGCTTTAATTATATACCTATCATATATTCACCCATTTTATTTATTTGAATTATTCTGTTTTATGTAATTTTAAGGACCCAATACTATGGGTCTATCTTCAACTTCAATGTTTTACACCTTACACGTTACACAAACGTCAAGTTAATATATAATTCCAGTTGCTCTAATACAACTAGCTACACCATTTTTATGTTTACTCAATCATTACATTTAAGCAAACAATTTAATAAATTTCCAAGAGGAATTGACAATTCAAACTGAGATCCTTCGGTTTTATTAATGATTTCTATTGATTTGGTGACTAAGTACCACCCGAAGACTTTGTATAAGATTGCTTAGGTTCAGACAGTCAAGAATTTTTAAAAAATTAAGATGAAAAACTGAGACAAGAACACTTCCTGCAACTCAATAGGCGTAAATAAAAAAATATTAAAATTGTCAAATACTTGTTAATGGTTTTAATAAATCTATTATGGACGTCGACATAATATCTACACGCAGATTCATACGTTACATAGAAACACATAACAATCTATGTAATATATACACAAGATATGCACTCATTCACTAACTTTTAACATAAAAAATGTCCAAAGGATTACATACAGAGTTTTAGGATATGTAGCCCATTTATTTATGTACCGAGCAATAGCCATTACATATATGTATGTGAATAATTAATTGGCTGACTATCCAAATCTCCCTCCCTGGAACTATCTTATTATACTAAATTCTCCCAAACTATTTCTTTCTAATTGAAACTTTGAAAACTTATTTACCCACCTATGAAAGTTTGAAAACTTAATTCCCCCTTGAATCGGATTATTTTTTGGTTTACTATCGACCAAAAATAGTAATCGGTCTATAATTTAGTATCAAACCGTAATAAACTTGATTTATTAGAGATAAACCAATTTATGCCCATTAGTGATTTTAACCAATCGGATCTTATAGAACAAAAAACCTAGATCTTTTCATCGAACCCTAAAATCGCGAAACCTAAATTTTTGAAGCTTATCTTCTCTAGTTTTTAAAGCATCAAACTGAAGCTGTAAATCTTGTGTTCTATTGTGTTCGATGCTCAAAAATGTCTATTGTTGAGTATTCAACTCCAGAAAACCACAGTTTCAGGTGTTATGAGGAAGTGAATGAAGAAGAGGTGCAAGAGAGAAATCACTTGGAATTGGATCGTATCGTAGAGCTGTTTGTTGATGAGCCACAAATCTATCATAATGCATACCCAGAGACAGAAGACGAGGATGAATCTTTCGAGAAAACACAGTCGAAGAAGCATAAAATCAGGCGTGGAGCTTAATTAAAAACAATCAGTTTTTGGTGGATCATTATGATCTATTTTTGTCTCAAAATTTCAGTTGGTTAAGTCTGCATATTACTTTATTAGGACTGATTTTAAGGGAACAATCGGTTGTATCAGTGTTTGATTTTTAATAGAAGCAAACGACTTTAACACCATGTGTATCATGTTTTGATGCACAATTCAAGGTTACATAATATTGTAAACAATAAATAATGCATTATGGACCTTCGGGTGTATATTGAATAAAACACCATCGAGAATAATGAGATGGAACCTGCAACATTTATAATTTGCAACAATTCAAAATCGATGTTTTTCAATTGCATTAAACAATGCATCAACACATGCCTTAGGTACAATAAACTATAAACAATGCATAATGAAAAACATCTTATATATTGAACCAAAGTAATCATAGAGAAGCTTCAGTGACATAAACTCTTTTACAGACAACTCAAACTCTTTTACAAACACTACAAATGAGAATCTTAGAGGTGATTGCAGTTCCACACAAACATATATTTGGAATACCATACACAATTCAGTATCTTTTAAGATAATCCGAACTCCAATTTGAAACTTCTGAATCATTACTCATTCCCGATCTCCTATATTTCAGAAACAACAAACAATAATCTCAAACTCAATAATATATCATAAAATCGGAAACAAACGGCTTCAGAGACTTCGGAAACCCTATATTGATATAAGGAAATACAAAATTGAACAATATATTACCTGCAACAACATCGAAACTTGATGATACGATATTTCGTGTGCAATGAGATATGATAATTGATTTGGGGATGAACTCGGTCGGGTTAGGTTATTTGTTTTGGTTCACAGGTCAGCGGTATGGTATGGTTTAGGTTTCGTCACTGTACAAATCAATTATACCAAAAATTTCAGTTAAGGGAAATAGGTTTTCAAAATTTCATCTAAAGAAAATTTAAAGAGCTCAATAATTTGGGGGGGGGGGGAGGGATTTAGTGCGATATGATCGTTCCAAGGGGGATATGAGTCGTCAGCCCATATAATTAATTGGTAAATAATCAATTAGATTTTTTTTGTCAACACTGGGCCACAACTAGTCGACCCATTAGCCAATTTCCTATATAATGTAGGTAGTGAGACTTAATCTCTGGGTGTGAGATAGTATCTTCTTTCAACGGACAATCAATTAGATTTTAATCAGTTGAATATTGAAATGGACTAAATGATTTATTTGAAAGTCATCATAAGTCTAGTAATATATGAAAATTTGATCAACCAGACTACATAAATAAAATTTGATATTGAATCTTTAGCAAACTCTCTCTTCGACGAAACTCTCACTCTCGCCTCTCCTCGTCATGAAGCCCATATCTCTCCTGCCGGCGGCCACTGCTCCTCACCGCCGCCGATAAGGGGACCCCTGGTGTCTCCTTTTCTCCCTCTACTTCTTCCCTCCTTCTGCCTCTTCCTCACATGCCCAAATCTAGGCATTTATGCCTCCTCTGGTGTGTCCTTTGTTGGCCACTCTGCCGAGTATTGTGGGTGGTGTAACGCCGGTCTTCTCTTCCCATGCCTCACTCGAGGATAACGATGCCGATGAAGTTAACGCCTGGTGCACCGCTATGTCCTCGCCGGCGAAGTTGGACGCGATGGTGACTCCAATGCTCATCCATCCTGTCGAGAGTTATACTAGCTCCACTGTTCTGTCTCTTACCCGTGTGGTTGGTGGTTGAAACTTGTATCTACTGCCGCCTTTGTCTCTCTTCGCCGCCGGTGTAGCTCTCGCCAGAGTTTTGGTTTGGTTTCCTATCTCGTTCTCCTGATTTGTACTAGATTATTATCGTCTAGATCTCAGTACGAGGATAATTGTGTCTAGGTAGTGTTCCCTCTAGGTCATCTCTGATTAGTTTAGAGTCTCTCTGCGGTGGTTAGTTCCTGATCTGGTTCGTGTTGGTTCGGGGTTCTTGGTGTAGTTTTGTCTCGATTATGTCCCTGCTTAGTGTTGCACCACCGTGTCTTCCTAGAGGAGATCTTATCCAACTTGTTTGTGGGCTTAGTTGTACTCGCTCATGTGTCTCGCGGATTGCTCCTTACAGCTAGGTGTCTCTAGGTCTAAGTATCGAGGGCTGTCTCTTGGACTAGGTCGCTCGTGGCATTGGTTTGTATGGGATAGTTGTGCTGAGCCGTGTTTTGGTGCTCTTTGCCCTCCCGGTTTTAGTTTTTGTTTTCGAATCTCAATTTGTTATATTGTGCTTTCGTCTTTAGCTTTTTCTTTCTTTTGTATTTTTCTTTATCTTTGTATTTTGTCAAAAACATTAAAATATTATAAATATAAAATCTGACATTTCATATAAAAAAAAAAAGAAGTCTAGTAATATATACGAACGCTAAAGATGCTTAATACCTAAATAGTAACTCTTTTTCAAAGATAGAAATGTAACACAATCTTGATAAGCTGTCAATTCAAATCACTAATTATAGTATTATAGAACAATATTGGAAGTTGTTAGTGGTGGACCTTAACGCCCTTAGGCCCAAAAGACAAATTTGAGGAAAAAATCCACAAACCAGTTTAGGACGAAGTCGCGAAGTGAATATGGAAAACATGTTACCAGATAAGGAAGGATATCTCCAGATATATAGAACAAGATTCGATGTCATAACTTTAAGATCAAATTATGCGTATTCAGAGGAAAATAATAAAGAATGAAAATCGTGAACTCCGATATTCGAAACAGTATAAAAGAACAGACTAACAAACGTTTGCGATAAAAAAAACACATTTCGACAACAGTTAGTTTTGTATCGAGATTAGCTTGGCTTCTAGCACAAATATTCCAATTTATTTGCTAAATCTTCAATAAACTATTTTTTTAATTGTTATTTCGAGCATTGCGGCTATTATTTTGAACTTCTCAGAAACTCTTATATGTTATAAGTATTATATGTGGGAATTGGGCCTGCGGTCCGTAGGTTTTGCGGGTTTTGGCCTTCACAGAACGAGTATGGATTTATAGGTTTAGAGTCTGTTTTTTGCGAGCTTTGCGGGGCGAACTTAGATTTTTGTAGGTTTTACGGGTTTGGCTCGCGGACCCCGCATGTACCCGCGTAAAGAAAAATCATGTTATTTTTGCAAAACAACATGATATTTGAATTACAAGTGTGTGAACATCGTGACATTTGGAGTTAGAAAAATAACACGATGTTTGAAATTTAATGCGGGTTACGCGAGTTTAATACAGGTTTTGCGGGTTTAATGCGAGTTTATTATGGGTTTAATGCGGGTTTTTTGCAGGTTGGTTATACAGATTTTTTTTATGGGTAAACCGCAGGATTTACGAATTATTGTGGGGCGATTGCGAATTTTGATTTAGAAACCCGCTTTTTCATGGAACGAATTCGGATTTTAAATTTTTTTCAAAAAACCTGTGAGTTTTGGCATACGCGGGACGGGTCATTCTTCTAAGAGTTCAGGGCTAATAGGCCCAGTCTGATAGTTATTGGCTGAGAACATAGAGCGGGGAAAGTTCTGACTTT
This sequence comes from Lepidium didymum, assembly GCA_963920545.1. NCBI lineage: Eukaryota > Viridiplantae > Streptophyta > Magnoliopsida > Brassicales > Brassicaceae > Lepidium > Lepidium didymum. Next base: position 5,359,571 of record OY986979.1, on the reverse strand, counting down.
GTGGTTCCCTAAGAGCTGTTACCTCCTGCCCCGGAAAAGCCTAACCTGTCTAACCGGAAAACGCCTCCTTTTTATTTCCTCCAATAGATAAGTTCTAACACTGCAAGGTGTTATTCTGGGAGTGTTGCATGCCCAATAGAAATATATCTAGACTCTACCCCTTACAGAGAGAATAATACAAACTTTAATACCCTAAACTCCAACGGAAGAACTCCGACAAAGACTTCCACTATGAGCTCGATTGTTCCGCTTAGACTTCTTACACCGGGACAAATGAAACTACTATATCCGGAAAACTTCTACTCTGTCACTGTTTCCCGCGGCTTTTTTTTTTTAATGGAATTACAGCGAAATCGAGTATGGACAGAGAGGATAGCTCCTTTTCGTCGAAAGCTTTGAAGCAGTAGCCACTCTCTGCGCATGTTCAATAAGATAGCAGCTCGATCGAAAGATATATATATATCGAGGTGGGGTTAGCCGAGGAATTCAGTGAAGAAGCTCTTTGTATACCAATGTAAAGCCGCGAAAACTTTTTTTAATTATAAAAAATTATAAAAAAAGGTCTGTTGAGCACCCTATGAATATGTCATAATAGATCCGAACACTTGCCCCAGATCGACTTCCAGATCATAATTGCTATAGTGAATAACTAAGGAAAATAGACGCCCTAAAGCACTCATGGTATCATTATCAATATACAAACCAAAACTGTGGAAGCCTAGAAATATACATACCCAGTTGAGATGTGATATGATTGCATCGCGATGCCTCAGGACACGATCTGCCAACCCACCTCTAATCAGCATATGTAGAAAAATCAAATTAATGCACACTTCAATATAGAGCACAAATAACGATGGGCATTAGTCCGCAGCACAAGAGTTCCTTGAATATATGGGCTTTGTTTTTACTAGTTGTTGGGCTTTGATCCAAGCAGAATAATAATAAAGAAGTATATCGTCGTCCATGTGAAACTAATAATAAAGAATCAAAATATCACATATACACACCGTCATCTTCACTCCCTCTTTTGTTACAGTTGCATCATCACGAGCTCTCTTACTCTCTACCCATCTCTCTCTCACGCACTTTCACCTGTTTCTTTCTCCTGAGCTTTTCTGTTTTCCTTTTTTCTCTGTTCAGAATCTTCTATTCGATTCTTCTCATTGAAAACTTTGTCTATGCTTACATCTTTTAGTAAATGAAATTCACCGGAAAATCGATTTCGATGGCTACATTATCCGCCAATGGCACAAATCTCAGGGCCAATCATAGACGTAGAGCGCGAAAACCGAGCTTGACTCGTCAGCGAAGATCCGGCGTCCTTGTCAGGAGGCGGAGCAGGCCGGAGACTCCTCTATGTCAATCGAAGGCGGATGATCATAAAAGGGAGCGACGTGTCGCGGTTCAAGATGATGATTATAATAATCAGTTTGATACATTGCCGACGATGCGTTGCCAGGAACGAATGATAAGTGAACCGCCGGGCAATGTTAGGAAGATTGCGGCCGGAGTGTGGCGATTGCAAGTCCCGGATGCTGTTTTTAGCGGCGGAGATAAGAGGAGCAGAGATGGGGTAGGACTTTTGGTATTTTTCGATTTTCTTACTAAGAAATGGAATGGATTCATTTCTTCTGAATTTGTTGGATCCGCTGGATTTCATTCTTTTAATGAAATTAACAAAATATTCTAGGTTTGCTGGTTTTGCTTTAGCTTTGAATGAAATTTGAGAGCATTTCGTTCGCTTTAACTGGCTGCTTTGGTAGTAATGTCACTGTAAATCCAAAATGAATGTTGATTCTGGGATTTTCGTACTAGTCACTTTTGTTGGCTAAATTGCTCAAATTTCTGTAATCTGGGTACCCTGTTACTTGTCTGGAATCGAAAGAGTTGGTTTTAAGTTATGATCTGATAGGAAGTCATATGGAAAATAAAACAGTTTTCATTTTCTTTGGTGTTTTCCTCCAGGAAAGTGCTGGTCCTGTTGGACACTTGAGTTCTCTGTTTTATTATCACCTTGATGACAAACATGCTGGCTTTCAATGCAACAAGATGAGAAACAACCATAGCTCTGTTGCTGCAACAAAAAGTGGGCTCTTTCATAAGGTGTGTTGACATTTTCAAACTTCTAGGTGAATATGATCTTATGTCAATCCAATTAGATGTTGAAAATCGCTTCAAATTTCATATAGCTGTTGCTTGAGCTAGTTTATGAAGAGCATAACTGAATGTTTTGTTTGAGATGAAGGTTTTAAGAGTTAATAGTTGATACGTAAACTAGTAAACCTGGCCCTTTTCATTTTTACGTTTTGGAAATGAGTATGATACTGCTGCCTAGCTCCACTGTAGTTGTTAGCTTCAGCATTTTAAGACATTTATACACTGCACATATCTTTGGTTGGCTTTTCTTGTCTAAATATCTCTTTTCACGTGTCTGTTTCCATTTGATTATCTCTTTTTGGGGTTCTTGATCTGAACAATTCAACTTCTTTTGCTGTTAGCACGAGTCTTCAGTTCCTTTTCCCTACTCTGCGGTGGAGGGGGCTACAAAATGGGATCCTATCTGCTTGAATAGAAATGATGAAATTCAGCCAGTCTACCACAAGACAAAGCTGATTGATCGACAAATGAATGCTGTTTCATTGGCTTCTTCTCTTGAGGTGAAACTAGAGGAAGCTCGTGCTTACATTGAGGATCTTGAGAGTGAGAAGCGATCACAGAAAAAGAAGCTTGAGCAATTCCTGAGAAAAGTTAGCGAGGAGAGGGCAGTTTGGCGGTGTAGGGAGCATGAAAAGATCAGAGCAATCATTGATGACATGAAAGCTGACATGAACCGAGAAAAGAAAACTAGTCAGAGATTAGAAATCGTCAATCAAAAATTAGTCAGTGAGCTTGCAGATTCAAAGTTGGCTGTAAAGCGTTACATGCATGATTACCAAAAGGAAAAGAAGGCAAGAGAATTAATTGAAGAAGTTTGTGATGAACTCGCAAAGGAAATAGAAGAAGATAAAGCTGAGATTGAGGCATTGAAGAGTGAGTCAATGAATCTCAGAGAGGAAGTAGACGATGAAAGAAGAATGCTGCAGATGGCTGAGGTTTGGCGCGAGGAACGTGTCCAGATGAAGCTTATTGACGCTAAAGTAACACTCGAGGACAAGTATTCACAAATGAACAAACTTGTAGGAGATATGGAAGCCTTCCTTAAATCAAGAAATGCTACTACAGGTGTGAAAGAGGGAAGAGATGCGGGATTGTTAAGAGAAACTGCTGCATCAGTTAATATCCAAGAAACTGAGGTATTCACATATGAACCTGCAAACCCGGATGATATCTTCATGTTATTTGAGGAAATGAACTTGGACGAAGCCCAAGATAGGGAAATTGAACAATGTGTTGCCTACAGTCCAGTCAGCCACGCTTCAAAAGCTCACATGGTAAGTCCAGATGTCAATTTGATTAACAAAGGGGGACACTCGAATGCTTTCACTGATCAGAAATGTGAATTTGAAGAAGATGATAGTGGCTGGGAAACTGTGAGCCATCCCGAAGAACATGGATCCAGTTACTCTCCAGATGAGAGCATCCCTTGTAATAGCAACAGTCATCACCGTGGCAGCAATGTATTGATGAATGGAACAGAGTTTCTACATACTCCATTGAGAGAAATAAAAGAAGTGTGTTCTGTTCCAAGACAACAATCCAAAAAGGTATCATCGATGGCAAAGCTTTGGAGTTCATTAGAAGGTATAAACGGAAGGGTTTCAAACGTGAGGAAATCAACAGTGGGGATGGTTTCACCAGAGACAGGCTCAAATAAAGGCGGATTCAGTACGTCAGACTTGGTGGGGCAATGGAGCTCCTCATCAGACTCAGCTAATGCTAATGTAAACCGAGGAGTAATGAAAGGGTGCATAGAGTGGCCTAGAGGTGCGCATAAGAACAGCTTAAAGACAAAGCTAATAGAAGCACAAATTGAGAGCCAAAAGGTTCAGCTGAAACACGTTCTTGAGCATCAGATCTAAGCCATTACATACTCCAAAAACACCTGTCATAGGTCAAACTAGACATTGTGGCTTGAGCAGCAGAACCTTAATTTTGAGTCTGCCCTATTGCCATTGTTGAGTGATCTAACTGGTCGAGCCAATCACAGTGGTATATTGATATTTGTAGTTAGCTAAAAGCATAAAGATCTTTGTGTTGGATTACTGTCATAAGCTTGCTGGGCTAGCTTCAACCACTTCCCAATCCCTTGTTGGTTGCTAGGTAGAGAGACCCAATGGTGTATTTCTTTTATGAATTTTGTCTCTTTATCTCAAATTGAGATGTTAGGTCAATAATATTATCTTCTTTTATCTTCTTTTATTGTACATTCCTCTAAAAGCAATGCATTTTTCTACTTGTTTTGCAGTGGACAGACTAAAACAAAACATGATGATATGAAGATAAGTAGGAATATAGTTTTGAAGGCTATTTCCTGGTTTGGAACAAAACATACTTTCCTTTCCCACATGTTACTATATTCCTCACGTGTAAAATGAGTATAACTAACAATGCTGAGTTCGGTATAGAAAATTAAAGTGAGTGAAAGATTAATAATTGAGAAAGATTTATAATAATTGATTTATCTCTCTCTCACTCTCACTGTATATATGTCTAGTTAGTCTCTGCTTTGTACACTTCATACACAAAACTCAAACATGAGGAGTCACTCCAGAATCACCATCTCTGTTATTCATCTCTTGTTTTGTCTCTTCATTACATATGCGTCTGCAAGTTCTTTCATACGACAGATCACTGACGACTTCAACACAAATCTGCAACGTATGCTATTTTTCTTTTTGTTCTTAGATTTGATCTGCTTCATCTATGCCTTAAGTATTTAACCTTTGGACTGGAAATTAACATTGTGACTTATCCTTGTTATTTTGTTCGAAAGCAGAGGAGAAAGAAGCAGTAGCAATCTCAAACCTCGAAGAAGGACATAACTTGCATGAACATCATGAGATCTCATCACGTGATTATAAAGTCTCAGCTTCAAAAATGGTGATGGGTCTAAGAGATCGTCGTCCATCGTCTTACTCTCTCAAGATGGAGTCTTTCAACACTCTCCTTAAGTCAACTTATGCAGAGAAATACGAGTCTCGTCCTTTCTCAGTTGGTGGATACAACTGGTACGTACCATTTAGATATATGATTTTATTCTCTCTATTTTGTTGGGATTGATATCTCTCAAAACCAAAGTTAAAACAGGACACTTGTTGTGTATCCCAACGGGAACAAGAACGATAATGGTTTAGGGTACCTTTCACTTTACGTAGCCATAGACAATTCGAGTTTCGTCGCTGCACATCAAGAGGTTTATGCAGATCTCAGGTTTTACATCTTCAACAAGAACGAGAGGAAGTACTTCACCATCCAAGGTCTTTGCTAAATTTCAATCAACAACGATATTAGGAAAAATGTTCTGTGCTTAATGATAAAAACGTCCATCAATGTATTGTTCTGCAGATACTGATGTATGGAAGTTTAGTGTCTTCAAAACGATGTGGGGATTCTCTCAAGTTCTCTCTGTTGATACATTGAAAAACCCTCAAAATGGATACCTCTACGATGGAGATCACTGCGAGTTTGGTGTTGATGTAATCATTCCTTCTCCTTTTGAAAGATCAGAACTTTTCTCTGTCTTTCAGAATTTCAATAATCCGAGATTCACATGGACCATTCGAGGATTCTCCACGTTGCTTAGCGACAGTTACTTATCAGATGTGTTCACCATTGGAGGACGAAGTTGGTAAGTCAAGCTCTGTTTTAGATTTTAGTGTGTAGTCTCGTATGTATAGAGTAACAAGTATTCAATATGATCCGATCAGGAATATACAAGTGAATCCAAGTGGTCAAGGCACTGCAGAAGGAAAAGCTGTGTCGATGTTTCTTAAACTTAATGAAAACGAGAAATTCAGACCTTATGAGAAGATTTATGTTCGAGCCAAGCTTCGTGTTCTTAACCAACGCAATCTCAATAACATTGAAAAGCAAAGTAAGTAAATACCACATGTACTGATGTACACATAACAACTTGTCCTATGACTAATTTTATCTTACTTTGGTTGCAGTCGATAATTGGTTCAATGGTCCGGGATATGGAGCAGGATCTAGCTGGGGTTACTTTGAAATGATCTCTTTAGCTGATCTGAGAGATTCATCAAAGGGTTTCCTTGTGAATGATATATTAATCGTTCAGGTCGAAACTGAAGCTGTTTCTTCGACTAAGTATTTCCCATAAGTTACATCTCTTCAACAAACAAACAAAAACATGTAGCTCCATGTTTGTTTTACCATCGACCACTTAGTAATAAGAATCTTCATAATAGAATAACTATAATAAGATCTGCTTTTGCTTTTCAAATAAGCTGGGGTGACTCTAATCTATCCCACACCGGAAAGTTGAATTCACTATAATCTAATATATCTAAGTGATAATCCATTTATTATTAATTAATTTTGAATTAGAAACTCATAATTTGTTATGGTATCATAACACATGATCGTAGTCGATCAGACATGCTTGATAATAATGCATAATGGTTTGAACTGTTAAGTTATAGCACTTATCATCTCGAAGATGTATGTTAGATAGTGACATATTATTCCACATCGAAAATTGATGTCACTTTAATTAATACTCTCCATTTCACAAAGAGTGGTATTTGTAAAATGTTGTATTGAAAAACTAGAAAGACTTTGTTAAATTCTTTTTTTCGTTGTAGAATGACTTAATAGAGGTAAGATTTAATGGTAACAATTGATTTTGAAAAAACCTATAATTTATCATTTTGTACCTCAAAGTAAGTATTATAACATCATCTGTCTCATCAATTATTTTCATGTATCAAAATCCGCAACTTGTAGCACCCATCTCAACGAACCAGAGTTATTCAATTGTAGATAATTCATTGGTAAACGTGTAAAGATGAATTTTATAAATAAAGCATTTACTGAACCGATGTAGAATGAGTTAATGAAACTGAGATAGGTCGAGTGAATACTGGATGTCTAAACGAAACCACGTGATTATCCAAAACATCTTATCTATTTTCCATTGTAAACAAGAGACATTTTCATTTTCAGATCTAATTAGCAACTTCCATTTCAAATAACTGATATTTTTTGTCTTTCCATTCAAAGTAAATATCATAAAATCATCTCTGTAACCAATTAATTCCCATCTAAAAATAGCAATTTGATCAGGATTCTTTGGTTTTCTACAAGACTTTGATCTGGTTCAGATGAGTTTATTTTCTATCTACTTTCAGACTTCTGTTCTTTCTCCCTCCTCTCTTAGATATATTGGTTTGGTCTGGGCGTACGGGTGGATTGGTCTATGACATGGATCCTTCCTATAGGCGACAACGAATCATTATATCTATGTTCTTTTCTGTAAAGTCAATTTGTAAATTTGGCTCTTTGTATCAAACTTTTATTAAGTTTTTTTGTTGAATATAATTTAACATTCATACAAAAAAAAAAAAATAGCAATTTGATCCTCGGCTATAATATAATAACATTATCATTTTCAGATCTAGTAGTTAATAACTCAAGCCTTTCACTATATGCAAGCCTCACTAGTCTCTCTGTTCTATAGGTTTCTCATTCACAAAACGCAAACACAATCTCTATTGCTTATCTCTTGCTTTGTGTATTCATCACATCAACGACTTCACATTCCTTCATACTACAAATCACTGATGACTTCAACACAAATCTGCACCGTATGCAATTTTTTTTATTCTTGGATTCGATCCATCTATCTGTTCTGGATTTGATGTTTAGACTGAATACAAAACATGTGACAGGTCGTCTGTTATTTTAGTTATTTAAAAAAATTGCTCTGTGTTTTGTCTGAAAACAGAGGAGGCAGAAGCAGAACTAATCCAAAACCTGGACGCAAGTCAAGTAACGAATGACTTACAGAGAAATCAGGAGATCGCATCACGTGATCATAAACTATCAGCATCAAGCACGGTAAAGGGTCTGAGAGATCGTCCTCAATCATCTTACTCTCTCAAGATGGAATCTTTCAACACGCTTCTAAAGTCACCCTACACAGAGAAATACGAATCTCGTCCTTTTGCAGTGGTGGATACAACTGGTATTCTAATCTTCATTTGATTGAATCGAATCTTCTCACCTACAAAGTATATTGATGGATCTTAATACACAATATTAAAACAGGACACTTGTTGTGTACCCTAACGGGAACAAGAAGGACAGTGGTTCAGGTTACCTTTCACTCTACGTAGCCATAGACAATTCAAGTCCTCAAGTCCTCTCTGTTGATACATTCAAAGACCCTCAAAATGGATACCTCTACGATGGAGATCACTGCGAGTTTGGTGTTGATGTGACCATTTCTTCTCTTTTTGAAAAATCAGAACTTTTCTCTATTAGTGATAAATTCAGTAACCCGAGATTCACCTGGAAGATCCAGAAATTCTCCACGTTTCTCAAAGACTATTACCTATCAGATGCATTCACAATCGGAGGAAGAAGTTGGTGAGTCCAATTCAAACTAAAAAGCTCTGTTTTGAAATTTGATTAAAGTGATATTGATATTGTAACAAGTATTCAATATGTTGATCAGGTACTTAAAACTGTATCCAAATGGTGTTCCTTCGGTGGAGGGAAAAGCCTTGTCGATGTTTCTTATCCTTAATGACAAAGATAAAACTCAGACCATATGAGAAGATTTATGTTCGAGCCAAGCTTCGTGTTCTTAGCCGACTCAGTAACGCTGAAAAACAACGTAAGCAAAGGATATATATATACACACAAACTATCTCATCGTGATAATTAATGAGATTTTTCTTTCTTTCTTGGCAGTTGATTTTTGGTACCATACTCAGTTATCTGGCTGGGGATTCAATAAGTTAGTCGCTTTATCTGATCTCAATGATTCATCAAAGGATTTCCTTGTGAACGATGTATTGACAGTTCAAGTTGAACTAGAGGCCGTTTCTTCAACCAAGTACTTTCCCTAGTTAAATGTGTCTATCCATTGAACTTGCATCTCCATGCTTTGTTTCTTCATCAACATGTAATACGAATAAGTGTGTTTGTGTTTCAAATAAACATGTGTTTCTATATGAGGATATTATATTTGTTCATCAAAGTATAAAAAAGGATTTGTAACCAATTATTATTATTATATCAAGTCAACAGTATATGAGGGTCCAAAGTAAAAGTACCAAATCACTTATTCTTGATTAGAAGCTTTCGATTTGCAACCGACTTAGTGGTTGATAATCCGCAATAATTGACAGCTAAATAAATTTGGGTTTATTAGAGAATCCCCCAACCATTGAATCTTCTTATTTGTTTTGACAACTTCCGAACCAAAAATGACCTTCATGGAGATTGATGGTGTTCTAGAGTGTTGCAATACATTTGATCTCGATCTTGGCGTTTAGAGGCAAAGCTGCGACTTGATATGTTGATCGTGCTGGAGAAGGAGCTGGGAAGTCTGCGATAGAGATAAAAAAAACATTCAAAATGTTTCACATCAACTCTTAGTGACCTTTTAAGTGATTCTGCATTTCAAACGAAGAAGGCATTCACTAGCAATCTTATTAAAGAACTCACATTTGGCATATATCTCGTTCACTTTCTTGAAGTCACCTAAATCAGTCAGCCTGTGAGAGAAAACCGAAACTGTTCTTTTTAGATTCAGAATTCGTACGGATAATGTATTAGAGGAATCCAAGCACAATGTCTAACACATTCAAAAACAGAAATCCATCAAGCCCACTAAGAAATCTCAATCACAATACAATGTGAAAAGGATAAAAGGAAAGTTGACAATTCACCTCTGCAAATGGTACTTGCAAATCGCTTTCAGCCACTCTACAACATTGATCAACGAGACTAGCTCCAACGTCTCTCTTCTATTGACCTTTGGGTCTCTCCTTGTCTTTATCTTTCCATATATCACCTTTGTAACTATTTTGAGCTGAATTAAGAAGAATCTATTTTGGAATTTCTGGTTTTCATCTTCTTCTTCATTTCACCTTCATGGTATCAGAGCCATGGATGGACAACCTGATTCTACACCAGCTGTAACCATCTCACAGTGTGTTACACTCAAACTCAATGACAACAACTATCTCTTGTGGAAGTTGCAGTTTTTGAGAAATTTCTCTCTAGTTAAATGTTACTAGGTTACGTGACTGGAGATGTTCCAAGACCTCCTCCGACTGTAACTGTTCGTCAAGGAGAAACTACAACTGAAGCTTGCAACCCGGAGTATGCCAAGTGGATTCGCTCAGATCAACTCGTCATGGCTTGGCTGTTCGGATCTCTTACTGAGAAAGCTCTGCGGGTTGTGTATGGAATGAGGTCCTCTCATGATGTCTAGACAGCTCTTGCTAAGAAATACAATAGAGTATCTGCTACTCGTCGTTTGGATCTCCAGAGACGTCTTCAAAACACTGCAAAAGGCAACAAACATATGACATAGTATCTCTCTGAAATGAAATCTTTGTGTGACCAACTCGACTCCATTGGATCTTCTATCACTGAGCAAGAAAAAATCTATGGAGTGTTGAATGGGTTAGGCAAGGAATATGAGTCTATTTTCACTGTCATAGATATGCTATGGACTCATTCCCTGGACCTACTCTGGAAGATACTTTCTTTAAACTTACTAGATTTGAAGAAAAGCTCCAAAGCTATGAGCTTGCCACTCAAGTTTCTCCTCACCAAGCTTTCTACACAGACCGTGGCAGGTACAACATCTCTCGTGGTTGCGGTCCGAACAGAGGAGGAAGCCGTGGCAGAGGAAATTACTCATCTCAGGGTCGTGGTTTTCACCAACAAATTACTCAAAACAACGGTCAAAACTTAGACTTAGAGCAAACCTTTCATGAGAACGAACCAAGACCAACTTGTCAGTTGTGTGGGAAATACGGTCATGTTGCGTTTTAAGTTTTTCAGATGGTTTGATCATGCATTTCGTCCAGATGAGCGTGCTGAAGCTATGACAGCAATGCGAGTCAATGATTCCAACACTCACAGTAGCAATGAGTGGATTCCTGATACTGGAGCTACTCACCATGTCACTGGCTCTACTCAGAATCTGCAAACCTCTCAGCCATATGAAGGGAATGACTCGGTTATGGTAGGAAATGGAGACTTTCTGCCCATTTCTCATGTGGGTTCCATAGCTTTGCCAACTATCACATGTACATTACCTCTTAATGATGTGTTAGTATGTCCTGAAATTGCTAAGTCCTTGCTGTCAGTATCTAAAGCAACATATGACTTTCCTTGCTCCTTTACATTTGACTCTAACTCTGTGATTGTTAAGGACACTCGAACAAATAAGCTTCTCAGCAAAGGAAGCAAGGATAAGGGACTTTATCGGTTGGAGAACCCTCAGTTTATGTCCTTTTACTCACCGAGGCAACAAGTTACCAGTGATTCGATTTGGCATCTCCGACTAGGGCATCCCAACCATCAAATTCTTCAACACTTATCTACATCTAAAGCCATTGTCTTCAATAAAATGTCTCAGTTCCTATGCGAGTATTGTCAACTCGGAAAGTCTTGCAGACTATCTTTCTTAAAATCAGATTTTCAGGCGTCTAGAATTCTTGAGAGGGTCCATTGTGATGTTTGGGGACCCTCGCCTATTGTGTTAGAACAAGGATTCAGATATTATGTTATTTTTGTTGATAATTTCTTAAGGTTCTGTTGGTTTTATCCTCTCAAATTGAAGTCTGATGTCTTTGCAATATTCAAATTGTTTCAAAATCTGGTAGAGAATCAATATGGGTCTAAGATAAGCATATTTCAAAGTGATGGAGGCCGAAGTTTGTAAACAGACACATGCTCAGCCACTTCGAGTCATGCGGCATCAAACACTACATTTCTTGTCCTCACACCCCTCAGCAAAATGAAATTGCTGAGAGGAAGCATAGACACATAACCGAGCTTGGTATGTCTATGTTGTTTCATGGAAACGTGTCTCATTCTCTTTGGGTTGAAGCATTTTTCACAGCAAGTTTTCTCATCAATCTCCTTCCATCTTCAGTTCATGACAAGATGATAAGTCCCTTTGAAATGCTTAATGGTCAAGCTCCAATTTATTCAGCTCTAAGGGTTTTTGGGTGTGCTTGTTATCCTTATCTAAGGCCGTACCAACATAACAAATTTGATCCAAAATCTCTTCAGTGTGTCTTTGTGGGTTACAATGAAAAATACAAAGGCTATAGGTGTTTTCACCCTCCTTCGGGTCGTGTCTATATAAGTTGACATGTCATCTTTGATGAAGGTCAATTTCCTTACAAAGACAAATATAAAGAATTCAAAATTGCTGCCAAAACATCTCTATCTCAAGCATTACAATTTGAGACGCCTACAATTCCGGCTATTCGAGAGCTCCACGTCAACACACCTATTGATGAGATATATGTCAAGCCAACATATCAAAGAATTACGGACAGTTTAACAACTCACTCTACTGCTGACTTCTCCCACTCTTAAACTACACCTATGATCAGTTCTCATGCTTCAACGTATTCTAATCATGGAAGTCGTTCTGCCACTAAGATGAACCCTACATTAGATTCAGCTACAACTTAGCTATACCAGATTTCTCTGCAACCTCTTCTAGTAGTATCCCCACTCCTGATGATGTCAACCCACCTGATGCAATCAACAATCACTCCATGACCACTCGACTTAAATCAGGTATTGTCAAGCCTAGTCCAAATACATTTTGCTTACAGTAAACGATATACCTGCGGAGCCCAAGTCTGTTCAAGCAGCACTAGATCATCCTGGCTGGAATAATGCTATGGGAGAGGAAATCTCTACATGAAACTGGAACTTGGAGTTATGAAATTCCTCCATCAGATGCTAATGTCCTTGCCTGTCGCTGGGTATTTAAAACCAAGGTAAAGGCTGATGGCTCTCTTGAAAAATTGCGAGCTCGTTTGGTAGCTAAAGGTTATGAGCAAGAAGAGAGCATTGATTTCTTAGAAACATACAGTCCAGTTGTTCGAACCGTCATAGTTCGAATGATTTTACATCGTGCTGTCATTGAAAAATGGGACATAAAACAGTTAGATGTCAAGAATGCGTTTTTACATGGTGATCTCAATGAGACCGTCTATATGCAACAACCTCCAGGCTTTGAAAATCCAGAATTTCCAGATCGTGTGTGCAAACTACATAAAGCTATATATGGTTTAAAGCAAGCACCTAGAGCATGGTTTGACAAATTTACCTCATATCTACTTGAATTTGGTTTCATTTGTGCCACAGGTGATCCTTCTCTCTTTGTGTACCTTCGTGGACAAGATGTCATGTTCCTGCTCTTTTATGTCGATGATATGGTGTTAACTGGCAACTACTCCACTCTCATCACATCTCTATTGGCCTCTCTTAATCAAGACTTTCGAATGAAAGATATGGGTGGTCTACAATATTTCTTGGGAATCCAAGCCCAATACACCTCATCAGGACTCTTTCTAAGTCAAGAAAAGTATGCTACTGACCTTCTCACAGCTGCTGGAATGCTAAATTGTGAGCCTATGCCCACACCGCTTCCGCTCCAGCTTGATCAAACTCCTCATCAAGATGAATTTTTCTCCAATCCTACTTACTTTCGAAGCTTGGCTGGCAAACTACAATATCTCACTCTCACGAGGCCTGACATTCAGTTTGCAGTAAATTTTCTTTGTCAGAAAATGCATCAACCATCTGTATCTGATTTCAATCTCCTCAAACGCGTGCTCCGGTATCTCAAAGGAACCATTAAAATGGGTTTTCATTTTGCATCAGACACGGATTCAACACTGCGAGCCTACTATGACAATGATTGGGCTGGGTGTCGTGACACTCGTCGCTCCACCGGCGGTTTTTGCACTTTCCTCGGATCAAACATCATCTCATGGTCAGCAAAATATCAACCAACTGTCTCTCGGTCTTCCACGAAAGCTGAATATCGAGCTCTTTCCGATACAGCTGCAGAATTGACATGGATCTCTAATCATTTACACACAATGGGACAGACTTAATCAAAACCAGCAGAACTCTACTGTGATAACTTATCCACAGTTCATCTCTCTGCCAATCCAGTACTTCATAATCGTACAAAACACTTTGCCACTCATTACCATTATGCTCGAGAACAAGTTGCTTTGGGTTCGCTTGTCATCAAACACATTCCAGCTACACAACAATTGGCCGACATTTTTACCAAGTCATTGCCACAACTTCACTTCTCTCCGACACAAACTCGGTGTGGACAATCCACCCACCTCGAGTTTGCAGGGGGTATTAGAGGAATCCAAGCCCAATGTCGACACATTCAAAAACAGAAATCCATCAAGCCCACTAAGAAATCTCAATCACAATACAATGTGAAAAGGATAAAAGGAAAGTTGACAATTCACCTCTGCAAATGGTACTTGCAAATCGCTTTCAGCTACTCTACAACATTGATCAACGAAACTAGCTCCAACGTCTCTCTTCTATTGACCTTTGGGTCTCTCGTTGTCTTTATCTTTCCATATATCACCTCTGTAACTATTTTGAGCTTAATTAAGAAGAATCTGTTTTGGAATTTCTGGTTTTCATCTTCTTCTTCATTTCACCTTCATAATGATACTGCTGAACAAAACAAGATTCCTTACATGATTGTTGTCTTAACTACCGAGGAATAATCAGTACCACTAGCTTTCAATATCTCCCCCATGTTCTTGAGTGCCTTTAAAATACCGATAAAGAAATAGAAGCAAGCAGACAAAATCAGTAAAGAAGCAATAACAGAGCAAATCTCAGGCTTGCTACAGTTCACTGGAAGAAGTTGATTTTAATATTCGTACCAACTTAAGAAACTTAAAAGTAAAACTCAAAAGTTTCAAAGGCTAAGTTTTGTGTCATGAAATTGGGTAATCCTAATAAACTCAGCTTGACTAAGGCACAATAGTTGTTATTTCTCACTATATTTTCACCACCTATTGTCAAACAACATTCAAGACAATTTTAAGCTCCTTAACTTAGGATAAATCATCCAAACATAACAGAGGTGCAAGTGAAAGTACTGTAGACAAGCATAATCTTTATAAAGAACCTCGATAACAGTTTAAAAGCTACTTCACCTGCTCAGTCTGATCTTCAACGCTGTCCGAAACAAACTGTCCAGTCTATACACACAAAACGAAAGATAAATTTTGCAACCTTAGAACCCAGAGAAGGAAAAAATGAAATATGGTGATTCAACATTTTGTTATCTTAAACTGACCTCAGGTATAAGTCCAAGACAACCTGAAAGGAAGACAAGATTATTAGATTTGATGGCCTGAGGGTATGGTCCCAAAGCAGCTGGTGCTTTCTCAGTAGCCACAGCTTTCTTCTTACCTACACACACACAACAAACATAACATCACATTTCTAGTACTAAAACCCTATTTTCAAGCATTCCCATTGATGTCAATTAAGAACCAAGACTAACAAAAGTACAAGCACATACAATGAAGGTAATCAGAAATTGGGTTTCAACTTTTTGAACCCGGCATTCATCAAAATTGAAACTTTGGAAAGTGCCAATATTGAACACAAGAAGCCAATTTAGGAGGAAATGGTAACAATTGATTTTGAAATCTTATACACTAACAAGTATTTTTGATAGATCTTATAAATTCACAATCGTGTATACATGACACTTGTTGTGTACGCCTATGGAAACGACAATGATAATCGTACTAGAGGATACATTTTGCTTTACCTAACCATGGACACCTCAAGCCACACTGTTGGACAAGAGATTCATGCGGCATCTTTAACAAGAACGAGCAGAAGTACTTCACCATCCAAGGTCATGGCTAAATTTCATTCAACAATAACGAGTTTTTTAACATGGAAAATGCTCTATACATTATGCTAAAACCATCAACGGGTGTTGTTTTTGTGAGAATATCCCATATTGGAAAGAAAGTAAATTCTAATATATGAACTTCTCCACTAATTGTCAATTGATTTTGAGTTGGAAGCTTATTGTTTATAATATAGTATCAGAACCCATGTTAACCGCGACAGATGCTAACACGTCTAGTTGTGGCATACCCATACCTAACAGACTCATACAGTCTTGTTGTGGTATCTCCAAAATTGTGGGTATTCTACCCACATCTCGAGGAGGCATGTGAAGAGTATCCCACATTGGAAAGAAAGTATATCCAAATAGTAATCCGGGAAGAGGAAACCATAATTCCACAGGTACTTAAGAGTATATCCAAATCAGCTTGAGGTAACAAACCTTTGCTGTTTCCAACAAGTTCCGAACCCCTAAGCCTCCTTCATGCTTTGGAATACATACATCTGCCCATCCCACTTTTGCTTTGGTTGAACTTAAATCCGGACCAGACCATAGAAAGCTAGTGCAAATACGGTCGATTTCATAGAAAGCTAGCGCAAATACAAGGGAAAATCTTTGTCTGTGTTTTTTTCTAATTAATGACATACTTAAACCCTATGAGAGGATCTATGTTCGAGTCAGGGCAAAATTAAGAACGTTGAAAAGACACGTAAGCAATAGCAACGGAACTATATATATACACATATCATCTCATTAAGATGACTCTAATGGGATTTTTTTTGTCTTTTTTGCAGTCACAGAATGGTACAGAACTAATTATGGCTATGGTTTCCATGATTTGATGTCTTTATCTGATCTCAAAGATCCATCAAAAGGTTTCCTTGTGAATGAAGCACTATACTTTTGTTTCTTCTTAAATTAGTAATAAGAATGAATTGCATGTTGTGTTTCAAATAAATGTGTTTCTTTTTAGTTTATAGCAATTTTGTAAAAATAAAAAAATAGTACTGGCTTACAAATGTTATTCCTCAATTTATTAAAGGGACACTTTATGAAATCTAACATGAAAGAAAAAACGATTCTAGTAATTGTGTCTAAGATTATTTGGGTAACTTTCTCAACCGAATAACCATTAATCTTCTAAGCTCTTATATCCAAAATTTTCCAACATTTAGCATTAATCTTTGCGTGAATTGAAATATGAAACTGAGTTGTATCAGTAAGGTGTCTTCAATCATAAATGAAATTCACGTGAATCTCGAGATTCAATAGTCAATGATACTAATTAAACCACCCAAATCATTCAATATATATTTTTAATTTGCCATTGCAAACACGAGGCAATAAAATAACACTATAACCCAAGCCTCTGCCTTGTATTTCTATATGTAAGTCTCACTAGTCTCTCTAATCTATAGATTTCTCATTCACAAAACCTCAAAACATGACGAGTCACTACACAAATACAACCTCTATTGCTTATCTCTTGCTTTGTATATTCATCACAACAGCGACTTCACATTCCTTCATACGAGAAATCACTGATGACTTCAACACAAATCTGCACCGTATGCAATTTTTTGAATTCGATCCATCTATCTGTTCTGGATTTGATGTTTAGACTGAATACAAAACATGTGACAGGTCGTCTGTTATTTTAGTTATTTTAAAAAATTGCTCTGTGTTTTGTCTGAAAACAGAGGAGGCAGAAGCAGAACCAATCCAAAACCTGGACGCAAGTCAAGTAACGAATGACTTACAGAGAAATCAGGAGATCGCATCACGTGATCATAAACTATCAGCATCAAGCACGGTAAAGGGTCTGAGAAGTCGTCCTCCATCATCTTACTCTCTCAAGATGGAATCTTTCAACACGCTTCTAAAGTCATCCAGAATAGAGAAATACGAATCTCGTCCTTTTGCAGTTGGTGGATACAACTGGTATTCTAATTTTCATTTGATTGAATCGAATCTTCTCACCTAAAAAGTATATTGATGGATCTTAATACACAATATTAAAACAGGACACTTGTTGTGTACCCTAACGGGAACAAGAAGGACAGTGGTTCAGGTTACCTTTCACTCTACGTAGCCATAGACAATTCGAGTTTCGTCTCTGCAGGTCAAGAGGTTTATGCAGATCTCAGGTTTTACATCTTCAACAAGAACGAGAAGAAGTACTTCACCATCCAAGGTCTTTGCTAATTTTCAATCAATAACAATCTTAGGAGTAATGTTATGTGCATAATGATCAAACCATCAATGTGTTGTTCTGCAGATACCGATGTTTGGAAGTTTAGTGTTTTCAAAACGATGTGGGGTTTCTCTCAAGTCCTCTCTCTTGATACATTCAAAGACCCTAAAAATGGATACCTCTACGATGGAGATCACTGCGAGTTTGGTGTTGATGTGACCATTTCTTCTCTTTTTGAAAAATCAGAACTTTTCTCTATCAGTGATAAATTCAGTAACCCGAGATTCACCTGGAAGATCCAGAAATTCTCCACGTTGCTCAAATACTATTACCTATCAGAGTCATTCACAATCGGAGGAAGAAGTTGGTGAGTCCACCTTAATTCAAACTAAAAAGCTCTGTTTTGAAATTTGATTAAAGTGATATTGATATTGTAACAAGTATTCAATATGTTGATCAGGTACTTGGACGTTTTTCCAAATGGTGTTTCTTCGGTGGAGGGAAAATACATGTCGATGTTTATTAACCTTAATGACAGACATAAACTCAGACCATATGAGAAGATTTATGTTAAAGCCAAGTTTCGTGTTCTTAGCCGAATCAGTAACGTTGAAGACCCACGTAAGCAAAGGATATATATATATACACAAAAACTATCTCATCGTGATAATTAATGAGATTTTTCTTTCTTTCTTGGCAGTTGAGTTTTGGTACCATAGTAAGCTAAATGGCCGGGGATACAACAAGTTTGTCGCTTTATCTGATCTCCATGATTCGTCAAAGGGTTTCCTTGTGAACGATGTATTGACAGTTCAATTTGAACTAGAGGCCCTTTCTTCAACCAAGTACTTTCCCTAGTTAAATGTGTCTATCCATTGAACTTGCATCTCCATGCTTTGTTTCTTCATCAACATGTAATACGAATACGAATAAGTGTGTTTGTGTTTCAAATAAATATGTGTTTCTATATATATATTTTTTTTTGTCAAACAACTTCTTATATTAATTAAAAGTCAGAATTACAATGCAAATTGAAAACATGAAATACGACAAAGTCGAAATGAAACTTAAACATATAATAGAGATAGCGAGGCGGAGGAAACTCTGACGCTCTGGAGGTCTCAGATAGATGTTGGATAAAGAGTCTCGGAATCTGAGAGTCGGAGACTAATCCTAGTTCTGAAGCCACTAAAGACAGATGAACTACCAAATAAGCTCTTATTGCCATTGAGCTTTTGAAATTCTCCATATCGGAGGATCTAGACACAATTCTAACCCAACGGGAAGAATCAATACAGTCTAAATTCTGTCTAGGGGAAGATAGACTAACAGATCTAATAATCGTATAACCATAAAACACATTCTTTCTTAAGCCTAAAAGAATCCACTTGTCCTCATAAGTAAAATCTATTGGGCCTAAAAACATGAAAGTATTGAAGGCTTAAATGAATAGAAAGCCCATACCCATGGCCCATTACCAAGCCCATGAGCCAAAACTGAAACCTTAATCCACATGTCTCTGACAATGAAGTAGTTGACGGCGCTAGTCCTCCATTGGCACTCCGACCACTTGTACCAAGCTTGCCGGAGAAGGAGATTGATTCGGCCCTCTTGAGAGCCATCCTCTGCGCCTGCGTACCATGGGAATCGACATGATGAAGAGTAGGAGGAATCAATTGTAACATTGGTGGGAGATGCGGCGATAGAACATGTCAGAGCCTCACCTACGGCGAGAGGTAAAGCCTCCGATGGGTTCAAAATCGTGAAGAGAGGTGGTGGATGGAGAAGTCGATCTCGGTAGGCGTAAGCCCCCGGAAAATTTCGAAAATAGAGCAACAAAACCGGTAACAGCAACAGAGAGAAGCGGAGCAACCATAGATACACAACTCTCAACTCCGGCGATACAAACTGGTGGTGATGATGCAGAGTATTGTCTCGTCCTCTAACAACAAAGCTTCTAGCCTCAACAAAACCATTCATCTCTTCCGACGAGTGAGAGGAGAGGAGGTGATAGTTAGTGGGGTAGAGAAAAGACATAGGCAGATCCGCCGGAGGAAGAAGACGGTGAGAACACTGGAGGTGTCTTCGTCCTCGAAAGACATAGCTTCCAGCACTCTCTTCGTCAACCATGTTTCCCGGTGGAAAGAAAGAACAACAGAGACACCAAACAAGGAAGAGATGTATAAGAATCAACACATCGCAGATACAAGAAGATGGAGAACAAGAGACGAAACTGATGAAGTCCCGACGCCGGCGAGACCCGGTGGTTCAGGCGTCACCGGCGTCAGAAGGAACAAATCCAAATTTTGTCTCGATAATAATGTCAGGGAGCGATTTTGAACAAATCCCGTTAGTCCGTAATAGAGATCTTAACATGTGTTTCTATATGTGGATACTATATTTGTTCATCAAAGTATAAAAAAGGATTTGTAACCAATTATTATTATTATATCAAGTCAACAGTATATGAGGGTCCAAAGTAAAAGTACTAAATCACTTATTCTTTTGATTAGGAGCTTTCGATTTGCAACCAACTTAGTGGTTGATAATCCGCAATAATTGACAGCTAAATAAATTTGGGTTTATTAGAGAATCCCCCAACCATTGAATCTTCTTATTTGTTTTGACAACTTCCGAACCAAAAATAACCTTCATGGAGATTGATGGTGTTCTAGAGTGTTGCAATACATTCGATCTCGATCTTGGCGTTTAGAGGCAAAGCTGCGACTTGATATGTTGATCGTGCTGGAGAAGGAGCTGGGAAGTCTGCGATAGAGATAAAAAAAACATTCAAAATGTTTCACATCAACTCTTAGTGACCTTCTAAGTGATTCTGCATTTCAAACGAAGAAGGAATTCACTAGCAATCTTATTAAAGAACTCACATTTGGCATATATCTCGTTCACTTTCTTGAAGTCACCTAAATCAGTCAGCCTGTGAGAGAAAACCGAAAGTGTTCTTTTTAGATTCAGAATTCGTATGGATAATGATACTGTTGAACAAAGCAAGATTCCTTACATGATTGTTGTCTTAACTACCGAGGAATAATCAGTACCACTAGCTTTCAATATCTCCCCCATGTTCTTGAGTACCTTTAAAATACCGATAAAGAAATAGAAGTAAGCAGACAAAATCAGGAAGGAAGCAATAACAGAGCAAATCTCAACCTTGCTACAGTTCACTGGAAGAAGTTGATTTTAATATTCGTACCAACTTAAGAAACTTAAAAGTAAAACTCAAAAGTTTCAAAGGCTAAGTTTTGTGTCATGAAATTGGGTAATCCTAATAACCTCAGCTTGACTAAGGCACAATAGTTGTTATCTCTCACTATATTTTCACCACCTATTGTCAAACAACATTCAAGACAATTTTAAGCTCCTTAACTTAGGATAAATCATCCAAACATAACAGAGGTGCAAGTGAAAGTACTGTTGACAAACATAATCTTTATAAAGAACCTCAATAACAGTTTAAAAGCTACTTCACCTGCTCAGTCTGATCTTCAACGCTGTCCGAAACAAACTGTCCAGTCTATACACACAAAACGAAAGATAAATTTTGCAATCTTAGAACCCAGAGAAGGAAAAAATGACATATGGTGATTCAACATTTTGTTATCTTAAACTGACCTCAGGTATAAGTCCAAGACAACCTGAAAGGAAGACAAGATTATTGGATTTGATGGCCTGAGAGTATGGTCCCAAAGCAGCTGGTGCTTTCTCAGTAGCCACAGCTTCCTTCTTACCTACACACACACAACAAACATAACATCACATTTCTAGTACTAAAACCCTATTTTCAAGCATTCCCATTGATGTCAATTAAGAACCAAGACTAACAAAAGTACAAGCACATACAATGAAGGTAACTGAAATTGGGTTTCAACTTTTTGAACCCGGCATTCATCAAAATCGAAACTTTGGAAAGTGCCAATATTGAACACAAGAAGTCAATTTAGGGGGAAATTAATCCATAATCAGAGGAACATAGAGATGAAATCATTACTAGAAGCAGCTGAGACGCTAAGGGAAGCGAAAGGAGGAGATCGAGAAGACATTCGAAAGAGAGAAACACCAGCAGCGAATGTAGCACAGCCAACACCAGCAGCTACCAATGGGGCACGAGTGGAGCGAAGTGAAGCGGAAAGGTCGAGTGTTGGAGAGTTAATGGATCTAAAGACTGACCAAGTCATCTCACTGTATCTGACGCCGGCAAGTAGAGTAGAAAAGCGAAAGGAGAACGAAAAGTAGAGAAAGAGAGAAAGGTAGGTGAAGAAGAAGACTGAGTTCGATTCGATGTGATATTGAAGCAGATGATTCTCGTGTTTTTGTTTTCTATTCCAAAATCGTTTTTCATATTTCCAATTTTACCCTTAGTTAGGTACATATATTACTAAAGATATATTCACTTGATTACATTGGTGATTGGATTCGGACCCACTAAGGCTACATGAGGCCCATAATTTTCTAACCAAATTGTTGACATTGATGAATTCTTCCATTGAATTACTTAGCAGATTGTACATGGTTTTTGTAATTTAGATTTTAGAATATACATGATTTACTGATTAAAATACAAAAAAATGTGTTATGAAAGATGGTCTCTACAAATAGGACAAGTTTCATGTCTAAGTAACCATTCATCTATGCAAATCATATGAAATGTATGGCCACATTTCTCTAGCTTTCTTCCCACTTCTCCGGATTTCCATTCCTACACACCAAAAATAGAAAATTAAAATTATTATGATTAAGAAGATTATGAGATTACAATTAGACTTTATAATCATGAGGTTACTATATATATGGTTTAGTTACACTTTCATTACCTCTAAACAAATCGGACAAGTGGAGTTTGTTTGATAAAGTGAACAGTTATGAAACATTGGAATTTTCTTTATACAACTCTTTGATAATCCCTTTGTTTGTTGGTTCAAATCATACAGGTTTGATATCTCCATGTTACTTGTGTCCAATCCTATTATCTGCAAAAAAAGAGTTTGTTTCTTTAGTTTTGTCTGTTGGTTCAAATTTTTTGTTATAATATTGCATTAGAAAATAGTGTGGTCCTTGTGAATCAATACTTACTTGCCATTGATATGCTTTTTGTACAAAAGGTATAACCAATTCCATGATTTCTTTCCCATTTATAACTCTCCTGATTAAAGCCACCTGCCCATTTATCATTTCCTTTGTCACCAACATTATTATTACCATAACATCATATACTTATTAATATCAATATTCATATACAACTAAAGCATTTTGTTGACAATTAATGCTTTAAGTTTGTAAACTCTTTAGGGCTATATATAAGTAAGTTGTGGACATCATCTAGTTATATATATATATATATTTCTTTCGTTTGGATCGACAAGAACCAATCCATAGTAAATCTTCCAAATCCCTTAAGCTCCTACCAATATCACGTGAAACAAATACAATTTACTGGAGTCAAATTCGGTGAAAAAAATAACAGAGATAACACTCAATCACTTGACTGAAACTTCTCCGCATCATATTATATTCAAATACATAAGTGATTTAATTTTGTAAATTCTAAGATTATATATAAGTAAGTTGTGGACATAAATAATCACCTTAGAGAGAGGTTGATCACCATGTTGGACTGGTCCAAAGAGTTGGATTGCGGTGATGAAACCACCCACAGCTCCTAGCAAACCGCCTTGGAGAAATCCAATGTCTGTGATATGACCTTCCATAGCTCCTACTATACTTGCTACCACAATACTACCTTTATTCAAAATTAGTGATTTTATTATACATTGTTATACACAAAAATTTGGATGAAATTAAATGGTGATGTGATATGTTTAATAATAATACATGAGAAGAAAGTAGTATATTGGTTGTAAAACAATGAGAATAATAAAATAGAGAATACATAAATGAGATACTTGTCGAATTCAATTAAGGTAGGCATCAATACATAGTGGGTGTGTCCATATCACTCACATTTTAGTCCCCACTTTCTTATTTATCCATTTTATTATTTTTTGTACATCATCCTTATTAAAAAACTTGAATTTCTTTTTCTTAACCATTAGATTTACAAAATCTAATTCATATCCTAAAACTTAGATTTTTTGTTTTTTTTTAAATTTACTATATGGAAAGATAGAACTCATGATACAAAAATTACTAGCCGGATCATCCTAATCACCAGACTGAATAAAAATTTCATATTTTAGCTAGAAAAATTTGAATGATACATTTCTCTGTGAATCTCGGGAAGACGAAAAAGATTTGAAAACCTTCCCTCTGTTTCTTTTACTTCCTTTATCACACAATCACGTAACTATCTATATGTATAGTGTATGTAAGGTAAGTACATGTTACTATATTAAGTTGCCAAGTACATATATACACCTATGAAATGGTGTTTTAGAAGGCATGAATAGAATTTTAAAAAGAAGGAATAAAGGGCTTTATATGATGAATTATCAATTCTAAATAATATGTAAACCTACCCGAAGCAAGAATGAAGATGAATAAACCCAACAAAACTCTCTTTATCATCTGCGACATTATTAAGATGAAGCCAAGAATCCACACAAAATCTGCAAATGTGAATTTCAGACGAATCATCCGAGCAATATCCATGAACTACTTGAATTTTTAATGGGGTGAGAGCTTGAAATAGAGAGTAGTGATAGTATGAAAAAGAGAGCAATTTATATAGAGAAAAATAAAATAAAATAAAAGAAATGGGAAGGAGTTGCATTTAAGAAGCTTGAACTACCCATACTTTCTGATCTAAATTGCATTTGAGCCTTTCCATTGGCTTATGCATGAACTTGTTTGCGCCCACAGACGAATCTAAATGTTTTTGTATTTGAAAATGAAGGAAATTTAATGTAGATATTAATGCAATTTTGAAAAACAAGAAATGGCAAGGCATGTGATATCAGCTTTAAATTCTACTATGATCATATGAGTGAGTTATTAATTTCCACTACTCTATTTCCTATGCATCAAAATTATTGTTGTTTTAATTTAATACGCACTAACCAATCAGGCTTGGGCAATTATTTTTAATATTCATATATTTTCATTAAAGAAAAAATCTAAACTTAAAATAAGGAATTGGAATTTTTTAATATAATTTCTCATAAGTTGAACAGAATTATGTAGAAAATGGAAAAGTGCATCTAGACAAGTAGAATTAGAACTGGTCATCACATTTCCATTAGCCATTACATAACTTAACCCCCCTAAATAATCGTACAACTATGATTTCAATCAAATTAGTCAATTAAAATTGAGGTCAACTAATCGGTTTAAAACAATTCAAATATATTCTGTAATTTTTCAATGTAATCTGAAAACACTAACAATATAAGAAAGACAGGAAAGTCTACTGTTAATTACCAAAGAATTTGATAGATTCTACATAGAAGTTTCTTTAAAATTGACAAAAAATTGCATGGATTTGAAATAGTTGATTGTTGATAAAACCAACTTTTTATAAAAAAGTATGTTCATGTAACTTAGATGTACTTATTATGTGGACAAGCAGAAGATTTTAACTTACACAAAGCACAAAACAAAAACTGGGCGTTCAAGTCCTTGCAAGTGCCAAATCAAAACATCCAAAGTCTGTCTTCTTGTCATCGTGAGAAACCTCAACATGTTACAGATCTTTGTCAGACACAATATCTAAGAAAAACATCTAATCTTGAGCATTAATCTCTGACCATGTGGTGGAACAATTCCAAGATAGCAATCAAATTAAAATTAAAATTAAACTAATACAAAATGTTCATAGAATTATCAGTTTGACTTGGTTTTGATATTAGTCGTTATTTTGATTTACCCGGAAAA